>CM060458.1:19970000-21305000 GCA_030544415.1 Thalia dealbata
TTCAATTTGGACAATTTCAACTTTCTTAAAAGATATTGCAAACCTCCCAAATTGATGAATCATTCGTATAGATTTAACACCACACTCCAATTGCCCTCCGTAAACTTGTCATAATCTACATATTTGAGTTACCCACCAGTGTTGATTTTTATTTCAGTTATCCACTAACTTACCACGTACTTTTATGAGAACTAGGCATCAAAATTTGACTACATTTTGTCTGGCCTACCAATTCAAGAAAGCAATAAGCATATACACAAAATGCATGCTTATCTAGTTAAAGCGATAATGCTCAACACTAGATGTTATGGGTTCAAGATTCACTAAAATTTTAAAAAAGTAATAAGCATTTCTGTGATCCTCACTTAGTGAAGAGACTCCCATCTTCTTTTCCTTTTGATGCTCGACAGCCTCATCTTTCCTTGATAACTCTAGTCTCTAGAAAGGAATGTTCCTTAATCCTAAAGATGTCAATTTCAGATGTGTATTCATTAACAGATTAATTCCTGTGTTGATTTTTAGTTGCACGTCTTTGAGAGTCCACAAGTTCTACAAGCACTATGACGTGGAGCCACCAAATTAATGTGAATCAAAGCATGAGCCATTAATCTGAAAAGCTGCTTAATCTGATAGAAAGCATCGTTTTCACCCTTTCTGGTTAATTTCAGGATGGAAGAATATGGAAAGAAAGAAGAACTGCAGTTCCTGGCCGTTTAAGGTCCGATTTACCGGTTGTAAAAGATGCATCATGCCTTCAGTCTCGAGATGGAGCAAAACCCGGGCGGAAACCAGCCAAAGGTCACATATCAACATCTCTTAGCGCACCCGAACACAGTATCATCAGTCTTCTGGAAGAGTGCAATGCATCACAGGATCAAGCTATTGCCTAATCAGATGCTCTGGTGTGCAGAACAATACCTTTTCATGTATCATATATTAAGTTGTAATATCAATCCATTGTGTCACTGAACTCCCTACCTTGTTACCCATTCACAACAGATTACTACCAGGGCCAAGTATCTATGTGTACCTGTACATACATATTCTCGTGGCTTGTTGATCTTGGATGGAAATAAAGTTTCTTTGAGCTTCAGGTTAATCCTCAGTGGGCTCCTTTGTCAAGATGCATCACAAAGTTATCATTAGGGTTTTAATTTGAAAGTGAGGCTGGGCTGGGAAACCGAGTCAAGCTCATCATATCAATCAATGAGTGTGTTACAGTGAAGAAAAAGATAGGATTGGGATGTGGTCACTGGTCACTGTACGCAGGTCACCATCAATCAACTAGAGGTGAGGAATTTTCATCTCTGCCAACCCAATCATAAGGCAATGGAGTGTTTTCCCTCGTTCCTCCACTCCCATGCAGACCCTTTGATTCCTTCCTTGCAACATGAGAAACCCTTTTCCTGATCTCCTAGTTAATTAATTACTCTTTGAACCAGCTAACATCCCTGTGCATAGAACCCTAAAGTCATTGACTGCTCAAATTTGAAGCAAGCAATTAATAAAGCTCATCATATCTCTTATTTGAACTGGAGTTTAAATGGTTAAATCGTACTTGACTAATTTAATTTTTACAAGTTAAGATTTTTATTAAGGTTTCACATTAGCACCTTTAACTTCAGTCCATAGATGAGGTCAATGTCATAAAGATGATCCTTCACATTGGTAGCTTCTGAGCAAATTTTTAAAAGGATGCAGTACATATATATACCTTATCCTTGACTAATTAAAGGACATGAAAATGAAGTGACTTGCAAGTCCTGGGCTGTTGAAATATTGCTGGCATGTGAGCTACATTAGCACAAGATCAATTGTTTAATTTGTTTTGTTTAAAATGGTCTGCATGCATGATGAGTGACTGGAATGGTCAAAGATACTGTTAGCTAGTAAACTATTTGATGGAATCTCAATTAGACCAATTACAGGCCAGCATATATGTAGTACTCTGAATCCACAGCTAGAACTTCTAATTATCCATCAATCAGCTTCATTGGATTCCATTCCCCATCTGCCTATCAAATTAAGTAAAAAATTCCAGAAACATGGTATGCATATGGAGCACATACACGAGATATCTTACTTCCCTGAGGTATGCATGCATTCAGTAAGTACTACCACCCCAATCTCCTTGTTTTCATTTCCAATGCTTAACTTGCAGAGAGAAAGAGAGAGAGGTGTGTGTAAGTGATGATGCAGCAGCTAGCAAATGAAGAAGAAGGAAAAGTAAAGTAAATGATGACTAAAGAGAGAAGACCCACACAGCTAGGGATGCATGTCTTTGCATGCATGTCGCAGATGCAGGAAAGGAGTGCTAAAAACAAGGAGTTAATGAGGAGTCACTTCAATGGCCCCATTTTTCATATGGCAGGATGTTTACTTTTGACAGGAGAAAACCCAAGCAAGCATCAGAAAACCAAAACAGGAGGAGGGCTGCTTTCGCACTGCTACTGCTGCCGCTGCTGCCGCTGCTGCCGCTGCTGTGGCCTCTCTTTTGGTTTGTCCCCATCCCACCGAAGAAAAAGGGGGACAATGAAGAGGAGAGAAGGAGAGCCTTGGAAGTTTACACTCTACAGTGACCATGTCAGTACCATGCATCATGTGCCAATCATATATATATAGGATTTAAAATATATAGCAAACTAAAAACATGTGTGAGATTATATCATATTTATATTCTTAATCTTTGTCAGGTCTATCTTCTGACCTTAAAATTTTGAAGTTTTAGAGGTAGTCCAATATATTCTTTTTATGCTACCAAATAATCCAACTTAGGTGATGAATAGAGCAAGACTGACTAGCTAAACAATTAAGTAGCCATGATATCATCATCTTATTGAGAGATGTAGAAGGGGTTTAAATGTTCATACTTTTTTCTTTCTCTTATCAAATAATGATTGAATAAAATCCTTAAACAGATTTTGATTCTCTATCTTTACATGAACTCCTACAGATTCAAGGAGACCATTCTTGGATGGAGAAAGGTTTTTGGAAGTTTCAGCTTTTCTATACCCTATAAAATTTGGGGTATGTTTAGCTTGTATTGCAAAAAATATATCTACTTGTAGTTATATATACACGCATGAATTTTAAGAAATAAGCTATTGTAGTATCTTGTGCATATTCATATTCATGTGATTAGAATAATAAGACTCAATAATAAAGATTATATATTCAAGACTTACTAAATTTAAAAAAGAAAAAAATAAACGCTATAATTCAGATTTGAATCTAAATAGACAGAAGCACATGAAGTGAAGCAATGTGAAGTAGATTATGTCACATATAATCGCTAGAAAAAGCCATTGCAAATTTGCAATGATATGCATCTTTCCAGATTGCCTTTTCCTCTTTTCTGCAAGGGGACATGACCTTTTTGCACTTTACAAAAGTAAAAGAAACCTCACTTCCCTTTAGCAACCTACCTAGCTCTTGTGTCCATGAGACCTTTCTGTCATTGTTGGGGAGCTCAATTAATCAACCTTTAAACTTGCTTTTGTGGACATGCACTATACAAAGCCCCTCCTTCTCTCTCTCTCTCTTACTTTCTCCTTCTTTTGCCTCACTTCCTTTGCCCTCTTTGTGTCCTTAATTAATTTATCTTATTTTCAAATCGATCTCTTTTCTGACTCAAAAATCTCAAAACTTTAACTTGAGATCAATGTGGTCTTCCCAAGGTGAATTCAAGGTTGGGTCTGTCCGGGCTGCTTCTCTCTGTATAAATATTGGAATGTGAGGATGTGTTCAAATCACAGTATTGCATCATTTGAGGGCTTTCAGATTTCATATCCTGCTGAACCAAGGAGTGATAAAATCATTAGAAATTACTCAAATGAAAAAGTAACTATGATTAGGCGGAAATGTACTTGTTTAGGTACCTGAACTGAGTTGATGCTTCCTCTTGTGGAGTCATCAGTTGACAGGATACTAGAAAACGCTCCTTCCTTGCTGAGAATCAAAATATGTAATATATATTTGTCAAGTTGGTGTTAAAAGAATCATAAAAAAATAGTAATTCATTGAAAAGGTCCTTCCAAAATTAATTATCTGCAAGGGGTTGTCCCTTTGGAATTGGACAAGGTCAACTTTATCAAGTACAGAAAAAAAGATAATGATCACTCCATGATGAAATTCATAGTTAATGGATTTCTTCAGATGTTGACTAGATCCTGACATTTGCAACAGTATTGACTGCTTTTTTTATTTCTTCTTCCTGGACTTTGCACATAATTGGAGTTTTAATATAATTATCAGCAGCACCGAAGGAATGAAAAAAATTAAAACACAGACATACACACTGCAGTAATGAAGAGTGGAAAAGGAAATGAAAGTGAAAAGCTTGCTCAGCCTTTTCATTAGTTTGTTAATTATTAGTAAGGTGGCACTTTAATTTTCTTAGAAGATCCAAGTAAGAACAAGAATGACATACTGAACACGAAAGCAAAAGATGCCAAATCTCTGAGTTGGTACTGTTTGTTCCTCATTCTAATCCAAATGGGCAGCTACAAAAATAAATAAAGAGGCTTTCTAATGTACTCATACTGGACCTTTCTTAACTATTATGAATAGCTATTGAAGTTAATGCTGTGCAGCACTCCAATTAATGCTTTCATCACTGCAAATTGACTCACAACTGCTACTATATATATATATATATATATATATATATATATATATATATATATATATATATATTAAATGTGTGTGGTTTAATTCCTTTCACTGGAGGATCACCTAGACACTTTTAGAAAGAGGAAACTAGGGTATCATGGATGAGACCAGGAAATCTACTTTGCTTGTGATCAATTTCCTTGTGAAAATTTAGTTTACGTAATGCATACCTATCTCAATGATCAGCTCTAATGTGTCCTTGAGTTGGATGAAAAAATTATTAAATGCTGTATTTGCTCTATTTAGAGATGGAAAAAAAGTCATGATCACAACTTTGTCCTCTTTTCTTGTCTTGATTGCTTCATACTTATGCATTTGATATTATGTAATCTAGAAACTAGTTTGCTTTTCCTCATGCAGTACTAATTAAATAAGTAGTTGACTATGAATGTTCACTTTTGATTTATAGTGCTTTATCTAATTAAAATCCCTTTCTTGTAAGAAAATAGAATTATCAGTAGAACAAAACCTATAGAAACTAGTTTCATGTGAACATAAATGTACATTAACTAGAACTCTCTATATATAGCTTAATTCATTTAACTCTACAGAAAGATATCTCACACACGCATATATATATAGTTGAAAAGGAAAAAAAATCAAGTTCTGTTCACCTGGAAGAATTGCTCCATAAGCCACTTTGGTTGATGCCACAATGATGAGCATCAGCTGACCTGATCCCATACTCATAGCTTGAGAGTAATCCTGGATTATGGAGCTCATGGACTTTGAGCATGCTCTCAACAGGTGCTTCTCTAGATGACCCATCATTCTGGAAACCATGATCAGATTGGCCTAAAGACAAAACATATGTATATATAATGATTACCTAGTCGGAACTGCTTAAAAGAAAGAAGTCAAATTTAACCTATTCAAGCAGAATTTAACTAATTAATTATTAATATTAGTTTGGAACTATTACCTGAAGCAACTGCTGGCCTATCAGTGTTTTTCAGTGTCCTATACATCTGCAAATAAATACATACTTATCAATATCTTTAACATTAATTAGCTAGAACATATATATATGTGCTCATCTTGTTTTTTTTTCTTTTAAAGAAATGTAACATTCATGGGAACAAAAGGATTTTTTTTTATTATATACATGCATATATACTGCAAACTAAAGACCACTTTAACAATAAAAAAATTTATTACTGTAATCCACTTTGAAAAGGAAGAGAAAAGAGGGGGAGAGATGGTACAAATAATGCATGCAAGGAAAATGAAAGGGGGGTACGTGCATCATCATGAGATTGAGAAAAATTCACGAGAAAAATGTACCTCCATTCTTCCGTGATTCCTTTTTTACTGGATCATATTAGAAAATTTTGTTTCTGCTTTGGAGATTATAGTTAGCTAGGTGGTTGATATAGCTAACAGTGTATAACCGGTGATTGGTTGAACTAAAATATTACAGCAGCAAAAAAGAAGGGGAGAGAGAGAGAGAGAGGAGAAATTAAAGCTGAGACTGCACTAAAAGAAATATTCTTGAGAGATTTAGGTATAGATCCAACATTTATGTACCTGTAAATGAGATTTCACATGCGCCAGGGTCAGATCTTTAACATCCATCAGCTCAAGAACTGCCTTTGGTGTAGCCCCTAGTTCAATTAACAGGAAGAAAAAATGTTGAATCAAAAGATGGATTTGAATTTGCTTTGGGCAGCGAAGATATAAGGAGAAGCGTATTCATATATATACTTTCATGGCCTCCGAGGAGCTCCACAGCATGCACAAACCGGGAGTGAAGCGTGGTCGTCCACCGCATCCGCGGCCCCCTCATGCTCCGCCTCACAGCCGGGAACCTCGCCGTCGGCAAGCCATACCTCGACCTCGACAAGGCTTGTGCCGCCTGATCGAGGCCGTCCAGATTGGCACAAGAAGCGGCGCTAGAAGAAGAAGACGAGCACTCGTACTGCTGGTGATAGGGCGGCGGCACCAGCGAAGGGAAAGAGGAAGGCAGACGCTGGGGATGGTACACGGGGATCCCCCTTATGGGCCGGAGGAACTCGAGATCTCGACCGGCGCCGCAGGCCGTCTCCTGGAGGGGGGGGTGGTGGTGGTGGTGGAAGTGGAGGTGGTGGTGCTGGTACTGGTGGCCGGACTGATGAGGGTGGAGGACCTGCAGGAGGCTGCTTCTGGAGTTTGCGGAGCCGGGCGCTGCTAAGGAGATCTCAAAGGCGCTGCTGCTGTTCTTGGCCTTCCCCGCCTTCATCGCCGCGGCGGCAACAGCTGCATCAGCGGCGGAGGGAGTACTCAAGCTGGGTGGTGGCCTCAGAAACCCTAACTCCATGCCCGCGTCCGGGTTCCTTCTACAGTCGCCAGCTGCGGGGACGACGACGAGCTTGCTGCTGTTCGGGGGGCTTATTTGAAGGGACAAATCAGGTTGATGAGAAGAAAAGACCTCCATCTCTGAGATCATTGCAGATCTCCTTGCCTTCTTGCTTGCTCTCTCCACTCCTTATAATTTGACCTCTTCTCCTTGTTTCCTCCTTCCCTCCTCCAATTCCCTTGCGCGCTTGAGTTCTCCTCCTCCTCCCTCGAACTAAACTTTCTCTGCTGTTGGCGCAGGAATTTTTTTTATTGGCAAATGATGGTAATAGCCAGGGGCCACAAACAAGTAAATTCATAAATTCAATTAATACACAGGAGTACATGGAATCAGATTCCTAATCTGCATGGAAATATAGATGGATTTCCCTCTAAAAAGGGCAGCGAAAGTTAATTAAATACAATAAACTCAGGCAACAGATCGAGAAGTGTGCCATAATTAATCTGTGTGTGTGTGTGTATATTAAACATGCATCTACTTTTACCTCGAAAGTGATGCTGGAAAACTGCAGTACTACTTCCTCATGCTTAAAATGATGTTGCAAGAGCAGTAGCAGGTGGTCCACCATGCACTGTGCATGGATTATTCATATACTCCCAGTTCTCAGTTCCACATCCCTTCTTTCTCATCTGCAGTATCAATTATGGACCTCCATCTCTACTCTTATAACACCCAAATGAAATTTAAAGCAGCCAGTGCCGGAGTTAATCATCATATATATATATAATTTATCCATCAAGAGGAAAGAGAGAGAGAGAAACTCCAGGAGACACATACATGATTAATTATTCAGGTCCAAAACCATAGAAAGATTCCACGAGTTCCAGTCTTTCACAAGATACAACTTTCTGGCCCATGCGCGAGGATCGAGGGATGTGATATTTCTAGAGATCAAGATTGTAATATCATCAGTGTTTTGTGGAGTGAATGATTAAATATAGGAAGAGTCATTGCAGCTTTCAGTAGACTTCAAAGTTCCATATATATAGTTCAGCCGATTGATTTCTTGGTTTTAATGCCCGTCGTCATCTGCAGCTTTGCTTTTCTATTTACCTGCAAGAAAAAGAAGTCAATGGAGACTCATTTTTAGGGATCAGAAGGGTCATTAAGAAAAGAAAAGAGAAGATCTCTGTGCTTATCATCAACTGCAGTTCACTCACTGTTTTCTCCTTGTATAATTATTGATGAAGGAGTGCGTTATTGTTAATTAATTATTTCAGTAGGTTCAAAGTTGCTGCTGCTGCATCACATGTCATTTTTTGGGAGAGATCCTCAACAGGAACAGAGATTTTAACAGTGACCTGTGCATGGCAATCTCGATGGAGAAAAGACTCTTGAACAGTAATTGTTAAAATTCCACTGTTTAATAATTCATCTATATGCACGTGTTTCTTCCATGCGGTTAAATCTAACTAAACGAGAGAAAACAATTACCGTTTCCCTTTTCTTTTCTCTCAAGAACTTGTCTAGGGTTTAACTGCACAGATGAAAGCTGAATCAAACTGGGTTTCTTCCTCAGGCATGCAGCTACAAACATGATAAAATTTGTGGTACTGAATTGTCCTGCTGAATAGGGGAAGAACTGCAATAACACAAAAGATTACCGATGCAAAATTAACGTCTTTACAAAAAGATGCAGCTTTATATATACACTCTAAGTTTGTCTAGAAATGGTTGGACCATTGCGTTAACTCATCCACTCATCGTTGTTCTCTTGTGCCCTCATGAAGCTGACTGCATCAATTCTTAGGAACTA
Organism: Thalia dealbata; assembly: GCA_030544415.1. Taxonomy (NCBI): domain Eukaryota; kingdom Viridiplantae; phylum Streptophyta; class Magnoliopsida; order Zingiberales; family Marantaceae; genus Thalia; species Thalia dealbata. The sequence continues at coordinate 19,978,763 of CM060458.1, forward strand.
CATATTTTTATTTTTTTCACGCGCATCTAATAATTAATGAGAGAGGGAGTTTGTTCTCCTGTGGATCACTATTTTTGTTCTTATCAGTTTCATCCATCTGCTGCTCAGCTCGATCGACGCCGGCACGCAGTCCGTGGAAGGTCCTTCAATCGTCAGCTGCATGCACTCGGGGTCGTCGGCGCTTCAAGGAGGCCGCCGCCTGTCGTCGTCGTCACTGTACTTCTCTCTCACTTGTCAGTCATTACCGACTGTGATCCATCTACGGAACGATGGCCGCCGGCCAGCGCTTCTACTTGGCCTCTTTTTCTCCGGAACATTGCCGCCGCCGCCGCCGCCGCCCCCGCGAGTGCTCCGGCAGAGGGTGTCAGCGGTCCAACACAGATGCAGCGGCGCTGCTTCTCGGCCTCGCCCCGCCGTCGCCGCCCATCCCATATGTACCCAACGGGCCAGCCCAGTTTACGCCCACCGAGGCGACCGTGAGCCCATATTTGCTTCCAATGGGAAGGCAGGTAGATTCGTGGGTGCGTATGTTGTATTTTGTATATTCATTTGAGGTTTATCTCTTCCCCGCCTCGAATGCAACAACGACGCTTTTTCTTGCTAAAGGGGTCAAGATTTCCTCCAAGTATCCGAAGTCCGCGGTTCTTGATTCGACCATTATGATGCTTTCACAGTTTAATCGGACGGAGATCATGTCATGTTTGAAGTTATATTTACTTCCGTTCTTGGATTGGATCACATGATCCGGAATTAATTTCACTTGGATCCACAAATTTATAAATCATTTTTATTTATTTCGTCAGCGCCGCTTCCCGGCTACTTCTCTCCGCCCACCGCCGCCGCCGCCGCCGCCTCTCTAGGATTCCTCTCCTTTCTAGGTCGCATCCCTAAGTCCTTGCTGATCGAGTGGGCTTCTTTGGCGGCGAGCGGATGGACAGCTCGGGAGGAGGCGACGGGAGGGAGGCGACCGCTGCGGGAGCGACGATAGCGAACGCGGGCCTGAACGGCGGGGCGCCGCCCCCCTTCCTGAGCAAGACCTATGAGATGGTGGACCACCCCGAGACGGACGCCGTCGTCTCATGGGGTCCGGCCAACAACAGCTTTGTGGTGTGGAACGCCACCGAGTTTGCTAGGGATCTCCTCCCCAAATACTTCAAGCACAATAACTTCTCCAGCTTCGTCCGGCAGCTCAATACCTATGTACTTATCTTCCTCCCTTCTCTGCGAATGTTCCCTTTTTGCTTACAACTCTTCTTGGTTTTTCCTAATTCGGTCTTCTTATGGGGGACGGCTCGCTTGGGTTTGAGTGGCTGAATTGATTAGGTTAGCATGGATGTTATAAATAGAGTAGAAAGCCCAGTCAAGAGTTGGACGATTTGTGTGCTAGAGATGGGAAGATTTGGATTGCGATTCAAACTCCGAAAGAAGAGATTGCCATCAGTGTGGCCTAGGGTTCGGTGGTGATAGATTGTAAGCAGCACAAGGTAGAGATTGCGAAAGCATGATTGTTTCTCTGATACATGACAAATTGCTGAAGAAAGATTGTCAATAGCATGTTATCGTATTTGCTGAAGATCTATAGCAAGTATAATCTGGGATGATCCTCATACAGATATGTGTTGCCCCTTGTGGTATTGCCCCGGAGTGACTATGGATGAAGGAACTCTTTTCCACTTTGAGTGAGTTAAACGAGATTAGTGGCTAGGGAGAGCAATCTTGTAGGTTAGTTCTAAGTAATTGATAATCCATTATCTTCAATGGGAATTTGATGATAAGTATCCTTTTCTGTTTATCAATACTCTGTACTGAAGAGCTTTGCAAAATTCAATCAGATATGCCTATAGAATTTTGCATTATGTTTATTTGTATGGTTTGGCTTGGCACAATCAATCCAGAGCATACGAGCAGGCAGGCCAACAAGGGAGGTTTTTTCTGGGGTCTATTATACTCTGATGGAACCTATTGTTCTTGGCACCTTAAGGTGCATAAAACTTTAGCAACACTGCATGGAAGACCACAGCATGAATTCTGTAGATAGCCTTTGTTCTATGGAAGAGTAAGACCATCATCGTTGACCCTCTCTAGCTACCATAACCTCCTCATGTATTGGCATTGCTAGGTCTATCCTCGAGAGTCAGAGAAAGTATCATATTGACCTTGATGAATGGCCTTAATAATCTATAGGGTATGGAAATTGGACATTGCATGATTGTAGCACTGTATACAATCAGCCATCCGAATATATGCACTATTCAACCCTATTAGCATAACTAGCCAAAAAATTGTTGTCCTCAGTTCATTTCTCATGGTACAAGCATCTTCCCGTGGTTTTCAGTTGACTTTCATGTTTTTTCTTCCTCCATTCATTTGCTTTTGTCATAAGTAGTAGTGACTAATTTGATGTGCTTCGATCATGCTTTTCAACAATCATCCTCGATCTTGCTAAACTCCATTTGTCCATGGACAGTACATAAGAAGGTGCAATGGGATTTACATTGTCTTAGTTTTAGGAGATTCAGAATGGTTGTATCATTGTTGAGAACTTATAGATTCTTGTTGAGATTTGATGGTATATGGAGTTACTTTAAATGGAAATAGTTGATGCATACTGTGTCTTAGAATTAAAATATGGTTTTTTTTGGTTTGTCTGTTATTGTTTTGCAGGGATTCAGAAAGGTTGATCCTGACCGATGGGAGTTTGCCAATGAAGGATTCCTGAGAGGCCAAAAACATTTGCTGAAGTTTATCAGTAGGAGAAAGTCAACTCAAGCACACAACCAACAGCAGCAGTCTCAACCTCAGAATACTATTGAGGTGGGAAAATTTGGGCTAGAAGAGGAGATTGAGAGGCTCAAAAGAGACAAGAACGTGCTCATGCAGGAACTTGTCAGGCTGAGGCAGCAACAGCAGACTACTGACCAGCAGCTGAACAATGTAGGCCAGCGCCTTCAAGGTATGGAACAACGCCAGCAACAGATGGTGTCTTTCTTGGCAAAAGCAATGCAGAGCCCTGGATTCTTGGCCCAGTTTGTACAGCAAAACGACAGCAATCGGCGGAGAGTGGCTTTAAACAAGAAGCGGAGGTTGCCCAGGCACGAAAATAATCTGGATGCTGAAAGCACTGTTCAGGATGGTCAAATAATCAAGTACCAGCCCCTGATAAATGAAGCAGCTAAATCAATGCTTATGCAGATTCTAAAGTCTGACACATCTCCAGTGTTGGAATCCTTTGGCAACCCCCTGAATTTTTCCATCGATAACTTTTCAACCCCCCTGGAAACTTTTGATAGCCGAAGTCCAGTAAAGCGGATATCAGGAGTTACATTGTCTGAAGTGCCTTCGAGTTCAGGCGCTCCATCTTTGCTTGCAGGCTCTGGGTATTCAGCAATGTTACCCTCAACAATTGCATCTGAGGCTCAATCTTTCAGTGTAGCAGGCATGGTCGCAGCACCTCAAGTGCCTAGGTCTGGGACTCTTGCTCCATCCCAAACGGATAATGGTGCCCCAGAAATTCCTCAAGTGCAGACCACGTTAGCTAGTGGAGTAAGCCATAGCTATGTGTCTCCTGATGGAGGAACCATTCCTATGAATCCTATTCCGGAAATCATGGATGAGCTGGGAGGAATGGAGAGCGGAAAGTTCCCTTCTGATCCGGATATCGACATGTTAACTGATGATGACAAGCTTCCAAGCATAAATGATCCATTCTGGGAACAGTTACTGACAGGCAGCCCTCTCTTAGAAGACACGGAAGAAGTTGTTGATTCCGGCATACATGGAATTGTGGATACACGTTCAGAATGGGGTAACGGGTGGGACAATGCTCGTAACATGAAGCACCTCACAGAGCAGATGGGAAATCTGGCATCACAGACGACGAATAGGTAATGCATTATCTCGGCCTATTCATTCTTTGATGCAATAATCTTGGGAGTTGAGGAGCTTACTTGGTAAACAGATACACAGTTTTTCCTTGTCTGTATAATCTTTAGGCAATAATCTACCCTGTTATTATCTCTGGTAGATATTTTATGCAGAATGTAAACTTGTGAAGTTTTTGATCCAATTATCAGGAGGTTTCTAATACAAAATATGATCTACTTCATATCTTATGTATCAAAATGAGTTGGCACGGATGCGATACGATTAATTATTCATGCCGGGGAATTAAACACGAAAAGTTCAATGCATGTGATGTATGAGTCCATTATGTCTCTATTGGTCAAAAAGCATCTTTATTATTATTATTATTATATATATATATATACAAGAAAAGGAATTTGATAAGACTTAAAAAGGGGTCAAACAAATGTTATATATTTCCTATTAGTTTGAGTTAGCAGATCAAAATATGACATGATTTTAGCTTATTATTATCATATCAATGTAAATTTTGGATTTTAATATCCAACTTTATCGCTCTACTATTTCTATTTGATTACTTGTTGATATTTTTATGTATTATATTTTTACCGCGTAAGTTATTTTTTTACCGGCTAAATTTCTTAATATGCTTTTCCACTATATCAATTTATATACTTCACTATTTTTTGAAAAAATATATAATTCACCAAAATCGATATTTTACAAGGAAAAAAATTCTAACAGTACAATAATAATAATAAGGGTGGATAACAAAAGTCACGATATATGTGCATAAAAAGAGCCATTGGATTTACTACTTTCCTCTGATTTAGTGAACTCAATATTCAAGTTCTAAACAAAACAAGGAGTTCTAAAAAAGAATAGAGAGTTCTAAGAAACAAGGAGCCATGGAAATAGTAAATCACCTCAAAACATGATAAACTAGCAAATCACACTAATATGATGTTAGTGCATTCTAAAATCACACTAAGATGATGTGAGTGCATTCCGAATAGCATGAAATCATAGGAAGGCCCATAGAAATTATATTCCTGATACTAATTTTCACCGTCGAAAGCCCATAAAAATTATATTCCTGATACAAAATTTCACTGTCTTCTAGAGTCTTAACCAAAGCGTGATTTTTTTTTTAATCAAAAGCGCACTCGACAGCTTCTTCCTGCGGAAACCTTCCTAGGGATTCTGAGAATGGAGGAGGTTTTTATCATAATCCTCATATTGCCGGCTTTTTCTGTCGCTCTTCCTCAACTAGGGTTCTTTGGTCTTCTGGCTTTGAGGATGGAGGAGGTTTTTTATATCATAATCCTCCTCTTCGCCGGCTTTTCCTTTCGCTCTTCCTCAAGTAGGGTTCTTCTAGTCTTCAGCCGTTCCCGGCTCCGAGCAGCGAAACCTCGCCGAAACCTTCCTAGGCTTCTCGGGGCGCTAGGGATTTTTGAGTGCGGAGGAGGAGGAGCGAGGAGGGGGAAGGCGACGCACCGGCGGCGAAGCGCCGACCGAGGGGCAGCGGTGACGGAGAGGGGGAGGAGGAGGGGAATCGCAGCCAGGGAGGGTGCGGACAGCGGTGCGACTCGAGGGCAGATGTGACTCGGGTTCGAGTTGTTATTACTTATTAGAAAGGGGGGTGGGAGAAGCGGGGTGCGGCTCGACGGCGGATGTGACTCGGGTTCGGGGATACGCGGAGTTGTTGTAAAGAATAATTTATACCGACACTTCTTTTTTTTTAAGTTTAGGGATATAAATTGCCCATGACTGTGTATATTATGTTACCCACGCCCTCCCCTTGCTGCGATTCCCCTTCTCCTACCCTCGTCCTCCTCTCGCCGTCACCGGCGTTGCCTTCCCTCTCTTCTCTCTGCTCCTCTCCTCCAACCTCCCTGTGCTTAAATCCCTTCGCTCTTCTCCTCCAACCTCCCCGCACTCAAATCCCTTCGCTCTTCGCTCAGCTCCTCTCCTCCAATCTCCCCGTGCTTAAATCCCTAGCGCTCCGATAAATCCAGAAATCCCTAGCGCCCCGAGAACCCTAGGAAGGTTTTTCGCACCTCGGAGCCGGCAACGCAAGAAGAACCCTCTCCTCCACCCTCCCCGTACTTAAATCCTAGCGCCCTGAGAACCCTAGGAAGGTTTCCTAGTTTTTTCTTCTCGGAGCCGGCAACGCCAGAAGAACCCTAGTTGAGGAAGAGCTACAGAAAAAGCGGAGCCGGCAACGCCAGAAGAACCCTAGTTGAGGAGGAGCTACAGAAAAAGCGGAGCCGGCAACGCCAGAAGAACCCCAGTTGAGGAAGACCGACAGAAAAAAGCCGGCAAGATGAGGATTATGATAAAAGGTGGCGTGTGGAAGAACACCGAGGATGAGATCCTCAAAGCGGCGGTCATGAAGTATGGGAAGAACCAGTGGGCTAGGATCTCATCGCTGCTCGTTCGTAAGTCGGCCAAGCAATGCAAGGCGAGGTGGTACGAGTGGCTCGATCCGTCCATTAAAAAGGTATGTTTTTTTACTTCTTCGTAAGCTCTTTTGATAATTTGTTTTGTCACGCTTTGATTGAAACTAGAAGACAGTGTAATTTAGTCTCAGGAATATATTTTTTTGGGGCTTTTACATGATAGTTTTCGGTGGTACGATGGTTTCATAATTTTGCTTAAAGAACAATTGTTTAGATATTCAATCATAAATATTCGGAATGCACTCATCTTTATACTGTTGTGATTTGCTAGGTTGTCATGTTTTGCGGCTTATGATTTACTATTTCTATGGCTCCTTGTTGAATAACTAAGAAAGTAAATATTTTTATTTTTATTTTTATTTTTTAAATTTATTTCTCATTTCAGAGGAAATAAATTAAACTGTATGACTTTATAGGAGCAGAACCTCAGATATTGAAGGATCTCAACTTTGATGGAATCAACATCTGTTGTCATAGATTCATATTGCTATTTATTTGATATCTAGTTTTTATGTTGTATTTCTGTCGTAGAATTCTGATGTTTGAGTTTCCATTGATTCATTCAGACTGAGTGGACAAGGGAAGAAGATGAGAAGCTGCTTCATCTTGCCAAGCTCATGCCTACTCAATGGAGAACAATTGCCCCAATCGTGGGTAGAACACCATCCCAGTGCCTTGAACGGTATGAAAAGCTACTTGATGCAGCTTGTGCAAAAGATGAGAATTATGAACCAGGCGATGACCCACGGAAGTTGCGCCCAGGAGAGATTGACCCCAATCCTGAGTCAAAACCTGCACGTCCTGATCCTGTGGATATGGATGAGGATGAGAAGGAAATGCTTTCAGAAGCACGTGCTCGGCTAGCTAACACTAGAGGCAAGAAAGCAAAAAGAAAGGCAAGGGAGAAGCAGCTTGAAGAGGCAAGGAGGCTTGCATCTTTGCAAAAGAGAAGGGAATTGAAGGCAGCTGGCATTGATACAAGGCATAGGAAGAGGAAAAGGAAAGGGATTGACTATAACTCAGAAATACCTTTTGAGAAGAGACCTCCGTCTGGATTCTTTGATGTTTCAGGTGAAGAGAGGCATTTAGAGCAGCCTAGGTTTCCCACCACAATTGAGGAACTTGAAGGTAAAAGGAGGGCTGACATTGAAGCACAACTAAGGAAGCAAGATATTGCAAAAAACAAGATAGCACAAAGACAAGATGCCCCTTCTTCAATATTGCAAGTTAACAAGCTTAATGATCCAGAAGCAGTTAGGAAGAGGTCCAAACTGATGCTTCCAGCACCACAAATTTCGGATCAGGAGTTGGAGGAAATTGCAAAAATGGGTTATGCAAGTGATCTAGTGTTAGCAAACGAGGAGCTTGCTGAAGGAAGTGGTGCCACCCGTGCTCTCCTTGCAAATTATTCTCAGACTCCAAGACAAGGAATAACTCCCTTCCGAACCCCACAGAGAACCCCAGCTGGAAAAGGTGATGCAATTATGATGGAGGCTGAAAATCTTGCACGGTTGAGAGAATCTCAAACACCACTTTTGGGTGGGGAGAATCCTGAGTTGCACCCATCAGATTTTTCTGGTGTGACACCAAGAAAAAGGGAAATTCAGACTCCAAATCCCATGGCAACCCCATCAGCAACTCCTGGTCCTGGTGTTACTCCTAGGATTGGTATGACTCCTTCAAGAGATGGATATTCCTTTGGTGCAACCCCAAAAGGGGCTACTCCATTCAGAGATGAGCTGCATATCAATGAAGACATTGAAATGCAGGATACTGCTAAGCTTGAGCTTCGTCGGCAGGCAGAATTAAAAAAAAACTTGCGATTTGGCATAAACAGTCTTCCACAGCCTAAGCATGAGTATGAGATAGTTTTCCAGCCCATTCCAGAGGAGAATGAAGATGCTGAGGAAAAGATTGAAGAGGACATGTCTGATAGAATAGCCAGGGAGAAGGTGCAAGAACAGCAAAGACAGGAAGCATTACTTAGGAAGAGATCCAAAGTGCTTCAAAGAGAACTTCCTAGACCTCCTGCTGGCTCATTGGAGATTATTAGGATGTCACTGATGAAGGGTGATGAAGACAGGAGCTCCTTTGTTCCCCCTACTCCATTTGAACAGGCTGATGAATTGATAAATAGGGAACTTCTTGCCTTACTAGAGCATGATAATGCAAAGTATCCAATTGATGAAAAAGCAGTTGAGAAGAAAAAGAAAGGAAGTAAACGTTTGGCAAATGGAAGAGCACCTGCAATACCTGAACTTGAAGATGTGGAAGAAGATCAGCTCAAGGAGGTACTCTATTACTTTTCTGCTTCTATCTTTCAGTTCTGATTTCATGCTGCTTGTCTTTATACTATCACCCTCTGTAGGTTGCATTTCTTCAGCTTTTATTTTCTTTTTTTTTCTAGTTATTTGGTTGTACATAACTTTCTCACCATATTTTAATCATAACTGAAAAGTATGAGGAATATGTTTATTTTGATTGTCAAGTAGTTCATATTTTGTGCTTTCTATTTCATTTTTGGTTAAGTTGTAGGATTCAAATAGTCCAAAGATACTGATGTGGTATTTTATGTACACTCATTGTGCTTGCTGGTAAGTTTACATGTTGACTAGATGGCTTAATTTCGTGTTTCGCCCAATCTGCTGGACCATGGTTGATTTCATGTAATAAAAATATGAAATGAGAATTTATACTTGTTTTGTAAACTATACCTATTCTGTATGCTGCTAGCAGATGCATCCTATAATGTGAAAATTGTAGTTTATTGTGTATGAGAGAATGTTTTTCTGACAAACTTTTTCTGTGTGATGACATAAATTGCATGAGCACTTCATAGCTAATTTGTTAAACTCTTCAGAAATATGACGTTTTCTCTGAGTAAAAGTTCTCATTTCAAAAGGTCATAAGGGAAACAAAACCACATCTATGTCATTGATCCAGTTTGATTGTTTTTGGGCTGATCCTTAAATTGGAAAATTGGTTGAGGTTTCAAGATCTTCTCGTGTCGATGAGTACTCTACTCTCATTTCTACCTTTTGGCTGAACAATTATTTCTTTTTGTTAGCCTGTCCATATAGTTCATCTCTGTTTACCTGTTAAATGGTGATGTCTTCACATGTTCTACAAGGGACTTCTCCAATATTATGTTCAACATCTCTGAAGAATCTCGTTGAGATAACAATTCGAAGAATCATGTTTTGACTGAATTCATGTTTTGTTTTCATGAACCTGATTGTGCAGCATAACTTACATAATTGATTATCTGTTTGATTGTATGTCCCAGTGGCATGCTTTTTCTCAAGTGGTATCTCTCTCTCTATATTCCCAATAAAGAAATTTATTTAGCACTTTATTGCTTGCCATGGTTTTATGCATCTATTCTTTTTGGGAAGTTTGCAATCGAGAGAAACTACATTGCTGCTATTCTTTTTGCAGGCTGATTCCTTAATCAAAGAAGAAATTCAGTTTCTTCGTGTTTCAATGGGGCATGAGAATGAGTCTTTTGATGAATTTGTTAAAGCTCGCGATTCATGCCAGGAAGATCTTATGTTCTTCCCTGCTCGTAGCACCTTTGGTCTTGCAAGTGTTGCTGGGAACAATGAGAAAGTTGTTGCTTTGCAAAATGAATTTGAGATAGTCAAAAAGAGAATGGACGACGAAGCAAAGCGGGCCACACGCCTTGAACAGAAAATTAAAGTTCTCATGCATGGATACCAAGTAAATTCCTTTTTCTACTTTCGCAATACTAGTGATTTCCCCTGGCATTCCAATTTTTAGTGGGATATTTCACTGTGTTCCTCTTTCCTTTGAACTTTTAACAATACTTAATTTGGTCATAAAATTTTCACTTTCTAATATCTAGGTGAAAAAATTGATGATATATTTAACCGTAAACCTACTATTGCACAGGCATTGATAAAATTTACATATTTGCTATTTCGTTTTCAAGCTTGTTATGTTTGTAAATTATATTAATTTCCTTTATTTCTGAATGAACAGACACGGGCTGGGAAATTATGCTCACAGATCGATGCCACATTTAAGCAAATGGACACTGCTGCAACTGAACTCGAATGCTTTAGAGTTTTGCATAAGCAGGAGCTACTTGCAGCTACTTACAGAGTTAATGGCTTAGCGGAGGAAGTCAAGAAACAAAAGGCACTAGAAGAAACTCTGCAACATCGTTACGGAGATCTTTTGGCCGATCATGCTAGACTCCAAAGAATGTTGGAGGAACACAAAATGAGATTACGTATGGAGGAAGAAGCTGCTGCAAGGAATCGTGCCCTTGAGGAAGAAGCTGCAACAAAAGCTCATGAGGAGATTGCAGAAGAAAAGAATTGTGCAATGGATGAAGAACTAGCGGATAGGAAAGATAACATCGATACAAATTCTGCCAAAGATGGTACCTCGATTGAAGAGCTTATTCCTTCAAATGAAAGAAGTCAATTGCACGAGGAAACAATCATGGAGACGCAAAACATGAGTCAGGATGAAACTACCCACGGTGTGGATGTTGTTTCAGATGGAATTCCTGATCTCGAGAAGAAGACACCATTTGACAACAGTGCTTCCATAGAATCTGGTGACACGTCTCAGATCACGAGCCACGACACAATAATGGCCGACGGCACCAGTACCCCACAAGCTGATCCTGGGATGGGGGCTGCCACAGATTCAGCTTCCATCGATCAAGTTGGTGAATCAGTTATGCAACCTATAGTATCCCCACAAAACATGGATGTAGCTTCTGCTTCTGACTCAATTAATCCGACCACACAGGATGGTTCAAATCTTCAGAAAGTCCTTCCAGTTTCAGTTGGGTTGGAATCCTCCAACGATCTCGGGGTAGAGAATATGAACACAGATGACAAGGAGGATGCTAGCGGAAATCCAAATCCTAGTGCCGCTGAGTGAAGCATCTGACATTCAACAATCCTTCTTATCCGATTACCTTTCCGCAGCCTGCTGATTCTTCTCTTCAGGTTTCTAGGCGCTTCACTATAATGATGAGTGGTACTGAATTTTTTTGTTTTAACAAAAGCTGTGCCTTCTCTACTGCGGACTATGTTGCACAAACTTAGGGTTCTTCAGATGTTGTGGGAGCTCAGAACCATTTCATTTGCTTGTGGCAGCAATTGTTCAATGTTTATTCGACCGACGGGTCCCATATAATTATATTCGTGAGAACATTCCATATGACTTGCAACTTAGTCTCCCTTATTAATAGGAGTGAGTCATGCTGTAAGAGAACTTTTACCTTCAGTTTTATGGGCGCAATTGACTTGTTCTTCTGCTGTCTTCGGTGCAACCCCTTCATCCTCATAGGATAGTCTTTGATTTTGATTTTTGACACAATGCATAACCTGCTATCAATATGGATGATTCACAAACGAGATTATAACTTTTGTGACTAAATGCATGGTAATTTAATTCATGTTTAAGGTTTACATGTGTTAATGCATGTTTAAGTAGAAAAAGAGCTTAGAATCTTAACAATTTGTCCATCTAATTAATTAGAGATTTAATTAATCTGTCGTCAGATGGATGATAATAATAATAGCGGTGGTGCGGTAGTTAATATATTTCATTTGATGGACTTTTAAATTATACATTGCGTGGAGATCTAATGGGGCTTATTGCGCCCGTCCGTTATATATAACGCTAGCATTAGCAACCGTTAAAACCACATGGTTAGGTGTTTTCATGTGCTGTGTGTGGCTCAATTCGCTGTTTGCTGCATTTGGCCGGGGAGCCGAGCCAGATCCGTAGAAAGTAACGGCAACCCGATATAACGGTCACATGCAGCAAATGATCGATTCATCTCGTTGTTCCCCAGCACGTGATGGAGAATATTCGGCTCCCTTGCAACGCAGGCTGGTTGATGAAATCTCGATCGCCCATCAAACTCCGCTGCCGAATCCCAGCCGTCTCTTCTATTTAACCACCCTATTTCTCTGTTCCTCCTCCCAAGAGTCCAACCACCGCATTCCTCGAGCGAAGAGACTACTGAAGCTTTTTTTTGCTCCTTTTCCTCTTCTTCCCCTCTCGCAATCGCTGCTCGCTCCCTTTTGGTTGTGCTTCGATCTGCAGAGGACGACGGGAGGGCGATGGCCGGCGGGAGGGCTTTTCCGCTTTCCCGGAGGGAGGTTTCGGTCGCCGCGGCTGTGCTTGCCACCTTCGGGGCGGGGCTCGCGGGACTCTACCTCTCCATGCCGGCCTCCGACTACGGCTTCCTTAAGCTGCCTCGCACGCTCGAGGACCTCCGGATCCTCAGGTTTGCCCTCGGATTTGCTTCGTTCCGTTGTCGTCGAAATCGCATTTTTCGATTTAAAAGTTTTAAGACTCCGCTAGATGTGGCTTAATTTTTTTTTTTTTTTTGGGGGGGGGGGGAGGGGGTTTGTCTGAATCTGGCGGCTTGAGGTTTCGTGATGTGGTTCGATTTTGGGGGGTCACTATTTTTTGTTCAGCATACTAATCAGATCTTGATAGAAATGAATAGAACAGTAATCTCTGAAGTGTAATCCGTTGCTAAGATGAATCCGATTGGGAATAAATGGGAAAGGACTGGTGATCGGTTATTTTGTGTGCCTTTCATGTGTAACCCAATGCAATCGACATTTTATGATATTTCTAGTACATACATGGATTTCTTTGAAGAATAATGCACATATTTAACTGTTCTTGTGAGATGTTCATCAAGCTAATAGGATAATTATTCGAACAAGAAGGCACTAAATAAAAAGTGAGGAAATTTATGAAAAAAGCCGAGTAAGTTTGTTGGAAATGGAATATGGACACAAAAGGCTAGCTAGTTGCTTCTTTATTTTGCCATGCATGGATTATTGCCGCCACCTTTTGTTTCTTTTATGTACGTTAGTATTTTTTAAAGTCCAATCGACCATCAGTTTTAAGGCATATGTTGAGTTTGACTAATCCATTAACTTGCTATCAATTAGACCTAAATTATTACAGTGCATATTTGTGGGTTCAAGACTCACTAAAATAAAAAAATTAAACCTAAATCGTTTTCAAAATAATTTATGGTCCAATAGACTTGATTGGTCGAATGGTTTGATTTTTAAAACATTTGGCAAGGTATGCATCTGTACAAGATGAGCAATGAGTAAAAGGATGTAGTTTACAGTGGTATTTAATGCCCCTGTGAGGACTACGACCATTTAGGTTCAGCATTGAAGTGGACTGCAGTTTGCTACCAAACATGTTGAAGATTTCTATGGAAACTGCATAGCACAAGTGAATATGATTCAAATGTCAACCTATAGGTCATAGATTACTGCTCAAAAGACTTTCTTGATTGATTTATTAATTCGATCTCACTCAATTAATTTCTCGTCCAAATGCTAGAAAGCTGGATCAACATTCAGCAAGGGATCTAGTCAAAACTGTACCTCATGTCACTTTAATGGCCCCAAATTCTGTATATATATGTATGCAATAGCGCAGATGGTTTGGCATCATGCTGCCATATTTTGTAAAAATTGCAGATTTCTAATATTCTCTGGGCCCTTATCCTAGCAGCTAGATTCGATAAAAACGAGTTGTACCAAATTTGAAAATCTTCCTGTTGGAAGTTACCGATTCTTTTTTTTATTTTAGTTCACTGCTTTACCCTTCTTTTTTAATCTTTCTGGTAGAAAATGATCATCATCTTTTTTGGTCTCAGTGTGCAACTTATCTTATTATTCATATGAATGTTGATTGCCTTATATATTCTCGGGAGCATGATGAAATTCTATTTGGACCTAAACTATGTGCAGGGATCACCTGGAGGCGTTCACAAGTGATTACACTATTCAGGTCTTGATATGCTACTTTACGGTCTACATCTTCATGCAGACTTTCATGATCCCAGGAACTGTATTTATGTCACTGCTGGCTGGAGCCCTCTTTGGAGTTGTTGGAGGTATGGTTTTGGTGATTCTTGCTGCAACTGCCGGTGCCTCTTCCTGTTATTTCTTGTCAAAGATGATAGGAAGACCCTTGGTTTTTTCATTATGGCCAGACAAGCTGAATTTCTTTCAGGCTCAGGTACACTTTGGACGGTTTTTCATTTTTTTTCTTTGAAAGAATAAGAAAGAAAGATGAGTTACAAATCCTCTGGTTAGAGTACATCCCTCTGGTTAGAGTACATCCCTCTGGTTAGAGAAACAAAGTGTACATCTCTCTGGTTAGAGTAATTGGGCTCTATACGAGATGATCATGAGGTCTTAGGTTCAAGACTCATTAAGTTCTAAAAAAAAAGCCCCAGTTAACAAATATTCATCCAATAATTCTTCCATGTGCCCTTGTGTAAATATTTCATATGTGAAATCATGATGTTTAAATTTTAAACTTATGTCCATTCATCCAACAATTCTTCCATGCGTCCTTGTGTAATATCTCATATGCGATGTTTAAGTTTATTACACTTATACCCATGCTTTTCATTTTTGAGTTCATAAAAGTATCACCAATTACTGCAGGTTGCCAGAAGAAAAGATAAGTTGCTAAACTACATGCTGTTCCTCAGAGTCACACCAACATTGCCGAACACTTTCATAAACATGGCCTCTCCTATAGTTGATGTTCCCTACAGCATCTTCTTCTTGGCCACCTTCATTGGGCTCATTCCGGCTGCATACGTGACGGTCCGGGTACTGACATTTGCTTTCTTCTCCTTCCCCAAGAAATCACTCAGTCTCAGGAACTGACCGTGATGCATTTAGTTTGATCTTTTGCAGGCAGGAACAGCTCTTGGTGAGCTTAAGTCTATGGCTGACTTGTATGACTTCCAAGCAGTGGCTACACTCTTCTTCATAGGAATTGTTACAGTGACACCTACACTGGTAAGCAAGGGTCAGAATTAGTGGACCGTCATATGGAAACAATCACGCCTTGAATTCAATATGTCATCAACCATTTGCTGAAATGCAATCCTCTTACCGGTTGATCTTAATGGAGGATGAGAAGCTGAAGCCAACCCAAACCCTTCTTCGTGTGTTTCTTTTCTGTTGATTCAGCTCGATCACCTGTCCACGTCGTTAGATAAGAAAATTGAATCAGTCATCCCTGCCGTTACTTGCGCTCGTTAAACTTTTGTGCAAGTCAAAGTCTTCCAGGTGATGAAGTTAGAGAAATTGACATCCATGAATTCTGCACCGAATATGGACGAATGTACAAGTTATATGATGCTTAATTAACGACTTCATTTGGTAGTATTATTAAGCACTTATTTGTAATTTGAAACAGACCTCTGCCTGCCTTCATAGAATAGTGATGGTGTATGTTCTCTTCCTTGGAGATATGAGTTCGATCTTGCTATATATATATTTCATAAAAGAATAATTTGAAACAAACCTTCTTTTCAATGAAAAGTGACGTATTTAGCAAGTCTGATTATGTTGTTAACTTGTTCTAGCTAGCAGTTAATCCTCGCATATATGTATGCAGTCATACACGTTTCTTGCCTTTACTTTCTTTTTGGTGTACTAAAAAGAAATAAAACACCTTTCATACTTTGACTAGAGTCATTATTTGCAAATTTCTCATCTTGATTTCTATCAGTCTGAGTAATTAAAAGTCATAATATATGTATATCAAATTGTTTCATAATTCTCTACAGGTTCCTCCTAAAAGAGGAGGAAGAGGCAGATAGAAAAGAGATTACATATCATTTAAGAAACATGCAAAGAATCAACTGCTTGATGCATGATGATATTTATACGACCTGCCGTTTCACAGATCCTTCCATGTCGACGGGCTCGCGAGGAGGAACGCCGCCGGAGGAGACGGAGACGGCGGAAACAGCATGCTCGGGGAGAGCGAGAGATGCTGCGGCGACAGCGGCGAGCACCTGGGCGGCGACACCAGGTTCAGGAACGCGCTCGGCGACTGCATCAGCTCGAGCTGCTGCGCCGCGGGGGCGGCGGGGCGGTGGGAGCCGTCCGAGTGCAGGAGGGAGTTCTCCAGGAAGCGCATGTAGGACGTGACGGGAGAGGACAACGACGCAGCGTCACCGGCCGCCCCCGCCGGAGGCAGCGGGTCGGCGGCGGCGGCGCGGGGGACGGGCGGGGAGAGGGGCGGGGGCCGTGCCTGGTGGAGGCGGCGCTGGCGAGGTAGCGCCGAGGCGGGGGCGCCGGTGAGCTGCTGCACCACGGAGCGGAAGTCGCTCCTCCGGATGTTGTAGACGCGGGGCTGGCGGCGCGCTGCTGCTGCTGCGCCGCCGGTGGTCTCCTTCTTGATGACTCTGTTGGCGCCGAGACTGCAGTTATGGTTCTTGAAGTTGTCCATCGATCGATCCCGCTGCTCTCCTGCGTTCGATAATTAACGAAAAGGAAAGAAAGAAGAGGAGGAGCAGGAGGAGCGATTGCGGGAGAGAGAGGGAAGAGGTGTTAGAATATCGAGACCGCGTCGTGTAATATTAGGAAGAAATAATGTGCAGAGGGAGGAAAAGAAAGGTAGATGGGAAAGGAAAAATAACAAGGGCGGGCGCAGAGGAGGACGGCGGAGTGAGACGAGACTTGCGGTGGTCTTTAATTTTATCAATACCACATCATGATTCTCCACTCATATTGGACTGTTTAATTAGCTATTTAAGACTTAGCCTCATCACATCTGCTCGATGCGTGATTTTTAATATCTATTTTTTAATTAAGTAAATATTAAATTTATAATCTTCATATATATATATATAAATTAGTTCTAACTGCACACCTTTGTGTATAAAGATAAAATATTATTTATTAACCAGAATTTAAAGTACTTCTACTACATTATTGTTGAAGAATGAAGAGCATGTGGTATCTCAATAATATATAACATTAGGGTAGAATCTACCATATTAATATTAAATATTTAATCATATCACTTCCTCTCTATGCATAGTCAATGATGGAATATATATGTGCGTGTAAAGAGATAAATTAAAATATATGTGTGCATGACTCATGAGCAAAGGACAAAATAAATTTAAGATAATATAATATATATACATAGAAAAGGGACAGGTTTGACCGGTCGTTTTGACTTTTGAGTGCAAGCTGCTGCTGGGTCAACGTGGAAAATTGGTGCGAAATGAATATGGAGGACAGCTGGCCGGGGGAAAATTATATGCAATTGTCCACGTATATTAATTTTTTAATAATAGTATAAATATTTGTTAATGACATATTGCTGCTGACTCACTAATGTTAAATATAATATGTTACAGATTTAAAATATACTAAAATTTAAAAATTATAAGTTACATATTAAAATATATTTTAAAAAAATTAGGAAGTGAGTTAAGTATTAAACTGATGACTATTTATTTAATTAAGAGTTGTTCATCACTCCAATTAAATTGGTTCGATGGAAATATATATATAACGTAATTGACATTGAATGAGTCCAGATGAGAAATGAGATGCCCCGTGAGGAATGGCATCTGCCATTCCATTAATTAATTATGATCTTTACCTTCTTCGCCTTCAAATAAAATCAATTGATTAACTATTAATCCAGCCACCATATCCATATATGAATTTATAATCTATTATATATTTAGATGGTAAACACATAAATTAAAAGGTGTCTTCTCAAGGACCTCAAGCCATAAATATCAGCATAATTAATTAAAACACTCAACTCTTAATAGATTGTGCTCTAAATTAAATATTTTTTTAAAAATATGTTTACTAACAATATGTATTAAAGATCATATAATATTAATAGATATTGTATCAAGTCAGTGTAAATAATAAGTCTCTACGAGCTACTTAAGATTTCTAATTCACTCTCGGAATCAATTAATATATTTACTAACAGGGCTGAATTCTTTTATAAAAAAGTATTTTTCTTTTGCATTTATTTTAGTTAGTCACGATGATAAATTAAAATTAATCACGCGAGCACCAGTTCCACTAATTAATTAAATTAAGCATTAAAAATTTAAGTTTAACAAATATCGATATTATTAGCAGCATTAATTAATATTTAGTTTAATAATAATAATGTTTATTTATAGTTTTTTGAAAAATAAATAGCATTAGTTAATGCCCGAAAAAAAGTATACATACGTACGTATATATATATATATATATATATGTATATATATATATATAAATATATAGTCAATCTTTTTTTGTATTTTTCATATTTTTTCAGATGACGAAAATTTTCGCAAATGAATGAAGGAAATGCTGAGAAGAAGAAGAATTAAGAATTTTTTTTTTGTTTTTTTCAGGGAGAAACGGCGACGGCGTCGGTCTGCCGTTTGTGGACGTTCTCGAAGCTCCAGTCCCGGCGCATGCCCCGGCTGCGGACGAGCCGCGGCTCCGCCTCGCCGAGCAGCGGGCTGCGAGCCGAGCTCGACAACGTGCGGTGGTACTTCTTGCTCGCCCTCTCATCCCGGGAGCTCCCGCCGGCGGCGACCGCGACCGCGACCGACGAATGGCTCCGCATCTGCGCGTACGGCGGCGGAAGGAGACAGCTGGTCACGATCCCGTCGGCCACAGCGGAGCAGAAATGGTGCGGCGAGTCGGTGGCGCCGACCTCCATGCCGGGGGACGTCGGGGTCGAGTAACACCCGCCCCGGCAGAGGCAATCGAAGGTCATCGCGGTGTCGCTGCGGCGGGGGATGCGGATTGAGGGAGGGAGGGTGGGGAAGGAGGAAGAGGCAACGGGGGGAGGGCGATGTTTTTATAGATCGGAATCGGAGGAGGAAATGGAGGGAATGTTTTGTTCAGAGGAGGAGGAGGATTCCAATTTCCAAATTCCACTCCATTTACAGGGACTCGTTGACCGGGATTTGACTAATCTTAGGGCATCCGATATGGCTTATATTTATTCAATCGCACCCGGTCAAATCTCACTTTGACTCGGGTGGGAAGAGCAAATTAACTAGGTTTACTGTGAATGAATACTTTGGTTTTAAGAATTAATTCCTAATTTTATCTTCAGACGCGAAGGTAACGCGACAAAATTTGTATTTTTGACTGGAGATTTAATTAAAACTCAAATTATCATCTACTTGCGCCGGATTAAAGTCTCGTTTTTAGTTTCTTAAAGATTAATTGTTTTAATTGGAGGCTGTTGGATCACCGTTTTAGGTCTAAATAAGGGAATGAGATGGAGAGCATCATCCTACGTGATAATAAAAAGCAAAAGCAACAGAAAAGGCAGCAGAAATTGGTGATGTGAGAACTGGGTCAACCCAAACAACACGTTTTCCCAGTAAAATTAAAATACAAGAACAGCAGTATTACGTATTTGCGAACTCCATGGCGTTGCCCTAGTGCTGAGACATTTACAACAGTAAAACCAGGAGAAAAAAGGGAAAAAAACTACAAGATTCATATACTATACACAGCATTTCAAAAACCCTAATTTACCATCTAACCCCAAAACTGTATGCTGACTTGTATGTCCTGAGGTCTACCTGTGTTTCCTTTTGGAGTATGTACTGAGTGCAGGGAGTGATGGGCCTCTTAAAACATATTAGAAAAGGGGAAGATATACTCCCATGACAATATTCACATAATGTGGGCGGGGGGGCATGGCAATCACTTTCATCTGTTCTGATATTTGTTCCGGGTCATCTGAACCAATTCTGCAAGTTTCACATGTTGAAGGCTCCTCCTATCCCTAAATCAGAACCAGGTGGTGCATTGCGCAGCAGCAACTACACCCTTCAGCTAAGCACAAGGAAAAAGAATGGTGTTGATGTGATCATGCCTCTTTATTCTCTACTATGGGATTCACGTAGAGAGGGGCCCTTGTTTTCCTCTAACAGTAGCCTTTGACGCCAAGAACATAAGTGATCATAACTGAGGACCCTGCACCTAGGAACAGATGATAGAAATTGCTAGTGAAATAACTTGATAGCCAAGGGTGCCTTGTGATCTTCTAGGTGATCTATATTCATGTTGCAGTGCAAAGTTACAAGACGTATATCCTCTGAATTGGTTCAAGTGTCTGTATAGCCACGAAAAAGAAGCAAAGAAGTACTAACGCAAGACTTATCGGGCAAAAGCTGCTCGGCTTCTGGATTTGTTTTGGCAGTATGTGCCTTCTTGGATGCAGGAAAAGCTAGTGAGAGTGAAAGCGACGCAGGCGTATCATCTCCATCGACCACAGTTGTAGCAGAAAGCTCATCTCGTTTTCTCTTTTCTCTAACATTTCGTGATGACAAAGCAAGTTCAAGATTGGGGACATTAGATTCAGGTGAATCTTCGTCATCCGAAGAAAGAACATAGATTAAGTTGTCAGCCTTTGCACTTGTTGTAGGACCTGAATCAATTGGGAAGAAGTATCTTTCAGCACTTCTTGAGCTCTCAGATACTGCTTCATAGTTAATGCTACTATTTGTTGATCCATTTATAGGTTCTATCTTCGAGCTCAAAGTTTCTTCTCGAGGCCTGCAATCAGCATACTGCCCATCGTCAACCCTTGCTTTTTTGTGTTCCTTTTCATCACTCAATGATGTACAGCTTGATTCGTCTGTCCATAGGAGTGCATCGGCAGACGAGGGTAGCAACTGACCAGAAGAATTTTTTATCATCTCCACTGAGTGTGGTTGTGTATGATTCGCATTAGGCAGTGATTCCCTGCCAAGATGATCCATCTTCCCAGTATTTTTTGAAAATTGATTAGCCAAATCAGCCTTGCTCGGTAAAACGATACTGTTCCTCTTGACTGTCTGAATGTTTCCATCAGTGCCTGCTCAAACATGTGGACAAAATATAAAGACTGGCAGATTGCACGACATATAAGTAAATTTACAGATAAGACTCACCTTCCCAGAAATTTAACACAGCTGAACATGTATGATCTGCACCATTACTAAGCCTTGCACTACCATCATTAACATGCCCTTCAGGACCCTTTTTGCTACCCGAACCACTAGAGCTTTTATCCTGGCATATGACATGTTAACCAAGTATGTGAGATCAGAGAACCATCAGATAATATCATTAAACTGTAAAGCAAAGTCATTCTGAGTGAGCATTCACTTAATACAGCTATCTTTTTGACATAATTCATATTTAAGACATTAGTTTTGACTGTTGTATAATACACCAACTAGTACAACTTGGCAGAGTACACGAAGTGTACATCCCTCTGGTTAGAGCGATTGGGTTCTATACGGGAAGTTGTGGGTTCAATACTCACCGAGTTCTAAAAAAAGTACAACTTGGCAGAAAAAAGTATAGGCAAATGCTAGGGAGCTCAAACTACTTAGGCATTGTAAGATTCAGTCCCGTGAATGCCCAAGCATCATAACACATAATATGTGACAATGAGGTTTCACGGTTCATTGAAAATAGCACTATCTGACCACAGGTCAACTATGGTATTAACACTAGCAATCAAAAATTGTCTAATCACAAATTAAAATAGCAACACTAGCAATAAGGTGGTATTGGTTGATTATTTTTAAGGTGAAAATCATTTCTAGTTGAAAATTGAAATCACCACTGAGGCCCCTCTAATCCAACTGGATTGATATGTACGATATAGACCAAGAGAGATGCACATTGGAATATATATATGTATAAGAGCTTACCAAACTGATGGTCTCATTTTCCATCTCTGAAGGCAACTTTTCAATGTCAATTTGAAGTTTTGGAATAGGTAAACTGGCAACATGACTCTGCTTCCTTGGTAATTTATCATTAGCAACAGCCTGATGCAAGATCTTCTGAGTAACAGGTTGTTCTTTGTTAAAGATCTTATTCTCATTGCCCAAATCTAGAGTATTCCGAAGATCACTGCCGGTACCAGATTGAGCTACATTTGCATTATGAAATCTATCAGACAGTGATATATCTTGATTGTTCTCATCCGACACACAAAGAGGGCTGCAAAGTCCAGCAACAATCAGGGAAGGATTTTGAACAGTAGGCTCCTTCTTCAAATCGGAAACAGGAGGCTCTTCCTCCATACAAGACAAGTCTCCCAAATTTTGATTCTTTCTTCCTCTAAATACACCCCAAAGATAATATAACTTGTTCCAACCTGAAATAGCCGAGAGAAAACTCTGAGTTAGATGATTACTTGTACTATTTAGAGATCAGGAATACACAAAATCACACATATAAATTCAACGCTTTCCATCTGTAGTCTTGCTTAGCAGCTAAATGTTAAGGATGATTCTCACATTGGGACTTCTCTGGTAACAAAGTTGATGGGAATATAAGCAGATCCATGGTATCAATATATCCAACTAGAGCTAAGTCATTAATTAGCATTTCTTCCAACAGCTTCTGATAGAAGTTTCCATAACTGCACAAGATGATAAGTATAGAAGCATCAAATATTGCATCCTGTATATCATATTGAAATTGATCACTTTGCAAAAAAATGGAAATTGACAATCATGAAGCCCCTAAGAAAATAACCTTTCACTATCTTTAGCAAAGAAAAATAAAGCAACATTATCTTCCTTGGGACCATTCTCAAGAAACTGCAAAGGCCATGAGCTTAGACGAGGCACTTCCTCTAGTTGAACTTTGGAAGGAAATCGTGATGCCAATTCAACTGCTTTTGGCGAGACATGCGTTGACAAGTGAGCCTGAAAACCATCAAAAATTGCAGGAGACTTGGAAGAGCTGAACACCTTAAAAGCACCTCTGTGCAAATAAAGAGCAGTAGAAAGAATCACAATGCTGATCGACAATGCATCATAAATAAGATTAAATTTAAGGCATTCAAGAAAAAACAAGTGTAAAAAAAAATCATACTGCCAAATGTGGTCGGGCTGTGGTATTACTGGACCTCTTGATGGAAGCATTGAAATGGAAACTTGATCAGGTGAGTTTTGTATGATAGCCTGCATATCCAGCTCAGCTGCAAAGCCAGGAGCTGCCTCTTTTCTATGTAGCGTAGATTTCTTGTGATCTTCCACTTTCTCCTCCTGAAAAGTGTTTGTTACTATGCTAAAATCTTG
Organism: Thalia dealbata; assembly: GCA_030544415.1. NCBI lineage: Eukaryota > Viridiplantae > Streptophyta > Magnoliopsida > Zingiberales > Marantaceae > Thalia > Thalia dealbata. Next base: position 20,002,022 of record CM060458.1, read on the forward strand.
CACATCAGAAGCACCTTCGATTGAAGGAAATTTTTTAGACCCTAAAGAACTTGGCACAGGAGCTTTAGACATTTCTTCAGAATTTCTGACAGCATTTGACAAGGAGACTTCCTCACATCTGTCAGGTAATTTAGCAGCCATTTTCGTTCCATATTTCCAACTCAACCACTCGGCTGCATTTTTCCATTTAATGCTCTTGTTATCCATATCCCTCAAGCTTTGGTCAGAAGAAGACTTCATGGAAATGATGGGTTTGTCAATGATGGGTTTGTCAACTGCACAAAACTGCTCCGGGTGGCCTGTTCCATTACATTTACGGCAATGTGACAATCGATTTCCAATTGAAGCTGCCTGCTTAGAGTTGCTTGAAAACGTATTGTCCTTGGTCTTCTCATCTCTTTGTGTAAGTTCTGCAACCTGAGGTGCATCCAATTATGGCTGAGTTAGGCTACTGAAATGTCTAGTAAATCTAGAAATTCACATGAATATTTTACCTTGGAAACCAGTTGGAAAGGCTTTTGATTTTCATTCTTGCATAATCTAACTAAAGATGTGCTTCTTTGTGGCAAAGATGATGAAGGCTGTTCTTTCTGCACTCCATTAGCTAATAAACCCTCATATGATCAGATATTATTAACTTGTACAAAAAGATAAAAGAAGCAAAAGCAAAGGCAGACAACAAAATTCTAAGAGAAGCATTCATTTACCTAAAATAGTTGCATCACTTGATCCTCTGTTGTCACCTAGGCTGCTTGAATCAAATGTCCTTTTAAATTTGGCATCACATTGTTGAGCCTTTGAATACTTAATAGAAGAAGCACCAGAGACAGGTATTGCTGGATTTACAAAACAGCTATCCGATGTGGATAAAGAATTTTTCTTGTCTACTACAGTCTGGTCCTTCACCTGTTTCGCGCTTTGAGGATCCTCAGACCGTGGAGAGTTAAGTGACTGCATTTTGTTTATCGCCTCCTTACCAAAGAAACTTGAACTGTCACTTTTGAATGAAGCAGATTTTGTCATTGTTCGAAATGGTCCGTCCTTCCTTGTGCTACTTGGATTAGATTCTCTATTGTTTTTTGCCTTTTTAGGAAGATTTTCCAGCAACGGTTTAACTTTTGGCACTTTTGAATTATTAAATGAAATAGACTTCAATAATGGCCCTGGAAAACAACAAACAGAAAGGATGGAAAGTATTTGAATGTTAGAATGTAACCACAATTGTCCAATCCAGAAGAAAAGAATGTAAGATATAGTAATGCAAAATTACCCCTTGTTTGATCAGTATGCTCTTGTCGTTTGAATGTAACAAAATCTGAAGCTTGTGTGGCAACACCAGGCTGAGACGTACCTGCCAAATGCTCAGATGATGCTAACATTGACGTTGGTTTTTCCTCAACAATATCAGGTTTGTTTAAGTTCTCAGGTGAGAGCAGAGGAGGTTTTCTTGAAATGATAATCGCGTTGGGCGCACCACAAGTTTCACTTATCATTTCATCAGAAGCAGAATTTACCTCCGAATTCTCTTCTTTCCTTTTTGACAAAACTGATTTGACTAATTCCTTATTGTCACTTCTAGTGTCTGGATCGGTTGCCTTATTCTCTGCACATGGCAAACATTTGGGTGTGCATTCGATGTTCCCATCTAAGCATGGGTCTTCTATATCTTCAAATTGTGATTTAGATTTTTCAATCATGTGATTTTTAGCCTCCTTCAGTTGGCATTCTTCACATAACCAGTCACCTTCAGGAACTTTATCCAACTTTATTCGCATACAGTAACTGATTAAAAGAAAATGTTCATCAAGTATGATCTTCCAATAAAAAAAACTCAATAATATAATTTTTTTATTTGAAATTTAACAAAATTTGAGCATCAGGAACTTACATATGTTCTGCACCATCACTGCACCTGCTACAAAAGGCCAGCGACTCCTCCTTACCTGCATCTCCACAGATATCACATACATTTACCTGCAAAAGTTAGATATTAGAAACAATAGAAGATCTTGTAGCTAAAAAACTCTCGAGGTTCATAGGTTTGTGTAAACAAAAAATTAGATTGAGCACTGTGAGTTGGAATTTTATGACAGTTATTTACTCTACAAAAAATTAGGTTGGAATTTGAAGATGGTGATGAAAACATCAAGGCAGCATCAACAGCCTTTTCTCTCCTAGTTTTCCTCTTTAGATATAGACTAATATACCTAGTGAAACTCTGTAGCCACTATAGAAGAAAGTTTTTCAATCTACAAGTAAGAGTGTAATTTATTATAAGAAAGATACAGTTGCATCTAGTATTTCCAAAATCATGGATGGCAGAATTAAGTGTTTGGTCACACAGTCAAAGGATTTCCATTCACCATCTATCTCAAAGAGTATTGTCCACTTTGTGGATTATATTCTTAAGTTCTTTCAACAACAAGAAGGGAACAACTGAGGTCTTGAAATTTCTGCAAATACATTTTAACTTGATGATTCTTGCTATGGTCAGTTTAATTATCTTGTATGGCATGGCAAAAAAAAAAAACACTTGCAAATGATTAGGATGAGTTCTAGTTGAGGGGGTTGTGACTTGAAAGAAGTTGCTAGACACAATAGCTTGTCTAGATTTCCAAACAATGATATCAATAAATCTTAAGATTACTGATTGGAAATCAAATGATTGCACAATAAACGTCATGTCCAACAGAAAAATTTAGAAAAAATGACCAGTTCACAGAAATCTTAACTTCCAAATAATATTTGAAAAGCATAGGTAGTACATTTTGATCAATCTATTTTCATTGAATATTCCAGTAAAATTAGCAAAATTTGATGGTGAATCACAACTTTTTGCATTCCAAGTAAAAACAAATGCACATTTATTGTACTGATAATCAGCATTTAATTTATAGTCAAGTATCAGTAAACATACTAACGTTTTCATGCTCAAGAAAATATCATTCAAATGCAAAAGAAAAGGAAGCAAAGAACTCACATCGTCTTCAAGATCTTCTAAAAATTCAGACACAGAATTTTGCTGCAATGGCATCTGAGGCATCTCTGAGTCTGAGTTGAGCTTATCAGACTGCTTGTAATTATCTTTGGAAGTTATTGTATCACTAGACTGAGACACATTGGTATTGTCATTTTCAGCTCTCAAGCATTCATCAGCACATTTTGAAGAAAATAATTGAGGATGACTCTTTCCACTGTCTTCTTTGCTGACTTCACCTGGAGGAATAACTTTCTCCACATCAACAGTTCCAGCTAACAGTTTTTCCTTTATTAGAGGTTTCTCATCATCTAAGGAGGGTTTAGAGAGACTTAAATCCCTATGGGAGCCTGAGCATGGAAAGTCTGTCTTTGGAGAGACATTACTACTTGAATCTAGGCCTTTTGCACTGTCAATGTCAGCACACGACATAATATCTCTAGAACTAGAAAAGGCACTATTGTTCATTGGAAATTTTCCATTTTCTTTAGACTCTGTCTGGCTCACTTCAAGTTCACTATTACTACAATCATGGATAACCTCCGTCTGTATTGATTTTTCATCATTTCTGACAGCTGAACTGCCTGTTGATTTCAAGGTCGATCCTACAACTTTCTTGTCTATGTCACTAGGATGATCATGAATGACATTATTCAAATCATCAACTTCAGCAATGACTGAATTATCTTCTTCCTTATGACAACTTTCTTTGTGCTTTTCGTCAACAGTATCTGAAGCTTTTGGGCAATGCAAGTCAGATGGTTTACTGCCATCTAAGGAAGGATGACTGCCATCACTGGAACTAGCTTGTTCATGAAGGAAGTTATTGTTTCCAACTATATCTAATGCGCCTTTTGGACTTGCAGCCACCTTCTCAGATGCATCATCTAATCCAGATGCTCTAACTGTTTCTTTAGTTTCAGCATTTTCGACAGATGAATCATGACTCAAACTAGAACTTATTGAATTACTTGTTTCAGTATCTACACTCTTCCTCTTAGGAGGCACTTTTCTCTTAACAACACTAGCAGAGACAAAAGACGAACTATCTTCTCTGAAGGAGATAGTATCCGAAGGCCCACCCTCAAGGTTTGACTCCATACGTGATGAAGATTGGTTGAAATGCAAGCACAAAGAACAAGGAGCAGAGCACAAGTCACATATCGCAAGTTCAGCCCTCGTGTGGGAATCCTCAAGTACGTTCATGCAGTTAGTTTCAACTGGAACATTTTGCTGTGTAAGAAGAAACAGAAAGGAAGGATAAATGTGAGTTTATTACACAGGTAATTCTAACTCATGAGGGGCAAATTCTTGAGCTCACAGGAAATGCAACCTCTGGGTATAAAGAAATAAAAGTTTCCATTGCATGTTCATCAAGTACTTATGCTAGCAAGAACGCAATATAGACTGTAGAACGAACAAAGTGAATCAATTAAATAATCATTTAGAAAAAACAAGAGAGTGTAGCTCGCAATATAAATCACCAAAACAAAATAAATTAATTTCTCGTCCATGTAGTTCAATTTATCGTATCTTCCATAAGGAAACTTGATACACTAGGATACTCGCATGAACTGTCTTCTGTTCTTATTACGAAATAGACTGCAAATCATATGGTATTTCAGATAAATTATTGCAAATTGGACGCAACGAAACATGAGAATAAAATGTCTATAGAAACGCAAGGGAAAGAGTTAAACAACTTATCTGAGTTGAGTGTCTCACCGAATCTGTCCTCTGAGGATCATACCCATAGGCATGAACGGGACCTTGGATGCGCCAAGTTCCTTCCAGTATTGGTGTGATCTACAAAGCAAGTTCAGAACCCACATCAATTATAACAATCATCATTCGACGAAGCCCACCAACCCAAAACACCAAAAAATTATCACCATCACTACAGCAGCAGTAAACATGACAAATCAACCGACATGACAAGATCTGTCGTTTACCTAACCGATTTCCCGACCTAGTAAAACAGATGCACAAGGGAATGGAACCATGCGGCCGTATCACAATGCCTAAAAATCACAAACTACAGTGAATTAATATGCAAAGGAGTTAACTTTCTCTATAAAAGAACATAAAAGATAACATGATTTCGCAATCGAATCGATCGAAGTCAAACAACCATGGAGAATCGATCACAAAAATAAAATCAAATCAGTCCCCGGCAGGAAACCAGTCCAGGGACCAAACCGGATCCAATTGATTACACAGGCAGACCGAGCGCCCATGATCAAAAAGCAGTAAAGCGAGTATCCTCACGTGCCTTGGGTTGCGAAAGCCTATCGGTGGCGTCGTAGAGCTCCGTGAGGGGGCGCTCCCCGCCGCTCCTCATCTTTTCCCGAGCCGGCTTGGATCGGATTGGGTCCGCTGCGGGGTTCCTCGGCCTCACCGCCGCGTTAAGTATTAGGGTTTTGAGGCGGCCGAGGGAGGGGATTCAAGGGGGAGGGGATTGAAGTGGGGGCGAGCGTAATGGTCAATTCTGCTGGAAGCGAAGGCGATGACGAGGTGAGATTGAGAAGAAGGAAGAAGAAGGTGGAGGAGAAGAAGAGGAGGAGGAGGAGGGAGGAGGAGGAGACGGGAGACGGAGGAGGAGGAGGGGAGGGGAAGGGCGAAAGAGAAGAGAAGAGGAGAAGAGGGGAGGGGAAGGGGGTCGTTCCTCTCGGAAGAAATAGAGTTCGGAAGCCATTCCTTTTCACGTGAGTCGCATGCATCTTTTTTCCCCTTTTTTTTCTTAATTTCTTTTGAAAAAACAATTAATTAAAATTTACGCAGAACTGTACACAGTAATTACATTTTACCCTCTATACGATCTCCAATATCACGGCAATTTTTATTTATCCCTTTTTAGTCCATGTAATAAATCAAAATGTGTGATAGATGTGTTATGACTGGGGCTCGTATCCATAATTGTTCGAGATGACTCTCCATGAGTTGAATAAATATTAATAACTTGTAATTCTAAAAATATATCAAACTCTATCGATATTAACATTTTAAGATTGAATAAAATAAATTTTTAAAGATGACTATAATAAAAGAGTTGAGTAACTGATCATTCAACAAACACCGTAATTTTCTCGTACTTATCATAATTTAATTAAGGGTAAGAGCCCTGGAGCACCTATCATTATCCTCCTTCCATCGTACTTTACAAAATTATAGGTATTAAGATATATAAAAAATGTAAAAAGTACATTGATTTTATTTAAAATTTATTTAATATGGCATAATATTACTTACCATTTGTTAAGCATAAACCTCTACAAAAGAGAGATACTTAAGGATGATATTAAAAGCTATTTGGTTTGAAACGAATATAAAGTGGTGGATTAAAATAGAAAGTTTCTAATTAAGTAATTACAAGTTGGATATGAATGGTTGGTATAAAAATAATATACATATAGATATTGACGGGACAAGAGGTGAATTATATATTACATTGACATGTTTTCTTTTAATGAAACCTTAATTAATTAGTTATCCATCGACCTCACTAGCTATGAATTGAACTAATTAATTTGATGAATTGAGGCCCTTTGTTGCGGCTGCAAGCTTAATTGGGCCAGATTAATTAAATAAGACCTACTAGAAGCCAATTGATTATAGTTAAGCTAGGTAAGGAGAAAATTAAATGATATAAAATTATCAAACAAGTCATTTAATATTTAGGTACCAATTTTTATGAGTCCTCCAACCATCTAAGTAACTGACCAATTATAGATACAGTGTTTATTATTTAGTACGTACTCACTTGATTAAAATAATAGTTTTTAATATTAAAGTGAGAATATTCATCTCCGATTTAAAAATAAAAAATTAAATAGATTTAATTAACTTTAATCTATAGAGGTATCTTAATAAGTTAATCAATCAAATTGAATTTATGATCATATGGTAGGAACTAATGAGTTAAGATTATAATAGCATTAAAAAAATTAAGTGAAAAGTTTTAACTCGACAAAGACCGAGGTAATATAAATTGAATTATCATTTTAATATACTATTTGACTTGAAAAATAAACTAATGTATGACTTTCTAAAGAGGGCTTTTTTTTTCCTCCCATGATGATCATTAATGTCATCTTGTTCGTCTATTTTATTCACCCTACCTAGCTATGAAGTGCTGCTCACGGCAACTTAATTTTGTTTACAGTATAAAATAGCAAAAGAGGGGTTCATTTCTATAATTAAACTCAATGAATCTTGAATTTAAGACCTAATATCCTTCCGTATAGAACTTAATTACTCTAACTAGAGGGATGTACAATTTGTGTACATTGAGAGTAGGATAATTAATCGAATCTAAGTCATTTAAATTAAGAATGAAGATTTATTAACAAATCAATTAAAGAGATGTGTACTATCTATGAGTAGTATAACCCTCCTCTAAGGGCATGGCATACCTAGGCATATCCTATATTAGGTATACATAGGTAAGCATGACAATCACACATGCCTCATGTCAGGTCAGGCCAAGCAGGGCACAATACACCCAGTGTCCGAAACGACCTGATGCATTTTTATACCAGACCAAGCTCGACACGCGATGCATTGTGCTTTGCATGGGCACGACCTGTTTATAAGTACAATATTACGATCCAGCACGACAAGCAACAAGCTTTAAGTTGTACCTAGCATGACCTATTAGGCCGCAAGTTATATTAAGCATGGGTCATCTCAAGTTGAGCTCGTGTCGCCCATAGGTGATTTTAACTGGGTTGAATCTGTACGCGGGACATATGGCTTCACGTGTACATGAACATAACATGCGCAAAGCATTAGGCATAGCTCGTGCAGGACACTTACATTGTCACAAATCATGCTGGGTATAACTCATGACCCAGACACACACGACACTAGACCTGGCCCACACATGACGCCTGTATGGCCATAGATCATGCTAGATATGACCCATGTCTAGTAAAAAATACTTGTATGGCAGGGCATGCTAGGTACGACCTATCCCAAGTTAAGCTTGGGCAACCCAGTTTGTGCACGGGCACAACATGTGTGAAGTACTAGGCATGATCCATGCAACCCATATTTGGTCAATCCAATATAACACTCTCACATATCTTGTGACAGATAGGGGCACTCTAACCAAATGAGTATACATAAAACTCTAATAAGATAAGCTTACACTTTATATATAAATAGAACGGTGAGTGTTGATATTAAATATCTTATATCAAAGAGTCATTGAATAATAATAAAAAAATTGAGGCCTACTCTAACTCAAGTCAAACATACAGATATTTTTAAAAAAGACCGATAACTCACGTTAATACAAATAGATTTTTTTTTTTAAAAAAAAGGCAAACATATAGATACATTACTAATTAAGAAAAGTATACTGAACAAGTACTGATAACTCACGTTAAATGGTGAGCTTGCTTTTTAAAGCTAAAGGTAATTAATTAATTAATTAATTAATGAGTGGAAGTCACGGTCTCATCTCATCTTCTTTCTTCGGCCGAATTAAACCACCATCTTAATTCCAGTTAATTAATAAATATAATTGTGGACGCAGCCAAGTCAAAAGAGAGAGAGAGAGAGAGAGCCGGCTGCTTGACTGCGACCACCATTAATCAAGGCATATTTAGCACTTCAGTGTCAAGAATCGTAGTAGGTTTTAGGATTTTTCACTATTATTCTTATCAGTTTTTACTCAATCATGTGTCATTGTATTAGTAGGATATTTGTTAATATATCGTGATAATAGAATTATATTGTGAAAAAAAATCATGATTTTAAGATAAAGATAGAGTAGGAATTTTAGTTATACAATTGATAAAAAATAATTTTAGAAAATATCATGCATCAATGAATGTGATTTTTTTTAAATAAAATAATCTTCTCCGCTGAAATATAAATTATTAATTTTTTAAAAATTAAAATCATAACTTTTCATACAGAACATAATTATTATAATAAAAGGGCATACATTTTAAAATGAGTATTAAATTGATATTTCTAGGTATAAAGTTTTTATAATTTTAATTGGATGAACGTACATTTTATGTATAGTAAGTATTAAAATATTGATTAGGTAGATAAATATTTAAGCTAGGTAATAAAATCCTCCTATTATTATGATACCATAGTGATAAATATTATTTAATATATTTATGATATAATAGTAATACATTGAGGATTTTATTTTGTATATAATTAGATTTTAAACGAGTAATACTTATTTAAACAGGGCGGGGTTTAACTTGCAACCCTGGAAATGCGGGCGCGCGGGAGGAGCACAATTTTGAGGACCGCGGCAGCAGCTGCAGGAGGAGGAAGAGGAAGAGGAAGGAGGATGACGGCGACGACAACGATGGAGGCATTCCCGATGGTTGGAGATGGCCGACACGGGGCGCAGCACGGCCTGCCTTTCCAGGCTCGGAGACCGCGCGCACGTGCCTCCCTCTCCCTCTCCCTCTCCCTCTTCCGGCGCTCCCCCCGACGTCCTCCTCCTCCGCCCATCGTCGCCGCCCCCGGTGCTCGTCATTTAACTCAGGAGGACTTCCGCCACCCACCGTAAAGCGGTCGAACAAATTAAATTAGCCTAAAAACTCGTCCGGATCACATGCCAAAGCACTGGCTTCCGCAGGAAGAAACGAACCTAATGCTTTCCTAATCAACTCTCATTATAAATATTTTAAGGCAAACTGCATGCATGTCCACCCACCCACCTTTGCTTTGTGCTCCGTCCGAAGAAATCATTTGCTCTCCTCAACCATCGACATGAATTCCATTATATTTTAAACAAAAACCCTGACACTGTTTTATTATTTATTAACTGAAGGCACTGATGAGACCACTTCATGCTGTTTATTAATAGCTTAGGTCAATCAATAAACTAAGAATTGATACAGCTAATGAAATGATTGTTTTCTGCAGTTCGATCAATTAGTATTGCATCAATTCCTGTCCTTTCAACCCCATTTTACAACCTCAGATATCCCAAATAAAGCTAAAAGAAATAAGAAAGTAGAGATAGAGAGAGCAGGCAACCCTAACCCTAACCCTAACCCTAACTCTAAGCAAGATGAGTTCAATATTTTTTTAAAAAAAATTGGAGTTGAAAGTGAGACAATCAAATATCATAACCCTCCATCAATGGCGTTTCCTTCTTCCTCCAGCTCCAAAGTCTTCATCCTCTCCCCCTCTGATATCAATATAATACTGGGCACCTTTAAAAATAATTCCCCTACAGAAGCACATCTCCATCACATTATGTCACACACACCTCTCTTCTTGCCCCACTGACCATTTTTTAATGAGCTAGCTATTGATCCTCTTCATCCTCCTCTTCTCTTCTCCCCACCCCCCCTTCGGTTCCCTGTGAGCAGCTCTTGTGAGTTGGAGAAAGAGCTCCGAGTTCATTAATTCCTGCTCTCTGCACTCATCCTCTTCTTCCTGCACTCGAAAGATGATATTAAAAATTCCCTTTTAAAAATTTTGTCTTCCCAATCTCTTCCACCCTTTTTTATTGCTTAAACAAAACCCTAATACGAGTTGTTATTTTTTCTATTATCCCCCCACATGGCGGGGCTCGATCTGGGCACTGCTTCCCGATTCGTCCACCCTCTCCACCTGCACCTCCCCCACTCCAAGACCGACAGCGAGGGCTCCCCCGCCGACGGCCAGGACGGCCACGGCCTGGAGCTCTCCGCCGCCCGCCGTCCGCGAGGCCGTCCCACCGGCTCCAAGAACAAGCCGAAGCCGCCGGTGATCATCACCCGGGAGAGCGCGAACGCGCTGCGGGCGCACATACTGGAGATCAGCGCCGGCTGCGACGTCTTCGAGTGCCTGACGACGTACGCGCGCCGGCGGCAGCGCGGGGTGTGCGTGCTGAGCGGGAGCGGGGTCGTGGCCAACGTCGCCCTGCGCCAGCCGGCCGGGGCGGCGGTGGCGACCCTGCAGGGCCGCTCCGAGATCCTGTCCCTCTCGGGGTCGTTCCTCCCACCGCCGGCGCCGCCCGGGGCAACCAGCCTCGCGGTGTTCCTGGCCGGCGGGCAGGGGCAAGTCGTCGGGGGAAGCGTCGCCGGTTCGCTGGTCGCAGCCGGGCCGGTGGTCGTAGTCGCGGCGTCGTTCACCAACGTCGCCTACGAGAGGCTGCCGCTGGACGAGGAGGAGGAGGAGGCGGCGGCGGCGCAGCAGCAGCAGCAGCTCGGGATACACCCGTCGGCGCCGCACGGCTCCAGCGGAGGAGGAGGATCGGAAGCCGGCGTGGGGGCTTCTTTCACGGACCCTTCGTCCGGGCTGCCGTTCTTCAATTTGCCGCTCCACATGCCGCAGCTGCCGGCCCACGGGCACGGCGGGTGGCCCTTGGCGGCCAACCGACCGCCCTACTGACAGAGAGCAGCGGCGAAGCCAAGGATCGAAGAAGCTACGCTCGAGGAGGACGACGGCGATCAATCGATCTTGACATGTACAATTATTCTGCCATACACACTCTCTCTTATCTTTTTACTTGCAATTTGCTTGCTTGCTTGTTGTGATGTTCATCAATCCCCCGATGTTAGTTCAACTTGGTGCTGGATTTAAATATATAGGAAGTAATTGTCATCTTTGTTTCTTATCGAAAGGGATTAATTAATCAGTTTTCCCTAAATTAAACCATGCCAGTTATATACATATATTCTCATCTTTAAATTTCTCACTGGGAAGCGATTAATTAATCAGTTTGTTTTGAAGTATATGAAATAAATTATACGCATGAATCTTAGTGCAGATATAGGATTTCATGTATAATAATTTCATCCCAAAATCAAAATAATTTTCATTTCAAGTGCAATCATACTCTACTTTTCAAATTAAAAAAAGCATTTTAGCTACTAAAATTACTTTTTAATACGAGAAATAAATCTATAGTAAAAAAGTATAGAATTATAACCGGAGAATTTTATGTACATTTAGTCTCATGTACTTATTTACTATTTCTATTCGTTAGTTTTTTTAAGCGTTACCTTTAGAATTGAATTATATCTTCTAAAAATGAAACCTTTATTAACATTTTTAAAAATTATGAAATTATATAAAGTATTTTTAGCTTTTAAAAAAAATATTTGGTTGTAATATTTCTAGGTAAAATATCTCTAAAATTTCTTCTAGATGATATTTATTACACTCATAAGTTTAGGAATAAGTTTGAGCTACACTCAATCTTCTAAAGTTAAAAGTATAAAAAATTGCATTAGAAGGATAAAGTTCTAAGGTTTAAATTTAATACTCTTCTAACGTATATAAAAAGCATGCATTTGGTGCATTGCACTCTTGCAAGTTTTTTCTATAAATTTAAAATATGATATATATATAAGTAAATTAAAATACAGAAATTATTTTTTTAAAAAATAAAATAGTGATATATTATCTTAATCGGTGAAATGATTGTAATATTATTTTGTTTAAAAAGAAAAAAAATTGAAAAGGCGTTCAATTTTTGAAAAGAAAATTTTGGAAAACCCGTATATTTACCTACCACTGCCACTGTGTTGCTACTATTTCTTTTTATTTTCTACGATCCGTCCCGTCTCCACTCTCAGATCTCCTCCTCTCTGGTCCTCTCATCCGCTAGCCGAGTGGAGATCCCGATGAGGCTACTCCGGCGGATCGCCGGCCTCCTCGGCCTCTCCAGGGACGAGTACGACTCCAATGGAACGAGGGACGGTGGCAGCGGCGGCGGCGGCGGAGGTGGCGGAAGCGCAGGGGGTGAGGAGGAGCGGACGAGCACGAGCGAGGCGACGGGCCCCTCCGCCTCGGCCGCCGCTGCCAATGCCAGAGGAGGGTTCAGCGTCCAGGTTCCCGTCTCCGTCGACAGGCCCGCTCTCCGCCCCGTCCTCCTCCCCTGCGAGCCCGGCGATGGCGGCGTCCAGGTCTGTTCCCCCGTATGCCCTACTTTCCTCCGTGTTTCCCTCCTCCTGTTTCTGGTCTCTTTGACTATGATGGATCTATTTGGCATGCCTAATGTCTTCCCTGCTGAGGTTAATTCGGTGATCATCTCACATTTGGTCGATTATACTTCATCCCTCAGATCTGTCCTTGGAGGTGATTTAATCACTTGAAACAATTTAGCGAAACTGTGAGACAGTCCTTGTAGTTATTACTATCGTCTTTATCTTTAGGCTTTTGAATCTGCAGTTATTATGAAGACCTTGGTGATGCCAATCTTTATCTCAAAGCTATCTTGAACCGAGCCGTTGTCGAGATTAAAGATTAGCACTCTTAATATTAACCGATGAGACACGAGTTTAACATCCAAGCTACATGAATGTTTCTTCTTTTCATCAACAAAGCAGAGCATTCAGTTCTTGATGGGACTCATATCTCATCTAGGAAGACGTCTAATAATTTGTTACTGATGCTACAAATTGTTGTAGAATAGTAACCTTTTCTGTCAAATGAAAGGGAGAACGAGCGATCATAACTAAATTTGCGGGAGATTTTTGAAAAGTTTTTATGGGTCTGACTACAAATCAATTGTGATTTATGAATGGTAGGCAACCGTATCAAATGCCGTAATAATTGTAGATCTGTCATATCGGCATACTATTATTTTGTGCAAATATTTGATTGACGATCTGATTTGTTAATTGTGAGCTTCGGAACTCAGAGAATATGCTAATGGGAGTGAGCCACTAGTTTCAATAACGTAGTGTAGGACTCTCATTGTTCTCAATTTGGCTGTACATTATCATCAGAGCATAAAGAAATCAAAATTTTTCATTAGAATTATCTCATATTTGGATGTCGAGTTAAATGGTGAGGAAAATGTCTAAATTGGAAATTAATAGAAGGGGATTCATCATTTTTCTTGAACCTGATTCAATAAACTGACTCCTTCCAGCTGTATGTTAAGAAAGGCTTCGCCTCTTAACTTCCTAATTATTCTCTATTGTATCTTTTAAAAACTAACGTAAAGGGCCCCAAAGTTCCCGGTTCAATGGTTTTTACCCTGTGGTTAGAAGACAGCTAAAGACATTTCGGATGTTAAGTTTGTTCCTTCTCGTATTCCTTTGGTCTCTCTCGTTCATCTGCAATATTCGTCTGTCTGGTTCTGTCACAAATCTTTTGCCTTGTGCTTCACCTTGCGTAAATTGTCTCCATTTAGCTTCTCTCTCTCCACTTTTTCAAGCATATTTAGATGATGAATTTTTGTGCGAATCTTGTGGATGGAAAGTTATTCCTTGTATTTGATAGCAATCCAGAAAGGTAGCTTCTCATAGGAAATTTTGTCACAGTGCCCGAACTAAATGGACTCCCTAAATGATTCCGTTTGTCAGACCAAGTTGATGTCTTACTTGTACCAAATGGACCTTTGAGATTTCTACAAATATTTGTCAATAACTTGCCCGCTGTTTCCAAAGTTATTTGCTCTTGCCCATCTCTTGCAACAATGACCAGTTAACAGTTTCCATTTGGCTTCTTCATTTCAGATAAGCCACTCACCTTAATCATGCACCAAAATGTGTTTTAACTTCTTGTGTCACTAGAATCTGCTTCCATAATTTTTTTTCACTAGAGTGTTGTTGTATCGCGCATTTATATGTCAATATAATACGTGAACCGATTTATACTTTCATATAAAAAGAGTTCAGTCGGTGATTATAACCCTATATTGTGTTATATCACATTTTGTTGCTTGCAAGTAGCAACTATTCTTCTACTGATGAGACTCGCTGCATCTCTGGGTGTCAGGGGTTCAAGTGGTACACCAGAAGACTGCGGATCGACGAGGACGGCGACGTCGCAAACGAATTCCTCGATGAGATTGCACCCAATGAAAATTCTACTGAAAACCACACATCATCACTACCCAAGTTCCAGGTGAAGAGCAACACCCACCCCACTGCCATGGTCATGAGGAAGCAAGTCATTGCCGTCAACGGGAACATTCACCAGAGCTTGGAATACCAGGGAAAATTGCAGTGGGTATGACATCCCAGAAACTGAAGACATCAAGTTAGTATGATGATAAGAGATGAATTCAAATAATTGCACATCAAATGATCTTTAACTATAATGAGAGGCAACAAAGCAGCAGGTAATTCGTCTAAGCTGGTAGGTTTTGTACAGATGTAAACATCATAAACTCAAGATGTTCTCCAGCCAATGCTTTGTCTTCAATTTGGTCAAACCGATAAAACTCATCCATTAGTTAATCTATATATTTTACACTGTTTCTAATCTCTGGTCATCTTCCTCTTCTAGATATATTTAAGCAAGAAAAGTTAAAAGTATAACAAGGAGGGAAACAAGGCACACGCGCACACACAAAAGGGAGACGCTCCTCCTAGTACTTGGTGGCGCCCGGCCTGGTGGTGCCGGCCGCCGCCAAGGGGTAGGCCGATAGCGGCGGGGCCCTTCCCGGCAGGTTCGGGACGCTGGCCGCCGGGTGATGGACGGCGGCGGTCTCCTGGCGGTGCTGGGCCTTCTCCTGGTGCAGCTCCATCTTGGCCTCGGCCTCCTTGACCTTGGCCCGCTCGTGGGCGATCTCCTTCTCTTCCCTGGTGACGGCCGTGGCCTTCTCCGTCTTCTCCTCCGCCTTGGCCTTGTGCTCCTTCACCTTCTTCTTCGCCGCGCTCACCGCGTCCTTGACCTTCTCCTTTGCTGCCTGCATCTTGATGGTCTATTCTCTTTTAAATTTAATCGATCGATCGACGGATTCGACTTGGGTAGCATCGCAACGTATAAATAGGTGATGATCATCGACGGTGTTCTCAACGTGGCGTGCATGCGGGTTACGTCGTCGCTCGTACTGCCGCGTTGGCAGACTGTAAGACGAGCGATGCATGGCAGGAAAACAATTAAGCAGATGACTGTTAGGGTGGGAATTTAATAAAAAGATTGCGCTCATCCCCTTAGTTTCTAATTATACTTTCTTTCCAGTTTTAAAATAATATAATATTTTTTTATCGTGTAAAATATAATATTACAGTGACGGTGGACTGAAGTAAGAAAATAATATTTGTATTAATAAATAAATGATTTTAAAATTTAGAGGAGATAAAAATATAAGGAACAGTAAAAAGGATGCGGTAAAGATTTTGTACCTCCACTGATCTTTCAAAAGTATTAAACAATTTTTTATGATCCTTTCACCTACATCATCAAGTTTGAGAGCAACTTAACCTGAGCATTCAAGCTCAAACCTTTTTCTGTAAACCTGAAACATTCTTTTCTTTACCCAGTAGGTTATTTAACTCGTAACAAAAGGCCCGCCACAAGCATGCCAATTAGCTTTGTTCCATCTCACATGACGATCTCGGGCTTCAAGAAGTGCGTCTTGATCTCCTTATGAGGAAGGACCGTGACTCCATTCAGGAACATCGTATCGTTCACATGGACGTCCTCCCCCAGCACGGCCATGCTGGTGACCTGCGCGGATTCGCCGATGGTCGAGTGCCATCCGATGATGCTGCCCGAAACATGGGCTGATCTCTTCACTCTCACCCCCTTCATTATGGTGCAGTAGGACAACCTGACTCCGGATTCGATCACACAACCAGGACCTATGACCACATCTGGACCGATCAAGCACCCTTCTCCGATCTGTGCGGTATCGTCTGCCAGCACATTCCCGATGATGTTCTGCCCTGCCGCAAGGTCTGATGGAGAATTCCTTCTCACGTAGTCCAGGTATAGCCGCAGTCCTGCAAGGTAGTCCTTGGGTTGTCCCACATCCATCCAGAATCCAGTATGAACCATGGCGTGTAGTTGCCCTTCCTTGGCGATCGCAGGGAAGACTTGTCGCTCTAACGATGTTGGCTGCGGTGAGATGCGATCAAGAACGGAGGTGTTCAACAAGTAGACACCAGCATTGATTTTGTTACCAACAAACACTGATGGTTTCTCCATGAACTTCTTGACCCGTCCAAATTCTTCATCCATGATCACCACTCCATATTTTGATGGCTCAGCAACCTAGCCATTGTAGAACACGAGGAATCTCTAAAATCAGCCCCAAGTCTTTGTTGTTCATCATGATAGTGAATTTAGCAGAGAAATTGCTCGTACCTTGGTTACCATAAGGGAGGCCTCTCCTCCATGCATCTTGTGAAAAGCAAGCATCTCATTTAGTGGATAACTGCATATGATGTCGCTGTTAAGCACAAAAAAGGGCTTGTCAGGCACCTCAAGTAGTTTGTCCTTGGCAAGAGCCAGTGGTCCTGCAGTGCCTAAAGGTTCACTTTCTTGAGAACAAGTTATTTTGATCCCAATCTTTGATTCAAACGTTTCCAGGAAGTTCAGCATAACCTGCCAAAAAAGGGGGAAAAGATTTGAAGTTAGGGAAAAGAAGAGCCTCATACATCTCACTCACTTTGTTGTGCTCACCTGTGGCTGGTAATTTATAGCTAATATCACTTCAGTCACTCCAACAGCTTTAAGGGCTTCAATCTGATCGACAGCAAACACAAATCAATCCTTCAAAAAGGAAATTATCATGTTACAACACCTATGTACAAGGAAATCTATGCTTAATGAAATGGTTCTCACGAACCTGGTGCAAAATCATTGGCTTGTTGGCAAAGTCCACAAGTGGATTCGGCACACTGAGAGTCAAAGGCCTCAGTCTGCTCCCAAAACCACCGACAAGTATGAGTGCCTTCATGGTGATCAGAGATGTTACCCTTCCCTAACCAGAAGTTTCAGATATTAGTAGCTTCAGAGATGAGACAAAGACTGTTGCTGCATTAATTAGCTCGCTCGCTTGCTTTTGATTAGAGTCTAAAATGTCAAGCTGGCTTTAAAAGCACTGGTTCCATTTGTGGGGGAAATGACGATAGCAATATTATATTTTTAATAATAAATTCAACTGTTGATCAACAGTTTTGCAAGCAGATTAAGCAAGGTAATATGTTGATCTGTGCCAGATTAATACAGTATTACCAATTTCCAACTTAAGAAGGGCATTAGATCTAAGAGAAGATGGCTACTTGCAATGAAAGCATCGAGCAAATAGTTCAACTACCGAGACCTTTCCTTTTGGAAGGGAGTAACCACCAAGATTTAAAAATGATTGTCCTTGTCAATGATGACTAATAAAAATCCATAATGTTAGGGATAAGAAGCATTATAATTTTCAAGAAATAGTGCAACTACCGAGACTTTTTTCCTTTTGGAAGGGAGTAACGACTAAGTTTTAAGATGGCCGTCCTTGTCCAAGATTCAACGACGACCAGTAAGATCACCAATCTATAATCTTAGAGATAAATATATATCGTAACTCCAAGACGAAACCAAATCATAGAAAAATCTTGCCTGCAAACCAACAAATACATAACGCAAGAGGGTTGACCGAATGCTTGATTGAGAAACAAGCCGTCTCCTACCCCTGCATACAAAAACTCACTATGTGAAAAACTAAATCCACAATAAATAGAACAAAATAAATCTTTTTGCAGCATCAATGTTCTTCAGCGAGCAATCCAACAGAAGAAACATAGGCCAAAAAGAAAACTTTACTCTTCTCGAGCAATCAAAGCTAAAGAGAGAGAGAGAGCCCCAAACCTGCGGCAAACGGCACCAACCAAGACAACGTCACGCAGATGGAGAGACCCTTACCTTAAGGGATGAAGGAGGAAGGAGAAATGATCGCTCGATCAGCATCGGAAGAACACCCCAAAACGATTTGAGCTTCGAGGGAGAGGGGGGAGGGAGAGAGGGACGTTAAACCCTAGGGATTTACCAGAGCGTGAGAGAGATAAAAAAAAAAGATTCGAATAACTCGACGGAAAATGTTTTGGCATCGAGACGTCCGAAAGGAGATACCCACCGCTGCTGGCCGTACACGTGTGCGATTCCTCCGGGCAAATGACGAGATTGTCCTCGAACCGTTTCAAAACCGACTCGGGTGGGGGAGCCGTTGCCCGCCAACCCGGTGGGCCTCCAAAATTTTTCTTTTTTTTCTTTTTTACTTTTGCACATACGCCCCTGAAGATTTCATATATTGTTTTAACCTGTTGGTAGTTTTAAGAATATTTAACGTCGGCTGTCGTTATCCGGCGAATCTTTATTTGCTTTGTAATATTATTTCGTGCTGTTACTTTTAACGGGTTTGCGTCCAATGAAAGCGAGTTAAATATTAAAATAAAATGCAGTATGGAGTGTGATTCACTGAAATGAATGAATTGTGGGGTTGCCGAGCATTAATTAGCTACAATGTCCATGTCAAGTATCTGATCCTTGCTCTCTGCATCTTGTCAGATTCATTGTTCTTTTAAATAATAAAAACCTTTTATATATGATTTATAATTATTTTTTTATTTATTGAAAAAATACAATCAAAAATCATACTGAGATAAAAATCTTAAAATATCAGTAACTACAGAGTTTATACTCTTAATTGTAATAAAAACTAAAATTTGAGTCTAATTATATAGTTAGGTGTTGGTAATTAATGTTATTCCTAATATATTTTAGAGGGAAACTTTAATGGATAAAAAATTTATAGTGCGATTGTAGCATAAGCCAATTGGACAGATGCTGCTGTATTGTTCATATTTCAAATCAAGGATGTCCATGTTTCATTGTTAATTTTTTTAAATTTTGTTTAATCTAACAAAAATTTTGGTTAAAAATTATTTAATTATCTATTTCAAAATTTTAAAAAACTTTATATAAGAATTCTTAGAAATTTAAAAGTACAATAATCTAACATAATTTCTTACCAAACCAATAATATAATAGAAAAACTATAAAAATTAGTTTATCTAAATAAATTTTAACTAGACATATTTTCTATTTTAAACATTTCTATTTACTCGGTGACCTACCTATGCTGGATATTTTTTATTTTAATTTAAACTGTAATGGATTCTTGTTTGGAAGAAGAACTTATATTCATGCAGTAAAGTACATTATGATCCAGTCCACTGCTTGTTTCTTTATTTCTATCTGGAAAAAATACATTACAGTTGTTCCCTCAAAAGCCACTCATATATTATATAAATTTATTAAGAGGTGGGGAGGCGAGAGGGGTTTAAATATTTAACCACACTTCTCAAGTATTTAGGAAAAAAAAAGTTCAAAATATGAACATATTGCAAAACAGTATTAAGGATGCACGCGCAATAAACTTGGTGGAAAAAAATTTGTTGTTCTTACATCATTTTTTTCCAGGGAAGAAGAAAAATAAATTATAGTTCTTCCAAATACCTCGACATTTGAAGCATAAAAGAAAACTGCATCTTGTAGGGGATAGGTTACTATCAGTAACAGAGATTGAAGACTCCCGCGAAGTAGAAGCTCTATAAGTTCTTGGTGCAAAGGAGAAGATGCAGATTCCAACATACTTTGTGTGTTTGAGAGAGAGAGGGAGAGTAACAACACAGCAAGAGCTAAAGGATGAGGTTTAGTATTCCTCAGGTGCTCGGTTTCTGTTCACTGCTTGGCAAAGCCTGCCAAACAATATATAGGCATCAAGTTTTTGCGGACTAATAAAAAAATATATGCTGATATAAAATGTCATTATATAGTTTAGATTTCAATGAACGCTCACCCCAACCGACGTCACGAAGTTGCAAACTGCACATTTCACGGATCTTGCTCCGTATTGGTACATAAGCAGCATTTGGCAGTTTCCACAGTTTACATGAGCTACTTGATTTGCTGCAACCAAACATGTAAAAAAAATTGATGAGCGAATAGCTTCTTGAAGAGATCTAGATTCAGAACAAGTTCAGGTTGCAAGTTTTCTTGTCCAGAACTTCTTTTGCATCATTCAGATGAAAGGTTTGGGTTTCAGCAATTTTTTCACACGATTGCAAGTGGTCTTAATTCTGAAGAAGATACCATTATTATCTAGGAGTAGAACTGTGCCATGATGAACTTTTGATCTTTCATTAAAAATTTCATTGATGCCAAACCACAGAATACTAGTAAACTATCCCCGTCTTTCATTATCAGGAGATTCCCATTTGCAAGATTGCTCCAGTTGAGTTGATTCAATAAGCACTGCTCTTAATGATGATTACGCAGGAAACAGCAAAGATTATTATGCAGAGATTATATTAAGTGAAGTGCTTAATTCTCCAATTCTCGTATTAACTATTCAAAAGAAAACACTATTATCAAGTGCTGTGTGTATAGGCAAGCACAAGGATGCTATTTTTATACAGCATCTATACAGGAAAGAAATGAAAATTTCACGCTGATTTTTTTTTAATCTTCTGTTTACTTTGGATTTTGAGACGATTAATTACTTGAACAACTGAATCACTAATTATTTTTCATTACCTTCCAAAGCCAGATTGACAGTGTGGCAACAAGAACACTGGACACTAGTTGCTCCGCGTATGTACATCAATAGTGTGTGACATCCTCCACAGATCAATTGAGCCATTTCCGTACCTGTGTCAGACAGAAAGGAAGTAGCTATAGACTTTCGATACACAAAGCTGATATGAAAAACAAAATTGAATAAAAAAGGCATGATATAACTTTTGTTTTAGCTCCACTGAACTACCATTAAGAGAAGAAGAATGCTTAATCTTCTATGTCCAAACTAGCATATCTTGACATGTATGCTAATATTTACCATCTTTAACCAAGTTCCACAAGTTTGGAGTTTTTTATATAAGCTCTATTGAAGACTTCATTTCTCTGATTCAGGATAAAATGCAGCTGATTAGATAAATAGTGTGGAAGTACCAGGAGGAGGCACAGTTGTCACTGCACTGCAAACAGCGCAGCATACTGATGTTGCTCCGAGGGGATAGAGGAGGAGATTTCTGCACCCTGAGCAAACAAGCTGGCTTTGTCCACCTATGAATCAAATGAAACCATTAGCTCGGCTTCAATTTTTTTATATCAGGAGAGGTATCAGAACATGATTCTTAGCATCTGTAAACATCTATCAAAAATCTGCAAAAGGCAAAAGAGGAGAAAATACCATTTGGTGGTGTGAATGTCACTGGAGGTGTAGGATAAGGAGCAAGAGGAACTGGCATTGCTGGTTCGGCCCCTACCCCTCCTCTTCCAACGTTACACAATCCACCCCTTTCTTCAAGGCTCAAAATCAAGCGGAGAATTGTTCCCCCATCATCCACCTGCGTCAAAAACAAACATTTCTTTTCTTTATCATATCAATCAATCAATTAAAGAGGGAGGGGGAGCTGACGAAATTGAAATCTCCACAATCCAGAAAATTTACCCAAATTCACAAGAAAACTGCTCGGACATTTCTTAGGATGGAGGAGGAAACCCAAACTTCCAAAACCCTTTTCCCCCAAAGGCCGGTAAACCAAAAAAACTTCAAAAAAAAAAAAAAAGAGAAATCTTTCAAGGAACAAGCAAACCGCATCAAGAGAGAAGCACCTCAAGGCCCTTCTTTGAACGTCTCCTCACCGAGTGGCCCCTGTTTCTCCGTCTCTCATCTTTCCTTACTTCCTCCCCTTCTTATCCTTTAACTGCTCAAGAAAGACCGTGTTACAACGAAGGTAGGCGGACGAGGAGGAGGAGGAGCAATCGGCCGCACTTATACGCGGCCCCGGTTGGCGTCACTCCCAGATCGCTTTCCATGCTTCGATAAACCCACAGCGCGGGGGCGCTGCTGCCGACCGAAGTGCGATCGGTCCGCGGCCGGTCCGAGGCGATCGACCGACGACCCCCATGCACGTGAGCTCCATGCACGGGACGAACTGGTGGCCGAGGGAGCTCCGCGTGGGCCGCTGCTCGATCTGCAGTAAAACAGCGTCGCTCCGTCCAAAATTTTGCTGTCCCGGCGTGGTGCCCCGCTGCTGCCTGCAGTCACCTCTGCGACGGATCGTGCGTTTCTGCGCCTACCTGCCTCTTCCTCCGCCTCGAAAAATCTTCATCTGGCCCGGAGGTGTCGGTGGTTCGCCGTGCACGCCTCGCCGTCTCGGCCCACGGCGACTTCTTCTTCGAGATCGAGACCGGGAGTTGGAGTTGATTCGTCTCGTCCTTTTCGCTTACCCCCTAACGGATCGCTCTAACCCGATCCGGATCCGTTTAGGTACAGGAACCCGGAACCCGAACCCGAAGTGGTGTGGACATTTGATTCGAGCGTCGACGGTCCAGATCAATGGATCGTACAAGTTGAGAGACGAAATTGACCTCAGGCTGTGGCTTTTGAGCCAATCATTTACCGTTCACGGTTTGGGTCGGATGCAGCGGGACAAAAGAAAGGATGGCTTATTAATTGTCACGTAACGATGAAGGTGAACCTTTTTTGTTTTAAAGGGAAAGGGAAAGAGATTTGTCTCGACATGGATCAACATGTGGCAGTCAGGGCAAGTTGGTTCCTGACTCAATTACCACCGCATATTACAAACATATCTTCTATTGAGCGGACCACCTCTCCCTCTCACAATATATATATTAATTTTTTTTATTAATTTTAATCTCACAGCGGTGCATATATACAATTACGCTACTGTTAAAAATTTAGTCATACTAAACCTTATTATTTAGGTGAAGTTTCGTTTTATCTTCTACATGTTAAGGCACATTTAAATTTCTAATCTTATTCTTAATTCCTAAAAAAATTTTATAAAGATTAGAGAATTAAATTCTTGAAAATTAACCTAATTTAATAGTTTTTAAAAAAAAATAAAGTACGAAGAAAAAAAATTTAGGTTTAAGGAATAATATGGCTCTTAGGATCAGTAAAAAAAAAAATTAATGTAATGGGAGCCCAATAATTAATTTATGAAAGTGTGGTCCAAATCAATAAGTTTAAAATGTTCTAAAAATAACTATAATATTTTTTATATAAATCCAATTTAATATCACTAAGAAAGGATTATTTATGTAGTTATTATTTCCTAACATAATTATAATTATAATAAGAGTATTATTTTTTTATTTTTCTAGCTCTCAGAAAGTTGAGCTTTGATGAAAGAGTTGTTTACATTGTTATTTTTAAAATTTTCTAGTTATAGCATTTCCTTATCAGTTTAAAGATATAATATATATCCATAATAGACTAAAATACTATGATATGATATGATATAAGAGTTGGATTTAGATTTTAATGATAAATTTATCATTTTGAGTTGCATTATTCCTTATCATCTAAGCATAAAAAAACTTATTTCAATAGATTTGAATTCCGTGAATCAAATATATGGGATGAATTGGTAGCTACTAAGAAATCATCATTAACGTGACTTATTAATATAAGGTGGAATCTTATATTACTATATCATCCATATTTAATCCATCGTATTCCATTGATATTTTCATAGCTAAGACGACACTCTACATGTTGTGAATTCAAATAACAGTATCAGATGAAGATGAGATCCATTGGTCGTCCGTCTTGACTCTATCGAATTGGAAGCATTATCTCGATCCATTGGCGTAGACATTTAATTCGAGCAGGTGCGGTCACAGCAACCATCCAAATCAATCAATTCTGCAACTTGAATCGAGCTCGACTCCACCCGCAGCTGTTGGGCCAATCATTTACCTCCCGCCATTGCATTCATGGTTTGGTCGCATGTGGCCTGACACAAAAAAATACAGGGATACCTTATTAATCGATGCAAGATGATGAAGGTGAACCTTTTTTTCTTTTTTTGTTTTAAGGAGAAGACGATAAGGTTTGATTATAATAATTTATTTCAAGTGAAGAGAATAAAGAAGAAGACACAAATCTGTGTGCGGCACTCAGCATAAGTTTTTTCCTAATTTAATTACCATCACACATCATAGATCTTCTACTCCATTGTATGGACCACCTCTCGTTCTCACAAATATATAGTGTTGTTGATGGTGCTACGGAGTCTCATTCTGCTCTCTGTATCTTACTCTAATTAGACTTTGTATGAAGTAGAATATAATGGTGGAATCTCATAATATCATACAATAAACAAGGTTGAAATCCAGTTAGGTCACCCATGTTTGCTGTTTGCACTTAATTCATCAAGTTCCACTGATATTTTTATGACAAGACAACACTTTTTTTATGTCGTGAATTCAAATAACACTGCAACAATAATGGACCACCAAACATGAAGCTTCCTGTACTGACCAAATGAAGCTTAATGAAGAAGTAAGAAAATAAAAATAATTTGCTCAAGTTATTCTCATCCATATTATGATTATTTTCTACAACAGTAGGTAGATATGAATGATATAGAACTGTAAATGACAAAGAATTTGAATCAAATAAGGAGTGACATTGATAAAGTGCTGAAAGGGGATGCCAAGAGTACCACTGAGATAAAAAGAGGGTCAAAATATATGAACAAGGTAGAAAAAGATACTGAACAAGTGCCAAAAGTATTACGACATTGAAGGGTGCCCAGAGTATAATTGTGTGTGTGTGAGAGAGAGGGAGTGTGTGTTGATGGAGAACGGGGGGGGAGTAATAAATCATACACGAACAAGGTTATGATTATGTTTTAATTTTTAAAAATTATATGATGGTGATGTGGGTGGCTTACTGTAGAAAGGCATATTCTGAAGGGGGAAGCTGCTTCTTCGGATGCCTCTTCACATCACCACACATTTCTGTGCAAATTTATTAAACTCTCTTCCTTTGGAATCCAACTTCAAGCTCTCTTTAATTGGGTTTTGACTATGAGCAAAGTAGTTTGGGCCTGCTATGGGCTGTGCTTAGAGCACCGTGACCTGGTTAGTTTGCCAACAAGGTATTGCTGGTTCCTCCTGCACTTACCAAATCCACTGCTCTTCCTGCATCCGAGTCATGTTTGTATATATATATATATATTGCAAAAGGCATATCTTGTTACCACTAAGCATTTATTTCGTTACAATAGAGAAAAAACAGCATCACAGAGATGTGTAGGCATCTCAGCTGGGTTTCAGTTGCGTTCATCTTTGTCGAGCTTTGTGATCTTCCCAAGGCAGTAGTCGGTAGGCCGAGGATGAGGCAGATATCTGACTCGGCAGTGTGGGTTTTCTCTGTCGAACCTGTGGATTTGAGAAGACATTTTGTTCATTGCAAAGTCTGCGACTTGAACGACTGCGCTTGTGGTGTTGCAGATAAAACTACTTACTTGTAATCAAGAAGGAAGTAGTGTAGGAATACGGACATCTCTAGTTTGGCAAGATCATTTCCTGGGCACAACCTGCTTCCTGCTCCAAAGACAAGAAAGCTTCCTGCTTTGGGTGTGAAATCCTGAATAACCAGATCAAGCCATGATTACAATTCCACAACAAAAAGTGAGAGAAGTGCTGGAGAAGAAAGACAGTACATGGTTCTACTTACATTCCACCTAGATGGATCGAACTTCTTAGGGTCTGGGTACACTTGAGGATCCAAGTTAACAGTTCTATACCAGAGCTGAATTCTCCAACCCTCGGGTATTAAATAACCTGCAATTTGATGTACTGTCAATTTATGTTACTAATGAACCTTTTAAAGATTAAGTGCTTCCTTCAGGCGAGTAGGGCGCAAACCATTGAGATACATGTCTTCTGTTGCTCGTCGGAAGGAGAAAACTGAGATGCTAACAATCCGTAATGTCTCATCAATAACCTTTACAAAGAATTAAGTTTGTTGTCAGCACAAATAAACTTTGATACAAACAGTAAAAGTGTTAATTTAGCTCAAGAAGAAAATAGGGACCTTTGAGAGATACTCCATCTTTCTGATCTCCTTCATTGTTAGCCCCTTCTGCGTGGATGGTATACTTCTTCGGATCTCCTCTTGCTCTAACTACACAATGCACTTAGCAGTTAAAGTATTGGCATTTCTGAAAAGGAAAAAAAAAGGCAATATGGAGTATATCCTACCTTTGCTTGTTCAAAAACTTCTGGGTTCTCTTGTATAAATACAGCAGCCCACATGGTGATATGCCCGGATGACTCGTGGCCGGCATTAAGGTACATAATTAGCACATCAATGATCTCCTCATCGCTCAATGTTCTCCCGCTTTCATCTTCGACGTCCATTAGCCGATCCATCATGTCCTTTTCCACTGCAGATACATTTTTCCTCCTCTCCGTAGCCTTTCTTTCGTCAAGAACATTTTGAAGAATTGCCACCAACTTTTTCCGAGCCTGATGCAGTGAAACATAAGACTCATTTCTCAGATCATAAAGACGAGTTATTTTCTAAGGTCTTACCTTCAATGCTCTGTGGTAAGCAAATCCAGGAATGTTGATGGCCATTGCTCTCATTCCGTAGTTGAGGTCACCGTATACTCTCTCCAAGGCTTCTGCGATTCTCTCATTCTCCGAGCTCATGAATATTTTCATAATGATTTTAAACGTAAACCGGCGCAGCTCTGTAAGGAACTCTATTTGACCCATACTTGCCCATTTTTCCAAAGAGGACACCACAGTATTTTCTATGAACTTGATGTAGGTATTGAGTGCTTCATAACCATTGATTGGGGCTGCTGTCAGTCGTCGCAGTCGTTTATGTTCTTCTCGGTCAATGCTGATGAATGATTTCTTCCCAATAAGCTCACAAGTTGCTTTAGGCCAACCAGGCACAAAGTGATCATCATCCATTAGTACCTGTTTGGAAATTTCTGGCACTGTGATCATGATTGTTGGGCTTCCAAACATGAAGGCCTTGTACATCCCTATGGCTCCATATCTGCATCAACAAGTAATAGAACAAATTAAAAATAATATAGTATTGTTATCTAGGCTGACTACTGATGACTTGCCCATGCATATCAAAATAATTGTCTCTGGCTCTTGCCTAGTCTCTAAAGTCACATTGCAGCAACCTCAGTTGAGCACAAGGTTCAGTTTCCGATGAATTTTTTTACTTTATCCTCTAAGCACACAAGGCAAATATCGACTGTAACTTCAGCTGGAATGAGAGTAGCTTGATGTTTATTGTACTTGACACCACAAACTTGTCTATAGAAGGGACCAGGATAAGTGCACAGAAAATTAAGCATATTTTGGTGAATGAAAAAATTAAAAGAAAGCTTATGGCTTGGTAAAGCTAAAGACAATTCCAACAACAAAAGCTAAAAGACAAACACAACTGACAACTCTAAATTCTATGCGGAGACGGCCTACAGAATCCAGACATCACTAGTGCCAAAAGTTCCCAAGGTTTACATTGTACCTTTCGCACAAGAAAGATAATATCCTCCAAAAGAACAAAGGGAAGAACCCTATTAAGGTAAAATAAAAATCGCAACGAAAAACTACACTTTTACACACAAAAAAAAAGAGTTTTAACTCTATAGAATATAAATTTAGAAGCAAATTAAGAGGGGAAAAAAGGACAAAATGCATTTAAACAGATTGCTACGATTCATATAAATTGGACAAGCTTCGGAATTAAGTCCTTCGGGAAGGAACTAGAGTTCTTTTCTGATCATCTGCAGGGGTTGATCTAGCAGTAGCCTTTTTGCATATCGGACCGGTCTAACTGCTCCCATTTGGAGAATTGCATCGGAAAATGGGCAGAAAGCTAATGTTGGAAGCATTGATTGAGGATGAAACATGGAAGCATGGGAATCATATCAATGCCAATCTCTACTCGGGTCCCATATTATAACTAAATGCCCATACAAGAAGCTGCCCCACAGCTTTTAATAAAATATGTAAACGTGCCATCCCACAGGACCACACAAGGTAATACTCCGTTATCATTTTCTTCGTTATCATCTTAAGAATTCTAGCCTCGTTTTTGGTTGATCTCTCTGTCTTGAAGAGTCCGTGAGCTACAATCCCAGTACAATAATGATTCCAAGGCTCATGGGCATTGCCTCGTGTTGGAATAAATCTTTCTTAACAATCTTTTAACTAGGTAAAAAAGCAAGGGAAACAAATCAGAACAGATGCGAATAGGATGATGAATGACCTCAGAAACAGTAACGTGAAAGTACATGTGGTCCTTATTTTGGATTCACTAACATTACTAGACGAGGTATGAGTTATGATTCTATACTCACTCCACAATGTGGATATATCTTTTATCCCTTCACATAAAAATTCCACTCCTGAGTATAAAGCCAAGAACTTGGCAAATTTCTCAAATTTCTCAATCATAATTCTTCACCAACAACCAAGGTGCAAGCTTTTCTTTCTGAAAGAGAAAAGGAGACTAAACTACAAACTACAAAAATTTTAGTGTGGAAAAGTCACAAGCTCCTCTCTTCTACCCGAACTAGAGGTCCCCCACTTCCAAACCATCATGAAAGGCAAGGCATAGGACTAAGCAATAAAATACGATCGAACTTAAGTAGTGGCACACAATCACGGAATTTGGAAAAAGAAAAGAAGAAACAGCTAAATGAGATTATATGATCACTTTCCCTTGAAACTATTAAGGAATCCTCTCCCAGTCCCAGGTAATCAAATCAAATGTAGATTTCATGCTTGCTTTTCTGATGAAATGGACATAAAAAAATCACGCCTTCATGACCTCAAATCAATCAATCAATCCATGATGCAAACATAGTTCAGCAAAGAAGAGTTTTTTTAAGCTACTCCATTATGCCATGAATCCGCTCCCAATCTCATCCGAGCTCATGCAACTCAGTACCGAGCAAGTAGAAGCGGATTGCCGAATGCAGTGTGCTCAAAAAGTGCTTTTTTAAAAAACTTTTTGCGAAGTGGGAACGTTTCCAATCGACCAAAACTCCAAACCACAGATCGACACGTAGCGCAGAGAGAGAGAGAGAGAGTGAATGAGACTGACCGGCGGACGAAGGAGGCGACGAAGGAATCGGGGTCGCCGGATTTGAATGCGCGGAGAAAGGCCCACATGTTGCCGATGAGCGGAAATCCCATGTCGCCCGGCGGCAGGCGGCCTCTGCGCTCGGCGCCGAGCCCGCGCTCCCAGGCCCACTCGTGCAGCCGCCTGACGCCGCACCATCCGCAGGCCAGCGCCGCGACCACCGTCACCGCGGCGGCGACCCACCACGCCCGCCCCTCCTGGTCCTGCATCAGTGCTCTTCCTCGTCGACGGATGGTGGAGGGAAGGGGGAGATGCTGAGGGAGGGAAGGACTTTTGGATTGCTGGATGGCTCTAACTTATCTAGTGCTCGAACATTTTATAGAGAGGAAGGAGGAAGAGGAGGCTGGCGAGAAGACGCAGAGGAGGAGTTGTCGTGGGGCAGATGGGCGAAGACGCCGCCTGCATACTGCGGTTTGTTGTTACATTTGAAGAACAACATCGTCAGCAAAAATCATTGTAATTTTTATCTCATTTTATCTATTTATTTATTTTAAATTTCAGTAAGTATTAAATTCTTTCTGCGCTAATTATTTAGAGTACTTATTAATATAATATTTTATATGCACTGCTTGTTTAATCACTTGTTATCGCTATTAGATAAATTTAAAAATTTTAACCATATTTCAATGGAATTAATGCTATATCTAGTTGGTTTGGTAAGATATTTATTTAATTTATATTACAACATTTTTTATATAATTAATTAATATTTTTTTAAAAACTTGATAAGTAAAATATTATATTTTTTTTAAATTTCATCAGCTGAATATAATTTATTTGATACTACGTGGAGTAATTCTTAATTTGTATTCTAGAAATGATATTTAAGCACCACTGTTATATCATATGATAAATTATAAATTAAGTAAATGCAGTATGAAAGACCGTATTTAGTACATCACAATAATAGTATTTTAAGCTATGCATAAGATAATTATTATTATATTGTTACTTTTGGAAATGATTGTTTAAAGGGTTTTTTATTTTTCTCCTTTAATACATGATATACAAACTCTATCGTCACTACCTACGTAAGCTATTATTTAAGTATATTTTTTTATAGCTATTCTATCAAATATGTTAATTATTATAGTTATTCTATCATAGCTATTATAATTAATATTTTAAGATGATTATTAATAATATATTATATAAAAAAATATAAAAATTGTAAAATAGTTTTCTATAAACTAATTTATCTTCATAAGTAATTGCATTTGAGATACTTTTTAATCTCGAATTATCTATCCACAAATTTAATCACACATCACAATTAATTTGAAAAGAACCACGACGCAATTAATACATGAGTGACAAATGTTTCTTTATCACTACAGGAGTCTTTTCTTTAAGATTTAATGCATCTTTTGAGTCCGTTAAGTTTCTGAGTAAATCAGTTTGTGGGTCAACTTTTTTTTAAAAAAAATAGATACTTAATTTTTTTTTTAATAAGAGGATGATGTAGCTAATTATAGGTCTCACTTTTTTTTCCTCACTGAATAGTTCTTCCAAATATTTCAAACTATTTTCCACACGATGACTGTTTCCATTCAATCGTTTTATGGGCAAACTTAGCTACACTTGAAAGGAAGGCTGATGATCTATAAGATTATACTTTTTTGGATATATATATTGAAAGTAACTCTTTTTTATATAAGAAAAGAATCATGTGCATTTTTAATATTTTTAATTAATTAGTTAGTAATATAAAATTTATTAGTACCACATAAATTATTTTTTAATAAATAAAATAAATTCTTCAAACGTGATAAATTTATTAATACATGATAAAAGAATATATAATACACTAACTAATACATCAATTAGTAGCACTTTAAATTAAATAAAATATGATAAATTCTTTTATTTTATCTCCGTCTAGATGTGTTGAAGAATGACTATTTTATTCTTAACTTATTGCTTAAATAGTTTTTAATTTCTTTCATCTTAGATGTGATACATATACTCTGTTATTATTAATTATAAGAATGATGTTGAAATTCACCTATAATTATATATTAGTATATTTTACTCATATGATAAAGTGTTTATTTTAGTAAGAAAAGTAAATAACTAAGTATTAGATAATGAATGGATAAGTGAATTTAGCACTTCATCGTATATATATATACACACACAACTAGATGTGTGAATCGATGTGCGCCGGACTGTAAGTATAGCGACTTAACAGCAACCTAATTAAAGATAATGTAGCTTTGCAATCATCAACAGCAGTTGTGAGGTTAACATCTCCAACGATTTCGTGGTGCAACTTGCCCACATCCCATCCATCGATCTCATCCCTCCAACTCCATTCAAAGGTCAATGACAAGTCAAAATCCTATCAATTAATCCGCCACATTTTATGTCAAAAATATTTTTCAAATATATTATTATAAATCCTATCAATTATTTTAAATAATCGTTAACCTAATTTATATAATATATATTTCTAAATAAAGAAAAAGCATCACGTATTTTTATATCCTAAACTCAGCTTCTTTTAGAAAATAAAAAGCCGTATCATTCTTTTCCAATAAAAGTTATCCGTGCATATGAATGTATAAATAGTGAAAAAGATTTTTTTTTTAAAAGAGAGATGGTGACGGCTATTGACTCGGTTTCGCTTTCCGATATAAATCGCTCTCCGTTTTATTGAGCGATCGACGACGTGGACTTCCACCGACTCCCTTTTCCGACATAACTTTTCTCAGTCCTCTTCACGTAATTATTAATACTATAAATTATTAGAAGCTTAGTATTTTTTTTCCCTTCAAAAGATAATTTAGGTCGAAGAATAATTCTTATAAAAAACAATCCTTGTGCCTATTTTTCTTTCCAATTTGTGTTTTTATCGGTCTAATGAGTGATATGTAAATGCATGCGTATTTGATGGGCTCAAGAGTCAAGTCCATGTGATTAAATAGTCAACCTAATAAAACAAATAGTACTGCGATGTGTGCCTCTTGCTCTTGCCGGCTTAAATTTGGAGTGATTGCCTCTTCAATCTATTTATGGTTGATTCCTTAATCGGTGGGCTGTCAGAGATTATACAATCATATAAGCATAGATTAAAAAAATTATTATCCTTATTATAAGACATCTTCTTCCTTAATATTAGAGAGTTTATTACTATTAATTTCAATATGTGTCGCTCTGATAAAAGTAATTGAATTCTATGCGTGTGTAAATAAAAATTATACTTAAATATTATTTTTTTAAAAAAATATTATAATTACTTTAAAATCATATTTTGTGAACTATTTTGATAATAACTTTATATAATATATCTATAAATCACAACACTGTGACCCAGCACAGCATGGATGTAACTATGGGTTGAGCCTGCGTTGATCATAGGTAGCCCAACCCATTTAGATTTCAGATGCTATTATTAATGTAAAAATGAATAAAAATGATTGATTTTATTAAATTAGGATTAAATGGAAACCCTCAGATCAACTCACTCTTAAAACCTAATAATTTAAAAGGGGAAAAAAATTACCATTTAAGAGTTTTTAAATATTTAAAGACAATAAGGGGTGTAAATTTCTACTATTTTACTGTAGTTATCCTAAACTAGATAATTTATAGTGCTTTAAAATAAATCATAAGGATCATTTTTTTTTAATGTTTCATCTTCTTTTTTACTTCAAGATCAGATCTTTTTTTCTGATCCATTTCAAAAAGAATATATATATATATACACGTACTTTTCTTCTGATATAGTGATATGTCCGTGGATTAGAAAGCTCCTATACAAGTATTTTTTCTAACTAGCTAACTTAAACTATTAATTTAACAAAACTATAAAATAAAAACTGACAAGTCAACTTCACATTGGACGGTTGATCATTTTTTTAATCAAAAAATTCAACACTGTTGCCCAGACTCTGACCTCCTCCTCCGTCTTTAGACTCTCCGTAGCTTTCCCTCCATCTAGGAATGCAAACGGACCGGGCCGCCTGCGGCACCGTAATAGTGATATTACCTCTATTCTTTGCTACCACTGCAGCGACGACAAAGACAAACTCATAATCACACCTCCATCTACTGTGATTGCAGCCATCAATCGATCCGCTCGAGCTCCTAATCCATCTCGCCATTATCTTCCAGTTTTGATTGTTAATTCGGATCGATCGAAGCATGTAAGAACTGATTTTGTGTAACCTCTGTTCCTCCCACCGTGCCGTGGCGAAGATGAAGGACGAACTCACGAATCCTGATTTCGTCCACTGTGGATCTTCGAGTACCGTACGCTTCGATCTCTCTTCCACTACTCTTCACAACCCAGCAAGAGGGGAAGCTCATCGTAGTCCTCAAGCTTTCCCCTCCTCTGCAACGCGAGCATGAGGGTGGGCGGGTGGAGGGAAGAAGACGATGGTGGTATAGTCGGCCTGAGCAACCAAAGGGAGGCGACATTGAGTCTGAATATGGAGGAGGAGGTCGGAGGCGGAGAGAATAGAGGGGAGTCGAGCGCCGGACCGAGGTCTGGGCAACAGTGTTAAATTTTTTGATTAAAAAACTGGTCAATAGTCCGATGTGGCAGTTGACTTGGTTTACTTTGCTGTTTTGTTAAATTAATATTTTAAGTTGGCTAGTACTTAAAAACACTCTCCTATCTGCATTGTTTACTCAGCTCTGCTGGGGAAGAAGTCCTGCACTGGTGAAGTTCAACACCCTCTCAAGTTTCCTATGATCCAAGACCTCCACTCCCACCAGGAACACCGCGCTAACCGGGCGATGATCGGACGCGCTCAACTCCGATCTCGCGTAAGATTGCTGCTTGATGCCCTTCCCCAACCAGACGATCCGATCGCACCTGAAAGTTTCATGCACATTTTTTTTATCCATCTTCATGTTCAGTTTCAGTTTCATGCTTCACAGCTACTGCAAGCAGACAGAGTATAAGAAAGTATGAGGTGATTGATGTATATATATATGTATCCACCATGCTGGGGATCTCCTCTTTTCCCCTTCCCTTGCATTCTCCCCGACATATCTGTTGGAATTCCTCTCGTACTTGTAGGTTGGTGGAAAGTTGATCTCCCCTTCCTTCCATCCCTCAAAGATGCGCCCACTTCTGAGCTCATTGCTCAGCTGATGACAATTTTGATCACAAACAATGGACAACTTCGATCACTTTTGACGATCAAGAACGATAACTCGAACTTCGGATCAACCAACACACCAAGTACCTGATCGTAGTTCACGAGCTCCTCCCACTGTCTGGCGGCGACCAAAGCCCTTACTTCGGCGTCTGGTAGGTTCAGCCGATAGTTTAAGTCCCCGAACCAGAAGATTTGGCTGCTCAACAAGCATCATTTTCAGCAAAAGACAGCCAATGCTTCAGTACTGAAAGATGCAGAGAGCTCTTACTCGTGCGAGGGAATCGTCTGTGGATGCTCAGCATCCGGTGAGCAAAACCGGGTGCGCTGAATGATATCGTAAACGTCGTCGTTCCGCTTTTGCTGATCCCCCTCCTTGTGCCCCGAGGTGAGGTGCGAACAGACGAAGCACAACCGTGTTTGGAAGAGGGTCATGCTGATGGAGACCGATCCCTGCGCACCACCATTTTTTTTTTCCATTTCCATGTTCGAAGCACAGTTGCAGGAATCAGGAATCAGTAATGCTGATTACATTACAAGTTCCACAAATGAAGAGAGGAAGAGAGACAACCTTGTTGCCCATGTAGCCCATGAGGCCAACTCCAACCGGAGAGACCTTCAGGTTGTTTATGTGCCTCCTCAATCTTCGGCACACCCAAACCGAGATATAAACCCCAACCATCTGCTTGCTGACGACCCGAACGTACCGAAAACTCGATCTCGAGCTCCATTCACCGGCACCGGGCTCTGGCTTCTCCGAGAACGAGCAGTCCTCTTCCGAGGATCGGTCGGAGATGTTGGCGAGCGCGTCGGCGGCCGCCTGCTGCTCCGACCATAGCATGCCCAGGTTCCCTGAGCTGCGGTACACCCTCTTCAGTCCATTGTAGCCGAAGCTCTGGGGCCAGAGGACCTGCGTTTCTTCCGGCCAGTCCAACCCGGTCCTCGCGGCCGAGCTGCTGCTGCTGCTGCTCAGGACCCTCCTCAGCTTCTTGATCGCTTGCCGCCGCGGCGTGTCCAGTGAGTGCTCCGGCCAGTCCAAGCTGATCATGAAGCTGCTGCTGAGGACGTCGATGTTCTTTGACTTGGCTTGCTCTTCTACCGGTGAAGGAGGAGCGCTGTAGCTTTTGCAGGGCGGCGGTGCGGCCTGCTGCCGGGATTTGTTGAGTGTTCTCCTTATGATCGCCTCCCATTTCTGGATCGGCCTGCTATCCTCTGCTCCAAGAACGTTCCCGGCGTTCAGAGGGACAACTTCCTGGAAACTGCAAGAGGATCGGAGAGATCATGTTTTTGATTCAATGGGGAGTTTTTGAGGAGTCCTCGATCGTCTACTTACCCAAGAACGTACATATCCGCAGGTTCTCCGGCGTCAAGCCATTCGTCAAGTTCAAGATCCTCCATGGGGATCCTCCCGGCCACATTCCAGGTGCCAATCATGACCCTGTACTTGCTGATTCATTAGGTAGAAGAAGAAGACGAAGAAGAAGAAGAAGAAGAAGAAGAAGAAGAAGAAGAAGAAGAAGAAGAAGAAGAAGAAGAAGAAGGTCAGAGCCAGACCTCACTTCTTCTGTGGTTATATAATTGACACGAAGAGTCTCCGATTTCCTTCGTCGGATTCGCGACATGGGCGCCCTGGTTTTTGCTCCTTCCAAGAGCAAGGAGATGAGTTAAGGTAAAAGGAGACGTAAATGAAACCTTGTTGACGAGGGAGAAGAAAGTTTATCCATCAGCAGCACCTGATGCTTCAGCGCTACGGTCATTCTGCCTCCCTTCATCGTTTCCAAATCGAATGAATGAACTCAAACCATCGTCTTCGTCGCTCTCGGTGTCGACCTCGTCCTCGCTGAACTCGTGCACCTTCGGCCGGATGTTGAGCCACTTCTTCATCACTATCGAAGGCCAGAACGACTGCTCTCGGCGGATTAAGGAAGGGCGAATTCAACGTCATGATAAAACGCAGAAGAATCCAAAAGAGCAGCAGTGTACCTCGGAGCGCCTGCTTCTCCTGCTCATCATGGCTGGAACCCTCAAGACATGAATGCCCCGAGCTACTGCAGATATAGAACAAGAGAACACGAAGAAGGAGGAAAGAAAAAAAGTCTTCGAGGATTACGCAGCCACGATTGATCGACTCGAATCAATCGATGCTCCAAGCAGCAGGATGAAAAGACAATGGAGAAAGCGAGAGCCAGGAGAGAGTCCAAGGGAAAAAAAGTTCTACTTCCTGGCCGTCGTCCAGGGCTAACTGAGGGCCACGGAAGTTGCGGTGAAAGTCTTCCTCCCCGTTTCCTTGCGACTCGATTCGGCTCGGCGGGCATCGCGAACGCGCACCGCCCGCCCTCTCGGCTGAGTGGAGGCGACAGAGACGCGCACCACCGCGACAGGCCGAACGGAACAGAAAGCGACGGGCGGCCGGGGAGGGGCGGAGCGGTGCGGGGGCCGGCGTTCATGGCGGATGAGAAAAGGGGGAGTCATTTCAGCTTCGCAAGTGGAGGTTTTACTTGGACGGATGAACCGCCATTTCTCTGTGCGTGCGTGTGATGGTCCTGGAAATCGAGCTTTAGATACCTTTCAGAGTAGGAGAAAAAAAAAGGAGGAGATGGAATAAATCTGCAAGCGTGCATCACTCAATCCGTCAATTCCTTCCCCTGCGAAAAGTAAAAGCTCAATCTGGGAAAGATAAGGATACTCTTTGCCATAATCAACCAATACGTGATCAGTTAATTAATAACAAAGCGATGATTGAGTTCACAGCTGTGGGATGCCTTTTCATCTGCCTTACATACGTCAAGTCGTCAGCGCACCAAATCCAAGAATCAATAGAGGAAGGAAAAAGAGGGAGAGGAGAAAAGTGTGCACAGAGAACAATTCCAAATATGCAATGGCATCAACCATTTGCATGAGTGGTGAAGTCCTCATCAACTTTACATTGCAGATATCATCACATCTCACCACTCTTCAGGCCTGGATAATGTTTCTTTTCAGTCTTCCAATCTTGAGAAGTTATCATCTCTGTCGCTTTTTCCTGCTTCTCACTGCATCATTAATTATGATTGAATCAGAGTAAGAATCAAATACAAACATCCTAAGGTCATAATGCTGTCTGTATGATATGCTAATGCTTGATTCAAAATACACTCCTCTTTTCATTCAATACTTGCAATGGCATTAGGTATGCCAGACTAGTAATTTGTCGGATAAAACTGGATATAGTTTATGAATATATACTAATTTTTGAAAACACATGGAAATTAAGAACACTCCAAGTCATTGGTAAAAATGAAAAAAAAATGGAAGCCAACATCATCAATTAAGTAATCCATGATATGGTTGTGGAACTTAAAAGACAAGATTGGTTTCGAGGACTAAAAAAAAGACAGATAGATTAGATAAATCTAGAGAGTGATTCATAACCACCCTTTGGTTGGATATGCAATCTCATGGAAGATGCTATTATCACAATTCAATCTTCTTAATGCTCATATAATTAAATAAAGAATTCTTATAGTGCGAATTAAAATAAGAATGAGAGAAAAAAAGCACAGTTTTTTTTAACTAACTATCTAATTAATTAAGTAAAAGCATAAATGTATTTTGTTGGCATACTTTTTCCATCCAAAGCACATCCCTTTCTTATCACTACGAATCTGATTCCAAGTTATGTATACATGTATATATGGGCGACATTTATGAATTTTTTCAATAATTTAATACAAGAAAAGCTCGTGATTATTTTAAAATAAAAATAATCTCATTCTTTTAAAGGCTACGTGTGCATCTTTTTGCCTACCCTTGTTAATATGAAAGTATTTTTTAATTAAGTATGGGGTGGGTGGAATTGTAATCCATGCTTGATTACCTTGTTCCAAACAAAGCCCGGAGAAGATGACAGTCTACTTCTTCCATGAGAAGATTCGACAAAAAGGGAGCTCAAATTCAATCTTGATAACTGTGATAACGACAGTATGGCACTGACAGCAAGCACACCTAATTCTTAACAAGCGTTGTATCTGGTAACAACATCCACCTAGTTTTCATTCAATCTAAGAAGGAAAGTTCTTTTTTCTGTACATCAACAGCAACAGGAAGGGTTCAGATCAGAAACAAGGTCATTGATAGATCGAGCCTAACGGAGACGACTGGTGTTGTTTCAAAGGATGCCACAGCAGCGGCCCCTCTCTTCTGCTGCAGCGCCGCCGGTCGCCCACAGGAACCTGTTCGGATCCGGCGAGTTGTAGGTGAGGTCAGCTGTGTGAATGCCATACTGCTCTTGTCCAAGCAGAGAAGAGTTTGCAATATGAAGGTGTCTCCCCAGGAAGAAGCAAAAGGATAGTGATTCTTTATCTATGGTGAGGAATTGGATACCTTATCCCTGATTCGTTGGCTCCAGGAGTTTTTCCGACTTGGACGGCGGCCAAGAAGGGGTGTTCCAGCTGCCGGAATGGCCTGCCGGGCATCAGATCTTGGCACAATGCACTCTTCATCGTCGCTGTCGGAGTCTCTGTGTTGGTTTGCTGCTCTAAGGATGAGAGATAGCAGGATCGTTGATGCCTGTGATGAATTCAGAAATAAAGTTATTGAGGTGCAATGGGGTCTCCTTTGATTGATTCCTCCTAGTTCGGGATCATTCAATTCATTTGCATTTTGTGAACTCTCACAAAAATAACGAGAAAGAATGAGTTCATCGGTAATGTATTGAAAGAACTCCGAGCATACCTCCAAAATAACAAAAAGCAGAGCTACCCACTTTGATATCTTCAAGTTCTTTTTTAGGAAGAAGTAGATGGTATTGGGGTCACCAGTTTGGTCTACTGGAATTTCCTGTGCAGTTACATCAATTGCTAGAGTGAAGCAAAAGACGAGAAGGAATGAGGCACTAGGAAAAAACGAAAAGAAGATATCAGCAATCAGCATACCTCTTCCCAAGTATGATCGAGGAAGATAAAAGCTGCAGCTGCAACCTCTCCTAGTATCAGTAAAATCACCAGGAAAGAATACTTGTTCCATCAAGGACAAAGTAGGACAGTCATTTCACAAAACATACAATCCATCAAGTAAGATCATCATCCAAATGAGACTTTTCCAGTCAGTAATCAGTCAAGCTGCTACATGTTTGTCATGAAAGGCAACAGCAGTGAACAAGTCCCAAGTTATAAGTTCTATTCGTAATTGAGTGATCGAGTATTATGAAAAAATTGCACTGTTTACAGAGAATCTAAAGCTTATCTAATGACTAAAATAAGGATACACAGGACAGGCAGCATCCATTCCTCACTTTTACTCCAACACATCCAAGGATGGATATCATCACAAGTATTACCCCAACACCAATGAATAAGAAGATAAACCTGAAAAAATTATGCCAAATTGCAGCACACTGTTAGCCATGTTGATCCTTTATGGAGTTAAAACTCACACACACCCCATTATTCTATTGATTAGACTTCTGAAGATATATCAGGAAGACATCATCAACATGAGAAACTTTAACTTTCACAAGGCAAGAGTTAGAGAACTAAGAAACATCAATTTGTTTATTTTTCTTATGTAGTGCATATAAGTTGTTGCCACTGCATCTTAGTCCTACATGTGGGGCACAACTAGCACGATTTATAGCAGAATACTGGATAATAAACTTGCTTCTGTGCCATGACAAAAAATGTCCATCATCCTTTACTTCTTGGACCTCAAGATTCAGGAAGGAGTTTGCAGTATGTATCACCGACTAGTTTGTTAGCTTCAAAAGAAACAACGTAGATTACTAGAGAAATCCAATTTCTGAAATAAATGGGGTTCGTTGGCGGTAATCTAAAATTTCCACTCGAGATATTCTGTTTGTTTGATGGCATTACGTACCTGCCTTCAACCCCGAAAATCCATATCATTCATCTTCGTCCATCAACCATCTCAAACAGAAAGATATTAGATATGTATAGATACAAAAGGAAATTGTTCCAGTCGTATTCTTTGTTCCATATCTTCTTCAATCAGTACTTGCTAAGATTCTGATACATCTGGCTGCATAGTCAACAAGTGATCAGGAAAGCTTGTTTCCCTAAGCCATCAGTAGATTATCTAATAGACCTAATATTACAAACATCAAGGACCTAATTGTTCGTGCTCAAGCAAGTTCTTCATGCAAACCTCCAGTATGGAGTAGACTAAATAATACACGTTGGCAACAAACCCGCATAAGCATACAAAAACCAAGGAAAGCAAACATACCAAGCTTCTTGCAGATGATCAGGAATGCTTGTTGACACGGAAAAAACAAGAAGGATCGGCCGAGCAAGAGTAATAATGAGTTTGGGATTGGCATCGACGGAGGAAGCAAGACCATTGGCGCAACAAGAGGAGACATTGTTCCACTCCACCAGCAAGTAGACGCCATAGCCCACCATTGCGAACCCGGAGATCATCATCACAAAGTTCAAAAGCTTGAGGAGGCACTCGAAGCACCCTCGGCAAGCCATGCCTCTTCTCCCCAAACCCTAATGTTTGAAGAAAGGAAAAAATGGGGACTTTGAAGGACCTCACTCCCCGGTCTGGCCAATCCAACAACCCTCTGTTGTGAAAGCAACACTACAACATCCTCTTATCAAATTGTGAGGTTAGTTCATACATTGCTTGAAACAGGGAAAATTTCCGACGAAAACTACAAGGTCACAGATGCCCAAAAATACTAATTCTCCACGCAAATAAAACAAGAAACATTGGACAAAGAGAGAATTGTATTCATGAGAAACTGTAAATATCTTGTTTTTAAGTGTTAACTGTGCTTCTTGGAGGTTCGAACAGGGAAAACTACAGGAAAAAGATATCATTTTCCAACGACGTTTTTAAACTACTAACGAGTCCAACCAAACCAACCGAAAAGTGAGGACGATTGGAGTAAGAAGGGCATCGTTCTTCACTCGGAATCAAGTAAATTTGCACAATAATAGAGCAAAAATTGAACGTATATAAAATCTAAATAGTCCAGATTCATTAGAGACGGAAAGATATCATTTTGCTATCATCAGCACACTGATTTGGATGGAAAAATAACAAATGGAGAGAAAAAATTCCGAAAAGGAACTAAGATAATTAATAAACTACTGCATCCGAGTTGAAGAAAAATTACACTACTGTTAGGGATTAGAACTCAAATGGGGGGAGAGAGGAGCGAAGGGTCGGAAAGCTAAACTGGTTCTTCTTCCGACGTCGCCGACGAGAAATGTTTAATATACATATATATGCGTAGCCTACTTCTCGTTCTCGGACGAGTAAAGCAGTAAATTTATTGCCCTCATATTATTTAGTTTCTTAATTAATATCTAATATATATATAAAGCAGGAGGAGCTGATTATGATCAGATCAACCGCCGCACGAATGTTAAAGAGGACAGGTCTTGGTTAATGCGACGCGTGACGGACGTACCCGAACGCCGTTCGCTAAAAATGTGAAGTCCTCAAAGGCGACACGCACTTCACTTCGCGCGTCGTTGCACTTCGCGGTCGCTCATCAGCGTGCCGTTAGCAATCCTTCTCTGTCACTTTGATAAATCTTTATTCTTCTGGAGCATCGTCTCTTCTGCCCGTCTTCCTACCCGTTTGCTGCATGAAATAAAAATGTGGGACCCTTTATTTTCTCCAATTGACTTCCTGGTTCCCACAACTCTTCTCTTCCGGGTAAACCCCGGATGGTTGTGAAAATTATAGCTTTTTTTTTTTTGTTTCCTTTAATTATTATCTCTTCTTCTTCTTCTTCTTCTTCTTCTTCTTCTTCTTCGTCTCTGGTTGCTTCGTCGGATGGAGAAGAAACCCACAGCAGGAATTGCCAGCGAAGCCGCCCGCCGATGGGTGT
This sequence comes from Thalia dealbata, assembly GCA_030544415.1. Classification (NCBI taxonomy): domain Eukaryota; kingdom Viridiplantae; phylum Streptophyta; class Magnoliopsida; order Zingiberales; family Marantaceae; genus Thalia; species Thalia dealbata. The sequence goes on from CM060458.1 coordinate 20,044,603, forward strand.
AGGGATCTGCCAGAAACACCCAAGATTTGTGAGCCGGAGGCTTGGCAGCCGATTCCGATTCAGCCGCGAGAAGCCCTAATTCTCTTCCCGTTGCGCAATAGGGTACGTTATCCTGCTTTTGACCCTTTTGTTCTGCTCCGCTGGATAGAATCTCTCGTGTAGTTTTAGCTTGTGTTGCGTTTGACGGGGAAATGGTTAAAACATTCAATTCTTTTTCTCTCTTGCTATAGTTTCATTACGCTTTAAAGAGGTTCGCGGCTATTCCGATTTGTTCGATTCGGTTGAATGGTTTAAGGATATGGTAGATGCATTCTTGTTCCTTTTTCTTTTAGGTTATGCGTGAAGGAGGTTTTCATGAAATAATGTTCCTTACTTCCTGAGGTATTAGATCGATTTAGACAGCTATTGACTGTTTGCTACTTTGTTTCGATTTCTATTTGATACTGCCATCAGCTACTTATGTTAGAAAAACAATGGATTGGGAAAATCTCAATAATAGCAGAAATTAGACTAGGAGTAGGTTCAAGAAATTTTAGTGTGATTACTTCAGTAGACTGTGCAAAGAGTAGGTGTTCTGTCTAGTTCATCATGTTTAAGGAAGATGGCCAAACTTGCAAGGATAAACTTGTGTATTCTTATTGAGAAAATTTCATTTAATAACCTTTCTGGCTATCACTGGAAGCATCCTTGTCCTTTTTTAATTGCATAGGCTGCTTGTAAATTCTGGCGCAGATTCCATTTACTTGACCTTTTCCAGGAAATGATAGCAGGATTTCAGGGGTTAGGATATGTAAAAGGATGAACATATATTGATGGTGCAAATTGATGGTGCTGTTGCAACAAATAGTAGATTATATCCTAAGACGATCACTAAAAGCAAGCAATGACAATAAGAATCAAAGAAAATGAAAACAAGTTCAACCTTTGTATTGGGCTCCTAAAAGGTCTGCACCTTTTTTATTTTTGAAAAGAAGAAACTTGCGTTCATTTCATATGAATGGTACAGGTGACAGTTTGGCCATAGAAAAGCAGAGGAAGGTGAAGAAAGCATGACCTCTTACCTGACAAAGTTATTGTTCAGTAGAGAAAACAAAAGAAAAAACTTGTGAACCAATCTACGAGTTGAAGTTCCAAAAAATGCTTCCAGTCGTTGTCTGTATCCTCCAAAAACTCCTCCAATGTCCATCTCATATGTTTCTTGCAGAGTTTGTAAAAGTTCTAATTGGGTAACTTGTCGCAGTAGCTTCTTACCCTGCCACGTTTTTGACTTGTACTATTTTTGAACACCAGTTCCCAAGCCTCATGTCATAATTTCTTTATCTATCCTCTTTCTTTGCATGTTGATAAACTTCTGTTGCCTGTGCTCTTCTTATTTTCTTTTTCCTTACCTATTTTCTTTGTTTGCATGTGGACAAAGTTCTCTTTCCTTTGCTTTTCCTCATTTCTAGTGTTTGTTGATGTATGAATTGATGATGAATGCTGGATCTTGTATTGCAATACTCAACGACAATTCTAATACTGATCTATACTTGCAGGTTTCTAGCAATTGATTCCTCTCTCTACTGAACTCACCATTAGTTGGAGCTTCTTTAAAAAAAATCAATGGCAGGGTTGTCACGCAGGTTGACTTCTTGCCTGTACTCTGGGCAGCTTGCCCTTCTGGCGATCCTAGTATCTGGTGGAATAGTATTGCAAATTTTGGTGAGTGTCGCCAACACTCTTCTATTTTGCTTCCACAGCTGCAAAATCTTTACTCTTGTCCATTCTGATGTTTCAGGCTTGCGCGTTATATAACAATTGGTGGCCAATGCTAACAGGTACAAGAGCCATTCAAACATTCACATGTGTTTTGCTGAGAATGAATGTTTATCAGTTTCGTTGATTCTCTCTGCAGCTTTGATGTTTGTAATCCTTCCAATGCCATTACTGTTCTTTATGGAATCCAACAGCGGCATGTCTGGCGAGGGAGATGGGTTAGTAGTACCTACTACTTGTACTTGGCCAGGTTTTAAAGTTTTTGTTCTTCGAGATCCATTAACAAGTTAGCCATCCACTGTGTCAAACAGCTGGGTAAACTTCACGAAATTCCTGACGGGGTTTTCGGTGGTAGGAAGCATCGCAATACCTTCGATACTGAAGCATGCAAATCTCATCGGGTGGGGAGCTCTAGCGATGGAGTTATCTTCCTTTGCTGTTTTCGGTGTAGCAATCTTGTGGTTCCTTCAGATGAGCAATAACGATGACTACAGCCACTTCTAATATCTGAACATGTACAGAGGTGTGCTCTCGTTGCTACCGAGTCAGGCCTTTGCTGCTTGTGAATTTTCTGTTGGCTCAAGGGAAGGGGGTGTAGAGAAGTGTGTTTGTGAGGTATAGAGAAGTGCGTTTTGTAACTTTTGAATTGCAACTGTTACGTACGTATTCTTTTCATCTTCTTCACTTGAGTTGCTTCCAAGAACTTCGACAAGCGAATCCATTATGCAAATTTGTTCATGTGCTTATCTGCCAATTCTGGCGTTCTCTAGCTCATCTATACATACAATCTACTGGTTTTCCTGTCCTAAATATGTTCGAAAAGGGTTGGACTTGCAACCATGAATTGTTCACAAGAGGATATAAGTCAACGCAGAAGGCAACTTTCTGAATATAAGTCAACGCAAGTGCAGCTAAACCTCTCTTCTTAGTCTTGACCAACTAAGCTACTGCAAGACTTTAAAAAAAAAAAAAACTGAAGTATTGAACTAAGCTACTGGGCGCAGACTTATTAATATAAAAATAATTAGCGTGTAAATTGAATTGCATATTCATTTGAACCTAATAGAAACCTTCTCTCCTAATTCTAAAACTTATAAATTCCAATTTACTTACGTAATAATATATTTGAAATACTATTTAATTTATATTATAAAATAATGATTATATGATACTTAGATATGTATGCATATGAGCCTAACATATCGTGGTTGTGTGCTAGCCCACTGGCTCCTCAACCTTGTGGCTCAACCCGGCACGTCGTGTCGAGCACGGCCCGTCTAGTGTCGTGTCGAGCACGGCCCGTCTAGTACGGTCCCAATTAGATCCGTTTGCATATCTAATCTAATCTTAATATAGTTGTCCTAATATTAAATATTATTAAAAATTATCACTTAAATAAATTAAATAATGAAAAATGTATAAATATAAGTTTAAAATAAAAGATAAAATTATTGCCCATTTCAAAATTTATTAAGGGTTTAAGTATAATTAAATAGTAATAGAAAAGGGTGTGAATGTAATTATTGGTAAAAAATAATAAGATTTTCGGTCATCAGGGGCTTTTTCATCGGGGAAAAAGAAAAGTAAAATGATGAGAGCTTTTGCAAACGAACAAGTTTAAATGATTTCTTTCCTTTTCCTTGCTAAACTTCTATTAGTTTATCCCTTTTTTTTTCACCTCTAAATCTAATCACTGAAGCCAGTAGCATATACTGCTTACCACAAATGAATGAATTCACTTTTGTTTTTTTGTCTTTTTGAGGATACAAAGGAATGAATTCTGAACTCACTTGTATCTATCAGCATATAAAATATATAAAACAACAAAAGAACTACAGCAACCAGATACCTCTAAACTATCTGTCACAATAATTATATATGTACTTCAGAAAAAAAAAGAATCCTTTCAAGGGTGGCTGACTCCGTCAAGTTCCTGGGTAGTCTTGATCTATTGGTTCTTCTTTTGGGGCATTTAATCTTATTAAGTTTGAGCTATTTAGAACTGTTTGCAGGCCAACTTCCATTTGCTGAATTCTCAAGGGAAATGGGGGTCCAGGGAGACTCAATAAGCTTGACCCTTGTACCACTGGAATAAGCTTTTTAAGTTGTAGCTGTCAGTGCTCTACTGTTGGGGGAATGGCATTCTTGTTCTTGTCTTGACCCAGTTCAGCAGCAAGATTAGTCCTGGGAAAAAAAAAATCAAATGCCAAAAACAATTCAAAACTTCAGATGTTTCGGAAATGAATGCAGATGGATAATAAAGGAAGCAAAATTTCCCTCTTAAGTTGTGACTTCTGAGAAGTTTTTTGCTTCCTGATCTGACTGTTAAGATAACATGGATGAATTTAGCTCCAATTATAGATCCAAAAGAATGTGAATGCAGAAATACAACACCTAAGTTCAACTTGCAGGAAATAAGATGTTCAAAGCATTTAAAGTAAAAAGAGAAGGATCATCAATACAGATAAACAACTCATTAACGACAAGTCTAAACCATCCAAGTCAACAACACTGAATTCAGTTGTGAGTTCTTGATGCGCTACTTAATTGGTGTGTTAAACAGCGGTAATTGGTAAAACTAAAGATATCTACCTGCTCTCATATGTGGTTATTGCAGTGGAGTCTGAAGATAATCTGAAGCTTTTTTAAGTTCAGTATATGCAGAACCAACCTGAATTGGCAGGAAAAATGATTCAAAATTAATCACGAGAGATGATTGATGAGGTGAGATGGTTTTGGAGGATGAGAAAATTGTTTTGATTGAGAAAGCTCTGACAACTCTTTAATTAGTGACAAGCAAATATCAAACCTGAATTGTGTTTGGTTTTCTCAGCCAAAATTGTAGAAATTGAGTTCTGTGTAACCATGTGGGAATGGCGGCAAGAGTTCTTCCACCTCTACCCGAGAGCTAGAACAGCCCAGGTTTTTCTTAGATCGGTTTTGATTAACTATTTCAACCTCTGCAGTGAAAACACTATACACAGGTCTATGATCAGAGAATCTAGATTCTCCACGCACATAAACCAACTGAATGAGGCCTCTTCCATACCACAGAATGCGGTCACACCTTCAACCGAAAAGAGCAACGATTAGATACATTTATGGTGTGAAAGGTTTCATACGAGAGTAAAATACAGAAGATGATATTAAGGTTTACCATGCAGGTGTTCGTCGCTTCTCTTTCCGGTGTATACCATAACCTGTGTATCTATCGGAGTTGTTTGCATACTTGTAAGTGGGTGGAAAACATATCTTTCCTTCTCTCCATCCCACAAATACACGACCATTCCTTTGCTCTATCCGGAGCTGATTTGCCAAAATATTTCGTTAGAAAATTGAACAAACAGTTTGAAAAATCAATAGAACTTTATGCATTTTCTGTGGATACGTCACAAACAAGACTAAGAATTGATATCCATAGATATGATGCTTATATAGGTTTTTGGAAGAAGAATCAGTAAACTACCTGATCTTTTTCCAACAATGCTCTCCAGTTGCGCATTTCAAGTAGACACTTTGCTGATTGATAGGAAAGAGCAATCCGGTAATTCAAATCACCAAGCCAAATGATTCGACTGGAAGAAAGAAAGACAATAACTAGAGTTCACTTATCAAGAAATAATATCGGTTCTTTTGAGTCTATTTTAGAGAAACATGAATGAGTAAATAGTAAATCGTGAAAAATTGGCTTACTCATGCTCGAGAATTGTCTCGGGAGACTTCTCGCCATGCACTCGAGGAAATCTAGTCTTTCTCAAAATCTCCATTACATCCGAGTTCCTCCGTAGTTCGTCCCCCTCTTTCTCTCCTGAAGTCAAATGACTACATATGAAGCAGAAGCTTGTTCGGTGCAAAGACATGCTTACTGATATCGAACCCTAGAAACAAAGTAATTTCCTCAAAAATGTAATTGCAGAACTTGGATAATTATACAAGCACAACAGCAAAACGATAAAACATAGGGTATTTAATATGGCTCCAGCAACAAGAGTAAAAAGCTCCTAATAAGTAAAGCAAGGTCTTGCTTCATTATTTTGAGCGACTTTGCTGGAGAAGCTCCTAATTTTGTATATAACTTGGCAGAACTGGTGTGGTTTGTGAAGCTTCATTTTTTTTTTACCTTGTTGCCAAGATAACCCATCAATCCCCTGCCAACACAGGAAACCTTCAGGTTCTGCACATCACTTCTGATTTCATTTCGCACCCAAATCGTTAGGAATATGCCAACCATCTGCTTACTTGCAACTAAGGCATACCTACAACTGAAAGATATATTACTCAAAGAGTTTGAAAAAGTGAATTACACTGCTGAGACGTGAACGAAATCAATATTGATAAACTATTCCAGATTACCATCCCCTCTTAGATTACCTCACAAGTGGTAATTCAGATTATCTTAACAAGACAGATTACCAACTCAAATTACAACCAAATATGATAATTTGGATTACCACTTGCAAGATTACCTCAAACAAAATGCACCCTTAGGAAGGAGTACCTAGAGTGGGATGATGATCTGTCCCTGTCTTCCATACATGATGGAGCACCATAAGCATATGACATTGGCGAGGAAAAACCAGTAGAAGGTGAATCTCCTCCAGCTTTCTCATCATCAGATGAGTCTCCACATCCAAAACTGGGATCAAAATCACTTGGTCTGCTCCCAATGCTTACCCTGTCACAAACACTGAATCGGCGATCCAGCCTTGGTTGCATTGCCATGATATCACCATCAATTCTTAGACTACGACTCAGTGTATGGAATGAACGACGGTGGAATAATGACGAGTTCTTCTGCCGCACTGAAGATCCCTCGAAATCAGCATCTAGCTCCACTAGAGGATTGGAAGTGGGGGATTGTGCACTATAGTTGTCACAACCATACGTGCTAGGAAGTGTATCTAGCGTCTTTCTTATGAGTGACAACCATTTCTTGGCAGGACCAGTGTCTTCCGAACCAAGCACATTTCCAGCATTGAGAGGCACAATCTCTTGAAATCTGGAAAAAATTGAACCGATGAGATTTACTCCTAGGCCGTTGAGTTTATGATTCATGTCAAAGTATTGTCGTGAATGATCTTAAAGTTTTACAGCACATTGCAGATATCTACCCCAAAACATATATGTCTGCAGGAGGTGAAGCATGGAGCCATTCCTCAAGATTTAAACTCTTTGGTGGAGACTTTCCAGCTACATTCCACGTTGAGACAAAAATTCTAGAAACGAAATAATATTATCATATTTCTGAGACTGCTGAAGAATATAGCAAGAAATTGATGTGTAAGAAGCAAAAAACAATTACTTATAGTCCTGAACATCATTAGCTTCAGCAAAATTAACATCAGATCTCCTTCGCCAAACATGATCCGTATTCTTCCCGTAAGCGCACTCTGAGGCCCAGCAAGAAAATTTCTGAGAAAGGAATTCTGATAACTGAAGCAGATGAAACAAAGACAGCTACTTCGTTGTGGTCCAAACCTATTGGAAGGCCTGAGCACTTACCTGTTCTGCTGCTTTTCTTCACTGTGCGTGTCTCCTCTGAGAAACCGGTCCTCCATTCCCCATCTCCTCCTAATATAACACAGATCATTGGATGAAGTTAAAGAAGAAAACAAAACAAAATAATGCAAGGAAAGAAAGACGCAATGCCATTTCTGTACTATTATTCCCATTATCATTTTCAAGAGCTCACAAGAAACCGAATAAAATAAAAGGAAAATATCATCAAAAAGGTATATGATTGGAGATTTCTGATCCAGAATTTTGTATATGAGAAAATGTGAGTAGTAAGATCTAAAGCAGCTGAACCTGCCTCCTCCAACAAAAACATAATCACCCGCTTGGAAGACATGGGCTTTGCTCTTGACGCTGAACCATTTTTTGACGAAGGTCTTCGGCCATGAGAACTTCTCCATGCAAGCAGAGGACAGAAACAACACAAATTCAGCAGTATTTATGAGAAGAGGAGAAATATGAACAAAGAAATCATGTATTCCGCAGAGAAACCTTGCTTTTCTTCGAGCTCTCATCTCTCATCGTTTCAGCACTCCTTCAGAAGCATCAATGGATAAGAGCAGACTTGGGAAACCTCTCGACCTGCCCAATGGAAGAGAAGAGCAGCAAAAGCCGGAGATTTCGGAGTGTTTGCTCGACGAAACAAAGAGGACCAAAGGACGGACACGCCTGGTTCAGATTTTCGACAAGCCGATTCAAGAGATCTCCCCACAGCGACGGATCACCAACCTTAGAAGCCGCAAAAGTAAGAGAAAGCCTGGGATTTTCCTCGACCAAGGTACATTACTCCAGCTCTCCGTACGCTGAACATCCAAGAACTCTATAGGAATCTAATCACAAAAGAAAGACATCGATCTCAAACCTCCAGCTACAGGACAAGCGCAATGGGGGCACATCGGTCACGATTTTGATGCAGAAACATCATTTTCGGCACCAAAAAGCGGAGAAAAATGAGAGCGATTGGAGATGGCGAAGCAGCACACAAGACTCCTCCTCGAAGACCACGTTCTACGAGAATGGCAAACTATCCAATCTGATGTCGAGATAGAGCGATAAAGATCACAAATTTGACCCCTAGAACTTTCAACAGCCAGAGGGACAACCACAGCGGAGCGTTAAAGATCAAAATTGAATCATAAACATCGACTTGCTCAGTGAAAAGACAGCGACCGAGGATGGCAAAGAAGGCACGCGACGCTCTTCCTCGCACGGCAAAGATCGAAACTTTGATATCCAGAACCACCCTGCTACAGGACGACGGCAATGTAGCTACAAATCTCAAGGTTTTTGCACGCACAAACGTCAATTTCGGCACCAAATGCGAGCAAAAAAAAAAAGCCGAACGACTGAGGACGGCCCAGCAGCACACAACGCCCTCCTCCCACTGCAAAGATCGAAACTTTGAACTCCAAAAACCTTCACCGGCTACTGGACGACTGCAATGGAGCTTACAAAGATCCAATAAATTTCGGCGTCAAAAAAAAAGGAAAGGACCGAAGCATCGATTGGGGATGGGGAAGCAGGCAGCTCACACCCCGCTCCTCCTCGCAGACCTCGTTAGCAGAGCAGCGAGCACGGCAAAGCATCCAATTTGACGAAGGGAGAATAAAGTGCAAGCATTGAGCTCTCTTTTGCTCACATAAATAGCCGGCCTTCTCCCCCTCTCGGGCTTTTAGAAATAAGTTAATAGATTTTATAAATGACAACAGAACAATCAATCAACGCAGATTAAACCCTAAATTTAGTACTCCGATGTGGACTCCAATTTATAGTAATTAAATTCAAGCTTTATTTATTTATTACGTGCAGATCAAATCATTAAATTGTTGCACATAGAAGGAAAGGAATATTAGGGTTCTTCATGACAATGCCCACCGCATCCTATATATAAAAGATCAAAATTTTAATTATTGATAAATAATTTAAAATTTAAAAAATAAAAAAGGTTATGAACCATCTGATGATCCAACACAGTCCAATATGATCATCTCATCATATTTGATACAAAAATTTTAATTTTCTTTTTGCTTGCTTGCCCTAGTCAGGGCCCCCACTGAACCAGTGAAGCTTCCACTTAGATCATGCACCAAGCTTAATTGGGTCCCAATTAAATCTAAAGAAATAAAAGCTAGGGCACCTGATCACCTAATTTTCCAATAATTAATTATTAGGTATATTTATATGTATGTATATATAATATAAAAATAATGATAGCCTTTCACACCATGTTGATTTTTTTTTAATGCCCTATTTATCGAGCATTATTTCTTACATCATTCCTTCCCTAATTAATTAATTAGAGTCTGATCAAACATGAAAAAAGTGGGAAAGGCTAAACTTATCCATTTATTTTTTACTTAGCAATCATTTATTTTTCAATTTAAAAAATGTATAAATTTTAATTATAGTGGAAGCAAACCTGGAGTTATATATGAACTATTTAAACATTAATAACTATTAAACCTATTTTTTTAAAAAATATAATTTATAGTCATCATTTTAATGAACCAAATAAAGAAACAAAAAAAATATTATGGTGTATTTAGTATGGGCTAAAGTGAAAGAGAGTTTAAATTTCATGCAATTTTTTCTTTACAATGAAATTTATATCAAAAATTTTAATAAGCTAGAATTCAACTGAAACAATTCTAAATGCATTTTGGGTTGGAACAAAATAAACTGATGAACAATCAAAAGAAAAAGGTACCACCAGGTCACAAAATTAAAGGTGTTGTTCTTGGTGGTGATATCACAGAGGAGATGATAGTTTTGGGGTCCCTCTCACTCCCCCCAAAGTGCACTTTGTGTGAAGTGGAGGGGGGTGTGAGAGAAAGACCACTTTGCCAATTATTTCTCCTCCTCCATCCTCCATTTATGCTGTGTATGTTTCCACCCATTATTGCCTTGAATAATTCCAGGATGCATTCGATCTTTAGATATTATGATAATTAATTAATAGGGATTCTGGACTCCATCATACTCATCTAACTTATCTATCTTAGATGTAATCTACCAGTAAAGTATAAAGATATGTTACACTGAGTAGCAAGCAAGTTATAAAAATCATTTCCTGAAATAATATTATACATGAATGTATGTTATACGTCGATCTATGAATAATTTTTCAAAATACAATGGAGCTGCCTAGCAACCAGTGTGGGCAACAAGCTCTTATATGCTACCCATATGAGAGTTATAATTTAGTATAACTCTCAAGTATGGTAGGACTACATGACAATCAATATAGATAATGAGCTCTTGCATACTGTCCTTATCTGATTGAATACTACTCCATCATGTTCTTGAACTGTGAAGTTATAATTCAGTATAATTTTGAAAGTATTAATAGGTTGCACTTGAAACTCATTATTAGTAAAACTCAATAATAAATAACATAGATTTATAGGTGTAAAACTCTTAATGGGGACCTTATTAGGTGTATGACCCTCTGAGAGGAAGTTAGTCATGCTCCATGTTGATTTAGCTTGCGTCAAGTTTAACTTGTTTTAAAAAGGTTTAATCATTCATATGGTCTAAGTTTTATAGCTGTCAATGATTATTGGAAATCATAAAGGTTTAAAAGGATTGCACAATGAAATGATGTGCACATCATCCCCTCAACTAAAGCAAAAGAATCCTCATATTGAGGAACTCAGTGCATGTCTTACAACTGATCTATAGATATATATATACATGTAGGTTTTTAACAAACTTGGTAATTTAAAAGAAGTAGCACTTCAAAGTGAGGAAATGAACTTTGAGTTGAGTTTAGTTGGGAAAGAAAAAAAAAATGTACTTGCTGAAATCCAGGAGAAACCCCCCCCCCCCCCTTTTTTTTTTTTCCTTTTTGCAATTTTTAGAGGTACATAGAATAATTATTGCCTATCAACACCTCCCCCTTGTAATTAATTATTTTGTCCTTTTCCGCTGAGTTGGTGTAATCATCGGATTAGAGGGGTGGTCATATTGGATTTTTGTCTCTTGCCTTGACTTTGATATTTTTTGAGGGGAAAGAAGAAATCTAGTCAGGGGGGTTGCTTAATCAACAAAAAGTTTTAAATTTTTTATACTTGTAAACAAAATTGTAAACTTTGAGCAGATGATTTTTTTTTTAATTTAATAAATTTTAAATTCACCACCTTCGAGATTAATTTTTTTAATTTAATAAGTTTTAAATTCACAGCCTTCAATATAGTCTAACTATTCTAATTTTAAGTTGACATCCAGTAAACTTATATTTATTCAATTTGAAAATTATTATAGTGAGTTTTTTAATTGCAAAAAATAAAACTATATTAGGTGAATTTTAATAATTTCTTTTTAAAATATAAATATTATTTTTTATTGATAAAAATATAAACATTATAATAAACTATAGGTGACCATATTAATTTATTTTAAAACCTTTTTAATGCTTTAAAATTGGCATACCTTTTTTATATTATCTGATTTTTTTTCTTGAATTAATTTAGGGAAAATTGATAGTGATATGTACATATAGCTGAACTTTTTTATAAAAAAACTATTGAGACCTGGATCAGCAGCAAATTTTTGTTCCCCCTTTTGTTGGCACTGCCTACCTCTAACAGTCTATCTATACATAGAGAGGCTAATATTTGTGGAGAGAGAATCCAATGAAACAATTAATCATAAACTTAAAGTTTTAGCTTAAATTAAAATTTTTAGTTTGAAAAGTCTACAAAAAAAAAAAAAAACAATCCACAACAATAGAACATCATCCCAGCAAAACTGATTGCATTTGGAAATCCAACACAGAACATGGTAGTGTAGTTATAAGAGGGACCGAAATAGCAATAGGAAAAGGCACAAGATCATTTTCTTGCCAAATGCAAGACATACCTTTTTTTTTACATGATAAGAAGGTGAGGACAAAGCTAACCCCATGATCGGTATTATCATATTTTTTCTTTTATTCAAGTGACAACAAATAACACTTTTACCAACCCAAAAATATCAAACCTCATAATACGGAGACTATTTGCAATCACTAAGAATGGGAAGGCAGGCTGAGGGACATCCATCAGAACCCCACAAATGGAGTAATGTGGGGTAGTCAAGAGATTCCAAAGCCCCCCTCATTGTATACTGAAACCTAATGGAAGGCAATCGATGAAGGATATATATAGAGATATATAACATGGGAAGAACATTTATCTATGGCCCGCGTTTAGGGGTGAAGCAGAAGCAACTGCCCCTCTGCTCATCAGGTATCATCCCTCCACCTTTGCTGGTGTTGAGTGCCTCTAGAAGGCGCACTACCTCATCCATGTCAGGGCGTTTATCCGGATTGGCATCCCAGCACTTCTTCATGATGCTCGCCATCGCATTTGGGCAACACCGGGGGATATCCGGTCGCAGATTCTGCCATGAAATGGAGAAAAGTAAGGATCACAGCGCAGGTTTGGCTTCTGATTTGGATTAGGCTGGTAGCGATTGGTTAAGACCTAAATGTGAATTATCAATGACTAGAGAAACCCATATGCCCGACAAAACGGATGTGTGAATGGTTAAAATGGCAGCAAAACTGTACCTGTCTGACAACAGCAGAGGAGACTTCGGCAAAAGTGAGATCAGGATATGGCATGTCACAGCAGTAGATCTCCCATAAACATATTCCGAAGCTGTATACATCACACTTTCTGTTGTACGGCTTGCCATCAAGGACCTGAACATTTTTTTAAAACTAAATTTTAACTGTGAATTCCTTAAGCAGTAAAGGGAGTTACTGTCTTGTTCATTTTACCACACATGCATCTACTTTTCCGTAGTTAGAATATTGTAACTGATAAATAGAGATGTAAGAAAACCTCAAAGAGAGAATATGCACACCTCTGGAGCCATGTACCCAAGGGTACCTGTTTCACCAGTCATATCCTTGGGGTTCTGAGCCTCAACACGAGCAACCCCGAAATCAGCAATCTTTAGATTTCTATGAGCATCCAGTAGCATGTTCTCGGTCTTGACATCCCGATGCACAATCTTCTGCGAGTGTAAATAGCTTAATCTGCAACAAAGCGGATCTCATTTTCACATGATGATTTGATTCGATTTAATCGACCAAGACAACAGAGACTACCCACCCCCTAGCTAGATCCAAAGCAATCTGAACCACAACCTTGTAGGCGAGTTTCTTTCTCCTATTCTTGATCAAGTATTGCTTCAAAGTGCCCCCAGCAAGATACTCGACGACAACACAACATGCTCGAGCTGGAAGTGAACTGTGGCCACTGCTTGTGGAGCTCTTTTGTGGAATCTTAAGATCTGTCGTTCCCATTGATGCCCCAACAAACTGCAAAAATGCTCTTCTTATTATTTCCGAGATTTGATGACAGAAATCAGTAGCTTATCTTTCACTAGGTAATGGAAGGTAGCTTAGACTTTGCACAGCATAAAATACATAAGAAATCGTTCGGAAAATATAATAAACACCAAGGCATGGCAGTTTTAAAGACCAGTGCAAGTATTGAAAGAATTAGATGAAAAAATATTTTATGGTTACTGCTTCACATCAGATAACATTCTCACCTTTGTCACATTTGGATGGTCAAGCTTATGCCAAACAGCAACTTCCTGCTGAAATGATGCCCGGAGAGAAGCAGTCTCAGCATCAGTAGCCATACCATCTTCTCCCCAGTCCAGCACTTTAACTGAAAATATGAGATTGAACTATTAATTTACACTCTGAGAGCAAAAAATTATGGCAAATAATATGCTTTGAAATTGTACTTATAAAGGGTGTTAACAATTGTTCTCAATTGATATCCTTCCGCTCAACTAAAACTGAAGTTGACAGAACTTCATCAACTTCACCCGTAATCTATAACTCCATATTGCACGGCTACTATTTAACTTAACGGTATAATTTTTCAGCAGAGCAGTAAAAAACAAGAGACAAGAAAAAATCTGTGTTTTTTTTTTGAATTTGAAAAGGTTAAAAAATCTAGCATGAACATACAGCATAATTTTGCACCTGATTTCTACTAAAGAGGAAGCTATTAAAAGAATCCAAGGACATTAGTTGTAGGTAGGTTTAATACTTAGAGTAAGGGTGAACAGCAAACTGGTGAAACTGTCAGAACTAGACATAATTTATTCAACTATTTGCCTCATTTATATAAATTACTGGGTAGATTGTTTTGAGAACTTTTGTGAACAACTTATAATTATAAAGAAAAAACCAGAATTAATCCACACAAATTATATCGATAGCCTAAAACAAAACAAAGTTCTTTTAAATACAAATATGATATGATACACTTATAAGCTAGAACATCCTGTCTACATGTCTCAGCTAAAAATCTCAATAGGGATTTATATTACAAAACATAGATGGTACCAAATAAAGCATTATCATGGTTTAGTATTACATTGTTATGGTTAGGTTAGATAAACAAAATTGAAAGAAATATTAGACATTCTCCTAAAGATTTAATAGGATTTATTGACAGAAATTAGAAGAAAATTTTACGTCAGGGTAATATCAACAATCTAATTACTTCTAAAACTTCAGGTAAACATGCTGAACTAGAAATCAGAGTTCTTGTTCACCCTAATTAAGAGGTAAAATAGGCTTCAAAAGTGAATGGTAGATGCATATAAAGAGAACAAAGATACACACAAAAACATTGGTATGATATTGAATAAGACTTCTTGGAAAAATGAATCACGACACAGATTTCTGGAAAGTGGAAACTGTCCAATTCATTGTTAACCACTACCAGCAATATTAGACCATAGAGTTGAATTCTTAATTGCTTGTGTTGCTTCTAAGAAATAAATGTTCCTCAGAAGATGTATTGCGTTTTGTCTTATCAGTCTTTCTAGCATTAGTCACTGTTGAATGTTTTTCCTGCTTCACATGAGCTTAATATGTGACTGATGATGATAAGGACCATTTAATTTTTAGATCGAGGATCATTTCTCCATAAATTGTTTTTTAGGAATCTGATAGGTAAAATCTAGAGTAGCCTTTTCTAAGGATTAGTTCACAAAAACTGAACATTCAAAAATGCTTTCAATAAGAAGGGAAACATAAGATGGCAGTTGTAACGAATTTTAGTTTAGCCATTTCTCAGCTGAAAAGATCCATCAAATCGACATTAATGCATAGATACAAGGAAGCAGTATAACTGGATGACACAATTATCACAAAGACTACAACATCTAGGATGGGCGATATAGTATCAATAGAAAAGATCACGAAGTAAACAGAAATATCAAACTCACAAAATTGCATAATGATACAATTAATAATCAAACCAAACAAGATGTGCACACAATATTCAAAAATTAACACAACGGAGATTTTAACGAAAAAGAGAGAGATGGAAAAGTACCTGCAACCTCCTGCCCATCATAGGTTCCCCGATACACAGTACCATATGTCCCTTGGGCGATGACGTATCGGATATCCAACTTTGATAGATCAATCTCCCATTCCTCCTTGGGCCTTTCAGGAGCTGTGTCTCTGCCCCACACCTTGTTGAGTTGCTTCTCCAATTGGATGTCCAAGCTCTTCAAATCAATCTTGTCCGCTCTAAAGTACATATCGTTGTTCCCGAAGCTATTGAAACCCTTCAATTTTGATTTGTTCCCCGCATCTCTTCCCTCGGAAGTAGTTTCTACAGCCTCCTCTTTCCCTCCCGTCCCAGAATCCATGCCGACAATTCGATCAGAAGACAACTATCCAGATGGATGAAAAGCTACTCGAAATCCGATCTATTGAGATGCCCTAAGGAGACTCCGCGCCAGGACGGAAAACGATGAAAGATTCAACAAAACAGCACTTCCCCTAAATCCCTCCCATATCCCTTTATCCCTCGCCGAACATCCCAATCTAAAGCTTTAGAAAATCCCAAAGTTAACACAAAAAAACCACCAAGACAAGGCAAAAGATCGGATCTTTACGAACCAAATCAAAGCGCAGATTTAAAAAAACGAGAATTTGATCGCGGCGGCAGCTCTCCAACCGGCAATTCGATGAATTCGAATTGGGGGAGGGAGGGAGGGAGAGCAGCACACGGCAAGCCGAGGCTGCGGCGACGATTAAAAGAGGAGGAAAGCAGAGAGGACTTAGGGCGGGGGCTCGCCGACTTCGTTGACCGCAAGGAGGGGGCTCGTTGACCTCAGAGGCTGCAGGGGAGGGGAGGGGAAGGGAAGGAACGGACCTGTGGCTTCAAATGGCCTCCGCCAAACGCATCAATGCCAAAAAATTTATTGATCCATCCCCACTCTAACAATAGAGGAAAAAGGGAAAAGGGAAAGAGAGAGCGTGACATCACCTGCGGCGTCACCCGCAACGCGCGACAGCGACGGGAGGGATTGGAATTGGAATCGGAATTGGAGCCGGGAAACGCAGATGGCAGCGGGCGCCGCTGCGCCTCCACATCGCACAAGCGCAGCCAAAGGGAAGCAAAGGAAGACCGAGATCGAACCGTGAGAGATTGGAGGAAGCACACGGTCGCTGCTTTCCACACGTAGACGGCAACACGTTGCTCTTAAAACCCCAGCATTGGAAAACCAGCGATTAAACACATTTGTTATATTAAATTTATGCTATTACAGCATCTAAATACCTTTTTTTTAACTTTTTTTAAATAGATAAACAATAATATTACGTCAAACATCTCGCCCTGTAAACATTATATATTACTTTTTTTTTCTTTTTTGGTTAATGTAATTGAGAATGAATAAATAATATGGGTTGACATTGTACAGTATATAACAATAACATGATATGGTTGTCAATAAACTACGTCATGGCAACATAAAAACTCAACGAAAGATTACTTGTTGTAGTATATTTATCTTTTTTTTTAGAATCCAAGGATTAGTATTTTATATCATGGTGAAGTAAGTTTAAATCAAAAGGAAAGCAACTCCTTGCATCAATCTCACTAAAAACTTCTTATTCTAACCGGTTGAGTAAATATAGATAGGCATTCTAAGCCAAATTCCTCATCTAGGATTTAGATGTTTTCCAATCTAAACTACGACCAAATCGGTCGACCAGTCAAAGTTAAGAAACACCGGGTCAACACATGAAGTCAAAACCAGGGAAACCTAATCTTTACTGCAGATTGAACACCTATGGAGAAGACTTCCTTTTCTGAATACACCCCCCACCTGCTTATATTACAACATGGAAGAAAAAAGACTTTTGACTTTGTTTACCTTGTAGCCGTGAGACTCGACATGCTAAAAGTAAATTGTTTTATTCATCACCAGCAGTTGTAAAGGAAAAAGAAAAAGAAAAAAAGAGAATGAATGGTTCAATATTGTTCTGCCTTCACGTTGGTCACGGGTTCCAAATCATCGATTGGTCAAGCTATCAAGGCAATAGGGCCAAAGTAATAAACCTATCTAATTGGTTCTTAATTCGGGTTTCAACGAATCTAAAGGATTTTGGTTCAATCTCAGTTTCCAATTTTCAAACTGAAGTACCTGGAAAAGAAAGCAATGCCAGAGGACAGAAACTGGAAGGTGCAAAATATCTCTTTTGATGATGCATCTCGTTGTAAACCAAGCGATATTTTATTGAACAAATTATGCATCCATCATGAGCTAATTTATGGACCAATGATGATGCGTTGGGATGAAGTCAGTTTATGTGACTCACTGTGCAAGTCTGGCTGTGAGATTTTGCCAAGAAATCTTCGCCTTGGCAATCAGATCACCTGACTGCTCAAAGAGTGCCCTCGTGACACATGTGTACTAGAGCTACAGAGACTATATTTGACATCAGAAACATTTTCCAGTTTTCAATCCTCTTTGTCCTGGAATACAAAAAATGAACAGATTAGTGCCCCGCACAAACAAAAGGATGGGATAAGCATTTTTTTTAAAGAAAATATAGGATAAGCATGGTTTTTGTAAATCTAGGCTAAACAATTAGGAAAGATTTTATATTTCCACCACCTCTTGAAAATTACATGTCCTTTCTTAATTTTCAAGCAGGACCTGTTTATATTCAAATAGTACTATATTAAGATATATCTGTAATTCTAACCAAATAATAAGATCTAAACGTTTAATTTTTTTATTTTAATACATCTATTTTGAATATTTGTCCTTAAAAGCCAATTTTATTATAATGAGCTCAAAAATATCTTAACGCAAAATCAGGCAATCTAATTATGTTCAAAAAATAGAGAGGAGTTAGGATTCCACCATATTTCACCCCATATTACCTCATACCAAACATGTCGTAAGATTATTTTAACTAGAAATTAAGCGGATGCATAGATAATCTTCAAAGTAGGAAAGAATAGATACAAATTCACCGTTAAGATAACGAGAGAGAAGAGGTCCATGCAATTAATTCTATGTAAATTGTATAAACTTTGATTATATCTTAGAGAACATGTAAGACGATTAGTATAGAAATGATTGCTTCATGCATTACCATAGATGCCAAAAGGCTTAGACTTGGATGACGCCACTGCAGGTGCCGTCCATATTTAGTTGCTCCCTAGGCGAATCTATACCTTCTGCAAGGCTATAGCTCAATATGCTCAAGGGAATTTTTGGTTCTATGGAGGCGTTGGTCCCATCCATTCAAATCAAGTTCGGATTTTTCCCTAATTAATTTCAAGCCTAAACTTTATATTGTTCTTGTGCTAGCTGCAGGCTTCCAACTCTAAGTTCCCAAGTGCAGCTAAAAAAGAAAGCCTTCCCTCAAAGTTCACTCTTCTTCTGAATAAATGTTACTTTGAATGTAAAGGAAAGGCTCGAGTTCTACTTTGAGAAGCATTACTTGTTCGGATTCAGTATTTTCTTGGCAACTATCGTGTTCGAACTTTGAAGTGAAGGCTACATCATGGTAAACACATCATAAAATGGAAGGCTAAATTATTCCTGAAGGAAAGCAAGTTGGTAGTGTTCCAAGCAAAGCTTTTACCGTTATGTTAAAAAGCACAGTCGTGTCAAAGACTTGTTGGCCTGCGTTGACTTGAAGCTCATTCACGTATCCAGCACGAGGAGATTTGACAACATGCTGAAAGATATTAATAGTGCATTTGTAAGCTGGTATGCTTCAGGAGTAAGAGAAGAGGTTGAAAACTTCAAATGAGGGGAAAAGGAAATTGTTGTTCTCACCTCCATCTTCATTGCTTCTAGAACCAAAACGGGCTGGCCCTCCTCCACGAATGCACCATTTTCAAGCAGTACTTTGACCACTAAACCAGCCATTGGCGCCAAAACGCTTCCTTTGGAATGCGAGGTTGTATTAAAACTCGTTTTATGTGGTAAACCATCTTCACTAGATTGTTGAAGTTTTACAGTTTGCCTAAAATGACAATGATGCTTGCCATGCCACACTTCTATGTGCTTGCTTCTTTCCTGGTAACAGCGAAATGGGGAATGCAACTTAGGGCACATTACCATGGAGTGCGGAAATGCTGTCAGGTTTAGAGCAATTCCCCAAACCCAGAAGTGTCATGCGCACTTGACCACATTATTTTAGTAAGAGGGAAAATGACTTCCCCAACATTAATAAAGAAATTATCAGCTCGGCAACTGAAACATGCATTGTAGAAAAGAAGGCCACCTTAGAATATGTTGCTACAGTAGCATTGCTCTGCAGTCCATTAATATCAACTTTGTAGTCTTTCTCTCCCACGGGGATAACCTTGATTTCTGAACCAGATGAGATGCCATCTTCAAACTACGATACAGCAGACAAAGCATCACGAGCAAATAGAAATCAAATGAAGCATGAATTGATAAAATTGAGCTTATAGGCTATGTTCTTCCTATAGAAAATCCATGTTTTGCCAATCTAAGTACAAGAGCAACAACAATAAAATAAGGTACCCAATTCAGACTATATCAGAAAAAGAAACAATTATAGACTCAGCCAAGTTTCTAGCCTAAAGAAATTACGTACTGTTCCTCTCAAGCCAATCACATGTCGGACTGACACAGCACAGGCATACCGAGTAGTGCACCAAGCCATAAAGAACCAGGTATGACTAAAAGAACGATAGAATAACTAAAGATGAAGCCCTTTATTTACATTTTCCTGATACTGGTGCATGCTAACTGGTCGGGTTGGTGTTATAACCCCGGCTTATGTTAATTAGATATGTGACTTGCAGAAATAGGCAACAATTTTCCCATGTATTAATTTTGATGACTGCTTGGTTTAAGATGTATGGTCTAATTGCCTCCATATATTTACCCTACAATAAGAGACCTTCCAACCTGATTTTCATCGGAACATAGAGAGATTACTAGCACACCAACAATCTCTCTGAAGAGATTACTTGCGCACCAACAATCTAAGTTAGAAATTATCTCTTCTACTCTTCATTGGGCATCGCATGCACCCCTACACCATCCCTTTAAGGGCAGTTAAGTCAGGCCCACAAACAGACCCATTTGTAGAATTTGTTTGTTAAAGCCCAATTTTTTTCTGAGAAAATTTATTGTGCTATAAAGCAAAATCAGATACTGGTCTTTAAAGACAAGAAGACCTTCCATACTGGCTATTGTCGAGAAGTTCATATCTAATGATAAGCAAGACTTCCATTATGAAACAAATAAAATGTCTAGACTACAGGATAGAGTTTTAGCTTTCCTTGGGAATGTCTAACAGCTTGTTCGTTCTTTATCTTCAACATACCCGGACAAACTATGGAGGTACGTGCATGTATCTAACAAGTGCTAATGCATTCGGTAATGTTTATGATAACTGAGAACTGGCGTTACTAATGTACATGGCCTTATATTTAACACTCATTACCTCAATGAAATAACTCCCGTCCTGTTGATAGGTAATCACAAGTTTCAGAATTTCCTGGAAACTGCCAGTTTGTTCTTTATCCCACTCTAGTTCCATTGTGGATTTTGCATTGTGATGCATTCTGAAAGGTGGCTGACTATACCACAGTGAAAGAAACCTATTGTCACCTGTAGATATTGGCATCTTAGATAAGACTAAAAAAAAAGTTGGGCTGCAGGACCAGCTATTAATGATTAAATCATCATACTTGGAATAGTTTCTCTCGCCATAGTATGCTCCTTTTCACATATGCAGGCAGCAACAATTGTTGCACTGAGCCTAGCAACAAGATTTGTTTCCTCAAGTACCTCATCAGGGAAAAGATCACTTTTGAAATGCTCAATGAAATGTGTTTCAACTAGACCCTTATCAAAGGCCCAGTGATTGGAAAGCATGAGCAGGAATGTGATGTTGGTAGGCAACCCTGCAACCTGCAATAGGACAAGGACACTTGCATTCAGAATGTTCACACGCACACACCACAGGAAAGAGAGAACTTATCACATTAGTATTGAGTTCTTTTTTTCTGTTAATTTTCTTATCCTGTGTCTATGCTACAAACCTTGAAAGAAAATGAGGAACTTGAGACAGCAGGTAATCGCTATCTAGGAAAGAACATGCATCACATAATTTGTATCTACACAAAGTTGTTGAACAATCAAAGAAAATGATTGTAACTTCTCAACAATGCATCAGTGCCCTAAATCCCTTTGAGTTGGTTAAATGGAGTCTGACATGGTGATAAGGTACAATCACAATGCGTCCAGATATCCATTAACATGCTTTTTCTTTATGAGGTTTGAGCTATCCCACATCATAAAACTTTTAACATGATACATGCATTGTGCAATGAGAAGTTCCAACACACAAAGTTACTTCTATCATACTTTAAGAAATACTTTTAGTCCAAATGTACCAGATGCTTGATATGTGTTTCATGCTCTAGAGTTTAGACAGTCATGGCAACATCATTCAAGTGATAAGATGAAGAATCAGGTGAGGATTTATCTGACATGGTCCATAGATATGAGAATCTTGCGTTTTGGATACATAATGCAGTGGTCTATGAACAAGTCTGTGCCATGTAACTCTCACTTGTACAAGGTGAAAACCTATGCAAAATAAACAGAATTCTATTAAAGGGTGTACAACAAAGATGGAAGGCCAGAAATACCAAGAGATCTTTAGTTTTTAATGCCTCTGCAAGCAATTTGACAGTATACCAAGTTTTCACAGTGTTAAACCCATATATGAAGTCAAATGGGGTAAAAAAAAAGAATACAGATGTAGACTGTTGGGAGCACCTGGAAATTTTCTAAAGAGTTCTTCAGTTTGCACAATGCAGCATGTCGATTTTCACCCCATACTACAAGCTTCGCAATCATAGGGTCATAGTGCATGCTGACAGTATCCCCTTCCTCTACTCCAGTTTCAACTCTCACTGTCTCGATGAAAAGAATAAGAAAAATTGTAAGAACAAAGTTTTTACTTAATTATATGTCAGATATAATACCAGTAGGTGAAACTTGAACTGGCCGATAGTGATGTAGAGTTCCAGTTGCAGGCAGAAATCCTTTTGGAACATTCTCAGCATATATTCGAGCTTCAAAAGAATGCCCTGATATAAGCCAAAGAAAAAGGTAAATAATAATGCATTGAGTCTTCATAAATTGTATTGCTAGTTACTCGAAAGTTCTGCACATTTGTCAGACCTCAAAAACTAGACAAAATGAAACTTTCTTCTCAACGCGTATGCTAAGTTAACAGGGAAAGCTTTAACATTTGACACATTCTTTTACAAAGAAGTATATTATATTGCATTCCAGTGTTGAAAACTTTCTTGCAGCTTCCACAAAATTGCCCTCAAAGGACTAAAAGTAAGAGAAAAAGATGGGCAGCAGATGAAAAAAGTATGCTATCAAAGGACTTGCACGTGGAATAAGTGTATCTTTCTGAGCAATTTACCATTCAGAGGCACTTGTTCTTGGACCAGTGGCAGTTGCTCCCCATTTGCAACACGGATCTGCCACTCCACAAGATCTTGCCCAACAATCATCTCAGTGACAGGGTGTTCAACCTTCACAATAATGATCCACAATAAGGCATATATGAAATTTTAACTTGTTGGTGCGTAGGCTGGAGGAATTGCAACTTCCTGATTATTCTTCTGAATTTATATCAGAAAATACGTAATGATATGCAATTGATAACTTGAAACCAGACAACCAAGTACCTGAAGACGGGTATTCATCTCCATGAAATAGAATTTCCCAGAAATTGTGTCCATGATAAATTCCACCGTTCCAGCACTGTAATAGCCAACTGCCTTCACAGATAATAAATACAACAATGAGACATTAAGTTAGAAACAGCACAGGTAGGAGAGAAGATGGTGCAAAATTCAGAAGAAAAATCAATGGCTTGCACCTATTCAAGTAGAGCCATTAATTCTATTGTCTATTTCAGAGTATATAAGTAAGATAACTGGCTGGCCAAAATTGCTAGGGATCTGGCAGTTATTTTATGATCTCATAGAAAACGTTAAAACTTATTGATGGCAGAAAGTTCAGAACAGGAAATTTCAAATGCCCCACATCCTCACTCCCCTGCTCCTCTTCCTTTACACTCCTCTTTTTTAGGTCAGTAATCATCATGACAGCATTAATTGACAATGCCAGCGATTGGCTGATTTTAGAGACACTACCAGTTGTAGGTTTTAAGTTTTGACTTTTTTCAGGAAGTTTAAGATTTTGGAGACACTACCAGTTGTAGGTTTTAAATTTGGACTTATTTCAGGAAGTTGAAATATTACAAGGACATTGTTAGAATGCCTAAGACATAAGAACCATAAGTCAAAGTAACAGCATCCTTTGACATCAATAGAGGTTTCCCACGTAGCTTATATAGCATTGAGCATAAGTGATAAAGTGAAGTAAAAAATAAAAACCAAGACAGATTGATGTAGAAATTTAAAATCATCAAACAAGATAGAAGAGGATAATCTACTAGGGACAAAATGTCATCAAAATATATATACTAGGGAGAAAAGAAGAAGAGCAATGGGCCCGAGCCGAACACATCAACATCATTTGTTTAGAGGTAGAATTTAATAATGAACTTACAATGCACCACATATCCACCTTTTATAGACCATGAACAGAAAATCTGCTTACTGTAGACTGTATACATGATCTATCCATCTAAGCCAGAACCAAAAATTCTGAGATTTTGTAACTAAGAAAAAAATTTAATCATACTCATGGAAAGTAGAAAAGAAGTGTATCCTTTACAAAAGCACAGCTGAAAAATCAATTTAGTGCATTGAAGCAGAAAGCAGTTATAACTATAGATAGTGGACATACACAAGCAGTGCTTATAAGAACTCAGATAAAAATATTATCCATCAAAAACAATTTGTATAGTGCCTGCAGAGGCATATACCTTGGCAGCCGATACAGCAGCTTTGCCTATGTGGGAACGGAACTCCTTGGTGATGTTTGGCTGCATTTCAGTTACCAAAATTGTAAATTCCTCAACATAAACATATTTAATGCAGTGATGGTAGATGTGAGCTTACTGCTGGGGCTTCTTCAATTATTTTCTGATGCCTCCTTTGCACACTACAATCTCTCTCATTTAAATGTATTACATTTCCATGTTTATCACCAAACACCTTCATAGCCAGCAAAACAATAAAGAGGTTAAGTTAATGGCAAGTAAACCAACCAACATCTATCAGAGTCCAACAAGTTAATGGGCCTATAGTGGTTTCAGCAAAGGAACTTCAATTCTATTGGACAGTAGGGTATCATCAGTCCTCATGTTGAAAATAGTATTTGGTCCCTGAAGCAAATTTTCTAAACAAGAATGATGATCCATGTAATTAACAAAATATGTCAAAGTAGGACAGATGAAAAAGCAGAAAGCACGTAAAGAAGATTTTTAGGACAGGGAAAACAAATAGTGCATGCACAGAGCAAATTTTATTCAAAATTGTACCTGAACTTCCACATGCCTTGGATGAGTTATGTATTTCTCCAATAATATAGTGTTTACACCAAATGAAGCAGCAGCTTCCCGTTGTGCTCCCAAAAAGGATTCAATAAATTCATCTGGCCCTAGGACAATTCTCATGCCCTGAAAAACAAAAGCAATCAGTAAAGAAAAGAGGAATACTGAGATCCTATATAGGTATTTAATATGCTAATTCCTAGGTATCTTTCCTAATTCAGATCTAGTAACTCTAACCCGGAACTAGAGTCATTGCAGGATAGCTTGATGATTAAATTTAGAAATAGTCCAGTAAAGCAAAAGCAGCATTTTTCCATTAAGAAATATAACAAATATCTATCCAGAATGAGGGAAATTGTAGTAAAAGATGAAAGATAAGATGGAAACCTCAGATATACATGCAATTTATAAATTTCCCATTACAATGTGTGTTATAGGAGTTGGCTACAAGCAGCACTTAAACAGATGGTATGGAACACACAAATTATGAAAAATGCAATATGTACATGCCTAAATGTCAAAGATATTGGAAGAAGCATACCTTCCCCCCTCCTCCATGTGTGGGTTTTATCAAGATGGGATATCCAATCTTTTCAGCTTCTAATTTTAAGAAGTTGACATCTTGGTTATCACCATGATAACCAGGCACAAGAGGTACACCCGCATTACCCATGATCCTCTTTGATGCACTGGTTGTGATCTCATATCAAATTAATATGAATGAATCTGAGAACAGCCTGACAATTTAAGGAAATATTAACAGGAGTCGAGATTCTGGACAATAATACCTTTTGTCACCCATGTCCCTGATGGCTGATGCTGGAGGACCAATAAATATAAGCCCTTGGGCCTCACAAAGTTGAGCAAAATCAGCACTCTCTGAGAGGAAACCATAACCGGGATGGATTGCCTTAAAACATGGGTAATATCAGGAATTGGAAATAGTACCAAAGAACTTTATCTTATGTAGTTGTAGAGTAGTAGAACACTAAACCATCACGAACAGCTTAAACATCTACACTATTAGAGAATAACTATGATAATGTAGGTGAACTCACAGCAGAAACTCTTTGAAAAACTATAGGATGAAGGTTTGAATTAGAAAAATTCTAACTTATGCTTGTCGTTATTCAAAACCCTCAAACCTAAACAAATGAAGAATTCTAACTTTACAATTATTTAACTTATGCTTGTCGTCATTATTCTCACTTTTTATGCTTTCCTTTTTCATTGACAATTTTATATGATTTAATAACCTTCACAAGGACAGAACAGCTTGTTGGTTTTAGCATAAGAGGTTACATACAACTAGAAAACCAAAACTGACACTTTACACAAAACTTACGGAATATATTGTGCAAAAGCAAGAGAGCCAAAATGATTCAAGTTCTGCTCCAATGAGAGTGGGTGTACTCAAATTTGAGTTAATGGATTCTTTTTATTATGTTGGGCTATTTTCATCATCATTTTTTGTTACTGCTTAAGAGAGATTATTAGTTCTGCAGTGTGCTTTTGTTAATAATTTGTTTTAAGTAATGTTTAACAATGATGTCATTGAATCACTTGGAACTATGTTTTGTTAACATCTTCGTTCTAAGCTGGATGATATACACTCAAGTTTATAGGGGATATTAGAGAATCATGAGGTTTATCCTTCGTTGTGTGAAGCCAGGAAATCTAGATTCAAAACAAAGTGAATCTTACGCAATGCCCTTCCATCTTTTTCTCATAAGTTCTTTCTTTCAACCTCTTTGTTTCAAAAATGCTTCCTTATTGTGTTGCAGCATAGCTAACATGTTTCGTACATTGATATCTTGACCAATAGTAAATCCAACAACCTTCATGTTTGTCTTGTATGATACTCTTTGGTAATAGTGGAGCCTGTTCGTTTATGCAAAGGGACATCGTGTAAGGTAACCAGAATCATAATGCTGAATGGATGTGAAGATAAACAATAAAATCAGGCGTATTGTAGAAGTAACTAGATAGTGGATATGACAGTACTTTTGTGAAAAAAAGCAAACATGAACAATCCAAAACTAAAAATGCAATACAATCTCATTGTTACAGTCACTCTATTTATTTATTTTTCAATTGGAACTAAGAAAGACGCGCAAATTTTGTTATTTAATATCGCCAAGAATAATGGACTCCCCGCCTCCGCTATCTATAGGGAAGACAAATATACTATTAGCACAACTATAGACGACGAATTCACAAGATTGATTTTTTCATTTATTAATGTATACAGAGAAAATAGTGCATAAATCGCCTACTTAGCAATATTCGAGAGCAATTCCAACCTAATCTCTAACAATTAGATTTCTCGCCTTCAGAGTATTTTCCATACTCGATCCCACCTAAGCTGAATCCTAGAACCAAAAACTCGATAACAGAATCTTTCAGAGACCAACCTGAGCGCCAGTCCGCATGGCGGCTTCGACTATTGCGGAAGCGTTGAGGTAGCTCGCCCGGGCGGGCGGCGGTCCGATGTGGACGGCCTCGTCCGAGGACTTCACGTGGAGGGCGGCGCGATCGGCCTCGCTGAACACGGCGACGGTCTGGATGCCAAGCCGCCGCGCGGTGCGCATGACGCGGCAGGCGATCTCGCCCCGGTTCGCCACCAGGATCTTCTCGATCCGCCGCTCCGCCGGCGGCGAAGAGAAATGCCTAGCAATGGCGAAACCATGATTAAGGCACCGAATTGGGGTCCGGATTGGAAACCTGCGACGAAGTATGGCCGCCATTAACGCCATCTTCTTTCAGTTCTTCTTCCTCCTCTTCTAGCTTGAGAGTTAAATCGCCGTGGCGAGATATAGAAATCAGAAAGAGCGGTTGAAGAGAAGCCAACAGGAGATCTCAGCCGTTGTGCATATGGACGGACGGATAAGATCTTCTACTCCTACTGGACCCACGATGATTTTTTGCCGGTAAGCGCTGCCGTGTATGCCTGCACGGATTTCGAGAAGATAAATGTTTCTTCACCTGTAAAGTGTGTACTCGACTTATCTAGCATTCTGTTGTTGGAGGTCCATGGACTTTTAAAAAATTCATGTGAGGTGAAAACTACGGGTACGAATGAATTGGGTGCGAGAAGCAGAGTTAAATAGATAAAGAAAGAAAGCACATACATGAAGGAAGGAGGATGAGTTGTTTTATCCAAACAGGGAACAGCAAGAGGAGCCAGGGATCAAATGGTGCCACGTCATGGGGGCAGGTACTGTGGATAGAGTCGCAAAGGAGATGGAGCGACCGGCACGAATCTGACGAAGCGATAGGTTGCGGCCATTGACCAACTTATCCAAATCAATTTGGGTTTGACCCACAATTCTAAACTGAAACAATTAAAGAAAAATAAATTGCACATGTAAAAGATTATATCTTTTAATTCACTAACAAAATGAGAGATGAGCTCTACTGATACAACCTCGGAGTTCTCTGTTAAGTAATAAATAATTTTTATTAGGCAGTAAAAAACATCTGCATCAAAACACAAAACAAGTAATCCATCAAAATCAATACAAGAGAACTTTTGTTCTTTCAGCCAGACAAAAGAGAGTAACTATTTCGTATATCCTTCTGCTGTCTATCGTGATTACAAAGCCGTGATGTAATTCCAATTCATTCTACTCAACTTCGATGAAAGAACATAGATTTGCACTGATATGCATACGTGTCATTGGCAGTCAGCACATACCGAGGTTTTAAGATTTTAGTAACTCTCTTACGGCCATCGTGGCATAGGATGAACTTGGAAGAGTAAAGGCCAGTTTCAGGGCTAGCTTGGTCGACAGAAGAGAGTTATCAACTGGTTCAACTGTTGATGACGGGTCCTCATTTCCATCATCAGACAATTTTTCTTCGATTGAAGTGTCTTGATCGAAGTCTTTTGTCTGGCTTCTGCCATCTCCATCTGCAAGAAGTGATGCACATCCTTTTTGCATCCTGCCCAGATCCGACTCCACCAAGGGTATATGATCGTCCAGATATTCCACTAATTCCCTGATGCCACATAAACGCACAACTTCAGTATATTTCTACAAAGTAATAATGTTAGGGCGATTGGTGTATCCGGACTTTGAAGCATGCTCAACATAAAATGACATACCATACGAGCTCAGTAGGACGCTGAAGGACCCTTCTATAACCTCCCTTCATGCAAGCAATTGAGAATTCCCTGAAAATAGAAGATAGCGAGACCAGCAAGTATAAACATGCAAGGTTGAAACAGAGATTCTGAGGTAGACAATCTTGCCGTGGAAGCGAGATACTAAATTGGAGACAAAATATACGTAAAGGGGCTTTAAGTAACTTACTTGGCACCATGAACACTTTCAGTCAAACTGACTCCATCCTGATACACGAAAGAACAAAATGAGAAGATGGCCGTTCGAAGAAAAGCATTTCATTGTTTTTCGTAAAAACTAAATGGTCATTTTTGATAAGGCATCATGTCTTATTTACTGTCAGGTAAGAATGACCATTGCGGGCTTGACTGTGGATAATCAGTTTATATCAAAGTTAAAATGTCAAATTTCTAAGATCTGATGAGATAAAAAACCCTCAAAGCTCTTCAAAAAGCAAAGTTCATAGGGAAACAGTTTTGGAGTTCATAGGAGCTCGTAGTAGGAAATGCTAGTTAAGGGATTTATGATCTATTGAAATGGAGTCTCGTCCAACTACAACATCGGCCAAGTACTACTAGTCTTGTCGTTGCACTGCCTGGTTGAAATCTGGTAAAGCACCTAAATTTGATCAATACTGTCTATTTTCAAGTTGTCTGGGATCTTTCATATTATCAATCTTTTCACATTGCTCACTCTTCGCACCTTCTTACCAGAATTTCCAAAACTCTCTTAAACCCTCTCCTTCAAGCCACCTAGTACAGTATATGGCAAGCCAATCATCATATTGGTATGAGATTCTAAATCTTGCTTGGATTATCCATAATTGGTGCCTTTGGGGACAACTTGAGGTTTCCATAAAGGGAAAATAACGAGCAAAAAATAATTTAATTCCTTGTTAAAGCATAGACATTAATTAAGAAGCAGTCCTAAATTGGATTATAAACTATAACAAGATGATATTTAATATATGGACCATAACCAAAAAAACAAAGAAGATAGTACAATTTATGACTTCTTCAAAATGCATCACCCACCTTCTTTGCTAAATCATCATATACATCAGCAATATCATTTGCTGGGTACAGCATTCTTGAACTGCAAACAATACAGCCAAATTAATTGTTAAAAAAGACAAAGGCATTTTTGGCACAGTTGCAATGTTAATTACCCGGAACCAAACGAGTTGTAATGTTAATTACCCAGGCAAGGGAAGTACAACGTCCTCAAATGTATAAAGTCCATTGAGAAGATCTTCGGAGTCAACAATCTGTCATTGAAAAAGTTATTCAACAGCACCATCACGTTAAAGCAAGTTGGATACTGCTCCATACCTCTATCCATGCTTTTCTTGAAGAAAACTTTATAAACTTTCAAAAAGTTCTGAAAAAAATATTACAAAGCAGCGGAGGGAGAGATAAGAGAACAAGGAAGAAAGGGAGGAATCATGCACCAACTATAGTCTTCTATCAGTATTAACTTAGCCAAAAATCACATGGCATGATCTTTTAAATTTCCAGTTCAATTGAATTTTTTTCTGTTGGTCAAACTAAAGTATGTCACACTACTTTAAAAATTATTATATTTTTGAATATCCACGAACTTGTACTGAATAAAGATCTAATCCTAAAAGTAGGAACAATTCATTTTTTGTCTTTATCCTAAAGACAGGAGTCGGTATTAGAGTTGGGAATTTAGGCCAAACAATCTACTGAACTGCTCTTTCAAGTTTCAGCATCTACATTCTGTACCAAAATTTGACAACAATTTTGGCAAGGTTTCCATCAAACTTAATCTTTGCTGATCAATGTGCAAGGTGATGTGACTTCGTGTTGTTACATGCAACATCTGAATTAGCTCATGGAATATTGCAGCATCATTCTCAGAATTTTTCTTCCTTTACAATTTGACTCCTTAGTCATAAGAACAAACCTTTCGAGTTAAATGATTGGAGTTTCCAAACCTTTGTAGATTCCTCGGAGAAAACCCCTCATGCTAGAAGCACAGATGTGCAGGTTAATATTCAACCTAATTATTTTAGAGATGTCAAAAAATATAAATCTTCCACTAGTAATATCTTGCATTGACTTTAAAACTATGGGACAGTTCTTTAAAATGTGCAATTTCAAATTAGAATTAATTTTCATATTAAGACCATGAAATGGCAATTAAACAACTCACTTTCACAAATTCAACATTCTCATCTGAAATAAGTTCATTAGACAAATCTGAAAAATGATTCTCTCCACTGCTATCCCCATTTTCATATTCCGATTTGTTGGACAAAGCCACTCCTGCATGAGAGATATGGTTACACAATACCAAGTCCCCTAGCACAACCTGTGAAATCCCTGTAGATGTGACATAAGAATCAAAAGAAAGTAGATTAACAAGCTTATAGTATTTTGTTTTTTTATAACAAATATAATATAACTTTATTTTAGAATTAAATGACATTAAAGTATTCCAATAAAAAAGAGGAGTTGTACGGACTATGAGCCGTTGCACTTTTTGCTCCACACACCCATGCCATTGACAAATTATAGATCAAGATATTCACAGCAAAAGGAAAACAAACTGGAGAAATCAATGATTAAACAAATTTACCAACTTTGGACTTGACCTTTTTCCAAGCATCCCTTATTAGAGGTGTTGGAGAGGCAATGGGGAAGCCATTAGGCATATGTGGACAATATTCATAGATATGATGGAAAAGCAAAACTATAACTCAACCAGCAAACTGACCGCAGACCAATTGTTTCTATTTTAGATTTCTGATATGGGAAATTTCTCAACACTTATTATATGACTTGGTTAAGTCAGTCACCCTTTTTGATCTAGGAGACCACTTGCCCTGAAATCAACTACTTGCTTACTACCCCTGCCAACTTCTTAAAAATCGACAGATTCTAAGTTTTAGCTAGGTGACAATTGACAACCATACCATGCTACCTGCATTCATTATCAATCAAAACTTAAAGAGAGAAAAGGCAGCGTACCATATTTTTGCACCCTCATGCTAGCTGCATGATTCCAAAGATAACTTTGGTAGCTATGAACATACCTATAGAAATAAAATTAAGAGGTGCACTAGAATCAATTAAAAATTGTTCCAGAATGTTGTATTAAATAAAGATTTTACATGGTGTTTAAGTATAAAATTATGCAAGAACATAATATAGTAGTGGTGAGAGCTGCTACAGAAGATTTTCCATCGACATGGTATCAAAGTCAAATAGTTACCCTTCTTCCTGCAACCCTCATTCATACTCACATTGCACCCACGAGCTGCATGCAGAAATCTGCAGTCCAGGCAAGAATATATCATGGTCTTACAATTAGACCCTTTCTACTGGAACCACATAAGTCATGAAAGTTTTGTTTTCTCCCCAATTTGGATCGGAGGAGTGAGTTCAAGACTTCTACCATCTCCTACCTTTCCCTCAGTCTCGTCCAACTCCTCTCCTTTAATGTCTAAAACTACACTGATTTTTACCAACTTCTTCAAACACTCAAAGCCTCCTAAAGTCTTCATATTGCAAAGCAAACACTACAGCAAGGAATTAGAACACTTTGAGCATTCAAGGAACCAGTTTGAAGACTAGTTGGAGCTAATCGAGGAGAATGAAACATCACCTCCTAAGCTGTCCAGGTTTAATTTGTGCATGAATCTACATCTTGAATTTTTTGTACTGTTTTAATTTCCTACCTAATTAACTTCATTGTCATATTCCTTTCTGATTTTTTTCTTCTTTTAGTCTGGTCAGAACCCCACTTTTCCTAAGCCCCTTTTTTTGATGAAATGGAAGTGGAGTATGGTTCCACTGCCGGCTTCTATATAGTAGTGGCCATGTACAATATGTGTGACACTAAGTACAGCAGTTTAATCTTTAACACAATGAATACCAAAGAAATGTATGCTCCACTGCCAGCTTGTATTGACTAGTGGGCATGTACAATAAGTGTGAGTGAGTACAGGAGTTTAATTGTTGGCAAAATGAGTACCAAAGAAAGGTATGTGTTTGGCTTGTAACTGCATCTTCAGTTCCAGAAAAACAGAACTAAATAGCAAGACAACAAAATCAGGGCTCAATCCAACGTTAAAAGCTTGATAACAACTTATCAGTAATGAGGTCAAGTTGATCCCTCTCTATCGGAGTCAGCTTCCTAAGCCAGCTTTTGACTTCGTTGAGCCAGATGAGCTTGAACATCACAGGGTTCCATGTTTCAGCATTAAATACTAGATAGTTTATGAGCCTCCACATTGTCAATAGGAGACCTTGTATCACTCATAACCATATCTTTTATAATTCCATTAGGCTTCGTGAGGAGGATTCCTGCAATAATCAGGGTGTTGCAATGGGGACCGGTTACATGTATTGCTTTCTGCCACCAGTTGCTAATGACTGTTCCTGGGCATCTTGGGCAGTCTCCTTGAACCAGCATCCCCTTCTTCTGCAAATTCCCTCTTGTGTTTAATTCTCTCTAGAGATAGCCAGCAATGTAAGTTTATCCTAGGAGGAGCAATGCTAGACCAAATGAGCTTGTGGAATGAAGAGTAGACATTTCCATTAATCAATGTGTTGTCTGTAGATGAGACTAAGAATACCACATTTGCTAACCATAACCAATCAAAACAATATGGGCCTACAGTCATTGTAACAAAACTTAGCTCCCTTAGGATGCTTTACCCGAACAGCCATAAAGAACCTGCTGCTTGAATCCTCATTCCTATTAGCTGCAGCAACTGAGGTATTGGGGGTGGAGCAGTTTCTGTAAAGCTCGGGATACGTAGTTGACAACTTAGTGCCCATCTATCCTTCCATAGAGACGTTTTTGAGCCATTGTTGATCCACACCTAGATGCTGCAATCAACAAATGGCAGGACCAAATAGATGGACTTCCAGATTATCAACCAGTTGCCTGAGCCTTTAACCCTTATTAGTTGTCCTTTAGCATAACGCCTATCAGCCTTGCAATTGGGATTCCAAAATGGATGGAGAAAAACTACCAATGCCAACCAAGCTACATACACATCATAACAAAAAACAAATAATACCCAACCAAAGAGCAAAACAAAAGAGTTGAGACATTGAATTGTAAAGAACTAAGATAGGAAGCCTTGTTCAGAACTTACACGTGTAAAAGAATGGTAAAAGAAAACCAAGTTGTCTTTATCTTTCGGTAAATTCAGTTTAGACACAAACAAAAGTAGCAAACCCTAATCCAACTATAAATCATTTCTCAGAAGCACAGCACCACCCAAGCTAGTCGATACAAACTAACACTATAAGAATGATCATTAAGCTAAAAAGGGCATATAGGAGAAAGGAATCATGGACCTAATAGTCTCGCTATTGAATTTGAATAATAGTTTTATCTATATATTATGTACAACATAGCCTCTCCTTGGTTGTATGTAACAGACATCCTCCAAAAAAATAAGTTCAAAATTTGTGCAAAGATTTGAATTGAAGACATACATCATCCTCAATGTTCTTGGTATGGCCTTCAGTGCCTGCAGATAGTTTCCTGGGCATTTCTTCAAACTTCGAAGCTGCTAAAGCGAAAAAGAACAAGAACAGGCCACGTTACGAATAAGAAAGTACAAATGAAACTTAAAAAATGATCAATGATCAAGCAAAGGCATCGAGATTTTATCACTGTTTAAAGCATGAAGCAATCATATGTTCTTTCTGGTGAGGAATACGCTAGTCAGGTGCAAGACAGAAATACTAAGACTAACAAGAATCACATGCAAAAACTAATGAAAAGACTATAAATAAAAACTAAAGTTTTTTTATCACTAAAGTTTTGCATATAAAAGTTGGCCAAATCAAAAACAGTTTAACTATAAATAAATTTTAAAACAATGAGAACTCAATAATGCTTCCAAAAGAGTTACTAGTTGATATAAAAAGTCGTGGTTTGCCTTCATTTGGCAGAATGCAGTTAGAAAAATAATACTAAGCAACTAAAGATAAGCAGGAACTGCATGAATCCATCTACACAGTAAAGGATTGCAAAAAACTAACAATAGCCCTCTCAGCAACCCGATGGGAAGGTAGTTTCTTCAGGATCAAATCAATATCACCAAACTCTTTATAATATTCTCGTGCCTCTCTTATAGTTGCATGTTGTTTGAAGAGAGTCAAGGATGTGAAAAAACAAATTTTATAAGTAACATATTTCTAATGGAGGAAGGTAATTTCAAATACAGAATTGAACTAAATATTATGGATATCTCCTTCCCTGGGATCAAGAATAAGGCCAGCAGCATCTTTCCAATTCCCCCTAATTAGTGTTGCTCCAACAAGATGTGTTGGCATTGAACCATTTCCAAAACGCTGATACAGTTCAAATTGCAGAATGGAAAACAAATATTAACATGAAATTCAAAAAAGACCAAGGATGTATTGTGTGATGTGTAATTAGATTGGCGTCATTACCTGTAAACCATAATAATTTATGAAGCCATTCCTTCCTAAGCCATCTGCAGCTGCTTTAATGGTATTTTCACAATCTGAAGATACATCTCTAGAAAGGATATACAGATAAGTAGTTCTGAATTTGATTATTCAAAGATTTATCAAGTGAAGTTGAAAAAAGAAGTATACTAATGAAAGGAATATCCGACAATAAAGATCAAAAGTACCTTAATGTGATTATGAAATGATTTCCTGAAAGCTGACCAAGGATGAGCTCTTCATTCGTATAACTATCAAACAATCAAAAAAATGCAAAAAAAGGAAAAAAATAGAACAATGATTATCCAACAGTTTGACATCACTCTTTTGTACAAATAATCAAGAAAGAAAGCATTTATCATACCAAAAATTTCCAACCTTGGCTCCAAATAGTCTTTTGTTAACTTCTGCAAATCTTTTGGCACGCTGCTTAAATACAGTTACCTAATAGAACAAAGATTTTTCCCAAAACATTTAAAGAAACAACAGAACGTTGATATTATGAATAGTTAATATCACATTCCTGATTTCTCTCATTTAATATGTTTACTCTAATTCGTATCAGGCTCTGGTGCTAATGATTAACAGAATAATCATATTTTAGGCTCTACTGATTACTTCATTTTGTTTATGACATGATACTTGTTGCAGACTAATGATTCTAAACCTTATAAATATGATGCTTTTCATGAGATTTTTTTGGAAAAACAATTTTTACATAAGAACAAAGCTAGAGAAAAGAATTATGCAGACATCCATTTTTCGTCATAATAGGCAACATCTTAAATTCATGGAGTAAATGCAGGAAAAAAAACTCAAATGAAATTACAATCTATAGCTTCAGATAATACCAGAAAATGGCTCTCTTAATAGTAAACATGCATTATATTTCCTAGCATAGGAAAAAAGGGTACCCTCTGAGTAGACATGGAGCATTTATCTTTCGTGCCAGCAAAGCCAAACGATCGTTGCTGTTCACCATAATTATTGCTTGTTAGAAAACAGAATGTGCTCTGATGTGCGTGTGCTAGGTGGCACTCAAAATGTCCTTGTCAAAGTTTGAAATTAGAAGATATAAAATAGTGACATACACGAATTCCTAGCATTTTTCCAATTAGTTCTAAAGCTTCCAATGTGCCCATGTTCTCCTTATAAAGATTAAACCTGAAACCAAAACAACCAAAGGTCTCAAACTAATAGAGACATATATGAAGCTTGACAAGGAGCAAAAAAAGGTCAGAGGAAAGCATTAGGATGCCAATTTTATATCTACACATAGGTCAAAAAGCAACGATTGTGGTAATCCATTTATTTTCCATATTGATAATTGATGAAGGGGGCTAGATATAATTTTTTTTAAAATAAGATATTTAATCTAGTTTTGAGAAAACTTATTAGCTATAGTGAAATATTGTCACTGCTCAGGAAAAGGATATTTTAAGGATACTAGCATTTTTTTCCACAATAATGAACTAACAAAACTAACCATGAACTCTGTCACAAATAGATTTTAGTGAAAGCTCTCTAACATTATTGAGGTACGACTATTTTTTTTTCATAGGAAACTACGGGTAGATTATCAGACAAAAACAAGTTTGATTTTTGGAAGGCACAAATGTCATTAAACTGTTGCCGCATAACCTGCCCAAATTTAGAAATATATAATGATGTGGTTTTAATGGAGAAGCTCTCTATACAATACTGACCATTAACTAGAATATAAGGGTATGTAAAACTCACCTAAGAAACTTTCCCAGATTCTCCGGCCAATTTTCAGATCCTCTCGCGTCAAATGGTTTGTGATCTTTCCTATCCTTCCATTTCAAGCCCCTGATACGCAACCTCACCCTTATACATCTCGAACTCCCTTCTAAGTCATCCACTGTATCCGTGACCAGAAACTTGAAATTCTTCTTAAAGAAACTGTGGACTTCCTAAAATGCAACCGAAGTGAAAAATTGAAAACCAATAAACACACAGACCAGAGCGATTAAAAAAAATGAACTTTTTGAAACCAACCGCTCGATGAGATTTGTCAGGATCAGGAGAAAGCATAATCGGAGCAATGTGACTCTCCGACAAAGAAATCCTTTCGAGGAGCAACTTCAACGCATCGGCATCAACATCACCGCAAAGAAGGCGAAACGATTCAATCTCCGACGCGTAATCATTACCCCTGGGCGAACCATCCTCTCTACGTACCTCCTCCAGCTCCTAACCAGTAAAGCAAAAGAAAAGAGGAACACCGGTCACCCACCCCGCTGTGACCACAGAATTAAGAACTAAACTCCAATAGAACGGAC
Organism: Thalia dealbata; assembly: GCA_030544415.1. Taxonomy (NCBI): domain Eukaryota; kingdom Viridiplantae; phylum Streptophyta; class Magnoliopsida; order Zingiberales; family Marantaceae; genus Thalia; species Thalia dealbata. The sequence goes on from CM060458.1 coordinate 20,082,581, forward strand.
GACACCTCCAGGGGGAGCTCAAATGAGCTGAGTCGGACGATGTTCCCATCAGAATCGACTTCATTTACGACGAAATCAAAGTACCTAATCGGGATTCAACAGAAAGGCAACAGAAGGTCAGGTAGAGCGGACGTCGAAGAAGCAGGGTGCAGGAGAAGGACGAGCACCTCTGCTTCAAGATGCCGCGGAAGCCGGGAATGGAGGAGACGAAGCAAGAGATGCCGACGTCGGATTCGTCGAGCGGCTTCGCCACGGCTGCTGCGATGGACAGGGAACGGAGGAGGGCGGAATTGGGGCATCGTTTGGGGAAGGAGGGGTAGGGTTTCGGGAGAGAGAGGAGGGCGGCGGCGGAGAGGGAGACGCAGGGGGAGGGCAGTGCTCGTGCTCGCATGTGTTCGTTGGGGTGGCTTTATCCGCACACGCTGCGGAGCGTCGGGCGAGGGAGAAGAAGGAAGCCCGCGATGACCCCTAACGGCTACTATGGGGTGTTTTTTTCTTAATGTTCTGTGTTTTGTGTTTTGTGTTCTGTTGGAATCAATAATAGGTTATCTGGAAAACCAAATAGATTTCTTATATTTCTATTCTCTTATTATGGAAGGAGTAAATTGACTTATGAAGATCTCTCGGAGTTAATTTGACTCCTATCAAGGTGTCTCCCACGGGCCACGGCAATAATAAGTCGAAGCCTCCTGAAATTGGGTTCTCCGATCTCTATCTTGTGCCCATCTGGTCCATCATGATTGTAAGGTGCATTGATAGCTTCCTGTTTTTTCCCCCATAAATGTGTTGGTGAAGATTGAAGTACCATTTCATGGTGGGAGGTGCAGCCAGTGTATACAATTATGCATATAAAGTGGTGCCGGAGCATGATATTTCTGCTGGTTTGATGAGGACTGATGCTTGGTATGACATCAGTTGTTATGTCATGCTGAACAGTACGCAGCCAACAGTTAGGATCTCAATATATTTATGGAATTGCCCTCTGATGAGTAAAAGTATTAAGTTGCCCCCTCTAATTTTCATATTAACACTTTTATCACTTTATATATATATTAAATATAAATACTAATGTGTTGTGATGAATTGGTAACCTTTATCACTTTTATTCTAAATGTCTAGGTCTGAAACCTATACCACAACCTAGTGAATCAGGATTTTTCATGTCAAGGGAAACCGTACATAAATTAAAAATTAGCAGTACAAAGAGCATATTAGGGGTACATGTCAGGGGAAACCATACACAAATTAAAGGTTTTTTTCCCGTACTGGTTAATGCAATCTCATGTCTTAGAGAGACCGTCTCTTGGAACTCCGGTCGACAAGATAGATAACCTTAATGGTGGAGGTAGACGCTGCAGAGGAGAGCAAAGAGTTCATTCCTTGTCCGTATTTATACTCATTCAACCTAGTCATGTCTCAAAGAGAGACGAAGTAAATGTCTTCCTGATTATATTATTAAGGAAGAGCCTCTTTGTGTTTGCAATCGATCTCCTTTCACAAACAAGTATGTTAAATAACCATTGTTTGGTCCATGAGTGCTTGAAGTGGCCTCTACTCAAAATATAAGTAAAAAAGCGTGTGGAATACTGAATAGAATTTTTATCTTTCTACTCTCTTATAATTAAATTGACTTCTTATCAAATTCTTAAGATCTCTCAATGTTAATCTGACTCTTACCAACTTCTTCTCGGTGAGGTTCATCGCTAGAGGGTGTCTCCCACGCCAATAATAAGTCAAACATAAATTTTTCAACGCCAATGGTGCATAACAGGCTGGCGCTGAGTTGAGTCCTTGACCTCAAGCCGGAAGGCAAACTCTCTTCATTATGTGATTGAATTGAATTATACTTACGAACTAATTAATACCAAAAATCTATCTCCTCTTAACTACATAGCATTATGATAAACTAATTATAGTACATGCAACAACCCCCTCTTTGATTAATTATATCCTACCTTACGTGAGAGGAACAAAAGTATGCCAACTTTGACTTTTCTTTTTTTGCCTCTAATAATTTTTCTTTAAAAACTTTCTTTAGGCAAAGATGTTGACAAATTAATGATTACAGATGTTTTTTAGCTTAATAATTTTTTTAGAGCGATTTAAAATATTTTTTTAAAAATAGCCGGCTCAGAAAAGAAAAAAAAAGAAGACCAAGTCAGACGGAGAAATCAAATGAAGCTTCTATTTGTTGACTTGTTTTTTATATTATTCAGCTGTCTAATTCATTGAATTAATTGGAAACATCCAAAGAAGAACAATTAATTAGTTATTTATTTTATACAAGGATATGAAGTGGTTGACAACTTGCTTTCATTCGCTCACATGCCCATCCTTTTCCATCGATGACCATGAAACATTTGTTTCAACGTGCTAATTCTATAAACTAAATCAAGATCAAGTTGAAGAAAGGGAAATTAATTACGAAGGAGCAGATTAAGATCACCCCATGATTAAAAGTATCGTCTTTATTTAGTTTGTCGCTATCTTTCATAGAAAAAAGTAAAAGAAAAGGAAAAGGATCGATGCAGATCTTACACAGAATAATTCATCACCGTTTTTTTTTCTTTTTTCTTTCTCCACACCCAGTTTGATTCGACGGAGGACAAACTAAGAGCACAAACATGGATCGAGGGAGTACGCCTCAGTAATTGTGAGCCGGCGGCGGCGGGGAGGAGGGCGGCGGGGGAGAGGGCGGGGGGTGGGCGATGCAGCTGTTGGCGTCGCAGTAGCGCGGCTTGGAGAGGAAGGCCATGCACTGCTCCACCGGGCGCTGCTCCGGGCGGTGGGGGAAGCAGTTCTTCCGGTCGTCGTGGGTGCGGATGTTCAAGCAGCTCGGCGACTCCTCGCAGAAGTAGTTGTAGGCGTAGGTGAAGTTCTTGAGCCGCGGCAGGTCGCAGATGGAGCAGGGGATCTCGCCGGAGAGCTTGTTGTGCGCGACGTCGAGCTGCTCCAGCTTCTTCAGCCCGGAGATCGTGTCCGGCAGATGACCGACGAGCTTGTTGTAGCTGAGGTCGAGCACGCGGAGGTTCGTCAGCTGCCCGATCTCCGGCGGGATGCACGCGCGCAGACCGCTGTTCATGATGAGCAGCTCCTGGAGCGTCTCCCTCATCCCGGCGATCCCCTTCGGGAAGCACCCGGAGAGCTGGTTGTTCGCGATCACCAGCACCGACACCGGCGAGTTCCCGATGTTGTCGGGGATCGACAAGGTGAAATGGTTGTTGTTGATGAACAGAGCGTCGAGCTTGAGGTTGAAGACGCAGGACGGCACCTCGCCGCAGAAGCTATTGAACCGGAGGTCGAGGAACTTGAGGCTCGGCAGCTGGAAGACGACCCCAGGGAATCCACCGCCGAGCCGGTTGTTGCTGACGTCGAGCTCGTGGAGGAGCTTCATCGAGCTGAAGGACATGGGGATCTCGCCTTGGAACCCGTTGGAGTTGAGGTGGAAGAGGGAGAGGTCGGAGAGCAGGCCGAGCTCCCCCGCCAGGGTTCCCTCCAGCGCGCCGTGGTTGACGTCGATCCCGGCCACCGTGATCTCGTGCGGGTTGTCGAGCGCCTTCGTGCAGAACACGCCGGTGTAGTTGCAGACGTGCGGGCCGCACCAGTTCTTGGTGATGCCCTTCGGGTCGGCGGTGATGGCCTTCTTCCAGGCCTGGAGCGCGGTGTACGCCCTCTCCAGTCTCGGGTTGGAAGGGGGGAAGTAGTCGCCGAGGGAGACGAACGGAAGAGAGAAGAAGAAGAAGAACCCTAACCCTAATCCCAGCAAGCCTCTCATCTTTGCCGATTACTTCTTCCCCTCTCTCCCTCTCTCTCTTTCCTTCTCTTTGAAGAATTAATCGTGCAGATATGGCAATGGGGGAGTAGGGGTTCTCCTTTAAATATACATGCAGGAGGAGGAACTGGTAGTGATTGCATGGTGTATAATTTAAAATCTCTGCGTGTTTTCGTGGAATATTGGTTGGATAATGAGAGAGGGTTGACTGACTCGTTCTTTTCGTGTTGGGTGTGCGAAGTATGAACTGGTGGGCGAAGGGGAAGGGGGAAGAGAAGGAACAAGAATCTTGAGCTTTCCTTGTCTTGCCTTTGATGTTATTTCTGGCTGCTGGTGCGGTAAGGAATCAAATTATAAGGTTGTTTGATCAGTTATCTGCTTTGATGCTTAGACAAATATCATAAACATATCCAAAATTTCTCTACAGATGTGACACGGACTATTATTCTGCAGCTGCAAGCTTTTGCTTGTAGTTTTCTCACTAATTTGATATAATATATATTTAACGTCATAGTAGGTGTGAGTGGCTTCATATTGTGGGCATGCAGTGGGGACAAACTGTTCATTGATTTGAAGGGATTATAAAAAACATATTCCTAATGAATGTTTCCACATTTTTTAGCTTTCATTGGGCGCATGCAGTGGTTGATGGCAGTTTGCCCTGGAAAACTGACCATTACTGATTTAAATATTTAGAAAAGCACCGATGTAAATGTGAAGGGTGGTTTTCAACTCAAAGCTCATGTCGTGTGACATAAGCTTTTAAATGTATCAAGATGATATATTTTAGATGAACATAAACTTCTTATATATATATAAATATATATATATATATATGAGTTGAATTATTTCATTGTTGCAGCATTAGCCCATCTATACACATCAAGTTAGGTTATGGAATCATATATATCTTGCTGTATAACGGGGGAACAAGTTGTTGAAAGATTGGCCCATATATATATCAAGCTAATTAGGTTTAGAATTTATCATTGTTCTATTCGATTGCCATTAAACTTGATATATTTGTTTACCCACCGATTCAATTAAATTCAATATCGTCGAGCCGTTCGAATTTTAAATCAAAAAATTGTATCGTCATCAGCTTTCTAGTTGAATAATTCCAAGTAAATAAAGAACAGCTTCAAGTTAGATGATTGACTTATGCTTCAAGTTAATTATTTTTTCCATTAATTGTTTGGTGTGACGAACGATGGATTAATATTTTTCTCTAGACGTTTATTTATTTAATTAAAAAACCTCAACTTGGCTTGCTTCTTGTGGAAATTTTAATTTGTTTGATTAATAACTTGGTTGGAGAAAACAAAAAACTCAGACGATTAGTATCCTTGCTATAAAGATTACAGTGGATCATGATCCATCATCAACATCCGCAGGATCATAAATCAATTAATAAATTGATTAGTTCATCTATCCTTGTCTCGAATTACGTTTTCTATCAAGTTCGTTTGAAATAATGCTGACAGAGTCAAAAGAATCAGATTAAAGTATGCATTTGTATGATTAAGCAATTAACAATTTGAGTGAAATGACATACGATCAAATCTTGGTCTATATATTTAATTAATTTTGAGGGTGGTTGTACATATATTTATTTCCTCAGTTATACGTTTACTTTCCTTTTTTATTCTTAAAAGAAAGGTATGACAACTAAAGCTTACAAATCAAATTTTAAAAAGGTCTGACGGGAGCAATTGAGTTTTTTAAAAAAATTTATATTATATTTTTCAGAACTTGAAAGAATATTTCACAAAATATTTTTATAAAAAATTAATCTAATTTATTTAGTGGTAAATTATTATTTTTTCTCTATTATATGTAATATTTAGTAATTAAGTATCGTGCCCCGACCCACCTGTCGGGCACGTGGCAACCGCCGCATTAACCGATAGACCCATGCAAGGCATAACATAATTCAATATACACTACATAAGGAGCTAACTAAGTCAATAGCAACATAATACAATTCCTTAGTACAGTCCCGATATAAGTCTACTACACTCTACGATCCGTAATATAGAAAGAAAACCTAGACACGGATGTTTCCTGACCTTTGATGATAAGATCATCGTCCACAATCTTGATCGTCACTGCTATACATGCACACACATTGAATGTTGTGTGCTCAGCCTTGCGGCCTAGTGCGAAATTATAGCTCGAAACCACAACACGAAATTCAAGGCTAGGGGGATTATTTAAGGATGTCTTAGTGAGATTAGTTATTACATAACAAGCTTTATAATATTTTACATGTATTATCCAACTATGTTATATGTCAACCTAGGTTGTAGATAGATATATGTATCTAAATGTTACCTATGTTATATACCATATTGGTGTCACTAGTGTAAATTATATATAATATCTTTTATTTTTATATCACATGACTCGGGCTGCCGGCCTATGCTTAAGTAAAGCCCTAACTTAGGACTTTCCTAAGCCCACCAGTGTCATTATAGTATATGTCTCTGCCTATGCCCGCTGCACTGATGTTGGCGGAGAGGACGGGTGACCCATAATCACTCTCCATCATTTCGCTAGTCGCTGACCATGCCTCCTTTAGCGAAACCGTCGTGCCCGTACATCCTTCCCGGATCCGTAGGAGCAACGACATCTGTGTAGTACTACACAATGTCCATAGACAGGGTCACCATCACAACAGTCTCGTCGGTCACGACTAACCGAAATAATAATCCTAGGATCCAGACTGCTCATCCGACTGTCTACAGAACGTCAAGGATGATAGCCGTGTGGTCTATGGATCCACTGTCCAAGGCATTGCATATGGAATCACCTTCTAAGTCCAATAGCAGTTGATGTTGATCGGAATAAACACACATCCGCACAATGGGCTATGGCAACCTCGTCTCCATCGGTGCCAAGTCCATGGTAGGGTTCATACTCGCCAGTCATCTCAGGACTATCATGGTGCCGCCTAAACGATACTCGTGCGGGTATCGGTACTTGAGTATGGACCCACTCCATTTTTGGTCTATCTTGACCTAGGAGTAAATCTAGTCCAACCCTCAGTTCACTCCCAATATCTAAGCTATCTATGATTTGTAGCCTCGGGAGGTGCTGGTGTGTGAACATCACTAACCGAACACTGATGGTTCGTGATGTCATCTAGGGTGCATCAATAACATCCTTAGTTTAAAATTTAGTGATGTTCTTACGTTGTACTAGTATCATGTCACCTATGTCTCTATACTAAAGTGTCCGGTGTAAATCATGATACTATGTTCTATGTTTGCTTATTTTTATCATGTTCCGCATGATATTATTTTATATTTAGCATTACAACATAATTAACTAACATGCAGTAAAAATAATATATCATGCTTAAAGAGGAAAAATAAGAATGCATAACATATTAACATGCTAAATAAAATGTAATAACATAGCATGTATTTTTTCTTGATAGTTTTAGAAGCATGATATTTATTTAGTTGATAGGCATCCAAGAATTTTCCAACAAAATCTAATTAAGATTTTTCCTAGCTGGAATAAATCATACTATTATGAGCCTACGCACATGTAGCGATGTTCGGGCTTCATAATCAATCCAATTGAAGCCCCAGAGTGATAATAGTAGGGTAAGTCAAGTCCAAATAATTTTCCTAACATAAGAAAATTTATTTAGAATTTTAAATAAATTTTTTTTAGAATTAATTTGGATATAAATATATTAATTTATGTTGATCCGATCTATCCCCTTGATTTGGACCAAATCATATAATCAGCCCAATCTGCTTGGTCTAAGTCTATTCATGAAGTCCAAGCCCAAATTAATTTATTATCAAAATTAATCTGGTCAAAATTGGTCAAATCTAACTTTAATTTGGACTCTAATCCAATGCATACAATAAAAGTCAAAATTGGTCAAATTTAACCTTAATTAACCAAATTGATCAATTTTGACCAAATCCCTATCAAGTTGACTCAATTCGGATTTAAATTATAAAATTTGTTCAATTCGGATTCAATTTGGTTTAAATCTGACTTAATTCAATTTGATTGGGTTCAATTCGGGCTTAAATCACTGTAATTGATTCAACTCAGGTTCAGATCAGTTCAATTTGGTTCGACTCAGGTTCGGTTCAATTTAATTTGATTCAACTCAGATCTGGTCCAGTTTAATTAGATCCGGTCCAACCAGCCCAATCTAATTCGATCGAGCTTGAACCACTTTCAATTAATTGATTCAGCTCACCCCAACTAAACTCAACCCGAACCCAAGTCCGGCCTAGATTCAACTCAACTCAACTAATTAATTCAACTCAGCCACTTACTTAACATATTAATTAATCCACTTAATTAACTCACTAACTAAACTTAGATTAATTAACTAAATATTAATCATGATTAGGAAATATTTCTTCGAACGAAAGGGGGGAGAGAGCAGGGGTACCTCTGCTCATCCGCTTCCTCCCTTCCGACGCCGGCGATGAAGCTCCGGCTCCGACGAGGTCGACTAGGCCTAGGGATATAATTCGGGTCGGGCGGCCCGAGCCCGACCGGACCCGGGCCATGCTTGGCACGGCCGGAAGCACAAGCGGGCCGTGCTTGGTACGGCCTGCTACTGTTCATATGCCGTGCCGGGCTGCAGGTTTTGAGCCCGCGGATCGACACGACACGGCACGATATATATATATAATATGTATATATATATATATATTTAAAAAATAAACAGTCGAATGGTTAATACACGCGCCTTCCGCAGTGAAGGCGCGCAGAAACCTGCCGCACTCAATTATTTCACGGGCGGGTCGCGCGGCGGGTGCACAAATTCGGCGAGGCCAGCGAGCCGGCCCAACCGAACCGTGCCGGGTCCAGCCCGACACGCCTTCCGGTCGGGCTCCGGGTCATGCTGGGCGGACCACTCTCCAGACCGTGCTGTGCTGGGCACGGTCCGCTATAGTGCCGTGCCCATACGGGCCGTGCTCGGGCCGGCCCGAGCACGGTCCGTTTACATCTCTAACTAGGCCCCGGCGATGGTCCTCCGACTGCGGTGATGGTCCGTCGGGGTTCCCGCGAGTAGCGGCGACGGCGACGACGATGGAGGCGGCGAAGCGAAGCTCGCTGCCGCGTGGGAAGCGATTGGCGAGGGCTTCACTCCGGCGAGCCCTCGTTGAGCTCGGGAACAACAGATCGGAGACGGAGAGAGGTCGCCGACGAGAGGACAACGGCAATGGGTGAGGAGGAGGCGCGGGCGGCGAGAAATCGCAGCCCGTGGGCATGAGATACGGCTGCCCTGTTTTCTTCCGCTAACAGGGGAGCTACGATCTCCGGTGGCTTCGAAGCGAGAGGAAGACGGGAGCACGACGAACAGCAGGGCGATGAGCTCGCCCCCGCTTCCTCATCACTCGAGAGGAGAGGTCACCCGGTGAGATGGAAACGTCGGCGAGCAAGCTGCGCAGGCGTCCGTGGGAAAAGGGCAGAGGCGTCGAGCCTTCGCGAACGAAAGGGAAGGATGCTGCCTTCCCTTCTCCGGTGGGTCGACGGCGAGGATGGGGGTCGTGCGTGCGGCGATGCAAGTGGCGAGGAGTTCTGCGGCGATGCGAAGGATTTGAGCGCGATGCCCGTGACTGTGCTCCCGTCCATGAGCAGGGGAGGAAGAAGAGAAGGGAGAGGCATTGACGCTTCATTCCACGAGCTCCGGCAGCGATGGAAGGAAGGAGGATGGCAGGTCGGCACTCCCCTGCAGCTCAAAGGTGCAGATCGCGAGAAAGGGCAGACGCCTGAGAGATGTGTGGGCAACTTCGTTGGCGTCGGAGAGGAGGGAACAGAGCCGCGGTGAACAAAGGAGATGCGTTGGCGGCTTCCTCTGTAGGTTGGGCTCACAGGGACGATAGAGAGGGGGAGAAGGCGTCGAAGTGTGTTCGTCAATGATGGCGAGGAAGAAGACAATGGAGGCGTAAGCAGTAGGTTGAAGGGGAAGGGCGAAGGCATGGGCAGCACGCGTGATGGATGGGGCGTGCGGTTCTCTTATCTCCCATTCTTCTTATTTATTTATTTATTTATTATTTATATATATTTTTCAACGGGAGAGGAGTTTACAACTGTGCTGGGCGAAGGTGGTGAGGAAGGGTTCTATGGGGATGGAAAAGAAGAGAAAAGGCGACGCGAGGTATGAGCTATGAGTATGAAGAGAAGGCCGAAGGTATGAGCAGCACGAGCATGTTCATTGATGTTGGTAGGGGTGTGCGCGGCTTTCTCACATTTTTTTTTTCTACGGTGGGGGTTTACATTAAGAATATTATTAAATGAAGAATTTTTATTATTATATTATTTTTTAAAATAAAGCGATAAATAATTAGATTGTACAGAAGGTCCGTAAAATTTAATATTAGATTCACTTTGTCAATATTGTAATAAAAATTAAATATCTATTGCTTATTATATTTAATTAAATCTATAATTATCTTATAATAAGGAAAGTAATTATTATAAATTCACTTACAAATAAAGTTTTTTTTTTACAAAATATTATCCTTTTTTGTTTGATTAAATATTCAGAATATCCTCGTATTAGAAATCCAATGTAAAAAAAAAAATACTTTTTTTTGGATTAAAAAAAAACTAAAACTAAAACTGTGCCCAAGAAAAGCCTACACCCACTGGATTCACCCATCACGATGCAGATCCACACGGCCCAAACAGATGGCGTGCTGAACGGAGCCACGTGGCTCAGGAGATAAACTTGGGTGGAATTCCTTATCGTAAAAGGCAGCCCTGTCGTTGTCCGACGGGGTTTAATCGCTCAGCTCAGCATTCTGGGCCAAGTTTAAAACCCTAACCCTAAGAAAGCTCGCAGGAGCTCGATGGCCGGGGCCGGTGGTGGTCCGTCGTCCGCCTGCGCCGTCGGGGGCGCCTCTCTGAAGGATCAGGGGAACGAGTTCTTCAAATCCGGTAACTACCTGAAGGCCGCTGCCATCTACACGCAGGCCATCAAGCAGGAACCCAACAATCCCACCCTTTACAGGTTTGCCGTCTCCTCAATCAACCGATCTCCTGCTTCTCGACCTTATCTGCTTGAGGAAGATGGATTCCGATTCTGGGTTCATCGTGTTGATAGCTTTTCAAAATGCTCAGAGGAGAGGTCTCGAGTGTGTGTGCTACACCCACGGGATCGTGATGAACACCTATTAGAATAATATGCACGAATGCGGTACTTGTGATGAACTTACAGATTGTCTTCGATCAATGAGCGATTCTACAGTGTAGGCTAGGGACTATGATATGCTTGGACACTTGTTTTCTAGTACAATAGCTTGTTGAAACTTTGGTCAATCTTACATATTAGAAGCCTTGTAAAGTGAGCTCTGTGCATTCTGATCTAAGAAAAAAAAAATCCACGGTGGTAGCCTGGCCTTATCTAACCCTGACAAGCTTTAAGTGATCCGTGAAGTGGTTGATGTATGATCCATGGTGGAGAAGTATGCCCATCATCGAGCTGTTTGTTGATTATCTGATGAAATCCACTAGCTAGTCTATTCAAGCAGTAAATCTAAATGCTGTTATTGGCAACTGGACAGATATGCTGGCTCTAGAATTTTGATACGTACTTGTGGAATGCAGGTCTTGATGGTAATTCAATCTGCTCCACCATGCCAAAGATTCCACCACTATATGAACATGGTATTTAGTACAAAATTAAAACAAGTTCACTAATTGGTTCCATATAGTGCATGGAAAGGAACATGTAGCTGGATACTGGCTGGTACTTCTTTGAAGTAATGAATTGTTCTGTGCGTTTCAGTAAAAAAAAAGGTTATCGTTGCATATTTAGATGTGGATGTTAACATATAAACAAGTCAAGACATTTTTAAGATGGGTAGTCAAATCCATAGGATTCTACTTGTCAAATTGTTGGTGATGGAATGCTAGCCAACAATTGGCAGTGACATTTTAAACTAATAATAATGTTGCCAATTCTGACATAAAATATTGACGTAGAATTATTCATTCCATGTATTATTATATTTGCTTGGCATAGTTTGAAAAGAAAAATATGTTTTTTTGGCTGGTAGTTAGTATTTGTGTTTTTTTATAAATCTTTGCTTGCTGTCCTGTAGTAACCGTGCTGCAGCTTTTCTCCATTTGGTGAAGCTCAATAAAGCACTTGTTGATGCAGAGATGACAATCACTCTTAACCCTCAGTGGGAAAAGGTTGTTCGGCTACATTATCACAGTATACATTTTGTTCATAATATATAAATATCATCCTTTTTGTTGATTAAGTTAACTACCATTGATTCCCTTTTAGGGTTATTTCAGGAAAGGATGCATTCTGGAGGCAATGGAGCGTTATGATGATGTAAGTGTAGAAAATTGATTATTTCCTTTCTCCTGGTTGATATAGAGCTTCTAGGATATGAGCAAAAGCATGCTTCCAATAACCTTGTAACTTTTACACAGAGCATACACTGAGATTATACTTTGATTGTTGCAAACCTTAAATAAAATTGCTTATAGAGGTAGAAGTACATTCTGGAGATTTCTTGATGTATATAAAAATTCAAATGTTCAACTGTACAGGTAGTTTCATAAATTTGACAATCTGCTCAAGTGAATTCCTGGAAACTATTTAAATATAATATTTCTTAGATCTTTCTTTTCATCTCTTTTTGCACATATGTCCAATATAAGTAGTCCATCGGTGTAAAAATACTATGCACAAAGGCACAGTAGTGGGGATTGAATCCTGGAATTCAGGTCCCACAAGAAACCCTTTCCATGCACTCACCACCTGAGCTAGCAGATGGAAATCTCCATCTTACTTTCTGCTGCAATTGATATGAAATTTAGATGTCATACATTCATATTATCTTAATTCTGCAACCTGCAGGCAATAGCTGCATTTCAAGTGGCTTTGCAGTATAATCCACAGAGTGTAGAAGTCTCGAAGAAAATAAAGAGGCTCATGCAATTATCCAAAGAAAAGAAGCGAGTGCTGGAAGTAGAAAGTATCCGTTCTAGTGTTGACATGTCCCAGTTTTTGGATCCCATAAAATCTGAGTTTGTAAGTTTATATTACTTGCAAGCATTTTTAGAACATAAACATTTTCTTTGCATCAATATCTTCATTTGTTTTTTTTTTAAAATTTTGGATTATATCCAGATCATGGCCTATGATACATTGGATTTGCATCTTAGTGGCCTTATTTTCGTTTTTTGATTTTTTTTTTCTTCCTCTTTTTGCAACATGTAAGTTTGTGATATAGGTGACGAAATTTGAAAATCATAATGTTTACATGATGGTGGAAAAAGAAAATAACCAAATTTTAAATTCCTTTGGATCGCTCTCAAACTTAGGTTTGTGTTGGTTTGATCACATTGATTTTAGCTTGTTCGTAATGTTGAGTTTATACTTGCGAACTTTTTATTTTAACAGAAAGGTATTTACTTAAATTGTCTAGAGAAGAATATGGAATTCCTAAAGATTCAGTTTCAGCTGGATAGTGATTTTGAACCATGATTGAAGATGAAGATGTTGCAGATCTAAATACACGATTGATAGGAAGATTTGACAATTTGTTCTGCAGTTGCAAAGGAATGTTTTAGTCATCAAATCTTCTAAATAAAGGAAAGATATTTCACATGTTGAAAAGAGAAATGTAGGACATGATTGAAAACATAAAAATAATAACATTGATGTCGTATGTTCAAAAGAAAATCTTTAGGCCAATCAATCACAAGGAATGGACTTCGTTAGAAAATGAGTTGTAATATGTTTTCTTTTTTGTTTTGCAACCTAGTCCTTGAAAAAATGGTGAATTGTGAATATAGTGAGTTCTGCAACATTCTGTAGACATATTGATATTTCTCTGGCTGCATTTTGTTGCTTTTTGTTGGATTATTTGCAAATAATGGAGCTCCCTTAGATCAATGGTCAGAACTCTCAGTTCAGTTACTGATGAGTCAATTTTTATTGTCAATGATGTTCTGCTGCTACCTTTGTTTTGCTTATAGTTCTTGTTCGTTTTCTAGTTTGCCTTTGACTAAATGAGGCTGGCTGAAATTTAGAGATATATATATATTTTCTCTTATTCTGGAAGCTATAATTAATCTTGTATAATTGCTGGTAGTCTGCAAAATTTGGAGCTGAGGAAGTATGGAATGATGTGTTCTCATTCCTTGTCGGTGTAATGGATTCAGCTATTAAAGTATGGCATGAAACTGGTAAAGTGGATCCTAGGGTCAATTTCCTTATTGTTAAGGAGAAGACTGAAACTGATAAGTATGCTCCAGTTGTCAATATCGATAAGGTATTTTTTTAGTTTGATTTTATGTACGCTTATGTTTGATCCAACAAATACCCATCAGAATTATTGATGCTAGAATTCTATTTTGATCTTCCAGGCATTTGAATCTCCTCACACACACAGCGATTGTTTCTCATTTTTAAGACAGTATGCTGAAGACTCATTTTCTAGGGCTGCTTGCTTGGTTGCACCAAAAAGTGTTATGGCCTATCCACAGGTAAGCATTGTTTTCTGTTTCTTTTGCCAAGCTGAGCACATCTAATCTCTTTCTTGTGTGGTCGTACACTGTGAAAAGTTAATATGTTCTTAGAGGAAGACAAATGATGTTTTTGTTTCTTATGACATAAAAAGTAACTTCAGCAGTTAATATTTAGTAAACGGGTGCAGAAAAATATAGATGTGTTTTTCTTCAAATTTTTGTGGTATGTTTATAGGGGATGTCTAAGCACAGGTAAACTATAATCTCTATCTTATGACCATACAAATGCCTTGCAGGTATGGAAGGGGCAAGGTTCAAGAAAGTGGAAGCTTGGGCAGAGTGATGGCTTCTTTGTGCAATTTGAGTCACCTTCACTGCGCAAGTTATGGTTCATTCCTAGCTCCACTGAGAAGGGCCGAACATTGTGCAGGTAATTTGAACATCCAAAATGTCTGAATGATGGTTCTAGTTTCCTTTCATGGTATGTTATTTCAATTAAAGCAATCATCATGTCAATTGAAGTCCGTATTTTCTGTAGTGTGTTCTGAGCAATAGCAAAAAGATGGATCACATTCTGATCTGTACAAATGCCATTTCATTTGATCCTGCTCTTTGGCAGGGTTGCTTTTCATTAGCTGAAACTTTATTAAACTGACTTGGATATTCACTTCCCAGCTCTTTCTTTCTGGAAATTAGGAAAAGATATATTTTCCCAATACCAAAATTTGAGTTTTGGAATAATGGTTCTTGTGCTTGTATTACTAACACATTGGTACCTTGGTTGAATTTGTTACGTTTATGATTGATTGGTGCGATCAACACAACATTCCATGTAACCACTTGCTTCTGCAGCCAAAGTTGTTTAGATGTAACAATTTCAAGCTTTCAATTGTAAAACTTGCAAATGAGCCTCCTGAAATTGGGTTCTCCAATCTTTATCTTGTGCCCATCTGGTCCATGATGATTTTAAAGTGCATTGATAGCTTCCTTTTTTCCCCCAACCTGCATGAATGTCGGAAAAGCTTCCTCCATAAATGTGTTGGTGAAGATTGAAGTACCATTTCATGCTGGGAGGTGCAGCCAGTATATACAATTCTTCCTATAAACTGGTGTCGGAGCATGATATTCCTGCTGGTTTGATTAAGCCTGATGCTTGGCATGACATCCGTTGTTCTGAACAGTATGTAGCCAACAGTTAGGATTTCAAGATATTTATGGAATTGCCCTCTGATGAGTAAAATCATAGAAAAATTATTAAGTTGCCCCTCTGATTTTCTTATTAATAATCATCCTCTCCCCTCATTTTACTTCACCTGAACTCCTACTCTCTTTTTTCTTTTACTCTTAAACTCAAAACTTATGGTGCTTACTTCAACCCTATGATGCACTCCATTTCGCACCTATCACTAGACTTGTATTTTAATTTCTAAGAATCAGTAACCAACTTAGACATGAAAATGATTTTGCATCAATGATTATTATAATACATTAATGTTCATTGATTAAGAGTAGTTATTTCAATTGCTTACGACTCTTTAGATTGTATTTTCGAGCTTATATTTCAAACTAGATAATTGTGCATTAGTCCTGTACGGTAGCAGTCTTGTTA
Source organism: Thalia dealbata (assembly GCA_030544415.1). Lineage (NCBI taxonomy): Eukaryota > Viridiplantae > Streptophyta > Magnoliopsida > Zingiberales > Marantaceae > Thalia > Thalia dealbata. The sequence continues at coordinate 20,098,447 of CM060458.1, forward strand.
ATGACCAGTATAGGGTACCAAAACTTCAATCCTTGTGTTAATGTTTCTACGATTCTGTAAGGCTATCATATACTATTTTGTGTGTCAAGTATTATACCTCACAACAGAGAGATTAAAACATCTAGTTCATGCTATTTCAGGAACCCAGAGGTGTTGGATATTTCGGCCCATGAAGTGCTTCCTCGTCTTTTCAAAGAGCCCAGTTGAGAAGTATGATAAAAATATTTATCGTTTGATCTTGTGCCGAGACTAGACATGCTTTTATCTTCCACTATTGCCTTTTGTTTGTTGTGGCCTGTGTATTGGAGCAGGCTTGATTGTAGTTCAACAGTTCTGTCAGCAAACACTAGAGGTACCTCAAATTTTCTTCTGGAAGCTACCTCAAGTTTTTGTCCTTGTTTGTTGTGACGAACCCTCCCACGCTTGTACAATTTCTTCATAGATTTCATTTCATTTTCATCTTTACTTTCATCTCCGCTGTGGATGGTTCCCACATTAAATGCGTTGTTGCAGCAAAGTGTTATGTTCGATGCAACTTTGTTTTGGTTGGAAGTGTAACCTAATGAACTCTAGGTTTTTTAATGCAATGTTAATTGATTTCTGCTGCAACACTGGAGTCACCTCAAGTTTGAGCAGCAACTATTTCAATATTTTGTGCTTATTTGCGGTGGTGTTTCCAACACGTGTATATTTCTTCATGTAATTCATTTCATTTTCAACCTTTTTTTTTGCGTCTGCAATTTGGATGGTTCCCAAATGTAATGCTTGGGAAAGGTGGTCTAGCCTTTTATTCTGCAAATCGTACTGCTTTCTGCAACTTTGCAAATGGACACTTTATGCTGAACTCGGTTGGCGATCATTTTCTTCAAAGGCTTAAAAAGCTAAATTTTCTTTCATGTTTTGGAGTGGATTGATTTTTACTGGTACAGAGCAATAGAAGTCAATTGTTCTTGCTACTAAATCATGTTGTATCGGGAAAGGACCCAATATGTTTTATATCGATAAAAGCTGCAAGCTGCAACTTTCAGAAGAGATGATCCAAGTTGCTTTTGAAGGTATAAATTGAAGATGTGTTGTAGGTTGCTTCTCTTCACGTTGCAAAAGAAATATCTAAATTGTTAAGAAGAGGGAATGGTTTGAATAATCTACTTGTTCCTGAGATCATACTGTTTATTTATCTGCTTGCGAAGCAGTGCATCAGGTTCCAAATTCTTTTGAGGCTAAAAATCTTGCTTTCTTAAGTAGTCATCACTGCAGGTATCATGATGTGGATTGAGAATAGAGATGCGGAGCTGAGCAAAGCTTCAAAAAAAAGATCTGGTTTGGAACAGGTCGGTTTTTTCTCTCAACCCAATATGTATTTCTATTATTCTTATAAAGAAATTTGAACTGTCCTTTAATATCTAAATTATTTTTATTTTCACATTATTTGCAAGTTAGATCATGTTGAAATGGCGTTTAATTTGATTACATAATGCACAAACTTGAGGACACTTTTGGAAGGTCAATCAAATGATTAGTGTTTCCTTTTCACTGTGAAAAAACAAGGTGAAAAAGCAAACGGGGACCTTTTACCAACCAATCTGAAGGCTCTGTGTTGTTGATCCTTTTGTTCATTGAAATGTGACAGGATTCCCATGTTCAAGTGCGCCCACATACTACAATTATTTGATTCGGCAGGCCTTTGAAAAGATTTCCAGAAACCCTATTATTTTTTGTATTAGATTCGTGTCAGATTTATTAAGAATCAATTTCAAATTTAGAAAGAGAATTCCGTCCAAAAAATTTCTACTAAAATTTTCAAGAAATCTGATTGGATTCAATCTTGAAAAATTAGGACTCGTTCCTGGCAGGCCTCCATTCTGAAGGGAAGATTTATCTTAATTAGGTGCTCACTTGATAAGTAAAGCAACCATCTATACTCTTGTAATAAAAATCGTAGTTATTTCTCATGTGTCTGAGATTACTGTTTATTCACAGCATTTGTCATAGTTTGTTATTCAAAGCATGTGCCATAGTCTGCCAATCAAGTAATTGGATGAGTTGTGGCACAAATCAAAACTTTCATCAAATAGAGTGAGATTTGACACAGATTGCATACAATTAGACAGTGAATCTAATCATAGATCCCATTTAGAGCCACAATTAGAGATTTGGGACCTCCTCTGGACCCCTAATCCAATAGGAGTCATGATAAGGACACTGCTACCACTCCATCTGCTGCTGCTGGTGGTGGTGGTTCTACCTAAAGATAGCAAGTACAAGGTTTCATGGTGTCGACACACTAGTTGAGTGACCGTCATCAATCACCGTCTGATCGGCATCGAACGGCCACAAAACTTCTTGGACAAATTAGGGCTTGCTACCTTGGTTATCATATCTGATTAGCATTCTTATCTTCTTAAAAGAAAACAATCCTCTTTATCAGTGAATCGATAGCCATTGAGTGTGTCATTTAAGGTGAGCATATTAGGTGTTAGGAATAGCACTTGATGAACATCTGATGGTAGAGGAGTATCACATTTTGGATTGATCATTGTATTTTATATTTGTATGATCGTTTTACCCTGAGTGAAGCTCATACATGTTTGGTATATTAGCATTAGGTTGAGCGAGTGAAGTAATTAATCACTACTGCTCCATTGATCTATTGGTTTGATGATGATGGATAATTCAGTCAATCTCAGGTAGCTTGTTTTGAACCTATAAATGGGTATTGCATGCAGCTAGTGTTTAGGGTAAGCTAGATGAGAGAAAAAAGAAGAAGAATAAACTAGATGATTACCATCTAAACAATTTGTGCTAATCCAAAAGCCTAACATAGAGTTCTGATTTTAGTGATGAATGGTTTGCTGATATCCATCTAACATGTTTCATGCTTGTTATAAGGATTAAATGCTTGTATTAGTTTATCCTTCATTGAGTGCATACATTGATACATGTTAAACACCTCTCCCTCTTGTCATCCTTGATTAAATTTTTAAAAAATATTACTTATATATTAAAAAGAAAACAGTCTTTGTCGGTAGAGCAAAGGAGATTTGTTTTGGGAACATTGTAGCTCAAGCCAACATGGTCCTCATTGCTTTTATGGGGTGGTGGGACTCAGAAGATAAAACCCCTAGCTATCTACCAATTCAATATTGATTACAGTTCTAATTTTTTATTTTCCTTTTCATTTATTGCAAAAGTGTCGGCAGCTGATTACATTTTTTTTTATTTCATATATATATATATACATACACATACACATTAGCAGCTGAAAAAGAGTTGTAATTACATGCATTTCATTAGCACTTGTTTATTGTTATCATTATATTTATTTTTATTGCAGAACCTAAAAAAAGAATGAGATGTTCGACCTAATTAAATTATTTAAAGCCTCACGGACATGTACAGCAGAAAAGTTTGTGTACATCATTTAAATGTTCGCCCACAATGTTATAATTGCAAGGATTTATTTGGCCCCATCAACAGTCAGCTGTGATTCTTTGATACTCTTCCATCTCCTAATCCTATTCTCGTAGTCGAAATAAAACTCTTTTATCTTTCAATTGCAAAGCTATATATTCTTCAAGAATGTTAGGTGACCTGTAAGATTGATTTTTTTTTTACACTGTTACGGTAACAATTTTAAGTATTGCAGTTCAACACGATGAAGTTATTCTGTATATTCGTCTTTATTTAATTTTATTCCTCGTGTTTAGCCTCTTGATACTTAGAAGTTTATAAAATCCATATATCGAAGGGAAAAAGACCTAAAATAAATCCCCCTTTGAATAAATTTCTCATTTTGTGAAACCTAAACGACGTTGTCTGTAACGACCTTTTCGATGTCGGTGCATATTTTTTCCTTTAATATTTTTAAAGAATTATATTACTACTATTGCTATTACTTAATAAATCTAAAACTATAGTAACTTTGAATCAGTAATAAGATAAAATTTACTGGTAAAACAATTAGCATCCTGTTAAGATATCTAATTTTCTCATTAATTAAAAGTCAAAAATTCACTTTTAAATAATGCTGTCTGACATGAATAACAAAAAGAAATATGCTGAATATGACAACAAATATATTAGCATTTTTTGTCGTATAGTTTTTGATTCTAGCAATGAATTGCCTAAAAATACAACCTTTTTTTTTAAAATGCAAAAGTTGACATTGGTCTCGATCAGCCATTGATAAGGGCAGTCTACCCAAATGCAGCACTCGTAGTGCATTAGGTAGGTACTCATTTGCTTAAGGGATTCTTTAAATTATAGCTAAGATTTCAAATACTAATCTTATATTATTTTCAATCAAAAAACACCTTAAATATAGATTATACCTATCAGAGCTAATATTATAATACAAAGAACAACTCACTGAGTGTTGAACTTAAGTTCTAAAAAAAAAATAATGAGTATTAACTTATAATCGTTAATCAAATTATTCTAATATTGTGTATATAATAATATTTAAATACTAGATAAAAAAGTGCAAGTTAAAAATTGTATCGAAAATAATTTTTATCTAAATCCATTTTTTTTGTTTTTATCAAAATAAAAGAAATTGTAACAAAAAAAAGTGCCGCATCAACTAAGGAGGAGTCTAAAAACTCTAAATCCATCTTGGTACGAATCCAACTATCAAACTCAATAATTAATACGAAATCCTTACGACAAGAAGAGGGCGGCCCCTGAATCTTATCGAGAGTTGGTCCGAGTTCAAATTCAAAAATTATGAGCTCGGGAGTGCGACGTCGACCCACGTTCTGCTGCATGCAATTAATGCGTTAACTATCCACTTAAAATGCCTAAATAGCTTTCCTCTCTTTTCTAAATTTATTTCAACTGCTGTCTTTATTTTTTTTTAATCTATCTTTTAATGGCTGTCTAAATATATATAATAAGATATCATTATACTGATTTTTTTTCTTTTTAATTTAAGTGATAAAATGAGTTTTAAAAAAATATATTTATAAGCATCGTATCATCTAGTTATTGATTCATTTATATTAAGTTATCTTAGTTTAATTATATTTATTTATCGAGAATGTTGATTGAAAATTCTGGTGTTTGGTACACGTGTAAAATTTAAAGTTTATTTAAAATTGTGAATGAAATTTGAATTCAAATAATATCTTTAAGAAAACGCTGTAATTTCATGCCGGCGATGCTTTCTACTTCAACTTAGGCTTTATTTTTATTTTTAACCGGTTTGCCGCCACACACCGTCCCTCCCTTTAAAAGTGCGACAGCGACGGATGAAGCATCTGCGAAGAAGAAGAGGAAGAGGAAGAGGAAGAAGAAGAAGATTCAACCTCCTCTCTCTCTCTCTCTCTCTCTCTCTCTCACTCTCTCTATCTCTGACCAAATCCATCTCTTTCGCACTCGCACTTGATCGTTCCCCACACGAGCAATTAAATCCCTATAAATGCGGCGGCTTCTTGGACGATCCCTCCATTCGTGCATGTGTGTCCTACTCGTACTGCGTCGGCGCAATCCGCTTCACTGGTATGGGCTCCCAATCAGACCTCCCCGATTCTTGCGTTCCGGGCAGCCGAAATGTGCCCTGTTCTCGGCTTTTTACTATAACTTGCAGATTTTTGGTCCAAAAGATCTTCGGTTTTTAGATGCATTTTTGTGGGTTTGAAGCTTCGTCTCTTGCATTTTCATTTATATGGGTGGGTTTTGCCCCCCTTTTATTCCTTTGTGCTGCCAGAATGCGTTAGGATTGCGTATGTTTCTGTCTCTCTTAAATGAACTTGGACTTTGGAGATTCACCCACTAGCCGCATTGCGTTCGTGTCCGTCAACTTTGCCCTTTTCCTCTCTTGCTCAGGCAAATTGAATTGTGTCTGGATTGAAGATTTTTCCAGATAGTTCCATTTTCTGTCTAAGAGTCCCTTTTCTGGGATACAATTGGAATTTGAAGTTTTCTCTCCGTTTCATTCAGTTGGTGGATTTTGATCTTCTTTTTCTGTCAACATGCAACTGAATTTTCACTCAGGTTCCATTTTTCTGTCTCAAAATTTTACTCGCATTGCCTTCATTTTTCGTTGCATTTTCCCTTTCTCACTTCTTTCCTTGAATTGTGTGTTTAAAAGTTGTCTGATTGTTCAAATTTCCCACTTTTTGTTCTAAAAAATACAAATTTAGAGATGCACGAACCTCAACCCAAGCTGCATTATGTTTGGATCAACGGAATTTTCATTTTACTTTCTCCAACTCTTTGTTTGTCCGCCTAAATATTAGTGGAATTTAGAATTTCTATGGCATTTCCAGTTTCTTTTTCCTGTTCCCCGTAACTGAAGAACCTCTTTTATGGGATCTGCACATGTTCTTCATTTTCAGAGAGCAACACTCTTTTCTTTTTGCACTTTAGGAGTTCAAGGTTGCAGCTCGAAGGTCAACTGATCGATCAGTGTTAATAAAAGCATGGATCAGTACGAGGTCTTGGAGCAGATTGGCAGGGGAGCGTTTGGGTCAGCTCTTCTCGTGAGGCACAAAACTGAGAAGAAAAAGTACGCAAAACCTCCTTTGACATGTTCTTTTCATTCCTTTCATGTGACTTACTTAAATCAGAGGTTACATCAAGCTCTACCTCCTCCAACTATTGTTCTAGATATGTACTGAAGAAGATTCGTCTCGCTCGTCAGACTGACAGGTGCCGCAGGTCTGCCCACCAGGAGGTTTGCTAACTTGTCATACAAATATTAACATTCTCTACTTGATTAATAACTATCAATTTTCACGATACCACGTCCAATTGGCCAGTGGCTAACTGGGCATTTGTTTCTTCTGGTTTTTTATGCTTTTTGTCCAGATGGAGCTTATTTCCAAAGTGAACAACCCATTTATTGTGGAATACAAGGAGTCGTGGGTAGATAAGGTAAGGAATTCATGGTTCCTATTTGTGAGTTCGCTGATCTGAACTAGGTTTTCTTCTATATTTAAATAATTGAAGCATATGTGCAACTATTTGCATAAAGTGTCTATTTGATGCCCTTCTGATAGTTATTTCCTTCAATCTTTGCAACTGGAAATCATGCAACTAAAACTGTTTTACTGATTCATTATCTATGTTTGTGGCATAGTAGTCATCCTACTACGAAGGTATACCTATTAGATAATTAGCACTTCACTGAGAAAGCAAGTACGTTCATTAACGTATTAGTATTGACTTGTATGACATATTCTGATACTGTTTTTATTTTCGCAGGGCTGCTTTGTGTGTATTGTAATAGGTTATTGTGAGGGGGGTGATATGTAAGTTCTACAAGTAGCATGTATATGTTATCGATTAATTTTGTTTCCTAATGATAGTTTTGCTCAGCTTTTGCGTGTTTAATTGCAGGGCTGAAGCCATAAAGAAATCCAACGGAGCTCTTTTCCCAGAGGAGGTTTGCTTTCCAGTGATGAAATCAGTCTCATTTCAAGATCGTTGAACGTGTATTTTATCTGAATCCTAAAGTTTTTCTGTTCATCTTCAAGCAGAAACTTTGCAAATGGCTTGTTCAGCTACTAATGGCGCTTGATTACTTGCATGTGAACCACATTCTGCACCGTGATGTTAAAGTGAGTGAAGTTATATTGCTTGCTCATGGAGATTTCTAGATGCTGATTCTTTCCTTTTTGTTCTATCTTAGTGCTCCAATATATTTCTTACAAAGGATAAAAGCATACGTCTCGGTAAGCCCTTTCATCATATTCATGTCAAGGCATGATTTGCATCCCAATGAAGCAATGCAACTAGTTCTCTAACATGGTAATCTAAAATTCTGATATGCTGCAGGTGATTTTGGCCTTGCTAAGATTTTGAACCCGGATGATCTAGCCTGCTCTGTGAGTTCTAGATCCAGTTGTCTTGATGCATGTTGATGATGTCTAGTTTAATTTTCATTAACCAGTATAATCGTCTCTTGATGCAGATTGTGGGGACTCCTAGCTACATGTGCCCTGAACTTCTAGCTGATATACCTTATGGTTCTAAATCTGATATATGGTCTCTTGGTAAAATCTTTGTGCACCATGCTGGATATATTTTTTATTTTTAGTAACTATCATTCTTATACAGTTTGTTCCTTGTCCAGGATGTTGTATCTATGAGATGACTGCCCTCAAGCCTGCATTCAAGGCCTTTGTAAGTATATTGTTTTTAGATCCTTTTTTGTATATCTACATGGAGTTAAACATAACTTGTATTTTTTTGTGTGGTTTTTGCAGGACATGCAAGGTCTAATAAACAAAATTAACAAGTCTATAGTTTCTCCTTTACCTACTAAATATTCTGGCGCATTGTAAGCTTCGATGATTGCTTTCTTTCCAACTTTGTTTTTCACTCTTGATGTTTTAACAAATCACCTTAAAAGATTTTGATCTTCTGACACATTGTTGGCTGTCAATTCTCAGTCGCGGACTCATCAAGAGCATGTTAAGGAAAAACCCAGAAAATAGACCGAGCGTATGTTTACTTGAGCATAAACCGATATTCAATCTTCAGCTCAACCTCTCAGAGTTGATCTTCTTGTATCCTGGTCAAACATATCTTAATTTCTCCTACTTTTACCAGGCTGCTGAACTGCTCAAGCACCCACATCTTCAGCCATATGTGCTTCAAGTCAATCTGAAGTCGGGCCCTCCGAGGGATAATCTTCTTAACATGCAAGCAGCTACAAGCAATCATGTAAACAAAATCTCATTTACTGCCAAGGATACTGATTTCATGTGCAAGGAAATGGAGAGAAGGAAGCCATCCATTAACGAGAAGATCTTGAAACAAAACAAGCCTGATAAGTCCCAGCAAGATTCCATCAGTTCCACCCAAGCGATCAAAGACTTCCCAATTTATCCAGTTCAGAGAATAAAAGTGCAGGCTGGAGAAGTAGGTGCAAATAAAGGATCGAGCGAGAAGCACTCTCCTACTTCAAAGACACCCAGATATAGTCCGAGGAAGCCGTTCGAGCCTCCCAAATTATCGCATACTGGACGAAACGGTGAATTGGTATGTCCTAAGATGTCACCTTCATTTATAGATATCTGAATGTGATTTTGGAAGATCACTTCAAATTGCTCAAAGTAACTGAAAAAACTTTTCTAAACCCTTGCAAAATTTGAGTTGAAGATGCAGCTGCCGTATCAGTCTAACCCAGAGTCCAAAGAGCTTGTTTCTTAATTTGAAACACTTGCATAGGTTCAAAGGAGCACCCTTATCATTAATAATCCATGTTCATCAATTTTTCGGTGTCTATTCTTCACTATACATAAATGTGTGATCACACTGTTTGCTCTTATAATTCAGTGCTGAGGTCAAGATGATGAAGTTTCATCTTTTTAACATCAACAAGATTCTTTTGTTTCACTTGCAGGTTCCATCAGGATCTCCAATAAATAGAGGTGAAGTCATCGGCAAAACTCCGCCAAGATCCGTGATACCCGTCGGACGAAAAGTCAGCATTATCAACCCAATGGGATCCCCCGAAGTTTCGGTGAATTCCCCCCGAATAGACCGAATAGCTGAATTCCCATTAGCCTCATCTGTAGATCCACTTTTCCCCCTCCAAAAGTTCTCTACCGTCATTCCACACTTCGGCGACTGTTCCATCACCAAGGACAAATGCACCACCATTCAGATCATCAAAACCGAAGTAGATCACAGCAGGAGCTACTCCTCTTCGGATCAAAATCCAACAGCTTCGGACACTTCCAGCCCAGGATCATCAGAGTCGAGCGAGCGGACGTTCGACACCTCCTCTTACAGGCAGCGGGCGGAGGCGCTGGAGGGAGTGCTGGAATTCAGCGCAAGGCTGCTGCAACAGGAGAGACTTGAAGAGCTGGGGGTTTTACTGAGGCCATTTGGCCACGAGAAGGTCTCCCCAAGAGAGACAGCCATATGGCTAACAAAGAGCTTCAAGGAAACAGTAGTGTATTGAACTGCACAAGAGTTTGCCGATTGAATTGCTTAGAGTTTGCCGCTTGCTGCTTGCTCTCTACTAATCCAAGTGAGATTGCCACCTATGTTTTTTGATGGTTGGTTCTTGGTATGTATAAATATATATCTTGAAGCTTTCATCTGGTGTGTAACATGAAGTAGGCTGTTAGTATGCAAATGTAGACTTGAGAGATTGGCTTTCTTTGTGTAACTTTTCTAATTTGTAGTGTGCATCGGAGCTTTGGATATGTTCTTGAAAGTATTGTAATGTGTTGGAAATATATATAAAAATCTCTAGATTAAGCCATTCTCTAACCATTAACCTTTTGGCTAAATTTTTTTTAGAACTTAATAAGTCTTGAACTCAAGACCTCATGATCCTGTATAGAATTCAATTATTTTAATCAGAGTGATGTACATTTTGTGTACAACATTTTGGCCAAATGGTCAATTAAAACAGTTCAAATCTTGAATATTTTTACTTTTATTATTCTCACTGAATTATTTTATTGTCTCCACTTAAACTTACAACTATCTAATTAATAATTTTATCATAATAATTGAATTAGCACCATTTAGTATAATATAATATAGGATATTAATTGACATGGGTTGAAATATGTCTCAATTTGAGTAGAAATTGAACTATATCAATAATATTATTAATGTAAATTTTTTACAAATTAATGATAATAAACTCTTGACCTATTGCTTTAATTTGAAATGTTAGCAATATATATATTATTTAAAGAATACAATCTTATAATTATAAGGAAGCCCCTGTGTAATTATGGGAAAATAAAGGTGGGACACTTCAATTGTCCATATTTATTAGCCGGTTTGATTGTGTAACTGAAAAAGATTATGAAAACCCATAAACGGAAATTACGTCGCTTTTATGGACTCAAACGCAAATAAGTTCAAGCTCATAGGATTAAATAAGTATAAAAAAATAATAATAGAGAGACGCTCCTCTCACAAAAACCCCAAGCAGTCGATCGAGCGAGGGCGAGCAATTCGCACGAAGAGATTGAGGGTTTCGAGATCGCGTTTGGAGTCGGAGATCCATGGAGGAGAAGCGGAGGCGACTCATCGGGCTCGTGGAGGTCTTCCTCATCCTAGGTCTTCTCCTCGCCTCCCCCAGCCGCCTCTCCGCTCTGTCGATCACCGTCAACGATGTAGAGTGCGTCTACGAGTTCGTCCTCTATGAAGGCGACACCGTCTCCGGCAATTTCGTCGTCGTAGATCACGACATCTTCTGGGGCTCTGATCACCCTGGTCTCGACCTCGTCGTAAGTGTCGCAGACTTCGTGAATGGATCTAGATCTGCGAATCAGTGATGTTCTCTCGATTTTTTTTTCCTTTTTTTCTCTTCCTGAATCTTTTGGTCATTCTAGAGGTAGGTGCTTTTCTTTAGTAAAGAAATATTAAACAGAGTTACATTGCTTTCCTTTAGGAATGTTTTAACCTGTCCTGCTTATTCGAATTTCTCCACCTTAGGGATTTCTCTTTTTTCATTTTGTAAGTGCTGTTGGTGCAGAACTAGACAGGGTAAGTTTTTGCTGCAGAAGCTTAAAATTAGACAGAACGAATCTGTATAGCTATTTTTCATTCTAATATCTTCCCTTCTAACTGAGTGTTCATTTCATATGTCAGCTGTGCTAATTTGTCCGTGCTACTGGAAAAATGACTGTGACTCCTTAGGATGTCATTGATAGTGATACAAGATGATGGGAATTCTAGTTCACTTTTATGCTATACTTTAATGTTCAACCTATAAAAAAAAGAAGATATCCATAACTTCATACAAGTGTTAGTATTCAGTCTGAGAAGTATATTGGTATCCATAACTTTATAAAATTTTTAGTATTCAGTCTGAGAAGCATCTTGGTATCCATAACTTCGCAAATTTGTTAGTATTCAGTCCGTTTATGGAGTATTTGACATCCATATTTTCATATTTGCTCTAATGCTTATGTATACAGGGTTTGGTTGGTTAACGACTTGCCAAAAATATGGGCCAATTATGTGTCAAAACATTAAAAAGGCCTCTTCAAGTTTCTAAGATGCATAGAAGAACGAAGATATTTCTTATTCTGTAGGAAGTTTTCGATCATAATGTGGCTGTTATTGTTGACGTCATTTTCTGCTATAGGTTGATTGCAATTACTGAATTACGTCAAATATTATGTAGGTGACATCTCCAGCTGGTAATACTGTGCATACCTTGAAGGGAACTTCTGGTGACAAGTTTGAGTTTAAGGCCCCAAGAGCTGGAATGTACAAGTTTTGTTTTCATAATCCCAACAGAACTCCAGAGACCGTCTCCTTTTACATTCATGTGGGTCATATTCCAAATGAACATGACCTAGCTAAAGATGGTTAGTCTTGGTGAATGTATTTGTTAAATGAATATAGATCGTTTTGTTTATTTGTTTCTGTTATTTAACAGGAATTCTTGCAACCGATTTCTTGCAGAGCATTTGAATCCAATAAATGTGAAAATTGCTCAGCTTAGGGAAGCGTTAGAATCTGTCACAGCAGAGCAGCGTTATCTCAAAGCTCGTGAAGCTCGTCATCGCCACAGTAAATTAAATTTTATCTTACATAATTGTTAGATTATTTGAAGAAATTAGTTGTACATAAATTCAGTATTCCACATATGATATTGTTTTTTGCTTACCTAGATAAAACTAAAACATCTTTTCATGTTCTTAATTTCAATTATCTTTTCATGTTCTTAATTTCAATGTTCGTTTTCTAGTTTCTAGGTCTTATTGTCGATCCAAACACATTGTAAAATTAAAATGGAAATCTCTAAAAAATTCTCCGCAAGTTAATATGTGAAAATTTTATAGTTGATTCTAGGTTTGAGTGTGTGATTGTACTAGTTTATAAGTTTCTTAGTCAAATTTGAAATGTGTTCTTCATACCACGTATTGACTGACAATAAAAAGAATGATATTTTCACCTTCCTTCACATCATCACTAGTTCCTTTTGTGATTGGGATTTTCATGATGTGGCCAAATCACCAACTTTGTCGTCGATACCAAAGAAATAGATGAGAGAACTAAGTGGGGGTTAACAACACTATATCACTGAAAAACTAACAGTATGTGTAAGTTTCTCAGAAATGAAAGATTAAGGTAAGATCAGTTAAGAATGATGTATTGATTAGATTAGATCCAGTAATTTATGCTTAAAAAATGCTTATTAAAGAACCTTTGTTATTGGTTTTACTTATCTCCTTTTCTAAGTATCTATTCAGTACTTTTCTCTAATTCTTTCTTCCAATGCACAGCAAATGAGAGCACGAGACGGCGTCTTACCTTCTACACTGTAATGGAGTACCTGGTGCTTGCTTGTGCAAGCGGGCTTCAAGTTGTTTATATACGCCGCCTTTTCAACAAATCAGTGGCTTATAACAGGGTGTAGACTTCAATAATCCCCATTGTAATTGTTCTTATTCTTGTCCCACTACTTATCCCAGTAGCTGTTTATTTCTGTTGCAAGTTACCTCCCTTGTCATAGGTTTTGACTTTTACCACAGACGGTGATATTTATTTATGATACAAACTGTAGGTTGACAACTTAAACGAGTGAAAACCATGTTGGATCGAATCAATAGATTCTATCGAGCATTTCGTTGTTCATTCTGAAACGGTTTGTTTCATCATTTCAGTAACTTTATGTTAGACAAAAATAATTCTTGTACTGCTCCTAGCCTTGATGATGGTTGCTTATTTTGGTTCCAAATCACTTTGCCTTAGGTTGTCTTTTGTTGCAGAGGGTCTTTTAATTAATAATACAACTTAGGTTGACAGTATGTTTTGAGTGGAAGCTTCTTGGTTTGAATTAGTGCGGTTTGGCCTATACTTTTCAACACTTTGCTGTTATGCATGACTTGAATAGTTCTCCAGGTAAAATTGTTGTGGTGGAGGATATTACTGTTATCTAGTTTGATCAACTGATTTGTCATTAGCAAATTACTAGATACACCATCTTATCTATTGATTATGTTTATATAATATCGAATTATGAAGTGTTTCTTTTGCTCATAAAAGTTTCCATGTTAATCTCGTCGCTGTTGCCAAATACTAATTCCACTTCTTGTTAATCTTGCTGCACTTAATGTTATTTTTTATTTAACATAAAAGAAACTTTAAGCATATTAGGTTTGTGATGTGCGGTAATATTGGTTGGAATTATAAACTTATGTTGATTTATGTCATGCTGTGTCTTACCTTTTGTGGGGTCGGGTCTGCTCTTAGAGGCTAGCTGATGGGTGTTATCATACATGAATATTGATGCTTGACAATCAATGATGATCTCCTCAATCACCTATGGCTTTATTACTTTTCAAGGGGTTTTGCATGCATTCGGTGTCTTGTGCCTTCTTTTCTTCAACTGCTGCATCTGCAATTTTATCTGTCCTCCTACATGACCTAGCTAGTTGAGTGAGAAATTTATATTGCCTCTAATCAATCATAAGAATTTCTTCAGTCCTGGTTATTCCTTCGTGTCCCACAAAGAAGGCCTCAGAATGTGATCATCCAAAGTGTTTTTTGGGAATGGGCCATGAATTGACACGCGTAGCCTGCTAATGACTAAAGTATCATTTTCCCTTGGACTTGCCATTCACGCATAACATTGAACACTGCGACGGCATGACTTGTAATATTATCGTGCATGCGAATCCCAAGATAAGTAGAACATGCACAAGCCCTCCTCCGCTGTTTCCGTTTTTTTTTTCTTCTTTTAATTTTTCTCTCGGGTGATGCCTTTGGTGTTCGATGCTCTCTCTCTCTCTCTCTCTCTATATATATATATATATATATATGTAGATTTTGTCTATGCTTCTGCTTGGTCTTGGACCACGGCTTTATGGCAAAGGAAGAGGGAAAAAGGCTATTTATATAATATGGGAGCTATGCTATATAAGTCGATTTCTATTCTGTTTGGTTTAAAATATGTAATGTGGTATAGAATGTTGATAGTATTTAGGCTTATGAAAGATATTAATTCTAATTTTGCTCGTGATATAAAAAATAAGAAGTTTCTTTTCAATCAAATACTCTTATCTAAGAAAAAATGTTGCATGGTGGATAAGATTGGTTTAAAATTAATTACATAAATTTTCATTAATGATAGAAGTTTTTCTATGTACTAGGTGATGCATGTGATGAGTTTTTCTTAGATTATATCATTGGCCCACAGATCATGTTCTTTATTTTTTGTTCGTTAAAAGGAAAAATTAATTGAATACTTTAATTGCTAATACAACAAATGTCATACATATGGAGAGAGATGGTTTGTGGGACCAAGAGGGCAATAAGTCTCTTCCTCCATTGAGCAAGAATAATTTTCACTTTGATGAAAATAATAAATAGCTCAAATGGAAAATTTTATTTGCAACTTATATTAATATTATTTGGTTTTGTATGGAGATGGAGAGAGAGAGAGAGAGAGAGATGTGGGGGATGGATGATGATGTTGTGCTGATGTTGTTGTTTGCACTCCCAAAATATGCACCTGGCGCAAGAGATAGAATATAAAGGCTGCAAGCAGGACTTGCCTCTAATAAGCCAATTAAATGTTGCTGCTACTGGGGAATATTTATGAGCAAGTGCCAATGCTATGCTTTGCCCTATTTACTCACAACACTACAAATCATTAAACTATATATATTACATAGATATGTAGAATACTGTCAATTCTCAAAATATTTATAATATTATCTATGAAGAAAAAATAAAATAAAATTAATCAGTCAATACAAATTTTGCTTGTTCTTCTTGTCCGAATATTCAATCTGCAATCATAATTTTTCAACGAACATGTACTGTGTAAAAAAAATACAGATAAGATGATCATTCATTAGACTGAAGTTTTTAACTAGGTGATTATACACTTTAGCTATAAAAAAAATCTCCAACTATAAATTTATTTATTTATTTTAATTGGATTACATTTCAAATTAAATGGAATATTGAAAGGACTATGAAAATATATAATACACCATTAGCCATGCCCATACTTGCATTAGAGGACTGAATAATTTAAACACACTTCATTAAAACTAGATCCTATTTGATTGGAAGCAATAGATTAGATCAATTATAATTAATTGAAATTAATTTGTACATTCTGATTGGTGTACATACATTTAAAATGAGGTAGTTTTAAGACTTAATTAACCAAATAAATCAGCTAATTTCTATTTTATTTAAATATGCATCAACTAATTTAAAAAAACAATTTATAAATATATTTGAACAAAATCATGACTTAACAAAAATATATTTTGTGCTTTAATTAATTTATATGCCATCCTCATATACTGTAGTTTTAAAATTATATCAAAAAATTTACCTAGAATAACTGTATTTGACATGGAATATACGTTCTTTTACAATTTTTTAAAATCTGTCCATATATCTGCAGATTTATTTTTTTAAGAAAATAAATAAAAACTAAGGAAATTAGAGTATAATATATTATTAGAAATTAAGAACCATACATACTTTTTGAATCCCCATGCATGATGCATGGGGAAAAGGGAAGGGGGGACTGCCTCCATTCTCCAATACCTTTTCAATTTGGTGATTCAGTACATAAATATGCCACCCTATGCATTTGTAGCCTGCATCCCTAACCCCTTATAAATTCACATAGCACTGTGAAACTGTAGGCCTAAACCCTAACATCTCAACTCCTCTTCCACTAGCTCTCTCTCTCTCTCACACCTTTACTGCTCCGTAGGATTATATCCATCTTTAATTGATTTCCACTTTACTAATCTGATTTAACTTAATTTTAAATCCCTTCTTAACTTTAAACAGCATTAATATTCAGTCCCCTTCTCTTCTTCTTCTTCTTTCTTGTGTGGTTATATGGAAGCATAATATTTTATCATCATGTAAGGGGTTAATTTTAAAAAAATTAGTAGAGCATGCATGCATCAGTCGGCCGGCCCTTTCCACATGCACTTGATGTCCCCTTCTATAAATTAAGGAGGAACATGGATGCTGAGGACTTGTGCCTGCTTCATTAATTCTCTGCCACTGCAAAACTTGATTGGTTTTTCTTCTCCATTAGTTAGTTTTCTCTTCTCCCTTAAGCTTCTGGTCATCTCCTTCACATTCTTATGCTAGTGACTTCACTTCATTGCCTGTATAAATGCTTCTTGTCTTCTTCTGTTCTCTTGTTTTATATATATACATCTTTCTTTCTCTTACTCATCATCTCATATATACGTGTATATAATATGTTAATTAATGAATAAATTAGCTCTTTTTTCCACTCTAGTTTCATATTCTCGCTCTTCTTCTGCTATATATATACATCTTTCTTTCTCTTTATATTAATTATGTAGTTCAATATTTCAAGTGGTATTATACTACTTTTCTGACTTCTTCTGTTAGTTAGTGTGTTAGTACTTTTTCATTCTCTGATATATATATAACATATTTTTTCTTTTTGAGTTTGATATTGTGGTGGTTTTCTACAGTATCAGTCTCTCCCTCTCTTTTACTGATACAATTAAATACAAAGAAGAAAGACTTTAAATGGCCAGGGGAATGAGTGAAGCTGCCAGCACGTATGATCTAGAGCTTTTTGAGTAATTAATTAACAAAACAGATTAGAAGAACACTTGAGACACACCTCAAATTTAATGCGCTCACCAACCAAAAGTAATCAGTTGTTTATCTTTCCTAGGTCATGTCTGTGGCAGCCTCACGCAGTACTACTCTCAAACATGTACTGCTGGCCATCCATTAATTATTTAGCTATTATTTAGGTCAGATGAAATAGAAATAAAGAGCAAGTCAACCACACCTACAAATTTAATGCATGTGAGTAAAATAGCTATATATCCTTCTATATCTATATCTATCTATCTATGTATTAAGTACCTCTCCCTTTTTCATTGAATAATTCTTCTGGTCTTCCAAATATATATATGTATATATAATCACTCCGTTAGATATTTCTAGTTTGTCTTTTCTGTGTTTTGCCTACCTTGTATGAACATCTAATTTCTAGTTATGAAAACGCTTCTTCTTCATATATATATATGTGAATTATGAACAAAAATATTCTTGCTAAAAATCAGGACTAAACTTGTTTTTGGAGAGTGCAAGTCTCCTTTATTTATTTGAATGCATTTTGCATTTCCTCTAGGTTATAGACACAAAGAAACTGAGTCTTTTCCTTTTCAGTCATCAGGTTAAAAAAATAGGACTAAACTCTAGACCATGCATTCTCAAAACCCTCATCAGTAAGTACTACTACTAGCCAGATGACACCTTTAAGATCTTACTTGGATAAATTAAACCTAATCTATTGCACTACCACATTCAACCTGACCTAAACCTGAAGCAACCCCCAAGTACACCCCATTTGATATATATATATTAAAAAATTAAACAAAAAATTGTCTTGATCATAAGAAAGCAGATTCCTGTGAGACACATCACTTTCTTAGTTCCTTAACTTAGGAAGTAGCTGGTGCATGCTGAATCAAGTCATACTTCCATGTACAAAAAGCTGCACCAAGTAAACCCCCCCTTCTCCTCTCCCCACCCCCACCCTCTCATGTAGTAGTAGATGACACTGCCTTTGTTTCCCAGAGAGAACCAGAAAATTTTAACAAGCTTTTCACAGTTACTCAACATGGATATATATGATTAATACCTATAACTATGTGCAGCGTATCCAATCATAGTCAGAGGTTTAAAATATACTATTGTCATCACCAGTATAAAGCATATGTATACTCTTCTCAAATTTACCTGCAACGAGACAAATGGTGATGAGAAAACAGATATTAGCTTGCAAGCATATGATCATGGATTTATTTATATATGTATATATTGCATACTCCACTTTTATTTTGTTTTGTCTTCTACTGTATGTTTAGCTAAGCAAAGATTCCTGGATACATGAGTCCTAAGTACACACTTTCCTCACCCACACAAAGATAGAAGAGAGATCACATGCATCGCATTGCTCCATATGCACACATTGCTTTCCTTCCCTTCCCTCCCCTCTCCCTACTCATACAAACAAAGATGGTCCCATCCAACCATACTGATTTCTCTCTTTCAGAGGTTTTTAACTCGGTTAAATCCATCTTACCAAGCCTTTCCTTTCCTTTCCTTTCCTTTTCCTTTTCCTCTGGGTGTGAGAGAGATGTGATGAACAAAAGAAGAAGACTCCGGATGCATCAGCGAAGCCAGTGGTCAGCTGAACTCATTCAACTGAACCGCCTTCCGAACGGTCGCGTATGTGGTCAGTTAATTAAGAAGACTAGTAAGTAGGTAGGGGGGGATAGTAGAGTTTGGAGTTTGGAGTTTGGAATTCCTTCCTTCTCTCTCTAGATCTTTTTTCCTCTTCTCTTTCATGGGGGACGTGAAGGTGCATGCAAGGGAAAAGTTTTATTAATTTCTAGCTAGAAGGGAGTGCATTGATGGCACACATACTAAAGTTGGAAGCCCCAACTGGCCCCAACATGCATGACAATATTCAATGTTTGTCTTTTGATATTGGACCACATTCTTGCACTATTCCAATGTTCCAATTCTCTTTTACCCTAATAGTAATTATACCTCCCCTCTCCCTCCCTCCCTCTCTCTCTTTCTTCCCTTCCTCCAATAAATTTTTTTATTTTTTTTAATTTAAAAAAGAAACAGTTCCTAAATAGGATATTGTGAGCCCTTTCAATTCCTCTCCCCTTTTTCCTTGCTATATATTTCCCTTACCATCTCCTCCCTTCCTTCCTCTCCCCTGTCCCCAAAGCCCTTAAAATTCCCATGGAGAAAGAAGAAGAAGAAGAAGAAGAAGAAGAAGGCCTCTTTCTCTCCCTCCCTCTTTCTCCCTTCATGATTTGTGAGGTGATGACGGTGAGCATGAGAATTGGGTGCACCAAAAGAAGCTCAAGCTGCCAGCATGATCTGATAACTCCATCCATTGATTTATTTTCTTAATGATATATATATTTCTATGCTTCGAGCGAGATCTTGATATATAATTGGATGAGGAGTTGCAGATCATGTTGCAGCTTCATCTTCTGATGGAGCACCAAGAACAACTCTTTCTCTCTCTCTCTCTCTCTCTCTCGCTCGCTCTCTCTCTTTCTCTTTTCTCTCTTCTCAATTTCTTGATTTCTCCTAATGATTTAGGGTCTCTCATGAAACCCCAACTTCGGCTTCTCTATGTCCGTTAATAATTTGGATGCCCTTAATTAATTGTTGTTCTTTTGCAGCTACATCTTCTGATGCTAATTAGGTGATTCAAAGATACTACCTTTCTCTCTCTCTCTCTCTCTCCCTCCCCTTTATGGCCTAAAAATTAGGGTTTCTCACCCATGGTTATGATTTATTCTAACTGCTTCTCTATACATATCTAACTTTTGAATAGAATTCATTTAATTCTTGCACTGCATCCTTCATTTAATTTGTGATGCATGATATATAGTACTTTTTGATTCCATATCTGTGCTACAAAGATGAACGGATCTGGGCCTTGAAAGATGAATCTGAGGATATCTGTGTCTTATTCATATATCAGTGCTCTTTAACTTGATATATGAGCTCTCTTCTTAGAACACATAAAAACCCTAGACATCTTGCATTTCTCACTGCGTAGCAAACTCATTAAGGATCAACCCTAAAGGTAGCTTCACCACCAAATATCATGATCAAATTTTTTTGAATCTACTTGTTTAATTTGATCATCACTAGTTCATCCTCATTCTTGTATTCCCTATGCTTAGTTTTTTTTGGAGGGGTTCTTGCTATATATACACATCTTGAAAAAACACAATCTTGATTTGGCTTGAGCCTAGCTTCCTAAGAAGATCTCGTTGAATTATTCAAATGATAGGAAATGTATGCATCTTGTAATATATGAATGATTCATCATCTTTGGTATATCCCTAGTGTTACGATCGGTTAGGGGAACATATCTCTTTGGTCGATCGATTCATTGGGGTATCAAAACACAATGTCACACACAATTCTTTCACAACCAGCTGGTTTTGGTGTATCTTTAGATGAATGTTCTCCTTGGAGGCTACATGTGAGCCAAAAGAGTACTACTGGATGCAAATGAATTAATTAGGTGTCCTATTTTTCACATTTATGCAATAAGTTTACTTTTTTTCTTTCTTTCTTTCTTTCCTTTCTTTCTTGATGCTGATATATATATATATATATATATATATCTATATATCTTATCTTGGAGTTTTTTTTTATAACCATGGAGTCCAAACCTACATATATATATATATATCTGAAAGCTTGATTGAAGTTAATTAATTTTCACCAGAATGGGGGGATGTGGCTTTCCATTCACATGGCTGCAAAAGCTTCTTCCTCTTGCTCTTGTCATGCTTAGTTTCCTGTGTGATGGCAGTGTTTTAGAGTTTCTAATAAGCAGAAAAGGAATAAATGCTGAAAGGAAACCTTTTTTTTCCAGGACATATATAGAACGCATGTTCAAACATATCCTTTATTTTTATTATAAAGGATATGCTTTTAACTTCTTGTTAAGTTTTTTCATTCTTAGTGCAGTGAAAGTAGTTTATTTTAATAATAGTTTTATCTTTTTTTATAATAATAGATTATATTGTTCATATTGGTTTTAAATTTATTTTTTTTAAAAAAAATTGTTCTTGTAAAGATAAATAAGCTAAGCTGCAGTTATACCTTCTCGGCAGAAAAAAAACAAAGTAACATTTATTACAGTACCAATTGGTTAAATTTGCAGTAAGCTGTGGTTACCATTTTGCTATGCCAGTGAGTAGTAAAATTTAATAATTTTTATTTCAACTACGAAGCAATTGATAGAAATGTCATTGCTTGCAATATTGTTTGTAGTTGGATCAGTTAACGTGTACGGAGAAGGAATTCAGATGTAAGTTCATGAATGTATTTTATTTTTAATAAAATATTGTTCATTCTAATTCAACAATGAAACTTTGACTATGTTTTGATTATTATAAACCTTCAAAGAAACGAGGTAAGATATCCATTCAAACTTGTTGGAATTAGACTGGAAATTAATAATTTGCTGTCTCTCTCTTTCACCCCCCAACCTCATCTGACCTGGTCAAGATTAGATCAAGTGTCCCTTAATTTTGCTCCAAATAATTAGTTAAATTGATCAGCTCGATTTGAGTTTGAAAAAACTGTGGGAAAATTATTAAAATGTCCGCTTAAATTTGCTTCCTTGTCAAATATGTGGAAGCAATTGACTCGTAACACTGAGAAAATTGCCTTGACTTTTGGGCCCCCATGCTCCTTTTTTTTTCAATACAAAATATGTGGAGGTAATGAATTGTTGACGGATGACCACATGACCTCGGAGGTTCTTCTACAAAAGCATAATGAGGTCAAATCAACCCTAATTTAGAAGGGCCAAATCATGTACATCTTATTATATATATGAAAACTTTGTTTAATAGGTGGAACCTAGCAAAGGTCCTACATAAGCAACAAACAAATATTCTCAACTTCAAAGACAATATATGATCGATCTGGTGTGAAAGAGGAAAGGACCAATGTGGCTTGCAGTAATACTGTAACATTCTACCCCAAATGTAATGCAAAACTGAACATGAGTCATCAATGATCTCTAATCTTAGCACACAATAAATTTTACATATCCAATCAAATACCTTATAAGATCTTGAAAGAATGACAAGGAACCCAAATTTCTTTGGAACAAGGGACTAAGTATCATCTTATCATTGAATTGTAGAATATAAATATGTGACATTTTCCTGGTAAATGAACATAATGTCTCTTAAAACAGAGGGTGGTTTTGAAGTTGGGGTTGAGGAGGTGCTGCTGCATCATCAAATGCATTTGTTCCAATTTGTACAATATTAAATGAGAATTATCAGACGGCCATCATCATCCTCACAAATTCCTCAAAGTTGACTTGCCCATCTCCGTCCAAGTCAGCCTCCTTGATCATCTGGTCGACCTCTTCATCAGTCAACTTCTCTCCAAGATTAATCATCACATTTCTGAGCTGCAATTAGGTTTGGCACAGTAATATGTTAAGAATGGAATAGAGAAATCAGGGGGGAGGGAGGGGAATGTGTTGTCTCATATGCACCTCATTGGCTGAGATAAATCCATTTTGATCCTTGTCAAAGACCTTGAAAGCTTCTTTGAGTTCATCCTCCACATTGGTCTCCTGCAAATAACTGAGAAAATTAATCTAAAACCTCCCAGCAACCAATAAATAGCTAAAAATCATAGCAAGTCAATTGATTATGTCCATCCCAACTAATCTGATCAGTTTCAAACCTGGGCTTAGCTCAGTATGATAGGGCTTATATCATATCAGGTAAGATGTAGATCCAAGTACCTATATCTCCGTATATGACATGTATTGCCCCATGGGGTGGCATGATCATAACCCTCGGGTACAGTGAGACCATATGGCAAAACCTCACAACTCATAAGGTACCACCACCTCGAGGTAGAGGTCGCAGGGTGTCAAGGCAGCATCTCGATCACCTTGGTTTTGTGGCACACCTGCCTCAACCCCTGTGGCACCCTATGGGCTTCCACCTATTGAAACATACTCAGCTCGTCCTCGTGCTATTAGTCATGCCATCCTATGCCCTCAATTCATAAAGTCATAGCCCATGCGATGTTGGCAAGTGCATACTAGGCACGGCCTGCTAGAAGCCCCATGCCACTTACGAGTGACAAAGCTGTATTGGCACTCCTATATGGAAGGGTCAACTTTGAACAACAAAGAGGATATTTGCAATTAAATTAACCCAAAATGAGGTCCTTACAGTATTTTTTGAAAGAAAATAAAGCTACATTTTATATTGTGCTTACCTTCACTTTTCTTGCCATCAAATTCAAGAACTCTCCAAACTCAATAGTCCCATTCCCATCTGAATCAACTTCACTTATCATTTCTTGCAGCTCTTCTTCACTAGGGTTTTGGCCCAGTGACTTGATCACTGTGCCGAGCTCCTCCAATGTTATGCATCCTATCAAACAAGTCATTTATTAAGATATGAATACATATACAAGCATAAGGAAAAAAGGAAATTTCATTATCAAGCAATGCGTGCAAATCATTGGAAAATAAATAAAATGTTAAACAGGAATTCTTCCCATGTGTTATACAAGGAAAAAGGTTCAAGAAAAACACTCCAGAAGGACTTTTGTTTTTTGGAAAAGAGAGGTTGGCGTGTGGAATATTTTTAAGGACCAATCAACAAATCAATAGGATCTTTGACTGAGTTCACTTTCTACATTTTGGAATTGTCAAAGTTTTGAATTTAAGTTGGACTTTGGATCTGTTTTTTTTTTTAACAATAGAAAAAACTGGTTTAGTTGTGGAGATTGACTGAGTACGATGCATTTTACATTTATTAAAAATGACCCTTTTTCTGCTAAAAAATGGCCGTTGCCTCAAACCCTCAATAAAGAAATAAAATAATCTTTTTTAAGGAATCGTATCGTAGCAATATAGTAAGGGATAATGAGTTCAGAGAAATAAAATTGTTTTGCATCTTCTTGGAGAGTAGAGGGATAACCTCTTCTTTTCTCATTTACATCATCAAAATCATGTCATTTTTACTTACAAACAATGATTTCCAAATTCCTTGGCTTTTACAATAAAACCCCAAAATAGAAGTCCTGTTTTTATTTTTTTTATTTTAGAGTTTGTTCTCATATATATGGCACAAGAGGATCATGCAAAATGAAAACACCTTAAAAAAAATTTGAAGGCTTATTAAATACATAAAGAATTTTTTTAATGCAATGCCTAGATTTAGAGAAAAGATTATGCTAACAAAGATACTTTTTTGCTAGTTAGAAAATTAATATAAAACAACAGAGAGAGAAAGGGAGAAGGAAAGCAAACCATCTCCATCTTTGTCAAAGAGGCAGAATGCTTCTTGGAACTCAGTGATCTGCTCCTCGGAGAGAAGGTCCATTTCTTAAGGCAGGGAAGGGAACTCCGCAGCAACAGGCAGAAGGGAGAGCGAAACAAGTCCCAAGCTTAGGGAAGAAGAAGAAGAATAAGAGGAGGAGGAGAGCAGGATGAGCGCTCAAGAGAAGAGGAAGGGGGCTGATGAGAGCCATCGCCACGACCATGACCTTTTTATAGGCCAAGGGAAGCAATGGCGAGTTGATGAGGTCTTTATTATAAACGAGCGGGTTTGACTTCAGAAAACCTTTTTAATAAATTATATCTTCACAGGCGATCCAAATTAAAAACTCTTCAAAAATGATAAGGAAAATCTTTTTAGTGATGATTTTAAAGTCTTTTAAGAGACACTAAAAAAAACTGAATCGAGCATTTCTTCTACCTCGTATCTTTAAGCACTTATCAGCAAAAGAAAACTAATGAAGTAAAAAAAATATTGAAAATTATTAGGGGTAAAAGATTTTTAGATAATAAAAAAAATTGATAATACTTGGTAACTACTAAAGAAACTCCATATGATAATAAAAAAAAGAAGTAAAAAAAAGAGGCCTCTTTAAGTGTGATTTGATTTAATAAAGTTGTTATTGAGAAGAGATTTGTTTTTTGGCCGCTTGTCCCCTTCTTTGCATGAATTCCGAGATTGTTTAAGGGAGGGGAGGGGGGAGGGGGGAGTACGTGTTTATGTGTATCCAACTGTGAACAGCTGGAGGTTGTGCACCAATCCATGATGACAGACGAAGCTGCCTCCTCCTCCGCCACCCCCCACCCTGCCTTTGGCTGGATCATCACCCTTTATGATCTGACCAAAATGCCCCCTCCCCCTCCCCCTTCCATGTCTGAAGTTCTTGGGACGTGAGGGATAGGATGGTCATTTTGTGAGAGAGGGGGTGAGCGTGGTGATCCGCTGACAGTTCGCGCGGTACGATCGAGGGACGTTCCGGCTGACAGCAAACGCACGTGACACGCGGTTTCATTCGCCTCCCTTGACTTCCTCACCGACCCCAGCACGTGCTGCGTAACACGTGCGGAGGCACCTCCCTCCTCTGCTTGCATTGCGTTATTGTAGGAAAAAAAAATATTGTTGGCCTTATCGAGATTTTTTATTTGAATTCTTTTATAAGAAAATTTCATCTTGAAATAATGGATTTCAGCGATCAAAGAAAAAAGGAAGCAAAATACCCTGCTCATGCGAATGTATAAATCTAAACAAAGCTCTTCACTCATTGGTCCACTGATTAGTTTGAGATAAAAGGCATACTGAGTGAACGATCAGCAGGCCCAACTAACACGATTGAATCGATTGTACCACCGATTAACAGTATATCAAATAATGTTTTTGTAACGTAAATGCATCTGTAATCACTTCGGTGATTTTTTCAGGTCCTAAGCATGCAGAAAACTCAACATCAGAACATCACACTTGGAAATGCACGTTTACCATTTTATTCCAACCAAGACATTTTAGATCAAATTTGAACTTTCAAAACATTTTACATAAGCAGTCGATTGAAGTAAAAGCTTGCATGCATTGCAACAAAGATAATTTGAATGGATCCTGATCAAACTCTAGTTACAACCGATTTACACTATCTTGCACAAAAAAAGCCCTAGAAGTTTCCAGTTCTGTAACAAAAACCTTCCAATAATAATTTAAAAAGAATGAATAACGTTGAAGGACAGGTAAAAGAAATAGGCTTTTCTTTTCCCAATCAGGAGATTAGGTGAAGGTCGCAGTGCGGAGTGAAGTAACAAACGTCTATAGTCTGTTTTAAACTCATCGAACCACATACCGCAGTTGACCGCAAAAGAACATCATTTGCCGTAAAATTCCTTCTCAATGCTACAATACCTAATTGCTCACTGCGTCACGCCCAGCCACTTGGAGAAGTTCTCAAACTCTGCGTAATCACTGTCCGAGATCATTGTCCTGTACCATGACCGACCGGCAGCCTTGATTGCAGCGGCCTCTTCCTGGAAGGAGGAAGAAAAAAAACCTAGGTTAGCAGCAGGAAAAGTGTAGAAAGAATATTAAACAAAAAAGTAGCTAACATTTTGAAGCAGCCATGTCATTCATACCGTCATCAAGAATTATCATTTGATGACACCTGAGTGCTCTTCATATTTAAGATTTACTGTTTTCGACATCAGCTTCCTGGAACTGAACCCAATTCAGATCTATGTTTTGCGATTTATTTTATTATATTAAGCCCAAATCGGTTAAACTAGTCAAGACTAAAAAGCTTGAATGCCTGGATATTCGACATGCAGAAGGCTATACAGCAAATGCCTCTTTGAATGCCCCAGACAGAACATGTAAAAGGGCTGCACCCAACATCTCTGACCAGTATCTTAGTTGGGATCAGTGCTCGTGGGACTAGTGCTTGCACTATATAGAAGTGACTAGCCAACCTTATTGTTCCAACTGTAAGTACAATATATCCTCCCAACTAAAACATAGATAGCCCTTTTCATCCCCTTTAGTTATAAGTTTGTGAGCAAACCAAAATTATCCCCATAAGACAATGACTTACTGCTAATACGTTCAGTTACAATTACCAGTAGATAACATATGTTCCTACCTGGCATATAAAGCAGAACCTGTTGGCTACTAATAAGCTTAGATCTAAGCTATTACTTATAACCATCTGAAAGGCCAATTATGGTCAAACTGTCGAAAATGCATTACAAAATTAAAAAATTAGTACAAAAGTTTGGCATGTAGAAATTAGCTTCAACATGGTTCCAACAAACTATGTTATAAATTCACCTTTAAGTTTTATACTGAACCACTAAGGTACTAATAAATATTATAAGCACTTATAATATTATAAATGTTAACAATCGAATATCATAGCAGTGCGCTAATCCAGTATTCTAGCAGTGCACTAGCAACGAAGAAGTAAATGAGTCATAGTTGATTAGAGAAATAAGACTCCATATCAAAAATTGTGAGTTCAAGAGACACAAAATTCAAAAAAAAACATAGTTCAGTAGCATTCACGTCCCAGAGTAGACAAGTTCCTAAATTGGTAATCTGTCATCTTTCACCACTAGATTAAAATTATGTTATAAATTTGCAGAAACCACCCATCATCACACATGCAGCAAAAAATAAAAGCAAAGTGAAAGATGCACCAGTTTCAAACTATGTGCGGATAAAATTTAAACATTACTCTTGCAATAACCCAAAGCAGATAAAAATTTAAACACTAAACATGGAATAACCCCAAAAATTAAACCTGATACAACAAATAATTTTTGTCTAGAAACTAAAAATATTGAAATAAATTGCTTATTAAAAAAAACTGAATACAAACCCAAACGAACATGTAAAATATTATCCTACTAAAACTTTAAGATAAAATAGATGCCAACAGTTGCACGATGCTCATGAAAGCCTCTCGAACATTTCAGGGAACAAAAACAAATTCCTGGTCATCTTGCAACATCACTCCCTCCGAAAAAAATTCATAAAATTTGGTGATTAGTCAAGTTTTATGTTCAGAGGCGACTTGATCTGATTGCAAAAAATAATGCAGCGCAAATGTATCACACTTCCCACACTCACATAAACAGACAAACTAATCTTCATACAGAAAGCATATACAAAACAATCTACCGATAAAGTTTAAACAACAATTAAATACCTATAATGATTTAAGCAACAATAAGATGCGTTAGGATTAGTCAAATTATTGAAGTTAAATAGAAAGATTTGTCAAATAAAATATAACTAAGAACTAGATCTTGTCTGAAAATAATAACGCAGGAGTCCAATACCTTGGGAAGCTGAGTCCGCTTCTTGTCCAACTTCTCCGTCTTGGCCTTGACTCGCTGTGCCTCAGCGAGCAATGCCATCCTCCTGGCAGTCTTTGCGTAGGGGTTCAACTTCAGCAGCGTGTACAGATTCTTCAAAGGGTTCTTCTTTAGTGTGTGTCGTTTCACCTCCTTCTTGATGGGTCGCACCACAGACTGGACCTCATCGGAGTTGATAATTCTCGACAGATCAGCATTTAGCATCTTTGGCCTTGGCAGCACGTATCCTTTCTTCTTTTCAGAAGCCTTATCAAATGTGCCAAACACTGAATCCAGCTTCTCGAAGGCAGACTTGGTCCAGATGATGAATCTCCCGAGGTGGCCTCCTGGAGCCAATTTCAAAAGGTTAAGACGCTCAACGTTCGCAATATCGACTCCAGGAATGTTACGGAAAGCTTTTACGATCTTGGAGCCCTCGGTGCCATAGACGATGAGGGGGCCTTTGCGAGAAATGTACCGGCGGTTCCTCATCTTTCCCTTTCCGGGGCGAATGCCCTGGCTGTCCTTCGCCTTCTCGGCATCCGGGAAAGCGCCGATCTGCTTGAGGACCTTGATCGCGGAGGACGTCTTCTCGACGCCCTCGGCAGAGTCAGAGACCACAAGTGGCAGCTCGGGGACGGACTCAATGCGGTGGCCGCGCGCGAGGACAAGGGAGGGAACAGCGGAAGCAGCGAGGGCAGAGGCGACGGCGTATCGGCGCATGTTGATGTTGACGCGGCGATGCCAGCGGCGCCAGGTCTTGGTGGGGGCGAACATTCGGCCACTTCGGCACATGTTGCCGAAGGCACCCTGGCCGGCACGGTGTGTTCCACCGCCGGGGACGCGGGGGATACGGGAAACGGCGCGGCCAGTACCCCACGACTCAGCTGAGGTCTGGTGGCCGGCGCGTTTGGAGACGGCGTAAGGGAGGCGGCTGTTCTTGGAGAGGTTGGCGTGGACGAAGCGAACGACGTCGGGGCGGATCGGGGCCTTGAGGACATCAGGGAGGGGGACGGCTGCCTGGCCGTCGGTGGCCATGTCACCCTCGAGGGGCTGCACCGTGACGAGGGGGCGGACGGCGGCGGCGGCGGCCATGGGAGGAGGGAAGTGGTCTAGGGTTTGGACTATGACTATGAGGCGACATGGTGCGGCGGGAGAGGGAAGAATTTATAATGGGGAAGAGAGCGGGGAGAAAGAGAAGCAGGGCTTAAATATTAGCCGTCTGATCGATCATATCGGACGCTCCTCATCCCTCAACACAAAACCACGCGATAGATAAGATATTAGAATAATAAAAGTACTACTTGGCTAAAAGTTAAGGAAGCGCGAGCAGCCCATTTGCTGCAATAACGAGCGAAGCTGCCGGAGATGCTCGCCTCCGCCTGCGCGCTTACCCCCTCCTCCTCCGCCTCCATCTCCAAGTTCATCTCCGACCACACCCCCCTCTTCCTCCTAGAGACAAAATGTGCCTCCATGGCCGACCTCCAGCAGCTCCACTCCCAGCTCATCAAGACCGGCCTGGCCCGCGACCACATTGCCGTCAGCCGGGTCCTCTCCTTCTGCGCCACCTCCCCGCACGGCGACCTCGACTACGCCCTCCGCCTCTTCTCCCACCTGCACCAGACCCCCAATGCCTTTATGTTCGACACCCTCATCCGGGCCCTCTCCAAGAGCTCGACGCCGCACCTGGCGTTGGCGCTCTTCCTCGACATGCTGCGCTCGCCGACGCCGCCGATCAGCCTCACCTTCCCTTCTCTCTTCGTTGCCTGCTCACACCTCGGCCACGCCCGTCCCGGCGCACAGCTCCACGCCATGGTCCTGAAACTGGGGCTCGCCTCCGACCTCTACGTCCGCAACTCGATGCTCTCCATGTACGCGAACTGCGGTTGCATAGCCGAGTCCTCGCAGTTGTTCGACGAATGTGCGAACCCGGACGTGGTGTCCTGGAACTCCATGATCACCGGCTTCGCTAAGAACGGGCAGATCGACAACGCCCGACGCCTGTTCGACGAAATGTCTGTCAGGAACCTGGTTTCATGGGGCGCCATGATCGGTGGGTACGTCCGGGCCGGCATGAACAAGGACGCTCTCCACCTGTTCTACCAAATGCAAGAGAAAAAATTTAAGCCCAATGCCAATATATTAGTCAGTTTGTTAGCTGCCTGCGCCAATTTAGCAGCTCTGGAGCAAGGCGAGTGGATCCACCGTTTCATCGAAAGGAACAACTTCGAGCTCAATCCAATAGTGATCACTGCAATCATCGACATGTACTGCAAGTGTGGTAGCTTAAACAAAGCCCGCGAGGTGTTCGAGAAGAGC
Source organism: Thalia dealbata (assembly GCA_030544415.1). Classification (NCBI taxonomy): domain Eukaryota; kingdom Viridiplantae; phylum Streptophyta; class Magnoliopsida; order Zingiberales; family Marantaceae; genus Thalia; species Thalia dealbata. The sequence goes on from CM060458.1 coordinate 20,129,453, forward strand.
TCCAACAGAGGGTTACCATCTTGGAACTCCATGATTTTGGGCCTTGCAGTCCATGGCCACTTCCAAGAGGCAACTCAGCTGTTCTCGAGGCTCCGGTCCTCGAAATTAAGGCCAGACAAGGTTACCTTTCTCAACCTTCTCACAGCTTGTAACCACTCAGGCAAGGTGAAGGAGGCAATGCACTACATTTCACTGATGGTCACTGACTACGGCATTGAGCCTGGGATTGAGCACTACGGATGTGTGGTTGATCTCCTTGGCCGAGTGGGGCTTCTCGGAGAGGCCGAAGAGTTGATCCAGAGGATGCCTGTGCAGCCTGACACTGCCATTTGGGGCTCATTGCTCTCAGCCAGTAGGTTCCATCAGAACATTGAAATGGCAAGGCGAGCAGGGAGGCAAGTGCTTGAGCTGGATCAGTCGGACACGGGGGGGTATGTCCTGCTGTCAAACACTTTTGCAGGAGCTGGGGATGCAGGCAATGCGATCAAGACAAGGGTGATGATGAAGGAGAGGAGGGTGAGGAAAGAACCAGGGTGTAGTATGATTGAGATTGATGGATTGGTGCATGAGTTTGTAGCTGGTGGAGTGATGCATCCCAAGGCTGAGGAGGTTTATGAAACAGTGGAAGAACTGGCTTCTCATTTGAAGGGAGAATACCATGTAGATATTAGTGGTCTGGATATACATGATGGATATTACTGCTGCTAATTTTGGGTTGACTAAATTGCATATATATGTAGTATTACATTATTTTGTGATTATGAGAATAATTTACCAAAAAAGTGTTAGATTGTGTAGTTTTGACTTTTGTACTCAATTGAGTGCTTCTTTATTCTAGTAATGTAGTTTGCAAAGCTATTTCAGAATGCCCCCAAAATTCTCAATCAAACATGAGCATAACATAAGCAATGTAGTTAGCAACTAATTAAGCTTTCCTTTTACTACAATGTAACCATAACATAAGCAATCAATTGACTGAAAAGTACAGAAAGAGGTTATACTGTAGAGTGGCTATATCTTTGTGAAGATGAAAATTGATGGCAATTTCCTTCTAAGTGGCAAAGGGAGTCCAAAGCATTAATTGATGATTAGTGAATACCACAACTGAAGCTTGTAGCTAATTATATTCTTTATATTCATCATATTATTTTTAGAAAACCACTATCTTTATTTTGTCAAATTGCTTGTTCCATAGCACAGTATGAGCTCAATACAGCTGATTCAACATGGTGCAAGCACAATACACCATCATGCCAAGCACAACTCAGAACATTCCATATGCATGTGCCACGCTAGGCTCAGGCGTGGTCAATGTTGTTCATGAAGTATTTTCTACTATTTGTAATGCTTCAGAATCTTCAAGGCTACTATCAAAGTAGTACATAATTTGATGTCCTTGCATGTCTTGTTACCAGAAAGTGGTGACTTGGCATTCATTTGCAGATAATGTTGCTAGAACATGATTCCTTGGAAATGATATTTTAACTTTCCTTGACATTGAGTTTTCTTTTAGCAATATGGAATAATTCTTCTTGAATAGTTGATTTGAATTGAGAAATAAGAGGGAAGAATCTTCCAACTTGCTGTGAGCATGGAATCCTATTCCTATAAATGATGCGGAGGACTCATTCAGAACCAATTTATGCAAGAAGTCTTTCTAGAAAAACTTGGTTGTCATTCAACCCTATAGAAAGACTTTAAATATTACCCACCAAAATTTTTTAAAAAATAATATAAATGATTGCCTTGTTTAGGTGGAGGGAGGACGGGAAGGAAAAATATTCAGGAGATAATTTCTTATTCAAAAAAAATTTTAAAGGAGAAAATTTAAAGAAATAGACTAATGCACATAGAGAGATATTATTTTAATTTTTTCTATAAACATAAGAAAATGAATTTTTTTTCCTTTCCCTTAAATCCTTTCATTTAAGGCACACTAAAGATTTACGTAGAATAATAGATTTTTAATCATGAACTTATTTCACAAGATAAGAATTAGTGGCCTGAGATGATCATGACTATTTTAAGTATTGAGTCTGGTGGGGCAGGATGATAGAGTGTTGACCTACAGGAGGAGGGGTTGCTTCCTACTACTTGGTAGCCTACTATGTTCCTTTTCCATGCCTCTATATATACGGATACAAACTAAGTAGAAAATAAAAAGGATGGTACTGCTCTCGGTTGTTATTAGACAAAGTACGTAGCTTTTACACCAAAAAATTAATCACTAGGCTATAATTCCATATCCAAGCCGATAGTCAGTGTTTCCTTGAATGGAACTCTACTTTGCTAAGGAATATGTAATCCAAACATGAGATAATCCCCTAATCAAAATACCCATACGTTCCTACATTTCAGGTATTAGCTGCAGCCTTTGTTAGTAAGAAAAACCAATTCTTGAGGACCACTTCTGGCTCCTAATCAGTTGCCCTAAGGATAGGTAGGTAAGTAGGTTATAGTTGGAAGGCAAGTGTAATCCATTGTCCACTGTTAGCTTACTCTTCCTGATGGTGGAAATCAGCAGATACTATGCATTCATTCCTATTCTTTTTCAAAGGATAAATGGTGAAGCTAGATTTTGAATCTGACCTATCTCATGAATAGCAAGTACTAATCTTACTGCTTGAGCTAAGCTTATACTATTAGGAAATGGTCTAGTCCATATATTTATATTCTCAATATTGTTCATTCTTCCTATCCTAAAGCTCTAGTGAAGTGTCTGATCCATACATATCTGTTCTATTATTAAGTACTGACACTCATTCTTACTTCCCTTCTATCGTATATAATTTGATTTTGTCAAAAATCAAAAGCTTTTTCTGCTCATCTAATCTGGCTTTCTATTTTTAACTTTTTTCATTTTTTGTTTTGTGAAACATGACCTGTATTTTCAGTATAAAATTCCCTTATACGACCTTTTTATCCAGCAATGTTATCAAATGAGTGACCAACTGGATAGAGATCAAACTCGGTCGTAACCTGTTTAACAATAAGATGAGTGCAGTACATGGCAGAAAAACCCGGTCTTCTTACTTTCCTTCTTAGACAGTTTCCCAGATGCAGGGTTCCATTAGTAGAATATGAGAAAGAAAGCATGAAGTTATCTTACTTACAAAGCTCAATTTGTCTTTGACGGTGTGTAATGCATCACGTTTCACACTAAGAATTGAATGCCTCTAAAGTGTTGCTTTGCACTACAACAAAATTGAGTTCTTATGGCATTCCAAATACAACAAGTCTGAATCCTTAGAGCACTTGTAATTTTTGCTAAAAGTGCTAATCTCTAATCTGTTGCACTCTTTGAAAATGTTACAGCAGCCAACGCTAAAGGTCTTCCACCCTCGTGGAAAATGCCACCGCATCTGGTGTTGGAGGAATGATTTTTAGCAGTAGCGGTAATTGACATAAGAAAGTAGTTTTGGTAATAACAATGATGAATTAGTATGAGAGAAATTCTGCAATTAAAATCATTTCAATTATGCATATTGTCATCCAACTGTTGTCGTCAAGTCCCACTGCCCAGCTTGTGATCAAATTGTTCATGCTGCAAAAGAGATTAAAACCGAATTGAAGAAGGATGCTGAAGATGCAAGCAAACCATGTCCAGCTGAAATTCCCAAAGCAATTAGCAGTGAAGAAGAAAGAAACAAACTTTGAGGCATCGTGGAAACTGCAACAGTCCTTTTGTGTTTCCTTCACCACCGCAACAACAGACTGTAAACAAGGTGATATAATGCATTTTATCAGCTATTTCTTTATTGTAATTCCATCAATAAGTTGATAGATTGGATTTTAGTGCATATGTTTAATTATGTATAGGGCAAGTTCTATTCGGGGGGGTCTTTCAGTTAACTCGAAGTATTCTAATTCACACTCTATCTATGAAAGCTATTCTTTTTTAGACTGGTTTTTGAAATAAATGTATGTTAGCTCTCTATAATTGATCCTAAATATCTACCAAGTTTTGGCTTTCAAGTGTCGTTTAGTTTGGGCAGTTTATGTTTCTCAGCTAGTTAGTGGTAAGAGTCAAAATCTCTTAATTAAGTGGATGTAAATTCACGACCCATGGTCAATATCAAAAGATATAGTTTAGTCATCCCTACTATTTGTAGAATCAAATCGAATCAAGCATTTCGATTTGGGTTTGTTCGGTGCTTGAGTTGCTCTAGTTCTTTGACAACCTAGAATAATAGCATGTGCCATTATTCATTGAATCAACCAAAATTGGATAAATTCACAGTGGAATGTACAACATGATGACAAGCATGAAAGATTTAGCTAGTACCACTATGCATGACCTTGGTGGTGGACAGCACCCACATTTTGTGGTGGTCACTCCATCAATTTTGCCCATGTTAAGTCAAGGAAAAATATAAATCAGAATGATAAAAGGAAGGAGGAGGAGGAGGAGGAGGAGAATGAGAGATGGATGGGGGACCAAGTGGTGTTGTTGGTAGATGTGAATGCTAGTGTGAAAAGGTTAGGAAAAGGGTGATGATACATGTTTTATTCTTCTTTATTTCAAAAGATTGATGAGAGTCTTAGGAAAAAAAAGTTAACTGTATCATATATGTTTTATGAATAGGTCTAACTAAGATTTTTATCCTAATAATGTGTCTAATGATACTCTCTGCATATTATAGTATTGTTCAAACATATAGCTTTTATTATCTCTTACAAGACACCTTTTGTCAAGTAAGGTATGATTGTAATAGACTTCTCGGTGGTACAGAAGAGTGGAAATGGGGAACAAATTTATATTTTTTTCAGTTCTCCAGTCTTTGTTGCATTGTGCCAAAAGAAGAAGAGGTGGAGACATCATAAAAATTAGGATCTTGAAATTGTGAATTCCAAGCAGCTTATATGAATTATGAATCGAGGAAAACTAGAGTGGGAATGAGGAAAGCAGAAAGAGGTGATGTTTTAGGGCCAAATAGGGTTTTAGGTTTGGCGGATTTTGATCCTAATTGGGGAAAAGCATTGTCCTACAAATCGGTGATGCTTAGGGGACAAAGTGGTGTGTTGGTTTATAAATCCTAAATGAGCAAAATATAGGAATAAAATTTGATGTTTATAAGTCCTTCAAAAGGTGATAATTTTGGGGGGCAAGTGGTGTTGGTAGATGTCAATTCAAATGAATTGAGAAAAAAAAAATAATGTCAAGCACCCTTTTATTTAGACCAGAATTTTACTTTTTTTCCCCCCTGTTTTAGTACCTCTAAGTTAATTAATTTGGATGAATAAAAGAATTTATTGAGATCAAGAAGAATATTTTATCTTCAAGTTTCTATTTTTAATAAAAAAATATTATTCCTTTATACCAAGATCTTGGGATGCAAACAAAATTTATTTACCCCTTCATCTAACTCTGATCCTAAGGTTAATGTGGTGAATTATTCCATGCCCAATACTTTAAATATTTTATGGTGTTCATGTCATAACAAAGAGGAATCATGATTTAGTAGATGTGGTAATTAATTTTTTTAAAAATAAAATTGTTCAGAGAAAAAAAAAGAAAGCTTAACTGAATTAAAAGAAAAAAAAATGATACCTATAAAAATAGAGGCTCATCTTTCCCTTTCGTTCTCGCACGCTTCTTCACACGCCTTCGCCCGCCCGCCTCCCTTCTTCCTCCTTCCTCTTTGTCTCTTCGTATAATATAAAAGTAGTAGTAGTAGTAGTAATAATACAAAGCGTTAATAATGCGCTCATCATTCATTCCTTCGATGTGTTAAACTCTCTCTCTCTCTCTTCTTCCGTTCCCAGCAGCGCCACACTGCCCGCAGCAGAGGAAGCCAACGGCCATGGCGAACCACCAAGCCCCGCCCGAGGGCATAGCCGACGACTTCTTCGAGCAGATCTTCTCCATGCCCCCCTCCTACGCCGCCTCCGCCGCCGACGCCGCCGCCGCCGGAGGCGGCCCCTTCCCCCTCGGCCTCAGCTTGGAGCAGGGCTCCTCCTCCGCCGCCCCCAAGCGCCTCCGCGACGACCACCCCGACGGCAAGGCGGTGCGTCAGCCCCGATGATTGATTGATTTGATTCTTCCTCTGCTTCCCTGCTCTCTCTCTCTGTCACTCTCTCTCGCGCGCTTTCTCTCTCTCTCTCTCTTGTTACTGCTTTTGGGATGCTCCCTGCTCTTGGCTTTGGATTTCTTGTTGGGGGGGAAAATGTGACGTATGCTCTTTTTTTTGTGTGGAGCTTACTGGTTCGTTCCCGTGGTTTTTTTGAATAGGAGAGGGATACGTTTCCGTCGGCAGCGTTGTTCTCACCGCAGTTTGGACACATGCAATCGCATCAAATTCGACCTAATCCTCCTCCCCAGGTTAACTATTTCTCACACATCCTTGCTCTAATGAAAGTGATCCTTTTTTAAAACCCCAATCACTTGCTATTGTTCGTCTGATGCACTCGCTTATTTGTGAACACAAATTTTAGTTGATAGTTATCGAATAGGGAGTAAGTTTCTGTTACTTCCTGATGACGAAAATTCAAGTTTACGAACTAGATTGAACGTCACACAGTAAGAGATGAATATAAGTGTCTGTCAAGCTAACGAGTTTGTCCTTATACTTTTGATTATTCTAGATGAAAAGAAAAGAAGGACCTTAATGGTCTCTTGTAAATAATATAAACTAGCATGAGGAAAGCTGCTCATGATAAGAGTGTTTTTCTGGCATTATTTCCTCCTTTTATCTGTCTTCTTATACCTTTCTGTTGCTATTGTTATTTCTAATGTTCGTCGAAGAGTTCATATTTTGTTTTATTGCATATTTTCTTCTATTCAAAGTTTTACTTTTGGCTGTTGTAGGCTTTCCATCCTCAAGCGAAGCAAGGTGGAGTTGCTTCAATGCCACAACCTCCTGCTCCACGGCCGAAGGTGCGGGCAAGGCGTGGCCAAGCCACTGACCCTCATAGCATAGCCGAACGAGTAAGTTTTAACAGTTCATAAAACAGAGGGTTCTTTGATAACTAGGTGAATTTATATTCACGTTAATGTACTTTTCCGTATCCATATGCATCACAACCTTTCATGTGTTAGAATTTATTCATCTTTCTGTCATTGGTATGCCATGATGGTTTCCTCTTTTTTTCTAAAATTTCGTTGCTGATTTGTTTGCTTATTCTTCTCAAGTTCAGTTCAATAATTTGAAAGTAACTGGTTTAATCATCTAATTATCATAACCTGTCATCATAAGTAATATAAATCTGCATCATGCTACTGCCCACACTGTCTCGTTGTTGGCATCTAGCCATGTAAAGCCCTTATCAGTTGTCTTCGCCTAATTTTTTTTCTTCTTTCCGGTGAAGTTATGTTTAGTTTAGTTTTTGTAATAACATGTTCCCACCTGTTATGCCGCTGTTATTTGCAGTTACGTAGAGAAAGAATAGCAGAAAGGATAAGGGCACTGCAGGAATTGGTACCAAACACTAACAAGGTAATTATTTAGAACTCCTCTTTTTTCTGCTCCTTGAGGATTCTAGTTTCTATAATTTTAGACACTTTTATAACTAGGTCTTTTTTATTTTTTGGATGCCATGTTTTAATCACATTCAGAAAATTTTACTTGATGATTATCTTACTCATCTCTTTAAGGTTAAAGATGAAGTCTAGTTCAGCAACCATAAAATCAGATGCCTCTAACCCCATAAAGAACAAATAGGGATTTCAATGAATTAATAAAACTGTATTCTTTTCTTATGGTGGTGGATATTGGTTATAATTACTTGCATGCTGATGATAGACTTTACATGTGCAGACAGACAGAGCAGCAATGCTGGATGAGATTTTAGATTATGTGAAGTTTTTGAGGCTGCAAGTCAAGGTAAAGAATATTTTGAAAATGATTAGTCTTAAATTGAGTTGAGTTTTTTTTGCAATAACTTTTGATTGGAAGAGCTGTTAAAACAAACTTGAACTCCAATCCTTTTTCAATTACTTTCTACTAGTTTCAAGTTGCTTTTTAATGCGCACCTTAACCAATGTGAAATATAAAATTTACTTTTCTACTTGTCACATCAGAATGACTGCATGGTATGCTCATGACGTAGATGTGTCCTTAGAAAATAGCTGATATAAGAAAAAAATTGAAATGTGGTGCTAGCTTATTGGTAAGTATCTCTGTTGTTATTACAGAGGTTTTGAGTTCAAAATCCACCTCATTACTTGCATTGGCCAAGAAAAAAAAGGCATTATAGTCTCTCTGGTGCAATCGATTCTACTAGCCATTTGTTGAAATATAGAAGTATTGTACCCAATGACTGTAGCTATTCCTCCTGAAAGGTAGCCAAGGATGACAATTTTTCAGTTTACATGTCCATGTAATGCTTTATCTTATGATTGACCTGTTCATGGATGACACAAACCAGCACCTTTCTTCTTTGTCCTAATGCCAATGATTTTGAAAGATGAGTCTTAAGATTATAAAACATGGGTATCATACTGCCATCATCAAAATCAAGTAGATTCAGTAATCTTTTCCTTATTTCACTTCAGCAATTAAATCTAGTGTGTGATGGCCTACTTCTTGAGAGATACTCAGCTCCAGTGAAGAGTTTATTTCAGAATCTTGCATACAGATGATTCTGCAGTGATTCCCTACATGATAATTAGAATTGTGATGATTGGTGTATCCTCAATTTAACTCTTTACCCTTTCGACCCAAAGTGCATCCTTGAAATGAAATCATCTTATAAATGACAGGTCCTAAGCATGAGCAGGCTAGGTGGTGCTGGTGCTGTAGCACAGCTGATAGCTGATATTCCTCTGTCAGTTGAGGTACGAATCAATACCTATGTTCTGCAGGATGACCCTATTTTCATGTATGCACATATAATTTTCATTTTCATTAATTTCCAATGAAACTGTGCTTAGCTAGTCATTTAAGAACTTATTCTTTTTAACACAAATGGATATTGTTCAACTCTTTGGAAATTTCTGTTTGAGATTACAATCATATCCTCTTTCCCATGGGGGTATCAAAGAATTTGATAATATCTGTTTGTTCTGTGGCGAACTGATTGCTTTTTCTCATTTTTTGTTTACGAATTTCTTTTAGTTCATCTAATATTGATAAATAATGTATTCTTTAGTTCAATAAAATTCCATTTATTTACCAAAATATGTTCTACTTGATTCCTTTGCATTTGTAAAACAGTCATCCACCAAAGTCCCCAGGTTTGATCATTATCATGACTTCCAAATAACAAGCTTCCTTTGACATAGTAGTTCAAACATGGAGCTTTCCTAGTTTTGATGGATACATATTCTAAGTTCACACGGCTGTATGGTCTATTTTCGTTGTTGATGTTTTCGAGATTCCTCCATGAGAAAGGGTAGTCATGATGTTCTGAAAACTTGCCATTTCTCTAGACTTGTAAGTTTAAGGCATGATAAAAGAAAGAGTGTATACCAGAAATCACATTGACCTATGCTAAATTTGAATTTCAATTTGTACCTTTGCACACTATCTACCAAGCTTGTTCCTTCATCCAAACAGAACAGTTGCTACAATTTGCATACTTGTGACCTTACTCAGTCCGATTTTTTTTTATTTCTTTCTAGATTATTTTGAAATCCTTGTCTAGGTTCTTCCCTGCTTGTATTCTTCCAATAAAATATGTTCATCAGCGTATTCTAGTTGTTTTGTTAAATGAATCGACTCTTCGTTGCATGTTGCTGCTGCAGTTAACTGTTCATCAGTGTATCCAAGTCATTTAAAAACTGTTCCTGCTCACTTTTACACCAGGGAGATGCAGGCAAGAGTGGGAGCAAACAACAGGTATGGGAGAAGTGGTCAACAGATGGCACAGAGCGTCAAGTAGCCAAGCTAATGGAGGAAGACATTGGAGCAGCAATGCAGTTCCTTCAGTCCAAAGCTCTCTGCATGATGCCAATTTCTCTCGCCATGGCAATCTACGACACGCACCAGCCTGACGCCCAGCCAGTCAAGCCTGAACCAAACACTCCTTCATAACAGTGACGATGGCAAACAAGTGCGCCAGTCCATCTGTATCTTAGTAAACCTGCATTCTTGGACCATCCCCTCCTAACAACATGTAGGTCCTGACCCCGGAACAGTCAAATGTTCCACAGCTGTCAAATGATGTAAGTTCCTTTTCTTCGTCAAGATATGTATGATTGTAAACCTATGGTAAAGAAAAGAGTCAACTCTATTCCACAATTCTTCCAATATGCTTTTGATTCATTGGAGAAAGTCAGCAAAGCCCTCGCTTGCGCTTGTGTTGCCTTCTTGGAGATGTAATGCACTGACCATGCACTTTTATTGTGGGGGACTGCTTTTTTGTGTAGTGGACAGTGGGACTAATTGATAAAAAGGGATGTTGATAGGTTTTGGTGAACAATGACATCTCATAGAAATCAAAAGTTGCAAGTGTTTTTATTAATGATTTTGATGATGGCTAAATGTATTTTTCTTCTTCCTCTTCCAAGTGCTGCCCACAGTAGCTAGTCAAGAGGGTGGCTGATGAAGCACTCACTCTGCTCACTAGTGGGGTGTGTCCTGGTAGTGCTTTCAGAACTCTCTTTTCTTTTTCTTCTCGAACCATTAGAGAGGCAGGGAGATCGTTGCCAAATCTTCATATTTGCTATTTTATTGGTCCATTTCTTTCTTTAATGGTGATCAAAAGCTGGCCATGACAGTGGTGCCCTTTGCACTATCTCTTTCATTTTTATGTTGTTGGGAAAAACTTCACTGTTATAGTGTTTACTTGAATCACCTTGCTTGAAGTTTGTTTAGTTAAATTGCAGCTCCTTTTGATATGAACTTGGGTCAAGTCCCCACCTGGCACTTTGTAAGAACTAGTGGGGTGTGATTTTTTATGCTTTTTAAATTATTTTTCTTTTTAAAAAAAAGAGTTGATCTCAGCTTTTGCAATTGATGTTGGTTTCATTATTCAAGAGCCGTGTTTGAGTAGCTCTCACTGGATTTGAAGTTGTTCTTCCATCTCAGTCATTTCATCACCTTCACCGACTGAAATGGATTGTGCCTTGAGATTTCTATTGTTCTACTATCTCTGACTCACTGTTTAAGCCAGGTACAGGTATAACCATATGATTGAAAATTTCAGTGTTTTGATTCAATTAATGAGCACATGTACCTCTCTGTAAGAGTTTTTTTTAACATGAAGTACATTGGTGATAGGGAGGTTCCGCTTTAGGAGGAGGGAAAAAAAAAGGAAGAAAAGGAGGGGTTCCCACCCAACATACTGGCTGACCATTTCTTTTTTCTGCCTCCAATTATTTTGTAGGATGTTCACCAATCAGCTGCTGCTATTGCCAACAATTATTGGGAATTGACAAGCAGCATGCAGACACTACTGTGCCCACTAAGACAAAATAATGCTTGGTGCCACCCATGGGCGGCATGGCTGATTCCAGAGATGGTTCTTGTGGCTTCTGCCAAGCATGATCAACCTTTTAGCACGGTTTGTGCTACGTATATATTGTACCTGGTATTAGTTTAACTGATGTGAATTGTATTTGGTGCTGCACGGTTCTAAATTTGGTATTTTACATAACATGACATCACAGAGACTGAGATTGTACCTCAATAGGCTATTAGCAGAAGAGTGTAGAGATGTAGTTGTTTGCTTCTAGTATCATATTTGATCCCTAATTAATGCAATTGAGCTTGGGCTCAGCGCTGTGCCTCTCTATCCTACATGGGCTGGGGGACTTTTTTTATTCACAAGAATTTTAAAGGAATCCATGAAAACATCAGTATGCTTATTTGTGTATCTTATATATTAATTTGGTGTTCACTAGCACTACTAATTGGTGTATAAATCGATAAATTGATGTACCTCATTTAATTCACATCAATTAAGCAATTAACTCAGGTCCTGAAGAACTAGTTAATTAACCACACACATATATACTTCTTTTTCTGGTAAGTTTTAATCAAAAATGTTCCTATATTACATCATTTTGTATGGGATTGCTAGCAACTCTAAAGTTTTCTTTGTATCATAGACGAGGATTTTATTTATGACGAGTAATTCATGAAAAAATCAATACTACCTTCAGCAGCAGATGTATTCTCATCTGATCTGATCAAAAGAAGATGTGGGCCACTTTTGCTGCTCGTGTTGCCCCTTCCCTTCACTTTCCTCCGTTATCATTATGTTGTTTGAAATCATTGACAGGAAGGAAGACATAATCATTTGACTTCACATCTCCACTCCTCTCAATCGAATTACTTAACTGAAAGATGCATTACATGAGATAATAGTTAGGGGTGTGCGTCGATCCAGCTCGATTACTTGGTCAATTATTTACATTTTGGCAAGACAAATATTTCTTAGTTTTAGTTAGTTAGAGAAATGAATTCCCCATAAAGAGCATATGATATATATAAATTAACGCAAGCAAAATTAGTTATTATGTACAATTGCATATGATTTAGATAACCCCCCAACAAAAGTTTCTTTTGAAAAAAATATTGAGTTAGAGCTAGCTAAGTTTCTCTTTTTTTTTTTTTTGTCAGACCCAAATCCAAGCAAAAGAAAAAAGAAATCCTCTGGTCTTCTTTTTCTTTGTAGGTAGAAATGGAGATGAAGATGATCATACTGTCTGTCTGCTTAATATATGAATAATTATTGTGTTGATTCCGACCCTCTTGCTTCAGCCCCCTTCATTATCCTCAATCTTCTGCAGCAAGAGATGAACATCCTGCACAAAAAGGAAAACCATCAGTTAAACTGTAAAACTTGATAGAAGAATAAAAGATAAAAGCAGTACTTACTCCCATGGAACATCTCCCACCATCATCCAATCTCCATCTTTATCTTCATAGGTCATGGCATATTCAACTCCTTCTCTCCCGGATACTTCTCCTCCTGCAATTAATTAAACACCAAATGATGATGATCATGTTTTTGATCCTTCGCCCTTGTAATAAAAATGATCAGACAGTAAGAGATCTATAAATGAATCTTTCTTCTTAATCTTATACCCAGGGAGAAGCATCTGAACATGCTGTCTAAGGCTTGTCTGAGCTCCTTGTACCCCTTGTAGACCCTGAGATCAATCTTCCTCAAATAGGGAGCTCCATCCATGCTAACCTTCACGTACATCGCCTCCGCCTCCGCCTCCGCCTTCCTCGCCTGGAGGTTGTTCCTCCGGCATGACCGAACCGGCGGCCATCCCACCACTTGCGCCCTGCCATGGCCGGCACACAGCAAATCAAAAAAAAAAAAAAAACCTATTTGTATATTTATCTCTTTGAAGAGGGGGGGGGGGGGGGGGGGGGGGCTGCAGTTGCTCTTATGTGCTTGCTTACTTTGCCGGCGGCGAGGCCAACTCTTCATCGCTCCTGGCACGGCTCTCCTTCGTGGTCTTCGGCGGTGCGTCACCGGCGGCAGTGGTGCCCGGTAGGCCGAGCCTCAGCTCCGTGTCTCGGAGGTGGTTGTGGCTGTTCCCGACACCGACGCCGGCGTCCTGAACGAGGGCGCTGCTTGCGGCCATGACTGCTTCCGTCTCCCAAGCTTGGACGATGACTTCTTCCTGGCGAGCGAACTCTTCTTCTTCTTCTCGTTCTTCTTCCGGTGGCGTGCAGATTTATAGTGTGGTGCGAGAGGGATGGTGCGCCCCGATGGCAGGGAAATGGGGAGGTGTTGACAGCTGCAGCGGTCGGTCGGCCGGAGGACATCCATGAGGACATGCCGACATTGATCGTGATGGAAGGAGGGGGGGCACATGAGATGCCCGCGGAGAAGTCGGTTGGCGTCGCATTAATTTGCATCTTTAATTTGTCTTCGGCATTTCATCGAACAGTTTGAGGAGGCGGTTTCATTAATTAAATGACCATCTAATTGTTTTAATCATTTTTATAAGCAATGATATTTATTAGGATAAACCTTATGGGTATAAACCTAAAGGTGGAATCAGCACCATTTTTTTTAAGGTTTAGATTTAATATTATGTAATTGTATTCATATTGGTTTGACATTATGATGGAATATTCGGTTTCATTTTGCCCCGCTGAACCTAAATTTTATGTTTAAAAATATAATATTTTTAATCTATAAAAATAAAAAAATTAAAGTAAATATTAATCTGATTAGAATGGTATAATTTTATACTATAGATTTTGAATTTAAGCGTTCACTAAATTTTTTTAAAAAAATATTAAATTATGTGCGGATCATATTTTTACGTTAAAATCATCCTAACATGTTATTTAAGTTAAAAATAATGTCAGGTCGTCTTATTACATGATCTTATCATATTGTTTATATCTAAATCTAATCAAGTCTTAAAAAAAAGGTTAGATTTATAATTAAATAGAAATTTTTTAATTACTTTTTATCTAATTTTTGGATTTAATTAACTACTCTTATCGATTTTTTTTTGGGTAAACTAATTGATAGTTTGAATGCGGTAAAGGTCTCACAATTCAAGGAAACCTGTTGAGGTGGTCGAGTTGATTTAATTACCTTTTATCTAATTCTTGTTCTCACTCGTACAAGGCATAAAAATGATGGTGATCCTGAGTTTTAGCCATACTGACTGTCTAAGTTTATTATTTATTTCAGTATTGCTAAAGATGAAAAACATGGATAATTGGGCAGAATGGCATGCTATATTTTTCATCGCAATCACAAGCAGCTGCATCATGATGTACGTATGCTAGGTTGAGGCCAGCAAGAAGATGAAAGATTCAATTGTTTGTCCAAAAATCATATCAATTCAGAGATAACTGAAGCAGGCTCGCATGCATTCTCTAATATTAAATATCAAAGAGTCAAAACTGAGTGGAAATCAGAAGGCACGGCTCTGTTGGCAGAGAGCACATCCTTTTGATCCCATGCCAAAGGCGGACTGTGCCTGAGCCAGCACGATACGGCCCTTAACATGCCTGTTAGTCTCACATCTCAAAATTTTTGTTTTGTATGTTTTGTCCGTCCCTTATTACCCGCATTTGTTCCACATCTCATAGCTCTTGTTTTGTTTTTTTATCCGTCCCTTATTACCTGCATCTAACGGATGTGCAAATTACAACACTATGGGCAACATGAGCAACAACGAGCTTGAACTTGAGGGATTACTCGGCCTAGAGCATATAGACATTCAGGGTCAGCGAGCACGTGAGAACGTCGTTGAGGAAATTGCGGGTCCTAAAGGCATTTCGGAATTGCTAGGTTTTGAGGTCTTTACGATGGAGGAGCTTGCTGTCGATGAGGGCGTGCCGCGTGCCATGTTGGACTTGAGTAGGTGTGACATGGACCATGCTAGGCACGACACGGGGTTGAGTAGGTGTGACACGGACCATGCTAGGCACGACACGGGGTTGAGTAGGTGTGACACGGACCATGCTAGGCACGACACGGGGTTGAGTAGGTGTGACACGGACCATGCTAGGCACGACACGGGGTTGAGTAGGTGTGACACGGACCATGCTAGGCACGACACGGGGTTGATTAGGTGTGACACGGACCATACTAGGCACAACAGGGGATGCTATCGTGCCGAGCTTGTGCCTAGACTAGTACAAAATGGCTGGTTAGCATACCTATTAGTCTCACATCTCAAAATTTTTATTTTGTTTATTTTATCCGTTCTTTATTACTCGCATTAGTCCACACTCATAATTCTTATTTTATTTTTTTATCTGTCCCTTATTAACCGCATTTAACGGAGGTCCAATCGCAACACCATGGGCAATATCATAGGCTACAAGGGCGACAACACGCCTGACCTTGAGGGATTGTCCGACCTGGAACATATAGAAGTTTAGGATTAGTGAGTACATGAGAACATCGCTAAGGAAATGGCGGATCCTAAAGGCCTTCGGGAATTACTGGGTTCTGAGGTATTTGTAGTGGAGAAGTCTGCTGCCGAGGACGATCCGCCTGAGGAAGGTCCTGAGCAAGCCCCACTCGGGATAATTCTGGCTTTTGAGCAGGTTCTTAACCCTGCCCAGGTAAATTTGGATTCTTTAATTACTAGTTTATAAATTTATAGCTTTAATTGTTAGTTTATAGTGTTAACTGTAAGTTTATATTTATGTTTTATTTGTTAGTTTATAGGTTTATAATTTGAGGATTAGTTTTTGTTTATTTTTTCAGCAAACTTTATATGAACTCAAATTTGAGAGCTCAAGCATCAAATGATCATTCCTAATAGAAGGATTCTTCTGCTTGAGAAGTCCAATAGTGCTCTTAAGAAAAAGTTCACAGAACTAAGGAATCCAAATGATATAAGAGAGAAGGTTAATTGTAGCTCGAAGGATAAGATATCCAAACTTAGCAAAAAAATCGGTGAACTGAACAAGAAAGCTCCTGCAGTTGTTCCTCCGGCTGCTGTTCCTCCGGTCGTTGTTCCTCCGGTCGCTCCAGCAGCTGCTCTTGCTGCTTTTAGAAGATTTCCTGCTTCTGTTGTGGGAGCGATTACTGTTTGTCTCATTTTTTATGTATCTTACCCAGGAAATGTGATTGGAGGTGGTACAGGTGCTGTGGTTGAGAACATGGTCAACCAAATAACAACAAACCGAACCCTAGCAAGAGATCAACAGCATGCTTGCCCGGATGGACCGCATGAATAGTATTCTGGGGCTGCTGCCTTCGGGACTCTCCATTTGATCCCGTATCTTCCCCATATATATACTCTCATCGACGTTCAATCCCACATCTCATAGATCTTTCCTTTTTTTTTTGTTTCTGGCCCTTATATATACTCGTATGAACACTGCTATTTTCTACGTACTCAATGGCTGATCATGCTTGAGATTTGTGATCTTAAGTCAAGATCTATGGGGAAAATATCATAAATCCTTCAATTAGACTTTTCAAGAGTGCCTGGGATTTTAGCTCTATAAATAATATTAGGTACTAGCGATCTCTCCCATATAAATCAGTCCAAGTTCAATAAGATCACAAATTTTCCTCAGACCTTGAGCTTAAGATCACAAATCTAAGGTATTGATATTTTCTTGCACGTTATCAAAGATCAATCAATACTAAACCATAAAAAATATGCCGTAGAACAGAAGTTAGATATGGAAAACCATCCGAGTAATATACCAAGTAGTTCAAGTGTCACCGGAGTAGGTGGTACTTGTATTAGCAATGTGGAAGAGAATGCTCTTGTTGGACAGGATAAATCCAGCGAAAAAGCTAACATGGCCAGTTCCCGTGGGTTTTCTGATGAAGTTATTGTTGCTGAGGGCATACTACCTATCAGACTAATGTCAGTTGTATTAATATACCATTTGTTGGTAGATCCACTAGTAGTGATAGAAGGAACAGAAAGTCTGCATTTGATACTGAAATGAAGGATTCCATGCTTGGGGAGATGGATGGCCCTTCTATGAATTCTCTGACATACCATTTTTGAATTTTTATGGTCTAATTTGATGCTTTTGATGCCTCATCTCTGATGGCTTATTTTATGATTCAAGCTATCTACCTTATGCTAAGAAGTTCAGGAATTCTAAGGAGAAGACCAGATTCATCATCACGGACTGCCAATGACAGCATCAGGCAGTGTAAATTTGGTGAATGAATCATGTAATGAGAAAATTCAGCCTATTCAGGCTGATAACAATCATAATCAGTGCAAGGTATCTGTTAAAGATCTAATTTTAAACATCTAATTTCACGCAAGGATTTCATCATGATTTTATAGAAATTGCAGCATACAAGTTGATTACCCCAGAAGAATATGCATACCACCAGGTGCATCTTTAAGGGAAGATATAGATATGCACCAAGGCTGAAAGAAACTAAACTGACGACCGAGGGGAATAATAATGGTTGAATGCAAATAACTAGGTGCTACTCACGATTGGCCTTTCCTGTGACTTCAATCTCTCAGAACACTGGCTGTCCAAATAACAATGTATGTCGCGGATCCTCTGACTGAAATAGTAAGCATTTGAGAAAAGGAAAGCCATTAATAGGTAAGTAAATAAATGATCTTATAACTGAAGCTGCAAAATGGACACACTGACACACACACACAAAAAAAAAGCAAAACTGACAGATTCATATCACAAATAATTGGCAGAGTAGTAACATGAGACTACCAGTGTATAAATTACAACAAAAAGCATGACTTACTGCGTTTGATCCAACAAATGATATATATTATATTCCATCGAACTCCATCAAGCTTGTGCCTTTTGAATTGTGATCTAGAAATCGAGATTTTTCACAGTTCACTGCTGATGGTGGAAGATACAGTTTTTGATATTGTCTGTGATCATCGTCTCAATCAGCATGCGATGGAATTTTTTTTCTCCACTGGTTTCATTTTCCAATTATTTCTTTCAATCAATATTTAACCGCAGTAATCAAGTCAGAGCATAACATCACTCTACTTTTCTAGCCCATGTTTATTGTATTGCCACAAAATTAGTGTTTTATCTTTGACGCAATAATATATTTTTATCTTAATGATCATAATATAGTAAGATTTTTGTCCATATTAACGTAGGATTTTTCCCATTAATAATAATAGAAAAGGAAACAATGTCTTGAAGAAAAGGACAGTTTAAAAAAAAGGTTACTAAGATTTTATATATATAATAAATTAAAGTCCTTATTGAAGTCACAGACACATTTCTCAGTCTTTGATGTGCATTTGGCAAGTAGTATGTTCAGATTGAAACCTACGACTGTAACTTTTTTTTTTCCCTCTTGTTTTTGCTGTCATCACTAATTAAGTAGTTTTACGTGAGGAGAGAAAGGATGTGGTTGTCCGATTCATTAAGCAGTTAATATTTAATTTTAAAAATAAAATAATTAAATAGAAAAATAAATTAATAAAGGTCATGTTTTCTTGTTTAGATCGTCATGTCGTTTGTCTGTATTTAAATCGAATCAAATCATTTTTTTAAAAAAGGTTAGATCTATAATTAAACAGAACTTTGTTTAAAGTTTTTTTTTCATCTTTCATCACATATGTTAATTAACTACTATTGTCATTTATTTTTTTGTGATGTAAAATGATTGTACAGTTAGTGTTTTAAATTTCACTCTGTTAAAATACAAACAATGTTGAGATGGCCGAGTTGGTCTAAGGCGCCAGATTAAGGTTCTGGTCCGAAAGGGCGTGGGTTCAAATCCCACTCTCAACATTATTTTTATCTTATGCCCTATTTTGGTTTTGTTCTTAAATGGCGGGCGTGGGTTCAAATCCCACTCTCAACATTATTTTGGTTTTGTTCTGAAATGGCGGGCGCGGGCGCTGGGTGCCGTGCATTCGACTCCTTCCTCACCTTAACAAATTCTTTTGCACTCTATAATACTTATTTAATTAAAAAATGATGTCTACATACTTTTAAATCCATGCGCAGATGTACTTTTCAGATCAAATCAAGCGCTTTATGCTAAATAAATCATGAGTTAAACACGTGCTTAACATATTTGGCCCATGTCATTATAAAACCAAAAAAAAGCAGAGACGTCGAATCCTGATTCCCCAAGTACTCTATAAAATACCATTTTTATTATAATATCATACTAAAAATTATATTTATACACTAAGGGCTTTTTTTATGGGTATATTTATTAATGTAGCATCAAGTCTAACTTATCATGTATTTAATTAGCATTTATCAAAAATATTATTATATTAATTGTGTGCCAAAAGAATTGTAAATATACTGTTAAACATTTGGGAACCATAATTATATGACCCCACTTCAACCGGTAAGGACAAAGGAATGATCTCGCCAAGCGCTGTTATTGGAAGATCTCCCGGACCCCACCCGGGTCCAAAACTTAAGCCTAATAACAAGGGGTTACAGAAGACGGGTAGGAAAAAAAAAAGCAGGAAAAAAGAAGAATGCTCTTGCACTTAGAGAGGTTATAAAAAAGGAATCGGGTGCCTGCCGCCTCCCGCCGGAACGGCTTCACTGCTTCCCTCTTCTCCCCCCATCCCTCTCTTCATCGAAGACGGAGCCAGATCGGAACCCTAATCCCATTTCCCATCACCGTCGGAGACGATCACCCGTCGCTGATCGTCCCCGCCGGCCCGCACACGTCGTCGTTGGGGAGCGATGAGCCACGAGGGGCGGCTGCCTGCGGCCGCGACGGCCGCGACAGCGGAGGGGCACGTTGCGGGGAAGAGCGCACCGGCGGTCAGGTCCTGGGTAGCCCTGGATTGCACCGGCACAGGCACCGTCTTGGACGTCGACAAGCACGCGATCATGCGGAGGGTGCAGATCCACGCCCGTGACCTCAGGATCATCGACCCCCTGCTCTCCTACCCATCCGCCATCCTCGGGCGGGGGAGTGCCATTGTTCTTAATCTCGAGGTGCGCCCTGCCATTATTCATTTTTTGTGTAACGCATGTCGGGATTATATGCTAATTAATGCTCTGTTTTCTACCTTTTTCTCTGGGGGAAATCAGCATATCAAAGCGATCATCACAGCAGATGAGGTACGATTGAAATGCTAGGGTGTGATTTTTTTTTTGTTTAATGCTTAAAACCGGGTTTTTGTACCGTGTTCTTATACATTTCCTGAATTTTAGAAGCCAGAGGAGTATACTTGTTGCACTGTTATTGACTGCGCAGGTTTTGCTAAGAGATCCTTCCCAAGAGAGTGTCATGCCGGTGGTAGAGAAGTTTAATAAGGGTCTACTACCTGTTTCTCATCAACCAGAGGGCAAAGGGACAGCCCAGCATGAAGCTACAGAAGAAGATGGTGACATAGAAACTCCTCATTTTTTTCTTATACCTTTTACCATTTAGATCATCGGAACATTATTAGAATGCATAATTTGCACTATATTTTCTAGGTGAGATGACTGGAATTTTGACCTTAAGTGGTCTGACATGATTTCTGGTTGCAACTATTGAAATCATATACAAGATCTATTTTGTTCTAGGCTCTATTTTTTTTCTTTTCATTTCCATTTTTAGTTGGATCTTACTATTTTCTCTTCTTTTATATATCTAAGGTTTATTTGGGATCATGCGAAACTAAAAAGGGTAGGATTCTTGAAATTGGGATACCATTTTTATTTAGACATCATTTTGCTAAAATTTGGTTATACTGCTTGTCTTAGTTCCTAAATATACTTATTCGTATCAAAAAACTGGAATGAACTTGACTGTTCTATAGCACAAAACGTAAACCTAGATATTCATTGGAATAAACAGGTGGCAAGATTATCTTGAAATAATATAGTCATACAAATCTTCAATGTAACATTTCTCTCTTGGCCGCATTGTTAAAGTCCAGGATGTAATGTACTGGTCCAGTCTCATCAACTACCAGACCTAGTTTACTATTGTTTTTTGCTTCAAACTGTAAGACATAAAGGGTATAGAAATTGCTCACCACCAACTCAATCTTCTAGATGAGTGATTCTATTTTCTTTTCTGGTATCTGGTTCTGAAAATAACTTATGTTTTCTCATATGCAGTGTCGCCATTTGAATTCCGAGCCTTAGAAGTTGCTTTAGAAGCTACATGCAGCTCTCTTGACGCACAGACAGTAGAATTGGAAAATGCTGCTTATCCAGCCCTAGATGCACTGACAACCAAGGTATCTGTTTTGACAAGCGATTTAGTTAATACCTATACGAATAAGATTAGAAAAAATGCTAGATTTTTCCTGGAAGAAAATTTTGAGTATTTTCTCATCAAGCAAATTATTTGGCACAAAACAAGGTTCTTTGGGTAGTGTTTTACTTTTTTCACTGAACAAGTAAAAGTTCTGCTGAGACGTAGCTTGCAACTTTTGTTGGCATTTGACATTCCTTATTTGGGCCTATGAGGTATTTAACAGGATGTTAGCCCGATGGATTGTCTACTTGATCAACAGATACATGGATGGAAGAAAATGCTGTGATAGTGACTTGCTCTGCAGAGGAAGATGTGATTCTAACTGAATCATCAGAAATACCAGATTAGAGATTTTCTCAATGTAGAAGTGAAATCCATCACTGCACAAAGATACTAAATGGAGTGTCTGAACACACAGTTAGCATAGTTGTATTTTATGAGTATCCCTAAATATGATTCCAAGTTCAAAACCATTCAACCTAAAGGGTTTTGCCCTCTTTCTATGGTACTGATTGAGAAGATGCTTATAGAAAAAGCACCAAAAATAATTAAGGCCATGAAACTAATTGTATTAAGATTTTTTTAGAAACAACGTTTCAAGCTTCAATATGTTAACATGGTTAGACAGCCAAACTGAAGCCTACTGGACATGTTGATTCCCAGTTCAAACTGATTTTGATAACTAATAAATATCATCTCAGTTTACTATATGTAACAATAAAAACTCATGCTGATTCTTCAGTAGATTGGAAATGTGTTGTTTTGACAGGATCATGTACTTCTCTTCGTAACCATCACATATGTGCTAAATTTTTACTGGATGTTGCATAAACTATTGTTTTCTATTCTGTCATTCTTGTTTGCCTGCTTTTACATTTGAATCATTTCCCTTGTCTCATGAACTATAATCACTTGCAGATCAGCAGCCGCAACTTAGACAGAGTACGCAAGCTTAAGAGTTCTATGACTAGATTAATTGCTCGTGTCCAGAAGGTGCATATATTCACTTCTAATTTATCAAGGAATTGTCATGTTCTGTTGTAAATTTGACGCTAACTTTTGCTCTGATTGTTTTAACTGCTTTTCATCAATATTTTTTCCAATATAGGAGTTTATTATTTCAAAGTCTTTTTTGTTATTTGTTCAAAGTTTTATCTTCTTAAATACCAAAAACTCTCTCTTTCTCTCTTGTAAAAAGCATATGAATAACTGTACACAAAAAGAATTATAGTGTTCAAATTGTAAAAGCATGAAAATATAAATGATATAGCATCTGTTTCAGCCTCATTTTTAACTCTTGTACCATATATTTTATCCTCTAATCGAGTTCTTACAGTAGTAGTAGAAAATATAATTGTAATATCTTTTCATTAACAACTCAAAAATATAGTTTTTATTATTTTATTTTCTTTACCAATATGATTAATATGGTGCAAAATATCATACTGCTCCACCAATCCTGCTTTAGAATCTTGATTAAAACCATAATATAGTTTCTAGCTCATCAACTTGAAGGCAATGCACAATTGTGATGTTAGCAGTAAAAACATTGTTCTTCAGTAGTCTGATAAAGAAGCTTATCTTGTTATCACCACTATTTTTATAAGCTACCGACGATGTGAAACTTGTCTTCATTACCCAAGAACTCCTGAACGTTAATACTGAATCTCAATGAACCAATCATGATGATCTCATAGGACATCTAAATGTTGGTTAAAAATACAGCCAAAATCTACTGTTGCATTTGATTATGTTTTCTCCTCACATTTTATTTATGTTTATAAATAGTAATTAATTAGTAGGTTACTCAAAATGTATCAAGCTTAGTAAATATTAGATACAGCTATAGAAAGTATTGCTTATATCAAAAACTGGACTAGTTTGTTGAATTACACTACTAATTAGATGAACTAGCATGACTCCCATGTCTCACCTGATAAACACTTTGGGGTAATGTGCCATTTTCTTCCTTTTGTTATATTTAACTAACAAATCATAGTCTAGGGGGAGTTGCCAATTGCATGAACTTTTGTAAAGAATTTTTTTGTTTTTTATCATTATTTTTATTGCATAATGCTTATTTCTTATCTTTAGGTACGAGATGAACTTGAACGACTATTGGATGATGACAATGGCATGGCTGATCTTTATCTCTCAAGGAAGATAGCTACAGATTCTTTACGCTTGGGTGGCTCACCTGTTTCCAGTGCAACACTAAACTCACCATATGTCGTTTCAAAAATGTCTAGAATAAGTAGAGCAAGTGTAGCAACATTTCAAGGTAATGAATATGATGTGGAAGAACTTGAGATGTTACTTGAGGTTAGAATAAAACCTCTACCTATTAGATTCATTCTTGTAAATTCCTGCAATATCAAAATTGCCTAAATTCCTGAATATGCAGTCATCTATCTGTGCAGGCGTATTTTATACAACTTGAAGCCACCTTAAACAAATTGAATACGGTAACGATTTCAGAAATCTTGGACTAAGTAAATTCAGAAATGTTTGTCTGATGTCTTCTTGTTAGTTTATATGGTAGATGGAGCTATGCCGGAAAGAATCATTAGGATCACACAGGAATTTGCAACTATCACATGAAAACTTCATTTGATATTATGATGTTTCTCTTTTTGGTACTCCCTTCTGCCATGACTCTCTCATTTTAACTAGTTTTTTAAAACTCATCCTAAGATTGGAACATTGAGGGCTTTACTTTGTCCCTAAGTAGGATGTGCTCTATTAATACATCGTATACTTGGTAGTTGAGCTTCCATCTTGTGCTCTATATCCTGAATATCACTATTTCAACAAAAAAAAAATCAATCCAAGTGAATATAGAACACTTGGTTGTTGATTGTTCAAGATCGACTCCCCTTAATAGAATTGAGCCCGAAGTTGCTGGACTGATCTCACAACTGAACTTCATTAAATTTTGATATAATCTCCGATATCTGACTTGCAATTTTTTCTCCCATTAATTTTTCTAATTTTACAGTCTTAATTTTTTGCCAATTGTCCTTTCTGCTAACTTTGTTAAATAAAAAACTCTTCTTTTTTCTTGCATCACAAGGCGATTTTTATGATATTTTCTGACTAAAATATGTATTTTTATTTTTTACGAAGGGCTTTTAGGATCTATTGTCACACTGATTTTAATTTGTAGCCAAAACTCTAACATGTAGATGAAACAGTTGCTGATGGTTGTTATTGTCTCGTTGCATTGTCTGTGTTTCATATTTAGTTGGGTAGGAATTTAGTTCATAAGTGGTGATTCAATATCTACAATTTTTTTCTGCAGCTGCGTGAATATGTGGATGACACGGAGGACTATATCAATTTTCAGGTAGATTTTTAGACTTAAAAGAACAAGAAGGGGCCTTTCTCATGATTCCAACTATCAGCTGTTGGTTCTTGTTTTTTTCTAAAAACATTGTTATCTTATCATTAATGATCCTAAATGCTAATTTTTTGCAGCTTGACAACCATCGAAATCAGCTGATTCAGGTGATGCTTCTTCCCCATCTCTTGATTCAAAATTTCTGCTTTGTTTTGTTTTGTTTATTTGTTTTCTGCAACAGGTAGAACTCTTTTTAAGTACTTGCACTGTTAGTTTTACTTTCTACTCCTTTGTGGGTGCGGTTTTTGGTATGAACATACCATATTCATGGAATGATCCCGGTGAAGCTTCTGAAAATGCGTTCAAATGGGTAAGCATCACTGAATAAAATACATATTTAGTGTCTCAGCCCAGGGTTCTCTGTTGTCCTACTAATACCTTATCTTTATCATCAAACAGGTGGTTGGTATTGGAGGATTGATATCTGCACTTATACTTATTGTTGTTTTAGTTTATGCTCGTTACAGGGGCCTCATTGGAACTTGATAAGAGGTATGCTTGTTTGAAGTATCTTCAAATCAAATCCATAGTTAATCTGTTACTTTTTTTTGAAAGATTAGTTAATCTGTTACTTTGAAACCCATAATGCCATATTGTGGTAGTACTACTCTTTGTTAAAGTTATCACCCATCTATTTTATATTAAGCTCCAAATTCATGACTTGGTGTAGTCATCTGCCTCAAATTCTCAAAAAGGGAGTTTCTCGTGAATAAAGCCTATATACACATCTTAAAGAAGGTAATTTTTGACTACATTAGTTTTCATCTGGAATATATATAAGACCTTTTTGGTAAGAATACTCTCTTTTTTTCCCTAATGTTGACGCAGACAGGACGAGCCCTGGCAGGATTAGTTATTGCATGCGCTTGTGTGGTGAAGGTTTTTTAGTCCGAGTTGCTACAAGTGTAGATCCATTAAATGTGTTATTTTTCATCATACGAGGCCACTTACAGGCCCTGATTAGTGGATGAACGCTAAGCGTTTGTGCAATGTTTTAGACTGTGTTGTTATCATTTCCTAACCAATAGGATCAGGGACAAAGTTAGAACTAACTGTTATGGATGATTATACATTTATTCTCTTCATACTATCATTTTATATTTGGATTTCAGTAAATCAAACATTCCAAGCTCTTATTAGCTTGCTGGCTCTACAAGTTAATGCCAGAGCATGCTACCGGACCATGATATGAAAAATGGTACCAGATCTAATGTACTTAATCCTGTTACTGATTTATAGAAATCGCAGGTTTACTCTGACATGGTGTATATGCTATCGTAAGCCTCCATTGAGATATATCCTATGGTTTAGGAGAGTAATATTTTTCTTCACTAAGATGGGACTAAAAATATGACTTGCCCATCCCATCCTCCATAGAACAGAATCGGAGCAACCGCCTGATATATATCTATCTATTAGTTCTAAGTCTTAGACTTTATTTGCAGGATCCACCAGGTAATTAAAAAGGACGATTGCTTTTCGAATCATATACGGATTTTTTTTAATTATCTGCAGATAAGCACATTATGAGTCTACAACTAATAATCTTAAACCATGCATTTTAATATCAAAATATTCTTTTTTATAAAGTGATAAGCAAGCACTTTGTTTTATCCTTGTTTCTCATCACCTGCTTCACATTGAGAACCATCCATACTATTCACCAGCCGGTAGAAAACTCATCAAAATGAGTGATGACAGAAAACTCATTGTGTATTAAATCAAAATGAATATTTTTTTTTAACATACTGTGTATTAAACTCACAATCTCTTTTATTTGATTAGATAATCTATGATTGATGTATCCATAATTCAATTTAATTTTGCCCTTTTATCCCTTAAATTTTATAAAATTATAAATATTCTCTTAAATTTATAAATATAATAATTAATAAATATATAATTATTATGCATGAAGTTATAAGCTTTAAGATTAACTAAAATAAATAAAAATATAATTACGTATGTTATCGAAAATAAAAATATATTTCCTTATTACATATGTAATATCCTTTCGCCCCTTTAAATTTAATAAATAAAAATATAATTATCTATGCTTTAAATTTTTTTTACTAATATGAACCTTATCAAAGAAATTATTATCTATGTTATAAAAAAACATATATCTGGTACTTTTCCTGAAGTTGCCAAACTCGGCGAAGCTTATTATCTCACAAGACGATTATTTAAAGTGCTTTGCAGAATAAAAAAATTTCAAATGTTGGACTAAGAATATAAATCTCATCTTCAATTACTTTGACGTCCTCATCTGCTGTGTCAAACCCTTATTTGACTAGGATCCAAAAAGATTGGTTCGAGCCGAACCAAATTGGCTCCGGTTTGTATCATCCGGCTCAATCCCAATGTTATTGGGTCGAGTCGGGATGACCTAACAACAAGGAAGTAGAAAACGATCCTCCGAAACGTACCCGAGCGCTGGTTAGCTCTCTTAGTGGGATCCATCAGGGTGAACGATAGGGATATAGAACACGATCGTCGTTGCTGCACTTCCCGCACCCTGCTGCTGTCTCCTGACGAGCGTACCCGAGATGTGATTGGCGGCGTTGCAGGACCCACGGCGGTGAACAATAGGATACATGAAGCTGAAATAGATGCCTTATTTTGGGCTCCTATTTATTTCATCTAGATATATATAATATATAAACCGATTCACCTTTCTTTTTCCTCCCCTTCTCGTTCTTCTTCCTCCTCTTCTTCTTCCTCGTCCTCGTTCGATCCATCTACGCTTCCCTCGTCTCCAAAACCCCTTCTCACTCCTCCCAAGTCCCTACTCGAATCGCTTCGCTCTCTCCTCCTCACTGCCTCCTTCGCTCCGCGCTAACTCGATCTTGGTCGGTTTTTTTCTCGCGGATCACCGCCGCTCCCCTCTCCCGCACGTGATTCGTCCCAAAATGCGGCGCCTTGAGCAGTAGGAAAGGCCCCCGGAGGAGCTGCGACCCCGCATGCGCGGAAGGAGACCGACAGCGTGAGTAAGGGGCCGTCATCTGACGGGAAAGGGGGTGATGGCGGACTCCGGATCGGAGGCGGCAGATGAGGAGGCGCGGCCGTCGCGAGTGGTGAAGGTGAGGCGGGAGCTTCTGGTCACGCGCATGACGTGCCCCATCTGCCATAAGCTCCTCCTCGACGCCACCACCATCTCGGAGTGCCTCCATACGTGTGAGTCCCTCTTCACATCCTCCTATATCTGTTTCTCATTGTTGGGGCTTTCGTTGTCACCTTCGATGGATTTACTCGTCGTTCTTACGTTGATTTCTTGTGGTATTGGACATTTTTTCTCTATGTTTCTGACTCATGATGTTGATCTTCTAAAATTCGAGTCTGTCTCCTTCGCGCTTCTTAGTTTTGAAGATTGAAACCACGGCACGCGTCATAAAACTGGTAAATTGGCAATCTTCTAAAGTTATATCCCCGTTGGCATGAGATTTCATGGCCGCATGCATAGTTTGCCTTTTTTGCCATCTTTATTATTTTGCTAACCACTCTGCTTCAAGTTGAATATGAATAGTAACCCGGCCTATCCAACATGCTTAGACATATTGTTTGGGTCTGGGTTTCAGTAGAAAAAGTAAAACTTGATACTGGTTCTGGTTAAGATAGAACATCGGTACCGAAATATTAGTAATAAATATATTTTAAATGGGTACGTGTTGAATTGGGTGTCTATTGACAATGATTCTGTCAAATTTGGATATAGAGTAATCTTTTGGGTTGGATAGTGGAGTTGTTAATCAAGTTTGAGCTAGGTAATTATGTAATTGGTCGGTACGTGGCCCTTTGTCATCTATAATAATTGGAGACTATATATTAGGCAAGACTCGATAGAATGTTAGGAAAGAACTCCTAGCGTATATATTGATCTTTTATGTTAAAGTTGATTGGTTGACTACTTGTTGCAACAATTCAAGTTGTTAGGAAAGAGTTCAATCTGCTCAGTTATATCCATAATTTGTAAATACAAGTTATATTATCCTTTTCTTAAAAAATTGCTCTGGCAATGGTAGTGCAGTCCTGAGGATTAACTTCATTTTAATCAGATGATTCTTTTTTTTCTGTCAGTTAGATGTCTCTCATGGGCTAATCTTGGGCTGCTGCCCCTCTTTCTCTTGACCGCAGCTAGAGCACAATCATACATAATTCCGTTCTTGGTTTTTTGATTTTATGTGAAATCTGGCTAATCCAGATTATAGATGTATTCTCTCTCAATCTGTGGTTTATCTACTGTAACCTCCCTCAGTAGTCAAAACAAAACGTGGTTAGTGTTTGTAACTTCAATTGGATTTATGGATTTTGGTTTTCACGATCATCAGATTTTCAATGAATTGTATCAGAATTCTTGTAGTCATTTTACAAATTTGTTTCAAGCAGTTTGCAGGAAGTGTATATATGAAAAGCTCACTGATGAAGAGGTTGATTACTGTCCTGTATGCAGCATTCGTCTGGGCTCAGTGCCTCTGGAAAAACTGAGGTAAACTTGTCTTCCTAGGAAAGCTCCATGCTTTTTTGGATGGAATTTGTCATCATGGTTCCCAAGGCTTTGTTTAATTCTTTCCGTTATCTCTTCATTCAGTCTCAGAATAGATATATCTATTACTTCCATTTGATCCTGGGGCCTTTTTGTTGTATGCACTATGTTTTTCTGGATTAACTATGCCTATATAGATTAAAGAATTTGGGAGCCTTGTGCTTAACCTTTTCTCAGATTGGTAAATGTGTAAACATATTTGAACCTGGGTATGAAAGAAGAGACAGTCAAGATCTGGAAGCACTGAACACAACCTCAGAATCTTGTTATATTGGGTAGTACAACTTGTTGCTAACTGTTCCAAACATGGGGAACATACCGAAATGCATTTTTTATTTAGGTCTTGGATATCAAGGGTTTAACATTGGCCTATGTGTACTGAAAATGGTACAGTTTTATTGTTGTAGTTGGGATGCTGCTGTTTATTTGATCAAAACAAGGTGAATGATTGCTATAAGCTATATGCTATATTGGAGATACCTTTACGAAGATTAGGATATTGTGAAATGGTATGAAAAATATAGAGCAAATACATTTGACTGCCAGTGGCAATTAAACAAGAGGTTAAGCTTTATGTTTGTTTTTCCCTTATGTCTTTGTCATCTTATTTTGTTGTGAGCTTCGAAACTTTCATGGTTTTCACTGAAAAAACTCAAAAAGAAATAAAAGTTATATCTAGTTAAGGAGCTAGTTCAGTTGGTGCAGTTCTTATGCTAGAACACCTTGTGCTTAGTGACTGCAGAAACTAATGTTACAGACAATCCTTCATGTCTTCATGCTGTTAGGTGCTGGTCACAAGATACTCATTATGCAACCATGTTTTCCAATCTAATAATGCAATGATTAGTAGCAGTTATTTCCTGGCCAAATTGTCAATTAGCTGAACTAATTCATAAGTATGTAATGGTACATTTTTACCCTGCATTCATTGGTTAGTAGTGTGCAGAAGCTGAATCAGATCAATTCAAATTGGTGAACCAACCCAAACCAAATCTAACCAAATGAAAACTGACCTATTTGGTTCAATTTTTGGTTCATGCAAAATTTAATTGGTTAGAAACCAGTACTTAGTAAACTCTTATGTTCATAAATCTCAGTATGCTATCATGGCGCCCTCAATTCTCATCTCTTGATTCGTCTCTTACCCTCTTCTCACGAGAGACTATTTTATTGCTGCAACAATCTAGTATTTAGTAGTTTTACAGATTATTTGGATTTATCAGTAATGTGGTTATATATAATTTTGATTTAATAGTTTTATTATTAATTCATTATAGAAAAAAGAAAAAATTTATGGCCTGATGAAAATCAGTTTGGTTCTGTTCAGGTTCTTAATAGAATCAGTTTGGTTTCGGTCTTAGTTTTTTAAAAATTGATCAGTTTGATTCGGTTTAAAAAATAGTGAAAACTGGTCCAACCGAACCGATGGACACCCCTATCCACGGTGGAGAAGGACTACACAGCATATACATTAAGGCTTGTTCTGTTGCGTAATTCATCTAATATAGTAGTAAGGTTATGATGCTTTATGAAAATGAACTTCACAAATCTGTGAATATTAGAGAGATGTCCGGTGTGTGTGAGAGACATTGAAGGAGCTTAAATAGTGAAGCTATCGGGGTTTATTCTGTTTTTAGACACCATGGTATTTTAGATTTTAAAAATGATATTGTAAACCAGCATTTCTGTTATCGATCAAAAATATCAAATAATAAAATTTGATTATTCCTGTATTAACTTTTTAGGTAGAATAATTCCTTGTCTTTTAATCTACGACAACAAATTATTGCTCATCCTTAAATATCTATCGGTCTGTTGCACAAAAGAATGTAGTACATGAGGAATCTCATTTTAGTTCATTACTAAAATCTCTTCTTAAGTTAGACTATTATGTTTATCCGCTGATGCATGTGCTAATAACATTCATTTGCAGGCCTGATCATAATCTACAAGATCTAAGAGCAAAGATATTTCCTCTAAAAATAACTAAGGCTGGAGTTCCAGATTCCATTCCTTCAATTACATTGCCTCCTAGAAGAAAAGAAATTTCTCTTTCTTCATTGGTGGTGAGCACTCCTCAACTAGCTACACAGACAAGTTTGACAGGAAGGCGAACAAAAGTAGTTGGCAGTAGGGGTAGCAAATCTCATGGACTCAATCCTATTAGTGACTTCAATAAAAATGAGGATGTTAACTTTGGCAAGTTCTCAAAAAAGTCAGGCTCAGTTGGGAATCCGAGTAAGCTGACCTCAGGAAGAGAGCAGGTGATAACATGCTGCATTATTTTTTTACAACAAATTTGTTTGTTCGAAATATATTTGGCCATTATTTAATATATCTCTGCTTTTTTTTCAAGTTTCTCGTATAATCATCCTCTTCGTTCAATTTTGGAAACATTTCAGACATCATCCATTAATGCTCCAAATAAAGATACAGAGAATGATGGAAAGTCCTTCCAGGATAAGGCAGAGCTCTGGAAACCTTTAAATTGTTTGGTTGAAGCTGCAAATAGAACAAAGTCGTACAAGTCCAATCCTCAAAGTTCTGCTTTGAAGGCTGATCAAAGAGATGACCTAGATAGTCAAGTAAAAATTAACAAAACCAGAGATAAGGTACATCCTCATAAATCCAAAGTTCAGGATAAGAAGAATGACAAGATTCATATTCATCCAATGACAATGAAGGCTAGAAGGCTGAAAGGAGTCAATCAGAAAAGAAGGAACCTTGATGCTTCAAATGTCCAAGACAACAGGACAATGACTCCATTATGGTTCTCCTTAATTTCCTCTTTTGACCAGTAATGAAGCTTGACTCTTGGAGCTTATATATTGGCTTAGCACATTCCTTTTATTTCTAATCGTCATTTTTTCCATGTCATGTATAATGGTTTCAGGACAGGAGATTCTTCATTGCCCCAGATATCAACCTGCTATTTGAGAATAAAGTGAGTTGAATATTACAGATTCTGCAAATAATCAATAGAAAATGGAAGCCTCTCTTACTGTTCTTGTAATTTTTTGATGAATTGTGTTCTATTATGGATGTACTAATTTGTTGTTTTAAGAATATTTTAGAAAATTTTACTGTTAAAAGTAATTAAAATGATAGTTGTACAGTATGATAATATGGAGGATAACACAAACCACTAAGTTTTAGCTGATTTAACTTACATGTAATTGCAAATTTAGCGTGACGTGCATGGCATTGTATCACTAGAAAGAAACTAACTCCACATTCCACAATATAGGTTCTGGAACTAATGAACTATTAAATTGTAAGCTTTTATGTTATTTTCTAAGTATGATGCACCTGTTTAATTTGTAAGCACTAACGAAATGTTACGCTAAATTGAGTTCTTTCTCTCTCCTATTTTGTGCCATTTATTTATCTGTTAAGTTTCCTGTTGGATCTAGGTCAACTGTGCATAACAAACTTTTTTTTTTGAACTAACCAGAATCTTTTGATGATATGATTGAAGTAACATGGTAGTTACTCTTTTATCATTTATTCCTGCTTCACGAATTGGAGCTAACTGACATCTTTGTATTTTTCTTGCGTTCCCAAGCGTCCAGTTTATTAACCATTTCGTTTGTTGTTGTTTTTTTAATGTCAATGCCAGAGATGGAAATGTACCTGTTTCTTACATTCAGAAGTACCTTGTGACGAAGCTTAATCTTTTCAGTGAAACTGAGGTGGGTCTTCTCTCCAAACCCTAGATATTACTTGCATTTTGCTAAAAGTATAATCCATGAGACAGTGAGAGCTACCTCTGGTAATTATTGTGCGGTCCCATAGAAACAGTCGGGATAATTTGCCCTATTTTTTGCTTATATCTTGTGTTATGGCATAGAAGCGTTCACCACAAAATTTTGGGACTTTCTCTTGTGTTAAAACTCCTTTCACTTATCTCTGCAGGTGGAAATCACATGCAGAGGCGAACCGGTACAGCCTGAGATGTCTCTGCACAAATTTGTTGAGAAATGGCGGCAAGGAGAAACGACATCACAGAAGATGCATGCCGTTATCGGCACCTCAGCTAAGGAGTTTGTGATCGTGTTGGGTTATCGGCGTTGTCGGGCATCATCCCAGTGAATCCATTCCCGCAACAATCTCACCTAATCTTTACATCAAGACAGCCCTTCGCACTCCAATTCTTTGGAACACCGAGGTGGTTGAATTCTTCCTTCTCGCAGCTTAGACGACGCTCTGTGTAAATTCCATCGTCCTCTTTCATCTCGTCGAGTGTGTTCTAATTCATATGACTTGCACCAAGAAAAGTGGTGATGCCGTAGTGATTTAGAGAAGACACATACAAATTTGTTCACGTGACTAGAGATTTGACCTCACATACAGCTGAATTGTGGGAAGAGATTGTCTCCGGAAGCCAAATAGTTGTTGGGTTTGCTTCGGGGTTTGATTCCCAACAATAGTTAGGAATTTACACGGCTGTTGTTGTAATAGTAAGTTCAAGTTGAATTCTGTGTAATTTTATGTAAGAGTGTATTTTTAGATGTGTTGTGAACTTGACTTACCATATCATTATTTTCTTCTCCAAAAGCAAGATTGTGATTTGTACATATGCTTATCTAAATTAATTAATGCCTACATTGTTAGTTCATCCCTATTTCTGTAAGTTCTTGGGACGTAATGTGGGGGTGAATCTGCATAATGCGTGTTCAGATGGAAAGATACTAAAACTCAGTTTGTTTCTAATTCAGATTCTGTTTGTGTTTATGTGATGTTAAGATAAGTTAAATTCGATTTGATAATTTTTTAGTTAAAAATTCTCTCAAGTCTTTTTTTTATTTTTTAGAATAAATTTGAGTTTAGTTAGGTTGACTATTGATTTCATGTTAGTTCATTGGATCACATTAAAATTATCATATTTAGTAAGAAGGTTGGATCAAATTTAATCCTAACCCAACTATACTCATATTTTAATCCAAAAGTTAAAAATAATGAGGTGTGTAAGAATCAAATGTGGGAGATGATTACGTAATTGTCGCTATACCATGTCTTATTTCAAGAGATAACACATAATGTACTTGAAAAAGTAAATACAATTTTCCCATTAAAGAGAAAAAAAAACTAAAATCTACCTCTTGAGCTTTCTCTCATCTCTATCAGCTGCTTAAAATCTTTATCAATTAACTCATTTGCATCCAGATTCCAAAATCGTTAACAATTAATGTTCCGTTCATCCGTCAAAAATAACAGCAACACTTTAAATGCTTCGCCTTTAATTACTAACATCGCACGATTCTGACCGTCGATGGGAAGCGATCCAAGGGTCCAAATTTGAAGGGCGGAGGGGGTTCGATCCGCGTGCTGCCCTTGCTGGCCATTCAGCGCTCGCCATTCTCCTATCCCTCCTCGTATTTAAACTTCACCTCCACCACCAGTCCTCTTCGGGTTTCTCCATTTCTCCCCGTCGTCTTCTTGCGTTCCACGCGATCCGATCGAGCTCGCCGAACCCTAGCAATGGCGCCCAAGGCATCCAAGCCCGTCAAAAAGTCGCTCTCGCATCCTCCTTATGCTGAGGTAAGGGATGCTTTGCGTTTTTGGTCCTTTGTTCGCTTGGATTTTTGAGTTTCGTTGTTGTTGAATTGGGTTTTCCTCTTTGGGGAACGGGTTATAGATGATCAACGAGGCGATTGTGACGCTGAAGGAGAGGAGTGGGTCGAGCGCCCACGCGATTGGGAAGTTCGTGGAGGACAAGCACAAGGCCGATCTTCCGGCTAATTTCCGTAAAATCCTCGGCCTCCAGCTTAAGCGGCTCTTCACCGCCGGGAAGCTCACCAAGGTGAAGGCTTCCTACAAGCTCTCTGGTACGGCCAAACCTAAACCTGCCGTCGCCCCCAAAGCGAAGCCCGCCGCCGTCGCTAAGCCCAAAGCCAAGCCTGCAGCTCCCGCCGCGGCCAAGCATAAGTCCAAGACCGCAGCTGCGAAACCTAAGGCTAAGACTGCTGCCGCAGTCGCCAAGTCCAGGTCCAAGGCCAAGACCGCAGCTGCTAAGCCGAAGGCCAAGGCCGCTTCGAAGCCAGCTGCAAAGCCCAAGGCGAAGGCGCCGGCGGCAAAGCCCAAGGCGGAGGCCAAGAAGAAGTCTCCCGCAAAGCCGGGCCCCAAGCCGAAACCGCCCGCGCGGCCGGCGAAGGCTGCGAAGACCGCAGCGAAGGACAGCCCCGGAAAGAAGAAGAAGCCAGCAGCGAAATCCGCAGCGTCGAAGAAGCAGAAGCCTGCGAAGTCGGCGACAAAGAAACCGGCACCGGCATTGAAGAAGGCGAAAAAGTAGCCTCTTTTGTCCTCCACTAAAACTCTAATTATAATTTCTTCCTTAAATATTTTTTCTGGAAAAATTATTGCTTTGTTTTCTTTCTTCATCTCGTGATGTTGTAAATTGGGAAGCGTGGCGAGGACATGGCTGACGTTCTATTGTTGATGTTAAAAAGTATTGTTCTAACTCTTATCAGTAGTTTGATTGTTTCAGATGTGTGCTCAGCTGCATTTTTCTTGTGCTCTTCTTTCAATGTTGCTGTGTTTTTGGAGTTATTCCCTTCAATTTATTATTTCAATGCAGATGTTTGATCCTTCGCTTTGTTTTCTTTCTTCATCTTTCATGATGCTGTAAATTGTGAAGCCTGGCGAGGCATGCTAAAAATTATTTATGCTTCATTGTACCAACTGTTGTTAGTAGCTTGATAGAACAAGTGTGTGTTCAAGTGAATTTTCATATGTTCTTTGGATACTGCTACGTTTTTGGAGAAATTTTCTTCAATCCATTATTTTGTTCCAGATGTTTGATCTTTTGCCTTGAGCTTGTTTTGCTTTGCAAAGAAAGTTGCTTTTTTGGCTTTTGGTTTCAGACTAAATTAACATGTAGGAGCAATGCCAATGTGAATCGCCAGAGCTAGGATTTCAGGTTTTGGGACCAATTGATCAAATGTAATTTGGAGTAAATCGATCTCTTATATCAGCAGACCAGCTCAGTTTTTTGTAATCCAATTTGGCGTGCAAGATAGACCTTATTTTTCAATCGTGGAAATCATGAGAAAGAGCCTTCAAGATAGCCTGAAGAACTCCCACCAACAATTGAAAGAACTCAGACAACTGACGTGTATTGTTTGCAAGCAACTCACTTCACTTAGACATGCTTAGCAGCTCAGTGAAACCGAACCGATGCTCACCTCTAGAATCATCATGGCGGATGCTTCCTTCCAGATCGATTAGCTCACGACAGAGAGCGGCTCTCGATCGCCGCAATCGCTGCCTTCAGTTCTTGTTGGATTGACACCCTCGTTTCCGACACCACCATATCGTCCCAGACCGAACCCGAACCGCATCTGGTGTTCCCCTGAGGGTAGAGCTCGTAGATGGAGTCGGCATTGTTGTCGAGCTTGCTCACCTTCTCCAGCCATTCAATCTCATGAGGCTCCACCAGTAAGTTGCTGCTGCCATCTTTCCATCCTATTAGCTGCATTAATATAAACTTCTAGGGTACATTTGTCTGCATAGAAATCAAAATCTGCAGTGCAGCCCACCAGTGGACTCCTAGATAGAATCGAGTCGTGGGTCGGAAATGTGATGGGAGTTGAATCAACTGACCTTAGCAGAGCCCAAGGTGTTGGTTGAGTAGAGCCTGGCATTGTCAACGAGATCACAGTATTTGGGGAAGGCACTGGCAAACATCTGGTGAGACTTCAGCTGGGACTTCACTCTCACTGCTCTCCCCATAATTATAGCTCTCCTGCAGTTCATGCTCGTTCTTAGGATTGCAAAAGAATGGATTTTTATCGATCTCTTTGCCCAAAAAATGAATTTTTTTTGACAGTTTTACCTGATCCCTCTGACGACAGCGAGGTAGGCGTCGCAGACGACCCCCACCAGCTCGATCCTGTAAGGCTTCCTCGTCGACATCCTCTTCTTGTATTCTTCTTCGTCTTCTCCTTCTCCGCCGCCGTCTTCCTCCTCGTCGTCCTCCGCCGGCTCCCAGTAGTTCTCCGTGATGGTCCCGTCGTCGGCCACCTTGTAGCCGACGCCCATCCGGTAGCGCTGGCGGTGGACGTTCCGCGCCATGGCGATGGTTTGCTCCACGAATGGCACCCACGAGAGCGTGCCGTCCATGATCACGTCGCGCCCTTCGTTCAAGGCGGTCACGAGGAGGGAGGAAGCAGCGTCCGTCGACGACTGGTGAACCTGCTCGCGATAATTAAGACGCTCCTTTTGTCATCTTGTTCTCAAATTTAAGACCCAGGAATTGATCGCTTGATCATGGAGAATTAAGAAGTACCAGTTCGGCTGTCTGAAGCATGTCGCTGTGGTGGCCTCTGGAACTGATGGCCCTGTAGATGACGTCAGTCTCCTTGAACGCGTCCGCCTCCACCACCACCGCGTTGGCCGCCGCCCCCGACCAAAATGCTCTGCATCACGCATCGCCACCATTTGAGTTGAGATTAAAAGAATCGAGGCAGACAGTGATGGGGAAAGCAACAAACTCACTCATTGAGGATGTCCTTGAGCACGGTGCTCTTGCCAGCGCCCATGCCGCCGCCCATAAGCAGAAGGACCGGGCTCCGATCGGAGAGCGCCGCCGGGACCATGACGTCGGTGCAGTGGTCGTCCACGGGCCCGATGGCGCCGATCGCCTTCATCTCCTCCACCAGCGTCGAGAAAACCCTGGTCACCTTGAGGCTTTTTGCCACCCTCTCGAACCGCTGCTTCCTGCAAAATTGTGTTCAAACAAGCAATTGCATAAACATCTCCTTTCTCTCGCATTCACCGATGCTCGGCAGATGTTCGAGTTATCGTTCATTGATTTCACTGGCTTTATTTTTCAAGTTGATGCATATTCTTGTGAAATATATGAACAAGACTATTAATTTAAATTATAAAAATTAAGAACAATAAAATTAGAGATACTCGAAGAATAAACTATTTCTCAATTACTTAGACTAGTAAAATCCAAATGTATCTGAAGATTAACAAAGCTGACATATTTGAATTATATATTCAGACTACTTCTGATCCATACACAGAAAGAAAAAAAGAAGAAAAAAAATCTAAACTAACATGGGCCTTGACTATAATAAATTAAGATAAGATTTTTCTAAAAATGAGAGAATAATGTATCTGAACAAATTTGGTTCTTTGGTTCTTATCATAATTGGCTGTGGATGCGGATATGTGGGAAAATATAAGCCACATTATATTCCATCATTTCAACTTCATGATAGCTCAACAGCATCC
This sequence comes from Thalia dealbata, assembly GCA_030544415.1. Taxonomy (NCBI): domain Eukaryota; kingdom Viridiplantae; phylum Streptophyta; class Magnoliopsida; order Zingiberales; family Marantaceae; genus Thalia; species Thalia dealbata. The sequence continues at coordinate 20,168,179 of CM060458.1, forward strand.
ACCTCCAACCTCTTAATAGAAGGTAGTTTTACCCTTAAATCTAAAGGTGTTTGGATGACCGAGGTAGGTGTTACAGAATAATAACAAGGGAGACAATATCATGCTAGAATTGTCTGTGAAGTGACCCAAGAAAAAAAGTATATCAAATAATAATAAAGCAAAAAATAATAATTTTCCAGAGGAAAAACAATATATATATAAATATATAGATATTACCTTGTTGCCTCCATCACAAGATTCTTTAGCTTCTTTTTCTGCTCACTACCAGTGCCCAACACCTGTATGCAATGAAAAAGTATACATATATAGTATTATCAATAATCTAAGGCTGATAAAAATATTTTGATGACCAAATTATATTTACTAAACCTGGCTAACTAGAAGAGTGGCGTGATTCCAATGGAAGGCAAAGTATCCGAGGATGCATTTCTCCAGCTCCTCCACAAGCTTCACGTAGAGGGACTCAGGATTTGGCTCGTTTGCAAAGAAGGCAAAGATGTTGTCCTCGCTCCCCTTCGTTCTCCTGAGGTAATCATGTGCCAACTTGCAGAGCTGAGGGCACTCGTTTATGTCCTCAAACCCCATCTGCCTTGCTGCAATAAACCTTCCAATGCATCATTTGTTTTGTGATGCCTAGGAATTCACTTTTTTTTTTTTTCCTCCACAATGTTTTATAAATTTATAAAACAAATATATGAGCTCCACTACTAGTTACTACTACTATCCAGCCTTTTTACCCTTTTAATTAATGATCAGCTGAAACAGCAACAACATTAAAAAAAACTGTTCTGATTATTGTTATGATCATGATGCAGCACCAAGCACCGGATATGAAATAGACAGTTAAACAGGCAATTCAAAAGAATTTCACGGATGACAAAAATAATGAAGCAATTATTCTAATTAAGAGAGAGAAAGGAGGAGGAGGAGGAGGAAGAAGAGGAGGAGGAGATCAAGTTTTTGGGTTGGATCGATGTATATATATTTACCAACATAGCGGGAGAAGCGTTCGAGCTCCTCGACCCGGCCGGAGTCTGTCATGACGAGGCGGGGCATCGCGCTGAGATCTCTCATCGGCGGCAGCGGCTGCTTCATCCGGCGGCGGTGGAGGTGGCGGCGGTAGCGGACGGCCACCGCGGTGACGGCGCTGGCCGTCGAGAGGGCGAAGACGTGGAGGAGGAGGAGCTTGGTGATCCCATCTGATACCAAACCGACGGTGAGGAGGAGTTTTTTATAAATATAAGTGCTCATTAATTAAGAAGGAAGAAAAAAAAGAGAGCGAGAGAGAGAGAGGTCAATGAAGGGTGGGGGAGGCGGATAAACTTCCACAAAGCACGGTGATCGGTGCAAAATGGATAGAAGGATTTTTTTTTATACAAAAAAAAGTTACCTTTTTGCATATCGCGGAGATAAGGTGGAAAGAAGGACTAATCCCCCAGTCGATCCGATTGATGCTGGAAATTGAAGACTGCTCCAGACCAAGAGCTGCTGCTGCTTTCCGATGAGAGAAGAAGGTGAGGAGGGAAGGGAATCAGCACCGGAGGGGAGGAGCTGCTGCTTCGGAATTTGACTTCTCGATGGATTTATTTTTTGGGGGAGGAAGGGGACAACACTGAACACTCCCAGGAGATGACGCCTTTTTTGATATTTGCAGAGCCAACGAGATATATAAACATATATAGGGAGGGAGAGAAGAGTGCTGAGGGGAATAGTACTTGAAGGTGACGTATCAATGTAGAAATCAACTATTTTGCATTCAATTGGTATTGGATGATAAGAAAATTTATCAAACCTCTTCATCTTTTTCTCTTTTTTTTTTCAGTTTCTGTAAACTTGTGCTCAGTACTCGTTTAGAAATATTTGTCAGAATGTTGATGGGAATGTATAAGTGAGGGCAGAAAACCACAAGATGAACTAAAACTATCACAACACTTATAATAATAAAAGACCAGAGTGGAGGCCTACAGCAACAAATCACATGAGCTCTCTCTTCCTCTTCATCTCATTGGATTATTCACACACTCTCGACATCTCAACTTTTTGTTCAAAACTGGATTTTTTTTATCATATATATATTTATTTAACGACACTAACAATATCTATATATATATTATTTTGTGTACTTTTTTTCCTTTGGAGTTTTCCTATGTCTCTCAATATGCGAGCCTTTAAATATTATACTTAACCACTGCAGAGTATCACTCAACCGATGCAATCCAGCGTGCACTTGAAAATAATAATAATAATAAAGGACGACACACCTTTACTTTACTCAATTATATTTAGACCCTCTTGAGCTTTATAATCATCGCAAGTTTCCTATTCTAAATTTTAGAGGGCACTGAATTAGACAAAAATAATGGAGAGATGCCTCCCTATGTATCTAATTGAATCTAATTGCATGTGGCAGGAGCACCATGCCTTTCCAATTTGTTATTATTTAATTAGCCTCGCCAATTAGAATAATATCATGTGATATATATGCACCGTGCATTATAAAATTATAATTCTCAGGAGTCATCGCCATCTTCATCGTCAGTTGTGGCATGACTTACGGGGCACTCAACTTTGATGGATGGAAAACTAATAATTCAACTCGGATTTAAATTCTATCAGGAGTTCGAAGTCTTTTTTTTCTTCCGTAAGTTCAGTAGGAGAAAACAAAGACAAAAGTTCATGTTTCACGGCATAAACGTGTGTGCACGGACCGAGTTAACTTTTTTCTGACTTGGGAGGAGGGTTTAAGCTCGAACGACGCATCATCATTATTATTATTTCCATTCGCAACACAGACATTAGATGGGCGGATCGGGTGAGGAGTCTGCGGATTTTAAAAGTGGGTAGGTGGTCATCTTCAGTGCGATGCTGGATGAGATCGACTTCTAACCCGACCCACCAGTCTGTACTCCGTTCGCCCACCGTATTCACCGACTGTTCATTCCATCGAGATAAATTATTTCACCTGGTTGTTGTTTTCTGTCAGGTTACTTTTTCCAGATCATCTCTCGTCATCAGCTGAGGTGGCTTTGGCGCTGCATGAGCAGTTGAGTTACCGATACCTCATTTCTCTATCCCTCTCTCGGTCTCGGATCGAAGCAGGTCTGTTATTTATATTCTATTGAGAAAAATTATTCACTCAAGATTTTAATGTTATAAAAACCTTAATCTAAGAAGTGGAAAAAAGATTAATAGATTGATGATGATAAAATACGGGAACAGAATCCAGCGACAAAAAAATTGCGGGATTTTTGTCAGGAAGAATCCCATGCCGTTAATAATTGCACGACGAGGGCATGCCTGCATCTAGTCGTATGTATATATATTAATTGCTCCACGGTGTTCTCGTGGGTGGTGAATAGTAAACAAAAAATAGTCCGGAGGGGAAACCGAGCAGGGCAGAAAGAAATAGGATGAGTGTTTTTTAATGAGAGAGGAAGCAGCCGAGACATAATGAGAAGACATTGATCGTTGCAATGATAAGTTGGTAGTTGGCGATCGGTGAGTCACTGAGATGTAGCTGCTGCTCGTGCGTTGGAGAGTGATTGATGAAGCTGAGGCACCCCGTTGTTTCTCTTCTTCTCCTCTCCTTTGAGGTAGATGTGCAGGAGGGCTTGGCCCGCAGGGTCGACGCCAGAATTGTAGGGTACGATTGTTTTTGTCACATTAGATCTGCAGCAGGTTCCTGTCGGACGGACACCGAGTGCTTCCTGTTAATTGGATTTTATTGTGCTGTCTGTGATCATTTTGTAAACTTTTTAAATTATAAATTATGCTACGGATCATATAGCATCAATTTGATACGGTTGATATGACACGTACCTGTATCTTACCATGCTAAACATTATAAAGTTCACATGTTGAATTTTAGTGTTAAATTTTAAAAGAGTGATTTATGTAGTATGATAAATCTTAAATAAAGATGATAGATATCACTGTATCTGGACATAGATATATATGTACAGGCATCCTATTGACGTACCCGATTTCTTACCCGCAACTTCATCTGGTCGTACCCAGTTCTTGTGAATGCTTCAGCCAGTGAAATAGCAGGTAATACATTTGAGCTGCGTAAGGATAGAATTATGCCTGTCCTTATCCTCAGATCAATATCCTATTACAAAGCAAGAAACTCTTACCCCATTGAGTGAGAGGCGAGCGGGCCCCTGTGTCTATTCTTGATTGTCCCAGTGAATGAGAGGGTAGGAGCTTGGGTTGGCTTAGTACAGCGGAAGAAGAATTCGACGGATGTAGCCGCCTAACAGAAAGGCTTCCTTTTTGCTCTTCCGTCTGGTTCTTCCGCCTTTCTGCTCTACACGCGGGGGAATCGATGTAGAGCAGCAATCTGATTCGTGTTTCTTCTCTCGATTCCTTCGATCAGTTCGTTACTCTCTTCTTTTTCTTTTCCCTTTATCTCTCGTTTCGGATTTGGTGGTTTGTTTTTGATCTCGAGAATGGGGGATTTATACGCCGATTTGGTGGAGTTCATGAGGAGGCCGGCGGTGGTGGAGACGTTGATCGACGTGCTGCTCTGCTCGGTGCCGATCTGGTTAGCAGTCATGATCGGGATGGTGGTCGGGTGGTCGTGGCGGCCGCGGTGGACGGGGCTGGTTTTCCTGGGCCTCCGGAGCAGGTTCCGCTTCCTATGGACGGCCCCGCCGGGGCTCGGCGCCCGCCGGCTCTGGCTCGCCTTTACCGCCCTCTCCGCCTTCTCCGTGTGCCAGAGCCTGTGGAGGAGGTTTGAGGGGAAGGGAGAGGGCCCACCGACCGCTAACGAGACGGGGTCGAGGGCTCCGGCTTCGATGAATGCCGTGGTCGTCGAAGATGAAGGTGGCAATTTGAGGTAGCTGCGAATCGAATTTGACTTCTTTTATTGCTAAATAGTATGATAATAAGTCTTTTCTTTCAATAGCCAATGATGCTTGGACGATTGGAGCCTTTCCACTTTTTTTTCATGCATATTAAATACCATTTTTTTCATGTATTTACCATGCAAGTTTTTGCATCTGTCGCGATAGAGTTGGCTCTGTGACACCAGTTAAAAACATATTGTGGCAATAGAGTTTGTCGTTCGGTGTTTTCAGTATCGTCTATACTTTCCCTGATTTGTATGAGATAAAAGCCTATTCTTTTTTGCACCTTCAAATGTTCGTATTTGTAATTGTTGCACCTTTTTTACCGCTTCCATGGATATAATTTATGGATTTTATAAGGTGTTGTTTTAGCAACTAACATAGTTTCTGTTAAGAGGCATTGGTTAAAAACCTGTCATTGAAGACAAAAGGAATCTGATATTTGAGGCTCCCTGTAATGAAGCGTCTGGGGTGGTTCATCACACAATCTCACCATTATCATTAGAGATGTTATTTTAGTAATCTGAATCGTTGTCAACCAAGTTGCAAAAAAGTTCCTGATGGTCGCTGATCATCTTGCGAGACAACATTCTTATTGTATTTCAACCTGCTGCTTTTCCTATAACAGGATGTTAATACTATTGGACTCAGTGAATTGTGTTGCAGGTCCTTATGATGATGCTATACTATTCTTTTAGTGATCCACACAAATGAGTGGACACAATAAAACTCAAGTATTTCCCTAACAGGCCTCAAGCGTCCATGTCTCTTGAGTAATCTGACGTAACCTTTTCAGTAGACATTGTCTAATGCCTAGTATAATTTTAAGTGTTAATGGCAGCATCTCTCTTATGTAGATTGACTCTCTGAGCCCTTTCTTAGCCTTTGGAATAAGTGGCTAACCCACATAGTGAAGAATTTTTTGCAATGTTCGAGAGTTGGATTAGTTTAGGTTATATACAACCTGCCAAACTACAAGGTTACTTTGTTGGAAACTGTGTGAATGCTTGGCTTTGCATCGAATTTTTTTGGGATGATCATGCCTTTTATTTAGTGCGATTGTTTCCTAAAAGTAAAGATGCGTTTGTTTCCAGTTGCAGACATTTGTTTGAATCAATATGTATAGTCATCATTCACGAATGATTGGTTGCTCAGGTAGATCATAAAATGAATACAAACCATTTAATATTACATGCGAAGGAATACACAGGCGTAGATGGTATCTCTGCAATGAGTTAATTGAAAGAAACAAACCAATGAGAGACAACCGGAGATGTAGGAAAACCTTACCAGAAACCACAGAGAACTTTGATTCTTCTTATGTGTGAATATTCCTTCATAGAGCTCAATGGTAGGGGAGGATGGCCATAGATGTTTGGAACAATTTAACTTTGGCATGAGGGGGGAGGCAGAAAACAAAGTTAGAATACTTTATTAAAAACCATAAACTAACATGATTGCTTCTCTCTAGACATTCGTGTTCATAATGATGCTAGATTGGACTCTTGGTTATGGAAGCTCTTCAACATGGGCCAGAGTTGTGCGTTGGAAGTACTTCAAAAAGAAGGACTGGTATATGGACAAGGGCACCGCAGGATGGTCTAACACATGGCGGGCTATAGCAAAGCTAAGAGGGTTCTTTATGTGTAGCCTGGACTATGAAGTTGGAGATGGGGCTGACATAAAATTTTGGTTGGAGCCATGACACAGCTATATGACAATGGCAAATAGGCATAAAGAAATTTTCAGCAATGTGCAACATTCAAATGCCTCATTATCCCAACTTGCTAGATGAGAGGATGATTCATTTAGTGGTTGGGCAGTTGTTGTAAATGCTAATGTGTCCCAAACAGCCGTGGAAAGTTTTCTTGAGGATATGAAAGATATACAAATTGGTGAAGGTAATAAGCATATTTGGTGGCGGTGGACAAAGTCTAAGATGTTCACTGTGCATTCAATATATAACATTATGAAGAACTCTAGAATTAAAGATGTTGAAGGCTGCATCTTATGGAAGCCGAGACTTCCATTGAAAATAAATTTCTTCAATTGGTTAATGAGGAAAGACAAATTGCATACAAAAATGCGATTGATATATAAGGGCAGTATGATTGATGAATCTTGTAGCCTATGTAAAGGAGAAGTGGAGACAAGGGACCATCTTTTTTATCAGTGTCCTTATACATTAAATGGTTGGTCTACTTGGATCTATTGCAAATGAAACCATATGCCATCACTCACACACCATGGGAGGCAAAGGGTGATAGGGCACTAACCTTGCTCCAAATCAAACAATTACCTATATGGCATTGGAGTGTTTGGAGAGAGCAAAACAAAAGATGTTTTATTGGTAGTGCAATACCAACAAGGGTTTTGGCTACCCAAGCAGTTGTAGCTCTCACTTTCTTCACTAATCATAAGCCACCTTGAAGAGGCTTATAATGGGTTTGAGGAGTTTTTTTTTGGCTTCTTTGGTGCTTTAGTTTTTTGGAACATTTTGATGACACTGTGTATACTAACTATATACTATATACATATACTTTTATTTTTTTGATGCATCCCTTTGGATGATATATTGTACCATTTCAAATTAGTGAAATGAATGCAATGCTATCTTTCAAAAAAAAAACATGATTGCTTCTCATTTCACTATCGTTTTACTTAATGCGAGGAAAAGTCTAGTGTGTGCGTACAAGTGCCAATATTATTGCACAAATGACATGGTTTGTTATTGTTGGTGGAGGCTTTAGTGTTGTTAGTTGTACGTTTTCTTGTTCTGGTAAGCTTTCAATTTGAAAGAATCTTTGAGATGAGACCTACAATTTAGTGGTTGATGTTATTTATACTCATGTGACCTACATTTTCTGGTATAGTTTGACCTGTAACTAATTTACTTCCATATTTTTGCTCATGTGCATGGTAAAAAAATGAGTTCTTAGCTGTTACTAGAAATGATGTCTATAATTTTCTACTAAAATGGCTGTGCTTTTAATGCTAATGGTGGCTTAGTTCAAGTGATAGGTTCAAGCTGCTCAAGAATCATGTTTGTTTATATACAGCACGTAGATGCATAGATATATGCACTTCTGTCATGTATGAAATTGATGACTTAGATGGCATCAAAATTTTGCATAAAAGATAATCCCAAACTAATGGGGAATACATTCAGGGATCCTTATACACATCATATTCTAGGTTCGAAATTTTTAATCTGTTTGATAGTCCAAATATAAGTATGTGGTTAAAAGTTGGATGCAAAGAAGTATTCAGATTACACCTTAAAAAAAGAGAAATCTTACAATTAAATGTTTAAAATGCACTAATAAGCCTATATGTGGTATATCTTTTTTTATTGGAAGTTGCTTCGTGCTTCATCTGTAGATTTACTTAGGCTAAGAGCTGATGATTTTCTTGTATTTATTTAAGTTTCTTTTGAAATAAGCTAGTTGGCCCACTCTCAGAAGTTTTCTTTTTGCTGAATGCTGAATATTTAGAACATTCATTCAGTTGTTTTTAACCAACTCTAGTTGTACAGCTGAGGTTAGCAAATTTGGTCCTTTTTTGTCAACTTTAGTCCATAATTTTGATGTTATACGCTGGTAAAGACATGGTATTCATTGCTTTATTTTGGTCTACTGAATAGCGCTGTTTGCTTAGTGGAAAGGACGTTACTAATTGGGATATGCAAGTAATTATTGCTGGCACACTTGGCTTAAGTAAGGCTTTTTTCTTTCCTGAAACTTGGACTTCAGTATGCCAATCCTAAACTTGTAATGTTCTGTACCTAAACACCTTTTCCATACTAGGCCAAATTTTACCAAAATGCATTTTTCTGGGGACCTTCAAATCTTGCATGCTGCACGCTTTTTACTGCTTAATGATTATTTGGCTAATCTTTCTGCAATTGCAGTGGATCCTGGTCTTCATTGGAGTTTTTAATATTTGGTCTTGTTTTATGTTATTACTTTTCTCTTGGTAGATGATCCTGCAAAAGTTTTAGCATAATTGTGCAGGTTTGTATAATTAAATGTGGATAATCATGAAAACAACAATTGCATGAGTCAACTATTGAGAGATTTCTTTCACAGATTTGTCCAAAGATGTTTATTAGTGATACAAATTACTTGTAGTTGGTCATAACAGCATGCTCTTGGTTACTTTGTAGATGATTTTAAGTAAGAACATCTTTTACTAATGGTAGCTTAATTGAAGAAAAAGATCAATCTTATGTATTCTCTTCTGTTGGTTTCAGCAATGGAATTTATGCAGATGAGAGTGAGATTGTCAGTGAGAAGGATTTAGAACTTCTGTTGCGTATTCTAGACAGCAAAGTGGGGGATACCGCCTGGCAAAATACAATGGAACGTGCCACGCCTAATATGATCTACCAAGCGTGGCGTCATGAGCCCAAGGTATTGTCTTACTTTCTTAACTTAATCTGTTTCACAAATTTGATTATTGACCATTTGAAATAGATTACCAATCAATCATAATAAAGACTTCATTGTTCATGCATCTTTTCTTTGTAATTTGAACTATTTTCTTATTCTGGAAGCCTGAAAGTTCGATACATAATTTATCCACTAACATCAAAGACTATTTACAGCTGTTTCTTTTTGTAGTATGGTTAGTGTTCTATTTTTGTTTCTTTTTTCACAGGACGGCCCCATCATTTACCGCAGCAGAACAGTTTTTGAGGATGCAACTGCTGAATTAGTTAGAGATTTCTTTTGGGATGATGATTTCCGGTTGAAATGGGATTCCATGCTTGCTTATTTCAAATTATTGGAGGAATTCCCACAAAGTGGAACCTCGATAGTGCACTGGATAAAAAAGGTACCATAAAATGTTGCAACCATGATACTGATTTTGTTTGATTAACTAAACCTACATAACTCGGAAATGTGGTTGTTGCCTGCAGTTTCCATTCTTCTGCAATGACCGGGAATATATAATTGCTCGACGGATATGGGAGTCTAAAGGGACTTATTATTGTGTGACAAAGGTACGTATGACTTATTTCAGATTCATCGAGAACAATAATATATTTCTGCGCCTTCTTTCATCAAACTCGAACCCGTCCTTATGAACTGTTGTGCCAGCAATCTAGCTTATGTTGAAAGCTAAAAATCTGTGGTACATAATGATGCCATAAGCAAATAGCAACAAAATTAAATCCTGTTTGTGGTGTTATTTAATCTGAATCATGTTTCAGTGGATTGTTGATCTATTGATCACATTTTTTATGTTCAGGGAGTTCCATACCCATCTATACCGAAGCGGGAAAAACCCAGGCGCGTTGACTTGTATTTCTCCAGTTGGCGCATAAGAGCTGGTAATTTTACCCTTCTTATCTAGTTTATCCAAAAATATAACAAATATTAAACACTTACACAGTGGAGTAACTTTCCTCCAAAATCCAACCTCAAATCAATCAGCATTACTTACCATGTTGCTCTATATTTTTGTGGGTAATGACAACTAAAAGAACAATTGTAAACAAACAAAATCACAAAGCCCAAACCTGAATGCTTAACATTTTCTTTTTCACCTTTCTGGAATACTTATGTGCTAGCAATAAACTGTTTCGGCACTAATTATGCTTCATTTGCACATGATTCAACGAAAAATGTTGCATCTTTCTTCGGATGAGGATTTGTTGATGACATGGCACTGTGTTCGTGCAAAGTACCACGTTATCGGCGATGATGTGTTGCTAACAGAAGCTCTCTTGTTTTCTCAATGAGTGCAGTGGAGTCAAGGAAGCAAGATGGTCAGCTATCTGCGTGCGAGGTAACCCTCATCCACTACGAGGACATGGGCATCTCCAACGACGTAGCCAAGGTTGGCGTCCGACATGGGATGTGGGGAGCAGTAAAGAGGCTTCAATCCGGCATGAGAGCATATCAACTGAGGAGGAAAACCGAGGCCCCTCTCTCCAGATGCGCACTTATGGCAAGAATCGCCACTAAACTGCCCTTCGATGATGCAGCAAACAACCCGCTTGAGCAACCAGAGACACCTACTGCATCTGGAGCAGCTGATAGTCGCATTGCAGCCAACAAGGATCACCACGGAATCGACTGGAAATGGATCGTCGTTGGTGGAGTTGCCGTCGCCTGCGGACTTCACGCCAGTCATATCGGAAAGGCCCTACTAATTGGAGCGGCGAGGAGGCTCGCAAAGCAATGAGATTGGTCTTCTGTAGAGACTCTTTCCTCGCGGAGACTTGGAACCCCTGCTCATCTGATCGCAGGATGCTGCAAAGGTCACGGCTTAGGTGCTCACTTAATTTTTCGGCGAGATTTGTGCTTGCCTATTTCTGTTTTGAGATATCTTTACACCTCTGAGCTTAAGTTATATATCATTGTGCATAAATTTGTCGGCTTAACATGGACGATACTTATTGGATATTGTTAGACTTCTTAACAGCAGGAGTCGTGTCGCTTGTCATTCATATACAGGTTACTGGTTCAGAACAAGAACATTGTATAGCTAAAAAGCACGGACTTTTTTGGAACCAGAAAGTGCTGTATGGCATCGTTGTCGGACTTAAATGTTTTGTCGAATCTTTATCAGAGATCATTAACAAGGGAGGAGTCTTGAGCTTAAATTTGAGATATTTGGATGAAACAAATGAAGCTACTCAACTTCCAACCCCTCCAAGTTGCACTCTCAGAGCTCTCCGAAAGGTCTTGGCGGATCCAAGGAACTCACTTTGGCTAACTCCATTTGTTCTTCTTTTCCTTTCTTATAACCATTCTTTGGGTTGTTTCTAGGTAATTTCTTTATGCATTTTCTTAAAATGTTATTATTATCGATTTTTAAGTTTATGAAAAAACAACCGAAATGTGAGGTTTTTTTCTAAAAGAAAATTAATTTTCAACAAAATCTTCTGTTTTTTATATCGGCAAGAGAGAAAATTTTTGAATATAGAAATCATAAATATATGAAAAACCACACAACTCAAATATTATTATTATTTTTGTTCAAAACGTCTTTCATAAAGCACTTTAACGTTTAAGTGTACGATATTTTGACATGACATATTTTCTAAAATCTCTAATTATTAATGAATAAATCCTTTTTTAAGGAAAAGTTGTAATATCGATCAAACTTCTAGATGAGCAACTATTTTTTAAAAAAAACAAATTTAATGTCTCTTCAAAAATATTTTTTAAGAATAACCTGAGATGAAACGGTGCTAACGTGCGCCTCTCCCCGGGGTGTATGCTAGCGTGCGCCCGGTCACCCGGCAATCACGAGCAAGTCGTGAACTATAAATTACGCCGCCTCTCCGAGTCGTTTGTTCCATTCCCCGCATCGGCCCGAGCCCTAATACTGATTCATCAGGCGGAGGAGCGGATTCTTCCTGCCCGGATATCTCTTGGCTGACTCCGGCAACTGTAAGCCTTCTCGATGCTCGTCCCTTCCTGAGCCCCTTATTTAGGGTTTTATTTGGGCGTTTTTCCATGAAGTTCCATAAAAAAAATCGTCTTCCATGAGATATCGGGGAGTTTGAGAATTTATTGTATTTTTTCATGTCGTGAATTTTCTAGTTTGATATTTGGGACTTTAACTTTTGATACTCGTGATGTCTTTACTCCCCACATCTTGGTTTGATGGCACCATTCTCAGTTCGGTGGCATTGTCAATGAGAATGTAAATCTAATTCCAGCGATTGATTGCAAATTGGGAAGCGACTCGTGTCTGCACGACTATCTTCCTATGATCTTGTGTCCCCTGATTCTTAATATGACACATGGATTTGTTTTAACTTGACAGATATTATAGATGGTTTACTTCTTTTTCCGAACATTTCTTAACCTCCAGTTTTATGTGTTATTGATAACATGTTTTCACCGTTGTCCGTCTGCCAGCTGTCAGAACCTTTGCACACTGGGAACTTCATTTTTGTTATTCGTTCAATCTTATGTGGAATATAATTTTGGTTCTTTGTCTTGAATGGCTATGCTTGATTTGTAGCTTTTTGACTTTTGATTGGAAGATGTAATCTGTTGGCAATTGTATTTTGTAACATGGAAAAGTAGAAGAACTTGGGACAAATACAATGAAACAGTTGCCAAGATAAGAAGGATGTGGATTCGGTCAGCCTTTAGAATTTAGGGGCAGATTTAGCTCCGGGAGTAGTATTACAAATATTACGTATAATCCAGGGTGTCTGTTGTGCGCGCAGGAACTTTTTTCTTGGTCTTTTGAAAATCAGATATTAAAGGCCTTTGTCTAGTTGTTCTTTTTCTGTGATGAACCAATTGCCGCATGCAGGAGAATAGCACCCTCACTTCTGTCATGTGTTTTACATTTGAATATCAAAACAGAGGAACATTTAGATGAATGAATGATGTGTTTCTAACATCTTTTATCAGGGACATCTGGGAATGTATTTGAAAATGCATAGTTCAAATAGTTATTCATTAAAGGTTGATTTCAACAAGAAACCCATGAAGTTTTTGTTGATTTGATGATTGTTTTTTTAGCATTGGTGATGGTGCTAATTGTAATTTCTTGTCACAAAATATTATGTCGTTATTTTTTGTACTCTTAATTCTGGCTTTTTATTGTTAATTGAATATGTTATTTTTGATGATGTTAGTTAAATACAACACTCTATGGATGACCTTGAGGAAAGCATTGTTGAAGAAGAGGTGTCAGGTGAAACTGAGATATCGCCTGAAGTGAAACAAGAAGATGACGTTCAGTTGGCAGCTGAATCCGGTGAAAAGAGGTGGCCAGGGTGGCCAGGGGAGAGTGTCTTCCGTATATTGGTTCCTTCTCACAAGGTTGGTGGTCTCATTGGACGCAAAGGAGAGTTTATTAAAAGAATGTGTGAAGAATCAAGGGCTCGGATAAAGATTCTTGAAGGACCTCCTGGAGTGCCAGAAAGAGTGGTAAGTAAATTGCCAGTGTAATGGTGCCCCATTTGAAGTAGGCACTAGAATTATCAATTACAGAGACCTTTAGGCCTTGTTTGGTAAGGGGTAATTAGAGTGTAGACTCCAAATCCACCCTCTAATTACCTCTTACCAACAAGGCCTTAATAGGTCTAGCATTTTTCTTACAGTAATCAATTATTGTTTTTTTTGAAAAAATCTAGACATATATTGGTGAAACACTGAAACTAGGAGCCATTTTATTCTAGCATTTGCAATTTATCAAGTGTTTGGAAAATTATCTTCCTGCACTTTTAAGATGACCTTCTTTCTGATTGTATGCCTTATATTCTAGTACATATATGTTACCAGGATATCCTCTACTCCCCTAATTGTCCTTAAAAAAATTCTGATTTGTCAGATATGATTGACATATTTCTTAATGAAAGACTTGTATAATTGATTTTGTGAACCGGTTATTTACAAATTGATCTTTATTGTTTACCTACCTTTTGGTTTTTTGTTGTCTGATTATATTTTCTTTTGTTTGCATGAAGCTGTTAGGCTTCCTAAAGTTAGAATTGCATCAAATTTTAAGTTTTCTATTGAAGTTGTAGAGTTCTGTAGGTTGTATTTTACAAACAGGTAAGCCATAATACTTGATATTTTAGATCTGAAATTTACAAATCACAAAGGTGCAGTTAGCTAAAGTCAACTTTCATTTGATTTTTTGGCTGAATTTTCTTTGATTATCAAGAGTATTTTATCAATCCAAACAGCATTTGGAAGTGCTATACCAATTTTTATGAATCTAATTTTTTAAATCATCCAAAGTTTTAATATGTTTAATCTATTTTGACATTATATCTACTGAAGTCTAAAATGTTTATTCTATGTCAAAGCTATTCTATATTTCTCTTACAATATAATCAAAATAAATTCAAATTTCTTATATTGGGATCATCAATTTGCTTCCTCTGAATAGAGCTCATCATGCATATGCCATGGTGAACTTGTATTGATCTTGATATTCGTTTTAGCAGCATGTCCAACACAGATCTATTAGATTACTCACGCCCAGAAACCTAAAATTGTTTGACAATTTTAATCCTAATAAAGAAAATATATTATTCTTTTCCTTTTTAAGTTTTTGCAAATTATTGCTCTAATACAAAATGATGCAACCTAGAGTAACACATTATCAGTATGTGTAGTGAAATTCCACAGAGATGTCAATACAACAGCTCCTCCAACTCAGGAATACAATGTACTGTGGGATGTTAGTTTTATAATATTGTGTTGCTCCTCAACTATAATTGAGTATTTATGAGCCTAGCCGACTACAGATTTCTTTATCTCCTATTGCTTTCAGTTTTTGTGCTGAAAGAAAAGACAAACTTGCAGAAGGAGAGATCTATTTGAACTTAGAATACCTAAGTCATGTTAGATTTTGAATTATGTAAAGTTTTGTTTGTATTAAGAAGAAACTTTGCTTTCAGCAACAATCACAAATTTTTGAGCTTCATTTACCACCATCCAATAGTAATTGTTTCTGTAAAATTACATGGAAACCTTATTTGTTCATAACTCCCTTATAAAAGACTGAGACGAGTTCTGGTTCCTTGAAAATGAAGCAATTGATGTCAAACAGTTCTATGTTCATTTCATATTAACAAATTTGCTCTTACTGTGACATACAAACATGCATGGCACAAATTAAATAATTGACAAAATGTTATAAGATAAGGAAAAATGCAAATACCATCTAAATTTCCAATTAATACAACATTTGGGGACAATTTTGAAACAAACACTTAATATTATGTTATAAGAACAATACCAAGTTGCAGTGGCTATTTTGATGATCATAAATGGAAATCCTAAGATAAAGCACTTAAGATTCCCAGTTTGAAGCCTTCAGTCAACATAACCTGATGAATCTTTGCAGGTTCTTCTTCAGAACTAAAGCAACAAACTGAATTGTCTTTGTGAACCAAAAATAGAAGAAAGATCCAGTTTGCGAGGATCAGTTTTAAGCTTCTGTGCTGGAATTTAAGCCTATGCATGTTGGATAACCATCAACCTTCACATTGTTTCTGGTAATTCTGCAACTTGCTTGGTTGTCATTTCAACATGAGATCAATGAGTTCCTGAGAAGAAGAAAAAGTGGTACATATGTTGTGGAAGCTACTTGATTGGCATTTTGTAAAGCCGAAGAAATGTAGACTGACAATGAGAATACATTGGATGAAGATATTAAAATCTATCTCAGAATTTTTCAGAAAAGGAAGAAGGTCTTGACTAGTCTTACTTAGGAACATGCATGAATGTTGCTAAAATTAATATAGATCGATGGAATATTGGAGAAGAACAAATATTTGATGCAAAGCTTATTATCTTTTTAAATTAAAATGCTAGCATCATATTGGAAAATAAAACATCCAAATGTCTGGCTATCTAAATCTTGATATAAATGTGGAGGTACAAATGTTAATATGCTAGTTTAATTCACTAATTGAAGTGATAAATTTAGTTCTTTAAAAAATGATAAATTTAGTTCTTTAAAAAATGATAAATTTAGTTGGTCTCGGTAGTATTCCTTTTTTTGGAAAGTTCTATGTACAGTAGGAAAAGACTGATGGACTATCTTTAAATTTTTTTTAAAGTGGATTATGGGCTGATTATCCCGTAGTTAGATCCTAATATATAACAAAACTACTCAAAATTTTCATCTGCTTATCTTGGCAGAGGAGGTCATTTTGAATGGTCTTCTTCTCATATCAAGCTGTTTTAGGGATTTCAGTGATGTATGATCTCATGCTCTGGTGTCATGTTGTCACGTAGCAGCTGGTTGTATGAATTTCTAGAGAAGTAAAAGAAGGAAAATATAGAAGGAAATTTAGCGGATAAGTGCACAAATATACAATTAGGAATGAAACATACTAATAGGACGAGGACATATTTGCAGTATCCACTAATTACTGCATATGAAAATTGGTAATAACAGATCATCAGTACTTGGACATGTGACTAGATGTTTGTAAAACCATATTGGTCTGACCAGTATTTGATGACGATGATGCATACCACGGCTCTTGTATATTTAAATGATGACAGATTATATTTATTTGGACAGACCGAGAAACTGGCTTGTTGAATAGATGATGTGAAAAGTTGGTCAATGATTCCATTTAACTTATGGTATCTCGCAATGGGATCTTCAATATTTCTAATGATATGTAAGCAAGAACTTCAGATTAATAATTGTAATATGATTTGTTAAACCTTTGTAACATTTGCTGTATTAGCAGCCAAATATTTTGAGTGTACAAAAAGCTCCTAACTCTAGACATTGTTGGGAAATGGAAACTATTCGCTTTCAGTAGCATTTTTACCCCTCTGTTTATTATAGTTTATTGGAGAAGTCTTATTTTTATATGTAATTTTTTGTCATTTCCTGAAATTTATGAAGGTAATGATTTCAGCAAAAGAGGAACCAGATGCTTCCATTCCTCCTGCTATAGACGGTCTACTAAGAGTCCATAGACGGATAATTGATGGTTTAGATGGGGAATCTGGTAATGCTCCATCTGGTGCGGGTAACACATTGCCCACAAGATTGCTTGTGGCTGCCACACAAGCGGGAAGTCTCATTGGTAAACAAGGAGCAACCATAAAATCTATTCAAGAAACTTCTGGCTCAGCTATTCGAATTGTTGGTATGATTGCCTAAACTATTGTGTTTTCCATACTATGTTATATTCGGATAGCCTATAAAAATGCTGGAATTCTATGTCATTGGTTTTTATATATAACGGGATGATGCTACGTTCAGTTTAAGGTCTATTTAGAAATGATCCTTTTAAATTGAAAACTTATCTGAACCAAGGGCTTGTGCAAAATATAATGATTTACTTGGAATCTGAGCATAAGGTTCAATAATTACTGTGTAATTGCATTGGTAATCTTGTAAGACTGATTCAATTGCGGTTGGCACTGATGATGGCAGATTGATGTTGAACACCACAAGCGAAGGAAGACCCTTGTAGGATTCTGCTTTAGATATTGCCAGAATCATCGAGTCTATATATGTGGAAAGTTTTAGTTGATAAAGTTTGGTGAAAATACTAATCTGACTAGCATAGCCTTCTTACATATTTATGATCTCTAAACATGATGTAGATTGATCTAAATTTCTATGTTGTGAATCTAAAATGATTTGTAAGGTCAATCTTGATACAGAGAAACTCTCTTTTATTTCCATTATTCATATGAAACGCTTGATACAGGATTAGCTTAAACTATACATGATTTACAGCACACCACAAAGTATTGATGCAAATTAGGTTTATGAAACTGTTACCAGGAGTTGCAATATCTGGATTGCATTAAGATCAGCCTAAAATCATACATGATTTAGGGCCCACCTATTACAGTGATGCAAATTAGGATATGAAACAGTTACAAGTATTAGCGATACCTGGATTGGACTAGAATTAGCCAAAAAAAAATTGAAATTATTTCATAAAAATTAATGAAGTTATAAGCTTCATGCACCTCCAGAAATTATGTCAAAAGATGCTTTATCGCCCTTGTCATTTTAATATGTACCTAACCTATTTTAGTAGCATTTTTAAATGAGACAATTTATGGTCTTATGATGTCAATTTATCTCTACAATTGCTTTAAAATATGATAACCCAGTATATACATTGATGTAAATATGATTTCATAAAAATGAGACATTCAATGTCCTCTGAGATGATATTGAACTAACATATGCAAGTTCACGTGACAATTTGCTCGTGAGTTTGACATTGAATTTTTTCTGGGAGTTGAAGTCTCATTCCTTTGTCCTTTTCTTGCTTCTGCAGACAATCTACCACCTGTTGCTCTGCCAGATGATAGAGTAGTCGAGATTCAGGGAGATCCCTCTGGAATGCATAAAGCAGTAGAAATAATTGCAACTCATCTGAGGAAATTTCTAGTTGATCGCAGTGTCATTCCTTTATTTGAAAAACGTGTAAGTTGACTTTTCTGAACTTAAAATAGGTTTTCATAACATGATCAAGGGTCCTGCTAAGATTTTTTTTCTTAATACTGCAGGTTTTCTTTTATAAATTAACAATGTTTTTCTTTGATTACTACACTTTTTGATTACCTCCTTGATCACTACAATTTGCAATTACCTTATTTGCTAGTCATTACCAAACGTGCATGTGGAGCAAAACATGCCACCCCCTCAAGCTTGGGGCCATCCTCATGACCTTCCTCCTGGTGCTGGTGGTTCTGGCTATGGTGGCAACCCTCAGTTTATGTCCCTGCGTCTGCATGATAATTTCTATCCTCCGGATGTTCCTCCAATAGAGAAGCAACCTCATCAAGGGATATCCATGTATGGACAAAATGCAAATCAACAGCCACCATCCATGATTTCTCAGGTGGTATTTCTCATAAGCATTGGTTGACAAGTGCTTTTACAGACATTTAGAAATTCTATTTCAATTATGTTATTGTGATGCTACTTGACAGGTAACACAGCATATGCAGATTCCACTTTCTTATGCTGATGCAGTAATCGGGGAAGCTGGTGCAAATATTAGCTATATCCGTCGTGCTAGTGGGGCAACCATAACCATACAAGAAAGCAGGGGGATTCCAGGAGAGATGACTGCTGAGATTGGTGGCAGTGCTTCACAAGTCCAAACTGCTCAGCAGTTGATACAGGCATAATTACGTGCCCTATAACATTAACAATCCATTTCTTTTGATATATCTGGTTTTCTGACAGCTTATTTTCATGATGGACCTCCTCCTCTAACTCAAAGTAGACATCTCTTCCAGGCCCCATTATGCTGCCTCTGACGATATTTGCTTGATCTTCTTTATATTACCTATATTACATAGAAAAATATGGATACTTGTTGGTGATCATCAGGAAATAATCTAGAAAAGAAAATAGACCTGGGACATCACATGCATGAGACTAACTTGTTGGCTATCATCAGTGCTCATCTTCTCATGCAACTTTGAACAGTTAGCGACTCATTCATCAAGAATTTAGCTGAGATCTGTAGCATGTATTAAAGTGTTTCCTCCAAGATTTTAGAGATACAACATCTGAAGCTCCACTCTGATATATACCTTCAAGATTTGCGCCTTACTTTTGACCTTATGCCCACTTTTTTCATGTTTCTACCTGAATTTTCATAACGCAAGCAGACTAACAAATCTTTTTTGCTTTGGCAGAACTTCATGGCTGCAGCAGCTCCTACCCCGAGCTCAATGGGTTCTGTGGATCAAGGCTACAATCCTTACCAAGCACACGGCTCCATGTATGGGTCTCCTCCAGCCCACTCTGGCCAGAATGCTGCCCATCGCCCTGGGGGGCACAGTTCAACCTATGGTGCCAACTATGGATATTAGGTTTACTTAAATATACTATGCTTTGTGGAGTTGACGTAGACAAAAACCATTACATTTTCTGATGGGGATTCGTGATTTGGTAGCAGTGTCAACTATATATCTTTAGCAACTAGGTCTTTGTTAATGGCATGCAGTGCCATCAAACCAGCTTAAAAATATGTATCCCATTGAGAGTTTTTCCAATATGCTGTTTCTTTAGTTAAAGACTTTTATGCCCTTTTTTGCATGCAGTTTTTCTTTTTTAGTTTCAGATATAAATAAGTAATTTTTGGAAGAAAACTTTGTAGGAATATTAGAAGAAAAATCAAATCCAAATGCTGCAAATCTGTTTGATATTGGTCGTGCTTTTATAATATCAAATCTATAGCTGTACTTTTTATTTTAACAAAATCTAAAAATATAGTATTATAATATCCATCACTTAAATATTCAACTCTTAAGATCAGAATAGAATCTCTTATAATAAAATTAAAATAAACTATAAAACTTAAATAAATAAAAATAATATACTAAAGGAAGAATACTTTTAACTTTTTTAACGAAGGAAATTTTGTCAAAATAACTTAAATATAAGCCTAAATAAAATAAAAGTAAAAAATAAAAAATATGCCTAAATATAAAACGGCAATCGCTAATTTCAAAGTACCGCAAAAATTTGAGTAATAAATTATATATTTAAATTAAAAACCAAACGTTAAAGTAAAAGGGTAAGCTGGTAATGTGACATGCTATCACCGGCACACCTGCCGCAAGGAGCCGCATAACGCGACACAGCGTTAATGAAAATAAAACAAAGTAGAAAACGCCCGGCGGATTTGGTTCTCGTAATGCGTTTCTCCAGGGTTAGCCTCCGGATCCCCTCACCTCCCAGTGAGCCGGTGCGCTTACCCCCCCACCCACCTGGCCACCCACTCCACCTGCGCCCAATGGCGGCGCTTCTGCTGCGGCCCTCTCCGCTGTCACGACACCGCCCCGTTACCTGACGGCGTTAACCCTCGCGTCAGGTATAAATACGGAGGGGGCGGAGTACAACGGTCGTCGCCGTTCTCGAGGAGGAGGTGGCGAAGAGGGGCGGAGGGAAGAAGGGGGCGACGGACGGAATCTGGAAAACCTCCCGTGAACGACCTCCGGGATCCCTCGCTCGTTGCTACTTGCTTGGACAGCGATTTCATATGTAACAAGCTCTGTCGATTTCCTCGTCTGGATCTCTCGTTCTTCGTCCCTGATCTGTTCTGATAAGTGACATTCCATTGGGGAGCTCGGATCTGCGGTGGATCTGATCCACTTTCGCGGTTTCGTGTGAAATTCTGTCCCCGATTTTAAATTTTCTTCTACTTCTGGTTTGATTTAGATGGCTTCAAAATGATGCCTTTGCATCAGGATTTACCTTTTGTTAATGTTGGTGTTTATGTGCTTTCTGCTACTCAATTCTGATTCCTTCTGTTGTTCTACATGGAGTTAAAATGCTGTTGTGGTTTTCTCCCGTTTTCCCATTGTTTGTATCGCATGCTTATTCTGGAGGATTCCTTTCATAAAATAGAGTAATGAGTTTGGCTATTGTCTTGGTGTGGAAAAAAGTAACGCGAGCTACTATTGCTTCTTTAGTATTCCTTCAAAAGAATGGCCTTTGTATTTATTGCCTCCAAAAGCATGTCTTGCGCGTGTTGTTAGTTATTTCTTTCTATTTACAAAAGATAAAGTGTATTAAGAAAGTGCATTTGCAAATATTGAAGCATTTGGTTGATATTGAATGGTCCAGTTCTTGACTGTTATTTCTTATGCAACAACTCTTGTAAAAAGGAAGATATTGAGCGTGTCAAAGCCAGTATGTGAAAAGAATTTAGATATGAAGGTTGTACTAATGCTTTTTCTGTTTATTGAATACCTGGGATGTTAATTTAAAAATGTGTGAACATTGTTGCTGTTGGTAAATTGGTGTAGTTTGGAGCGCCAGACATTATTCAGAATGTTACATATGGCTTAGCCATACCAGGCGGTATGGACCAATTTTGGATTCCATGGCCATTTTAATATTGAATTCATTGAAAATATTATTAATGCATTTATTCAATTGGTAAATATCTAATTTATGTTCGTATACTAGAATCTGTTCTCATAAGCATAA
Source organism: Thalia dealbata (assembly GCA_030544415.1). Taxonomy (NCBI): domain Eukaryota; kingdom Viridiplantae; phylum Streptophyta; class Magnoliopsida; order Zingiberales; family Marantaceae; genus Thalia; species Thalia dealbata. The sequence goes on from CM060458.1 coordinate 20,190,471, forward strand.
CTCTTGATATGTCTGGTTCACTCTTTTCAGACAATGGGCAAGGAAGTTAAGAAAATACCAGCAGATACAAATAGGGATAGAAAATCCTCCAATGGCAAAACCCATCTTTCCAGTCCTTGTGCAACTCCCCGTGTTGCTCTGACTGATGAAGCTATCGATAATAGCCCAGATATAGGAGATTCTCATTGGCATGCAACAGCTCATATTGGTTATTTAAGTTTGGATCCGAATATTACAGAAAAGCAGAATAGTGATCAGAGGTCATCAAATAAGAAGTCAGCATCATCACATTCTGCTACAGCATCTGTACGGTCTAATCATACTGTTCCTCAGCCATTTAATCTTGCAACTGAAAAGCGCGCTTCTAGTGGATTTCGTGTTTTGGTTGGTGAGGTTGGTACAAATGGTAGCAAGCATCCTAATGTTGATATCCAGCCAGCAAACATCCAAAATAAGACTCAGCAGGTATTTTTTCTTGGTTCCTTTGCCCTGAACCTTAGGGGTTTCTATGTGTTTCTGTTTTTCATTTTACTCAAAATCAATTTCATCTGTTACTGCTTGTTCTTTCTTGGACATTTCCAGCAATAGCTGAACCAGTGCATCTTCAGTTGAATTTTCACTTGTAGGCCTCCTTTTCTTCTTTGTCATTTGATACAAAGGATAAGTAACTTTGTGTTTTCATCATATCCTCAACATAAATTCAATTCTTTATTTCTTAGTGAGAGATTTCTGTGTCTCAGAGTATATAGTATTCTTGAAGAATGGTTAGTTAAATACATCAGATAACTGGATTTATTCAGGATTGTTGTTCTGCAATGTGTTTGCAGAGTAAACCATTGGTTCCTGATAATACCATGCACCCTGATGAAGAGGATTCAAACTCTGCTGATTCTTCGTATCCTTTGTTGAACTATTGTCTCTATCTAATTCCTTGCCTAGTTAAAAGAAATAGTCTATTCACTTTTCCTGAGCTGGTACAGTACCGTGCCATCTGCAAGGAATTCAAAAGCTGGGACAAATATGGCACATGCCCCTGCACTCAGATGCAGTGAACGTGCAGAGAAGTGGAAAGAGGTATTTTCTTTACTGCTATTTGATCATTAAAGTCATTGATGAATTTTTGAAGGGGTTGCTAATATTCATTTTCCTCATTTCTATAGTTCCACTCAAAGTTGGAAGAGAAACAACATGCTCTGGAAGCAGAAAAGCTAGAATGTGAAGCAAGGACCAGAGTATATTTTCATCCATCCATTAGTTATTGGAAATAACGTTGCAAATTAAATTGAACTTTGTAGCTAACATGTTTCTTATTTTATCTTCCTGAGATATGAATACTTTATGCCCACTGAATAGTTGACCTGCAACTTGCAAGATAACCTATCCCAATTAAGATAATATAAATTATTATAAAGAGGAGATAATATAAATGATTAAGGTAAATGATCCCAAGATGTCATCGGACAGGGAATGTACTGTATGAATAAAAACCTATTAGCAAGCGATAGAAAATGCATGGTAAATTCAAGTTTGAGACTTCTTCTGTATACATGGCGATAAATCACATTTCTGATTCTTGTTACTCATAAAGCAAACTCTTTATGCACATTTTAAATAGAAAACCACTTTTCCTAAATCAACTGATGATCAGACTTAATAGATCCAATAGGAATAGGTAACTCAATTTTCTCCTGATATTGGATTTTGTTATCTTTACCTTGCATTCTCTTTTTTCTGAAATAAAATGTGTCGTAATGTTTAAAATTTAAAAGTTCATATTGAAATAAGGCTTTTAAGGTGGTCCAAGCAAGCTATAAATTTATAGAAATAAATAGAACATGTTGAGGAAGTGGAACTTCTCAAATCTATTCGTGAACTGTGTTTTTACTTGATATTTTGTGTTAAAAAGTTGGTATATAGATACGTGTCAATTGGTGCTTATAAGTATGACCAAATATATGTATTGAAATAGATCTCTTGGTATGCCTCGATATTTCATTAATTTTATTGTTTATATATAATGTTGGACGGCATGGGTCGGTAGTTTCACTGAGGTATTTTTTAAACTTGATGAGTCGTTTCACTGAGGTATTGAAACCAGTATTGATCAGAATTTTGTACCTTCACTACGATGAGGTAGGCAGGACTTCGGTTAATCATAATGCAAAACTTGTCCATACGAGCCATTAGTGCTAAAATAAATTCATCAAGGATTGTTTGCTCATCAAACACCTGCATGCTGTAATATGATGTATTTACCTTGTCCATGTTTTAAGATTTAAATTAAGAGCTAAAATCCTAATTTTTGTAACAGTTGTACCTCTGAACTTTCAATTTTTTATAATTTAGTCTCACCCTTACTTCATGTGCTGCAACACTACCATGGCCGATGAAATGCCATTTTATCTTCTCCTTCCCCATCTCCATTCTTCTTCACAATTGAACCAAATGTTTGACAAGAGAGTTTCACGACAACTGTGTAGGAGTTTTGGGCTGAAGAAGTTCCATCAATTATACTTAATGGTAATTTCTGATCTCAACTACTATCTTTTTCAGGAAGAGGAAGAGGCAGCTCTGAAGCAACTAAGGAAGAGCTTGAATTTCAAAGCAACACCAATGCCTAACTTCTACCATGAGGGACCTCCAAAGATTGAACGAAGGAAGGTAATCCCTCTTAGTTTTTCTCTTTTTACGCTGTCAATTCAATTAATATAGTAAAATTACCATACTATTTGCTGGAATAAGGTAAACGTAATATGAGAATGTCTAACCATATGCTCAGCATACATGTTATGCTGTTGTTCCAATGAAAATTTCATTTAGTTGAGGCTTGAATGCAAATGATTTTTGCACACTATCTAGCGTAGATTTGCAATGTTAATCATACGATACCTTTTCTCAGATTAGGTGGACGATAGGCATCAGCACCCCCAAAAAGCATTGCACAAGCATTAGAATATAATGAAGAAACATGAATACCGTGGGAAAATTATGGAACACCTTTCAATCCTATTCTTGAGATTCCATTAGAAAAGTTTGAACCAAATTGGGACCTTAGGATTTCACCTTCTTTGATGCAACTTTTGTATGTTTTGCGAATGATGGTCTCGGCAGAACGTACTTTTGGATAAGTAAGCCTTTAGCTAACTACCCACGTGGACATAGACAGACAGACTCCCTCAATCCAGGAGTTCAAAATCAAGATGACGAAACCAAAAATATACACATTAGTAAAAGAAATCTATAATCAATATTTAGGGCATTTCAGCGTTAAGAATGTCCATTGTGGAAACTATTTTGAGAGTACATTTATTTTCTCTTATAAGTTTGCCTCTTCTACTGACCTCAAACCCTTGACGGATAGTATTTTAGATCTTATTTAAAAGTCAAATTTGAATTGGGCAAAATTCATTTTGCTCAGTCCTCTGCTATTTCCGGTCTCTCTCTGTCTATATCTGTGTCTTTACACTTTAGGCAGACCCAAGGACACCTAATATATATGTGTTTACACTTCTTATTTTATCAACTTAGTTCTTTCACTAAAATTTTTTCGGATATCCTTCTGCCACAATCTTCTTTTTTTTTCATCAAGGCCCCTCCAACTCGTGCTAAGTCTCCCAAGCTTGGCCGGAGGAAGAGCTGCGTTGATGCAAACAACCCGGCCGACGGTGGCCGTCCTCGGATGCACCGCAATAGTTTGGGTTCTCAAAAGGAGGCTCCATCGAAGGATCATATCCACCCCAGGAGCAGAAATGCAATTGAAGCCAAATCCAACGGGGACAACTTCAAACCTGCCGACACCGTAGAACAAGGTCAAGCCGTCACTGTTGACCCTGTTCAGTCCTGATGCTTGGCTTTCAATCCCTCTTTTACAAATTAATCATTTTTTTTTTGTGATAAAATCTCAGAACAGCACAAGAAAGTTACCAGATAATTTATGTTTTGGTATGTGAAGGTCGTCGGTCGATCGACTTACTTGAGATGTACGATGTTGTAAATTTTTGTACGTATCAAACGATCCCGACATGAATTGTGCAGACTGCTGGGAATCCCTGAAGTACAAGTGGCATTAGTGATTCAATGCTTTCTTTATAAATTATAAATTTGTGTTTTTGATATGTTTATACTTCACTACAAGAGGTAGTGAATCATCGATTTTAATTGGCTGAATCGATCTCAAAGAAAATTAAAAAAAAAAAAATCCAAAAACCTACCAGGACTCATCACATTGGTCAATTAAGGCAAGCAAATAAAAGAAGGCTGCCCACCGACAGAACGCCGGCCAACTAAAAGATGTTTTTTGACCAGGTGTGCTGGTAAAAGTCTTCGATGTTGACTCTGTGGTCAACGCGATCGAAATAATAGCATCATGCAATGCATTAATAACATGCTAATAAATGTACACTTCGGTGTTAAGGCTTCTTATCCTACATCTCATATATCTAATGGATAGTAGATATCAATTTCTTTAAAGTAATGTGCTAATAAATATTTCTGCTATTTATTAAAATTGGGATAATACAAAACAAAACAACATGAATTATTTTTATATCTCATATGAAATTATTTTTACAGTATTGACTTGCAATTTAAGTTTATTCGTTTATTATTATTTAATGCACCACTTGGAATGCTATAAATAGAGCTCTACTCAATTCCAACGAAATTTGGCGGGTATCGACTCCCACAAGAAAAATACGCGGAGCTTATACCCATGACGCGTTCCACCTCGCTCCACCTCACACGTTCAGTGGACCCCAACGGATTTGACCCCCTCCTCACCACACATCAACAGAGTCTGCCGTTTTGGGTACGTCAAGGGCGTAGACACGTTAGAATCTCCTCCTTTTTTTTCTCAACGTAGTCCCCCACAATTTTTTACTTTATTATTTTAGCCCTTATAGTTTGCTCTATCTCACTTTACTCCCTGAAAGTCTACAAAATTACCTCAATTTGGCCGGTGTGATCCCTTCGCTAGCATAATCTATTTTTTAAACTAAATTAGAATAATTAATTTTTACACGGAAGGTTATGTGTTCGATAAGGTTAAAAAAAATTAATAATAAATTCTTTTATTAAAAAAGTGATGTATATCATGCAAACTATATTATTTTAATGCATATACAGAACTTGTGCTAAAATAAATAAGAATAGTGTTAGGAGTTAAATTGACAACTTACTAAATAACAAAACAATAGGAGGATCAAAGTTAATAAAGTTAAAACCTTTTCAAATATAATATTTATCTGTCGGTCTCCTTGACGAATTTTTATTCACTCTTCCTCAACTGCAGATTGTCAAATCGCCGCCGGCGTTCCCACCGTCTCCGCCTCCTCCGATCCTTCGGAGAGGTAAAATAAATCTCTTTTTTTTTCCTCTTCTGTCGATTAATTTTGGCTTCTGGAATCCGGATGTGCCGGCTTTGCTTTTGTCTCTCTCGCCGCCGAGGCGAGGGAGTTTAGCTGGATGGTGCTTTTTTTCCCCAATCGTCTTTCGGTTCGTGCTGCGTCGTTTTCTCCCAATTCCAGCCGCCCTTTTTTGTCACCGCCTTGGCAGAATCCCAATAATGGAGAGAGGAGGGCGGTGGCGGCCTGGTGGGTGAGGTGAAAAGCTCCCACCTTTCGGTTTGCTTTTGTCTCTCTCTCTCTCTCTCTCTCTCTCTCTCTCTCTCTCTCTGTTATGCCCAACTCCACCCATCGCTTCCTCTTCTCCTTCCTGCTCCCCCATCTGCTGTTGAAGAATTCGTTGGAAAAAAAAAAGGTTCTCTTGATAGCTTTGAGGATTTTTTCTTTCTTCCGCTGACTTCCTCCGTTTTGTCATCTGGGTTGGTTTTTCTTGTGCTTGCTCGTTTATCGGTTGATTTGATTGAACCGTCGGTGTCTTGATCTTGATATTAATTTTTATTTCGGTGATTGAGATCTGCTCTTGTTCTGTATATGGAATATACACTAAACAGGAACAAATTGATGAATTCTTTTGTTTTTCTTTCCATTGAGTAAAGTGTTACGCTTCTGCTCTGTTCGTCCTTCTGATTTGATCCAGATGTCGATAGCTTCGCGGGTTTAATTCATGGTTTATTTAAGCTTCTGTTCGTGCTTCAGTACCCCTGTTTATGTGAAATCATAGGAATTTCACTATTGAGAATTTATGTTGATCGAGCATGTTGATGTTTGCAGTGACGACCTTCAGCTTTGGGATAAAAATTATATCAAATTCATCTGGAGGCTGCATGCTGTTTTGTTGGAGTACAGGCTCTGAGAAATTGATGTAAGCCATGGCTTCAAAGACTTCTGTCAGTGGCTTCCGAGGATTGTCAACTGTATTATCATCAGCTGTTCTGGAATGGATATTGATGTTTTTGTTATTCTTTGATGGTTTGTTCTCCTATCTGGTGACAAAATTCTCTCGTGTTTGCAAGTTACGAACACCTTGTATATGCTGTTCAAGGCTAGATCACATTTTTGGAAATGAGGGACCGGGATTCTATGTGGATTTAATTTGTGAAAATCACAGAGCAGAGATCTCACCATTTTCATTCTGTAGTGATCATGGTGAGCTTGCTGATACTCCCACCTTGTGCCGGGACTGTTTCCTTAAGCATGCTACTGAAAAAAAACCTTTGTCGGAGAGCTACAAATCTTTGGTTGGTAAGCTTGATCATGATCCTTTTAAACATGGTGATCCTTGGGACATTCAGGATGTTGGTGATGATAGCCTTCACAAGTTTCATGAAGATGATTTGGCTAGCAGCCCATTTTTGGAAAAGGATGTTGAGCTTAATGCCATTAGCTCACTTGAAGGCAAATCCATCAGAGCTGACATTTCTGAAGTTGACATTCCTTTGCCAAGTTTATCTGCACCTAGACATCTACAAGATGAACTGGGAAAGGCAAGGGAGAGAACTCCCTTATCGCCAAAAGATGACCATTTCAGTGATCAAGGCTTTGATCAGTTCTCTCATATTAGAGATGGTGAAGCTAAAACAAGTGCTTCTGATTCTGAGTCAAAAGTCTCCCTCAAAGATGATAATGAAAGAAAATCTCTTAATCAAGATGGAACAATTGTGGATGATTTGTCGAGTGCAGCCAAGCATAGTAGTCTACAGGTTGAAGATGGAGTGTCTAAGACAAGTGAGGATACCATGGTTTTCCCAAGGAATCATAGCCTTCACAAATTACAGGAGGATGATTTGACTAGTAGCCCTTTTTTGAAAAAGGATGTTGAGCTAAATGTCAATAGGTTACCTGAAGGTAAGTCCATCAAAGCTGATATTACTGAAGTCGATATTCCTTTGTCAAGTTCACCTGGGCCTAGTCATCTACAGGTCGAGGATGTTGTGAGAAAGACATGGGAGAATACTCCCATATCCCCAAAAGATGACCAGTTGGATAATCAAGGCTTTGATCACTTCTCTCATGTTGAATACAGCGAAGTTACAAGTACATCTGACTCTGAATCAAAAGTTCCCCTCCTAGATGATGGTGAAATAAAACCTCTAATTAATGAAGATGGAAATGTCATAGATGATTTGGTTTCTCCTAACAAAGAATCAGAGAGTACCGCTGTTGCCAAAACTATTTTTCCCATTAGTTCTTTTGATAATAGAGCCCCTGAAGAGTCAATTTCCCTTGCGCCAGTTAATATTTCAGATGACAACAGTCTGGTCAACATGAGTTCCTTCAATACAGTTATTGATGAACTTTCAGAACCAACTCCTGACAAGAAAATAAGTATAGCCAAGCTCAGCAATTCATCAACCTCTTTACCTTCTAGGACTGCTACTGAACCTTGTTTAGATGATAGTAATTATGACCAAATTGAAGAATCCGTTCATCCACAATTTGAATCTGGGCCACAAGATCCTCAAGAAGTTCCTGTAGGATCTCTAGCTGTGAAAGGTAAGCTACAGTACCCTTTTCTGCTCTATTTTTAAAGTACTAATTTTTAGTTCATCTGTTATTTACTGTTTCTTTATTCAAGTAGATAATTTGGAGTCAAATGATCTGGCTTGTGTCCATACTACTACTGCTGCTGCAAGTGAACCTGGCCAATCTACAAGTAACCATATGGATATGAATGATGCTTATAAGTTCGCTATTGGTACTAATGGAAGCTTGTCATCTCCTAGACTTAGTGAAGTAATCAAGGGGAATAATGCATCTAGTGGTCAGGAAGATTTGAAGATGGATCCTGGTCTTTATATTGGCAACCATATGGACTTGAATGATGTTTATAAGCTTGCTGTTGGTACTAAGGAAAGGTTGCAATCTCATGAGGGAGTAACCATGAGGAAGAATTCTTCTAGCATTCAGGAAGATATCAAAAGTGACTCTAGTCAATCTATGGGCAATCATATGGATCTAAATGATGCTTACAAGTTTGCCCTTGGTACTAAGGGAAGCTTGACATCTCCTAGATTTGCTGAAGTACTTATGGGGAAGGATTCTTCTAGAGTTCAGGAGGATCTGAAACTCCTAATTTCTCAAATATCTGCAGCCCGGGGGCTTGAGTCTCCATGGATTGAAATGAGTCCTAGTCCCCGATCATATGGACAGGGTGATGAACCTGTATTGCAGCACATAACTAAGACACTCTCTCTGGAGAGGAATGAATCAGGATATGAGTCGCTAGATGGAAGCATTGTTAGTGAATTAGAAGGGGAAAGTGCAGTTGAGAGGCTGAAGCGGCAGGTTGACTTGGACCGGAAGTCTATAAGCCTTCTGTATAAGGAATTAGAAGAGGAAAGAAGTGCTTCAGCAATTGCTGCAAATCAAGCCATGGCCATGATTACTAGGTTGCAAGAAGAGAAAGCTGCTATGCAGATGGAGGCTCTACAGTACCAAAGAATGATGGAGGAACAAGCAGAGTATGACCAAGAAGCACTGCAGAAATGCAATGAATTGCTTACTGAAAGGGAAAAAGAAATACAAGACTTAGAAGCTGAGCTAGAGAGCTACAGGAAACACTTTGCAGATGAATTTTCCATTGATAAAAGAGTGGAACAGAATGGTAACTTCCTTGATAAGGAGATAGCATTTTGTGATGAACCTGGGGAAACTAAGAAACCCAGACGGAGTGGGTCAGGGAATCTGAATGATCCCTTGTCTTGCTTTGAAGCTGAGGAGGCATACATATCAAATTGCTTAAAGAGGTTAGAAGAAAAGCTTCAACTTTTCTCTAATAATGGTATTTATGATTCCTCTAAAAACAATGGTACTTATGATGATCTCTCCAGTTTAAATTCAAATGATGATGATGATGAACTTCCTGATAAAATATGTCCAGATGTTCATGGAGAAGATTTAGTAGAAGGGAATGTAGAGCCAATAGGTGCTCTGGGCACAATCGATCAATTTTCTGATGGTGTTGCAGGTTCAGATCTTGAGCAACATCATCATAAAGATGGTCCCTTAGGAACTGTTCATGTTGGAGAGAGCAATAAGTTGGAAGAGAAGATACGTAGAAAAGTTTCAAGTTCTGTTGAAGGCAACCAGAATGTGAATTTCGATATTGAGAAGCAGTACTCATTGAAGTTACGAAAGAAGAATGATCTAGTTTCTCTTGAAAATGAAGTGTCACGACTAAGTCAGAGGTTGGAGGTACTTGCAGCAGATCGTAACTTCTTAGAACATGCTATCAACTCACTTAGAAATGGAAATGATGGTGTTCGATTTATTCAAGAGATAGCTTGTGATTTGCGAGAACTAAGGAGAATTGGAACAAGAGACCATCTTGCAGCTTGAGATTCTACTGGTCCTATCCAAAAGGTAATATTTTGAAGTAATTCAAATTAGATTCTTTTTGGTCATATGAGCAGAGAAGTTACTAGTTAAATTTTCTGGAAAAAAAAAAAAATCCAAAGTGAAGTGTGTGCTAGCTTATACCTGGGTATCAAGCAAATTTAGCATAATTTTACTTGAATTTCAGTGGATTTCTAATTGCCTTTTGGAAATTTAATGCTAATTTAATTGGTCAATCACACTAGAAATAAATACTTGCAAAATATTAGTATTCATTAATTAGAAACGTTTGAGAATCATTCCAGAGATAGCTTTTGACTTTATCCTAGCAGTTTGGAATGTGAGCTATAACAAGCTAAGTTGGCTGTAGAAATGATAGAACATGTAACTCTCCTTTGTATCTTAAAAGGAAGTTTTATCTAGAAAAGCTCTTTACATTATAACAAATGATTTTTGGGGCTTTAGTCTCTGTAAGGAAGAGAAACGGGACTTCAGTCTGTATCATTATAAAGATTAGCATTCATTTTCACATGGTTTTACCATCTTCCTATCGCACTGATCAGAGGGAGAACTTCCTATACAATCTTCCTGGTATCTGGATTACTGGTAGTTTTCTATATCGTCCACACCCTGTAACCTTTATCTTAGTTTTGCTTCTTTACCATCTGCTGCTAAGACTGTCACTGTCATTATTGTTCTTCTGCTCAATAACCTCCCTTTCTACATTTACTTACCATGTCTTCAACAGTACTACTTTGCATTTTAGTCGGCCACAGCACATTTATTAGCATAAGGTAGAGTATTTTCACACTGTCATTTATGTTCTGTATATTTATTAAGCTTATTCTAATTGTGTAGATTGTTAATTAGATTTTGAGAAACAAGTTGTTCCAAATGAATATTTATCATTTAGTATTCCTTTTCTTTGGTGTTTGAAAAACAGGCATACCTAGAAAATATTTGTTAGATCAATGGTTTTGGGAAATAATTAGAGATAATGGTGATAATTATAAATGTGATGCTTTTATGGATAAAAGCAAATGATACTCTTAGCTAAAACTAACTGTCTCTGCCACTTTGGATATATTGTATCGTTCCAAATTGATGAAATGAACACAATGTTTTATTTCCAAAAAAGAAGTTAAAACTAACTATTAAGAAATATAAATGTATGAATTGGGCTCTTTTCTAATAGTTTAAACTTTTGGAGAAAGTGGTACTCCAACTTAACATGTTATTGGAGGAGGCCTTTTGGTATTTTGGTATTTTGGTTTTTTTAGGAATTGGTGATATTATTTATACTTTACTATATGCATTTTTTTTTTTACATCCTTATGATATATTGGTGAAATGAATGCAATGTTACCTTTTAAAAAAACATATTGACCTATCTAGCTTGTTAAGAATATTAAGCATAGGTTGGGTTCGTTCCTAATACTTAAGCTGATGAGAAAAGTTGTCATAGGGATCAAAATTGGAGTTTCTTGTTCACTTCTGTAGTTGGATTGATACGATGAAGATGTCTTTGTTTCAACGGTGGTCTTTGCTTTCTGGTTTTCTTAATTTAAAAAAAAAATCTTTTGAAATGATATTTTATTGGGATCATAATCATCTACTCTGCAAAGAAGAATAGCCCCTTTCTTCACGTGTGTTGTTGGCACCCTGTTGCCCTTAGAATATTGATGGAACAGAATTGTGATCTGAATGATTATAAAATAAAGATGGGATTGTTCATCTGGCAATTTTATATTGATTAAGAAAATGTTATTTTTGTTCTGTACATAATCTGTTTTGCTGTTCCCTGTGCAGGACTTGGATGTAAAGTTTCCCAGTTTGTGTTCAAGAAGGTGACTGGAAGAGTCTGCACATCAACAATTGTATATTATCTTCAGTAGTCAGAAATATGAGCTGATGCCATGCTTCTTTTCCATTTTATAGCCGGAGCATTTTTCTTTCCTTTAATTGGTTTGGTACAGTTTTTCCTTTTTCAACTTAATACCCTTCAGAGTGCATTTTTTTAGTCTCGTGTGTGAAATGTTGAGAGTGCTTGTAAGAGGGTGATTTTTGTGTGATAGCAATAAGTTGTACATTGTAAGGTTCTGAGATATCCAGGCTTACGTCTTTTCCTTTTTCTTTTGATATATTCTTTGGGGCAGTGTTTTGTGAACCCCAACAATGTATGAAACAGAATATAATTATGTTTTCTGTATCATGTAATAAAATTTTATGATGATATTAGGACTGTGTTTTTGTGTGATAGCAATAAGTTGCACATCGAAAGTATTTTAACGAGTATAAGACTAGTATAATTATGTAATAAAAGGCCTTTTGAGGCATATATTATGATGATCTTTTAGGTCGTATGCTTGTGGGTTTTTTATATTCCTTGATGAGCTTTTCATTTTCATGATATGAATCTTGAGTTAACAGTGGTGTCATCTCCACTTTCTTCACTGTCATCCTTTGTAGAAGCATATCACAATCTACCTTGTTACCTTCCTAGTGCATTCTGCAATCTGAATTCATCACTCAATGATGATTGATGTAATTTCTTCCTCACCATCACCAATATCCCTTCTTGAGATTGCTAACATTTTTTTTTCCTTGGCCTTCAGATGTAAGCTGGGAAAACCTCTATGGCTATGCATATAAACATCTCTTCTTCATCATACTGGCAAAGATCTCATATTCAGTAACCTTTTTAAGCCACAACAGAAAAAAAAAATCTTAAAAATAGTAAAAATGCATATAGATGTGAATTGATTAAGTTGCATATAGTTCAACTTATTCTCCCAATTTAGTTTATTTTCTTCTTCCTTAAGTTTATTTTTTAAAATTTTATAATATGTTATGTTGATTTTAATTTGAATTACTAATTTATTTTAGACATTAATATAATACTGATGTTTAAAAAAAACAGCAATTCAAACTGATGTTTTATGATTTTATAAGTTTTTTACTAAAAAAGTTGAAAATATTGTAGTGCTAGTTTTTTCTGAAAAAAAAATCTAGGAAACCTTAAACTGAAATTAGCCAAAAATAAATAAAAATAAAAATTCAAACTGGAATTCCAAATTCCAAAAGAAGGGCCCCGCCGCTCGCTTTACTCTCCTATAAATATCAATTCACTCTTTCAATTCTACTCCTCGACGCCAGCGGATCAAAGTAGCTGCGCCCTCCTCCTTCCGACCGATCCATCGACCAGGTAAACCCCTAATTCCTTCTTTCCTTTCTCGATCAAATTCTCGCCTCCCGAGGCGTTCGCTTCGCTTTCGTCTCTCTCGCGGTTATTGCGGAATGGTGCTTGCCTTTGTCGCGGTTAATGCGTTCGCTTTGCTTTTGTCTTATACCCTATTGAGCTTGATTTCTACCGTCGCTTTATTCTGTCCTCATTGGCTTTGAACGGATTCGTGAAAAAGGATCTTCTTGATTGATCGCAGGATTTCCTTCTGCCTCCTCTGATTCGTTTCTTCTCGCTTTAATTTGGTCGATTTTTTTTTCTTTGGTTCGCGTGGCTAAGATCTGATGTGATTCAAATTGTTGTGTAATTTTGGTGTTTTCATCCTTTTTATTTGATTTAATATGTTATGTTTCATTCTTTGACTCTAGTGTTGTTTGGTGATTGTTTCCTCATTCATCAATTTTTATGTATAGCTCTTCAGCTTCATGTCAATTCATAGATTATTAAGCTCTAGTTCTTGTATTCGAAATATCTGGTTTGCTCTCTTCAATTGCAATTTCATGAAGCAATGAGCTAGAATGATGTTCAATGATGAGAACTTAATGGTATGGTAGAAACTGACATCAGCATGTTGATGCTTTCAGTGCCAACGCTGAGGTTCGAGCTATTCGGTTGGTTTGGAAGACCAAGTACAATTTTGCCTGTTCTTGGCCCTGCATGTTTTATCAGTCCGAACCATATATCATCTGAAAAACTGATGTAAGCTATGCCTCCAAGGGCTCCTCTCAGTGCATTCCGAGGATTCTCAACTGCATTGTCTTCGGCTGTTCTGGAATGGATATTGATGCTTTTGCTATTCTTTTATGCCTTATGCGCCTATCTAGTAACCAAATTTTCCCGTATATTCAAATTGCAAACACCTTGTATGTTGTGTTCAAGGCTAGATCATATTTTTGGAAACGAGAGACCAAGCTTCTATATGGATTTAATTTGTGAAAACCACAGAGTGGAGATTTCAACATTAGCTATCCGTGGTGGTGACAGGAAACCTGCTGATACTCGTGCAATGTTCCAGGACTATATCCTTATACATGCTTCTGAGAGGAATTCCAATTCTGATACTTGCGAACTGTTAAAAGGTAAGATTGAAGGTCACCTTGATGATCCTAAGGACAATCAGCGCTTTGATGGTGATGATAGCTTTCATGAGCTTTATGATGATGATTTTTTTAGTGCCTCCTATCTGAAGAAGGATTTTATGTCACTTGGAGATAAATCCATTACAGAGAATGTTACTGAAGTTAGCATTCCTTTGACAAAAGCAGCTGGGCATGGCCATGTACATGGAGTGAGAAGATCAAGGGAGAATACTTTGGTTTCTCCAAGAAATTACCCTTTAATTAATCAAGCCTTTGATCACTTCTCTAATGTCAGATACAGTGAAGTCAAAGTTACTTCAGACTCTGACTCAGAAGTCTCATTGCAAGATGACAATGAAATAAAATCTTTAACTACTGAATATGGAAATTCCATTGATGATTCCAGGTTACGCAATGGAGAATCAGAAAGCGTCCCTGCTCCCAAAAGTATTGTATCTGACAGTTTTTTGGGTGACGGAATCCAAGAAGAGTTGATTCATGCTTCAGTTAGTATTTCAAATGAAAGAGTTCTAGAAAATTTGATCCCCTTCATTCCAATAGGCGAGCTTCATGATATATCAACTTTTCCATCTTCTTCTAGTGTTGGTGCTTGTACCATGTTCAAGAACCGTATTCTTACACTTGCTTCTGAGGGTACATCTAGTCCGGAGACTTATAAATCATTAAATAACAAGATTGAAGATAATTTTGATGACACTCCGGTCATTCAAGGGGTTGATAGTGATGATACCCTTGATGGATTTCATGGGGATGATTTGGCTACTTCCCCCTTTCTGGAGAAGGACGCTAAGCTACATGCTATTAGGTCACTTGAAGATAAATCCCTCAGAAGTACTGTTACTGACGTCGACATACCTTTGGAGATTTCTTCTTGTCATAGTCATCTACACTATAAAGATGCAACCAGAGAGACAATGGAAAATAATCCACTTTCCCCAAAGTATCACCCGTTGTGTAATGAAGATCCTGACCGCTTCTATCATGTTGTATACAGTGAAGTGAAAATTACTTCTGACTCAGACTCAGAAGTTCCATTTCAAGATGATGATGAAATTAAATCTCCAACTAATGAAAATGAAAATATCATGGATGATTTGACTTCATATAATATAGAAGCAGAGAGTGCCACTGCTTCCAAAAATATTTTATTCAGTAATTTTCTGGATGAATTAGGCCAAGAAGAGTTGATTCAGTCTGCTTCAGTTTGTATTTCAGATGGCAAAGCTGTGGAAAATTTGATAACTAGCCTTCCAATTATTTATGAACCATCTGAAATCAATTCCGACGAGAAAATAAATGTAGGCGAGCTCTTCAATGTATCATCTATTTCATCTTCTAGCGTTGACACTTGTACCATATTCAAGGATGGTCTCTATACACTTGCTTCTGAGAGGAAATCCATTCCTGAGACAAAAAATTCATTAAATATGAAGATTAATGGTCATTCTGATAACCTTGAGAACATTCAGTGTGTTGAAGATGATGATCGCCTTCATGACTTACATGGAGATGATTTGGCTAGTGCTCCCTTTTTGAAGAAGGATTTGAAGCTACATTCCATTAGGCCACTCCAAGATGGATTAATCAGAACTACTGTTACTGGCATTGACATTCCTTGGTCAATTACAGCTTGTCACAGTCATCTTGAGCCTGAAGATGCAATGAGAGAGACAAGGGAAAATACTTCAGTTTCCCAAAAGTGTCACCCTTTGGGTAATGAAGATTTTGATTGCTTCTGTCATGTTGGATACACTAAAGTTAAACTTAATTCTGACTCTGACTCTGAAGTCCCACTCGAAGATGATGATGAAAGAAAATATCTTTCTAATGAAGATGAAAATGTCATGGATGACGCAGAATCAAAGAGCGGCACTGTGGTTAATGACTTTTTGTCTAGTAGTTGTTGTGATAATAGAGTCCCAATTGTTTTGATTCAGTCTTCTCCAGTTAGTATTTCGGATGATAAGGCTATGGATAAATTGATTACCGTTACTTCAGTTATTGATGGGCTTTCTGAACCCACTCTTGACGAGCAAATAAATGTGGGTGATTTCGATAGATTATCGATATTTTCATCTTCTAGTACTGATGGACATTATTTAGGTGATAGAAATTCAAACCAAATGGATATTTATGTTCCTCCAAATTTTGAATTTGGGCCACAAGAACACCAATGTTATGTTCCATTAGGAGATCCGGTTGTGAAAGGTAAGCTACACTTCATATCTCTGCCTTTCTTTTCAATTTATTATCCTTGGTTAATCTCTCACCTACCTTTTTCAATTAGATGATTTGGAATTAACTGATGCTGCCAGTTTTCAAACTACTGATGATGATAAAATGGGTGATGCAAGTGAGCCTTGTAAATCCACATGTAACCATATAAATTCAAAGGATAATTACAAGGTTGCTGTTGGTACTGACGGAAGCTCACTTGAAGTAATTATGGAGAAGGATTCATCTACTGTTCAGGAAGGCCTGAAAAGTGAACCTGGTCAATCAATTAATAATCACATTGATCTAAGTGATGCCTATAAGCTTGCTGTTGGTGCAAAGGGAATCTTGCCCTCTCCTAAATGTACTGAAATAACCATGAGAAATGGTTCTTCTAGCATTCAGGATGATCTGCAAAGCGAATCTGATCACTCTATCAGTAACCATATCATTCTAGATGATGCTTATAAGCTTGCTATTAGTACTAGCGGAAGCCTGCCATCTACTAGATTTCCTGAAGTAACTACAGGGATTGATTCTTTTGAAGTCCAAGAGGATCTGAAGTTGCTATGGACTGAAATGGGTCCTAGTCCTCGAGCACATGGACAAGTTGATGAAACTGTATTGCACAACATCACTATCTCACTCTCTCCTGAGAGGAATGATTCAGGATTTGAGTCACTAGATGGAAGTGTTGTTAGTGAAGTGGAAGGCGAAACTGCTGTTGAGAAGTTGAAGAGGCAGGTTGAGTTGGACAGGAAGTCCATAAGCCTTCTTTACAAGGAATTGGAAGAGGAAAGAAGTGCTTCAGCTATCGCAGCAAACCAAACTATGGCCATGATTACTAGGTTACAGGAGGAGAAGGCTTCTATGCAGATGGAGGCACTGCAGTACCTGAGGATGATGGAAGAGCAAGCTGAGTATGATCAAGAAGCACTTCAGAAATGCAATGAATTGCTTACTCTGAGGGAGCAAGAAATATTAGATTTGGAAGCTGAACTTGAAAGCTTTAAAAAATGCTTTGTGGATGAATTTTCCTTCGACAAAACAGTTCAACAGAATGGTCGTTTCCATGATGAGGAGATTGCATGCTTTAATAAATCTCAGGAAAGTAGAAGAGCCAGATGGAGCAGACAAGGAACATTAAATGATCCCTTGTCTTGCTTTGAAGATGAGGAGGCGTACATATTGAATTCTTTAAAGAAGTTAGAGGAAAAGCTTCATCTTTTCTCTAGTAACGGCATTTGTGATGATGGTTCCAGTCTCAATGGGAATGATGACAATGGAAATCGAGTTCCTGACAAATTATGTGCTGCTGTTCATGAGGAAGATTATATAGAAAGAAATGCAGTACCGCCAGAAGGTGGTCTGAATTGTCAAAATTATGACGGTGTTGCTGTTTCAGGTTCTGAGCAACATCATCTAAAAGATGGTCCATCAGAAAATATTCAGACAGGAGATAGCATTATATTAGAGGAGAAGATTCCTGACAAAGGCTCAAAATATGTTGAAGTAAACCATGATGTGGAATCCAGCAAGCAGTACTTGAAGGTAGGGAGTAAGAGTGAACTAGTTCCTCTCCAGAATGAAGTAACATATCTATGTCAGAGGTTGGCAGCACTTGAAGCAGATCGTAAGTTCCTAGAAGATGCTATCAACTCTCTTAGAAATGGCAATGATGGTCTTCAATTCATTCAAGAGATAGCTTGTGATCTTCATGAACTAAGGAGAATTTGTATTACCAAAAGGGATCATCTTGCAGCTTGAGCTTTTGCTGATCTTATCTAAAAGGTAAGATTTTGAAGCTGTTCCCTTGACATCTCTTCTTTGCTATAGGGAGTTTGTTTTTCTCAAAACATTCCAAAGTGCATATTGGAAGGAGTGAACCAAATGCAATTTATTTTTCTGTCTCTTGCATCCTCTTTTTTTTTTGCATATATCTAACGTTTTGTGCTTTCTATATGCTGTTTTGTTGACTAGAATTAGTATTAAAGCTTTGATTTTAGTCCCAACGGTGTTGGTAGTATTAAACGCAGACTTAGTGGGTGGTAGCAGCAGTCACGGAAAATATTTCTTCTTCTGGATATCCTAGCCGTAGGGAAGCTAGTAGTAATTTTTCCTTTTTTGATGAAAAGGAAGTGAGTCCATGTGAACTCAATACCCATCCTTTATTGAGAATGAGTATAAACAGTGTATGTCTACACAAACCAGAAACATATCACGATTTACTTTGAACAACACCCGATACATTGTAAGAACAATTTTTTTTTTTAGAACTTAATGAGGCTTGAACCCAAGACCTCATAATCCTCCCATATAGAGCCCAATTACTCTAACCAGAGGGATGTACACTTTGTGTACTACATTGTAAGAACAATTAAAATCGTTTAAATAAGAAAACTATAAGCTGCAGATTCTGTTCATAGCTTTGGATTAAGTCCTGCAGATGCTGTTGCATGGCCAGTGCTCTCCTATTGTACCATGACTTCAACTCTTGCAACCGCATAAGTACAACTGAGATTCCAAAGATTAACTTTGGTACTGAGTTTGTCTTCGAGAGAAATCCAACAATTCTGAAACTACAACTGTGCCGTACTTTTCCACATGAGCTTTTGAACTGGTGCCAACATCCCCTTGTGGTTAAGAACCTAATAAGTGGAGGCAACTGAGAATTTTTCCACTACTAGCATCACTATGTGGGGAGAGATCTTCTCAATCTTGCATTAACATCACTATGTTCATGCATTAGCATCACTATGTGGGCATCAAAAGATCAATGGAGAAAACCATAACATTTGTGATTTTGAACACATGGGAAGATCTTGGTTTTGAAACAATACTTCATGTGGTAGGATGTCATAACTGACAAAGATTGGCAAATATGCAAATTCTAATTTAGCATGCGTCATGGCTTGACTAAACCTATGGATCATGTTTAGTACTTACTACTGCGTGTTCTTTTTTGAAAGACTGCTACCCTTTTGGTAGACCAACAGGACTTATCATAGCCTGGCAGGGCATGATTAGATCACCTCATGCAGATACGGCTAATGCATACCAGATGTTCTAATGATTAAGCACTTTTTATGTTTTAAAAGTTCCGTCCACGTTGCTTCGGTTTCTTAAAATTAAACTCCAAGGCACTTGAACTATTTGTTCCCTACATAATCTGTTTTTCTACCTCTGCTGCAGATTTTTGATGTTAAAGTTTCATGATCTACGTTCAAGACTAATCTATAGAGTTTGAGCACCAGGAACGTGTACATTTGGCTTCAGTTATTCAGAATTGTGGGCAGGTGTCGTCCAAAGGCTTCTTTTCGTTCTATTCTTTTATTTTTTTTGGGTATAGTATTTTCTTTTTAAAATCTATTCCTTCAGAGTTCATTCATTTGTCTTTTTAACAGATTTTTAAAAATTTGGAGTTTTTGCAATAGGGTGATTTTTTTTCCTTTGGTAGGTGTGTGTGATAGCAATAACATGTACATTGACTTCATTCTGTTCTTTTTTTTCAATTATGAGTGGGGTGGTATGAAGGTGGTATTTGTGTCAAGTCTATTCTGCATGCCCAAACCAACAGGATCATCATCATCATATGCTTGTAATTTTTCTGTTCTTCTCAGTGTTTGTTTTCAGGATTCTCAAATGAATGTAACAGTGTATATTATATTTCCTCTGCGATGTAATAAAACCATTATAGTTATACAAACTGTTGGTTGATCAGTAGGGTCTGTGCCTTATTTTTAGGTTATTTGCAATATTTTTCTGCAAGTAATTATAAGGCCGAGTTATATTATTGATTTAATTCAGATGTCTTTTCTCAGCAATTCATTTATCTAGACTCCATATTAGAAAGAAAGTTACGTGTTTGATTCAAATGGATATTAAAGAAATTACACCAAATTATGGTATGAAAGTTACGTGCATGCAAAAAGGATGTTCTAGAAAGGTTAAAAAAGTATTAACAAAAAAGTTATTTTTTAGTAACCTTCTAAAATATATATCAACTTTCTACCGCTTAGTTCATAGTCTCATGTAGTTTCAAGTGATTTTAGTTTTTAAATTTATTATTTGCTATATAGGATGATGATCAGAATAGGCTTAGTGGACAAGCATTAGAGTTTCAACAGTTTAACATCCATACATGGGCAAGATATCCACATGTTAGCTCCTCCTCAAGCAGAATTATTAATGAGAAGTTGAAAAATAAGACGAAGGACACTATTACGAAGAACATGACATATGAGCCTTTTCTAGCAAAAGTTATCTTAAGTAATTTAGTCAATTCTAATTATCATCCTCCCTCAGGACTAACAAGATCGACCAGTATAAAGTAAAACATGCATAAATTAAAAAAGTTTCTTATTAACCTTCTGAAGATTATTCAGGAGCCAAAATTTGCCTTCATAAGTTCAGTGGCAGCTTCAGCAGCCTCGATGCCTGCTGAGCCTGTACAGTAGCTATTACGAATAGTTCGTTTGCAGCATTAAAGCCCCACTGATGATCCTTCCACCATGAACCCCAAACTGTGGTGTGGTTATTTATGTAAACATCTTCTTCGTATTTACTTTTAGGAAGAGAAGTCTCCTGCAAATATGCAACATGATAGTATCAAGAGCGAGGAGGAACTAGATCTCAGTCCACTCCATGAACGATTGGCACTATGTAACATGGCGTTTTCTTAGGTAGAAAGAAAGGCTCATATGTCTCACATCTCAAATATAAAATTAAAGAAAATTATCAATCTGGACAAGAAAAGGTATCTGTCCTCTTATTATTCTACCAGCACCATCATCATATTCAACCTCTCTCCCACTTTGCCCGAGAAGTTCCCTGGGCAGTACTTCTTTCGGATGCTGCATTCCCATATTTCTCCACGATGGCGTCCTTCACTGCGTGCTCTGCTCGTCTCATATCTTCATCTTCTTCCGCATCCTTCTTGTATATACACCTTAATTAATTGCCCTATGCAGCCAATAGCCATCTGCCTGGTGTATATATTCATGCTTATGGTGCCGTGCATTGGATGGTAGCACATCTTGCGTTCGTTTTTATACGAAATCTCCCCCCTGATAAAATTATTGATGTCCAAGTTCATAAATTCTAAGTCTAAAGGTGTACATGTTGACCGGTCAACTAAGTCTAACTTCCAAATATTTAGTTTAACTGAAATATTAATGTCCAATTTGTTTTTTATATATCACCTTCACGCGAGATTAGATTAAGTTCTCGTACTTATTTTAAAATTCAGTGAGTCTTAGATCAATAATTTTTAGTATTGAATACTATCCTTTTAATCAAACAGTTCTTCTATATATATATATCCGTCAGGGGAGCAAACAAAATTGAGTACGTGGATTATCTTCTTTTGCTACACCATCATCCTCATCTCCAACGTGTAAAACAAACTCCCAGGATTAAACACTTATTTATATATCACTTCTGTCTGCCTAATACTTGCACTCAGCACTATGCACACCTTAAAGAAGAAACTTAAGACGATCAATTCATATATTATACGGTAGTCCCGGCTGAGGTTGAGAGTTGGATGGATATTGTTGAGAAAAATTACGCACAATTTTTCTACAAGTCAGAACGAGAAGGAAATTAAAGGCACAAGAAGGAACACAAGAGAATTTGATTACGGAGTTCGGCAAATTGCCTACGTCTCCGGATCTGCTGCATAGATCGTTTTACTAGATGGAAGTGGGATTACAATTCTCAGACTCTCTTTTTCTTCACCCATACAAAAGAGAACAAAAGAGACTTATATAGGTTTCACCCTCTAAATTTAGAAACCCTAAAAATACTTGATAATAGATAAAAATAGATAATGACTTGGTAATGCTTTGCCTAAGTCAAAACTCTATTTTTAGCCTCCTTTAACAATCTCCCACTTGAAGACTGATTTCAATCTGTCTTCACATCTAGATTTATACAGCAGATCTTTCTGGTCTGACTACTCTCGCAGACCAACTGAAGTTACGCACAACTTCAGTTTGTCAATAGTTACTGCCTTTGTCAACATATCTGCTGGATTCATGCTTCCTTGGATTTTATGCAGCAATAATATATCATCTTCTAATAAAGATCTGATAAAATGATAACGAAGTCCAATATGCTTCGTCCTCGAGTGAAATGCTGAATTCTTTGCCAAGTGTATTGCACTCTGACTATCACTGTGCAGAATATTCCTCTCCTGTTTGAATCCCAGCTCAGTTAACAAACCTTGAAGCCATATCATTTCTTTACTTGCTTCGGTCACTGCAACATATTCAGCCTCTGTAGTGGATAATGTGACAATCTTCTGCAACCGTGACATCCAACTAACAGCTGTATTTCCAACAGTGAATATATAACCAGTAGTGCTTTTCCGGTTATCAATTTCACCTCCAAAATCTGCATCTACATAACCTTGTACTTTTAGTTCACCTTTACTAAAGTACAAACACTTCTCTGTAGTACCTTGTAGATATCTCAAAATCCACTTTACTGCTTCCCAATGAGCTTTTCCTGGATTTGACATAAATCTGCTGACAACTCCCACTGCATGGCCAATGTCTGGTCTTGTACAAGTCATAGCATACATCAAGCTTCCAATGGCTGAGGCATAGGGGACTTTAGACATAAAAGCTCTCTCTTCCTCTGTCTGAGGGGACTGATCCTTGGACAAACGGAAGTGATTGGCCAAGGGTGTGCTTACTGGCTTGGCTTCACTCATGTTAAATTTCTGCAAAACACGATTAATATACTCTGACTGAGATAACTGTAAAATACCTCTATGCTTATCTCTTGTGATTTGCATTCCAAGAATCTTCTTTGCTGGTCCCAAGTCCTTCATGTCAAACTCCTTTGACATTTGTTGCTTCAGCCTTTTGATATCATCCATATCTGGACCTGCTACTAACATATCATCCACATAAAGTAATAAAATGATATAGCTGGAGTTATACCTTTTGTAGTAGCAGCAGTGGTCAGCATTGCACTTCTGGAAATCTTCCTTGTGCATGAAACTGTCAAACTTCTTGTACCACTGTCTCGGGGCTTGTTTCAGACCATACAAACTCTTCTTAAGTCTGCATACCATATTTTCTTTTCCTCTTTCTGCGAAACCTTCTGGTTGATGCATATATATTTCTTCATCTAAATCTCCATGAAGAAATGCAGTTTTCACATCTAACTGTTCAAGATAAAGATCTTCATTGGCAACAATACTCAGCACTGTTCTGATGGTATTGAGCTTCACAACAGGTGAAAAAATGTCAGTATAATCAACTCCTTCCTTTTGTTGAAATCCTTTGACAACTAATCGGGCTTTATATCTCTTAGAACCATCATGTTCATCTTTCACCCGATACACCCATTTGTTATGAAGTGCCGTCTTTCCCTTAGGTAACTCAGCTAGTTCCCATGTCTGATTAAAGTTCAAAGATCTTATCTCATCTTTCATTGCAAGCTCCCACTTGCTTGCATCATCAGTCTGACAGGCTTCATCATAGCATTCAGGCTCTCCTCCATCTGTCAACAATAAATAATTCATGTATTTTCTATTAGGTACAGGAATTCGAGAAGACCTTCTCAATGCAGGAACTGGAGGAGGCTGTGGTATGCTGGACTGTTGTGCACTGCTCTGACTAACAGGTTCTTCTGGCTGAGGACTTGCTACAGTCTGCTTTGTTATAAGACTGTCTGGGATATCATCTACAGCAAATACTGGCCCGCTCTGCTCTGAGTTACTGGCATCAGTCTTGTGTCTGTCTTTATACATCACTTTTTCATTGAAGATCACATCTCTGCTGCGGATCACCTTCTTGTTTTCATCATCCCATATGCGATAGCCAAACTCATCCTCACCATAGCCAATAAAAGTGCATTTCTTAGACTTAGGATCAAGCTTGTTCCTGCCTTAATCATTAATATGAACATATGCAACACAACCAAAAACTTTAAGATGAGAAAGTTTAATTTCTTTACCATTCCATACCTCTTCTGGTATTCTATGCTCCAATGGAACTGATGGGCCTCGGTTGATCAAGTAAGCTGCTGTGTTGACTGCTTCTGCCCAGAACTGCTTCGGTAGACCTGACTGTATACGGATGCTTCTGGCTCTTTCTGTCAACGTTCGGTTCATACGCTCAGCTACACCATTCTGTTGAGGCGTACCCGGCACGGTTCTTTCCATTTTGATCCCGTGCTCATAGCAGAACTTCTTGAATCTGATGTCTTCATATTCACCACCATTGTCAGATCTAAGTTTCTTAATCTTTAGACCTGTCTCATTTTCAACCATAGCTTTCCAATTTCTAAAAATCTCAAATACTTCAGATTTTTACTTTAGAAAATAAACCCATACCTTCCTGGAGTGATCGTCAATAAAAGTCACGAAATAGTGCTTTCCACCAATGGATGCAGTTGTTGTTGGTCCCCAAACATCAGAGTGAATAAGCTCCAACCTTTCTTTCTTTGGGGTTTTGCCACTTGTCTGAAAGCTGACTCTCTTCTGCTTTCCAAGTATGCAGTCTTCGCACATGTCTAACTCAACTGATTGTAGACCTGGAAGTTTCCCCATTGAATTCATAATCTTCATCCCTTTTTCACTCATGTGGCCAAGTCTCTGGTGCCATATGTTGGAATTGTCATTCTCTGCAGCAGCTGCAATTGAACAATGTCCTTCTGCTGTCATGTAGAGAGTATCATTCTTCTTTCCATGAGCGACCACCATTGCTCCTTTTGAAATCTTCCACCTGTCATCATAGAAGATAGTAGTGTAGCCTTCACTGGCTAATTGCCCAACTGAGATTAAATTCTTTCTCAGATCTGGAATGTGTCTGACATCCTTCAGCTCCCAAATAGATCCTTTCAAATTTATCTTCACAGCACCTTTGCCAACAATATCACAAGGTTGATCATCACCAAGAAATACTTTTCCAAGTTTTCCAGGAACATACCTCTCGAAGAATTCTTTCTTCGAAGTAGCGTGGAATGATGCTCCAGAGTCTAACACCCAAGACTCTTCCTTGCTCTCTAAAGAACATATTAATGCATCATCTCCTCCTGAGGCAAAAGTAGCATTTACCTCTGCATTCTGGTCTTGGTCCTTTGGTGCGCTCCTGCATTGATTTCTGTAGTGTCCAGTCCTCCCGCAGTTCCAGCATTCGATAGTCTTCGACCTCTGGAAATTATTGGGATTTCTGGATTTGGACCTTCTGTCCTTTGATCGACCTCGATAATTTGATTTGCCACGTCCTCTGGTTGAATTTCTTCCTCTTGTCTCTGCATATAATGCTGAGGTTGATGATTCACCCGACTCTCTCCGTCGAATCTCTTCACTGAGAACCAGATTACGGACATCATCAAATTTTAATTTGTTGCTTCCAGATGAACTACTCACGGCTGTGACTGTAGCATTCCAGCTTTCTGGCAGTGAAGATAGAAGTATCAACGCTCGTACTTCTTCATCAAATTCGATACCAACTGAACTCAATTGAAGTATAATTGTGTTGAGTTCATTGATATGCTGGGGTGCAGATGCGCCTTCCGCCATTCGCAAGTTGAACAACCGCCTCATCAGATGAACTTTGTTAGCGGCTGATGGCTCCTCATACATGCTAGAGAGAACTGCCATAAGACCCGCCGTGGTCTTTTCCTTTGCGATGTTGAAGGCAACGTTGCGGGATAGCGTCAGTCGGATAACTCCAAGGGCCTGTCTGTCAAGAAGAGCCCAATCTTCATCTCTCATACCCTCTGGCTTCGTTCCAGAAAGGGGCTGATAAAGATTCTTCTGGTACAGATAGTCTTCGATCTGCATCTTCCAGAATCCGAAATCTGCGCCATCGAATTTTTCAATTCTCACCCTTCCTTCGTCTGCCGCCATTGCTCCCACTCGAACCTGACTTCGATCAAGCAACCTGGCTCTGATACCACTAGTTGAGAAAAATTACGCACAATTTTTCTACAAGTCAGAACGAGAAGGAAATTAAAGGCACAAGAAGGAACACAAGAGAATTTGATTACGGAGTTCGGCAAATTGCCTACGTCTCCGGATCTGCTGCACAGATCGTTTTACTAGATGGAAGTGGGATTACAATTCTCAGACTCTCTTTTTCTTCACCCATACAAAAGAGAACAAAAGAGACTTATATAGGTTTCACCCTCTAAATTTAGAAACCCTAAAAATACTTGATAATAGATAAA
Organism: Thalia dealbata; assembly: GCA_030544415.1. Classification (NCBI taxonomy): domain Eukaryota; kingdom Viridiplantae; phylum Streptophyta; class Magnoliopsida; order Zingiberales; family Marantaceae; genus Thalia; species Thalia dealbata. The sequence goes on from CM060458.1 coordinate 20,216,954, forward strand.
ATAGATAATGACTTGGTAATGCTTTGCCTAAGTCAAAACTCTATTTTTAGCCTCCTTTAACAGATATTTCATCAATGGCTTGCCGGCGTGGGAGGAGTTGGTGCTCCCTGGACTGGCCCTCCTGGTTGACACTCCCTTGCACCAGTGCCTCATCCGGAGGGGCCGGCGCTGGGGGGGCCGAACGGCGATGCAGTGGTGCCTTGTGGGAGAAATCCTAGCAGGAGACTTGGATCGATCGGCATCGCCTGCTTCGGCAGCACTCTCCCGTCGACGTAGGCCACCGACGATGTGGCCAGCAACGAGAAGAACGCCACGTTGAGGAAGATGACGAGGGCGAGGAGGAGGCGCCCACCACCTCTTCCTCCTCTACCCAACTCCATGCCTTCAAAATTCATCGATGACTGTTCTTGCAATTAATTTGCAGATGGAGGAGGCATCGCTTGCGATTAATATAGGCATGAAGTTGCAGGACTTTACCTTAATTTATTAGTTTGGCTCGAGAAAGGAAAACGAAGGTCCTGATCAACTGTTGACCCGGTCAATGCTGACCGGTCAACCTGGTCAACGTCAACTAGTTGTTGACCCGGTCAACGCGGACCGATCACTGTTGATCCAGCTTAACTTGAGTCTGATCCAAGTCCAGCTGGTTCGGTTCGATCGAGTCACCTCCAACTCATCCTAATCCGAATCCGACTCGAGTTCGGTTCAATTTAATTTGGTTCGACTCGGATCTGGTCCAACCAGCCCAATCGAATTGAGTTTGACTCGAGCTCGAACTAATTTTAATTAATTGATTCAGCTCACCCAACTAAACTCAACCTGAACCCAAACTTAACTCAAACCCAACCCAACTAATTTCAATTCGGTTCAACCCAATCAATTTCATTAAATTAATATTTTACTTATCCACTAAGCTTATTAATTAACATTAAGCATGTTTAAATTAATCTAAGCATATAATAAAACTAATCTACACTAACCATATTTAATTACAGCTAAGCATGGTTAATTATTCACTAATCATGATTAAGAGAAATTGCTAATCATGATTAAGATAAAGGGGGCGAAATCGACACCTTCCGCCGCACCCTTCGCCGAAGCTCCCGTCACCCGCACCTTGACGGAACCCTGCTGCCGGAGAAGATTTCGGCGCTCCAGCCGGCGAGACTGCCGGCTCCTCGCTCGTGGGAAGGAAACGGGGGAAGATCTTACACACACCAGCATGTGTAAGGCGGAGAACGAAGTAAAACCCGGCGATCGGCGAATCTCTAGGGCGCGACCATCGGAGGGCGAAATCGCCCAATACCAGGGGGGAAACAGAGCTACCTTCCTCACGAATGCATGGGGAAGGAGAGGAAGCTTCGGCCGGCGAGGCGGGCGGATTCGTGGCTCCACCGCTCGCTAGTGGTGTTGTGTTCGAGCGAGCAACGATGGTGGAAATCGCCGCCTGCTGCATTGGCGTCGGGGCTGATGGGAGGCTCGCGAAGATGCAGAGAGGGCAAGCGACTCCAACTGCAGCGGAGGAGGCGACGCGCCGGCGATTTGGGCGCGGAACGGCGAGCGGACGGTGGCAGCTGCCCTGCTGCGGGTTGTCGCGAAAATGAGGAAGGAGGGGGCATCGTCGAGCTCCCCTTTCTGCCGGGGAGTGGTGCGCGACGGGCGATGAAGACAGTCGGCCGCCGACGAACGGCGGGCAGCGACCGACGACGAAATGGGAGGCATCGGCGCTGCTCAGTTGCGGAAGAGGGCGACAGCTCGCTCGCGAGGTCGGGGACGAAGACGCGAGTGGGAAGAGCGCTCGGCTCTTCTCGCTCGCTTAGCCCCTTCGAACCGGGTCCAAGCCGGTTCAGTTGGACCGACCGGCTGGCCAGTTCATCTGAACCGGACCCTTTATTTTTCTTCTTCTTTTTTTATATAAAGGGATAGAGGTTTACACTTTGTCACTACATTATCGTCTGTATCCACTTCCTATCACAGGCTGCCAACCTATGTTTTAGAGTAAGTCCTGGCCGGGGACTACCCTTAAGCCCATCAGTGCTTGTCTAAGTCTCTGCCTATGCCCATCACACTGATGTTAGCAGAGAGGGTAGGTAACTGTGGATCCCTCTCTTCCAGCCTCGATAGCCGTTTACCCCGGTCCGCGCTATCGAAACTAATGTGTTCGTGTAACCTCTCTGTAGGCACACCGAACACACACCTGTGTAGTACTACACACTGCCCTTATGGGCAGGGTCACCTTGCAACAATAAATCCTCCGGCTACGGCTAATCGAAAATCCTACACACGTATTAAATCCTAGGATCTGGACTACCGTCGGTATACCTGCAGAGCATCTAGAACGATTGCCGTTGTCCACAGACCCACTGTCCACGGCGTATGGAGAGAATTCGCCACCCAACACTCACACGAGTGCAGAGATAGCTACATCTCCCATTTGCCCAAAATCGGACTATCGCGGTAGCGACCATTCACTACACGCGCGGGAATACGGTGTAAATATGTCTTAGTCCTATGTTGGGACTACGGTGTCAATAAATAAGTTTAATATTTTTATGTTTGACATCTCTTCAGTGCATACATGTCATTTAATTATTTAACAATTCACACACAAGTATAATTTCAACGATCATCATGCACAATTTAATAATTTTCTTCAACAAGCATATGCGCATGTAATAATAACACCAAAACACGCATTGTGCAAAATATTCATAAAAGTAAATACAAGCAAGCAACGTACATGGAACAGTTACGAGACTTTTAAATAATTATTTACTTGCCTACTTAAGGGTTCAATGTAACGAACCTGATTAATACAATCGGAATTGATTTATAAGCAACCGTTCAGCTTGGAATGATGCCCTACAACAAATCACATATTTTACTGTTAACAATTTCTACGATCTATCATGCATTGCTCCTAGCACAACCTAGCTAAGGAAGCCTAACAATCAATAATAGTAATTATGATAATTTTCATTCGACCACTTGACCTTCATGCACATTAAGTTTATTCTTTTCAACTTAATCTCAATTAACCATATCCTTTAAAATCAGTAATTAACTTAATGTGGCTGGGAGAGAAAAAGAACTAAAGAAAGCTCGGAATTTAGAACGAGATACCTAATAAAGTAGTACATAATTTATTATGTTTCTCATATATGGCAGCAAAAGAAATAAAGGAGGAAGAAGACAGAACATAATTAAGTGGAGAGGAGAGAGGTAATTACGTAGAAGAGGGGAAACTTAATAATAAAGAAAGAGGAAAACAATCTCAGTAAGTGAAGAGGAGAAAAGAAGCAATTAATTTAAAAGTGGAGAGAGAGGAAAGGAGCCTCCTCTCCTTCGGCAGCATATAAATAACAAAAAAATATATATATACAAGAAGAAGAAAACAGAATCCTTTAGGTGAAGAAGAGAGAGAGGTGATTAATTAGAGGAGGGGAAAGAGGAAAGAGACTTCCTCTGTTTCGGCAGCAGAAAGTTAAAAATATAAAGAAGAAAGAAGGAACTCCTTCTGCTTCGGCAGCAGAACCTAAAAGGCAAAATAAAACAATTTACAAGGTGATGGAGGAAAAGGAGGTCTCGGCAGTAGCAATGAGAAGAAAGAAAGAAAGAGAAAAATATGAATTAAAGAAGAGGAAAAAGGGTTCGGAAGTAGGTATTCTTTGTTAATTAAGACATTGCCTCCCATCTCTCCTTTGCTGGCAATTCGGCCGAGGGAACTAGAAGGGGAGCAGAAGGAAGGAAGAGCGAAAGGAGAAGGAAACAAAAGCAACGGAAAAGGGAATATGCTAACAGTAGACATCGACAAATGATGAAGACGAACTCGCGAGACTTCGTCATAAAAAATGTTGAAGCTTGAAACTGCTCGATTGCAGGTCAATGAGGAGCTTGGATTGGTCCAGGCGAGGTGGTCGTTCGTCAACAAAAACGAGAACTTGCTGACTCAGCTGCAGAACATCGAGTTCTGATTGCACTTCGAGGTGGAGCAGCAGGCCATGTTCGTCCTCGACATCCTCCCCGCCCCGAGGTCATTTCTCTTCATCGTCCCTCTACCTTCTCTTCGAGAACACCGCGTCGGTGACCAAGTTCAACACGATGATCCCCCTTCTCTGTTCCGGCATCGCTCTCACCTGCAAATCCCACTACTCTTCACAGAGAAACACTGCAAGGGGAGGAAGAGAGGAGGAGAAAGCGTCGGAGCCAGAGATGATGCAGGTCCGTCCCTCCCAACCCCTCCGAAGACGGATAGACGATGTATATCACCTACAGCAATCGGGATGCTTCCGGTGATGAAGACAGTGCCGGTTCTGGCGTCGACGACGAAGCTGCTGGGGGACAACAAAGGGCTCGAGAAGCTTGGAGATGAAGAGACGGTGGTGGAGACGCAGGGAGCGGGGAATCATAGGCGACAAGTGCGGCGGGATTGGCCACAGCGGCGGCGGAGGTGGTTGTCGACAGCAAGGATGAGGTGGAGAGAAGGGACGAAGATGGCCTCGGTGGCGGTGGCGGGGGCGGGAGACTGGAGCCGACGATGAACGAAAGAAGGTGGACCCGGCCGGGGGATCGGATGGATGACGAGAGAAGGTGGACAGAGTGGAGGTAACGGACCGGCCTCAATTTTTTTTATTTAAAAAACCAGTCAATATTTACACGTGGCATATTGACCGGGTTAGTTTAGTTAAAAAAAATTTGCCTCCATCAAAAGCTCAAACTGCATTCATCTATATCGCTAAGGCAGTAAATTCACTACTAATTATATCAATAATAATAACATTGTAGTATCTTATCATCATATCAGTAAGATTTAAATTAAGTCGTTACCGCATCAATAATATCATATCCTTCTCTGCATTAAAAGCATTGAGATTGAGACAGCGATGAAGTTGCGCTTCACGGGATGCCTCATTCTGAGAGCATAACCTTGGACCGTAAGGACCTCCGCCACCGCCGCTGCCGTAGGGCGGCCGTGGACTTGGATCGATCGGCAGCGCTCTCTTGTAGGCGTAGGTCACGGGCGAGGTGGCCAGCAACGAGGAGGACGCCGAAATGAAGAAGACGACGAGACTGAGGAGGCTACCGATCATCAATCGGAACCTCCTCTTCTTCTTCCTCCTCCATTACCTTACTCCATGAATTTTTTACGTATTCATGGAGTATAGAGCATATTCTACGTAATTAATAAATATATTTTATAATTATTTCATTCAAACTTATACGGCTGTCAACATTATCTTCAACTTGACTGCACCCGCCCACTCACCAATGGACTCACCCGCTTGAAATAAAAGTCTAATCCACGTCGAAGTATCATCGTATATTAAAAACATCGTCGTGACCAACGCACTACATAGTGAGTCACTATATATAAGTTGCTTATTTACAAATATGTATATTATTAGATCATAGTGAGTTGCTTATATAATGAACATATATTTACTACTATTTAAAGTTACATAGTCCCATCTCCACCTATATCATTATATGAGGAGATGAGACTGTGCAAGTATAATTAAAAAGAAGATAGATAGATGATATAATTTATATAAAAAACTAGAGTGGAAATGTACCGAACACATCCCCATTCATAGCAACTAGTCTATTCTTCTTTTTTTCGGGTTCAATACTCATAAAATTTTAAATAGATTTATATTTAAAATCTATAATTTTTTTATCCTTTTTCTCCACAGATTTATAAATTTTTTTCTTGTGATTTTCGCATTAGCACGTAAGCATGCGCAGTTTATTTATTTTAACGCTGAGGCCGCAGTATTTCAAGGAAGAAATTTCAAAGTCTTCAATCGATCAAAAATTCTCCTGGTCAGTAGCATGCACCGGACCTCGTGGGAGAAACCCCAGCAGTAGGTTCGGATCGATCGGCTTCTTCATATGCTCCTGCTGTAACGCGTCGACGGACAAAAAATCGCCGGCAGCAAGGAGAAGGGCAAGGCGACGAGGGTGAAGAGGCCTCTCCATCCTCATCTTCTTCTTCCGTTACCACCGCAGCGGCACTCCATCCTAAATACTTGAGTCGCTCGATGCTAACGAGATGGGTCTGCTTTTATAGAGCAGGTCGGCCGTGGAGAAAGTGGTTGATTGTTATTATTTTTAGATTTTTTTAGCAAAATGGAACCGCCGGTCAAATTTAATTCCCGACAATCTAGAATCACTAAATAGGGGGAAAAGATTAACCCGACGTGCGTGAATCGAACTCGTAACTTGAAATACAAAAACTAAATGCGCTTCCATTACGCCACCCGCGTATGGAAGGCTATTAGGTATTTTAAAAAACTTGTTTGTAATACTATCCTTTATGTTAAAAACATAAAGGAGAATAAAATAAATATTTGAACCCGACGTGAATCGAACACGCAACCTTCTGATCTGGAGTCAGACGCGCTACCATTGCGCCACGGATCCAACTATATATCAGTTGGTAATATACCGTATTATATTTTTGTGTCTATCTGCATGGCTAACTAAGTTATGTATATATACATAGTGAGAGAGAAGGATGTGTGAGAAGACGAAAATAGATGACGAGGAGAGCAGACAGTGAGTGGATGAGTTATTTGATTTAAGATTTTTTTTTTGGTGTTGATAGCAATACATCATATTTACATCGCAAAGACTCAGAATCTTGATTCATTTGTTCAGTCTTATTTAATATCAGAGCAAAAGAAAATTACATATCTGAATAATCAGTAAAATTTGCATGGCCTTATAATTACTTGCAGTAAACAAAAATAGCAAATAATCTATAAATAAAGGCAGAGACCCTACTGATCGACCAGTCCAAAAAAAATCTGGTATACGCCGTTTCATTCATTTGATGAGAATCCTAAAAACAAACACTAAGAAAAAGAACAGAAAAACAATACACAAATGATGATAATGATCCTGTTTGTTTGGGCATGCAGACAAATATCATCCTTTTACCACCCCACTCATAATAAAGAAAAAGTAACAGAATGATACACGAGTACCTGTCCACAATCCTGAATAACTGAAGATAAATATACAACTTCTTGGCGCTCAAACTCTACAAATCAGTCTTGAACGTAGATCATAAAACTTCAACATCAAAATCTGCACAGGAGGTATAAAAACAGATTATATATGGAACTAAATCATTCAAGTTCAACTAAAAGGAAAAGCACCTCAGAGTTTAATTTTAAGAAACCGAAGCAACCTGGATGGAACTTTTAAAAACATAAAAAAGTGCTTAATCATTAGAACATCGGGTGTGCATTAGCCGTATGTGCATGAGGTGATGTAATCATGTCCCGTAGGTCTTACCAAAAGGGTAGCCGTCTTTCGAAAAGGAGCATGCAGTGAGTACTAAACATCATCCGTAGGTTTAGCCAAGACAGGATGCATGCTTAATTAGGATTTTGTAAATTTACCGACCCTTGTCAGTTTTGACATCCTCCCACACGAAGTCTTTGTTTGTGCTAATAGCGGAAAATTCTCAGTTGCCTCCACCTATGAGGTTCTTAACCACTATCTGCTTCAATACAGAGGCAGGGAGACAGAAAGCTTAGAGCATTCAAGGCAATAACAGGTCGATCATCTCACGTTTTAATTTAGAAAAGCTTCTCATCCAGAAGTAGATGGGGTACTAGGAAGCAGAAAGCATTCTTTAGGGAAAAAAAAACATTTTTTTGAGGAAACAGCTATAAGGATTACATCTCACGGCAAAGCAGCTCGGAAGAACAAATTAACTCGACTACAATAAATCATTATTCAAGACAGAATTGTCGATTCTTATATACGTGATCAGCAAGGACGATACAAGTATCGGTTCCCACCCCTTGTCAGACAGTCTTGAAGATGGTACAAGTAACCATTGGCATCTCCATCCCTCATGCTGAGCATCAGAAGATCGGAGTTCCGATAAGGTCGCTGGTTAGGCATCAACCCATAGATCGGACTGATGTTTAGTCATCCCTTACATATATCTGAGATGGAAAGGCAGTAGCTATAAATGACACGAACGCTGAAGGAAACTGTGAGCAGGCAACATCTTGTGGCCAGAGGAAGCAGCCGTATCTCAGTTTTCAATGAAACTAGAGCAGCTTCTGGTTCACGTTGTGTCATGTGATCGGCCATTAATAGGAGCAGTTCGTGAGTCGAACGCACTCGGTCGTGTGTTTCTTTACTCCGTTGGTTCTTTCCTCTGCAGATACATCTTTTTCGGTTGTTAAAAACTCCCTGTCCAAAAAAATCAGAAGACTAAAGCATAATGATGTAGAAATTAACTGTAGGGAGAAAACTGGTCTTCGCTGTTGTTGTTTGACCGACCTGCTCTATAAAAGCAAACCCATCTCGTTGGCATCGAGCGACTCAAGTAATTAGGATGGAGTGCTGCTGCGGTGGTAACAGAAGAAGAAGAGGAGGATGGAGAGGCCTCTTCACCCTCGTTGCCTTGGCCTTCTCCTTGTTGCCGGCGATCTTGTTCGTCGACGCGTTAGAGCAGGAGCATATGAAGAAGCCGATGGATCCGAACCCACTTCTGGGGTTTCTCCCACGAGGTGGGATGCCGCTGCGGGGGCTATCCGACATCAGCTTTAACAGGTGCATTCCTAACTTTATGGGTGGCGTATGCTGTCGCAGTTCATCGACAGGCCGGACCTCACCCGTTCCTCACATACCAAGTCCTTGGCAAAACTTTAATGACTTCTGGAGGCTATATACGTATATATATATATTACTTTTATCTAAATAATTATAAAAGTGTTGCATGCTATGTATGATTATACCAGAGCTCTACCTTATTCAACTATATTTTAAACTTTTATTATCTTGGTGTGTTTTCTTCAAGTTTGTTGTTCACGATATAGAAAGGAAAAAAAGGAGATGTTAATCCATCCGAAGAAGTAACGGTGCAGTATCTTTCACTTTTAGCAAGTTATTAAAAATAATAGTAATAATAATAAAGAAAAATTGTATATAAATACGAAGACTTTGAAAGTCCATCCTTCGAAATATTACGGTGAATATATATATAAATACGAGGAGAAGAATAAAAAAAGGAAGAATCTTTAACGTGCACTGGTATATTTCCACCCAAGTTTTATTATATAATTATATTATCCTTCTTTATAGTTAAAAAAAAACTTATATTTAAAATTTAGAAATCTTTTTATTTTAAAATTAAAACATCTCTTTTAGAATTGAATTAAAGGAATGAGTGATATTTGTAATTTTGAAACATAGGAGTTGAGATTTTACTATTTTAAAGCTACCAAACACGATGGGTAGTTAGTAAAAATTAGGATGCTTTTATAAGATTAGCTCTTTATTACTTTTTGATGGTCAGGGAAACCGTAAACTCGTGTAGAAAAATAAGGGCAAAAGGTATTAATAATCAAATTGGACATAAAGAAGGGTGTTTGGTAGCATAGATTTTTCAATCATGCATTAACACCACTGTGTGGGCATCAAAAGATTAATGGAGAAAACCGTAACAATTGTGATTTTGAATATATGGAAGAGAACTTGGTTTTGAAATAAATACTTCGTGTGGGAGGATGTCACAACTGACAAAGGTTGGTAAGTTTACAAAATCCTACTTTTGCATGCATCACGTCTTCACTAAACCTATGGATCAAATTCAGTATTCATCATTTGTGTATGCTGCTGCTCCTTATTGTTTGTTTTCAGGATTCTCATCAAACGAATGTAACAGTGTATATCATTTTTTCTCTGCGATGTAACAAAACCTTTATAGTTATACAAACTGTTGGTTGATCAATAAGATCTGTGCCCTTTATTTTTAGATTATTTACAATATTTTATTACAAGTAATGGTAAGGTCATGCAAATTTTATTGATGTAATTCAGGTATGTCTTTTTCTTTTCCTCTAAATATTAATTAAGACTGAACAAATGAATCAGAGTCGAGTCTTGTACATGTTATATATTGCAATCAACACACACACACACACACAACTTAAATCAAATAACTTATCCACTCACTGCTTGTTAAGCTCGTCTTCTATCTTCATCTTCTCCCACATATATATTAATTGTATAATTATTATGTATAAAGACAGTCTGATTGGCTTATGTAGTATGGACCCATAGTAAGATGGTAGTGTGTCTGACTTTAGATTAGAAGGTTGAATGTATTTTCAATTAAGTCAGACTTAATTTTTATGAAAATAAATAAAATGATAGCACAATAATAATGTGCTGACTCTAGATCATCCTTGGAAATATTAAAGTGAATATATATATAAATACGAGGAGAATAAGAAAAAGAATGGACTAGTTGCTACTAATCGGGTTCAGTTTCCACACCGTTAAAAGTCATTGGTTTTAGCAAATGGGTTAGTGATTCAAGATTTTCGGGAATTAAATTCTATTATAATTTGACCGGCGTCTCCATTCTGCACCCTCCAAGATTGACTTGCTCTATAAAAGAAGATCCATCTCATCAGCATCAAGCAACTCGAGTAATTAGGATGCAGCGCTGCTGCAGTGGTAACGGGAGAAGAGGAGGATGGAGAGGCCTCTTCACCCTCGTCGCCTTGGCCTTCTCCTTGCTGCCGGCGATCTTGTCCGTCGACGCATTGGAGCAGGAGCATATGAAGAAGCCGATCGATCCGAACCTACTGCTAGGGTTTCTCCCACAAGGTCAGATGCTGCCGGGAGGGCCATCCGGCATCGCATGTGCCACGTGCACTCATAACGGTGTGGGTCAGAATTGCTGCGGTGGTTCATCGACATCCCCAGGCCCACACGTTCCTCACACACCATCAAGTCCTTTGCCGAACGTTAATGACTTTTGGAAGTTATATATATATTTATGTTTGATCGTCGACTTACTTTTATCTAAACAATTATGAAAGTATTGCATGCTATGCCTCATTATACTCGAGCTCTACCTTGTTCAACTATATCATTTCAAAGAAATATTGCATCCAAAAAATACAAGTTGTGTATATCCGAAAGTGATCTAAAAAACTAAATACATTGTGGAAAAAAAATCACAATATCATATTTGTTTAGAAGAAAAATATAAGTTTTGTATTCATTATGATCTGTTAGAGCAACAATTACTTAGATATATACATATTACTAAAAAATTCAAAGAGTCACCGGGTCAGGTTTTACTGTAATTATTTGAGATGCATTTGAATAATTTTCTGATTACATATGACTTTGATTATTCTTGGAGCCGGACAAATTAGTTAACCATAAATATATTTTAGCTAATAGTCTTATAATGACTATACATAGTTATGTAGCTCTGATTTAATATCTTTTATAATGTTCTAAATTCTTATTATCTGTTTTTTTTTTACTTTGTGTTTTCTTCCAAGTTTGTTGTTCACAATATAGAAAGGAAAAAAAAAGATATTAATTCATCCAAAGAAGGAACGGTAGAAAAATGTATATAAATACGAAGACTTGGAAAGTCCATCCATGGAAATATTACCGTGAATATATGTATACGAGGAGAAAAATACAAAAAAAGGAGAATCTTTGACGTGCATGCGATAATTTGATTTGATGGAAAGAAAAAAAGAAGAAAAAGAATAGACTAGTTGCTGCGATAATTTGATTTGATGGAAAGAAAAGAAATAGAAAAAGAATAGACTAGTTGCTACGGATAGGGATGCTTTTGGCATACTTCCACCCAAGTTTTTTATGCATATTATATTATCTTTTCGATTATACTTCCAGAGCCACATCTCCTCTCATGACATCATACGAGGAGATGAAACGATCTAATTTTAATTAACCGTGTGTTCATAGTATATGCAACTCATTATGATCTTATAATATATATATATATATATATATATTGTAAAAGTAATAGATTATTATAAGTTTACGACTTCTTGTTAATTTAATTGTGGTTAGTTTTTATATTAGATAACTTGAGTTTAATCCTCGTTCGACTAAACTAATAATAATCTAATCTAACATAATTTTAACTAATATTAGCCTAAGATTAAAACTTAAAATTTAGACTCAGTCAACGTGTATCCCCTTGGATATGGAATTTATTAACATCAACATTTAATCACTTAGACTTCTTACTAATTGGAGATAGTAGATTCAATGCTTACTAAATATGAAAAAAATAATCGTATTATTTGATGAAACCTCGAATTTTTATAATGGATTAAGTCCAAAATTGATGTTATACTTTTTATAATTTAATAGTAATGATAATATAGAAATAATATACACATGTTTTATGATATTTTTTTAAATTATAATATATTTTACTCTATAAATATTAAACCTACACCTTCTCAATGAGCAAGACATGATATTTAAAATTTAGAAACTTTTTATTTTAAAATTAAAACATCTCTTTTAAAATTGAATTAACTAAACTTCTTAGCGTTTGTTTTTTGGATCCTCAAATCAAAATGAATGTGAGTGTATATCATCTGTTATAGTTATACAAACCGCCTGTTGATCAGTTGGGTGTCTGCCTTTTTTAAAAAAAAGTTATCTGTAATATTTTACTGCAAGTAGTTGTAAGTTCATGCAAATTGATTTAATTCAGATGCCTTTTTCTTTTCCTCTAATGTTAATTAAGATTGAACAGATGAATCAAGAGTATGGGTCTTTCTCGACATACACAAAAAATTGATGGCTGAATACTTCAGATGCACAGACATTGACGGGTGAGCTGCGGTTGAAATTAATTTAACCCATCCGACGCCAACATTGAATCTGACTTCAACTCGAGGAAGACGCCACACCATCGTTTTCCTTTCTCAAGCCAACAGCTGGTAAATTAAGATCAATCTTGCGACTTCACATCTATATTAATCGCAAGCGATACCTCCTCCGTCTGCAAATTCAAGGCATGGAGGAGTTGGGCAGAGGAGGAAGAGGTGGTGGCCTCCTCCTCACCCTAGTCGTCTTCCTCACCGTGGCGTTCTTCTTGTCGCCGGCCACATCGCCCGTGACCTACGTCGATGGGAGAGCGCTGCCGATCGACCCAAGTCTCCTGCTAGGGTTTCTCCCACAAGGCCCTGTGCCGCGGTCCTCCTCCTCCGGATGCAGTAATGGCCCTGGAGTAAGGGGGTGTAATGAGCCAATCTCGAAACCACCACGTCCTCCCACGCCGGCAAGCCATTGACGAAATGTCCATCAACCGTCGGACTCTCAACCTCAACCGGGACTCAGGTATATATATATTAAGTTTCTTTTTTAAGGGTTGCGTAGTTGTTGCCTCACACATATCAGGCAGGCACAGGTCATATATAAACAAGTGTTTAATCCTGGGAGTTTTGTTTTACATGCTGGGGATGAGGACGGTGGTGTAGCGAAATAAAATAATCAGTCAAAAATACATCACTTTTTTAGTTTCTCGGAGTTTGATCTGTTTGCTATGAGGGTACAGGAAATTTAAAAATAAATACGAGAGTACAAGTTTGCAGTTTGATCAATGGATTTAATCTAATATAATTGTAATTTATGAACTATCTATGGAAATATATTTTCTGGCATGATTTTAACTTATGCTGCAGTCAAACTAAAAGTTGGAATTTAGACTTGGCCACCGCTCAACATCTGCACGTTTAGACTTTGGATTTTATCAACCTGTGACATTTAATTATTTGGACTTCTTAAGCTTATCCATTAATTGATGGATGGGGAGGTCCACTCAACCAACTATTTGATATGAGAGGTAATATAATCTAGAGCCTTTATTTCAAATTTTATTCTACTTTAATTATTAATCACAATTTATACTAAAAATTCATTTCTACCGACCACATACTAAAACTACAGGGCAAAAATTTTCTTTTGAGAAGTTATTTCTAAAAAATAAGTTAATTACATTAACACCCCCTTTAATATATGATAATTATAGAGTTTACACTTTATAAATATAAATATTTTGTATGAGGATTTTCAGAATTACAAATACTGGTTTGGGTAGTTTCTAAAGATAACAAAAAATACCCTTATTATATTTAAAATTATATAAACCAAAACATCTCCTTTTGAATTGAATCGACTAAATAAACAAGGAGTGATATTTATAATTTTAAAACATAATAGTTCAATTTTTTTACTATTTTCAAAGTATAAGCGAGTAAAAAATTAGGATTCTTTTATAAAAGGTTGATTAGGCTCTTGATTAATAATTAAATTGGATATGGAAGACTATTCGACAGTATAAACTAATCAAGGATATCTTAATTCACAATGCCATATTGCAGTTCTAGATAGATCAAAATACGTCGATAATTACTGATGCAGAAGTATCAATTATTGTAAATGAAAATGCAATCAAGGATAAAGTAGAATTATTCTTCAAATTTGATATTTTGTTATTTTTTATGGATATCTAATTACGAGCGAGTTAAAAAAAGTACTCAGCAGCATGATGTTGTTTATAATACTAGCATGAGAATATATTTTTAAATTTTTCATTGTATATATATTATTGAAATGACTTATGAATTATTTTTTAATATTTATAGTTTGATTTAACTTAAAAAATAATATATTTTTAAATAAATAATGAGATTTTAATATTATTTAAAAATTAATAATTATGATATTGTTGATGATGTATGACTTAATATCATTTTATTATGTTTTATTTGTTTAATTATAATGATTTTATAATTAAATTATGCTACTATACTATATTTAATCAGATTTACTAGGTATATCAATTTAATCGTAATAGTAATTATATTTAAAAATTAAATTTAAGAGAGGGGTTTATGTGTAAAAAATTTTAAGAGTGAAGAATTTTTAAAAATGAAGTGACTTTAGAAGTGTTACCACCCCGACCCTGAAGAGCCACGTCCCAAGTATAGGGACACCTCTTCCTCATCCTCTATATATCTTTTATGATTGTATAACGAAGAGGTAGTTTTTGGCTTCTTCGCTTGTAAGACAGAGAGAGATAGAATCCTCAAGGAAACCTTATGTTAATGATGTTCAGGTGTTCGTAGTCACTTTTTTTCCTCAGGCTAGTGTCGACGGCCCTTCATCCATCGATACGCCGCACGCACGACTTCTCCTTCCGCCTACAAAGACTTCGGAGAAGTGCCAAGCGTGACAACTGGTATCAGAGCGGAGTCTCTGAACATCATATAACAAACAAACGGTCCTCCTTGGATTCTCCCACAACGTCCGCCAACATGGTCACAAAGAAAGAGTTCAAGGATCTAGAAAAACGGATGGAATCAATGGGAGAGCAGATTCGATCCTCCTAGAGTACAGGCGAAGCAAACTTCAACGCCTTATAAGGACGCATGGAGGAAATGCACTTAGCCTTTGCAGGAATTCTTTCGGAATTCGAGAAGTTCCGAAGCAAAGACGACCGACCGCTGGAAATAGGGGAACATAGTTCCCAGCCTTCGGAGGAATTCAGCCACAACCCGGATCTGTGGGTAGGGATGGCTGCGCCACGTCCGGACCCTCGGCAATATCCGGGCTTTCGTCAACCTGCACGGAGTAATGCGCGCATTCCCGACCCTACCACCTTCTCTAGCGAGAGAGATGCAAAGATCGTGGAGAATTTCTTGTGGGACATGGAACAGTATTTCTGGGCCACAAAGATGGAGGAGGAAGACAAGGTACCCACAGCGGCGGCCTTCCTCCTCGGTGATGCGAAGAAATGGTGGCGGGTACGTTGTGACCCCCACCGCAAGGGGAAAGGGCAGCAATCGACGACTGGGCGACGATGACGAGAGAGCTCCGTCGCCAGTTCCTCCTCATGAATGCAGCATGGCTGGCGCGAGAGCAGCTGCAAAAATTACATCAAACAAGGACGATCAGAGAATACATCCAAGATTTTAACAGCTTTATTTTAGATCTTGGAGATATGGCTGAGGCCGACCAACTCTTTGCATTCCTGCGAGGATTACAACCTTGGGCGATGAACGAACTAATGAGAAAGGGAATATCTGATTTGCAGGAGGCCATCAAGACCGCCGAAGGATTGTTCGATTGGCGCTCCAGCAACGTACCTCCTCAAACAGATACGAGACCTTCCAACCCTCGACAAGGCCCTGCACAAGGCACGAACGGGCGTCACCGATTCTCCACCGAACAAAGGAGACCAAGTTATTCCCCATCGGCGAACTCCGGATACAACAACAGTGGGCCGCCTGCACACACAAACAGGGGCCGACGAGAGGACCACCCATCTCCAACTTAACCCCGACGCGAGGGACTAGCCTCCATGCGCATAGAGGAGGAAGATCCGCCCCAACAGCCGGAGGACGAACCCGTCATCGCTCGAGCAAACCCATTACAACAGATAAGCGTGGCGCAAGGAGACCGCGACTACAAGTTGCTTTATGTTTCCTTGCAGGTACAGAGAAAACAATGCTCGGCGATGGTCGACACGGGCTTAACCCACAACTTCATGAGCGAAGGATTCAGGCACGAATTGGGATTACGGGTGGAAGCCAGCGATTGTAAGATGAAGACGGTGAACGCCACGCCGACGAAGGTGGTCGGAGTGGTCCGTCGAATACCAACAGCAATGGGAAGTTGGCGCAGGGAACTGGACTTCACATCGTTCCCCTGGATGATTTCGACCAGATACTGGGAACCGAATTTCTCCTTCATTCCCAGACAATGGTGGCGCCACATCTTGGGGGCGTCATGGTGATGGATGAACGCCAACCCAGGTTCGAAAGATCTATCATGACAGAACCCCGGAAGGCATCCATGAGAGCAGATGGTACGCTCTCGGCGTTGCAAATTGTTCGGGGCCTCCGTCACAAGGAAGACACTTTCGTTGCCGTCATCCGAATCGATAGTCCAACACAACCCGACACCACAGTTTCGAAGGAAGTTGATAAAGTGGTGGAAGAGTTTCAGGATCGCATGCCCACAAAACTCCCTAAGACTCTGCCTCCGCGAAGGCCCACCGACAATCAGATCGAGCTTTTGTCTGGCGCTCGCCCTCCTGCACAAGCACCATACCGAATGGCACCATCGGAGTTGGCGGAGTTGCGAAGACAGCTCGACGAGTTGATGGAAGCAGGACTGATTCGATCCTCTAAGGCTCCCTACGGGACTCCCATCTTGTTTCAGCGGAAGAAGGAGGACAGCCTCCGCATGTGTGTGGATTATCGCGCACTCAACAAAGTTACTATGAAGAACATATATCCCATCCCACTCATCGCAGATCTTTTTGATCGGCTGCACCATGCCCGGATATTCTCTAAACTCGACTTGCGATCGGGATACTGGCAGGTCTGGATAGCTGCGGGCGACGAGGCAAAGACAACTTGTGTCACGCGATACGGATCGTTCGAATTTTTTGTGATGTCGTTCGGTCTCACCAATGCCCCCGCCACATTCTGCAATCTCATGAACGAGGTTTTTCATCGATTTTTAGACAAATTCATGGTGGTATATTTGGACGATATTGTTGTATATTCTAACACAGAAGAGGACCATGTCGCACACCTCCGGCAAGTATTCTTGGAACTCCGGAAGCATCAACTCTACGTTCGTAGAGACAAGTGTGAGTTCGGGCAACGGGAGATTCTGTTCCTGGGGTACAAAATCAGCCACGGCAAGGTCTGGATGGAAGAGCGGAAGGTGGCGGCGATTCGTGATTGGCCATGCCCAAAGAACGCCTCCAACCTTCGCTCCTTCCTCGGTCTCACGAATTATTACCGTCGCTTCATCCAAGGTTATTCGGCCATCACGGTTCCATTGACTGAGCTCTTGAAGAAAAATCAGAAATGGGCGTGGACGGACGAATGCAAGGCGGCTTATCAGATCCTCAAGACGAAGATGACGGAGGAACCTGTTCTGTCCTTACCAAACTTCGATAGACCATTCAAAGTTGTTATTGATGCTTCGGACAAGGCGTTGTGCGGCATCTTGATCCAGGATGGGCATCCCGTCGCTTATGAGAACCGCAAGCTAAATGCGGCTGAGCAGTGCTACGGTGCCCACGAACGGGAGATGTTGGCAGTTGTTCACTGCTTACGAAATTGGCGAGTATATCTGTTGGGAAACCCATTCGTGGTCCACACAGATAACATCGCCAACACATTTTTCCAGACCAAAAAATGGCTTTCGGCGAGACAAGCCCGGTGGCAGGAGCAACTCGCCGAATATGATTTCATATGGAACCACAAGGCAGGGAAGAGTAATCAAGCCGCAGATGCTCTCAATAGACGACTTGGCGCAATCGCAGTCCGGGCACATGGCACTCTCTCGGATTCCATCCGCACGGCGGGAGAACGAGATGCAGCCTATCGACACATCCTGCGATTGATTGAACAGGGCACCACGCGGAGGTATTGGAAGGATGACGACGGAAATATTCAACTACAGGGGAATAGGTCCTATATTCCCTATTCGTCCGAACTCAGGCAGCGCCTCATATCGGAGTGCCACGACACTGTGTGGGCAGGGCATTCCGGTATCGAAGCGCTTCTGAGCCGCTCCTTCTTTTGGCCATGCATGGGGGAGGACGTTGAAGCCTTCGTCCGCACCTGCTCTACATGTCAACGGAATAAAACTGAGCGGAACAGAGGAGCAGGTCTGCTGCAGCCCCTGCCAATCCCATCCCAGCCTTGGACATCCGTTTCTCTAGATTTCATCACCTCGTTCCCCAAGGTTGACGATGTCTCCGCCGTCCTCGTCGTAGTCGACCGGTTCAGCAAGTTTGCCACCTTCATCCCTACGAACGAGCATGTCATGGCGGAGCAAGCAGCCACTCTGTTTCTTCGGCATGTGGTGAAATATTTTGGCTTGTCGGCAGACATCGTGAGCGACAGAGATCCGCGCTTCACCGGTAAGTTTTGGACCTCCCTTTTTAAATTATTGGGCTCGAAGCTGAAATTCTCCACCGCCAACCACCCGCAGACGGATGGGCAGACGGAGTGCACGAACGCTCTCTTAGAAGAATTTCTCTGTCACTTTGTCACCGCCAACCAACGAAACTGGGTGGCGCTGCTAGACGTCGCCCAGTTCAGTTACAACACCCACCGGAGTTCGGCTACAGAGAAATCGCCATTCGAAATTGTCTATGGTCGTCCCCCTCTTCATCCTGCGGAGTTGATTCGAGTGTCCACCAACGAACGGTGTCCTGCGACTTTTCAGTTCGTATTAAGCCGACAGGAACAACTCGAGGAGGTTCGCGAAAGCTTGGAAAAAGTGCAACGACGGATGAAGAAGCAGGCGGATCGTCACCGATGCCCTCGGGAGTTCTGCGTTGGCGATCAGGTCCTCCTCAAGTTGACACCTCAACTCTGGCGACGGTTGCGGGGCAATCAACTCCGTAAAGGACTACTTCCCCGATACGAAGGCCCTTTCACAATACTCGAACGTATCGGCGTGGTGGCCTATCGCCTGCAGCTTCCGAGCCATTTTCGCATGCACCCCACATTCCACGTCAGTTTTCTGAAGCCTTTTTACAAGGACGACAACCCAGAACGCGTCCAAGATATTCGGCCTTCCTACCTACGGAACGAACCCGCGTGGCAAGTGCAGCGGATATTGGGTCGCCGAACTTTCCAACCCCAAGGCGTCGTCGAATTCATGATCCATTGGAAAGGGGAGCCTCTGGAGGATGCCAGTTGGGAAAACGAAGCTACGCTCCAACCATTCCAGCAAGATATACAAGCTAACCTACAACAAGAATCGATGGGGTCATCGCTTGGCTCAGCGAGGGGAGAGTTGTTACCACCCTGACCCTGAAGAGCCACGTCCCAAGTGTAGGGACGCCTCTTCCTCATCCTCTATATATATTTTATGGTTGTATAACGAAGAGGTAGCTTTTGGCTTCTTCGCTTGTAAGACAGAGAGAGATAGAATCCTCAAGGAAACCTTCTGTTAATGGTGTTTAGGTGTTCGTAGTCACTTTCTTTCCTCGGCTAGTGTCGACGGCCCTTCGTCCATCGATACGCCGCACGCGACTTCTCCTTCCGCCTACAAAGACTTCGGAGAAGTGCCAAGCGTGACAAGAAGGGTTTAAATGAAATTTTAAAAAGAATAGAAAGAATTTTTATAAAAATATTCAATTTATGAATGTTAAATATGAATTAAATTTTAAGGAGGAATTTGTTTGCGAAAATTAGTGTTTTCAGAAAAAAATTAAGTAAAATTGGAAGCGTTAAAAAAATTCATAAAATAGGAAGATGTTTTAAAGTACCCAGTAGGAAATATTAATTGAATTTTTAGAAGGCTTTATCTGTAAAAAATTTAGAAGGTTTTATTTGTAAAATTTATTGAGAAAAAGAACTAAAAATGATGTAAATTTAGAAAGCTTAAAATAAAATTTTAAAAATACAAAGGACCTTTTGTTTAAAAGTATAATATGTTATATTTTAAAAATAATTTAGAAGGATTAGAATGCTAAAAAATAGAAGGCCTTTTTTTAAAAATACTCAATTAAAATTGAGAATAAATTAAATGTATTTGATACTCAATACAGAAGTTTTTTTAGATGTCATTGGTAATATTATCAGTGGCATGGTAGTATAGGATAAAATTTATATTTTATTTTATTACAGTTAATTAAGGTAAAGCAAATCATAATGGTTAATATTAACTAAAAAAATCAAAACAGAAAACATATATATATCTTTTTCATCTAAGAATACGTATTTAATTTTAAAAGAAGTAAAATTATTCATCAAATTCAATATTTTGTATTTTCTTAAGGATAAAAAATTGCTCAATATCACGCCTTTTATTGGATCATCAATATATATGCAGATATAATAATATATAAATATATAAGTGAACACACATGGAAGTATTGGATGAGGCCAAAATCCGGTTTGCTGAATCGGGCCTGCCCTTTCCCCCTTTCTCTGCAACAAGTATTATCAAAATCGAAATTGGCGATAAAAGGAATTGGATTTGCTCTTGGATGAAGGTACGATAATGTAAAGAACTCAAGCATTACCCTATCTTATGATAGGAGTGACCATTGATAGAAAGAAAATATGCACGTACCTTTTTCCCAGCTTCCACCTCAGTGACGCTGGAACCAACTGACAGGATCTGTAACATATTGCAATGGTTTAACACTGCTAGTAAGAATAAAGAACACATTTACATCAATTGACACAATTAATCTTTTGTTCTTACCTCACCCATCAGATAACGTTCAAACTTAACAGCTGACTTAGGCGGAAGAGGGGTTTGCTGGTTTTAGGGATTCAAAAGCAAACCTGCATGCACTCTAGGTATAGGAAATCTTTGCAGATTAAAAGCAGATTAGGCATATTTATAATCGTGAACCGACTCTAGTTTTGTAACGGGGAAGAGTACCTGCGGGAGAAGAAGAGGACGCCAAGGAAGACGAAGGACGATGGACGGCCTGCTGGCCGCACGATGGATCCCTCGCAGCGGAGCCGCCGCCTCTGCTCACTGAAGGTCGAAGAAGGTCAGAGGGAAGATGGAAATCGAAGCCTTACGATTCGATTTTGATAATACTTGTTGCAGAGAAAGGGGGAAAGGGCAGGCCCGATTCAGCAAACCGGCTTTTGGCCTCATCCAATACTTCCATGTATGTTCTTATATATAATTATATATTATTTTTTACCTATATATATATATATATCTAATTTGACGATCCAATAAAAGGCGTAATATTGAGCAATTTTTTATCCATAAAAAAATATAAAACATTAAATTTGATGAATAATTTTACTTCTTTTTAAGATTAAATATTTATTCTTAGATGAAAAAAATATGTGTGGTTCCTGTTTTGATTTTTGTAGTTAATATTAACCATTATGATTTGCTTTGCCTTAATTAACGGTAATAAAATAAAATATAAAAGTTATCCTAGACTATCATGCCACTAATAAAATTGCCGATAACATCTCAAAAAACTTATGCTTACTATTTTTCTTTCTGTGTCAAAATACATCATCTTTTATTTATTCTCAATTTTAATTGAGTATTTTTTTTATAAAAAAGGAACAGCTATTTTTTAGCATTCTAATCCTTCTAAATTCTTTTTAAAAATTATTTACTCTTTAAAAGTTAACATATATTACTTTTAAACGAAAAGTCTTTCTATTTTAAAATTTTATTTTAAACTTTCTAAATGTGCATCATTGGTCTTTCTAAAAAATTTACAAATAAACCCCTATTAAAATTTAATTAATATTTCCTAACGAGTACTTTAAAACATTTTTATTTTCTAAATTTCATTTTTGATCTTCTAATTTTACATAATTTTTCATAGTGAGTCTTAAACACATAATATTTAGTATCAAATAATCAAATAAATACATGAACTTTCTGCTTATTTGCTCTCATATATATCGCTTTAGTTAGTTGAGTGTAGATAAATTAAACTCTTAAGAGAAACTGCACTTTTGAGATATGTTTTTGATCGATTATTTTCTTTTGCTACACCATCATCCTCATCCCCAGTATGTAAACAAACTCCCAGGATTAAACACTTATTTATATATCACCTCTGCCTGCCTAATACTTTCAGCACTATGCAAACCTTAAAGAAGAAACTTAAGATGATCAATTTATATATATGTACGGGAGTCCATACTTGAGGGTTTGAGAGTCGGATGGATGATGGACGTTTCGTCAATGGCTCGTCGGCGTGGGAGGACGTCGTGGTTTGTAGATTGGTCCTTGTTTATAGCAATCCCTTTCATCACCACCACCACGACTGCATCTGGAATTGAAGGGTTTGGGCGGCGCAGTAGTGCCTTGTAGGAGAAACCCTAGCAGGAGACTTGAGTCGATCGGCAAAGCTCTCCCGTCGACGTAGGTCACGGGCGATGTGGCCGGCAACAAGAAGAAGGCCACGGTGAGGAAGACGACGAGGGTGAGGAGGAGGCCACCACCTCTTCCTCCTCTACCCAACTTCTCCATGCCTTAACTTTGCAGATGGAGGAGGTATCGCTTGTGATTAATATAGGTGTGAAGTCGCAGTACTTTACCTTAATTTACACAGTTGTTGGCTTGAGAAAGGAAAACGATGGTGTCGCGTCTTCCTCAAGTTGAAGTCGTGTTGCGTCGGAGTCGGATGAGTTTCATTAAGTTCAACCGCATCTCACCCGTCAAAGATTGTAAAATTTGAAGTATTCAACCACCGATTTATTTAATGCATCAACATCGACAAGATAAAAACTTTCACTACTGTATCAATATCATTAAGATAATGATCACACTGCACGCACCAGTATTACTAAGGTAGTAAAGACTGTACTAAGTATATCGATAATAATAACATCGAAGGAAAGATCTTATTATTATATCGATAAGATCTAAACAAAGTGGCTACCGCATCAATAATATCATATACTTGTGCATTAATAACGTTGAGATTGAGACTCCATTACGTAGCATCGGATGCATTAAGATTAAGATTACTCCCATTATATTCTAAGGACCTTTCGGCGGGTGAGGAAGTTGCGCCCTACGGGATGGCTCCGTCTGAGAGCATAACCTCGCACCGTAAGGGCCGCCATGGATGCATC
Organism: Thalia dealbata; assembly: GCA_030544415.1. Lineage (NCBI taxonomy): Eukaryota > Viridiplantae > Streptophyta > Magnoliopsida > Zingiberales > Marantaceae > Thalia > Thalia dealbata. The sequence goes on from CM060458.1 coordinate 20,240,401, forward strand.
CGCCGCCCCCACCGCCGCCGTAGCCAACGGAGGGCGGCGGCGTCGGCATCGGCGGCATCGGCGGCAGTGGACTTGGATCGATCGGCAGCGCTCTCCCGTCGGCGTAGGTCACGGGCGGCGGCGGCGGCGGCGGCGTTGAGATGGCCAGCAACAAGGGGAACTCCGAGGTGAAGAAGACGACGAGAGAGAGGAGGCTACCGATCGTGCCCCCAGAAACTCTTCTTCTCCTTCCTCCTCCTCCTCCATTGCCGCACTCCATGAATTTTTATACGAATTGATATCGCCGCGTGGAGCTTGAACCGAAGGAGGTAGCTGATGATGTATTATATATCGAGGTAGGCTTTTGACTTGTGAAGTCAAATAACCGGTGATGGTATTTTTTAAGATTCAGATGGTTTTCGAATCACTCGATCCCACATTATCTTCAACTTGACTGCACTCGCCCACTCACCAATTGACTCACCCACTTAAAATATTATATATTAAAAACATCATCATGACCAACGCACTATATACAAATATATATTGCCTGTACAAGTATATATAAGTATGTATAATTACATAGTCCCATCTCCACCTATAACATTATATGAGGAGATGAGACTGTGCAAGTATAATTAAAAAGAAGCTAGATAGATGGTATAATTTATATAAAAAACTTGGGTGGAAATATATCAAACACATCCCTATTCATAGCAACTAGTCTATTCTTTTTTTTTCTCGGGTTTAATACCTATGAAGTTCTATAAAAAAATTCTCCTTTTTTTTATTCTTTTTCTCCACAGATTTATAAATCTGGATGGAGTATTTCAAGGATGAACTTTCAAAGTCTTCAATCCATCAAATATTCTCCTAGTCAAACTGAATAACTTATCCTTCGTTGTAGATATATATTTATAGTAATATATTTCTTTATATTTTTCAAGGACATGCTAAAAGTGAAAGATACTGCAACATTATTTCTTTGGATGGATTAACATCTCCTCTTTCCTTTCTATCTTGTGAATAGCAATAAACTTGAAGAAAACACACAAAGTATACGTATATATATTGGTAGGTATAGTTCCTCCAGAAGTCATTAACGTTTGGCTAAGGACTTGTTGGTGTGTGAGGAACGAGTGAGCCTGGGGCTGTCGATGGTGAAGAGGCCTCTCCATCCTCCTCCTCTTCTTCCGTTACCACCGCAGCGGCACTCCATCCTAATTACTTGAGTCGCTTAATGCTAAGGAGATGGGTCTATTTTTATAGAGGCGGGTTTGATTATTATTATTTTTAGATCTTTTTAGCAAAATGGAAACGGTGGTCAAATTTAATTCCCGACAATCTAGAATCACTAAACAGGTTTGCTAAAACGAATCACTAAACAGGTTTGCTAAAACGGTGGAAAAAGATGAACCCGACGCGAATCGAAGTCGCAACTTTCAAAACTAAAATTAGATGTACTACCATTACACCACGGATCCTGAAACGTAGGGCTGTGATAAATCCTTTTATATATATTAATACTCTATGTTAATATCAAAGGAAAAATTTGAACCCGACGTGAATCGAACACGCAACCTTCTGATCTGGAGTCAGACGCGCTACCATTGCGCCACGGATCCAACTGCAGATCATTGGTAATATAAATTATTATATTGTGTTTCCATCGGCATGGCTGACTAAGATATATATATACATAGTGAGAGAGAAGGATGACGAGCAGAGCAGACAGTGAGTGGATGAGTTATTTGATTTAAGATTTTTTTTGTTATTGTTGATAGCAATATATCATATTTACATCGCAAAGACTCAGAATCTTGATTCATTTGTTCAGAAGAACTTAATATCAGAGGAAAAGAAAATTACATATCTGAATAATCAATAACATTTTTGCATGGCCTTATAATTACTTGCAGCAAACAAAAATCGCAAATAATCTATAAATAAAGGCAGAGACCCTACTGATCGACCAGCCTAAAGAAAATCTGGTATACGTCGTTTCATTCATTTGATGAGAATCCTGAAAACAAACACTAAGAAAAAGAACAGAAAAACAATACACAAATGATGATAATGATCCTGTTTGTTTGGGCATGCAGACAAATATCACTCTTTTACCACCCCACTCATAATAAAGAAAAAGTAACAGAATGATACACGAGCACCTGTCCACAATCCTGAATAACTGAAGATAAATATACAAGTTAGAAAAGCACCTTAGAGTTTAATTTTAAGAAACCGAAGCAACCTGGATGGAACTTTTAAAAACATAAAAAAGTGCTTAATCATTAGAACATCGGGTGTGCATTAGCCGTATGTGCATGAGGTGATGTAATCATGTCCTGTAGGTCTTACCAAAAGGGTAGCCGTCTTTCGAAAAGGAGCATGCAGTGAGTACTAAACATCATCCGTAGGTTTAGCCAAGACAGGATGCATGCTGAATTAGGATTTTGTAAATTTACCGACCCTTGTCAGTTTTGACATCCTCCCGCACGAAGTCTTTGTTTGTGCTAATAGCGGAAAATTCTCAGTTGCCTCCACCTATGAGGTTCTTAACCACTATCTGCTTCAATACGGAGGCAAGGAGACAAAAAGCTCAGACCATTCAAGGCAATAACAGGTGGATCATCTCACGTTTTAATTTAGAAAAGTTTCGCATCCAGAAGCAGATGGGGCACTAGGAAGCAGAAACCATTCTTTAGGGAAAAAAAACATTTTTTTGAGGAAAACAGCTATAAGGATTACATCTCACGGCAAAGGAGCTCGGAGGAACAAATTAACCTACTGCTGGGGTTTCTCGCACGAGGTGGGATGCCGCTGCGGGGGCTCTCCGATGTCAGCTGTATCACGTGCATTCCTGACAATGACGGTGAAAAATGCTGTAGTAGTCCAGAGGCAGGCCCAAAGGCACTCGTTCCTGAAACACCATGAACAAGTCCTTAGCCAAACGTTAATGACTTTGGGAGGCTATTTATGTGTTGCATGCTGTGTCTCATTATACTCGAGCTCCACCTCGTTCAACTATATTATACCTTTTATCATATTCCAAACTTTTATTTTCCTGGTGTGTTTTCTTCAAGCTTGTTCACCATATAGAAAGGAAAAAAAAGAAGATATTAATCCATCCAAATAAGGAACGGTGCAGTATGCTTCACTTTTAGAAAATATATATATATAAATATGAAAAATTTGAACCATCCTTGGAAATATTACGGTGAATATAGATATAAATACGAGGAGAAAAATAAACAAAAGGAAGAATCTTTGAAGTGCATGCAATGATTTGATTTGATGGAGAGAAAAAAGAGAGACTAGTGGCTATGAATAGGGATGCGTTTGGTATATTTCCACCCAAGTTTTATTATATAATTATATTATCTTTTCAATTATACTTCAATAGCCTCATCTCCTCCTCATAGCTTTATGCAGCTCATTATGATCTATATATATTGTAAGTTTAAAACTTCTTATTAATTTAATTGTGGTTAGTTTTTATATTAGATAGCTTGAGTTTAATCCTCTTTCGATTCAATAAATAATAATAATCTATTTTCTAACATAATTTTAATTAATATTAGTATCGTACTAAAACTTAGAATTTAGACTCGTCATCAGTGCCCCTTTAGACATTGAATTTATGAATCTGGACATTTAATTATTTAGATTTCTTAAGCTGATTGCATTAATTGATGGAACCTAAGATCTTTATATCCGATTAAATCTAAAATAGATGTTACACTTTTTATAATTTAATAATAATAATAATTTAGAAATAATATAAATATGTTTTATGAGATTTGTTATATTCACAAAGGTAATTGTCCTCCTTTATAGTTTAAATAAAAAAAACTTAAAAATATTTAAAATTTAGAAATATTTTTATTTTAAAATTAAAACATCTCTTTTGGAATTGAATTAAAGGAAGGAGTGATATTTTTACTATTTTAAAGCTACCAAACACGATGGGTAGTCGGTGAAAATTAGGATGCTTTTATAAGATAGATTAGCTCTTTATTACTTTTTGATGGTCAGGGAAACCGTAAGCTAGTGTAAAAAATAAGTGCAGAAGGTATTAATAATCAATTTGGACATAAAGAAGGGTGTTTGGTCGCATAGATTTTTTCAATCATGCATTAACATCACTGTGTGCGCATCAAAAGATCAATGGAGAAAACCGTAACATTTTTGATTTTGAACATATGGGGGAGAACTTGGTTTTGAAACAAATACTTCCTGTGGGAGGATGTCATAAACTGACAAGGTCTGTAAGTTTGCAAAATCCTACTTTTGCATGCATCACGTCTTCGATGAACCTATGCATCATGTTCAGTACTCTTTATATATGTTTCTCCTCCTTAGTGTTTATTTGTATACGTTATTATAGAATTATAGTAGGTATATCAGGACTGTGTTAGTAGAGATTCATAGATGAATTAATTGTATATTCCGCTGTGTTGTGTATGTGTATGGACGATATTTATTACCTAATGCCTTGTATGGGTCCTCTGGGCTCATACGACGGTTGCCACGTGTCCGACAGGTGGGTCGGGACGTGACAGCTACACCCTTAGCTCCATACGTGCTAGACTCATGAAAGGTTTCGTTCTGACTAACCATCTAAGGACTATCACGGTGAAGATCACCTGTCACATGTGCGGGTAATACAGTGTAAAATAGACCTAAGTATATTATAGGCTACAATGTTCCTAAAATGTATCCGGTCCATATAAAGTCCTGGTGGATTGAGATTTTATGTTCAACTTAAGTTTTATATTATAATTAAGTTGTCAATCACTACCACCTTACTTAAGCATGCCTGTAGTATCCTTTATGGGAGTATTATAATTTATTGTCTATATTCTTGTTGCTATTTTGATGACATAATGTCCACTACTCATATAAAAATACAGGTGTAGTACAATATATTCATATCAACAGAATATTTAAAGAAGAACATTCAAATAGCATGCATCATTTATAAACAACAGATATAACATGATATAAAAATAAAGTAAATAAACAAGAAAGAGGCATCCCATAATCTGAGGTATTTGACAACTGTCCATCTCGACGGCATGACGATAGTTATTATCTTATAATAAGATTTAACAACTCACTTCAGTTGAAGACTCAACTCTTTTAGAACCAACCAAAATTGATTAATAAAAATTAATCATATTACCATTAGACGTCCTATAACAACCATATGTTTTTAATGATTAATAACTCTTTTCCTGACTACTATATTGTCACCATCTAACTTTCCCTAAATAACTTAAGAAAATAAGGAATGATAAACAATAATGCAAGTTTATTCTTTTATTACTCCTAGTCAAGTCAACCACATTATAACACTACTCTTAGCATAATACTATGAAAACTCAATTTGTAAGAATTAAATCAAAGACCACTTGTCACCAAAATCTTTAAGCATGCTACCGGGAAAAAATAAGAAAGAGAGGACAAAAGAAAACAATACTGGGGAGACTTCTCCCTTCTCGGCAATCGTACTTAAATCCCAACACCATTTATTTAACTTTTAATATTTGTTTCCGCAATAAAATCTTAAACAAAAAAACAATTATTTGCAACTTCCTTCATAGCGGCATTTACAAAGTAAAAGAAAGGGAAGAAAAAAAACCAGCTCTCGGCGGATAGCAGACAGTTAAGAAACCCAAGTTGCAAACAATTTGTTCCTTCTACTTGAATGTAATTATACTTTTTAATCACTTTGCTAATCAATATTTCAACCAACTTATCAATATTTTTAACCAAGAGTAAGATTACTTAACAGCAACTATAGCAGCCATAAAGCTGCTGCAAATCCACCACAATAACTCATCCATTTAATCCCAGCAGTAAGATCCAAAAATAAATAAATAAATAAATTATAGATTTAAAACATCATTTGCTTCAACCTCCTTTGATAGCAGGCTGCTACACAAATCAAAACTTCGAAAACTCCAGACTGATTTTTTTTCCTAACCAACAGCATAAAAACCCATCGAAATCCTTGCATTAATCACCAACTATCATCAATGAAACCAAGCTACTGTTCGAGGAAGAAAGAAAGGGTTCAAAACAACTTAGAATACTTAAATGGATTCCAGCGTAAATTCTTCTGCCGAAACCCATTCAACAAATTCGTTTCCCTTGCATAATCTCATGGGAACAGAAGAAAAACACTAACAGCAGCAATAGTAACACAGCACATTAGCAAAAACCGTAAAAACACATCACTTAAGCCAATGCTAGAACATCCAAGAATCTCCAGCATATCAACCACAAATCGTTTCGCAAAAGTCCAGCAACAGCAGGAAACCAACAATCCAGCAGCAACAGCAATCAAAATTTTAAACAAGCATAGCAACAAGGAAAATTTTCTATGAGGATCAAAAGAAACTCACACTCAAACAATGGCTAGTTTGGGGTATAGAGTAGACCGACTGACCTTAAGATCGCTTAAGGTTTATCCAAGCGGAAACCTAATGTTTCTTGCGTCGATGCTTCTCGTCCCAACCCGCTTCGCCACGAGGAGAGAGGGAAGTAATGCTCGTCGTCGTCCTCTTCGCCAAAGTCATCGATGGAAAGTGGCCGCGGGAAGACGATTGGGTGGAGCTCCTCTAGCTGGTTTGTATGGTTCATAAACCCTTGAAACGCATCAACGGGAATCTAAGGGGGTTTATTTGCTAGATCTTTGGGAGCAGAATCAACCATAATACCCCGCACTAGTTGGGCTATTCACAACTCTGGCGAAATCAAGGGTTTACATGCTCTGCTCGTCTTCTATCTTCATCTTCTCCCACATATATGTTAATTGTGTAGTTGTTATATATAATGACAGTCTGGTGGGCTTATGTAGTATGGATTTATGATGCAACGGTAGCGTGACTGACTGACTTCAGATTAAAAGGTTGATTGTGTTTTCGATTCAAGTCAGATTTAATTTTTATGAAAATAAATAAAATGTACAGTTAAATTGAAATAGTCTGCAAGCTAGAATAAGGTATTTGAATACGTGTGGCGCAATGATATCGCGTACTTAGATCGTCACATTGTCCATCCTTGAAAATATTACAGTGAATATTTCATGCGCATGCATTGATCGGAGGGAGACAAGAAAAAGAATAGACTAGTTGCTACGAATCGGGTTCAGTTTCCCCACCGTTCAAAGTCATTGGTTTTAGCAAACGGGTTTAGTGATTCAAGATTGTCGGGAATTAAATTCTCTTATAATTTGACCGGCGTCTCCATTCTGCACCCTCCAAGATTGACTTTCTCTATAAAAGAAGATCCATCTCATGAGCATCAAGCAACTTGAGTAATTAGGATGGAGCGCCGCTGCGGTGGTAACGGGAGAAGAGGAGGATGGAGAGGCCTCTTCACCCTCGTCGCCTTGGCCTTCTCCTTGCTGCCGGCGATCTTGTCCGTCGAGGCGTTGGAGCAGGAGCATATGAAGAAGCCGATCGATCCGAACCTACTGCTAGGGTTTCTCCCACAAGGTCAGATGCCGCCGGGAGGGCCATCCGGCTGTAGCAGGTGCATTCATAATGGTGAGGGTCAGAATTGCTGCGGTGGTTCATCGACAACCCCAGGCCCACACGTTCCTCACACACCATCAAGTCCTTAGCCAAACGTTAATGACTTTGCGAAGCTATATATATATATGTTTGGTCATCGACTTACTTTTATCTAAACAAAAGCATTGCATGCTATGCCTCATTATACTCGAGCTCTACCTTGTTCAACTATATCATTTCAAAGAAATATTGCATCAGAAAAATATAAATTGTGTATATCCGAGAGTGATCTTAAAAATCAAATGTATTCTGAAAAAAAATCACAATATCATATTCGTTTAGAAGAAAAATATAACTTGTGTATTCATTAATATATATATATCTATATTACTGGAACATTCAAAGAGAAAGCAAGTCAGGTTTTACTATAATTATTTGAGATGCATTTGGATAACATTATTTTCTGATTAGATATAATTTTGATCATTCCTAGAGTCAGACAAATTAGTTAACCATAAATATATTCTAGCTAATAGTCTTATAATGGATATACCTTATCTTTTTAAACCCAAAAATATTATGAGTACTAAGGAAAAATAACAATCTAAAGCTCCGATTTAATACCTTTTATCATGTTCTAAATTCTTATTATCTTTTTTTTTAACTGTGTTTTCTTCCAAATTTGTTGTTCACGATATAGAAAGGAAAAAAAAGATATTAATCCATCCAAAGAAGGAACGATAGAAAAATGTATACAAATACGTAAGGCTTCCAAGTCCATCCATGGAAATATTGGAAATATTACAATGAATATATATATATATATATACACACACGAGGAGAAAAATACAAAAAAGGAGAATCTTTCACGTGCATGCGATAATTTGATTTGATGGAAAGAAAAGAAAAAGAAAAAGAATAGACTAGTTGCTATGGATAGGGATGCGTTTGGTATACTTCCACCCAAGTTTTTTATACATATTATATTATCTTTTCAATTATACTTCCAAAGCCACATCTCCTCCTATGACATCATACGAGGAGATGAAACGATCTGATTTTAATTAACCATGTGTTCATAGTATATGCACCTCATTATGATCTTATAATATATATATTGTAAAAGTAATAGATTATTATAAGCTTAAGTCTTCTTATTAATTTAATTATTCAGCACCTCATTATGATCTTATATATATGGTTATGATCTTATAACCATGTGATGTATTCAGCTGGCAGCACCTGAAAAAATTGATTATTTTTCAATGATATTGCTTTGGTCGAGTGGTTAAGGTGTGTGCCTGCTAAGTATATAGATTTTTTTAAAATATTTACATTATCTTTTAGTTGTCGATGATTCTTTTCTTGTTCCAAGATCTATAGTGCATATACTACATATGCAATAACAAGCACAAAATCTGTTTATAGCTTATTTAAATAGAAGTATTCAGCCACCAATTTATTTAATGCATCCACAACATCAAGATAAAAGACCTTTCACTACTATATCAGTATCATCGAGATAAAGATCACACTGCAAGCATCAATATTACTAAGGTAGTAAACACTCTACTAACTATATCAATAATAATAACATTGAAGGAAAGATCTTAGTGTTATTTCAATAAGATTTAAACTAAGACGCTACCACATCAATAATATCACATCCTTCTGCATTAATAACATCGAGATTGAGACTCCATTACATTACATTACATCGATTGCATTAAGATTAAGATTACTCCCGTTATATTTTAAGGACCTCTTGGCGGGGGAGGATGTTGCGCTGTACGGGATGGCTCCGTCTGAGAGCATAACCTTGCACCGTAAGGACCGCCATGGAAGCATCCGCCACCGCCCCCACCGCCGTAGCCAACGGAGGGGGGCGTCGGTGGCAGTGGACTTGGATCGATCGGCGGCGCTCTCCTTTCGGCGTAGGTCGCGGGCGGCGGCGGCAGTGATGTGGCCAGCAACAAGGAGAACGCCGAGGTGAAGAAGACAACGAGAGCGAGGAGGCTACCGATCGTGCCACCAGAACCTATTCTTCTTCTTCTTCCTCCTCCTCCTCCGCCATTACCGTACTCCATGAATTGTTTACGTATTGATTTCGCCGCGTCGAGCTTGAATCGAAGGAGGTAGATGATGATGTATTCTATATCGAGGCAGGCTTTTGACCTGTGAAGTCAAATAACTGGTGATGTTATTTTTTAAGATTCAGATGGTTTTCGAATCGAATCATCGGGCACGATCACTCGATCCCATCGCTTCACTCTTAATCTCAAGTCCCAGGTTTACGACCCTGTTTAATGATACGGCTATTTCCTTTCAAATACATGGGATGCCTTACTCTAAGCAGACATGGGCGTGGGAGGAGACGGTGCTCGGTGGGCTGGCGCTGGCGGAGGGCAATTCCTTCGGCCACTACGAGGGTCACGGCTGCAGCCAGCGGAGCCCAAGGACGCTTCGAAGAAGGGCGGCAGAGGGCCTTCCTTCCAGGAGAAACCCTCCTCCATCGACGGTTATTTTTATATTATTATAAGTTTAAGTCTTCTTATTAATTTAATTGTGGTTAGTTTTTATATTAGATAACTTGAGTTTAATCCTCGTTCGACTAAAATAATAATAATCTAATCTAACATAATTATTCGGTCACTGACTACTTTGCTCGTCTTCTCTAGCAAGCCAATGACGAAATGTCCATCATCCGTCCAATGACTACTTTTCTTTTTTTAAGGGTTGCTTAGTGCCGAAGGTATTAGGCAGGCACAGGTCCTATATAAATAAACGACTAATCCTGACTAATCCTGAAGTTTGTTTACGTGCTGGGGATGAGGATGATAGTGAATCAATTAAAAATATATCACAATTTGTAGGTTCTTTTAGAATTTAATTTATTTGTTATCAGAGCACACACACACAGAAGAATACATAAAACTTACACTTCTATACTTACTAAGTAAAAAAAAAGCTTATAGTTTTGATTTTACTAAATTTAAAAATAAATTAATAAAAATTAGGATGCTTTTTAATAATAGGTAGATTAGCTCTTTTTTAATAATAAAATTAAATACGGAAAAGATATATGATAGAATAAACTCATCGTATGAGTTAATGTTCTTTTACTATGTATTTATTAATTAATTATAATTCTGTTGTAATTAATTTAGGTATATAAATTTAATTGTAATAGCTATTATATTAAAAAAAATCACTTTAAAATTTAAACTGTAAAGAGGAGTTTATTTGTAAAAAAGTTTTGGATTGAAATTTTTTAAAAATGAAGTAAAATTAGAAGAGTTTAAAAGAAATTTTAAAAATAATGGAAAGATTCTTTATGAAATATGAATCAAAATTAAAAGAGGAAAATTAGTTTTTTCAGAAAAAAAAAAGTAAAATTAGAAGGGTTAGAAGAATGTTTTAGAGTAATTATTAGAAATATTAATTAAGGTTTATTTGTTATTTTTTAGAGAATAATTTAAAAAGATGTAAATTTAGAAGGGTTAAAATAAAATATTAAAAGTAGAAAGACTTTTTGTTAGAAAATAATATATGTTATATTTTAAAGAGGGGTTTATGTATGAAATTTTAAAATAGAAGGTTCTTTTCTTAAAGTACTCAGTTAAAATTGAGAAGAAATCAAACATGATGTATTTGATATGGAAATAAAAAATTGTAAACATAATTTTCTTGAGATGCTATTGGTAATTTTATCAATGGCATGATAGAATAGGATAAAGTAAATGTTAAATGAACTACAAAAATCATATAATTAAACAATATATAATTATATATACTGGATGAGGCCAAAAGCCGGTTTGCTGAATCGGGCCTGCCCTTTCCCCCCTTTCCCTACTACAAATATTATCAAAATTCGGATCGTAAGGCTTCGATTTCGATCTTCCCTCTGACCGTCTTCCACCTTCGACCGTCAGTGATCGCGGCAAGGGATCCATCGTGCGAACGGCGGGCGGGCAGCCGGCAGGCCGTCCATTGTCCTTCGTCTTCCTTAGCGTCCTCTTCTTCTCCCGCAGGTACTCTTCCCCTTTACATAATTAGAGTCGGTTCATGATTATAAGTATGCCTAATCTGTTTTTAATTTGCAAATCTTTCTATACCTAGAGTGCATGCAGGTTTGCTTTTGAATCCCTAAAACCAGCAAACCCCTCTTCCGCCTAGCTCATGGCGACGGCTTCAGGTAAATACCCCTTTCATCTCCGATTTTTCTTCCCAGGGGACTTCCAGTCTGCAATTTTTTTTTGTTTAGGAATTTTTCAGTTGACTTTTAGGTATTGCTTTTAATTCCATCCTTGTGTTCTGCGGCTGTCCGCCTGAACTTGATTTTAGTTATGGTTTCCCTTCTATAGTTTGTACTTTAATGGAAGTATGCATCATGTGTTAATCTGCAGACCTTTCGATTGGGTATATTTAAGAGTCCATTGGAAGTAGATAAATAGATAATGAACCAAAATAAAGTTGCTGGTCGTTTGATGATTCTGTTCAATAATCCCTACATACAAGAATTAGGGTTCACAAAGATCAACACATCTCCTTGGAGACTGCAGGTTGATTAATCTGAATGCATTCTCGGCCTAGACAGTGGAAGAGGGAACTGTAGTGTTAGTACCGAAATTGGGATGACATGTTTATGCGATGTGCATGTTGAGAAACAAGTAGGATGCTACATACTCTGAAGTTTATCTACCCTACAGCTTATCCTGAATGGGTGTGATTCAAAAGTAAAATTGTTTACGAGTTCCCGATGGTTGTTCGCCGTACAACATTGCTCACATAAAATTTGGATTTTGAGTAGGCTTGGGCCCTTGTGTAAATTGGACCAGTAGATTCGGTTTACTAAGTTGGGTTGATTTGATAAAATTTATTTAAACCTAATTAAATTGAGTTATAATTTGCAATTGGATTTTAATGAGTTAGCTTGTATTTAATTAATCAAATAAAGTTAGCTATTTGATTGTGTGATTACATTGGCTGGATGATAAAATTTAGTCATTTGATATAATTAATTAATTAACCACAATAAGCTTGTTACTCGTTGGGCTATAAGATGGAAATATGGGCTTGTTAATTAGACGTGAGCTCAAGGGTGTCAATTGAACCACAATGGAGTTGAGCTATTTAGTTTGAGTTAGGGTTACACTGCATATTTGGACTACATGATTAATCTGGACATTGGGCCAAAAATACGAATCTAAGGTAATCGTGATTTTTGTTTTTTTATATATAAAATTCGGATCTTAATCCGGCTGAGGCGGTTTTCTAGGATTTGTCCCTCTTATGGGCGAGAGCATGAGGAAGGAGAGGCGACGGCGGAGATCGCCGTCGGACGAGGACAACGACGGAAGCGGCCTGCGATTGCTGAGGCGGAGCCTACGCCGGAGCGGTGACGGGAGCAGCCGAAGGGAGCGGAGGAGGAGAAGGAGTAGGAGCGGCGGAGGTGGACGTAGCTCAGACGAGGATGGCAGTGATCACTCGGATTCCGGGTCAGACGACCGGGTTGGCAGGCGGAAGGGTTCATACAGGGATGTCACAGAGGAGGAGATCGTTGAGTACATGGCCAAGAAGGCAAGGGGAAATGAAAGGCTTAGAATCTCGAGCACAGGCTTTGGCATCACCTGGGACAAGAAAATTGAGCGTTACTTGCAACAGATTTTTTCTAGCACGGAGAAAAAGACAGCAAGAGTCCGGGTAAATACCGTTGGATAAGGATCAGAGGATTTGCATATGATACAGAATAACTTGTTTGCATTTAGACCCACTATCCAGTATGTTTCGTCCCCTGACTTCCTCGCTTTGTCAGCACTGCAGCAAAAATTATGTCAATAACTCAATACCACACGAGCAGTGTGTTCCCTGCCACACATTGACACCAACAAAATATCACTCATCAGAAAAAGCAAGAGCACCTGAAGACTGGAAGCCAACTGCCCCCGTACTGGTGACTGAAAACTCTGAGCACTCCAGAATTCATCAAAAATTTACGACACCTTGTAGAAGCAAAAATAAAGGGAAAAATTCATCAGTAGCATTTAAATTCAGCAGACCATGGAATCATATGAACTCAGTTGTCCTTCCTCGCCAAATCCAAGCCACCTTAAAACCGATCCAGGGCTCAGCGGTAGGCGACAATTGATAGATTCGCTTCCCTCAGATATGTTGAGTACTCTGACTTCAAGCATCTGCGAAACAGCACGACGGTAGGGCATTAAATGTGGAAATCAGAGCTTGAATTGTATTATAAAAATTGAACTTTATGACCTAAAATGGTGAACATTAATTCAAATATCAATTTACTCTCTCTAATCAGGATAAGTTGCAAGTATGCTACAATTACGTAATCTTACTATTTAATCATTCCACTGCGCATTAGTCAATTAAGCGCACAAACCTGATCCCCTGAAGGAAGAGACTCTGAAGCATGAGTGACTATGGCTAACTTATCCTTGTATCCAGCTGCAGTCACCACTTGGCCACTGAGGCAGAGAACATGTTTCTACAATGAAGTCCATTGACAATAAGCAAATACCATCAGTCAATGACATTGCTGGAGCATTAGTGACAACTAACAAGAAAGAAGTAAAAGCATAAAATGAACTAATCCATCAGCTAGTAATATATGTGACAAGGCATCATAGAACATTCAGAAAATATTAAATTAGCATATAGAATGGCATACCTGCAAGCCACCCTCTGTGAAGATGCGTAAGAGATGAAGGTTGCTAACTGCAGCAACCCAGCCAGTTCCAAGGGCCACAGCCTTCACTTCCTCTCCTTCAAATCTCATTGACCACTAAACCACATGAAATAGCAAAAGCCAGTAAAGACTTTTTTTTTTCAAAACAAAGGTAAGTTGATTCATGACTGTAAATCATTCTAAGCAGATCTTACCTCACTGTTATTGGCCCAGCTACTAAAAGGACGATACATAAGGGTACTCATGTTCTTTTCACCTTTACAAGGATTTGAAAAAACACTTCCATTTTCACTCAGAGCAGCCATCGTAAACCCAAAATAATCAGTCATTGCAGGAACCCTTGGACCTCTTCCAGTGTCGTGAAAATCAACCCGACAAAGATAAGCATGTTAGCCGGAACATTAATTGCAAAATCCACCCATGAAACTATTGCAGGTACATTACTCCATGCACGTACAGCTCAAGCTAACCAGTTAATACATGCATCAACACACAGAAGAACTACACTACCAAAACAACATATATTATTAGAAATTTTCATCACCTCTATGTGGGAACATCCTTCATTTTCAATTGTGGTAATACTTCCAAGCATATTGTAGGCAAGAAAATGCCGCTTTCCAGCCTCTGCAGGAGTGCAACCTGGTTGAAACGCTTCCTGCATTTTTGGCCGTGTGCAATTCATTGAACTCACAATCTCTTCTTTCAAATTTCTCACATGCTTCTTATGTCTAGCAGCGTATCCCTTTCGCATTTCGATTTCTCGCAGCAGTTCATCCTCTCCATCACTTTCTCTCTCAGAAATTTCATCAGAAATAGATTGCTTCCTTCGTCTTTTAAGGCATCATCCAAGCTCCCAGAAGTATTTGGATTTTCATTATCTTCGTCAGAAAAAATAAGCCCACTTTTGTCCCTTCCCTGTGCAGCACCTTCAATAGGAGATTTCATGCATGAAGGCACAGGAGACTCCCATACGCCGCACTTACCCATTTTGCTTCCAAGCCAAAGAACATACTGTGTCGTCAAATTTCTGCCTCTCTATATCTTGCCTGAGATCCACATCCCATATCAAGACCTGCTTGTCCAATCCCGACGTTGCCAGGTACTTCCCATTGGGAGACCAAGCCAGATAGCAAACAGGTCTTTCATGATCTCCTTTCAATGTGAACATCTTTTCTGCCGTGTCTCTGTCGTACATTACCACATCATTCTTCAGCCCTGGCACAGCCAAGGTTTCACCATCGGGGCTCCAGCTTAGAACATTGATCAACGAGGCATCTCCATCGCAGTTTGGTGCGACAGCCCTCAGAGTGTGCACCTGTTTTCCCGATGAGAGCTCCCAGCATATGAGGGTGCCGAGTGAATCCACGGATGCCAAGAACTCATTAGATGGATCAAAAGATAGACCGGTCACGGGAACCCCAGAGATTGAACTGTCGATGGTCGCAATCAACTTAATGCCATCATCATCGCCAGCGGCAGCCAACAAGCTCCCCGATTTGTTGAACGCAACGGATCGTATTGGCAAGGTGAACCGAGTGATGTTGCTCTCAAATTCTCCACCTAATCAAAGCAAAGCAAAGAAAAACTTCAGAAGGGAGAAACAACGCAAGACAGGAGCAATTCTCGACATGTTTGACACTCCCCAGTCCTTGGCAAACAAAAATGGACGGAATAGATCGTTGAGAAGAAAATAATACCGGGAAGTGTGTAGATCTTGACAGAGCGGTCGATGGAGCCAGAGGCAAGCGAGGTGGCGCTGGGGCTGAGGGCGAGCGCAGTGACGCCATCTCTGTGGTGGCGGAGTTCCTTAGGGGGCTGCGAGGGCTGGGAGGCGTCGTGGATGAGGATGCAATGATCGGAGGCGCAGGAGGTGAGGAGGTCGTGATCGTCGGAGGCTCAGAGGACGGAGCAGAGCGCCGGCGAGCCGTCGACCTTGTGCGCCTCCCGCAGCTTAAGCGAACGCTTCATGGCGACCCCCTTCCTCCCTCGCGGTGGTCTCAGTCTTCAGTGTCGGGTGGGATTAGGGCTCCGCCTCCTTATTAATTCCAGCATCAAGATCGGGACTTCTGACGGGATCTTTTTGTAGGGAGAGAGAGAGAGGAAGATGTCCATTTTGGCGGGAATGGGTTTTTAGTTTGTTGTATTCGCGCCACCCTGTCCCGTCGACAACGGCTTTGCTTTTACATAATATAACTCATATTTTCGTCAAAAATTTTATTTAAAAAAAAATCTAAAACCTCATACAATTTATTTTTAAAAAATCAAGTTTTTTTATTTAAATTTAAATTTTTCAAACTCAAATTATTAAATTATTTATTTATAAAAATAAAATTTCACTAAAAAAATTATGAGTTTAATGATAATTAAATTAAAATATATATTATTAAAATAGTTAAGCTCTTAAATTTATCTTATTTAAATTTAAATTGTGAAATTATATGATTATAAAAAATAAAATATCATTTACTCAGAGCCTCATTATAGTAATTAAGGTTCAATACTCTGAATTTTTTAACTCAAAGTTATTAATTTATAAATATAAAATATCATTCATGCTTTCTACTGAAAATTTTAAAAAAAAATTATATGTGTTGAGCTACAATTGGACCGTAATATTTTGATTCACTTCTTATATGCATGCGCATATACTACAGTGTCGAACCAGTGTAGCCTTGCTTGGGTTAGCTCGAGCATAACCCAAAGTTTGCACGACGAGTCATCTCGTGGGCCTTGCCCAAGTTAGCTCGAGCACACAGTCAAATCCAAGTTGCATCCATACAAGTTACAGGCCAAGTAGGTGCTGTTAGACTGCAAACCTGTATGTCATCTTGTGAGTCTCGCCAGAGTTAGCTCGAGTGGTGAGCCGTATCAAGCATAGTCCAATTCAAGTTGCATCCATACAAGCTACAAGCTAAGTGCTAGACTGCAAACCTGTCTATTAGGCATCTTTAAATATAATATTAGATACTTAAAAAAATCAAACTAAAATTATTATTAAGTATATATTTTATTTTTTCAATAATGTTACGAAGTAATAAGTTAAGCCCAATTAATATTCATATGCATTGGTTAGAGACAAGGGAGCGGTACAAAATAATGTACAAGCTGCATTGCACCTTTATTGATATAAGATAATATGGCATGCAAATTACCCCTACTCCTCAGCAGGTAAACTACTCATCTCAGCAGGAAAAAGCCTAAATCATATTCTACCAAGAAAATAAGCTAACAAATGTTTGTAACACCAAGGCAATAAATTCTACACAGACGGACGGGCTCATCTACCGATGAGATCTCAAAAGCGTCATCAGTTGAGAGCGGAGGAGAGAGATGAGTTGAAAAAGATGAGTCGATTCCAGTTGCTAAGGACGACTGCTTTCAAGTCGGTACACGTAGAAGGTGAGAACTGCAACGACCAACACGAGGGTGGCCATGAAAAGATACTTGGGACCAAGTTGTGCCGCTTCGATGTTCCTTACACCTGCAGTCTCGATGTTGGAATCTGAACCTGATGATCCGTCTGCCAGCACAGTCGTCGTATTCAGGCTTTTCTCTGAATCTGGTTCATCTGCCTGAGAACGTTAAGCGAGTTAGTGTTCACTGACTCAAAGCGCTTCAAGCTGATGGATCACTAAGAAAAAAGAACTATTAACAAGGCAAAGACGATTCAGAACTTCATTAAATTATTATATCCAGTCACAGCATTCAGAAATTCACTTACCTGAAACACTGTGGTCGAAGATTCTCCCAGAGTTTCCGGAGATGATTTTGGGGAACCAAGTTTAGCTACTTTACCAGTTTCCTTGTAACTCATAGAACTGTGGGCATTGTCCTTGGCTTTCAATTTCTCACACAGGAGTTTGTTCTTTTTGACGAGTGAAGATATCTGCAAAGAACGGGAAAACACGTGTTTAGAAGACAAAAGGTATTTTGCACGTCTTAAGTTTCTCAGTGAATCAAAATCGAACTTATGTATAACCAAACAAGTAGAGAACACGCCCGATATAAAACATAAGCAAACTTGGAATAATGGTGGCATTCTTTCTAGTACGAACAGTCCCCATTTTACAATCTGCAACAAAATCCAAAGTCCTTTTATTGTCTCTACGTAAACATTACAATCATGAAGATCTACAGAAATCACAAGTACGTGACGTTGAAATTCGATCTTTTTTTTTTTGAGAAAGCTACTGAATCAGCAATGAGTTTGGTTTACAATAATAAAAAAAACGAGGATCTTAGGTTGGTGAAAATGGAATCAGTTGGCTAGTAAGAAAGGAAAATTCAGAAATGTAATGATTGAGACGATACAAACTAGTTGTAAACCAAGAAAGCAACAAAGAACATCTATTCTTCTATACATCGATGAGACGTTGAGTTCAAACTGGTACTATGCTGATTATAGAAACAAAACAGAACATTAAAGTTAATTCCACCAATTTCTCACCAAATACTAAGTAAGAGAAGAAAAAAGGTAAGACCTGTAAATGAAGCCGCTCCCTTTCCAGCGCTAGTTTCATGACCAGATCACTTATTACTTTGGTCCTAATACCAATTTCTTTGGAAGCGGCAATTTTTGCATTCTCAGCTTGAAGCAGGGATATCTCTAAATATTCCAATCGTCCTCTCAGGAAACCCCGCTCTTCATTTAATTCTAAATTGGTGTCAGTCAATAAAGTGCACTTAGATTCAACACTCTCAGCTCTACTCTCCGCTTTAGAAACCTTTGCCTTAAGATCCTCGATCATATTTTGCATATCAGTAATTGCAGTCATGAATTAACTTACCCTTTGTTTTGAAAAAAAAGTCTTTACCGGCTTTTGCTATTTCATGTGGTTTAGTGGTCAATGAGATTTGAAGGAGAGGAAGAGAAGGCTGTGGCCCTTGGAACTGGCTGGGTTGCTGCAGTTAGCAACCTTAATTTCTTACGCATCTTCACAGAGGGTGGCTTGCAGGTATGTCATTTTAATGCTTAAGAAACAATCTTAACCACATATTAAAATATAATAAAATACTAAATCAAAAGGATAAACATGAACTAATAAATATAGAAATTAAAATATAAAATTCTCTAAGATAAGATTACTCCCATTATATTTTAATGACCTTTTGGAGGGTGAGGAAGTTGCGCTGTACGTGATGGCTCCGTCTGAGAGCATAACCTTGCACCGTAAAGACCGTCATGGATGCATCCGACGGATGGGGGCGGCGTCGGCATCGGCGGCAGTGGACTTGGATCGATCGGTACCACCTGCTTCGGCAGCACTCTCCCGTCGGCGTAGGTCGCGGGCGATGTGGCCAGCAGTAAGGAGAACGCCTTGGTGAAGAAGACGACGAGAGTGAGGAGGCTATCGCTTCTTCTTCCTCCATTACCGAACTCCATGAATTTTTACGCCGCGTAGAGCTTGAATCGTTAGGAGGTAGATGATGATGTTTTATATATCGAGGTAGGCTTTTGATTTGTGAAGTCAAATAACGTATTTTTTAAGATTTAGATGGTTTCGAATCGAATCATCGGGCGCACGATCACTCGATTCCCATCGCTTCACTCTTAGATTCAATTCATCAATCTCTCAAGTCCCAGGTTTACGACCCTGTTTAATTATACAAACTTTTGGTCGATCAGTAGGGTCTCTGCCTTTTCTTTTAGATTATTTGCAAATGTTATTGATTTAATTCAGATGTCCTTTTCTTTTCCTCTAATATTAATTAAGGCTGAGCAAATGAATCAAGAGTCCGAGTCTTCTCGACGTACATGTAATATATTGCTATCAACAGACAAAAAAAAACACCTTAAATCAAATAACTTATCCACTCACGCTCGGTTCCGTCTTCTATCTTCATCTTCCGACGCATCCTTCTCTCTCTGTATATATATATTAATTCCGCTCATGCAACCTCGCCATGCTTCAGCCATCCGATTAGGTGGACACGCGCCTGATGTTACTTATTTTTTCTTACATGTTTAGTCACATTGAAGTGTGCTTGGATCGACTCCAGATCGATTCGCTGATTAAAATGTGTGTATGTGGTTTCATACATAAATCCCTCTCTAAAATTTATCACATGTTACTTTCAAACAAAAAATCTTTCTATTTTTTAAAATTTTATTTTAACCCTTCTAAATTTACATAATTTTAAATTATCCTCTCTATGAAATGACAAATAAACCCCTCTTATGATTTAATTAATATTTCCTAACTATTACTTTAAAACATTTTTCTAACCCTTCTAATTTTACTTATTTTTTCTCTGAAAAAACTAATTCTCCTCTTTAAAATTTAATTCATATTTAATATCCATAAATTGAATATTTTCATAAAAAATATTTCCATTCTTTTTAAAATTTCATTTAAACCTTTCTAATTTTTCTTCATTTTTAAAATTCTTCACTCTAAATTTTTAGACAAATAAACCCCTCTTTATAGTTTAAAATTTAAATAGATTTTTTTAATATAATAACTATTACAAATAGATTTATTTACCTACTAAATCTAATTAAATATAGCATAGTAGCATAAATTAATTACAACGGAATTATAATTAATAAATAAATACATACTAAAAGATTATTAACACACATCATTAACAGTAGCATACTTCTTTATTTTTTGAAAATAATATTTAGATATCATTATTTATATTTTAAAAATATTAATATTTTTAAATTTAATTAATTTATGTATGTGTGCGTGTGTATATATAATACAAAAAATTAAAATATATGACTCACATTTAATATTACAAATACGTGGCTTATGGTACATATTTGAGGAAGAAGAACAGAAGAGTGATCGATATTATGATACATCTATAAGGTTCTCTATTTTGTTTATCTATAAATTGATTTAAGTCATTTCCTTGCAGGTGGAGTAGGTAAAAGTCGCACCGCCACGTTAAATCTTTTATAATTTTATTCTCGTGTGATTTTTATTTTTTTATTTTTATATTATCATCTAAATTATAGTGACTCAAAAATCCGTGTTACAAAATATCCTAGTGATAGGAGATTTTCCTCCAATCCTATCGAAGTCGGATTATGTTGGGTCGGATGGGTTTAATTAATTTCGGCAGCAGCTCACCCGTCAAAGTTTGTAAACTTGAAGTATTCAGCCACCAATTTATTTAATGCATCCACAACATCAAGATAAAAGACCTTTCACTACTATATCAGTATCATCGTGATAAAGATCACACTGCATGCATCAATATTACTAAGGTAGTAAAGACCCTACTAACTATATCAATAATAATAACATTGAAGGAAAGATCTTAGTGTTATTTCAATAAGATTTAAACTAAGCCGCTGCCACATCAATAATATCACATCCTTCTGCATTAATAACATCGAGATTGAGACTCCATTACATTACATCGATTGCATTAAGATTAAGATTACTCCCGTTATATTTTAAGGACCTCTTGGCGGGGGAGGATGTTGCGCTGTACGGGATGGCTCCGTCTGAGAGCATAACCTTGCACCGTAAGGATCGCCATGGAAGCATCCGCCACCGCCCCCACCGCCGTAGCCAACGGAGGGGGGCGTCGGTGGCAGTGGACTTGGATCGATCGGCGGCGCTCTCCTGTCGGCGTAGGTCGCGGGCGGCGGCGGCAGTGATGTGACCAGCAACAAGGAGAACGCCGAGGTGAAGAAGACGACGAGAGCGAGGAGGCTACCGATCGTGCCACCAGAACCTATTCTTCTTCTTCTTCCTCCTCCTCCTCCGCCATTACCGTACTCCATGAATTGTTTACGTACTGATTTCGTCGCGTCGAGCTCGAATCGAAGGAGGTAGATGATGATGTATTCTATATCGAGGCAGGCTTTTGACCTGTGAAGTCAAATAACTGGTGATGGTATTTTTAAGATTCAGATGGTTTTCGAATCGAATCATCGGGCACGATCACTCGATCCCATCGCTTCACTCTTAATCTCAAGTCCCAGGTTTACGACCCTGTTTAATGATACGGCTATTTCCTTTCAAATACATGGGATGCCTTACTCTAAGAAGACATGGGCGTGGGAGGAGACGGTGCTCGGTGGGCTGGCGCTGGCGGAGGGCAGTTCCTTCGGCCAGTACGAGGGTCACGGCTGCAGCCAGCGGAGCCCAAGGACGCTTCGAAGAAGGGCGGCAGAGGGCCTTCCTTCCAGGAGAAACCCTCCTCCATCGACGTGATCGCCTGCTTCACCACCCTTCCGTGGACGCAGATCGCCGACGGAGGCGACGCCGCCAGCAACAAGGAGAACGCCAAGGCGAAGGAGACGAAGAGAGTGATGAGGCCACTGCGGCCGGTGTTTCCTCTGCTTGTACCACACTCCATTACCTTCCTTGCTTGCGTGATGCGAACGAAGCAGAGGAGATTAAATATTTATATATATATTTTATAATTATTTCATTCAAAGTAATCTAGATTGTAAACATTAAAATATAATTATCCTTTGGCCGTCGCCGTTCCCTGCACGGCCGTTCCCATTATCTTCAACTTGCCTGCGCCCACCCACTTCCACTTCAAATATAAGTCTAAGTCAAAGTATAGATCATAACATAGATTATATATTAAGGACAACCCTACTATATTAGGAACATCATCATGACTAAGGCACTGCTATATTAAGAATATTAAGGTTAAATCTCTAATATATATATTAATAATAATTACAAGTTTTAAACTTATAATAATCTATTACTTTTACAATATCAAAATGAGGTGGAAATATAACAAACACATCCCTATTCATAGCAACTAGTTTTTTTTTTCTCTCCCTCAAATCATTGCACGTGCATCAAAGATTCTTTTTTTTCTTCTCCTCATATATATATATATATTATCCCTGTAATCATGGCATTATTAAGTAAGCATGCTCAGCACTGAGGGTGCAATATTTTCCATGGATGAAGTTTCAAAGTCTTCAATCGATTAAACAATCTACTGGTCAAACTAAATAATTAAATTATTAATTTTTAAAAGTCACACACTTATCATTCATTATAAAAATTTATTTACAGTAATAATTTATACTTTTTAATGTTAAAAGGGTGGCATGCTAAAAGTGAAAGCTCAAATAGTACAAAAAGTGGCTCCCTCGGCGGCACCGAAGCTTGTGGGAGAAACCCTAACAGTAGGTTCGGATCAATGGGCTTCACGTCGTGCTTGCGCTTTAACGGGCCGACGGAGAAGAAGATTGCCGGCAACAAGGAGAAGGCCAAGGCGAAGGAGGCGACCGACGCGGCCTCTCGATCCTCTTCTTCTATTACCACCGCAGCAGCACTCCATCTTAATAATCACTTGTGTTCCTGGATTTAGCAAAGTGGAAACGTCGGTCAAATTATAAGAGTGTGTTTTGAGGGGAAAAATTGAACAAGACGTGAATGGTGCTACCATTGCGCCACGAATCCGATGGACATGAAGCTAATCGTGCACAGAGTCAGAAACAATGTTTACATCAGGCGGATACCGAAGAACAAGAGGCTGCATAGGGGAATTAATTAAGATATATATACATATGTATTTATATATACACAGAGAGAGAGAAGGATACGGAAGAAGATGAAGATAGAAGACAAGCAGAGCAGGCAGTGGGTGGATATGTTATTTGATTTAAGGTGTTTTTTGTGTGTGTTGATAGCAATATATAACATGTACATCGAGAAGTCTCAGACTCGAAGTACAGCGAAGAAGAAGAAGCTCTTCGAGGCATCGGTCTTAATCCTCGTCGTCTTGGCACTCGCCGCCGGCTTCCCGGTCGCGGCCGGAGCCCGTGCGTTGTTGTTGGGAGGAACAGCGCCGGCGAGCGGCGGGCAGCTAGTGAGCATTGCTCATTTTTAATTATTTTCTTTCATTTGTTGATTATTTTTGCTTCCTTATCTCCCCTATTCATTGATTCCATTGCCTTCTATATATTTTAATCAGGAAAACACGGGATGTGTGTATTAATACGTTGATTAATTGTATAAATATTTTAGTACCATGCATCGATATAATTTCATGTTTTCACCGAAAACGTTGAGAGGGAGCTCTAAGAACGTTATATCTGTACACACACACAAACAGGACGTTTTGGTTGCTAAAGATGTTTGACATTTTGCATATCTAGGTTTTGAGAACTATCCTTCTCAAAAGACAGCTTTTTGTATCAAGAATTTCAATATACCTGCAGAATATTATCCAAAGAAATTCAATGTACCTGAAGAGTTTTAGCTAATATCCAATAGAAGAAACGAAAGAGGAAAGAGCTGCACAGAGGTGATGATGATGATCTGAAGATTCATCTGCTTCAATACAGAGACAAGGAGGCACAAAAAGAGTAGAGCATTCAAGGCAATAGTGACTGATGTTTGGTCATCCCTTACATATATCTGAGATGGAACGGTAGTAGCTATAGATGATACGAACGCAGAAGGAAACTGTGAGTAGGCAACAATCTTGGCCGGAGGACGCAGCCGTATCTCAGTTTTCAATGAAACTAGAGCAGCTTCTGGTTCACGTTTGAAAACTTTACTTCCACTCGTATCATGTGATAGGCCATTAATAGGAGCAGTTCATGAGTCGAACGCACTCGGTCATGTGTTTCTTTTCTCCGTTGGTTCTTTCCTCTTCAGATACATCTTTTCAGGTTGTCAAAATCTGCATGTGCAAAAAATCAAAATACTAAAACATAATGATGTAGAAATTACCTGTAGGAAGAAATCTGGTCCTTGCTGTTGTTGTTTGACAAAATACTTCCTTTATATGGTCCACTCGCTCGTGATGAAGGCACAGAATCAGTTGGGCATGTTGAGGAGCTGTCATCAAGAAATATGCCCATTTTGTACACAGCTGCCACTAGTTTCACTGGCCAAATGAGTTCCCGATACATCTGCTTTCCAAGTAACAGGACTGGCATCCGTGTCATCCAAATCAGGTTGAAGCACCTCGGCAACATCTTCTCCAGCATCAGACATATCTGATGCTTCATCTGTTGTATCAATCTTTTCAATAGCCAATTCTGCTTGTTCGGAAGGGCAGTTCTCTGTCCCGCTTCTTCTGATAGAGTTTCTTGCTGCAGTCTTTCCTGCATATGATTAAACCTCTCATCCTTTACTCTGTCTTTACCTTTGCGAACATTTCGTTTCTGTTTAGCCTGGAAGAGCGAGGAAAATAAGATTAATAATTAGAAGATCTTCCTTGTTCTTCAAGACATGAAGCCAGAGAACATGGAACATCAAACTTGAAGGAAAAAATAACTGACTACTGACATCCTAAGAAGGTACTCTTAGTAGGTCTTCCACTATCTAACAATATGCTAGATTAATCTATAATTATTAAACTAGACTTACTTTGGCGTAGCTTACCTTAGAAATGGCAATGATGGTCTTCAATTCATTGAAGAGATTGTGATCTCCATCATCAACTAAGGAGAATTTGTATTACCAAAAGGTATCATCTTGCAGCTTGAGCTGATCTTATCTAAAAGGTAAGATTTTAAAGCTATTCCCTTGACATCTCTTCTATGTTATAGGTAAAAATTATGAATTTGGTTTTCTCAAAACATTCCAAACTGAATGCTGTGAGGAGTGAAAAAAATGCAATTATTTGTTGTCTCTTGCATCCTCTTTCTATTTAAATAAGCTATAAACAGATTTTGCGCTTGTTATTGCATATGTAGTGTATGCACTATAGATCTTGGAACAAGAAAAGAATCGCCCAAGAGATTCGAAACTCATGGGGAAATCTCATGTACTTAGCAGACACACATCTTAACCACTCGACCAAAGCGATATCATTGAAAAATAATCAATTTTTTCAGGTGCTGCCAGCTGAATACATCACACAAAAGCAATCACAAAAATGTGTACAGAAGACAATTGCATCTATGAGCTATAGAGGAAACTAGTTGATCAGGTTCCTTAGGCAGTTATAATCTTTTTTTGACTTGTCTGCTTCATGATTTGTGTAGCATAGAAGAAAAATATCTAATTTTGTCTGCATTTAGGTTCAGAGTTGCATGTTTCATGATTGCAAAACATAGAAGATAAAATACCCATAAATGCATGTTTCATGATTGCAAAACATAGAAGATAAAATACCCATAAATGACTTTTGTTGTTGATGACACTCGTGGGATTAAGAAATGGCATGCAATTTATGTGAAGAACCAATCATTTTTTCCAGATCGTAGCTCAAGAAGAATGAAACCTCCAAAGCTATACTTATGCATTTGACTCTTTTTCCAATCTTTAGTATAAGTTGTTGAACATACAACAATGTTCATCTAACTCCAAAACATTCCTTCACATCTTATAAAAATAGGGAGATTCTTTTTTTTTAGCAATATCGAGACAACTCCTGAACATTACTTGTATCTTGCTCGGGATTATTTTTTGTTTGCTGCTAGGCAGTTCATATTAGAAATTTATTATTATCATAAGGAGGCAGTGGGGATATGACATCACTTCCTTTCATCAGAAAAAAAAAAACTATACATGTTGCTCTTATGTGCCAATTGGCCAGTCATGGTATATCTGAAAAGAAAAAGCAAGTCAAGACAATCGAAAATGATTCACTTAGAGTTGTAGCAATTGTTTGTCCCTAAGTGTAGGAACCTAGTCAAGTTGTAGCAATTAATTGAACAAATTTTATTGGAATTTAGAATAAGGAATTTTTGAGAAAGAACATGCCCTATTATTGCATATGCAGTATATGGATCTTAGAACTAGAAAACAAGCATCGACAATGAAAACATAATGGAAAGATTTTAAAACAATCTACCAAGTAGAATGTCGAGCGAAAAAACTAGGGTTTCAGCTCGATAAACCTATGGTAGAAAACATCATATTCTTTGAGGAAGAACATGCCTTAAAAATAAAATAACATATTTCTTGTCATCACCTAAGAGATTCAAACTCTGAAAACCCCATGTACTCGGCATGCACACACATTAAATACTCAGTCAAAAGCAACATTATTGAATAATGATCAATTCTATAGGTGCGGACAGCTAAATACATTGGAATCACAAAAACACATATAGAAAGTAATTGCATCCACGAGCTAAAGGGAAGCTCTTATTCACCTTTGCGACATCTTTCTATAAATATAATCTTCCTTCAGCTTCAGAGTTATATGCTTCATGATTTGTGCATGCGCTCTTGTTGACTAGAATTAGTATTAAAGCTTTTATTTTAGTGCTAACGATGTTGGTATTATTAAACACAGACTTAGTGGGTGGTAGCAGCAGCCACGGAAAATGTTTATTCTTCTGGATATCTTAGCCGTAGGGAAGCTAGTAGTAATTTTTCCTTTTCTGATGAAAAGGAAGTGAGTCCATATGAACCCAATACCCATCATCCTTTATTGAGAACGAGTATATACACTGTATCTTCTTCCCCGCAATTGTATCTACAGAAACCGGAGACCTATCATGGTTTACTTTGAACTGCACCTGATACATTGTAAGAACAATTAAAATAGGTAAAATAAGAAAACTGTAAGCTACAGGTTCTGTTACAGCTTTGGATTAAGTCCTGCAGCTGCTGTTGCATTGCCAGTGCTCTCCTCTTGTACCATGACTTCTACTCTTGCAACCACATAAATTTCACCGTGATTTATCCCAAGGCTCCTACGGAAATATAAGCTCATTCCTTGATGTCCATAGAGTCCACATCACAGCTTGTGTACAGCCCTCCAGATTTTAGGCTTGCATATCACTGCAACTGGCCTCGTTTGGAGCATGCAGACTAACGTTACAGGAATGCTTCGGAAATCCTTCCAATGTCCAAGGTAGTATTGAAATGCATCAGTGTAGACGGGATTCCTGCGATGTAACAAAACCTTTATAGTTATACAAACTGCTGGTTGATCAATAGGATCTCTGCCTTTATTTTTAGATTATTTGCAATATTTTATGACAAGTAATCATAAGGCCATGCAAATTTTATTGCTCTAATTCAGGTATGTCTTTTTCTTTTCCTCTAAATATTAATTAAGATTGAACAAATGAATCAGAGGCAGATGTTATATATTGCAATCAACACACATACAAGAAACTTAAATCAAATAACTTATCCACTCACCGCCTGTTACGCTCGTCTTCTATCTTCATCTTCTCCCACATATATATTAATTGTGTAATTATTATGTATAAAGACAGTTTGGTTGGCTTATGTAGTATGGATCCGTGGTACAACGGTAGCGAAAGTTGGTTGTGTTTTCAGTTCAAGTCAGGCTCAATTTTTATGAAAATAAATAAAATGATAGCACAGTGATAGTGTGTTGACTTTAGATCATCCTTGGAAATATTAAAGTGAATATATATATAAATATGAGGAGAATCAAGAAAAAGAATGGACTAGTTGCTACGAATCGGGTTCAGGTGTAGCAAACGGGTTTAGCGATTCAAGATTGTCGGGAATTAAATTCTCTTAAAATTCGACCGGCGTCTCCATTCTGCACCCTCCAAGATTGACTTGCTCTATAAAAGAAGATCCATCTCATCAGCATCGAGCAACTCGAGCAATTAGGATGGAGCGCTGCTGCGGTGGTAACGGGAGAAGAGGAGGATGGAGAGGCCTCTTCACCCTCGTCGCCTTGGCCTTCTCCTTGCTGCCGGCGATCTCATCCGTCGAGGCGTTGGAGCAGGAGCATATGAAGAAGCCGATGGATCCGAACCTACTGCTGGGGTTTCTCCCACGAGGTCCGGCGCAGCCATCCGGCGTCGCATGTGCCACGTGCACTCATAACGATCAGGGTGACATATGCTGTGGTAGTTCATCGACAGGCTGGACCTCACAAGTTCCTCACGCACCACCAAGTCCTTAGCCAAACGTCAACGACTCTGCGATGCTATATATATATGTATATATATATATGTTCGGTTATCTACTTACTTTTATCTAAATAATTATGAAAGTGTCGCAAAAAAATACTGTATGTGGGAGTTTTATCAAGACTGACTATGATCTTAAAAATAAATTGTGTTTTGAAAAAAAAAAATAGCAATATCGTATTCGTCTAGAAAAAATATATATTATATTTTTATTATGATCTGATAGAGCGATAATCAGTTAGATTTATGTATATTACTGAAAAATCCAAATGGTCGATAAATCAGATTTTACTATAATTATTTGAGATGAGTTTGATAACATCATCATTATTATATTATCTATCTATCTTCTTCTTAATTCTACTTCCATAGCCTCATCTCCTCCTGTAACATTTGAGGGTTTGAGGAGACGAGACTGTGTGTTCATTGCTAAGCAACTTATTATGATCTTATATGAGGAGACGAAACTATGTGTGTTCATGGCTAAGCAACTTACTATGATCTTATGTATATATTTATCGTAAAAGTAATAGATTATTATAAGCAAGTCTAAAACTTACTATTATTAGTGCCTTGGTCATGATGACATATTTAATATACGATGTATATATAAGATGATGTATACTTTGACTTGGACTAGACTTTATTTCTGCTACCACCCACTAAGTCTGCGTTTGATAATACCAACATCGTTGGCACTAAAATAAAAGCTTTAATACTAATTCTAGTCAACAAGAGAGCATATAGAAAAAACAAAATGTTAAATCTATGCAAAATCTGTTTATAGATTATTTAAATAAAAAGAGGATGCAAGAGGCACAAAAAAAAATTTGTATTTTTTCACACCTTACACTACAGCATGCACATTGGAATGTTTTGAGAAAACCAAACTCATAATTTTTATTGAGAAAATACCAAAATGCAGTATGATAAAGGTCATACTGCATGCATACATATCAATAATAATAACATTGTAGGAAAGATCTTATTATTATATAAATAAGATTTAAACTAGGTTGCTACCACATCAACAATAGCCATATCCTTCTGGAATAATAACATTGAGATTGAGACTCCATTACGTTGCATCGATTGCATTAAGATTAAGATTATTCCGATTATATTTATTTATTATAAATATAGTCATCAAACTCTGGCTTTGTGATCCGAGCCCATTTGCATACACTCTATTAGTTTGCTTGCTCGATCGATGCACGAAGCAAATGAGATTAATTTTTATTTATATATGTAATAATTAGTTCATTTATACTTATCTAAATTGTAAACAATTAAAATATAATTATCGAACATTCTCCGTCTTTTTATTTTTCTCCTCCTATTTATATATATTTTCACTGTAATCATCCATAGGTTTGGTTAAAACATGATGCATGCTAAATTAGGATTTTGCAGATTTACCGATCGTTGTTGGTTATGACATCCTCCAGCGAAGACCAGTTTTCTCCCTACAGGTAATTTCTACATCATTATGCTTTAGTCTTTAACAACCGAAAAGGATGTATCTGCAGAGGAAAGAACCAACGGAGTAAAGAAACACATGACTGAGTGCGTTCCACTCATGAGCTGCTCCTATTAATGTCCGATCACATGACACAAGTGGAAGTAAAAGTTTTCAAACGTGAACCAGAAGCGGCTCTAGTTTCATTGAAAACTGAGATACGGCTGCTTCCTCTGGCCACAAGATGTTGCATGCTCACAGTCTCCTTCAGCGTTCGTGTCATCTATAGCTAATACCGTTCCCCCTCAGATATATGCAAGGGATGACGAAACATCAGTCCGATCTATGGGTTGATGCCTGACCAGTGACCTTATCGGAACTCCGATCTTTCAATGCTCAGCACGATGGATGGAGATGCCAATGGTTACTTGTACCATCTTCAAGACTATCTGACAAGGGGTGGGAACCGATACTTGTATCGTCCTTGCTGATCACGTATATAAGAATCGACAATTCTGTCTTAAATAATGATTTTTTGTAGTCGAGTTAATTTGTTCTTCCGAGCTGCTTTGCCGTGAGATGTAATCCTTGTAGCTGTTTTCCTCAAAAAAATGTTTTTTTTCCCTAAAGAATGCTTTCTGCTTCCTAGTACCCCATCTGCTCCTGGATGCGAAGATTTTCTAAATTAAAACGTGAGATGATCCACCTGTTATTGCCTTGAATGCTCTGAGCTTTTTGTCTCCTTGCCTCCGTGTTGAAGCAGATAGTGGTTAAGAACCTCATAGGTGGAGGCAACTGAGAATTTTCCGCTATTAGCATAAACAAAGACTTCGTGTGGGAGGATGCCATAACCGACAGGGGTTGGTAAATTTACAAAATCCCAATTTAGCTTGCATCCTGTCTTGGCTAAACCTATAGATGATGTTCAGTACTCACTGCATGCTCCTTTTCGAAAGACTGATACCCCTTTGGTAGACCTACAGGACATGATTACATCACCTCATGCACATACAGCTAATGTATACCCGATGTTCTAATGATTAAGCACTTTTTTATGTTTTTAAAAGTTCCATCCAGTGCTTCGGTTTCTTAAAATTAAACTCTAAGGTGCTTTTCTAACTTGTATATTTATCTTCAGTTATTCAGGATTGTGGACAGATGCTCGTGGATCATTCTGTTACTTTTTCTTTATTATGAGTGGAGTGCTAAAAGGGTGATATTTGTCTGCATGCCCAATCATGATCATCATTTGTGTATACTTCTTATTCTTAGTGTTTGTTTTCAGGATTCTCATCAAATGAATGAAACCATATTTTCTCTGCGCTGGTCGATTAGTAGGGTCTCTGCCTTTATTTATAGATTATTTGCGATCGTTTACTGCAAGTAATTACAAAGCCATGCAAATGTTATTGATTATTCAGATATGTATTTTTCTTTTCCTCTGATATTAACTAAGACAAATGAATTAAGAGTCCGAGTCTTATAGATGTACATGTTATATCTTGCTATTAACACCAAAAAATCAAATAACTTATCCACTCACTGCTCTCTCGTCATCTATTTTCGTCTTCTTACACATCCTTCTCTCTCGTCTTAATTTATTCCCTATGCTCCGAGTAGATGGATACAAATCTATTCAAATGCAGTTGGATCCGTGGCGCAATGGTAGCGCGTCTGACTCCAGATCAGAAGGTTGCGTGTTCGATTCACGTCGGGTTCAAAAATAATTTTATTCTCCTTTATGTTTTTAACATAAAGGTCGGTATTTTAAAATAAAGGGCTATAAAATACGCATTAACTTAAACATGCGGGTGGCGTAATGGGAGCGCATTTAACATTTGTATTTCAAGTTACGAGTTCGATTCACGTCTGGTTCATCTTTTCCCCCTATTTAGTGATTCTAGATTGTCGGGAATTAAATTTGACCGGCGTTTCCATTTTGCTAAAAAAATCTAAAAATAATAACTATCAACCACACCCTCCATGACCGACCTGCTCTGTAGAAGCAGACCCATCTCGTTAGCATCGAGAGACTCAAGTATTTAGGATGCGGTGCAGGAGGATGGAGAGGCCTCTTCACCCTCGTCGCCTCGGCCTTCTCCTTGCTGCCGGCGATTTTTTGTCCGTCGACGCGTTACAGCACGAGCATATGAAGAAGCCGATCGATCCGAACCTACTGCTCGGGTTTCTCCCACGAGGTCCGGTGCTGCCATCCAGCTGTAGCAGCAGCCCCTTTCTTAACAGTGAGGGTGACAAATGCTGCGGTGATTCCTCGACAGCCCCAAGCTCAGTCCTTCCTCACGCACCAACAAGTCCTAAGCCAAACGTTAATGACTTTGGGAGGCTAACTATACATACCATATATAGACTTATTTAATCTCCTCTGCTTCGTTCGCATCACGCAAGCAAGGAAGGTAATGGAGTGTGGTACAAGCAGAGGAGACACCGGGTGGCCAGGTCTAAATTCCAAGTTTTAATTTGACTGCAATATTAGTTAAAATTATGTTAGAAAATATATTTCCATAGATAGTTCATAAATTAGATAAAATCCATTGATCAAACTGCAAAATAGATTATACTGAAAAATATATTTATACAATTTCTCGTAATCTTATATTTATTTTTAAATTTAGTGAAAATAAAATTATAATATTCAGCGTGTGCTCCGATGGCAAACAAATTAAACTTCAAGAGAAATTACAAACTGTGATATATTTTTAATTGATTCACCGTGTAAACAAACTCCCGGGATTAGATGCTTCTTTATACACGATCTATGCCTGCCTAATACCTCCAGCACTATGTAACCCTCAGAAAATAAACTTAAGATGATGAATTCATATATATACGGAAGTCCCGGATGAGGTTGAGAGTTGCACGGATGATGGACATTTCGTGAATGGCTTGGCGGCGTGGGAGGAGTTAGGGCCGTGTGGGCTGCCCCTCCTACAGGACACTGCCTTCCATCGCCGACATAAGTGCATCTGGAGCAGGCGGACCGCGACTCATGGCCTATCTTTTAATCCATCTAATGAGTTCTTGGCATCCGTGGATTCACTCGGCACCGTCATATGCTGGGAGCTCTCATCGGGAAAACAGGTGCACACTCTGAGGGCTGTCGCACCAAACTGCGATGGAGATGCCTCGTTGATCAATGTTCTAAGCTGGAGCCCCGATGGTGAAACCTTGGCTGTGCCAGGGCTGAAGAATGATGTGGTAATGTACGACAGAGACACGGCAGAAAAGATGTTCACATTGAAAGGAGATCATGAAAGACCTGTTTGCTATCTGGCTTGGTCTCCCAATGGGAAGTACATGGCAACGTCGGGATTGGACAAGCAGGTCTTGATATGGGATGTGGATCTCAGGCAAGATATAGAGAGGCAGAAATTTGACGACACAGTATGTTCTTTGGCTTGGAAGCAAAATGGGTAAGTGCGGCGTATGGGAGTCTCCTGTCCCTTCATGCATGAAATCTCCTATTGAAGGTGCTGCACAGGGAAGGGACAAAAGTGGGCTTATTTTTTCTGACGAAGATAATGAAAATCCAAATACTTCTGGGAGCTTGGATGATGCCTTAAAAGACGAAGGAAGCAATCTATTTCTGATGAAATTTCTGAGAGAGAAAGTGATGGAGAGGATGAACTGCTGCGAGAAATCGAAATGCGAAAGGGATACGCTGCTAGACATAAGAAGCATGTGAGAAATTTGAAAGAAGAGATTGTGAGTTCAATGAATTGCACACGGCCAAAAATGCAGGAAGCGTTTCAACCAGGTTGCACTCCTGCAGAGGCTGGAAAGCGGCATTTTCTTGCCTACAATATGCTTGGAAGTATTACCACAATTGAAATGAAGGATGTTCCCACATAGAGGTGATGAAAATTTCTAATAATATATGTTGTTTTGGTAGTGTAGTTCTTCTGTGTGTTGATGCGTGTATTAACTGGTTAGCTTGAGCTGTACGTGCATGGACTAATGTACCTGCAATAGTTTCATGGGTGGATTTTGCAATTAATGTTCCGGCTAACATGCTTATCTTTGTCGGGTTGATTTTCACGACACTGGAAGAGGTCCAAGGGTTCCTGCAATGACTGATTATTTTGGGTTTACGATGGCTGCTCTGAGTGAAAATGGAAGTGTTTTTTCAAATCCTTGTAAAGGTGAAAAGAACATGAGTACCCTTATGTATCGTCCTTTTAGTAGCTGGGCCAATAACAGTGAGGTAAGATCTGCTTAGAATGATTTACAGTCATGAATCAACTTACCTTTGTTTTGAAAAAAAAAAGTCTTTACTGGCTTTTGCTATTTCATGTGGTTTAGTGGTCAATGAGATTTGAAGGAGAGGAAGTGAAGGCTGTGGCCCTTGGAACTGGCTGGGTTGCTGCAGTTAGCAACCTTCATCTCTTACGCATCTTCACAGAGGGTGGCTTGCAGGTATGCCATTCTATATGCTAATTTAATATTTTCTGAATGTTCTATGATGCCTTGTCACATATATTACTAGCTGATGGATTAGTTCATTTTATGCTTTTACTTCTTTCTTGTTAGTTGTCACTAATGCTCCAGCAATGTCATTGACTGATGGTATTTGCTTGTTGTCAATGGACTTCATTGTAGAAACATGTTCTCTGCCTCAGTGGCTAAGTGGTGACTGCAGCTGGATACAAGGATAAGTTAGCCATAGTCACTCATGCTTCAGAGTCTCTTCCTTCAGGGGATCAGGTTTGTGCGCTTAATTGACTAATGCGCAGTGGAATGATTAAATAGTAAGATTACGTAATTGTAGCATACTTGCAACTTATCCTGATTAGAGAGAGTAAATTGATATTTGAATTAATGTTCACCATTTTAGGTCATAAAGTTCAATTTTTATAATACAATTCAAGCTCTGATTTCCACATTTAATGCCCTACCGTCGTGCTGTTTCGCAGATGCTTGAAGTCAGAGTACTCAACATATCTGAGGGAAGCGAATCTATCAATTGTCGCCTACCGCTGAGCCCTGGATCGGTTTTAAGGTGGCTTGGATTTGGCGAGGAAGGACAACTGAGTTCATATGATTCCATGGTCTGCTGAATTTAAATGCTACTGATGAATTTTTCCCTTTATTTTTGCTTCTACAAGGTGTCGTAAATTTTTGATGAATTCTGTAGGGAGTGCTCAGAGTTTTCAGTCACCAGTACGGGGGCAGTTGGCTTCCAGTCTTCAGGTGCTCTTGCTTTTTCTGATGAGTGATATTTTGTTGGTGTCAATGTGTGGCAGGGAACACACTGCTCGTGTGGTATTGAGTTATTGACATAATTTTTGCTGCAGTGCTGACAAAGCGAGGAAGTCAGGGGACGAAACATACTGGATAGTGGGTCTAAATGCAAACAAGTTATTCTGTATCATATGCAAATCCTCTGATCCTTATCCAACGGTATTTACCCGGACTCTTGCTGTCTTTTTCTCCGTGCTAGAAAAAATCTGTTGCAAGTAACGCTCAATTTTCTTGTCCCAGGTGATGCCAAAGCCTGTGCTCGAGATTCTAAGCCTTTCATTTCCCCTTGCCTTCTTGGCCATGTACTCAACGATCTCCTCCTCTGTGACATCCCTGTATGAACCCTTCCGCCTGCCAACCCGGTCGTCTGACCCGGAATCCGAGTGATCACTGCCATCCTCGTCTGAGCTACGTCCACCTCCGCCGCTCCTACTCCTCCTCCTCCGCTCCCTTCGGCTGCTCCCGTCACCGCTCCGGCGTAGGCTCCGCCTCAGCAATCGCAGGCCGCTCCCGTCGTTGTCCTCGTCCGACGGCGATCTCCGCCGTCGCCTCTCCTTCGTCATGCTCTCGCCCATAAGAGGGACAAATCCTAGAAAACCGCCTCAGCCGGATTAAGATCCGAATTTTATATATATAAAAACAAAAATCACGAGTACCTTGGATTCGTATTTTTGGCCCAATGTCCAGATTAATCATGTAGTCCAAATATGCAGTGTAACCCTAACTCAAACTAAATAGCTCAACTCCATTGTGGTTCAATTGACACCCTTGAGCTCACGTCTAATTAACAAGCCCATATTTCCATCTTATAGCCCAACGAGTAACAAGCTTATTGTGGTTAATTAATTAATTATATCAAATGACTAAAATTTATCATCCAGCCAATGTAATCACACAATCAAATAGCTAACTTTATTTTGGTTCATTATCTATTTATCTACTTCCAATGGACTCTTAAATATACCCAATCGAAAGGTCTGCAGATTAACACATGATGCATACTTCCATTAAAGTACAAACTATAGAAGGGAAACCATAACTAAAATCAAGTTCAGGCGGACAGCCGCAGAACACAAGGATGGAATTAAAAGCAATACCTAAAAGTCAACTGAAAAATTCCTAAACAAAAAAAAATTGCAGACTGGAAGTCCCCTGGGAAGAAAAATCGGAGATGAAAGGGGTATTTACCTGAAGCCGTCGCCATGAGCTAGGCGGAAGAGGGGTTTGCTGGTTTTAGGGATTCAAAAGCAAACCTGCATGCACTCTAGGTATAGAAAATATTTGCAAATTAAAAACAGATTAGGCATACTTATAATCATGAACCGACTCTAATTATGTAAAGGGGAAGAGTACCTGCGGGAGAAGAAGAGGACGCTAAGGAAGACGAAGGACAATGGACGGCCTGCCGGCTGCCCGCCCGCCGTTCGCACGATGGATCCCTTGCCGCGATCACTGACGGTCGAAGGTGGAAGACGGTCAGAGGGAAGATCGAAATCGAAGCCTTACGATCCGAATTTTGATAATATTTGTAGTAGGGAAAGGGGGGAAAGGGCAGGCCCGATTCAGCAAACCGGCTTTTGGCCTCATCCAATATATATAATTATATATTGTTTAATTATATGATTTTTGTAGTTCATATTAACATTTACTTTATCCTATTCTATCATGCCATTGATAAAATTACCAATAGCATCTCAAGAAAATTATGTTTACAATTTTTTATTTCCATATCAAATACATCATGTTTGATTTCTTCTCAATTTTAACCGAGTACTTTAAGAAAAGAACCTTCTATTTTAAAATTTCATACATAAACCCCTCTTTAAAATATAACATATATTATTTTCTAACAAAAAGTCTTTCTACTTTTAATATTTTATTTTAACCCTTCTAAATTTACATCTTTTTAAATTATTCTCTATAAAACAACAAATAAACCTTAATTAATATTTCTAATAATTACTCTAAAACATTCTTCTAACCCTTCCGCCTATGAACATTCTTCTACCTCTCATATCAAATAGTTGGTTGAGTGGACCTCCCCATCCATCAATTAATGGATAAGCTTATGAACTCCAAATAATTAAATGTCACAGGTTGATAAAATCCAAAGTCTAAAGGTGCAGATGTTGAGCGGTGGCCAAGTCTAAATTCCAACTTTTAGTTTGACTGCAGCATAAGTTAAAATCATGCCAGAAAATATGTTTCTATAGATAGTTCATAAATTAAATTATATTAGATTAAATCCATTGATCAAACTTCAAACTTGTACTCTCGTATTTATTTTTAAATTTCCTGTACCCTCATAGCAAACAGATCAAACTCCGAGAAACTAAAAAAGTGATGTATTTTTGACTGATTATTTTATTTCGCTACACCACCATCCTCATCCCCAGCATGTAAAACAAAACTCCCAGGATTAAACACTTGTTTATATATGACCTGTGCCTGCCTGATATGTGTGAGGCAACAACTACGCAACCCTTAAAAAAGAAACTTAATATATATATACCTGACTCCCGGTTGAGGTTGAGAGTCCGACGGTTGATGGACATATCGTCAATGGCTTGCCGGCGTGGGAGGAGTTGGTGGTTTCGAGATTGGCGCATTACACCCCCCTTCAGAGACTTTACTGCATTTGGAGGGGCCGGACGACAGCACAGAGCCTTGTGGGAGAAACCCTAGCAGGAGACTTGGGTCGATCGGCAGCGCTCTCCCGTCGACATAGGTCACGGGCGATGTGGCCGGCGACAAGAAGAACGCCACGGTGAGGAAGACGACGAGGGTGAGGAGGAGGCCACCACCTCTTCCTCCTCTACCCAACTCCTCCATGCCTTGAATTTGCAGACGGAGGAGGTATCGCTTGCGATTAATATAGATGTGAAGTCGCAAGATTGATCTTAATTTACCAGCTGTTGGCTTGAGAAAGGAAAACGCGAGTTGAAGTCAGATTCAATGTTGGCGTCGGATGGGTTAAATTAATTTCAACCGCAGCTCACCCGTCAATGTCTGTGCATCTGAAGTATTCAGCCATCAATTTTTTGTGTATGTCGAGAAAGACCCATACTCTTGATTCATCTGTTCAATCTTAATTAACATTAGAGGAAAAGAAAAAGGCATCTGAATTAAATCAATTTGCATGAACTTACAACTACTTGCAGTAAAATATTACAGATAATTTTTTTTAAAAAAAAGGCAGACACCCAACTGATCAACAGGCGGTTTGTATAACTATAACAGATGATATACACTCACATTCATTTTGATTTGAGGATCCAAAAAACAAACGCTAAGAAGTTTAGTTAATTCAATTTTAAAAGAGATGTTTTAATTTTAAAATAAAAAGTTTCTAAATTTTAAATATCATATCTTGCTCATTGAGAAGGTGTAGGTTTAATATTTATAGAGTAAAATATATTATAATTTAAAAAAATATCATAAAACATGTGTATATTATTTCTATATTATCATTACTATTAAATTATAAAAAGTATAACATCAATTTTGGACTTAATCCATTATAAAAATTCGAGGTTTCATCAAATAATACGATTATTTTTTTCATATTTAGTAAGCATTGAATCTACTATCTCCAATTAGTAAGAAGTCTAAGTGATTAAATGTTGATGTTAATAAATTCCATATCCAAGGGGATACACGTTGACTGAGTCTAAATTTTAAGTTTTAATCTTAGGCTAATATTAGTTAAAATTATGTTAGATTAGATTATTATTAGTTTAGTCGAACGAGGATTAAACTCAAGTTATCTAATATAAAAACTAACCACAATTAAATTAACAAGAAGTCGTAAACTTATAATAATCTATTACTTTTACAATATATATATATATATATTATAAGATCATAATGAGTTGCATATACTATGAACACACGGTTAATTAAAATTAGATCGTTTCATCTCCTCGTATGATGTCATGAGAGGAGATGTGGCTCTGGAAGTATAATCGAAAAGATAATATAATATGCATAAAAAACTTGGGTGGAAGTATACCAAAAGCATCCCTATCCGTAGCAACTAGTCTATTCTTTTTCTATTTCTTTTCTTTCCATCAAATCAAATTATCGCAGCAACTAGTCTATTCTTTTTCTTCTTTTTTTCTTTCCATCAAATCAAATTATCGCATGCACGTCAAAGATTCTCCTTTTTTTGTATTTTTCTCCTCGTATACATATATTCACGGTAATATTTCCATGGATGGACTTTCCAAGTCTTCGTATTTATATACATTTTTCTACCGTTCCTTCTTTGGATGAATTAATATCTTTTTTTTTCCTTTCTATATTGTGAACAACAAACTTGGAAGAAAACACAAAGTAAAAAAAAACAGATAATAAGAATTTAGAACATTATAAAAGATATTAAATCAGAGCTACATAACTATGTATAGTCATTATAAGACTATTAGCTAAAATATATTTATGGTTAACTAATTTGTCCGGCTCCAAGAATAATCAAAGTCATATGTAATCAGAAAATTATTCAAATGCATCTCAAATAATTACAGTAAAACCTGACCCGGTGACTCTTTGAATTTTTTAGTAATATGTATATATCTAAGTAATTGTTGCTCTAACAGATCATAATGAATACAAAACTTATATTTTTCTTCTAAACAAATATGATATTGTGATTTTTTTTCCACAATGTATTTAGTTTTTTAGATCACTTTCGGATATACACAACTTGTATTTTTTGGATGCAATATTTCTTTGAAATGATATAGTTGAACAAGGTAGAGCTCGAGTATAATGAGGCATAGCATGCAATACTTTCATAATTGTTTAGATAAAAGTAAGTCGACGATCAAACATAAATATATATATAACTTCCAAAAGTCATTAACGTTCGGCAAAGGACTTGATGGTGTGTGAGGAACGTGTGGGCCTGGGGATGTCGATGAACCACCGCAGCAATTCTGACCCACACCGTTATGAGTGCACGTGGCACATGCGATGCCGGATGGCCCTCCCGGCAGCATCTGACCTTGTGGGAGAAACCCTAGCAGTAGGTTCGGATCGATCGGCTTCTTCATATGCTCCTGCTCCAATGCGTCGACGGACAAGATCGCCGGCAGCAAGGAGAAGGCCAAGGCGACGAGGGTGAAGAGGCCTCTCCATCCTCCTCTTCTCCCGTTACCACTGCAGCAGCGCTGCATCCTAATTACTCGAGTTGCTTGATGCTGATGAGATGGATCTTCTTTTATAGAGCAAGTCAATCTTGGAGGGTGCAGAATGGAGACGCCGGTCAAATTATAATAGAATTTAATTCCCGAAAATCTTGAATCACTAACCCATTTGCTAAAACCAATGACTTTTAACGGTGTGGAAACTGAACCCGATTAGTAGCAACTAGTCCATTCTTTTTCTTATTCTCCTCGTATTTATATATATATTCACTTTAATATTTCCAAGGATGATCTAGAGTCAGCACATTATTAT
The DNA here is from genome assembly GCA_030544415.1 of Thalia dealbata. Lineage (NCBI taxonomy): Eukaryota > Viridiplantae > Streptophyta > Magnoliopsida > Zingiberales > Marantaceae > Thalia > Thalia dealbata. Next base: position 20,281,599 of record CM060458.1, read on the forward strand.
TGTGCTATCATTTTATTTATTTTCATAAAAATTAAGTCTGACTTAATTGAAAATACATTCAACCTTCTAATCTAAAGTCAGACACACTACCATCTTACTATGGGTCCATACTACATAAGCCAATCAGACTGTCTTTATACATAATAATTATACAATTAATATATATGTGGGAGAAGATGAAGATAGAAGACGAGCTTAACAAGCAGTGAGTGGATAAGTTATTTGATTTAAGTTGTGTGTGTGTGTGTGTGTTGATTGCAATATATAACATGTACAAGACTCGACTCTGATTCATTTGTTCAGTCTTAATTAATATTTAGAGGAAAAGAAAAAGACATACCTGAATTACATCAATAAAATTTGCATGACCTTACCATTACTTGTAATAAAATATTGCAAATAATCTAAAAATGAAAGGCAGAGATCTTATTGATCAACCAACAGTTTGTATAACTATAAAGATTTTGTTACATCGCAGAGAAAAAATGATATACACTGTTACATTCGTTTGATGAGAATCCTAAAAACAAACAATAAGGAGTAGCAGCATACACAAATGATGAATACTGAATTTGATCCATAGATTTAGTCAAGACGTGATGCATGCTAAATTAGGATTTTGCAAAGTTACCATTCTTTGTCAGTTGTGACATCCTCCCACACGAAGTATTTATTTCAAAACCAAGTTCTCCTCCATATATTCAAAATCACAATTGTTACGGTTTTCTCCATTAATCTTTTGATGCCCACACAGTGGTGTTAATGCATGATTGAAAAATCTATGCTACCAAACACCCTTCTTTATGTCCAATTTGATTATTATTTGTCCTTATTTTTTTACACTAGTTTACGGTTTCTCTAACCGCTAATCTTATAAAAGCATCCTAATTTTTACTAACTACCCATAGTATTTGGTAGCTTTAAAATAGTAAAATCTCAACTCCTATGTTTCAAAATTACAAATATCACTCCTTCCTTTAATTCAAATCTAAAAGAGATGATTTAATTTTAAAATAAAAAAAGATTTCTAAATTTTAAATATAAGATTTTTTTATTTAAACTATAAAGAAGGACAATTATCTTAGTGAGTATAAAATATGTCTCTCTAGTTAAAGCAATTAGATTATATTAGAAGTTATGAATTTAACACTAATCAAGTAAAAAAGATACGAGTTTAAGTCTTATAATTTAAAAAATCTCATAAAACATATTTATATTATTTCTAAATTATTACTATTATTAAATTATAAAAAGTGTAACATCTATTTTAGATTTAATCAGATATAAATATTTTAGGTTCCATCAATTAATGGACCAGTTTAAGAAGTCTAAATAATTAAACGTCCAGATTCATAAATTCAACTTCTAAAGGGGCACATGTTGACTGATGACCGAGTCTAAATTATTGTTAACGGATGACCGAGTCTAAATTCTAAGTTTTAGTCTGATACTAATATTAATTAAAATTATGTTAGAAAATAGATTATTATTATTTTTAATCGAATGAGGATTCAACTCAAGCTATCTAATATAAAAACTAACCACAAATAAATTAATAAGAAGTTTTAAACTTATAATAATCTATTACTTTTACAATATATAATGAGTTGCATGTACGATGAACACATGGTTAGTTGAAATGACGTCGTTTCTTCGCCTCATATAATTTCATAGTAGGAGATGAGGCTATGGAAGTATAATTGAAAAGATAATATAATTATATAATAAAACTGGGGTGGAAATATACCAAACGCATCCCTATTCATAGCCACTAGTCTCTCTTTTTTTCTTCTCTCCATCAAATCAAATCATTCCATGCACGTCAAAGATTATCCCTTTTTTTATTTTTCTCCTCATAATCAGGCATAGCATGCAACACTTTCATAATTATTTAGATAAAAGTAAGTCGATAACCAAACATATATATATGTATATGTATATAGCCTCCCGAAGTCATTAAAGTTTTGCTAAGGATTTGGTGTCCGAGGAACGTGTGAGGTCCGGCCTGTCGATGAACTCCTACAGCATATGCCACCATCCTCGTTAGGAATGCACACGATACAGCTAATGTCGGATAGCCCCCGCAGCGGCATCCCACCTCGTGGGAGAAACCCCAGAAGTGGGTTCGGATCCATCGGCTTCTTCATATGCTCGTTCTCTAACGCGTCGACGAACAAGATCGCCGGCAACAAGGAGAAGGCCAAGGCAACGAGGGTGAAGAGGCCTCTCCATCCTCCTCTTCTTCTTCTGTTACCACCGCAGCAGCACTCCATCCTAATTACTTGAGTCGCTCGATGCCAACGAGATGGGTTTGCTTTTATAGAGCAGGTCGGTCACGGAGGGTGTGGTTGATTGTTATTAGCACGTACATCGAGAAGACTCAGACTTCATTTGTTCGGTCTTAATTGATGTCGGAGGAAAAGAAAAAGAACAGTTTGTTCAGACTTCAGTTGTTCATCACGAGCGAGTGGATCATACAAAGGAAGTATTTTGTCAAACAACAACAGCGAAGACCAGTTTTCTCCCTACAGTTAATTTCTACATCATTATGCTTTAGTCTTCTGATTTTTTTGGACAGGGAGTTTTTAACAACCGAAAAAGATGTATCTGCAGAGGAAGGAACCAATGGAGTAAAGAAACACATGACCGAGTGCGTGCAACTCATGAACTGCTCCTATTAATGGCCGATCACACGACCCCAGTGAAAGTCAGGTTTTCAAACGTGAACCAGAAGCTGCTCTAGTTTCATTGAAAACTGAGATACGGCTGCTTCCTCTGGCCACAAGATGTTGCCTGCTCACAGTCTCCTTCAGCGTTCGTGTCATCTATAGCTACTACCTTTCCATCTCAGATATACGCAAGGGATGACGAAACATCAGTCCGATCTGTGGGTTGATGCCTAACCAGTGACCTTACCGGAACTCCGATCTTCTGATGCTCAGCACGAGGGATGGAGATGCCAATGGTTACTCGTACCATCTTCAAGACTATCTGACAAGGGGTGGGAACCGATATTTGTATCGTCCTTGCTGAGACGTATATAAGAATCGACAATTCTGTCTTAAATAATGATTTTTTGTAGTCGAGTTAATTTGTTCTTCCGAGCTGCTTTGCCGTGAGATGTAATCCTTTTAGCTGTTTTCCTCAAAAAAATGTTTTTTTTTCCCTAAAGAATGCTTTCTGCTTCCTAGTACCCCATCTGCTCCTGGATGCGAAGATTTTCTAAATTAAAACGTGAGATGATCCACCTGTTATTGCCTTGAATGCTCTGAGCTTTTTGTCTCCTTGCCTCCGTGTTGAAGCAGATAGTGGTTAAGAACCTCATAGGTGGAGGCAACTGAGAATTTTCCGCTATTAGCATAAACAAAGACTTCGTGTGGGAGGATGCCATAACCGACAGGGGTTGGTAAATTTACAAAATCCTAATTCAGCATGCATCCTGTCTTGGCTAAACCTACGGATGATGTTTAGTACTCACTGCATGCTCCTTTTCGAAAGACGGCTACCCTTTTGGTAAGACCTACAGGACATGATTACATCACCTCATGCACATACGGCTAATGCACACCCGATGTTCTAATGATTAAGCACTTTTTTATGTTTTTAAAAGTTCCATCCAGGTTGCTTCGGTTTCTTAAAATTAAACTCTAAGGTGCTTTTCCTTTTAGTTGAACTTGAATGATTTAGTTCCATATATAATCTGTTTTTATACCTCCTGTGCAGATTTTGATGTTGAAGTTTTATGATCTACGTTCAAGACGGATTTGTAGAGTTTGAGCGCCAAGAAGTTGTATGTTTATCTTCAGTTATTCAGGATTGTGGACAGGTGCTCGTGTATCATTCTGTTACTTTTTCTTTATTATGAGTGGGGTGGTAAAAGAGTGATATTTGTCTGCATGCCCAAACAAACAGGATCATTATCATCATTTGTGTATTGTTTTTCTGTTTTTTTTCTTAGCGTTTGTTTTCAGGATTCTCATCAAATGAATGAAACGGTTGTATACCAGATTTTCTTTGGGCTGGTCGATCAGTAGGGTCTCTGCCTTTATTTATAGATTATTTACGATTTTTGTTTACTGCAAGTAATTATAAGGCCATGCAAATGTTATTGATTATTCAGATATGTAATTTTCTTTTCCTCTGATATTAAGTAAGACTGAACAAATGAATCAAGATTCTGAGTCTTTGCGATGTAAATATGATATATTGCTATCAACACCAAAAAAAAAAAAATCTTAAATCAAATAACTCATCCACCCACTCACTGTCTGCTCTGCTCGTCATCCTTCTCTCTCGCTGTATATATATATATATCTTAGTTAGCCATGCCGATGGAAACACAATATAATAATTTATATTACCAATTATTTTCAGTTGGATCCGTGGCGCAATGGTAGCGCGTCTGACTCCAGATCAGAAGGTTGCGTGTTCGATTCACGTCGGGTTCAAATTTTTTCCTTTGATATTAACATAGAGTATTATTATATATAAAATAATTTATCACAGCCCTACGCTTCAGGATCCGTGGTGTAATGGTAGTTTATCTAATTTTAGTTTTGAAGGTTGCGACTTCGATTCGCGTCGGGTTCATCTTTTTCCACCGTTTTAGCAAACCTGTTTAGTGATTCTAGATTGTCGGGAATTAAATTTGACCAGCGTTTCCATTTTGCTAAAAAGATCTACAAATAATAATAATCAAGCACACCCTCCATGACTCGCTCGCTCTATAAAAAAAGATCCATCTCCTTAGCATCGAGCGACTCAAGTAATTAAGATGGAGCGCTGCTGCGGTGGTGACAGAAGAAGAAGAGGATGGAGAGGCCTCTTCACCCTTGTCGCCTTGGCCTTCTTCTTGTTCGTCGAGGCGTTGGAGCAGGAGCATATGAAGAAGCTGATGGATCCGAACCTACTGCTGGGGTTTCTCCCACGAGGTCCGGTGCTGCCATCCAGCTGCAGCAGCAGCCCCTTTCTTAACGGTGAGGGTGACCAATGCTGCGGTGGTTCATCGACAGCCCCAGACTCACTCGTTCCTCACACACCAACAAGTCCTTAGCCAAACGTTAATGACTTCCGGAGGAACTATACATACCATATGTATACGTATACTTTGTGTGTTTTCTTCGGGTTCGTCGTTCACATGATAGAAAGGAAAGAGGAGATGTTAATCCATCCAAAGAAGGAATGGTGCAGTATCTTTCACTTCTAGCATGTCATTAAAAAACATAAAGAAATATATCTCTATAACGAACAATAAGTTATTCATTTTGATCAGGAGAATATTTGATCGATTGAAGACTTTGAAAGTTCATCCTTAAAATACTGCATCCTCAGCGTTAAAAGAAATAAACCGAGCGTGCTTACTTACTAATGCGAAGATCACAGAAAAAAAATTATAAATCTGTAGACAAAAGGGATTAAAAAAAGGAGAATTTTTTTTAGAACTTCATACGTATTAAACCCGAGAAAAAAAAAAGAATAGACTAGTTGCTATGAATAGGGATGTGTTTGATATATTTCCACCCAAGTTTTTTATAAAAATTATACCATCTATCTAGCTTCTTTTTAATTATACTTGCACAGTCTCATCTCCTCATATAATGATATAGGTGGAGATGGGACTATGTAATTTTAAATAGTAGTAAATATATGTTCATTATATAAGCAACTCACTATGATCTAATAATATATATATATAGTCATGATGATGTCGTGCAGTCAAGTTGAAGATAATGGGAACAGCCGTATAAGCCTGAATGAACTAATTATAAAATCTATTCTTTAAAATAAAATATATTTAGTAATTACGTAGAATATGCTATGTATAGAGTATATAGTATATATACTCTATACATCCCATGTATTTGAAAGGAAATAGCCGTATAATTAAATAGGGTCGTAAACCTGGGATTTGAGATTGTTGAATTTAATCTAATAGTGAAGCGATGGGATCGAGTGATTCCAAAACCATCCGAATCTTAAAAAATACCATCACCGGTTATTTGACTTCACAAGTCAAAAGCCTACCTCGATATATAATACATCATCAGCTACCTCCTTCGGTTCAAGCTCGACGCGGCGATATCAATACGTAAAAAAATTCATGGAGTGCGGCAATGGAGGAGGAGGAGGAAGAAGAAGAGTTTCTGGTGGCACGATCGGTAGCCTCCTCACTCTCGTCGTCTTCTTCACCTCGGAGTTCCCCTTGTTGCTGGCCACCTCAACGCCGCCGCCGCCCGTGACCTACGCCGACGGGAGAGCGCTGCCGATCGATCCAAGTCCACTGCCGCCGATGCCGACGCCGCCGCCCTCCGTTGGCTACGGCGGCGGTGGGGGCGGCGGCGGATGCATCCATGGCGGCCCTTACGGTGCGAGGTTATGCTCTCAGACGGAGCCATCCCGTACGGCGCAACTTCCTCACCCGCCGAAAGGTCCTTAGAATATAATGGGAGTAATCTTAATCTTAATGCAACCGATGCGACGTAATGGAGTCTCAATCTCAACGTTATTAATGCACAAGTATATGATATTATTGATGCGGTAGCCACTTTGTTTAGATCTTATCGATATAATAATAAGATCTTTCCTTCGATGTTATTATTATCGATATACTTAGTACAGTCTTTGCTACCTTAGTAATACTGGTGCGTGCAGTGTGATCATTATCTTAATGATATTGATATAGTAGTGAAAGTTTTTATCTTGTTGATGTTGATGCATTAAATAAATCGGTGGTTGAATACTTCAAATTTTACAATCTTTGACGGGTGAGATGCGGTTGAAATTAATCAAACTCATCCGACCCAACGCTGAATCTGACTTCAACTTGAGGAAGATGCGACGCCATCGTATTCCTTTCTCAGGCCAACAACTGGTAAATTAAGGTAAAGTCCTGCGACTTCACACCCATATTAATCGCAAGCGATACCTCCTCCATATGCAAAGTTAAGGCATGGAGGAGTCGGGTAGAGGAGGAAGAGGTGGTGACCTCCTCCTCACCCTCGTTGTCTTCCTCACCGGGGCGTTCTTCTTGGTGTTGGCCACATCGCCCGTGACCTACGTCGAATGGAGAGCTTTGCCGATCGACCCAAGTCTCCTGCAAGGCACTACTGCGCCGCCCAAATCCTTCAATTCCAGATGCAGTCATGGTGGTGGTGATGAAAGGGATTGCTATAAAGAAGGACCAATCTACAAACCCCGATGTCCTCCCACGCCGACGAGCCATTGACGAAATGTCCATCATCCATCCGACTCTCAAACCCTCAAACATGGACTCCCATATATATATAAATTGATCATCTTAAGTTTCTTCTTTAAGGTTTGCATAGTGCTGAAAGTATTAGGCAGGCAGAGGTGATATATAAATATGTATTTAATCCTGAGAGTTTGTTTACATACTGGGGATGAGGATGATGGTGTCGCAAAAGAAAATAATCGATCAAAAACATATCTCAAAAGTGCAGTTTCTCTTAAGAGTTTAATTTATCTACACTCAACTAACTAAAGTGATATATATGAGAGCAAATAAGCAGAAAGTTCATGTATTTATTTGATTATTTGATACTGAATATTATGTGTTTAATACTCACTATGAAAAATTATGTAAAAGTAGAAGATCAAAAATGAAATTTAGAAAATAAAAATGTTTTAAAGTACTCGTTAGGAAATATTAATTAAATTTTAAGAGGGGTTTATTTGTAATTTTTTTAGAAAGACCAATTTAAAATGATGCACATTTATAAAGTTTAAAATAAAATTTTAAAATAGAAAGACTTTTCGTTTAAAAGTAATATATGTTAACTTTTAAAGAGTAAATAATTTTAAAAAAAAATTTAGAAGGATTAGAATGCTAAAAAATAGCTGTTCCTTTTTTATAAAAAAAATATTCAATTAAAATTGAGAATAAATAAAAGATGATGTATTTTGACACAGAAAGAAAAATAGTAAGCATAAGTTTTTTGAGATGTTATCGGCAATTTTATTAGTGGCATGATAGTCTAGGATAACTTTTATATTTTATTTTATTACCGTTAATTAAGGCAAAGCAAATCATAATGGTTAATATTAACTACAAAAATCAAAACAGGAACCACACATATTTTTTTCATCTAAGAATAAATATTTAATCTTAAAAAGAAGTAAAATTATTCATCAAATTTAATGTTTTATATTTTTTTATGGATAAAAAATTGCTCAATATTACGCCTTTTATTGGATCGTCAAATTAGAGATATATATATATAGGTAAAAAATAATATATAATTATATATAAGAACATACATGGAAGTATTGGATGAGGCCAAAAGCCGGTTTGCTGAATCGGGCCTGCCCTTTCCCCCTTTCTCTGCAACAAGTATTATCAAAATCGAATCGTAAGGCTTCGATTTCCATCTTCCCTCTGACCTTCTTCGACCTTCAGTGAGCAGAGGCGGCGGCTCCGCTGCGAGGGATCCATCGTGCGGCCGGCAGGCCGTCCATCGTCCTTCGTCTTCCTTGGCGTCCTCTTCTTCTCCCGCAGGTACTCTTCCCCGTTACAAAACTAGAGTCGGTTCACGATTATAAATATGCCTAATCTGCTTTTAATCTGCAAAGATTTCCTATACCTAGACTGCAGGTTTGCTTTTGAATCCCTAAAGCCAGATCGAGCAAACCCCTCTTCCGCCTAGGTCATGGCGACGGCTTCAGGTAAATACCCCTTTCATCTCCGATTTTTCTTCCTAGGGGACTTCCAGTCTGCAATTTTTGATCTTCTGTTTGGTAATGCATTGGATTTTCTTGGTAGGATTAGGTTTAGGTCGTTTCACTATGATATAGTCCATGGTTCTGCAAAAACATCTCTTTCCAGAGGTTTATCCTAGTTTTTGTTGTTGTGCCAGAGGCTTTGACGTCTGTTGTCATCTTATTTCAGTGTCTTTCAAATCGAGAGAAGACCATCGGAAACAACTCGAACTCGAGGAAGCTCGTAAGGCTGGGCTTGCCCCTGCTGAAGTCGACGAAGATGGCAAGGAAATCAATCCGCATATTCCCCAGTATATGTCGTCAGCTCCTTGGTATCTGAATGCTGAGAGACCAGTAAGTATACTAATAAACTTCTTTCGTGCTTCTTGCTTGAATTCTTCGACTCTGCAGATCACTTAACATCTCTGGCTTTTTCCTATTTCACAGAGTTTGAAGCATCAAAGAAAATGGAAATCGGATCCAAATTACACCAAATCGTGGTATGATAGAGGGGCAAAAATCTACCAGGCTGATCGATATAGGAAGGGCGCATGCCAAAAGTATGTTCTATTTACTAAAAAAATTAATTTTTTGTTCCTTTAACTAGTTCGTGCCCTTGAGTTTACGTTATCTGGAAACTTTGCTCTAGTTATAACACTTTCTCCTATATCGTACAGCTGTGGAGCAATGACACATGACAAGAAATCATGCGTGGAGAGACCTAGGAAAGTGGGAGCTAAGTGGACGAGCATGCATATAGCTCCGGATGAGAAGATTGAGACATTTGAACTGGATTACGATGGAAAACGAGACCGATGGAATGGTTATGATGCTTCCACATATGCTCGTGTTATTCAGCAATATGAGACTAGGGATGAAGCCAGACGCAAGTATTTGAAAGAACAACAGCTGAAGAAACTAGAAGAGAAGAACAACAAGAAAGAAGATGGTGATACTGATGATGCCGATGATGATGATGCTGCTGCTGATGACTATTTGAAGGTTGATGAGGCTAAAGTTGATGAGAGCAAGCAAATGGACTTTGCAAAGGTGGAGAAGCGTGTGCGCACCACCGGAGGTGGTAGTACTGGGACTGTCAGGTAGTTTTGATATTTTTTACATTGTATATATCTATAGGCATTTTATGTGAATCTTTGATCTGTTAAGCTTGCTGTATTGTTGGTGCATATTCTAAACTATATATTTTGTTCAGGAATTTGCGTATTAGAGAAGACACAGCAAAGTATCTTCTTAATCTAGATGTCAATTCTGCCCATTATGATCCTAAAACACGATCTATGCGTGAGGATCCTTTGCCTGATGGTGATCCAAATGAGAAATTTTATGAGGTAAGTTCGTTAATCTTCCACATAGTTCATGTTGTTTCAACTTCTCTGTGACTTCAGCTTTTTAATTTACTGTTTGCTATATAGGGTGATAATCAAAATAGGCTCAGTGGACAAGCACTGGAGTTTAAACACCTTAACATTCATTCATGGGAAGCTTTTGAGAAAGGGCAAGATATCCACATGCAAGCTGCTCCTTCTCAAGCAGAACTATTATTCAAGAACTACAAGGTTATTAAGGAGAAGTTGAAAAGTAAGACGAAGGACACCATTATGGAGAAATACGGGAATGCAGCATCTGAAGAAGCACTGCCTAGGGAACTTCTTCTCGGGCAAAGTGAGAGAGAGGTTGAATATGACCGTGCTGGAAGAATAATAAGAGGCCAGGTACTTTTTCTTGCCCATACTGAATTTTCTTTAATTTTATATTTCAGATACTGACATATTAGTTTTTTCTGTCTAAGAAAACGCCATGTTACATAGTGTCAATCATTCATGGAGTGGACTGAGATCTAGTTCCTTCTCAGTCTTGATAATGTAACAATTGATACTATCATGTTGCATATTTGCAGGAGACTTCTCTTCCTAAAAGTAAATACGAAGAAGATGTTTACATAAATAACCACACCACAGTTTGGGGTTCATGGTGGAAGGATCATCAATGGGGCTATAAATGCTGCAAACAAACTATTCGTAATAGCTACTGTACAGGCTCAGCAGGCATCGAGGCTGCTGAAGCTTCCACAGAACTTATGAAGGCAAATTTGGCTCGTAAAGAAGCTTCAGAAGGTTAATAAGAAACTTTCTTAATTTATGTATGTTTTACTTTATCATAGCCAATCTTGTTAGTCATGAGGATGATGATTAGAATTAACTAATTTACTTGAGATACCTTTTGCTTACCACAAGATTTATTGACTAGTTTATCAGCGGCTTTGATGTTTTGCATCATCAAGTTAAGCCGTATTAAGTTGCTTTATAAAAGTATTGGTAGCAATTATTATTTTCTTTTCATATATTAACTTCATTTTTTTGATTGTCAGAAATATTTTGTTTTAGAATCAATATGTGAAGAATATGATTGTGATATTCTTCTCTGAGTGTGATTTGAGCATAGCTAATTAATTCTACAATCACACTAAACCTACGTGAATCATGCAGATGAGCCTGTGCAACAAGAAGAAAAGCGGCTTGCCACTTGGGGATCAGAGGTCCCTGATGATTTGATGCTAGATAAAAAACTACTTGCAGAAGCATTGAAGAAGGTAGTCTTAGTAGGTCTTCTTCCATCTAACGATATGCTAGATTAATCCAGATTCTTAAACTAGACTTACGTTGGTGCAGGAGGATGAAAGAAAGAAGGTAGAGAGAGATGAAAGAAAGCGGAAATACAACGTCAAGTGGGATGATGAGGTATGTATTCAGATAAACATTCTAGAATACTTCTTATTTGATGCATTGTATAATTTGAGGAACACTCGGGATTTCTGAAGATTAATGTGTCCGTTTGGTTCAACTCAAGAGAACCTGCTTGAATCTATTTCTACTGGAATCAAAACTTTTTGAAGAGAAACTCTGTGCCTTTAATATATTGTGATAATTTCATCCAAAGTCGATGATTTGCTTCCAATAACGTGGAAAGTAACTTCCCCTTTTTGTGTAGATCGGAAGTCTTCTTATGTGTGTATCTTCGTGCAGGTGACAGTTGAAGACATGGAGGCTTACCGCTTGAAGAAAGTTCATTTTGATGATCCAATGAAAGATTTCCTCCACTGATTTCCTTCTAACCTTCTTTAACACATCCTCATATGTGTACTGTGGTGTATATCACACTCAAATATCGTGCTATGTGCTAGTGGAGGTCTTATGTATACTGTTGTGTAATATCACACTCAAATATTGTGCTATGCCCTAGTGGAGGATGACTTCAATTCCTTTCTTATGTAACCCTATACATTCTTGTCTTGGGCCTTGATAATTTTTATCCATCTTTTCCTTTGGTTGGAGTAAATATGAAAAATTAAGTATGGCCGATGGGTTGAACTTCTAGCACACATTAAATCTTGCTTGGTCAGTGGGAAATTTTTGATCTCAACTGTGAAAGTAGACTCGAATTTTTGCCGGCATAATTCCTGGCGTTTCATCAAGAACTAAAACTTTTCAATCTAAATTGATCATCACTTGATTCCCTAGACTTGGATGTCATTATCCCAGTAAAATTAGATTTTTTTTTAAAGAATTAAAATTTGACAAATTTTCATTCGCCCATCAGACTACGAAGACTTTTTAACGAGTCCATCACTCAACCCTGCACGCAGTTCAGTGCAGACTTGAACTACTGCTACTTACTCCATATTAACTCGATCAAGAGGCGTATTGAAATGAATCCGTGGTCGCCTTTGACTCCTTCATTCGTATCCCTCACCGGTCAAATCGCATTCCCTCGCGCGCGTATTCCCACGCTTGACTCAATCCAAACTTCTTCTTTGGTTCAACAGCAGGAACGCGTTCTTCTCCATCCATCAGTTGTACATAAATCAGCAGCACTGCTCCATTGAAGCAGCACGCAAGCAAAAGCAGACATAAATTTAGTTGATAGCATGGAAGATCCGGTCTCGCCGTCGACCGTGCTGCTGGGATCGCCGGGGACAAGCACGAGCATCGCGCTCAGGCTACGTGGACCAGCAACCGCTGCAGCAACTCCTCGCCGGGCGGAGAAGAAGACTACTCCGCCGCCAGTACTGCTGCTGCGGGAGGATCACGATGAATCAACGTTGAAGAAGCCATCAATATTGGTAGTTCCCGGCGGAAGCATGGACGGAACACTTGACTTCCCGGTGGTGAAGTACTCGTTGGCGAGCAGCTACATATCGCCTGGGGGTTCGAAGGTGCGTAACCCTGGAGACCCTGTGCGGAAACCAAACAGGAAGCCACCACCTCCACAGTGATCTGCCATCATCATTTTTAGAATTCGATTCTTATGAAAATCCAACAGCAGATTGTAACCCTTTTTTTTCAAAAAAGAAATATTTTGCAATAGTAATCATCACCGGTACCAAAACTGGCCGCCGGTGTAAAACTCCAATTAAACAAAAGGGTTGTCTGAATCAACACCTACTTCTCTGTGTGTACGTGTGTATATATACATATTTCCCTCTAACATGTGGTATGCCTGCAAACAAGTTTATTAGGTACGCCTGCAACTTAATTAATATAACTGGAAAACCCCAAATTAAACATGCTTGCCGCCATTGAGGAAAAAGCAATACGTACGATGATGGACTCTCCTCCAATTAATTCAATTAACTCCTCAAAAACCACAGCACTACGTAGCAAACCAATTAATTAGTCCAATAATTTAAGTTACGGGTCAAACCACTCGAACTCGCTTCAAATTTTTGCGGCTCTTCCAAGTTCTCAACTCCCTCTATCTCTATTTATATATATGACGAGCTCTCCTCAACTCCATCGCTTTATTATTTCCTGTTGAGATATGGGCTGCCCCGGTGAGAAGAAGAAGCTCTTCGAGGCGTCGGTTTTAATCCTTATCGTCATGGTGCTCGCCGCCGGCTTCCCGGCCTCGGCCGAAGTCCGTGCGTTGTTGTTGGAAGGAAGGGCGCCGGCGAGCGGCAGGCAGCTGGTGAACATGCTGCAGCTGCTCCCTAAGGGCGTCGACCCTTCGTCGGAAACGTCCGGCTGCACCAACGGGTCCGGCGGCGGCACTGCCGCAGGCATCGGCTGCCCGAACGGCCGCTAGACGAGCAGCGCCGGCGGCAGATTTCTTTTGCCGACGAACATCGAGAGGCAGAGACGAGACGAATCTGAATCTGCTCCATGTCATATCGATAATCGATCCATCTCTTGCTAATTATTAATTATTTCTTTTCATTTGTTGATTATTTTTGCTTCCTCATCTCCTCCTATGCATTAATTCCATTGCCATCCATATATTGTATAAATTGTATTGTGCAATATATATGTAAATGTGTGCCGTTTAATTTAATCAGGAAAACACGGGATGTGTGTATTAAAACGTCGGTTAATTGTATAAATATTTTAGTACCATACATTATATATATGTATGAGATATATATAAAAACAGAACGTGTTTCGGATGCTGAATATGTTTGACATTTTGCATATTATCCTCACCAAAACAAGAGGTCGCCCAAAAGATCCATCTAGATATCTAGGTTTTGAGAACTATCCTTCTAAAAAAACATAGCTTTTTGTATCAAGCAATTCAATGTACCTAAAGAGCTTTAGCTTTAGCTAATATCCAATGGAAGAAACGGATGAGGAAAGAGCTACACAGAGATGATGATCTGAAGATTCATCTGCTTCAATACAGAGGCAAGGAGGCACAAAAAGAGTTGGGCATTCAAGGCAATAACAAGTGGATCATCTCACGTTTTAATTTAGATAAGCTTCACATCCAGAAGCAGTAGGGCACTAGGAAGCAGAAAGCATTCTTTAGGAAAAAAAACATTTTTTTGAGGAAAACTATAAGGATTACATCTCACGTCAAAGCAGCTAGGAAGAACAAATTAACTCGACTACAAACAACCATTATTTAAGACAGAATTATGGATTCTTATATATGTCATCCCTAAGCCCCCATCAGCAAGGACGATACAAGTATTGGTTCCCACCCCTTGTCAGATAGTCTTGAAGATGGTACAAGTAACCATTGGCATCTCCATCCCTCATGCTGAGCATCGAAAGATCGGAGTTCCGATAAGGCCACTGGTTAGGCATCAACCCATCGAAATGATTGTTATTAGCATACGAGGAAAGATCTGCGGGCTTTTGGGAACGTTCATCCCTGATGCCTTGGAGAGGACTACACGAAGCACCATAGCCCTCATCATAGTACATTGCAGACCGGTCGAATAAACCAGAGCTAGTCAACAGACCGATGTTAGGAGATAAATTACCTGGAAAAGTATATTGTCGGCTGAAGGCAAGGTGAGGATCTCTAGCTGTCCTTCCGACATTTTGTTCCTCGTCCAGCAAATCATTTATAATGTCAAGGTGGGGGAATTCCTCTGCCGTCATCCCTTGAACCTGATACGTGGTAAACCTGGATGAGACCTCAGCTGGATATTGCTCTTTCCTTGATCTTCCATAAATGTCCAGTTTCTCCATGCTACCCACGAGAGAGGAGCTAAACCTTTGACTGCTACTACTGCAGCTAGATTCATGGTGGCTGTCATCTGTCCATAGTTGCTGATTATGGACTACTTCAGGCTTTAGGCAACCAAAGGTCAGTCCAGGTCGGATTGATGTTTGGTCATCCCTTACATATATCTGAGATGGAATGGTAGTAGCTGTCGATGATACGAACATTGAAGGAGACGGTGAGTAGGTAACATCTTGGCCAGACGAAGTAGCATTATCAACAAAACCAGCCCCTTGTGCACTAATGGGTTTACCCATTATGGCATTTCGATACGATTGAGGAATGAATGCTGGGGCTGATGGAGATGGCTCAGTCCCCAATCGACCAGCTGCACTGGCAGAGCGTGAGAGTAGAGGTCCTGATTGGACAGTGGAAACAATAGGAGCACTTGGCCTCGGTGCTGGGGCAACAGGAGCGCTGTAAGGTCTTGATGTTGCATTAGCCTGGTGAGAAGTACTAATCTTTGCTGGTGTAATCGGCTTCTGAGCTTCACATACGGAACTGGAGGAAGCTGGGGGTGATCTTGGTGCCGTAGCTGGAACCTTGTCAGTCTGAGGTCTATTACTTGATGGAGGCCCGTTCAAAGAAGCCAGCTCAACTGCAGTGGTGCTAGTGGAGGTGACTGTTACAGTGGTGTTAAGATCCAAGGACTTCTTTTGTGGCTGATGAATGATGGTTGGCTTTTTCTGCAAGATGGAGGAAAACTGTTGTTTCTCTGTCTCAACTTGCTCCTTTGAGATTGGTTTCTTTTGTATGGTAACAATGTCATCCTCCTGAAGCGATAAGAAATCAAGAACTCCATTAACATGTAATTGTCTAACGTTTCAAAAGATCATCATAACAGTTCAAGCATAAGTGAAGGTACAGGAGTACATAAAAGTGCATGCATGAATATGTAAAGGACTTGGGATATCCATCTTACCATTTTACAAGACAAACTTTGATTATAGGAGATATGCAAACACAAAATGCATGTCAATTAATTTTAATATGTATATGATCGTCATAACAGTTCAAGTATTACTGAAGCATAAAAGCTTATGAACAGATGAACGGCAAGGAAATAACTAGCTGCCTCATGTAAATGTCCTCATAAGATAGAGACGAGCAACAAGCAAATTAACATCAGCTAACCAATGTTGTTCTCCACTTTCATAACTATCCATTAAATTGCCACATCCATTACATGTGACAATAAGAAATAATTTTAGAAGCAAATAATATTCTTCTTTATCTGTGGTTAAGTGGAACAGTTTATATATCGCTTAGCCCACATAATAGATGCTGTTGACGAATCCATTCCACTTTTAATCAACTCATGTTTAACCAAAAAACCACAAGTTGACGTGGCAATTCTAATAATATCTCAGGTGTGCAGTGTTGAATTAGTTTACCCATGGGTGCATATATTGCTATTCACCCATAAAATAATAATGAATACTGTTCCAAGTTAAAGAAAAAAATATATACCTTTTCAACTAGATGCTTTTCAGAGAGCCGTATCTCATTTTTCAATGAAACTAGTGTGGCTTCTGATTCATGTTTGAAAACTTTACTTCCGCTAGTGTCATGTGATCGGCCATGAATAGGAGCAGTTTCAGATGGTGCATTAGGCCAAACATGAGTTGAACCCACTCGGTCATGTGTTTCTTTACTCCGCTGGTTCTTTCCTCTGCAGATACATCTTTTCAGTTGCTAAAAACTCCTTGTGCAAAAATCAAAAGACCAAAACATAATGATGTAGAAATTACCTGTTGGGAGAAGACTGGCCTTTGCTGCTGCTGTTTGACAAAATACTTCCTTTATATGGTCCACTCGCTAGTGATGAAGGCACAGAATCAGTTGAGCATGTTGAGGAGCTGTCATCCAAAAGGGATTGAGTTCTTTTGTCAATATGTCCATTTTGTACACAGCTGCCACTAGTTTCACTGGACAGATAAGTTCCTGATACATCTGCTTCCCAAGTAACAGGACTGGCATCTCTGTCATCCAAATCAGGTTGAAGCACCTCCGCAACATCTTCTCCAGCATCAGACACATCTGATGCTTCATCTGGTGTATCAATCTTTTCAATAGCCAAGTCTGCTTGCTCGGAAGGACAGTTCTCTGTCCTTTCTTCTGATAGAGTTTCTTGTTGCAGTCTTACCTGCATCTGATTAAACCTCTCATCTCTTACCCTGTCTTTACCTTTGCGAACATTTCGTTTCTGTTTAGCCTGGAAGAGTAAGGAGAACAAAATTAAGAACTAGAACATCCATATTGTTCCTCAAGGCATGAGCCAGAGAAAATTGAACATCAAACTTGAAGGAAAAAAGAATTAACTACTGTACATCCTTTCAACTATGACAGGACATTGAACATAAATGTAAAATTGCCCCTACAAAAGTTTGTAAAGGCAGCAATTAAATAAATTAGATGAAGCATATTTTAGTAATTACAGAACAAAAACTGGAGTTGATCAGTTATTTTGTAAATATATAAGCGTTAATCCACTGCTCACTCACAAGCGCAGAAATTACAAAGTAGGTATCTCAGAATACAACCTAGAAACCGAATAGTACAACTGATGAAGCCCAAATGACAGAAAGAAAACTGGAGTTGGAGCCATTTTTTTGTGGGGATAAATAAGCCGAAAAGAACATCCAGCACAGATGGTGAAGGGAGACTGACAAATAGAAATCCAACCATCTATTTACAAAGATGAGTATGCATAATTAATGTAAACGGTAAACCTGTTTTTTCTTTGAACGCTTTTCCTTGTCATTAGCAGCACGCTTTGACTTGAGCTCATTTTCAGCTTGCCCAGCTGCTTCCTCCTCCCGAATAAGCTCTTCTTGTCTCTTCAGAGCAACGGCCTCTTGATAGGAAACTTCAATTATACTGCTGCCACCAACATAAGAAGAATTCAGGAGGACAAATGATTAATATGCAGATTAGAAATAGGAAACACTAGGATGGACCAAGAATCTATACCAATGTTCTAAATACCAGTGCACTTATTAATCCTTGAGCAGGCCAATATGCACAGGTAATGGTGTGGTACCGACACTTAGTACACTTGACACAAGGATATTAGCACTAATCATACTGATTTACTTTTAAAAAAATTTAAATAAATATTATACTTTAGGAATCAAAAATTGGAATATGAAAAATTTGTAAATAATAGGAAAATGTTAGAATTGATTAATAAATTTATGGGTACAATTCTGCATGACTACAAAACTGAAAACTACATCTTTTTAATTCTAGTACCTATAAGGATATCTGGCACCATATGGATCTAAAATACAGATTATAATAGTTAGGTATTCCCAACTTAGATCAATTCGGTAGATGTCTAGTAACCAGATTTGGAGCTGTCCTAGGTTAAACAACTATGATATGATATCTCTCACATGAATAAAATAATTCATCGATTAATTGATGGTATTTAACCAACTTGAGAAAAATTAAGTTTAAAAACATTACAAAATGATTTTGATGTTGAAATGACATTGAGAATGAGGAGTAGGTAAGAGTGAGAATAGCAGTGAGCTAAAGGGGAGAAGAAGAAGCTGTGAGCGGAGTATATGTAGGAGATGTAATCCAGAGCTTGTTTATAATTATAAAAAAATTAGGAAGGGTTGTAAAATTTCTAGAAACAACAAACTGCCAAAACAATAGCTTTGATGTTATTGATGGTATTTTCATAAATAAATTTAAATATCACAGTAAAAGTTAATTCCAACAGCATTAAGACCATCGGTGCATTTCCATAAACAGAAACAAAATGGTGCTTGGGGTGTGTACCACTCAGTACGCACTCTGTAATGTATACCATACGGCATGATGTGGCCCATATGTACTTGCAGCACTGTATTCATGCTGTGAAGACTTATTGATTGATCCACATGTCCATCCATGACAGACCAGTAGTTACTGCCAGTACCAATACTGAAAACCTTTTATCTTAAGCAAAAACCCAGTGAAGTCCGAATTTCACAAAATAAAGCTAACCCAACATCTGTTAAAGCCATCTGCTAAACCTTTTACCAAAAACATACTTTTTCAGACGTCACTTTATAGGTCAATATACTTGCACTATGAATTCTAAAACTTTGGCAAAGATATGACAGGAAATAATTTTGTCACCTGAATATGTGAACTAAGACAAAAATTTCAATAGTCCTATAACCAAGCTCCATGAGTCGCCTTTCATCACGCTCAACAGAATCCTTATTAATGTCATCTCCAGAACATCCATCCTACAGGTGCAATTAGGTTGAGATAAATAGGAATAAGAGATTCGATGGATGGATTGTAGTGATACAAGAGATTAAAATGTTGAGAAATTTGAAGAAAAACAATATAACAAATATGCATTGGCCAAAAATGTGGACGTAAATTGGAATACATATCCTGTTCTTTTGGACCCAGCCTTGGTTTTGTATAACAAGGAGAAAAACAAAGTATAGACAAGTGGAAGAAAATGTGGTTAATGATAGCTACTCAATTAAACTTAGAAAAGAAAAAGATGCAGCCTATGTATGGAAGAAGTGAGGGACACATTTATCTGCACCTACTAAGTACATATAACACGTCCAAAAGGGAAAATAGATGGAATTATGGATGAAAAATTAGGTTGAAACAAATAAGAGTAAGAGCCCTGGCAGATGAAGTTATAATGGCAGAAAGAGACTGATATTATGAAGAAACATGAACAAAAGAATATGACAAATATGTATAGACCCACAATGTGGATGTTCAAAGTATCCCTATCTTTAAAATCCAATCTATGGATAAGTTATTATAAACCAAAGAGAAACAATTATAGAACAATTATAGATAAGAGAAAGAAAATGTTGTAACTCTAGTAGTGAAAGATACTAAATTAAACATCGAACAATAAATGATGCATCCGATGTAGGGAAGAAGCAAAGGAAATACTAGCATTCGGCTACTAAGCATATACAACAAAATCAAAAAGGACAATAGGCAGGAAATCAGATTGCAACGAACTAATTAAGTACATGATCTTTCATGAGTTTTGGCAGATCAACTCATATCTAAGCACCAACTAAAGCCATTTGACATCTCTTTAATCCCTTGGGTTGGGAAAGGAGAAGTGAAAAAGAAGTTGTCAAAGATTGAGCAACTAGCTATATGGCATTGGAGTGTATGGGGGGAAAGAAATAGAAGATGTTTCATGGGTGAATCCAAATCAACAAGGGCTTTGGCCATACAAGCAGCTGCAACCTTAACTTTCTTTAATACTCACAAGCCACCTTGAACTAGCGATACCTTAATTTTTGGTATTTTATCTTCAGGGAAGTATAGGAGATATCTTTTTTTGCCTCTCCTACTTCTGTCTTATATGTTTTTTCCCTTTCTTGTGTTCAGTTTATTTTGTTTTATACACTACATCCTTTTGGATGATATATTGTATCATTTCAGATTGGTGAAATGAATGCAATGTTTATCTTTCAAAAAAAAAAACTCATATCTAAGCACCACATAATGATTTCTAGCAAATAAGGACAAAACTGCTAAAACACTGCCATTGACTCCCATGAATAACATCTGTAACATTAATTTACCATATATAGATAATTTGATTGGCTGTACTAGCAAATATGTTAATTGCAAATGATATTAACCGGAAGTTAATCTAATACAAGCATATGCTTCCTGGACCGAGTTTGTGAACAGAAAGGCAACAAAATGTGAAAAAACAAGGTAACTACAACACAAACCAAGATAAATTGCAATCTTCGACAGTAAATGATACAACAATATTAAGAACTAAAATTGAAAACTAAGAACTAAAACAAAATACCAAACTTTCCTAGAACTATCATAATCAAGTATGAAGTTTATGCATCAGATAATCAAACTAGAAGAGCTCAATCAAGGAGCAACTTACACAATATTCATATGTACAACAAGAAATAATGCAATGAAATAGACAGGAAGCTAAAAATATACAGGAACCCTCAAGCATGAGACTGTGCTACTGTGCTATATCTCACAATGCTGAGGGTAAAAGTTATAGACACCTCCATTAATACACTAAAGTCAAGAACATGGAGGAAAATAATGTTCAGAGCCGAATAGACGATCAGATTTTTTTTACTTACTTTTGTACGATTCTGTGAGCACTTGTCATCTTTTGAAGGTATAGGCTGCTGGGACAGGGAGTCTGTTATGACTCTTTCAATCAAAGCAATTGCATCATCAGCCAACACAAACAAGTCCTTATCAACATGGACCATAGGAGCTGGTAAGTCTTCTAAATCTACTAACTTAGCTCTCCCTTTCGTATTCTTGCTCCGGTATTCAAGAGCTTTCAACCCACTGTAAAGAGAATCCATAACTAAAGTAGACGTAACTTCTTTCTCTATGAAGAAATGCTTCACAACTACTTTCAATATAGCATCTGCTCTGTCCCTTGACATACACTGCCTAGCATGTGGATCAATTCCTAACCAGAAGGCACAAAAACTGCAACACCCAGGCAATATTCAGTCATAAGATCACACCAACTTAAATAGAATCATCATCATTAATAGGGAGAAGAATAAATGTAGCATATGTGATAATATTTGAATGACAATGACGCAATGGCTCATATCAAACAGAAAGTAGGATGTTTACCTGGACCAACTCACTTTATCCTTTATAAATGTGTTAAGCTCGCCTATCTTCTGGTCTAGAAAACGCTTGCAGATCTGCTCTACATTGGACAAATATACCCGAACCAGCTCCCTCCTGTACTGACCATCAAGACAGCGAAAAGGGCGATCTGCTTTCTCCCTGAATTATCATAATCAGTAGGTTAGATACAGACTTTTGAGGAAAAAAAGATACTTAAAAACCCAAGAAAATGTAAAGATGTGCAGTATTAAAATAAAACAATAAAGAGAAATACCTCACAAAATTAAATATGCAAGTCTAAGCATTGTTCTCAATAGAGTCAGTTGAAGGTTAACAAATTTTAGGATACGACACTGTAATATTTGATTTGAGGAACTTGCAAACTAATATTTGAGAAATAATTTAGCAAACTGAGTTTACTTTATCACAAAGTGAAAAGATAATACTACAGAGCAGCATCTTCAAACACAAGCGTATTTGCAGTTGGGACAGAAAAGTTGGTTATGTACCAATAAATCCTACTTTAGGAGGCATATATAAGGCATAAAACCCTCAACAAATAGTCTACTTAATCTAGGAGCCCTTATTGATGTCATCAATATGAACACGTTTTAGAAGCACAGGTGCCATTATGTCACCTCCAAACACAGATCTCAAGGCTCTAGTCATAGTCAGGTTCAGCCATCAAGGTTTCCATATAAGATGAGCCTCTTCATTTGTCCAGGATGAACCAATCATACACTTCATTGTAGCGTACTTTTAATTTTCTTCCATTTTCTTCCAAAAAACAATGATTCATTTAGCACTTAATTTTTACCAGCACATCTGACCATTCTATATTTCCACTATTGACGAGATCTAATGTTCCAACTTAACATTCAGTTTTATTTGAAGCAATATAGCTTACCAGGTGTCTTTTGCCTCCATTTTTGATAGAAGTCCTTAATGTCATGGACATGCCAGTAGTTATGAACACAAGTAATAGATCAAGCTTCATTGTGCTCTGCTTCACCTAAACATTTCTCCACAACTTCTCCAACTCAGACTAATTCACAATCACAGATTTAAGATTTTTTATTTCAGAAAAAGTACTCATGTTTTTAAGTTCTCCCTAAATCTCATCAAAATTACTTTCTCTTCAGACTCCTACCTCATTGAATTTTATGATGTCATAAAAAATGTGGGTTGTGACATTGCAATGTAATTGAATGTTATGATGCAAGTATTATTTGAAACCAGCTCATAGTACAAATTTCACAAATTCAAATTGAAAAAATTATCTAGGTTCTATGTAACAGTTTCACCATGTGGCAAACTGTATGATTATTTCGAATGATCAAAATGAAATCATTTCAATGGTGTTGCACAGAAACTAGAAAACATAAAAATGTACCTGATAACTTGAACTTGGGCTTTGATAACAAGAGTATCAGAGACAATAAATCCATCATAAACTTTTGACAACTCCATGAACTTTTTCCAACCCCAATCGTGCTCTTTTTTCCAAAATCTATGTAATGTATCTGCAAACACCATCACAAACATAAACTCCTAATATAAATAGACGAAAAAACTGAGTTTCCTGTTTACTAGCTTATACAATCTGATGTATGACGAACCAGAATACTTAGATTTCTTAGCATCTTTGTTGACTACAGCTATTGTAAACTGTGCAAAATGGCTCCATCCTGTGGATATCAAATCACAAACATATTGTGAGATTGACTAGAAAAATATAAAAGTCAGGCTCTAGTAACCAATATGAATATCAACAAGCATGCCACAAACCTGGCAAAAGTTTGTCGTGATTAGCAACACAGAGAAACAAAGAAAGATGATTGCAGACATCACAACCCTGTGGGTAGATAAGAATATACCTAAAAAATAAATTTAAAAAAATTACAACTTTGTGTAATAAAGTTATTTTTAACAGCATCTTTACAAAAATTTAAACAGAAAAGTATAGAGAGAGAGAGAGATGGATAAGCAGGAAGATAACAAGATTGGCAGTACATGGAAAAAAAAATTCAACATCCAGGATTTCATGATAAAAATGCCATTTAAGAACAGCCAAAAAAACATACTATTAGAAAAAATATATCAAGCATTGCTGCAAGCATGCACTGAGTAAAACTTTCAAAGAAAACAAAATCTCATAGCAGCATCTCAAATTAAAGCATTTTCACACACAGAGTTAACTTTCAGAGATCAAAAGGGCGCACACGTGATGTTTCTTTAAAGAAAAATCCTTGCTAGGGTCAAATATCACTTCTTCATCCTCCATTTTTATCATATTTTTTTAGTAGTCCTTTACCAAGGTCATTTCAATCTGATGCTCACATTAATTTATAACAAATATCAATATCATTTCCTAGATAGTCATTACCTACAAGATGAAGAATAAAGAACACATAACCAAAAAGAAAACCAGACAGAAATGCAACACAACAAACAAGAATCTGCATACTGATAAGAAACAGGTGTACAGCATGAAATAGTTTATATGTATAAATTGGGGCCTTTTCCAAACCACTTAAACTTTTGAGAAAAGGCACTCAATCAAAATCCTACCACTGTCACTAGTTTAAAATATATATCCCATGTTAAGTCAATTAACTAGTAGGACTTCAACCAGTATGGTCCAGCTCCCCTACCCACAAGTGAGGGAGAATGTTATGCATATCAGCATATAATTATGTGGCTGCAGATATGCATTGGATCTTTCCTGATAACTTAGGATTTTAGGAATAAGAGGGACAAGCAAGAATATAACAGCTTGCTAGGTAAATCAGTGATTAAATTGGTAGTTAAAACATATACCACTTGTAGCCACCAACTTCAAATGCATTACTTCGCAATTCTCTTTTATTGATTGTTGAAAAATTTTCAATCTTCCATGTAAATCTTCCATATAGATCAGCAGGCTTTGGTCCTGAAAAGAAGTAAAAAATATAACCACCACAAGAAATATATATTAAACCACAAAGAAGCAGAAGGTAGATGGAAATGGACGTTAAAAAAAATAACAACAAATCTGAGACTGAAAATTTTGTAGTAGTAAAGATCCTAGAATTTTACCTTTATTCCAATTTGCATCTCATAGTTTTAAAAATTCCTTTACACCATGTAGTTTGAATTCAGAGGAGTTTGCAACTTGCAATTAAATGATAATCAAAATTTCATTAAAAAGTAGATTGAATAAATGCCAGAAATAGACATTCAGACCTTTTGGCCTTTATGTACCTCAAGGAAGATATTTGAAATTGATATATTTAGACTTATTTAAGTTAATTAATTTTTATTAATGAAAATTTCTATTTTTTCATGGACTTTGGACCCATTACCTCTGTTGTCAAATCCTACCAATCTAACCAGTTGAAAAGCATTTGCTTCTCCTCAAATTTCTATATTCGATGTGTTTAAACTTATTATTTATATCTATGCGATATTTTGATTAATTTATTTATTTTCCTAGTAAATATCATATTTTCCCATGATTATATATTTTAATGCATTAATAAAATATTCAAATAAAAAATTAAATGAATAAAATATAAAATTTAAATGGTCTAGTATACTCTTTTATATCAACATGGGCCTCAAACCCACAGCCACCTAGTTACACAAACATACACTAATGAAAATTAAGTGCATTAAATGAAAAAATAAATAATTATAGGCATAGATAATTATATTAATTAATCAAAATATATTCTTAAAAAATGTTATGCATATAAAAAGTAACTTCAAGTGTATCGAGGGTTATGAGGGCTAAAAAGGTATATAAATATCCATTTCTAACGTTTGCCCAATGATCAACCTACTTTTAAATAAACTTTTAACAGCCATTTAATGAAAGATTCAAACTATCGCCATAATTCAAACTACGTTATGTCAAGATGCATTTTTAAAGCAACAATATACAAATTGAAATTACAATAAAAAACTACATAATTGTTTTAGGAATGTACCGATTCATTAACTGTGTTGTGAGCCCATGAATGCAAATGAGCAAACCATATAAAATACTCCCACGACTGAAGGGTATGATTAACAACCTTTCACCAGCATGTGGCAAAGCTACTTCTACACCCAAAACCATGACACAAACTGACAAAGAAACTTCACCATTATCCAAAGGCACATCAAATATGTGAAATGGAGTGGCATCCTTATGTTATCTACAAGAACAAATGAGAAATATGATATGACAGGAAAACGTCGCATGGCAGATTATTAAAGCTCTAATTTTCAGTTACTTTCCAGGTTTTGCTATTCGTTTAGACAAAAATGCAAAAATATCACAACCTCGTTTTATTGCAAAAAAATACCATCAACCTTTGAAGGTATCGCCATAGTTGGCAAAATTTAACCATGTTACATTTCCTAGAAGCCTCTTAAACGTATTACACAATTTCAACAAGGAGCTGATACATAAAAGGAAATCATCCAGAGAACTCTTGTCCTCAATATTTGTATATACGCACAAGCAAAGTTGCTCAGACTAACTAAAGCAAGTCCAGTCTATTCATTTTATGCCAATAGTCCTCGGAACATTCTACTGACATCCATCTCCAACAACAAAATTATGACACACCACCTTACTTCCAGTCATCTCATGTTAACCTAATTCTGCTCTTGAGGAAATTTTTATCAAGCTGCTTGATCAATAAGATTTTGTGTTAAACTTCAATGACCTATGAAACCATCAGGGTTAATTAGCATCAGCCAGACAAGAAAAGAAAGAAAGAAAATACACTATCTCAATACATCTTAAAAATTGAGATACCAGCATTCATCTCAAAAGGCATGTTAATACAAAGGAAAATATACGTTCAGGGTTTTTTCATTGAATGAAGTTATAGATGTCAAATATCTGAGTACCTAAATGTATGTTCCTCAATCTATGTCATTTGAAAGCAACAACCGTTGGTTTCAAGACCAAGTGATTGTCGAAAAGAAACACAAGGTTCGGAATTATTGAATATTTACAATAATTAGTTATTAAAACTGCTAAATTTCAGTAAATAACACCGTCGTATACCAATGCAGATAAGCAGCAAATTAAAAAGAGGAGTCAGTGTCAGCGCACCGCAGTCATCATCATCAGTATCCCAGTAAGGGGGTGAAGTTGAAGTTGTTCCATTCTCAACCTGCTCACTGGACCTCCATTCAGCAATTGAATCACCAGATAGACAACGCTGCTGCTCACTCAACATCCCCTCAGAGGCTGAAGACCTAAGGCTTATTGCATAATCCTCAGTTATTGTTCCAGCCAATCCCCAGACCGAAGAGATTATTAATACAGACCTATTAAGTTGTCCTCCGCTTCTTACCTTCAAACCAAAGCCGATATAATTAGGTACAAAAGAGACTACGGAAGGAACAAAGACACAAAAAAATATCAATAGCCTAGCTGCAGTTTTGTTCTGAGATCAACAAATCATGAAATAAAAACTCCAACGTACGGCTATAGGATTCATACAAAATATACTCATGATGGGAAAAAAATCATAGTGACAGCCGCCCAGAGCCGTTAATAAAAGACTCAGTTAAAACCCCAAGGGGATGCTCAAAACAAGCCGTATAACCAATACTTGGAGCATGATATTGCTCCATAAGCAGTTTGGTATTGAAGGAAAAAAAACAGTGGTAAAATGTTTACCATATTTTTAGAATTCAGCAGACACAAGAAAAGCACACTCAAAACACTCGATTACACTAAAGACATCAAATTGCAAAGTACTAAGCCTCTCTCAAAGCTCAGGTTTTTTCCTCGTCCTCCCACCACCACCATAGCCCTCAAAACCAAAATCGAAAACCGGGACCTCGACCGCGCCTCCGGGAAAGCAAAGCGTGAATCGAGCAAAAATTCCCAGCGACTGCCAAGATCACCCTCGAGCACCCACCCGCCCAGCACAATCGGCACAAATCCAGGACAAGCCCCCGAGAGGGAGCAGATCCAAATCAAGTACCTAGTGGGGCACGACAAGTGACGGCAGCGGCGGCGGCGGCGGCGGCGGCGAAGGAAGGAAGGAAGCAGGTGCAGCACTTCTTCTCCGCTCTCGCGCTCGAGAAAGGGAGAGCAGCGGGAGCAGAAGGGGGTAGAGCGAGAGCTGGGGAGGGATTGGGGAGACGGCAAACGAAAGGGGGCCGAAGAGAGAGGAGACGGGAGATTTATGGCGGAGCTATCAAATTATATACATATCGGAAACGAGGGTTTCGCTCTGTTCGCAGCCCACACGACTCGATGTGTAGGGAAAGCAAAGCGATGACCAAAACAAGGCGAGAGGAAAAAGGAAAGACCCAAATTTGTTATATATTTCCCTTTTCAGGTCTTTTCCTTTTTCTTTGTGAATTCACTTGCAAAATAAGGCCGGGTTATCTGGAATTTGAGAACGTAATTGACTGTTTTATACTAAATTACGGAAATTTTATTATTCGTTTTAAAGGAAAAAATATGAAAATCAATATAAAAAAAATAAAATATTTCTGTTTTTTTTTTTGCAATGCAGTCTCATCATAAGATAATTTCATTAAAAATATTGATTTATTTTATATTTTTTAAAGGATTTAAGACTCAAACCCTCAAAAATTATGAAATTTAAACTGGGCCATGTGACCGGATCGGACCGTCCCGTCTTGCAAGATATGGGCCGAACCGGACGCCGCTCATTTGCACTTCTACGGCCCACTCAACTACCTTCGGGATCCTCTTCAAGAACTCTAAGCATCCACCACCTATCCACAGGTCACCCACGTACTCTCTTAAACAACAGCGGTCGGATAGGAAATCTGGACGGGATCCCACATCATCGAACCGAAGCGTTGGGAGGACATCTTCGTAATATTACTACTCTCTTCCTCTCGACGGTCGTTTCGAGCAAATTTATTGTTGCTCGGCTATTCTTCGCTTTTGTTCTACTTCTTCTTCCTCAGTGGTTCGGCATTCCGTGGCCTTGGGATCCGGTTCGCCACCGCCGCCGCCGCCGCCGCGTAACGCTTCTCCGAACTGGAAGGCTTCGCCTTCCTGAAGGATTGGCGTTGTGGTTGGACTTCATCGGGGGGTTGATGATTTAGTACGGGATGGTAATGCTGAGTTTTTTTCGTCTTAATGGCTTCGGGATCTGCCTTTTTGTTGCTCTAACTTTACTATTCACTGCGCGTCACCTCTCGCGCTTATTTGTTTTATTGGTGAAATAAGTAGATGAGCTCTGACGTTGTGCTCCCTTGGGCGATAATATAGGAATAAGCTTGCATTTTCCTTAGGGCAGTAATCATTTTAATCTGTAAGGTGATTGCAAATTTTGGGGATTTCAGTTTGTTTAATTTGATTGCGTAAAAAATGAAAATTTTTACTGGATTTTACTGGGACTTAAAAGGGGACCTCTTACTTAAATGCTTAAACGTGTTATTTGCATAGTCATTTAAGATTCGATATCCATTGCAGGAAATGTAAACATCTTTATATGGTATTGTTAGTTAAAATGATATAATTCGTCATCCAACGCATTTCTGAGCATAGTATAGTTAGGGTTTGATAGGTGGTCACATTCTTAGCAGCAAAGATAGAAAACTAGCAGAGAGTTGTCTTATATGCTCATTATCTTCTCTGACCAAACGGTCTAGGGCTAACTTAACGAAGAGCTGGCCTAGAAACACATCAAAGTAAGGAAAAAAACAGTTCTTGATTCCTAGCTATATAACAGTAATTTCAGCATATTCTGCATATTGCTCCTGAAATGTTCATGGTTTAGGTTTAGACGTTAGTGGGCAGTTCTAGTCCTTCCAGGATTGATATGGTTGTAAGAATCTAATTCCCATGTTTGGCCTCCTAGTGTTTTTCTTCTTCTTCTTTTTTTGCCACCAATAAAGAGATTCTAATTTAATTTTGGCAGTTATTGGTAGAGTTCTCCTCCACCGCGATCTGCATAAACATGCTAGGAGAACATGATGAATTGATGGCAATTAATTTTCATCCTCTGGTTCCAACACATAAAAAATTGTTCAGAGTTAGCACTAACTGTTCGTTTTGCTGCTTGTCTGGTTGGAGCACTTCTACGCTCAATAATTTCTTCAGTTAGAACTTAGGAACTACAATTCGTGCAGAGTACAGAGCAGTCCAATCAAGTAATTAACAGCTCTAACACTTTGGCTTTAGCTTCCTTAATCATTTGACAGCTGAAGTAATTAAAGCTAAAAGGAAAAAAAACTCCGAATGATGGATATATTTAAAAATAAATGTGGTAGTTGCACGGAGTAAGAAAAAAATCATTAGTTATTGCAAAAAAAAATGATTTTATCCTGTGGTACTTCTGTTTTTTTTTGTTTATTTTTTTTAATAATAGCATTGCATTCATTTCACCTATCTGAAACGATACAATAAATCATCCAAAGGGATGTGAAAAAAAAAGATAGAAAGTTTACTTCTGTTGTTTCTGGTTTTCCCTTTTTTTGGTGCTCAGATGAATGGTTCCAACACATAAAAAATAGTGCTTCTACGATGTTGTTTCATAATAACAATGCCTTTTTGCAGGAAAGGGAAGGAAAAAAGGAAGCTTTCAGGAAGTACCTGGAGTCAAGTGGTGTGCTTGATGCTCTCACTAAAGGTTTTAATATGCTTCTGGATTGCTATTGGTATATTTTGGTTTTGATATTTTGATAAATGTAATGTGGTCGCCACTAAGTAATCACCATACTACTTCATGCAGTTCTTGTGGCACTATACGAACAAAATGATAAGCCTTCATCTGCATTAGAGTAAGTTCTCTAACTGTTCATGACAATCAGAAGAAAAGCTTTTAGAGCTATTAATTTAGCTCTTAAAAGTACACTTTTAGTTGAATATTCTCCTTAAAAATATTTTTTGGAACTGGAATTTTGCTTGAATTGAGGGTGTGTTCGGTGGTTTTCCAGGGTATGGAATCTAATTTATGAAATCTATAACCTATAAGGATTCTACAGAAATGGCTATAAATCCACAAATATGTTTGGTTCATGGAGTCTAACTTTGATGAACTGGTATTTTTGTGTTTGGATGATCAGAGATCGTAGTAAAAATGATAAATTTACTTCAAAAATCTAAACCCTACTTCTGCATCACATCGCGTTAGTATTTTAATCGATAATACTGTTGCATTGAATTACTGATAATTATAAAAATATATGTGTTTAAAATTGATATTTTAATTAATTTAAGTGGATTTATTTAATTAACTGAGAGATTTATTCTTATTTTCTTTCATTTTTATAATAAAATATTAAAAGAAGGAAAAAAAATTGGACTTAGAGTGACTTTGAGGGTATTAAGTTCCCACGTCGATGACACATTGGATGCAAATTTGAAAAGATTGGTTTAGAATTATTATTCTGCTCCTCTCTTTCGAGACTTCAATTTTATAAAAATGTGGATTTGGGTTGATTTTGTGAATTCAAATTCTTTGGTTTTTGTGGATTCTATAGTAGCTCAACTGCAGAAATTAATAACCTCAGGAATCCTAGATTTAAATCTGAGAGCCCATTTTCCACTAATCAAAAACACCTTAAGTGGCATTAGAACAACATTGACACTGATTTCTAAGCGCCAACTTTTGTCCCTATTTCTAAGATATGCATAGGCTCTCTCATGAATTAACTACTGGATTTTGATGCCTTTAGCTACGCCTGTATAATGTTTAAGATCAATTCCTGTGATGAACTTACACCAAACAAGTTCCTTTAGGTGAAACTAATCAGGAAGGTTATTGTTTTAAATTATGAGTACATGTTATTGTATTAACTTATCTGGGTATTTCATCTCTTTTTTAGTGATAAGATGATGCTATTTTGCAAGAGGTAATTTACGGTTTCTTGTTTATTTTTAAAACAAATAGGGCATTAGAAAGTGAAAAGACTGATTTTTGTCAGGTTTGTCCAACAAAAGTTAGGCGGCCCGTCAATTTCTGATTATGAAATGCTTCAGGCAGAAAAGTCAGATTTGCAACTGAAATATGACGAGCTGATAGCAGTTCACAAAGAAACATGCCGAGAGGTTAGTTCTCTATTTTATGTCCTGGATAGTTTCCGAAGTTCCTTGGTTTAACTGTAGGAACATTTGCAGTTTCATCCCTAACATTTGAGCATGTTGCAATTTTTTCTCTGTACCATTTTTTTTAGTTTAGTCCCTAATATTTAACTCTCAGTTTCAATCCTATCCTAATACTTCAAAAAATTTATTTTAGCTCCCGAAGTTCAACTCTCATTTTAAAAGGGATTCTAAAGTAAATAGAGTTAAAATTAAGAAAAGAATGCCTCGTAGCTAAAGACAAATAGTTCAAATGGAGTATTTTTATTGTATTGGTTGCTCCATGGTAAGTGCTGTAGCTAGGATTAAAGAGATGGGTAGACATTTGTAAGAGTGGGGTGTGGCTTTATCCTCGCGGTATGGTATGTCGCTATAAGGATTATCATTTTTAACTTGATAATCTGCTCTGAAGTCCTGAGTTTTATCAACACCCCCACTCGTAGGAGTGCCCATCCACATCTTCATTCCTAGCTACACTGCTTGAAGTTGGCTGGGAAGTGTTGTACATTAAGTTGTCTGACATATTAGCATCATTCGAATGGGATAATTACTTAATTAGAATGCGATGCCAATCAAACTTAGATATGATTATAATTAAATTTTGATTGAATCACATTTTAATTAAATATTATCTTATACAAAATATACTCTTAATGTTTCTGATTCTTTATGCAACTACTGCAATACTTTTTACGATCCTTTCATATTGCAATCAGTAAGATATCTTTATATGGATGTTTTATATGCTACCAATTTTGTACTGATCTATTCTTGTTTTGTTCACCATAAAAACATCAAGCATTTAGGCTACTGTTAAAGGCTATTTTTTTCCCAAATCCTGGTTTTGGCATGACCTATTCCGTCTCTTGTTTACACACCAATGGAGCGTGCTACTTGTGCCAATCTTGATGCGTCCTTGAGGAGATATAAACCCTGTTAAGCTAGGTTGATGTAATTTAATCATGCTAATAGCTGAGCTAGCTAGGTAGCATAAAAGGTCCAGATAAGATGTCCCTCACATCTTCCATGCGCCCACCAAAAGAATGCTTAAATGCTCAACCTTAAATCCTCATTTTCTTGCACAACAAGGTTTCATATTCATGGTGTTGCATTTGCAGCTTGAAGAGCTACGGAACATGAAGTTGACAGGATTCAAGGAGAATGAAGATGGAGATTCTATAGCTAAAAGTTGAATTATGAAAACCCTTCGAAAATTTTATCGTACAGGATTTGTTCGTCAAAACATATATCTTTTTTGTGCAATAGACTATAGAAAAAGATGAATATTTTTGCTCGGTTATATGTGTATATCTAAAATACTGTTGCACCGAGTATTTTACTTGCTTTAGTTTTGAACTGCTATTAAATTTATAAGTGACCGATATGATTTTTTGTTCACAAATCTTCTGAAGTTACCTTTGATTTCTTTTTTTCTTGTGAAAATAAAAACAATCATCAGCATTATGAATAATGATCCAAAATCCAGTTCAACATGATAAATTACTGTCATTTTACTTGCAACATCCAAAGAAGATAACATTTTTACCAAGTTTTACATTGAAATATTGAACTACCGGTTTTCCAATTAATAAGCAAACCTATTCATACAGTGAGAGTCTAAAGGGAATAAACATTGGAAATCTATCAATCAGAAAGTCAGACGAATTCAATTAACTTTTCCTTGGATCAACCTCTTGCTGACCAAGATCAAAAATTTGCATTTCGAAACTAACTCCCACTTTGTCAATCTGCTCCTAATGCGTTGATATAAGCAAAATATAACCCTGCCTTCTGAGAATCTTGTGTCCCTCAGTAGGAGGGAAAAAGCTCGCGACTGGCTAAAAGAGCTCTTAACCTTCTAGTCCGGGATATAAACACATCTGAACCTCTCCAGATCCTAAAACACTGAAGCAATTAAACACATGGCAGTGCTTACCACATCTCAAAATGCTATTAAGAAATCCAACATACAGCGCTGCCATCATATAATAATCCCAAACGCGCTATTATTTATAACATTGGAATCTAGAAATCACTCAAGATTCGGCACACAGCTTAATGAGAGTACTTTGGTTGTTTAGGTCGTCCGCGCTATTAATAACATGTTTAGGACACACTTAGTCATACATAACAACTTGTTACAGTGCACCAGCTTGGAATTCACATGGGCATGTGCAGCTCAATCTTTTTTGGCAGCTCATCCTTCTGGGCACCAACAATCTTGTCCACAATGGTTCCTTCCTTGAGGAAAATAAAGGTGGGCATGGCTTCTATGGCCCAGTCCTCAGCAACAGTCTGCCATCGAACATGCTTTGTTAGGGCAAAAGAACATATATTGATTTGTAAATGTGATTGGGACTCAAGGAGTGCTGCTTGCCTTCAGTTCATCAACATCCACCTTCAGGAAAATGACATTTGTGAACTTCTTAGCCAGCTCGGTAAAGATGGGAGCAATTGCCCGGCATGGCCCGCACCATGATGCGGTGAAATCAATGACCATCTGCAATTGCATAGGCAGAAAATTAGATTATCCTGAACATATGTTGGCTTCAGACGAGTTGGAGTCTACCTATCTTTGATGTTTGAATCTAGGACTAGAGGCTGATTAGGGGCAATTCTAGAGGCTGAGTAAATGCTCTAAAAGCATCTTGGGCGGTGTGAAGTATAGATGAAGATCAAAAGATAAGCAGGATATCTAGTAAATTAAACATAGACAGAGAAGATGAAATTAGGTACAAAACAACTAGATATTTTCCCCGCAATGGAAGAGGCTTTTGCGTGTAAAATGTGTTCATGTGTCCTTTTGTCACTTGGATAAGATGTGAGACATCGAACAGACCCGACTACGAAATAGATTTTTCCTCAAGTAGACAATAAAGTAGTATCTAAAATAAATATTTGATGTCTACTCATATCAAATAAAGGATGAAGTTGACCCGCTGAGGCAAACATTGATCCAATTCAATATCGATCACCATTTTTAAAGTCAACGCACAGTATTAAATATTTATATCTCTAATCTCAGTCTGGAACAGCACACATTTGGATAAGATATCAAGCACAGATCTGATATCATTTCTCTTTCATAGAAATAAAAAACCACAGTAACAATTCCCACAAAGTCAGACCAATTATACAGGCTATATTTAGAACCAACTACGAAAACAATCAAATAAGCATCTTTTGCTACCGGTATTAACACTAAACTGCTCTTACATTTCTAAAAATGCAGGACTAATTACTTAATCTAGCTTGTACTGTGGGTTTTTAACAGAATTAGCCTGAGTTTTATTTGTCTCAGATATATACATCTGTAGATACTTTTGAAGTTTGTAATTTCCAGCCATCAAAATTCATTTTTAGTTGGTTTTGTGTTGGTAAATCATGCCATCAGATGACTCATCAACCCTATGCTTACAAAGTTAGCCTGATGATTATATCATCTAAAATTCTAAAACAGTTCTAAATTCTAAAAACTACCGTGAAAAATCTAGAGTTTGTAAGTGCTAGTAATTTGCTCCAAAGGATTTTTTGAACCATATAATGAGGTTATCAGATTACTGTAATATAATGAGGGCATTAAAGTTGCAGGCAAAGCAAGATATTAACAAAGTTAACTAGAATTAGTGATCGCTAAATATATTTTTTCAAATTGGTGGATAAACCTCACTGTATATTATTGAAGAAATTGTGTTAAGTTTCGTTAAAGTTCGCAAACTAGATGCTAGATTTATTTGACGAACACTAAATGTAAAAGCAAGGATGAAAATTTCGTTAAATAATACCGCCTTTAGCATCCTACAGAGGCATAAACGTCCTACTAGAAGCATAATCTTTATAAACCACAATACATAAACATACACCTCAAGTTCCCAGCCCACAAAAATAAAATTACACGACCCTAAATCTAAATCTAAAAAAGGGGATAGAGACCTAGGCTCAAGAGATCGCAAGTTTCAAGGCAAGACGGGAAGAAACACATCAAAAAACAATTTTTTTTAAAGAACAAGGATCCACTGTGAGAGACGGATCGCAGAAATTGGCGGTGTAGAAAATTACCAGCTTCTTGGACTCGTTTCCCAGCTGAAGGTGTTGGGTCCACTCGTCGACGGTGTGGCAACCGATCACCGCACCCTCTTCTGCCATATCTCTCTCTTCCCGATCGGCTTCCTCGAACCTCGGAATCTTTCACTCGGTCTCAAAGCTCCCAATTTTTTCTAGGGTTTCGCACGACTCGTGGGGATCGTTTTATAGCAGCCCAAAAGGATAATTTCATTAATTTTTAACCTACAATTTTGCAGATCAGTCCAATGTTTTAACCATTCTGCATACTTTATTTGGACTTGCTAATTGTTGATCCAACAATTCCGTTCAAAAAACCCTCAATTATGTAATATTAAACAACCTCCCCTTGATTGCAAATATATTTTTCCCTTAAATCTTAAACGTGGGTAAATATATTTTTCTTTTAAATTCTAATATTACGTAGATTTTTCACATTTCCGAATTTAAAGAACCTCCTCTTTTTTTATATTATCGTCAGCACTCAACGAATAATAAATTATAAATATGATAATTGATATTATGTTCTTGATTTCCTTCTAAGACTCAATAAATAATAAATTATACATATTTTTTTGGAAAAAAATATTTTAACAGAAATAGTTATTTTATTCAAAAGTCTTTCGATCATTTAATTTGACCATTAAATATGTTAAATAATCGAGGATCTTGACCCCAAAAAGAAAAGTTTTTTTGGAATTATTGCATTATTATCCTCCCCTTCCATATTATCCCACAAGTTATAATATTGTCAAAGTAATAAGAAAGCAAGCTCATGGACGGCCTAAAATAAATAAATAAATGAATTATTTATGGATGTGTTTCTGGGACAAACTTTGATGTCCATCATTTGATTTGTTTTTTTATAGATAAAATGCATTAAAGGAATATGAAGGGAAATGCTACGACTTGTGATGTCAAACAATACTTCTTTTTTTTTCTGCGGTGGTGAAGACTGGGAATTTTTATCTTATTTTACTTACCCCATTCACATTTATCAAATTTATATCTATCCTTTACCGTTTTTAAATTTAAAACATATTTTTTTAAAATCATGTTTCTGTCGTCAGGGATCATTTAACTCCGATCACTTATCTAGTAATCCGATGACCTTAAATAAATATACGATTAGGATTATGAACATATGTTTACTCTTTTAATTGAGCTATAACTTAGTAAATATTTTTTATAAACTCTAATTACTTGTGATTTGACATTATTATTTTCCTTGGATCATGTTGTAATGGTTGTAAAAACTTCTAACTAATCTCTTATTGCTATAATTTCTATTAATATTATAGGTTTTACATAAATATTATCTCACCCACACACACACACTGTATATATATATATATAATATTTATAAAATAATGAAATTGTAAATCTTGAGGATAGAATGAAACAAATGAAGTATAGATATGATAAGTTGAATGAATTATCATTTAATGACAGATAGTTTTTTTTTAATAGTAGCATT
Organism: Thalia dealbata; assembly: GCA_030544415.1. Lineage (NCBI taxonomy): Eukaryota > Viridiplantae > Streptophyta > Magnoliopsida > Zingiberales > Marantaceae > Thalia > Thalia dealbata. The sequence continues at coordinate 20,319,080 of CM060458.1, forward strand.
TGCTCTAAGTTGTAGGGATCTGCGTGCAGATGATCCATATTCCTTTTTAAAAAATAAGATTAATTTATAACATGAATTGATTCTCCACCGACACAACATGGTGGGAAAAAGATGTAAAGAAAAGAAGCGATCGGTTCTTGTTGTTTTGCAAAAGATGGCAGCATCGAGTCCTTCGGGAGTTGTGGGGGTATAAAGCTTTATTCCAAATATATTAATAATTCTCTTTATTAGGTAAGTCTTTCAATTAACAAGATCCTTTGAAAGCACAGATTTAGAGACACAGAAGTTGAGAAAAGAAGCAGTCACACACATATAAAAAATACATAAAAAGTTTAACATTGTTCGGCTTAACTTTAAAAGTCCATAAGCAGAGGGGACAATTTGTATTAATCAGAGAGGAAACAATAATAAAGGATGTTACAGATAAAAAGTTATCTTAATCCTAACGCCAAAAAGGATCTCTCTATATCTTTGTCGAACCAAGTCCTTCTCTCAACCTTGATCAGATCTTCTCTTGTATTGATCTCGCTACACTCCTCAATTTATGTCACATCTTGGAGATCTGTCGCAGAGAGCTACTTACAGTGAAACAAACTAAGGCACCATATTAATTACAAAAAATATGAATCAAATATTTATGGTATTAAATATGGAACATTAGATTTTAATCTAATATTAATAAGATAAAATATATCCATTCAAATTCTATACCAGATATAAATAGATTAATATAAACTTTTCGAACATGTAATTAAACTGAATATAGTGAATACCACTGATTCACTTAGAATGCTCTCACGATTGGTTAACTAAACTAAAACCTAAACCCCCCGTTCTTTAAGTCTACAGCTGAAGCTGAGTGATGTTTTATGGTAGCTCTATGCATCAACCATCCCCGCTAATCTTTCTTCATGTCACCCAGGACCCAAAAGGCCTCAGTGCGGGGGACAACGTAGCCCAATAACTGAGGTTCTTCGATGAGTATTACGTTTGGTACTTCATTTTGATAATTATACAGGAAGATATCTTACGACACCACCGACTAGGTGATGGAAGTTTTACAATACTAATTAAGTAGATATCGATGGAGACACCACAATATCAATTGCGATTATAATAATAATCGTTATTTAAGATATATATTAAAATTTATACTTAAGTGAAGCTTTTTTAGTAGTCATCCATCCATCCATCCAGCATTGGAAGTTTTTTAAGCCACATTAATTTATTTTTCTCTATTCTGTAAAAGGGACGGAGAAAAGGAAGTGAAAGCAAAGACAGGCGCAAGTTGGTCTTAACTTAGCCCATCAGAAGGTCTTATTCTCTCTCTGAAGTGACACAAAAGAATCACCAAAGTGGTATGGGCTTCCTCCCAATTGGTTCCTTGCGGCAAGGAGAGATTGCCCTCTCCCACATATATGAGATATCACACCCTTCCTTTTGGATTGGAGGCACATCCTTTCCTTTCCAAGTGGATTGCATGTTCCCATCTCAGAAACCATTTGATCCCAACATGTTCTTGATGTGTCAAACTCAAGGCCCCCTCCAATCTCTACAAGTAGTAGTATTCTGTCTTTTTTCTTCAACTTACTGTATTTAAGTTTACCTTAAAAGTTACTGAGCTTCTGCTTCATTATAAAACATTTATTTATTTATTGTTATAATTGGTTTATATATATATATATATATATATTACTAATAGTTATTTTTTTCAAAAAAAATATTATTATAATCTGTGTTTGATTGATTGATTGTGTTGATTGAATTGACTAGCAGTCAAGTCTGCTTTTGAAGACATGGAAGAAGGCAATTGCAAGAAGAATCACATGATAACCAAGAAGAAACATTTTGTTTGGTTCTTGTAACGTACGCATCCATATTTGACAAACTATATACATAAATGGACCCTTACAGCTAGTTTTTCTTATGGAGTTGGGTCACTCTTTTTTTTTTTTTTTTCTTCTTGACTTCACTCGCATGCCTTCTTGTGGACCTTCACATCGAGGACCACTCTGATCACCATTGCCTTCTTCCCCGCATCACCATCTCTTATTTCAATTGGATCATCATATATATATTTTATAATGCGATGGTGTCTTCTTTAATGTCTGCAGAATGATTCAAAGATCCCTTGACTGCTTCCTAATATGTGCTTCGGATCAAATTGAGCTTTACGTCGAAAGAACTGATCCCATTTCGATCCAAAGTGTCGAATCCACTCAGCTTGAGAATTATAATGTGGTAGGTATTGCTTGATCTCGATCCCAGTATTTCTACATAGTTTTACGATCTCTTTGTTTTGTCGGGTCAGGTACTCTAAGCTCTGCGTCGAATCTTTAGAATCAGGTACAGCTGATCGGAGAAATGAAACCAAGTAGAAAATATCCTCATCTGGGGTCACCACTGAGCTTCGATTGTCCCACCTGCACAGTACACATATTTTTAAATTAATTTTTGAATCTTACACGAACTTATATTTGATTGATTAAACAACTTGTATGTATCCTTCTTCTTTTTGTTTGGCCATTGAAGGTCTCAACGGGCATTCGATGGAGTGTGAGATGGAGGAAAAAAGAAAGCAAACACCGCACTTTTGAGATCACACTAACCGTATATCTCTCTTTCATCGATTGATTCCTTCACATTTCAACCTTTTTAGGTTTTGTTGAAAGCAACGACTTTGGCATTTCAATTACAGTAGAGAGAGTGGGACACAAAGCAAGCTGGATGGAAGCTCACCAACCACGCCTTTCATTACTTAATTAGTTAAGTTGATTCTTGAAAAGAGGAAAGAAAATTCCACTTTGAAATTTATTTAGGAAAAAACAAATTTTTTTAAAAAAATAGACTTATTTATTATCCCATTTCTGTGACTTTTAGACTCCTTAAAAATTACTATTTAATCATATTATGAGGGAATAATTAAAGCTCGTGCATTGGATCACAAAAATAGTGGTTTTTCTAGGAATTATTTTATTCACACCCTCTAAATTAAAAGATATAGAAATCTCCCTGATAAATTATAAAATATATTAATACTTCTTCACCGTTCAGTTCATCCATTTGATAGATATTTTAATAAAAATATTTAATATCACAAAATGAGCATCTCACCACCATGTGATATTAAATATTATTTAAAAAATTATCATAAATACAGGTTTAAATAGTAAAGAAGTGCAGGTGTAGGTTGCATAATGGAGGGGATATTTCTATTATTTTAAAATAAAAAATGGAAATGCATATATATATATATATATATATATAATAATAATTAGGGCATGTGATGTTGTCTAAAATTAAATGACTACTGTTAATTAATTAAAAATCCTAAGGCCTTAAGTGCATGCATGCAAGCAAACAAAGAGTGGTGTGTGAGAGAGAGTGGTGGTGGTTGATTCTTCTTACTTGTGCTTGTTCATGGGGTAGATGAGGACGGGGCCGCCGGTGGCCTTGTCGTCGAGGAGCCCCTGGAAGACGCCGCGGTCGAAGTCGGCAATCCGCGAGGCCGGCACGAAGAGGTTGAGCCACGGGTGCGGCACCTCCCACAGCCCCTTCGCCCGGAGCTTCAGCTCCGCCCGGTGGACGCGGTCGAGGAACTCCACGTAGGGCAGGTCCGACGTGAACACCGTCGCCGGAACAAAGCGCAGCCCCCGCAGCAGCTCGCCCACCACCTGCTCGCGGAGATGCCCCGGTCATGTTAATGTCCGACAAAGGCCGAGTTGTCCCGATGTTTTGTTGCAATAAAATAGTAAAAATATGATGGAACAAAATCTATCGCGCAGATCCTCCACGTGGGTTCGAGTTCCCCCGTTTAAATCTGTTGCTTTGATTGAGAAATTTAACCGCTCCCGACCTCGTCGATGGTGGCGGCGGAGTCGTCGTCGTAGTTCTTCGCCATCTCCAGGCAGTAGAGGACGCCGCCGCCGTCGGTGAAGGAGCTTATCTTGATGGGGTTCGCCGGCGAGAAGAAGGAGGACCGCCAGTTGTTGATGAGGCCTTCGTCGACGATCACGAAGCCCTCGACGTAGTCGAAGCGCCCCGCGCCGTGGAGCGAGATCAGCCGCTCCTGGTCGCCGGTGAACGCCGCGAAGTCCGAATACAAAACCCTAATCCATCTCACCTGCACATAGGGATCATAAGTACGAGCTAATTAGAGACGGAGAAGATGATGTGACGGAGGCGGCCGGCGCGCACTGTTAAAATATAGTGCAAAGTACAAGGGCGATTGTGATCTCATGTGCATTTGTTCGCCATGGATCAAGAAATTGAAGATAATAATTGAAGTAAAGTAGTGGTCCTAAAATTCTACATTTATCACCTCAAATTAATCGATGAAAGAGAAGTTTTTATATATATATATATTTTATATACCCTTTGAGGAGCTTTCTCTAATGCAATCCTGGCTCTGGTGATGATCCCAAACTGCCCTAAACCACCAAGAACACCATGAAAGAGCTCCGAGTTCTGCTCCTCTGAGCATGTTATGATTTCTCCCTTTCCTGCATCTCTAACAGTCGATTAATTACGTAGATCGAATTGATCGAACGATGTAATTAACCACAATTACCTGTGACGACGTCGAGCTCGAAAACGTTGCTTATCTGAGGGCCATGGTGGAAGGCCTGGCCGCTGATTCCGGCATTGGAGAGCGTTCCGCCGACGGACAAGTAGAGGTAGTCTGTCCACGACTTGGGCGCGAGGCCGCCGTTCGCCAGCGTCCAGTTCAAGACGTCGATCCAGAGCTCCCCGCCCCACGCGTCTACGTAGTACTCCCCCCTCGCCGGCGAGTACTCCGGCCTTGGCCGGAGCGACCTCTCGGGCCGGCCGCCACTCATCATCTCGACCACCACCCCTCCTGGCGCCAGCGCCTGGCCGTGGGTCGAGTGGCCGTGCCCGCGCGCTGCGACGGGGAACCCCGCGCCGCCGAAGGCGGCGCGGACGAGCGCCGCGACGTCACGGGCGGAGCCCGCGGGTCGCATGACTGCGGCCGGCTGGTCGCGGGAGAGGCCGCCGAAGTCGGAGGAGGCGGCGGCGAGATCGGAGGGGTCGAGGCTAAGCCGGGCTGCTGCGGGGTTCCCCGCGACGAGGTGGAGGAGGGCCGCCTCGGGCGGCGCGGTGGTGAGGCCAGCGGTGGACATCAGCTGGCAGACGGCGAAGAGGAGCACCATGCGGTGCGCCTCCATGCGCCTGCGTCGCCCTCGAGTCTGAGAGTGCTGCTGTGAGCAGCTCTCCGCGGAACGCTGAGTTTTATAGCGAAGGAAGAAGAAGAAGAAGAAGAAGGACGTCATTGTGGAACCGAGCGGTGACGACTGGCGAGGGTTTAATGTCGGCCACGTAAGCCGATATCGCGGTTTAATGTAAAGATATCGTAACGACGTAGCGCTTTTAGTCGTAGCGCAGGAGGGTTTATAACGCGACTCATCTGCCGCTTTTAATGCAGAGTCGCAGAAGTCAAGGTTTATATAACGTAATCGTTTGACTCGTATCGGATGATGGGGGTGGCTACATTTAATGCGCGTTGGTGTTTATCACGTAGCCGTTTGCCAGATGTGCGACGATTTATTCCGACATGTAGATGAAGAGACGCGAGGAAGATGGGGGTGGATTTGGAAGACGATGAGATAATTAATGAAGCGTTATATAACACACAGAACACGACTTAAATAACGATGAAAGTCACAACTCAATCGATAGTTGTGATGCTGCTGTGTGCTAATTATATAGACATATAAAAATGGATAAATTACGGTAACACCATAAAAATCTCTCACTCATATTTTAAAATTATATATTAAATATAAAATAAAAAAATATTTTAAAATTTGGAAATAATTTATAGTTTTTAAAACATAATATGACAGAAATTAATTATTTTGAGCTATAAAATGAATGGTTCTATGGATGGATGTGGAATGGGGTAGAGGGAGATGGGGATTGATTTGAAGTTGATCAAGTAGGTGGAGGGGAGGGAAGGGAAGGCCGGTTTCGATGAAGTCGATTTCAGTAATTAGATTTCTAAAAGTTGAAGTGGCAAGTTGATCATAACCTTTTATAATTATAGAATTGACCTTTTAATCTATTTAAGCCAAATTTTAATATGTGGATATCATCATACGTAGTGGTTCTTTTTTTTTTGTTTGGTATATATATAATTTTTTATTTTTTACATCATGATAATTACAACAACAATTTTAAATTTTTTCTTTAAAATAAATCAATCATTCGTTTGAATAAAAGCTATGCAGGTAAAACCGATAAAATCAATATATAGAAGGGAGGCTAAAAACCTATTAAATCAATAAATATCAAAATTGTTATATTATAATTAATAATATAAACGCTAATTTTTGCAGCTCGACGATCTTCGAAATCAGCTGATTCAGGTGACGCTTCTTCTCCTCTCACGATTCGAAGTTTCTGTTATGTTCTGTTTATTTTGTATTATGCAACAGTTAAAACTCTTTCCAAGTACTTGCACTGTTAGTTTTACTTTCTACTGTTTTGTGGGTGCGGTTTTTGGTATGAACATACCATATTAGTGGAATGATCCCGGCGAAGCGTCCAAAATTGCGTTGGAATGGGGAGGCATCGCCGACTAAGGAGAGGCAAGAGGCGGGGGAGAGAGATCGAGCGTTTGCATCTTCTTCTCCACGCCGATCATCATCTTCCTCGTACGCATCGCTGTTTGCCCGATCATATTTCCGACGACGCTCGCTCCATCCACACTCCTCTTCTCTTCCACAGTCTCTCCGACCTGCAGATCGCCTCCTCCTCCGATTCTGCCAACAAGACCCACGTCCAGTTATCCGCCCTCCTGGCCGCCCTAGAAGATTACCATGCGGTAAAATGGAACGACAATGAAGAAGAAGAAGAAGGAACTCTTCTCCAACCCACACCTGCATCGTCTTCCAGCATCGATTTCGATTGTTTGATGGAAAGCAAGCTACGATTTCGACCTCTTACTTCCCACCGTGCGAAGAACGGACGAGGGCGAACAGAACGCCTCTGTTTGCCAGCATCTCTTCTCCTACTCTAGCTTCGCTCCTCTGCACGTCAGCTGCTGCTGCAGGGTGGGAATACAACAAGCGCACAGGATTTCGACACAGTGAGCACTTTCCCGACGTCGGTCTTAGTAAGGAACTTGGCGAATGAGGTAAACTCGCCAACGCTGACCACATCAACAATATCCGACGTAGAGGAGGAGCAGGCGACAGGCATCCATGCATGCGGCAGGTGGTTAGGGTCGGTGATTGGGTGGGGATCGAGGCCAATTCTAGCGAATACCTCATCGGTGTCGTGGTCGGCGAGGAGGCTGATGGAGGAGACGCGGCAAAGGAAGGCATCAGAGAGGCAGATTTCTTCAGGCAAGGACTGTCCGGGGTGGCCCTCGGGGAAAAAGAAGACATAGGAGCCCTGGGCGGGGACTCGCGCAGCAGCGGCGGGGCCGGCTAAGGCGTTCCAAAGCTGAGGCTCCACTGACATAATTGGAACTACGATAGGCTGCAAAGGCATCGGGATAGATTTTAAGGAGGGCGATCGATAGTAAACTTGATCCAGAGGAGATGAATGTATATTTAGTATTCAGCAGTCGAGGCGGTTAAGTTAGTCACGTGATTTTTCTTCCCTTTTTTAGGAAGAAATTTGAGCGGGGAGGTAAACTTTTTCTTTGATTTTCTCTCGTGGACAACAGCAATCGTTTGCACATTAAAAAAACTGTTCGGCTATCACCTTGTGTTCTCTCTACTTTATGGTTTTCGAGAACAACTTGGCTGTTTTATTCAAAAGAAAAACTTTGATTTTATGATTTTTATTAAATTATTTTTTAAAATAAAAAATATATATAGTTTTTTTACTTAAGCCATCATTATTGAAAATTTTAAGAATTTAAATATTTAAAAATTTTATTTTTTTTCTTATAGAAAAAATTTAAATTAACGAAACACCGTCAATATCTTCAAAGAAACAACCGAATCTTCTGCAAATATGAGTTTTTATCTTATGCACAAAATGTACACCCCCCTTTAGTTAAAGTTATTGAACGCTATATGCGAGATTATGGGTTCCGTACATAGTAAGTTCAAAAAAAGATTCATCTTATCTATGGATTAAATTTAAACTAAACTTTGGTGACATACATCTACGTTGTTACTTGATTCTCTAGCATTAGCTGTAGGACTTGTAATTTTCATTAAGAATAATTCAGTCTTATGAAGTTATTTTAAGGATTTATTCGTAAAATGTCATTAAGGACGTATTTATAAAAGTAAATGTAGATTTTGAAGTATTGAATTTTAATATAAAAATACATCATCTGATCCACCCCATGCTTTTGGATTCGTAAGAAAATAGCCAAATGGGACGAGACTGCTTAGTTGAGTGTTGAGGTTAGAGAAAGAGGAAGACAAACAAGTACGGTTCCCCGTCAACCACCCAAATTGATCCACCCCATGCCTTTTGGATTCGTAAGCAAATAGCCAAGCAATCTCGACACTCGATCGAATTATCTTTGCTTGTTTGTGTGACCAAAATTAAGATAACAAAAATAAATAAAAATCATAACAAATTTATTTCCAGCTAAGAAAATATACATTCATTGCGTTGCATGTCATCAATATATTTAGAAAAACAGCATGCGTACATTAATTTATTATTTTTTAATACTCATTGACTATTAAACTCTCCCATTATTATTAGATATCATGGCCAAACAGCTTGAACGATCTCCTTGTGGAAGCCCCTAGCGATTGACTGCTTCCTCCCTCTTCGTTGTTATCATCATCTTCACCCGCTTTGTCTCTTGATCTTTTTATAATACCCAAAGATTGCACCCGAGGAACTTTTTGAACTCGTTTGCCTTTACTCCGGCTTGGCGCTGCCTCTGCTGCTCCTTCAACCTGGAAAACCTTATAGAATTAAGCGAGATAAAGGAATGATCGGTTTGATACATCATCGAGTAAGGTGGACGGCAATGGAGTACCTGATGAGGCACTGGAACCGCCGCCACCACATGCTCGGGTGATCCATCCCCTGGGTAATAAGCGACTTCGAAAGGGAGGCCCGCTCTGGCTAACTGGGTTGCCTTCGCAATCGAATCCGCCTGCATGCTGGCTCTCTTAGTGGCGTCGGAGGAGTTTCCGGTACGTCTGATACCGATGTAGAGATCGCCAGCACGGTGCTTGGCAAAGACCACGATGTCGTCTTCGACCAGCCTCTTCCTGGTGGTGAACTCCAACCATTTGTACAGGTTGTAGCGTTGGGGATGGCCGCAAAGGACGAGGCGGAAGTTCCAAGACCTCCCGTGCACGTCCAGCGCCGACATGTCCTCTGTTAGCGCAGCCTTGTTCATGTTGAATCGAACGGGTGGGAATACAGCAAGCGCACAGGATTTCGGCACAGTGAGCACTTTCCCGACGTCGGTCTTAGTAAGGAACTTGGCGAAGGAGGTAAACTCGCCAACGCTGACCACATCAACAATATCCGACGTAGAGGAGGAGCAGGCGACAGGCATCCATGCATGCGGCAGGTGGTTAGGGTCGGTGATTGGGTGGGGATCGAGGCCAATTCTAGCGAATACCTCATCGGTGTCGTGGTCGGCGAGGAGGCTGATGGAGGAGACGCGGCAAAGGAAGGCATCAGAGAGGCAGATTTCTTCAGGCAAGGACTGTCCGGGGTGGCCCTCGGGGAAAAAGAAGACATAGGAGCCCTGGGCGGGGACTCGCGCAGCAGCGGCGGGGCCGGCTAAGGCGTTCCAAAGCTGAGGCTCCACTGACATAATTGGAACTACGATAGGCTGCAAAGGCATCGGGATAGATTTTAAGGAGGGCGATCGATAGTAAACTTGATCCAGAGGAGATGAATGTATATTTAGTATTCAGCAGTCGAGGCGGTTAAGTTAGTCACGTGATTTTTCTTCCCTTTTTTAGGAAGAAATTTGAGCGGGGAGGTAAACTTTTTCTTTGATTTTCTCTCGTGGACAACAGCAATCGTTTGCACATTAAAAAAACTGTTCGGCTATCACCTTGTGTTCTCTCTACTTTATGGTTTTCGAGAACAACTTGGCTGTTTTATTCAAAAGAAAAACTTTGATTTTATGATTTTTATTAAATTATTTTTTAAAATAAAAAATATATATAGTTTTTTTACTTAAGCCATCATTATTGAAAATTTTAAGAATTTAAATATTTAAAAATTTTATTTTTTTTCTTATAGAAAAAATTTAAATTAACGAAACACCGTCAATATCTTCAAAGAAACAACCGAATCTTCTGCAAATATGAGTTTTTATCTTATGCACAAAATGTACACCCCCCTTTAGTTAAAGTTATTGAACGCTATATGCGAGATTATGGGTTCCGTACATAGTAAGTTCAAAAAAAGATTCATCTTATCTATGGATTAAATTTAAACTAAACTTTGGTGACATACATCTACGTTGTTACTTGATTCTCTAGCATTAGCTGTAGGACTTGTAATTTTCATTAAGAATAATTCAGTCTTATGAAGTTATTTTAAGGTTTTATTCGTAAAATGGCATTAAGGACGTATTTATAAAAGTAAATGTAGATTTTGAAGTATTGAATTTTAATATAAAAATACATCATCTGATCCACCCCATGCTTTTGGATTCGTAAGAAAATAGCCAAATGGGACGAGACTGCTTAGTTGAGTGTTGAGGTTAGAGAAAGAGGAAGACAAACAAGTACGGTTCCCCGTCAACCACCCAAATTGATCCACCCCATGCCTTTTGGATTCGTAAGCAAATAGCCAAGCAATCTCGACACTCGATCGAATTATCTTTACTTGTTTGTGTGACCAAAATTAAGATAACAAAAATAAATAAAAATCATAACAAATTTATTTCCAGCTAAGAAAATATACATTCATTGCGTTGCATGTCATCAATATATTTAGAAAAACAGCATGCGTACATTAATTTATTATTTTTTAATACTCATTGACTATTAAACTCTCCCATTATTATTAGATATCATGGCCAAACAGCTTGAACGATCTCCTTGTGGAAGCCCCTAGCGATTGACTGCTTCCTCCCTCTTCGTTGTTATCATCATCTTCACCCGCTTTGTCTCTTGATCTTTTTATAATACCCAAAGATTGCACCCGAGGAACTTTTTGAACTCGTTTGCCTTTACTCCGGCTTGGCGCTGCCTCTGCTGCTCCTTCAACCTGGAAAACCTTATAGAATTAAGCGAGATAAAGGAATGATCGGTTTGATACATCATCGAGTAAGGTGGACGGCAATGGAGTACCTGATGAGGCACTGGAACCGCCGCCACCACATGCTCGGGTGATCCATCCCCTGGGTAATAAGCGACTTCGAAAGGGAGGCCCGCTCTGGCTAACTGGGTTGCCTTCGCAATCGAATCCGCCTGCATGCTGGCTCTCTTAGTGGCGTCGGAGGAGTTTCCGGTACGTCTGATACCGATGTAGAGATCGCCAGCACGGTGCTTGGCAAAGACCACGATGTCGTCTTCGACCAGCCTCTTCCTGGTGGTGAACTCCAACCATTTGTACAGGTTGTAGCGTTGGGGATGGCCGCAAAGGACGAGGCGGAAGTTCCAAGACCTCCCGTGCACGTCCAGCGCCGACATGTCCTCTGTTAGCGCAGCCTTGTTCATGTTGAATCGAACGGGTGGGAATACAGCAAGCGCACAGGATTTCGGCACAGTGAGCACTTTCCCGACGTCGGTCTTAGTAAGGAACTTGGCGAAGGAGGTAAACTCGCCAACGCTGACCACATCAACAATATCCGACGTAGAGGAGGAGCAGGCGACAGGCATCCATGCATGCGGCAGGTGGTTAGGGTCGGTGATTGGGTGGGGATCGAGGCCAATTCTAGCGAATACCTCATCGGTGTCGTGGTCGGCGAGGAGGCTGATGGAGGAGACGCGGCAAAGGAAGGCATCAGAGAGGCAGATTTCTTCAGGCAAGGACTGTCCGGGGTGGCCCTCGGGGAAAAAGAAGACATAGGAGCCCTGGGCGGGGACTCGCGCAGCAGCGGCGGGGCCGGCTAAGGCGTTCCAAAGCTGAGGCTCCACTGACATAATTGGAACTACGATAGGCTGCAAAGGCATCGGGATAGATTTTAAGGAGGGCGATCGATAGTAAACTTGATCCAGAGGAGATGAATGTATATTTAGTATTCAGCAGTCGAGGCGGTTAAGTTAGTCACGTGATTTTTCTTCCCTTTTTTAGGAAGAAATTTGAGCGGGGAGGTAAACTTTTTCTTTGATTTTCTCTCGTGGACAACAGCAATCGTTTGCACATTAAAAAAACTGTTCGGCTATCACCTTGTGTTCTCTCTACTTTATGGTTTTCGAGAACAACTTGGCTGTTTTATTCAAAAGAAAAACTTTGATTTTATGATTTTTATTAAATTATTTTTTAAAATAAAAAATATATATAGTTTTTTTACTTAAGCCATCATTATTGAAAATTTTAAGAATTTAAATATTTAAAAATTTTATTTTTTTTCTTATAGAAAAAATTTAAATTAACGAAACACCGTCAATATCTTCAAAGAAACAACCGAATCTTCTGCAAATATGAGTTTTTATCTTATGCACAAAATGTACACCCCCCTTTAGTTAAAGTTATTGAACGCTATATGCGAGATTATGGGTTCCGTACATAGTAAGTTCAAAAAAAGATTCATCTTATCTATGGATTAAATTTAAACTAAACTTTGGTGACATACATCTACGTTGTTACTTGATTCTCTAGCATTAGCTGTAGGACTTGTAATTTTCATTAAGAATAATTGAGTCTTATGAAGTTATTTTAAGGTTTTATTCGTAAAATGGCATTAAGGACGTATTTATAAAAGTAAATGTAGATTTTGAAGTATTGAATTTTAATATAAAAATAAATCATCTGATCCACCCCATGTTTTTGGATTCGTAAGAAAATAGCCAAATGGGACGAGACTGCTTAGTTGAGTGTTGAGGTTAGAGAAAGAGGAAGACAAACAAGTACGGTTCCCCGTCAACCACCCAAATTGATCCACCCCATGCCTTTTGGATTCGTAAGCAAATAGCCAAGCAATCTCGACACTCGATCGAATTATCTTTACTTGTTTGTGTGACCAAAATTAAGATAACAAAAATAAATAAAAATCATAACAAATTTATTTCCAGCTAAGAAAATATACATTCATTGCGTTGCATGTCATCAATATATTTAGAAAAACAGCATGCGTACATTAATTTATTATTTTTTAATACTCATTGACTATTAAACTCTCCCATTATTATTAGATATCATGGCCAAACAGCTTGAACGATCTCCTTGTGGAAGCCCCTAGCGATTGACTGCTTCCTCCCTCTTCGTTGTTATCATCATCTTCACCCGCTTTGTCTCTTGATCTTTTTATAATACCCAAAGATTGCACCCGAGGAACTTTTTGAACTCGTTTGCCTTTACTCCGGCTTGGCGCTGCCTCTGCTGCTCCTTCAACCTGGAAAACCTTATAGAATTAAGCGAGATAAAGGAATGATCGGTTTGATACATCATCGAGTAAGGTGGACGGCAATGGAGTACCTGATGAGGCACTGGAACCGCCGCCACCACATGCTCGGGTGATCCATCCCCTGGGTAATAAGCGACTTCGAAAGGGAGGCCCGCTCTGGCTAACTGGGTTGCCTTCGCAATCGAATCCGCCTGCATGCTGGCTCTCTTAGTGGCGTCGGAGGAGTTTCCGGTACGTCTGATACCGATGTAGAGATCGCCAGCACGGTGCTTGGCAAAGACCACGATGTCGTCTTCGACCAGCCTCTTCCTGGTGGTGAAATCCAACCATTTGTACAGGTTGTAGCGTTGGGGATGGCCGCAAAGGACGAGGCGGAAGTTCCAAGACCTCCCGTGCACGTCCAGCGCCGACATGTCCTCTGTTAGCGCAGCCTTGTTCATGTTGAATCGAACGGGTGGGAATACAGCAAGCGCACAGGATTTCGGCACAGTGAGCACTTTCCCGACGTCGGTCTTAGTAAGGAACTTGGCGAAGGAGGTAAACTCGCCAACGCTGACCACATCAACAATATCCGACGTAGAGGAGGAGCAGGCGACAGGCATCCATGCATGCGGCAGGTGGTTAGGGTCGGTGATTGGGTGGGGATCGAGGCCAATTCTAGCGAATACCTCATCGGTGTCGTGGTCGGCGAGGAGGCTGATGGAGGAGACGCGGCAAAGGAAGGCATCAGAGAGGCAGATTTCTTCAGGCAAGGACTGTCCGGGGTGGCCCTCGGGGAAAAAGAAGACATAGGAGCCCTGGGCGGGGACTCGCGCAGCAGCGGCGGGGCCGGCTAAGGCGTTCCAAAGCTGAGGCTCCACTGACATAATTGGAACTACGATAGGCTGCAAAGGCATCGGGATAGATTTTAAGGAGGGCGATCGATAGTAAACTTGATCCAGAGGAGATGAATGTATATTTAGTATTCAGCAGTCGAGGCGGTTAAGTTAGTCACGTGATTTTTCTTCCTTTTTTTAGGAAGAAATTTGAGCGGGGAGGTAAACTTTTTCTTTGATTTTCTCTCGTGGACAACAGCAATCGTTTGCACATAAAAAAAACTGTTCGGCTATCACCTTGTGTTCTCTCTACTTTATGGTTTTCGAGAACAACTTGGCTGTTTTATTCAAAAGAAAAACTTGGATTTTATGATTTTTATTAAATTATTTTTTAAAATAAAAAATATATATAGTTTTTTTACTTAAGCCATCATTATTGAAAATTTTAAGAATTTAAATATTTAAAAATTTTATTTTTTTTCTTATAGAAAAAATTTAAATTAACGAAACACCGTCAATATCTTCAAAGAAACAACCGAATCTTCTGCAAATATGAGTTTTTATCTTATGCACAAAATGTACACCCCCCTTTAGTTAAAGTTATTGAACGCTATATGCGAGATTATGGGTTCCGTACATAGTAAGTTCAAAAAAAGATTCATCTTATCTATGGATTAAATTTAAACTAAACTTTGGTGACATACATCTACGTTGTTACTTGATTCTCTAGCATTAGCTGTAGGACTTGTAATTTTCATTAAGAATAATTGAGTCTTATGAAGTTATTTTAAGGTTTTATTCGTAAAATGACATTAAGGACGTATTTATAAAAGTAAATGTAGATTTTGAAGTATTGAATTTTAATATAAAAATAAATCATCTGATCCACCCCATGCTTTTGGATTCGTAAGAAAATAGCCAAATGGGACGAGACTGCTTAGTTGAGTGTTGAGGTTAGAGAAAGAGGAAGACAAACAAGTACGGTTCCCCGTCAACCACCCAAATTGATCCACCCCATGCCTTTTGGATTCGTAAGCAAATAGCCAAGCAATCTCGACACTCGATCGAATTATCTTTACTTGTTTGTGTGACCAAAATTAAGATAACAAAAATAAATAAAAATCATAACAAATTTATTTCCAGCTAAGAAAATATACATTCATTGCGTTGCATGTCATCAATATATTTAGAAAAACAGCATGCGTACATTAATTTATTATTTTTTAATACTCATTGACTATTAAACTCTCCCATTATTATTAGATATCATGGCCAAACAGCTTGAACGATCTCCTTGTGGAAGCCCCTAGCGATTGACTGCTTCCTCCCTCTTCGTTGTTATCATCATCTTCACCCGCTTTGTCTCTTGATCTTTTTATAATACCCAAAGATTGCACCCGAGGAACTTTTTGAACTCGTTTGCCTTTACTCCGGCTTGGCGCTGCCTCTGCTGCTCCTTCAACCTGGAAAACCTTATAGAATTAAGCGAGATAAAGGAATGATCGGTTTGATACATCATCGAGTAAGGTGGACGGCAATGGAGTACCTGATGAGGCACTGGAACCGCCGCCACCACATGCTCGGGTGATCCATCCCCTGGGTAATAAGCGACTTCGAAAGGGAGGCCCGCTCTGGCTAACTGGGTTGCCTTCGCAATCGAATCCGCCTGCATGCTGGCTCTCTTAGTGGCGTCGGAGGAGTTTCCGGTACGTCTGATACCGATGTAGAGATCGCCAGCACGGTGCTTGGCAAAGACCACGATGTCGTCTTCGACCAGCCTCTTCCTGGTGGTGAAATCCAACCATTTGTACAGGTTGTAGCGTTGGGGATGGCCGCAAAGGACGAGGCGGAAGTTCCAAGACCTCCCGTGCACGTCCAGCGCCGACATGTCCTCTGTTAGCGCAGCCTTGTTCATGTTGAATCGAACGGGTGGGAATACAGCAAGCGCACAGGATTTCGGCACAGTGAGCACTTTCCCGACGTCGGTCTTAGTAAGGAACTTGGCGAAGGAGGTAAACTCGCCAACGCTGACCACATCAACAATATCCGACGTAGAGGAGGAGCAGGCGACAGACATCCATGCATGCGGCAGGTGGTTAGGGTCGGTGATTGGGTGGGGATCGAGGCCAATTCTAGCGAATACCTCATCGGTGTCGTGGTCGGCGAGGAGGCTGATGGAGGAGACGCGGCAAAGGAAGGCATCAGAGAGGCAGATTTCTTCAGGCAAGGACTGTCCGGGGTGGCCCTCGGGGAAAAAGAAGACATAGGAGCCCTGGGCGGGGACTCGCGCAGCAGCGGCGGGGCCGGCTAAGGCGTTCCAAAGCTGAGGCTCCACTGACATAATTGGAACTACGATAGGCTGCAAAGGCATCGGGATAGATTTTAAGGAGGGCGATCGATAGTAAACTTGATCCAGAGGAGATGAATGTATATTTAGTATTCAGCAGTCGAGGCGGTTAAGTTAGTCACGTGATTTTTCTTCCCTTTTTTAGGAAGAAATTTGAGCGGGGAGGTAAACTTTTTCTTTGATTTTCTCTCGTGGACAACAGCAATCGTTTGCACATAAAAAAAACTGTTCGGCTATCACCTTGTGTTCTCTCTACTTTATGGTTTTCGAGAACAACTTGGCTGTTTTATTCAAAAGAAAAACTTGGATTTTATGATTTTTATTAAATTATTTTTTAAAATAAAAAATATATATAGTTTTTTTTACTTAAGCCATCATTATTGAAAATTTTAAGAATTTAAATATTTAAAAATTTTATTTTTTTTCTTATAGAAAAAATTTAAATTAACGAAACACCGTCAATATCTTCAAAGAAACAACCGAATCTTCTGCAAATATGAGTTTTTATCTTATGCACAAAATGTACACCCCCCTTTAGTTAAAGTTATTGAACGCTATATGCGAGATTATGAGTTCCGTACATAGTAAGTTCAAAAAAAGATTCATCTTATCTATGGATTAAATTTAAACTAAACTTTGGTGACATACATCTACGTTGTTACTTGATTCTCTAGCATTAGCTGTAGGACTTGTAATTTTCATTAAGAATAATTCAGTCTTATGAAGTTATTTTAAGGTTTTATTCGTAAAATGACATTAAGGACGTATTTATAAAAGTAAATGTAGATTTTGAAGTATTGAATTTTAATATAAAAATACATCATCTGATCCACCCCATGCTTTTGGATTCGTAAGAAAATAGCCAAATGGGACGAGACTGCTTAGTTGAGTGTTGAGGTTAGAGAAAGAGGAAGACAAACAAGTACGGTTCCCCGTCAACCACCCAAATTGATCCACCCCATGCCTTTTGGATTCGTAAGCAAATAGCCAAGCAATCTCGACACTCGATCGAATTATCTTTACTTGTTTGTGTGACCAAAATTAAGATAACAAAAATAAATAAAAATCATAACAAATTTATTTCCAGCTAAGAAAATATACATTCATTGCGTTGCATGTCATCAATATATTTAGAAAAACAGCATGCGTACATTAATTTATTATTTTTTAATACTCATTGACTATTAAACTCTCCCATTATTATTAGATATCATGGCCAAACAGCTTGAACGATCTCCTTGTGGAAGCCCCTAGCGATTGACTGCTTCCTCCCTCTTCGTTGTTATCATCATCTTCACCCGCTTTGTCTCTTGATCTTTTTATAATACCCAAAGATTGCACCCGAGGAACTTTTTGAACTCGTTTGCCTTTACTCCGGCTTGGCGCTGCCTCTGCTGCTCCTTCAACCTGGAAAACCTTATAGAATTAAGCGAGATAAAGGAATGATCGGTTTGATACATCATCGAGTAAGGTGGACGGCAATGGAGTACCTGATGAGGCACTGGAACCGCCGCCACCACATGCTCGGGTGATCCATCCCCTGGGTAATAAGCGACTTCGAAAGGGAGGCCCGCTCTGGCTAACTGGGTTGCCTTCGCAATCGAATCCGCCTGCATGCTGGCTCTCTTAGTGGCGTCGGAGGAGTTTCCGGTACGTCTGATACCGATGTAGAGATCGCCAGCACGGTGCTTGGCAAAGACCACGATGTCGTCTTCGACCAGCCTCTTCCTGGTGGTGAACTCCAACCATTTGTACAGGTTGTAGCGTTGGGGATGGCCGCAAAGGACGAGGCGGAAGTTCCAAGACCTCCCGTGCACGTCCAGCGCCGACATGTCCTCTGTTAGCGCAGCCTTGTTCATGTTGAATCGAACGGGTGGGAATACAGCAAGCGCACAGGATTTCGGCACAGTGAGCACTTTCCCGACGTCGGTCTTAGTAAGGAACTTGGCGAAGGAGGTAAACTCGCCAACGCTGACCACATCAACAATATCCGACGTAGAGGAGGAGCAGGCGACAGGCATCCATGCATGCGGCAGGTGGTTAGGGTCGGTGATTGGGTGGGGATCGAGGCCAATTCTAGCGAATACCTCATCGGTGTCGTGGTCGGCGAGGAGGCTGATGGAGGAGACGCGGCAAAGGAAGGCATCAGAGAGGCAGATTTCTTCAGGCAAGGACTGTCCGGGGTGGCCCTCGGGGAAAAAGAAGACATAGGAGCCCTGGGCGGGGACTCGCGCAGCAGCGGCGGGGCCGGCTAAGGCGTTCCAAAGCTGAGGCTCCACTGACATAATTGGAACTACGATAGGCTGCAAAGGCATCGGGATAGATTTTAAGGAGGGCGATCGATAGTAAACTTGATCCAGAGGAGATGAATGTATATTTAGTATTCAGCAGTCGAGGCGGTTAAGTTAGTCACGTGATTTTTCTTCCCTTTTTTAGGAAGAAATTTGAGCGGGGAGGTAAACTTTTTCTTTGATTTTCTCTCGTGGACAACAGCAATCGTTTGCACATTAAAAAAACTGTTCGGCTATCACCTTGTGTTCTCTCTACTTTATGGTTTTCGAGAACAACTTGGCTGTTTTATTCAAAAGAAAAACTTTGATTTTATGATTTTTATTAAATTATTTTTTAAAATAAAAAATATATATAGTTTTTTTACTTAAGCCATCATTATTGAAAATTTTAAGAATTTAAATATTTAAAAATTTTATTTTTTTTCTTATAGAAAAAATTTAAATTAACGAAACACCGTCAATATCTTCAAAGAAACAACCGAATCTTCTGCAAATATGAGTTTTTATCTTATGCACAAAATGTACACCCCCCTTTAGTTAAAGTTATTGAACGCTATATGCGAGATTATGGGTTCCGTACATAGTAAGTTCAAAAAAAGATTCATCTTATCTATGGATTAAATTTAAACTAAACTTTGGTGACATACATCTACGTTGTTACTTGATTCTCTAGCATTAGCTGTAGGACTTGTAATTTTCATTAAGAATAATTCAGTCTTATGAAGTTATTTTAAGGTTTTATTCGTAAAATGGCATTAAGGACGTATTTATAAAAGTAAATGTAGATTTTGAAGTATTGAATTTTAATATAAAAATACATCATCTGATCCACCCCATGCTTTTGGATTCGTAAGAAAATAGCCAAATGGGACGAGACTGCTTAGTTGAGTGTTGAGGTTAGAGAAAGAGGAAGACAAACAAGTACGGTTCCCCGTCAACCACCCAAATTGATCCACCCCATGCCTTTTGGATTCGTAAGCAAATAGCCAAGCAATCTCGACACTCGATCGAATTATCTTTACTTGTTTGTGTGACCAAAATTAAGATAACAAAAATAAATAAAAATCATAACAAATTTATTTCCAGCTAAGAAAATATACATTCATTGCGTTGCATGTCATCAATATATTTAGAAAAACAGCATGCGTACATTAATTTATTATTTTTTAATACTCATTGACTATTAAACTCTCCCATTATTATTAGATATCATGGCCAAACAGCTTGAACGATCTCCTTGTGGAAGCCCCTAGCGATTGACTGCTTCCTCCCTCTTCGTTGTTATCATCATCTTCACCCGCTTTGTCTCTTGATCTTTTTATAATACCCAAAGATTGCACCCGAGGAACTTTTTGAACTCGTTTGCCTTTACTCCGGCTTGGCGCTGCCTCTGCTGCTCCTTCAACCTGGAAAACCTTATAGAATTAAGCGAGATAAAGGAATGATCGGTTTGATACATCATCGAGTAAGGTGGACGGCAATGGAGTACCTGATGAGGCACTGGAACCGCCGCCACCACATGCTCGGGTGATCCATCCCCTGGGTAATAAGCGACTTCGAAAGGGAGGCCCGCTCTGGCTAACTGGGTTGCCTTCGCAATCGAATCCGCCTGCATGCTGGCTCTCTTAGTGGCGTCGGAGGAGTTTCCGGTACGTCTGATACCGATGTAGAGATCGCCAGCACGGTGCTTGGCAAAGACCACGATGTCGTCTTCGACCAGCCTCTTCCTGGTGGTGAACTCCAACCATTTGTACAGGTTGTAGCGTTGGGGATGGCCGCAAAGGACGAGGCGGAAGTTCCAAGACCTCCCGTGCACGTCCAGCGCCGACATGTCCTCTGTTAGCGCAGCCTTGTTCATGTTGAATCGAACGGGTGGGAATACAGCAAGCGCACAGGATTTCGGCACAGTGAGCACTTTCCCGACGTCGGTCTTAGTAAGGAACTTGGCGAAGGAGGTAAACTCGCCAACGCTGACCACATCAACAATATCCGACGTAGAGGAGGAGCAGGCGACAGGCATCCATGCATGCGGCAGGTGGTTAGGGTCGGTGATTGGGTGGGGATCGAGGCCAATTCTAGCGAATACCTCATCGGTGTCGTGGTCGGCGAGGAGGCTGATGGAGGAGACGCGGCAAAGGAAGGCATCAGAGAGGCAGATTTCTTCAGGCAAGGACTGTCCGGGGTGGCCCTCGGGGAAAAAGAAGACATAGGAGCCCTGGGCGGGGACTCGCGCAGCAGCGGCGGGGCCGGCTAAGGCGTTCCAAAGCTGAGGCTCCACTGACATAATTGGAACTACGATAGGCTGCAAAGGCATCGGGATAGATTTTAAGGAGGGCGATCGATAGTAAACTTGATCCAGAGGAGATGAATGTATATTTAGTATTCAGCAGTCGAGGCGGTTAAGTTAGTCACGTGATTTTTCTTCCCTTTTTTAGGAAGAAATTTGAGCGGGGAGGTAAACTTTTTCTTTGATTTTCTCTCGTGGACAACAGCAATCGTTTGCACATTAAAAAAACTGTTCGGCTATCACCTTGTGTTCTCTCTACTTTATGGTTTTCGAGAACAACTTGGCTGTTTTATTCAAAAGAAAAACTTTGATTTTATGATTTTTATTAAATTATTTTTTAAAATAAAAAATATATATAGTTTTTTTACTTAAGCCATCATTATTGAAAATTTTAAGAATTTAAATATTTAAAAATTTTATTTTTTTTCTTATAGAAAAAATTTAAATTAACGAAACACCGTCAATATCTTCAAAGAAACAACCGAATCTTCTGCAAATATGAGTTTTTATCTTATGCACAAAATGTACACCCCCCTTTAGTTAAAGTTATTGAACGCTATATGCGAGATTATGGGTTCCGTACATAGTAAGTTCAAAAAAAGATTCATCTTATCTATGGATTAAATTTAAACTAAACTTTGGTGACATACATCTACGTTGTTACTTGATTCTCTAGCATTAGCTGTAGGACTTGTAATTTTCATTAAGAATAATTCAGTCTTATGAAGTTATTTTAAGGTTTTATTCGTAAAATGGCATTAAGGACGTATTTATAAAAGTAAATGTAGATTTTGAAGTATTGAATTTTAATATAAAAATAAATCATCTGATCCACCCCATGTTTTTGGATTCGTAAGAAAATAGCCAAATGGGACGAGACTGCTTAGTTGAGTGTTGAGGTTAGAGAAAGAGGAAGACAAACAAGTACGGTTCCCCGTCAACCACCCAAATTGATCCACCCCATGCCTTTTGGATTCGTAAGCAAATAGCCAAGCAATCTCGACACTCGATCGAATTATCTTTACTTGTTTGTGTGACCAAAATTAAGATAACAAAAATAAATAAAAATCATAACAAATTTATTTCCAGCTAAGAAAATATACATTCATTGCGTTGCATGTCATCAATATATTTAGAAAAACAGCATGCGTACATTAATTTATTATTTTTTAATACTCATTGACTATTAAACTCTCCCATTATTATTAGATATCATGGCCAAACAGCTTGAACGATCTCCTTGTGGAAGCCCCTAGCGATTGACTGCTTCCTCCCTCTTCGTTGTTATCATCATCTTCACCCGCTTTGTCTCTTGATCTTTTTATAATACCCAAAGATTGCACCTGAGGAACTTTTTGAACTCGTTTGCCTTTACTCCGGCTTGGCGCTGCCTCTGCTGCTCCTTCAACCTGGAAAACCTTATAGAATTAAGCGAGATAAAGGAATGATCGGTTTGATACATCATCGAGTAAGGTGGACGGCAATGGAGTACCTGATGAGGCACTGGAACCGCCGCCACCACATGCTCGGGTGATCCATCCCCTGGGTAATAAGCGACTTCGAAAGGGAGGCCCGCTCTGGCTAACTGGGTTGCCTTCGCAATCGAATCCGCCTGCATGCTGGCTCTCTTAGTGGCGTCGGAGGAGTTTCCGGTACGTCTGATACCGATGTAGAGATCGCCAGCACGGTGCTTGGCAAAGACCACGATGTCGTCTTCGACCAGCCTCTTCCTGGTGGTGAAATCCAACCATTTGTACAGGTTGTAGCGTTGGGGATGGCCGCAAAGGACGAGGCGGAAGTTCCAAGACCTCCCGTGCACGTCCAGCGCCGACATGTCCTCTGTTAGCGCAGCCTTGTTCATGTTGAATCGAACGGGTGGGAATACAGCAAGCGCACAGGATTTCGGCACAGTGAGCACTTTCCCGACGTCGGTCTTAGTAAGGAACTTGGCGAAGGAGGTAAACTCGCCAACGCTGACCACATCAACAATATCCGACGTAGAGGAGGAGCAGGCGACAGACATCCATGCATGCGGCAGGTGGTTAGGGTCGGTGATTGGGTGGGGATCGAGGCCAATTCTAGCGAATACCTCATCGGTGTCGTGGTCGGCGAGGAGGCTGATGGAGGAGACGCGGCAAAGGAAGGCATCAGAGAGGCAGATTTCTTCAGGCAAGGACTGTCCGGGGTGGCCCTCGGGGAAAAAGAAGACATAGGAGCCCTGGGCGGGGACTCGCGCAGCAGCGGCGGGGCCGGCTAAGGCGTTCCAAAGCTGAGGCTCCACTGACATAATTGGAACTACGATAGGCTGCAAAGGCATCGGGATAGATTTTAAGGAGGGCGATCGATAGTAAACTTGATCCAGAGGAGATGAATGTATATTTAGTATTCAGCAGTCGAGGCGGTTAAGTTAGTCACGTGATTTTTCTTCCCTTTTTTAGGAAGAAATTTGAGCGGGGAGGTAAACTTTTTCTTTGATTTTCTCTCGTGGACAACAGCAATCGTTTGCACATAAAAAAAACTGTTCGGCTATCACCTTGTGTTCTCTCTACTTTATGGTTTTCGAGAACAACTTGGCTGTTTTATTCAAAAGAAAAACTTGGATTTTATGATTTTTATTAAATTATTTTTTAAAATAAAAAATATATATAGTTTTTTTTACTTAAGCCATCATTATTGAAAATTTTAAGAATTTAAATATTTAAAAATTTTATTTTTTTTCTTATAGAAAAAATTTAAATTAACGAAACACCGTCAATATCTTCAAAGAAACAACCGAATCTTCTGCAAATATGAGTTTTTATCTTATGCACAAAATGTACACCCCCCTTTAGTTAAAGTTATTGAACGCTATATGCGAGATTATGAGTTCCGTACATAGTAAGTTCAAAAAAAGATTCATCTTATCTATGGATTAAATTTAAACTAAACTTTGGTGACATACATCTACGTTGTTACTTGATTCTCTAGCATTAGCTGTAGGACTTGTAATTTTCATTAAGAATAATTCAGTCTTATGAAGTTATTTTAAGGTTTTATTCGTAAAATGACATTAAGGACGTATTTATAAAAGTAAATGTAGATTTTGAAGTATTGAATTTTAATATAAAAATACATCATCTGATCCACCCCATGCTTTTGGATTCGTAAGAAAATAGCCAAATGGGACGAGACTGCTTAGTTGAGTGTTGAGGTTAGAGAAAGAGGAAGACAAACAAGTACGGTTCCCCGTCAACCACCCAAATTGATCCACCCCATGCCTTTTGGATTCGTAAGCAAATAGCCAAGCAATCTCGACACTCGATCGAATTATCTTTACTTGTTTGTGTGACCAAAATTAAGATAACAAAAATAAATAAAAATCATAACAAATTTATTTCCAGCTAAGAAAATATACATTCATTGCGTTGCATGTCATCAATATATTTAGAAAAACAGCATGCGTACATTAATTTATTATTTTTTAATACTCATTGACTATTAAACTCTCCCATTATTATTAGATATCATGGCCAAACAGCTTGAACGATCTCCTTGTGGAAGCCCCTAGCGATTGACTGCTTCCTCCCTCTTCGTTGTTATCATCATCTTCACCCGCTTTGTCTCTTGATCTTTTTATAATACCCAAAGATTGCACCCGAGGAACTTTTTGAACTCGTTTGCCTTTACTCCGGCTTGGCGCTGCCTCTGCTGCTCCTTCAACCTGGAAAACCTTATAGAATTAAGCGAGATAAAGGAATGATCGGTTTGATACATCATCGAGTAAGGTGGACGGCAATGGAGTACCTGATGAGGCACTGGAACCGCCGCCACCACATGCTCGGGTGATCCATCCCCTGGGTAATAAGCGACTTCGAAAGGGAGGCCCGCTCTGGCTAACTGGGTTGCCTTCGCAATCGAATCCGCCTGCATGCTGGCTCTCTTAGTGGCGTCGGAGGAGTTTCCGGTACGTCTGATACCGATGTAGAGATCGCCAGCACGGTGCTTGGCAAAGACCACGATGTCGTCTTCGACCAGCCTCTTCCTGGTGGTGAACTCCAACCATTTGTACAGGTTGTAGCGTTGGGGATGGCCGCAAAGGACGAGGCGGAAGTTCCAAGACCTCCCGTGCACGTCCAGCGCCGACATGTCCTCTGTTAGCGCAGCCTTGTTCATGTTGAATCGAACGGGTGGGAATACAGCAAGCGCACAGGATTTCGGCACAGTGAGCACTTTCCCGACGTCGGTCTTAGTAAGGAACTTGGCGAAGGAGGTAAACTCGCCAACGCTGACCACATCAACAATATCCGACGTAGAGGAGGAGCAGGCGACAGGCATCCATGCATGCGGCAGGTGGTTAGGGTCGGTGATTGGGTGGGGATCGAGGCCAATTCTAGCGAATACCTCATCGGTGTCGTGGTCGGCGAGGAGGCTGATGGAGGAGACGCGGCAAAGGAAGGCATCAGAGAGGCAGATTTCTTCAGGCAAGGACTGTCCGGGGTGGCCCTCGGGGAAAAAGAAGACATAGGAGCCCTGGGCGGGGACTCGCGCAGCAGCGGCGGGGCCGGCTAAGGCGTTCCAAAGCTGAGGCTCCACTGACATAATTGGAACTACGATAGGCTGCAAAGGCATCGGGATAGATTTTAAGGAGGGCGATCGATAGTAAACTTGATCCAGAGGAGATGAATGTATATTTAGTATTCAGCAGTCGAGGCGGTTAAGTTAGTCACGTGATTTTTCTTCCCTTTTTTAGGAAGAAATTTGAGCGGGGAGGTAAACTTTTTCTTTGATTTTCTCTCGTGGACAACAGCAATCGTTTGCACATTAAAAAAACTGTTCGGCTATCACCTTGTGTTCTCTCTACTTTATGGTTTTCGAGAACAACTTGGCTGTTTTATTCAAAAGAAAAACTTTGATTTTATGATTTTTATTAAATTATTTTTTAAAATAAAAAATATATATAGTTTTTTTACTTAAGCCATCATTATTGAAAATTTTAAGAATTTAAATATTTAAAAATTTTATTTTTTTTCTTATAGAAAAAATTTAAATTAACGAAACACCGTCAATATCTTCAAAGAAACAACCGAATCTTCTGCAAATATGAGTTTTTATCTTATGCACAAAATGTACACCCCCCTTTAGTTAAAGTTATTGAACGCTATATGCGAGATTATGGGTTCCGTACATAGTAAGTTCAAAAAAAGATTCATCTTATCTATGGATTAAATTTAAACTAAACTTTGGTGACATACATCTACGTTGTTACTTGATTCTCTAGCATTAGCTGTAGGACTTGTAATTTTCATTAAGAATAATTCAGTCTTATGAAGTTATTTTAAGGTTTTATTCGTAAAATGGCATTAAGGACGTATTTATAAAAGTAAATGTAGATTTTGAAGTATTGAATTTTAATATAAAAATAAATCATCTGATCCACCCCATGTTTTTGGATTCGTAAGAAAATAGCCAAATGGGACGAGACTGCTTAGTTGAGTGTTGAGGTTAGAGAAAGAGGAAGACAAACAAGTACGGTTCCCCGTCAACCACCCAAATTGATCCACCCCATGCCTTTTGGATTCGTAAGCAAATAGCCAAGCAATCTCGACACTCGATCGAATTATCTTTACTTGTTTGTGTGACCAAAATTAAGATAACAAAAATAAATAAAAATCATAACAAATTTATTTCCAGCTAAGAAAATATACATTCATTGCGTTGCATGTCATCAATATATTTAGAAAAACAGCATGCGTACATTAATTTATTATTTTTTAATACTCATTGACTATTAAACTCTCCCATTATTATTAGATATCATGGCCAAACAGCTTGAACGATCTCCTTGTGGAAGCCCCTAGCGATTGACTGCTTCCTCCCTCTTCGTTGTTATCATCATCTTCACCCGCTTTGTCTCTTGATCTTTTTATAATACCCAAAGATTGCACCTGAGGAACTTTTTGAACTCGTTTGCCTTTACTCCGGCTTGGCGCTGCCTCTGCTGCTCCTTCAACCTGGAAAACCTTATAGAATTAAGCGAGATAAAGGAATGATCGGTTTGATACATCATCGAGTAAGGTGGACGGCAATGGAGTACCTGATGAGGCACTGGAACCGCCGCCACCACATGCTCGGGTGATCCATCCCTGGGTAATAAGCGACTTCGAAAGGGAGGCCCGCTCTGGCTAACTGGGTTGCCTTCGCAATCGAATCCGCCTGCATGCTGGCTCTCTTAGTGGCGTCGGAGGAGTTTCCGGTACGTCTGATACCGATGTAGAGATCGCCAGCACGGTGCTTGGCAAAGACCACGATGTCGTCTTCGACCAGCCTCTTCCTGGTGGTGAAATCCAACCATTTGTACAGGTTGTAGCGTTGGGGATGGCCGCAAAGGACGAGGCGGAAGTTCCAAGACCTCCCGTGCACGTCCAGCGCCGACATGTCCTCTGTTAGCGCAGCCTTGTTCATGTTGAATCGAACGGGTGGGAATACAGCAAGCGCACAGGATTTCGGCACAGTGAGCACTTTCCCGACGTCGGTCTTAGTAAGGAACTTGGCGAAGGAGGTAAACTCGCCAACGCTGACCACATCAACAATATCCGACGTAGAGGAGGAGCAGGCGACAGACATCCATGCATGCGGCAGGTGGTTAGGGTCGGTGATTGGGTGGGGATCGAGGCCAATTCTAGCGAATACCTCATCGGTGTCGTGGTCGGCGAGGAGGCTGATGGAGGAGACGCGGCAAAGGAAGGCATCAGAGAGGCAGATTTCTTCAGGCAAGGACTGTCCGGGGTGGCCCTCGGGGAAAAAGAAGACATAGGAGCCCTGGGCGGGGACTCGCGCAGCAGCGGCGGGGCCGGCTAAGGCGTTCCAAAGCTGAGGCTCCACTGACATAATTGGAACTACGATAGGCTGCAAAGGCATCGGGATAGATTTTAAGGAGGGCGATCGATAGTAAACTTGATCCAGAGGAGATGAATGTATATTTAGTATTCAGCAGTCGAGGCGGTTAAGTTAGTCACGTGATTTTTCTTCCCTTTTTTAGGAAGAAATTTGAGCGGGGAGGTAAACTTTTTCTTTGATTTTCTCTCGTGGACAACAGCAATCGTTTGCACATAAAAAAAACTGTTCGGCTATCACCTTGTGTTCTCTCTACTTTATGGTTTTCGAGAACAACTTGGCTGTTTTATTCAAAAGAAAAACTTGGATTTTATGATTTTTATTAAATTATTTTTTAAAATAAAAAATATATATAGTTTTTTTTACTTAAGCCATCATTATTGAAAATTTTAAGAATTTAAATATTTAAAAATTTTATTTTTTTTCTTATAGAAAAAATTTAAATTAACGAAACACCGTCAATATCTTCAAAGAAACAACCGAATCTTCTGCAAATATGAGTTTTTATCTTATGCACAAAATGTACACCCCCCTTTAGTTAAAGTTATTGAACGCTATATGCGAGATTATGAGTTCCGTACATAGTAAGTTCAAAAAAAGATTCATCTTATCTATGGATTAAATTTAAACTAAACTTTGGTGACATACATCTACGTTGTTACTTGATTCTCTAGCATTAGCTGTAGGACTTGTAATTTTCATTAAGAATAATTCAGTCTTATGAAGTTATTTTAAGGTTTTATTCGTAAAATGACATTAAGGACGTATTTATAAAAGTAAATGTAGATTTTGAAGTATTGAATTTTAATATAAAAATACATCATCTGATCCACCCCATGCTTTTGGATTCGTAAGAAAATAGCCAAATGGGACGAGACTGCTTAGTTGAGTGTTGAGGTTAGAGAAAGAGGAAGACAAACAAGTACGGTTCCCCGTCAACCACCCAAATTGATCCACCCCATGCCTTTTGGATTCGTAAGCAAATAGCCAAGCAATCTCGACACTCGATCGAATTATCTTTACTTGTTTGTGTGACCAAAATTAAGATAACAAAAATAAATAAAAATCATAACAAATTTATTTCCAGCTAAGAAAATATACATTCATTGCGTTGCATGTCATCAATATATTTAGAAAAACAGCATGCGTACATTAATTTATTATTTTTTAATACTCATTGACTATTAAACTCTCCCATTATTATTAGATATCATGGCCAAACAGCTTGAACGATCTCCTTGTGGAAGCCCCTAGCGATTGACTGCTTCCTCCCTCTTCGTTGTTATCATCATCTTCACCCGCTTTGTCTCTTGATCTTTTTATAATACCCAAAGATTGCACCCGAGGAACTTTTTGAACTCGTTTGCCTTTACTCCGGCTTGGCGCTGCCTCTGCTGCTCCTTCAACCTGGAAAACCTTATAGAATTAAGCGAGATAAAGGAATGATCGGTTTGATACATCATCGAGTAAGGTGGACGGCAATGGAGTACCTGATGAGGCACTGGAACCGCCGCCACCACATGCTCGGGTGATCCATCCCCTGGGTAATAAGCGACTTCGAAAGGGAGGCCCGCTCTGGCTAACTGGGTTGCCTTCGCAATCGAATCCGCCTGCATGCTGGCTCTCTTAGTGGCGTCGGAGGAGTTTCCGGTACGTCTGATACCGATGTAGAGATCGCCAGCACGGTGCTTGGCAAAGACCACGATGTCGTCTTCGACCAGCCTCTTCCTGGTGGTGAACTCCAACCATTTGTACAGGTTGTAGCGTTGGGGATGGCCGCAAAGGACGAGGCGGAAGTTCCAAGACCTCCCGTGCACGTCCAGCGCCGACATGTCCTCTGTTAGCGCAGCCTTGTTCATGTTGAATCGAACGGGTGGGAATACAGCAAGCGCACAGGATTTCGGCACAGTGAGCACTTTCCCGACGTCGGTCTTAGTAAGGAACTTGGCGAAGGAGGTAAACTCGCCAACGCTGACCACATCAACAATATCCGACGTAGAGGAGGAGCAGGCGACAGGCATCCATGCATGCGGCAGGTGGTTAGGGTCGGTGATTGGGTGGGGATCGAGGCCAATTCTAGCGAATACCTCATCGGTGTCGTGGTCGGCGAGGAGGCTGATGGAGGAGACGCGGCAAAGGAAGGCATCAGAGAGGCAGATTTCTTCAGGCAAGGACTGTCCGGGGTGGCCCTCGGGGAAAAAGAAGACATAGGAGCCCTGGGCGGGGACTCGCGCAGCAGCGGCGGGGCCGGCTAAGGCGTTCCAAAGCTGAGGCTCCACTGACATAATTGGAACTACGATAGGCTGCAAAGGCATCGGGATAGATTTTAAGGAGGGCGATCGATAGTAAACTTGATCCAGAGGAGATGAATGTATATTTAGTATTCAGCAGTCGAGGCGGTTAAGTTAGTCACGTGATTTTTCTTCCCTTTTTTAGGAAGAAATTTGAGCGGGGAGGTAAACTTTTTCTTTGATTTTCTCTCGTGGACAACAGCAATCGTTTGCACATAAAAAGTGTTCGGCTATCACCTTGTGTTCTCTCTACTTTATGGTTTTCGAGAACAACTTGGCTGTTTTATTCAAAAGAAAAACTTGGATTTTATGATTTTTATTAAATTATTTTTTAAAATAAAAAATATATATAGTTTTTTTTACTTAAGCCATCATTATTGAAAATTTTAAGAATTTAAATATTTAAAAATTTTATTTTTTTTCTTATAGAAAAAATTTAAATTAACGAAACACCGTCAATATCTTCAAAGAAACAACCGAATCTTCTGCAAATATGAGTTTTTATCTTATGCACAAAATGTACACCCCCCTTTAGTTAAAGTTATTGAACGCTATATGCGAGATTATGAGTTCCGTACATAGTAAGTTCAAAAAAAGATTCATCTTATCTATGGATTAAATTTAAACTAAACTTTGGTGACATACATCTACGTTGTTACTTGATTCTCTAGCATTAGCTGTAGGACTTGTAATTTTCATTAAGAATAATTCAGTCTTATGAAGTTATTTTAAGGTTTTATTCGTAAAATGACATTAAGGACGTATTTATAAAAGTAAATGTAGATTTTGAAGTATTGAATTTTAATATAAAAATACATCATCTGATCCACCCCATGCTTTTGGATTCGTAAGAAAATAGCCAAATGGGACGAGACTGCTTAGTTGAGTGTTGAGGTTAGAGAAAGAGGAAGACAAACAAGTACGGTTCCCCGTCAACCACCCAAATTGATCCACCCCATGCCTTTTGGATTCGTAAGCAAATAGCCAAGCAATCTCGACACTCGATCGAATTATCTTTACTTGTTTGTGTGACCAAAATTAAGATAACAAAAATAAATAAAAATCATAACAAATTTATTTCCAGCTAAGAAAATATACATTCATTGCGTTGCATGTCATCAATATATTTAGAAAAACAGCATGCGTACATTAATTTATTATTTTTTAATACTCATTGACTATTAAACTCTCCCATTATTATTAGATATCATGGCCAAACAGCTTGAACGATCTCCTTGTGGAAGCCCCTAGCGATTGA
Organism: Thalia dealbata; assembly: GCA_030544415.1. Classification (NCBI taxonomy): domain Eukaryota; kingdom Viridiplantae; phylum Streptophyta; class Magnoliopsida; order Zingiberales; family Marantaceae; genus Thalia; species Thalia dealbata. Next base: position 20,350,731 of record CM060458.1, read on the forward strand.
CTGCTTCCTCCCTCTTCGTTGTTATCATCATCTTCACCCGCTTTGTCTCTTGATCTTTTTATAATACCCAAAGATTGCACCCGAGGAACTTTTTGAACTCGTTTGCCTTTACTCCGGCTTGGCGCTGCCTCTGCTGCTCCTTCAACCTGGAAAACCTTATAGAATTAAGCGAGATAAAGGAATGATCGGTTTGATACATCATCGAGTAAGGTGGACGGCAATGGAGTACCTGATGAGGCACTGGAACCGCCGCCACCACATGCTCGGGTGATCCATCCCCTGGGTAATAAGCGACTTCGAAAGGGAGGCCCGCTCTGGCTAACTGGGTTGCCTTCGCAATCGAATCCGCCTGCATGCTGGCTCTCTTAGTGGCGTCGGAGGAGTTTCCGGTACGTCTGATACCGATGTAGAGATCGCCAGCACGGTGCTTGGCAAAGACCACGATGTCGTCTTCGACCAGCCTCTTCCTGGTGGTGAACTCCAACCATTTGTACAGGTTGTAGCGTTGGGGATGGCCGCAAAGGACGAGGCGGAAGTTCCAAGACCTCCCGTGCACGTCCAGCGCCGACATGTCCTCTGTTAGCGCAGCCTTGTTCATGTTGAATCGAACGGGTGGGAATACAGCAAGCGCACAGGATTTCGGCACAGTGAGCACTTTCCCGACGTCGGTCTTAGTAAGGAACTTGGCGAAGGAGGTAAACTCGCCAACGCTGACCACATCAACAATATCCGACGTAGAGGAGGAGCAGGCGACAGGCATCCATGCATGCGGCAGGTGGTTAGGGTCGGTGATTGGGTGGGGATCGAGGCCAATTCTAGCGAATACCTCATCGATGTCGTGGTCGGCGAGGAGGCTGATGGAGGAGACGCGGCAAAGGAAGGCATCAGAGAGGCAGATTTCTTCAGGCAAGGACTGTCCGGGGTGGCCCTCGGGGAAAAAGAAGACATAGGAGCCCTGGGCGGGGACTCGCGCAGCAGCGGCGGGGCCGGCTAAGGCGTTCCAAAGCTGAGGCTCCACTGACATAATTGGAACTACGATAGGCTGCAAAGGCATCGGGATAGATTTTAAGGAGGGCGATCGATAGTAAACTTGATCCAGAGGAGATGAATGTATATTTAGTATTCAGCAGTCGAGGCGGTTAAGTTAGTCACGTGATTTTTCTTCCCTTTTTTAGGAAGAAATTTGAGCGGGGAGGTAAACTTTTTCTTTGATTTTCGAGAACAACTTGGCTGTTTTATTCAAAAGAAAAACTTGGATTTTATGATTTTTATTAAATTATTTTTTAAAATAAAAAATATATATAGTTTTTTTACTTAAGCCATCATTATTGAAAATTTTAAGAATTTAAATATTTAAAAATTTTATTTTTTCTTATAGAAAAAATTTAAATTAACGAAACACCGTCAATATCTTCAAAGAAACAACCGAATCTTCTGCAAATATGAGTTTTTATCTTATGCACAAAATGTACACCCCCCTTTAGTTAAAGTTATTGAACGCTATATGCGAGATTATGGGTTCCGTACATAGTAAGTTCAAAAAAAGATTTATCTTATCTATGGATTAAATTTAAACTAAACTTTGGTGACATACATCTACGTTGTTACTTGATTCTCTAGCATTAGCTGTAGGACTTGTAATTTTCATTAAGAATAATTCAGTCTTATGAAGTTATTTTAAGGTTTTATTCGTAAAATGGCATTAAGGACGTATTTATAAAAGTAAATGTAGATTTTGAAGTATTGAATTTTAATATAAAAATAAATCATCTGATCCACCCCATGCTTTTGGATTCGTAAGAAAATAGCCAAATGGGACGAGACTGCTTAGTTGAGTGTTGAGGTTAGAGAAAGAGGAAGACAAACAAGTACGGTTCCCCGTCAACCACCCAAATTGATCCACCCCATGCCTTTTGGATTCGTAAGCAAATAGCCAAGCAATCTCGACACTCGATCGAATTATCTTTACTTGTTTGTGTGACCAAAATTAAGATAACAAAAATAAATAAAAATCATAACAAATTTATTTCCAGCTAAGAAAATATACATTCATTGCGTTGCATGTCATCAATATATTTAGAAAAACAGCATGCGTACATTAATTTATTATTTTTTAATACTCATTGACTATTAAACTCTCCCATTATTATTAGATATCATGGCCAAACAGCTTGAACGATCTCCTTGTGGAAGCCCCCAGCGATTGACTGCTTCCTCCCTCTTCGTTGTTATCATCATCTTCACCCGCTTTGTCTCTTGATCTTTTTATAATACCTAAAGATTGCACCCGAGGAACTTTTTGAACTCGTTTGCCTTTACTCCGGCTTGGCGCTGCCTCTGCTGCTCCTTCAACCTGGAAAACCTTATAGAATTAAGCGAAATAAAGGAATGATCGGTTTGATACATCATCGAGTAAGGTGGACGGCAATGGAGTACCTGATGAGGCACTGGAACCGCCGCCACCACATGCTCGGGTGATCCATCCCCTGGGTAATAAGCGACTTCGAAAGGGAGGCCCGCTCTGGCTAACTGGGTTGCCTTCGCAATCGAATCCGCCTGCATGCTGGCTCTCTTAGTGGCGTCGGAGGAGTTTCCGGTACGTCTGATACCGATGTAGAGATCGCCAGCACGGTGCTTGGCAAAGACCACGATGTCGTCTTCGACCAGCCTCTTCCTGGTGGTGAACTCCAACCATTTGTACAGGTTGTAGCGTTGGGGATGGCCGCAAAGGACGAGGCGGAAGTTCCAAGACCTCCCGTGCACGTCCAGCGCCGACATGTCCTCTGTTAGCGCAGCCTTGTTCATGTTGAATCGAACGGGTGGGAATACAGCAAGCGCACAGGATTTCGGCACAGTGAGCACTTTCCCGACGTCGGTCTTAGTAAGGAACTTGGCGAAGGAGGTAAACTCGCCAACGCTGACCACATCAACAATATCCGACGTAGAGGAGGAGCAGGCGACAGGCATCCATGCATGCGGCAGGTGGTTAGGGTCGGTGATTGGGTGGGGATCGAGGCCAATTCTAGCGAATACCTCATCGGTGTCGTGGTCGGCGAGGAGGCTGATGGAGGAGACGCGGCAAAGGAAGGCATCAGAGAGGCAGATTTCTTCAGGCAAGGACTGTCCGGGGTGGCCCTCGGGGAAAAAGAAGACATAGGAGCCCTGGGCGGGGACTCGCGCAGCAGCGGCGGGGCCGGCTAAGGCGTTCCAAAGCTGAGGCTCCACTGACATAATTGGAACTACGATAGGCTGCAAAGGCATCGGGATAGATTTTAAGGAGGGCGATCGATAGTAAACTTGATCCAGAGGAGATGAATGTATATTTAGTATTCAGCAGTCGAGGCGGTTAAGTTAGTCACGTGATTTTTCTTCCCTTTTTTAGGAAGAAATTTGAGCGGGGAGGTAAACTTTTTCTTTGATTTTCGAGAACAACTTGGCTGTTTTATTCAAAAGAAAAACTTGGATTTTATGATTTTTATTAAATTATTTTTTAAAATAAAAAATATATATAGTTTTTTTACTTAAGCCATCATTATTGAAAATTTTAAGAATTTAAATATTTAAAAATTTTATTTTTTCTTATAGAAAAAATTTAAATTAACGAAACACCGTCAATATCTTCAAAGAAACAACCGAATCTTCTGCAAATATGAGTTTTTATCTTATGCACAAAATGTACACCCCCCTTTAGTTAAAGTTATTGAACGCTATATGCGAGATTATGGGTTCCGTACATAGTAAGTTCAAAAAAGGATTTATCTTATCTATGGATTAAATTTAAACTAAACTTTGGTGACATACATCTACGTTGTTACTTGATTCTCTAGCATTAGCTGTAGGACTTGTAATTTTCATTAAGAATAATTCAGTCTTATGAAGTTATTTTAAGGTTTTATTCGTAAAATGGCATTAAGGACGTATTTATAAAAGTAAATGTAGATTTTGAAGTATTGAATTTTAATATAAAAATACATCATCTGATCCACCCCATGCTTTTGGATTCGTAAGAAAATAGCCAAATGGGACGAGACTGCTTAGTTGAGTGTTGAGGTTAGAGAAAGAGGAAGACAAACAAGTACGGTTCCCCGTCAACCACCCAAATTGATCCACCCCATGCCTTTTGGATTCGTAAGCAAATAGCCAAGCAATCTCGACACTCGATCGAATTATCTTTACTTGTTTGTGTGACCAAAATTAAGATAACAAAAATAAATAAAAATCATAACAAATTTATTTCCAGCTAAGAAAATATACATTCATTGCGTTGCATGTCATCAATATATTTAGAAAAACAGCATGCGTACATTAATTTATTATTTTTTAATACTCATTGACTATTAAACTCTCCCATTATTATTAGATATCATGGCCAAACAGCTTGAACGATCTCCTTGTGGAAGCCCCTAGCGATTGACTGCTTCCTCCCTCTTCGTTGTTATCATCATCTTCACCCGCTTTGTCTCTTGATCTTTTTATAATACCCAAAGATTGCACCCGAGGAACTTTTTGAACTCGTTTGCCTTTACTCCGGCTTGGCGCTGCCTCTGCTGCTCCTTCAACCTGGAAAACCTTATAGAATTAAGCGAGATAAAGGAATGATCGGTTTGATACATCATCGAGTAAGGTGGACGGCAATGGAGTACCTGATGAGGCACTGGAACCGCCGCCACCACATGCTCGGGTGATCCATCCCCTGGGTAATAAGCGACTTCGAAAGGGAGGCCCGCTCTGGCTAACTGGGTTGCCTTCGCAATCGAATCCGCCTGCATGCTGGCTCTCTTAGTGGCGTCGGAGGAGTTTCCGGTACGTCTGATACCGATGTAGAGATCGCCAGCACGGTGCTTGGCAAAGACCACGATGTCGTCTTCGACCAGCCTCTTCCTGGTGGTGAACTCCAACCATTTGTACAGGTTGTAGCGTTGGGGATGGCCGCAAAGGACGAGGCGGAAGTTCCAAGACCTCCCGTGCACGTCCAGCGCCGACATGTCCTCTGTTAGCGCAGCCTTGTTCATGTTGAATCGAACGGGTGGGAATACAGCAAGCGCACAGGATTTCGGCACAGTGAGCACTTTCCCGACGTCGGTCTTAGTAAGGAACTTGGCGAAGGAGGTAAACTCGCCAACGCTGACCACATCAACAATATCCGACGTAGAGGAGGAGCAGGCGACAGGCATCCATGCATGCGGCAGGTGGTTAGGGTCGGTGATTGGGTGGGGATCGAGGCCAATTCTAGCGAATACCTCATCGGTGTCGTGGTCGGCGAGGAGGCTGATGGAGGAGACGCGGCAAAGGAAGGCATCAGAGAGGCAGATTTCTTCAGGCAAGGACTGTCCGGGGTGGCCCTCGGGGAAAAAGAAGACATAGGAGCCCTGGGTGGGGACTCGCGCAGCAGCGGCGGGGCCGGCTAAGGCGTTCCAAAGCTGAGGCTCCACTGACATAATTGGAACTACGATAGGCTGCAAAGGCATCGGGATAGATTTTAAGGAGGGCGATCGATAGTAAACTTGATCCAGAGGAGATGAATGTATATTTAGTATTCAGCAGTCGAGGCGGTTAAGTTAGTCACGTGATTTTTCTTCCCTTTTTTAGGAAGAAATTTGAGCGGGGAGGTAAACTTTTTCTTTGATTTTCTCTCGTGGACAACAGCAATCGTTTGCACATTAAAAAAACTGTTCGGCTATCACCTTGTGTTCTCTCTACTTTATGGTTTTCGAGAACAACTTGGCTGTTTTATTCAAAAGAAAAACTTTGATTTTATGATTTTTATTAAATTATTTTTTAAAATAAAAAATATATATAGTTTTTTTACTTAAGCCATCATTATTGAAAATTTTAAGAATTTAAATATTTAAAAATTTTATTTTTTTTCTTATAGAAAAAATTTAAATTAACGAAACACCGTCAATATCTTCAAAGAAACAACCGAATCTTCTGCAAATATGAGTTTTTATCTTATGCACAAAATGTACACCCCCCTTTAGTTAAAGTTATTGAACGCTATATGCGAGATTATTGGTTCCGTACATAGTAAGTTCAAAAAAAGATTCATCTTATCTATGGATTAAATTTAAACTAAACTTTGGTGACATACATCTACGTTGTTACTTGATTCTCTATGGCATTAAGGACGTATTTATAAAAGTAAATGTAGATTTTGAAGTATTGAATTTTAATATAAAAATAAATCATCTGATCCACCCCATGCTTTTGGATTCGTAAGAAAATAGCCAAATGGGACGAGACTGCTTAGTTGAGTGTTGAGGTTAGAGAAAGAGGAAGACAAACAAGTACGGTTCCCCGTCAACCACCCAAATTGATCCACCCCATGCCTTTTGGATTCGTAAGCAAATAGCCAAGCAATCTCGACACTCGATCGAATTATCTTTACTTGTTTGTGTGACCAAAATTAAGATAACAAAAATAAATAAAAATCATAACAAATTTATTTCCAGCTAAGAAAATATACATTCATTGCGTTGCATGTCATCAATATATTTAGAAAAACAGCATGCGTACATTAATTTATTATTTTTTAATACTCATTGACTATTAAACTCTCCCATTATTATTAGATATCATGGCCAAACAGCTTGAACGATCTCCTTGTGGAAGCCCCTAGCGATTGACTGCTTCCTCCCTCTTCGTTGTTATCATCATCTTCACCCGCTTTGTCTCTTGATCTTTTTATAATACCCAAAGATTGCACCCGAGGAACTTTTTGAACTTGTTTGCCTTTACTCCGGCTTGGCGCTGCCTCTGCTGCTCCTTCAACCTGGAAAACCTTATAGAATTAAGCGAGATAAAGGAATGATCGGTTTGATACATCATCGAGTAAGGTGGACGGCAATGGAGTACCTGATGAGGCACTGGAACCGCCGCCACCACATGCTCGGGTGATCCATCCCCTGGGTAATAAGCGACTTCGAAAGGGAGGCCCGCTCTGGCTAACTGGGTTGCCTTCGCAATCGAATCCGCCTGCATGCTGGCTCTCTTAGTGGCGTCGGAGGAGTTTCCGGTACGTCTGATACCGATGTAGAGATCGCCAGCACGGTGCTTGGCAAAGACCACGATGTCGTCTTCGACCAGCCTCTTCCTGGTGGTGAACTCCAACCATTTGTACAGGTTGTAGCGTTGGGGATGGCCGCAAAGGACGAGGCGGAAGTTCCAAGACCTCCCGTGCACGTCCAGCGCCGACATGTCCTCTGTTAGCGCAGCCTTGTTCATGTTGAATCGAACGGGTGGGAATACAGCAAGCGCACAGGATTTCGGCACAGTGAGCACTTTCCCGACGTCGGTCTTAGTAAGGAACTTGGCGAAGGAGGTAAACTCGCCAACGCTGACCACATCAACAATATCCGACGTAGAGGAGGAGCAGGCGACAGGCATCCATGCATGCGGCAGGTGGTTAGGGTCGGTGATTGGGTGGGGATCGAGGCCAATTCTAGCGAATACCTCATCGGTGTCGTGGTCGGCGAGGAGGCTGATGGAGGAGACGCGGCAAAGGAAGGCATCAGAGAGGCAGATTTCTTCAGGCAAGGACTGTCCGGGGTGGCCCTCGGGGAAAAAGAAGACATAGGAGCCCTGGGCGGGGACTCGCGCAGCAGCGGCGGGGCCGGCTAAGGCGTTCCAAAGCTGAGGCTCCACTGACATAATTGGAACTACGATAGGCTGCAAAGGCATCGGGATAGATTTTAAGGAGGGCGATCGATAGTAAACTTGATCCAGAGGAGATGAATGTATATTTAGTATTCAGCAGTCGAGGCGGTTAAGTTAGTCACGTGATTTTTCTTCCCTTTTTTAGGAAGAAATTTGAGCGGGGAGGTAAACTTTTTCTTTGATTTTCTCTCGTGGACAACAGCAATCGTTTGCACATTAAAAAAACTGTTCGGCTATCACCTTGTGTTCTCTCTACTTTATGGTTTTCGAGAACAACTTGGCTGTTTTATTCAAAAGAAAAACTTTGATTTTATGATTTTTATTAAATTATTTTTTAAAATAAAAAATATATATAGTTTTTTTACTTAAGCCATCATTATTGAAAATTTTAAGAATTTAAATATTTAAAAATTTTATTTTTTTTCTTATAGAAAAAATTTAAATTAACGAAACACCGTCAATATCTTCAAAGAAACAACCGAATCTTCTGCAAATATGAGTTTTTATCTTATGCACAAAATGTACACCCCCCTTTAGTTAAAGTTATTGAACGCTATATGCGAGATTATGGGTTCCGTACATAGTAAGTTCAAAAAAAGATTCATCTTATCTATGGATTAAATTTAAACTAAACTTTGGTGACATACATCTACGTTGTTACTTGATTCTCTAGCATTAGCTGTAGGACTTGTAATTTTCATTAAGAATAATTCAGTCTTATGAAGTTATTTTAAGGTTTTATTCGTAAAATGTCATTAAGGACGTATTTATAAAAGTAAATGTAGATTTTGAAGTATTGAATTTTAATATAAAAATACATCATCTGATCCACCCCATGCTTTTGGATTCGTAAGAAAATAGCCAAATGGGACGAGACTGCTTAGTTGAGTGTTGAGGTTAGAGAAAGAGGAAGACAAACAAGTACGGTTCCCCGTCAACCACCCAAATTGATCCACCCCATGCCTTTTGGATTCGTAAGCAAATAGCCAAGCAATCTCGACACTCGATCGAATTATCTTTACTTGTTTGTGTGACCAAAATTAAGATAACAAAAATAAATAAAAATCATAACAAATTTATTTCCAGCTAAGAAAATATACATTCATTGCGTTGCATGTCATCAATATATTTAGAAAAACAGCATGCGTACATTAATTTATTATTTTTTAATACTCATTGACTATTAAACTCTCCCATTATTATTAGATATCATGGCCAAACAGCTTGAACGATCTCCTTGTGGAAGCCCCCAGCGATTGACTGCTTCCTCCCTCTTCGTTGTTATCATCATCTTCACCCGCTTTGTCTCTTGATCTTTTTATAATACCCAAAGATTGCACCCGAGGAACTTTTTGAACTCGTTTGCCTTTACTCCGGCTTGGCGCTGCCTCTGCTGCTCCTTCAACCTGGAAAACCTTATAGAATTAAGCGAGATAAAGGAATGATCGGTTTGATACATCATCGAGTAAGGTGGACGGCAATGGAGTACCTGATGAGGCACTGGAACCGCCGCCACCACATGCTCGGGTGATCCATCCCCTGGGTAATAAGCGACTTCGAAAGGGAGGCCCGCTCTGGCTAACTGGGTTGCCTTCGCAATCGAATCCGCCTGCATGCTGGCTCTCTTAGTAGCGTCGGAGGAGTTTCCGGTACGTCTGATACCGATGTAGAGATCGCCAGCACGGTGCTTGGCAAAGACCACGATGTCGTCTTCGACCAGCCTCTTCCTGGTGGTGAACTCCAACCATTTGTACAGGTTGTAGCGTTAGGGATGGCCGCAAAGGACGAGGCGGAAGTTCCAAGACCTCCCGTGCACGTCCAGCGCCGACATGTCCTCTGTTAGCGCAGCCTTGTTCATGTTGAATCGAACGGGTGGGAATACAGCAAGCGCACAGGATTTCGGCACAGTGAGCACTTTCCCGACGTCGGTCTTAGTAAGGAACTTGGCGAAGGAGGTAAACTCGCCAACGCTGACCACATCAACAATATCCGACGTAGAGGAGGAGCAGGCGACAGGCATCCATGCATGCGGCAGGTGGTTAGGGTCGGTGATTGGGTGGGGATCGAGGCCAATTCTAGCGAATACCTCATCGGTGTCGTGGTCGGCGAGGAGGCTGATGGAGGAGACGCGGCAAAGGAAGGCATCAGAGAGGCAGATTTCTTCAGGCAAGGACTGTCCGGGGTGGCCCTCGGGGAAAAAGAAGACATAGGAGCCCTGGGCGGGGACTCGCGCAGCAGCGGCGGGGCCGGCTAAGGCGTTCCAAAGCTGAGGCTCCACTGACATAATTGGAACTACGATAGGCTGCAAAGGCATCGGGATAGATTTTAAGGAGGGCGATCGATAGTAAACTTGATCCAGAGGAGATGAATGTATATTTAGTATTCAGCAGTCGAGGCGGTTAAGTTAGTCACGTGATTTTTCTTCCCTTTTTTAGGAAGAAATTTGAGCGGGGAGGTAAACTTTTTCTTTGATTTTCTCTCGTGGACAACAGCAATCGTTTGCACATTAAAAAAATTGTTCGGCTATCACCTTGTGTTCTCTCTACTTTATGGTTTTCGAGAACAACTTGGCTGTTTTATTCAAAAGAAAAACTTTGATTTTATTATTTTTATTAAATTATTTTTTAAAATAAAAAATATATATAGTTTTTTTACTTAAGCCATCATTATTGAAAATTTTAAGAATTTAAATATTTAAAAATTTTATTTTTTTTCTTATAGAAAAAATTTAAATTAACGAAACATCGTCAATATCTTCAAAGAAACAACCGAATCTTCTGCAAATATGAGTTTTTATCTTATGCACAAAATGTACACCCCCCTTTAGTTAAAGTTATTGAACGCTATATGCGAGATTATGGGTTCCGTACATAGTAAGTTCAAAAAAAGATTCATCTTATCTATGGATTAAATTTAAACTAAACTTTGGTGACATACATCTACGTTGTTACTTGATTCTCTAGCATTAGCTGTAGGACTTGTAATTTTCATTAAGAATAATTCAGTCTTATGAAGTTATTTTAAGGTTTTATTCGTAAAATGGCATTAAGGACGTATTTATAAAAGTAAATGTAGATTTTGAAGTATTGAATTTTAATATAAAAATACATCATCTGATCCACCCCATGCTTTTGGATTCGTAAGAAAATAGCCAAATGGGACGAGACTGCTTAGTTGAGTGTTGAGGTTAGAGAAAGAGGAAGACAAACAAGTACGGTTCCCCGTCAACCACCCAAATTGATCCACCCCATGCCTTTTGGATTCGTAAGCAAATAGCCAAGCAATCTCGACACTCGATCGAATTATCTTTACTGGTTTGTGTGACCAAAATTAAGATAACAAAAATAAATAAAAATCATAACAAATTTATTTCCAGCTAAGAAAATATACATTCATTGCGTTGCATGTCATCAATATATTTAGAAAAACAGCATGCGTACATTAATTTATTATTTTTTAATACTCATTGACTATTAAACTCTCCCATTATTATTAGATATCATGGCCAAACAGCTTGAACGATCTCCTTGTGGAAGCCCCTAGCGATTGACTGCTTCCTCCCTCTTCGTTGTTATCATCATCTTCACCCGCTTTGTCTCTTGATCTTTTTATAATACCCAAAGATTGCACCCGAGGAACTTTTTGAACTCGTTTGCCTTTACTCCGGCTTGGCGCTGCCTCTGCTGCTCCTTCAACCTGGAAAACCTTATAGAATTAAGCGAGATAAAGGAATGATCGGTTTGATACATCATCGAGTAAGGTGGACGGCAATGGAGTACCTGATGAGGCACTGGAACCGCCGCCACCACATGCTCGGGTGATCCATCCCCTGGGTAATAAGCGACTTCGAAAGGGAGGCCCGCTCTGGCTAACTGGGTTGCCTTCGCAATCGAATCCGCCTGCATGCTGGCTCTCTTAGTGGCGTCGGAGGAGTTTCCGGTACGTCTGATACCGATGTAGAGATCGCCAGCACGGTGCTTGGCAAAGACCACGATGTCGTCTTCGACCAGCCTCTTCCTGGTGGTGAACTCCAACCATTTGTACAGGTTGTAGCGTTGGGGATGGCCGCAAAGGACGAGGCGGAAGTTCCAAGACCTCCCGTGCATGTCCAGCGCCGACATGTCCTCTGTTAGCGCAGCCTTGTTCATGTTGAATCGAACGGGTGGGAATACAGCAAGCGCACAGGATTTCGGCACAGTGAGCACTTTCCCGACGTCGGTCTTAGTAAGGAACTTGGCGAAGGAGGTAAACTCGCCAACGCTGACCACATCAACAATATCCGACGTAGAGGAGGAGCAGGCGACAGGCATCCATGCATGCGGCAGGTGGTTAGGGTCGGTGATTGGGTGGGGATCGAGGCCAATTCTAGCGAATACCTCATCGGTGTCGTGGTCGGCGAGGAGGCTGATGGAGGAGACGCGGCAAAGGAAGGCATCAGAGAGGCAGATTTCTTCAGGCAAGGACTGTCCGGGGTGGCCCTCGGGGAAAAAGAAGACATAGGAGCCCTGGGCGGGGACTCGCGCAGCAGCGGCGGGGCCGGCTAAGGCGTTCCAAAGCTGAGGCTCCACTGACATAATTGGAACTACGATAGGCTGCAAAGGCATCGGGATAGATTTTAAGGAGGGCGATCGATAGTAAACTTGATCCAGAGGAGATGAATGTATATTTAGTATTCAGCAGTCGAGGCGGTTAAGTTAGTCACGTGATTTTTCTTCCCTTTTTTAGGAAGAAATTTGAGCGGGGAGGTAAACTTTTTCTTTGATTTTCTCTCGTGGACAACAGCAATCGTTTGCACATTAAAAAAACTGTTCGGCTATCACCTTGTGTTCTCTCTACTTTATGGTTTTCGAGAACAACTTGGCTGTTTTATTCAAAAGAAAAACTTTGATTTTATGATTTTTATTAAATTATTTTTTAAAATAAAAAATATATATAGTTTTTTTACTTAAGCCATCATTATTGAAAATTTTAAGAATTTAAATATTTAAAAAATTTATTTTTTTTCTTATAGAAAAAATTTAAATTAACGAAACACCGTCAATATCTTCAAAGAAACAACCGAATCTTCTGCAAATATGAGTTTTTATCTTATGCACAAAATGTACACCCCCCTTTAGTTAAAGTTATTGAACGCTATATGCGAGATTATGGGTTCCGTACATAGTAAGTTCAAAAAAAGATTCATCTTATCTATGGATTAAATTTAAACTAAACTTTGGTGACATACATCTACGTTGTTACTTGATTCTCTAGCATTAGCTGTAAGACTTGTAATTTTCATTAAGAATAATTCAGTCTTATGAAGTTATTTTAAGGTTTTATTCGTAAAATGGCATTAAGGACGTATTTATAAAAGTAAATGTAGATTTTGAAGTATTGAATTTTAATATAAAAATACATCATCTGATCCACCCCATGCTTTTGGATTCGTAAGAAAATAGCCAAATGGGACGAGACTGCTTAGTTGAGTGTTGAGGTTAGAGAAAGAGGAAGACAAACAAGTACGGTTCCCCGTCAACCACCCAAATTGATCCACCCCATGCCTTTTGGATTCGTAAGCAAATAGCCAAGCAATCTCGACACTCGATCGAATTATCTTTACTTGTTTGTGTGACCAAAATTAAGATAACAAAAATAAATAAAAATCATAACAAATTTATTTCCAGCTAAGAAAATATACATTCATTGCGTTGCATGTCATCAATATATTTAGAAAAACAGCATGCGTACATTAATTTATTATTTTTTAATACTCATTGACTATTAAACTCTCCCATTATTATTAGATATCATGGCCAAACAGCTTGAACGATCTCCTTGTGGAAGCCCCTAGCGATTGACTGCTTCCTCCCTCTTCGTTGTTATCATCATCTTCACCCGCTTTGTCTCTTGATCTTTTTATAATACCCAAAGATTGCACCCGAGGAACTTTTTGAACTCGTTTGCCTTTACTCCGGCTTGGCGCTGCCTCTGCTGCTCCTTCAACCTGGAAAACCTTATAGAATTAAGCGAGATAAAGGAATGATCGGTTTGATACATCATCGAGTAAGGTGGACGGCAATGGAGTACCTGATGAGGCACTGGAACCGCCGCCACCACATGCTCGGGTGATCCATCCCCTGGGTAATAAGCGACTTCGAAAGGGAGGCCCGCTCTGGCTAACTGGGTTGCCTTCGCAATCGAATCCGCCTGCATGCTGGCTCTCTTAGTGGCGTCGGAGGAGTTTCCGGTACGTCTGATACCGATGTAGAGATCGCCAGCACGGTGCTTGGCAAAGACCACGATGTCGTCTTCGACCAGCCTCTTCCTGGTGGTGAACTCCAACCATTTGTACAGGTTGTAGCGTTGGGGATGGCCGCAAAGGACGAGGCGGAAGTTCCAAGACCTCCCGTGCACGTCCAGCGCCGACATGTCCTCTGTTAGCGCAGCCTTGTTCATGTTGAATCGAACGGGTGGGAATACAGCAAGCGCACAGGATTTCGGCACAGTGAGCACTTTCCCGACGTCGGTCTTAGTAAGGAACTTGGCGAAGGAGGTAAACTCGCCAACGCTGACCACATCAACAATATCCGACGTAGAGGAGGAGCAGGCGACAGGCATCCATGCATGCGGCAGGTGGTTAGGGTCGGTGATTGGGTGGGGATCGAGGCCAATTCTAGCGAATACCTCATCGGTGTCGTGGTCGGCGAGGAGGCTGATGGAGGAGACGCGGCAAAGGAAGGCATCAGAGAGGCAGATTTCTTCAGGCAAGGACTGTCCGGGGTGGCCCTCGGGGAAAAAGAAGACATAGGAGCCCTGGGCGGGGACTCGCGCAGCAGCGGCGGGGCCGGCTAAGGCGTTCCAAAGCTGAGGCTCCACTGACATAATTGGAACTACGATAGGCTGCAAAGGCATCGGGATAGATTTTAAGGAGGGCGATCGATAGTAAACTTGATCCAGAGGAGATGAATGTATATTTAGTATTCAGCAGTCGAGGCGGTTAAGTTAGTCACGTGATTTTTCTTCCCTTTTTTAGGAAGAAATTTGAGCGGGGAGGTAAACTTTTTCTTTGATTTTCTCTCGTGGACAACAGCAATCGTTTGCACATTAAAAAAACTGTTCGGCTATCACCTTGTGTTCTCTCTACTTTATGGTTTTCGAGAACAACTTGGCTGTTTTATTCAAAAGAAAAACTTTGATTTTATGATTTTTATTAAATTATTTTTTAAAATAAAAAATATATATAGTTTTTTTACTTAAGCCATCATTATTGAAAATTTTAAGAATTTAAATATTTAAAAATTTTATTTTTTTTCTTATAGAAAAAATTTAAATTAACGAAACACCGTCAATATCTTCAAAGAAACAACCGAATCTTCTGCAAATATGAGTTTTTATCTTATGCACAAAATGTACACCCCCCTTTAGTTAAAGTTATTGAACGCTATATGCGAGATTATGGGTTCCGTACATAGTAAGTTCAAAAAAAGATTCATCTTATCTATGGATTAAATTTAAACTAAACTTTGGTGACATACATCTACGTTGTTACTTGATTCTCTAGCATTAGCTGTAGGACTTGTAATTTTCATTAAGAATAATTCAGTCTTATGAAGTTATTTTAAGGTTTTATTCGTAAAATGGCATTAAGGACGTATTTATAAAAGTAAATGTAGATTTTGAAGTATTGAATTTTAATATAAAAATACATCATCTGATCCACCCCATGCTTTGGATTCGTAAGAAAATAGCCAAATGGGACGAGACTGCTTAGTTGAGTGTTGAGGTTAGAGAAAGAGGAAGACAAACAAGTACGGTTCCCCGTCAACCACCCAAATTGATCCACCCCATGCCTTTTGGATTCGTAAGCAAATAGTCAAGCAATCTCGACACTCGATCGAATTATCTTTACTTGTTTGTGTGACCAAAATTAAGATAACAAAAATAAATAAAAATCATAACAAATTTATTTCCAGCTAAGAAAATATACATTCATTGCGTTGCATGTCATCAATATATTTAGAAAAACAGCATGCGTACATTAATTTATTATTTTTTAATACTCATTGACTATTAAACTCTCCCATTATTATTAGATATCATGGCCAAACAGCTTGAACGATCTCCTTGTGGAAGCCCCTAGCGATTGACTGCTTCCTCCCTCTTCGTTGTTATCATCATCTTCACCCGCTTTGTCTCTTGATCTTTTTATAATACCCAAAGATTGCACCCGAGGAACTTTTTGAACTCGTTTGCCTTTACTCCGGCTTGGCGCTGCCTCTGCTGCTCCTTCAACCTGGAAAACCTTATAGAATTAAGCGAGATAAAGGAATGATCGGTTTGATACATCATCGAGTAAGGTGGACGGCAATGGAGTACCTGATGAGGCACTGGAACCGCCGCCACCACATGCTCGGGTGATCCATCCCCTGGGTAATAAGCGACTTCGAAAGGGAGGCCCGCTCTGGCTAACTGGGTTGCCTTCGCAATCGAATCCGCCTGCATGCTGGCTCTCTTAGTGGCGTCGGAGGAGTTTCCGGTACGTCTGATACCGATGTAGAGATCGCCAGCACGGTGCTTGGCAAAGACCACGATGTCGTCTTCGACCAGCCTCTTCCTGGTGGTGAACTCCAACCATTTGTACAGGTTGTAGCGTTGGGGATGGCCGCAAAGGACGAGGCGGAAGTTCCAAGACCTCCCGTGCACGTCCAGCGCCGACATGTCCTCTGTTAGCGCAGCCTTGTTCATGTTGAATCGAACGGGTGGGAATACAGCAAGCACACAGGATTTCGGCACAGTGAGCACTTTCCCGACGTCGGTCTTAGTAAGGAACTTGGCGAAGGAGGTAAACTCGCCAACGCTGACCACATCAACAATATCCGACGTAGAGGAGGAGCAGGCGACAGGCATCCATGCATGCGGCAGGTGGTTAGGGTCGGTGATTGGGTGGGGATCGAGGCCAATTCTAGCGAATACCTCATCGGTGTCGTGGTCGGCGAGGAGGCTGATGGAGGAGACGCGGCAAAGGAAGGCATCAGAGAGGCAGATTTCTTCAGGCAAGGACTGTCCGGGGTGGCCCTCGGGGAAAAAGAAGACATAGGAGCCCTGGGCGGGGACTCGCGCAGCAGCGGCGGGGCCGGCTAAGGCGTTCCAAAGCTGAGGCTCCACTGACATAATTGGAACTACGATAGGCTGCAAAGGCATCGGGATAGATTTTAAGGAGGGCGATCGATAGTAAACTTGATCCAGAGGAGATGAATGTATATTTAGTATTCAGCAGTCGAGGCGGTTAAGTTAGTCACGTGATTTTTCTTCCCTTTTTTAGGAAGAAATTTGAGCGGGGAGGTAAACTTTTTCTTTGATTTTCTCTCGTGGACAATAGCAATCGTTTGCACATAAAAAAATTGTTCGGCTATCACCTTGTGTTCTCTCTACTTTATGATTTTCGAGAACAACTTGGCTGTTTTATTCAAAAGAAAAACTTGAATTTTATGATTTTTATTAAATTATTTTTTAAAATAAAAAATATATATAGTTTTTTTACTTAAGCCATCATTATTTAAAATTTTAAGAATTTAAATATTTAAAAATTTTATTTTTTCTTATAGAAAAAATTTAAATTAAGGAAACACCGTCAATATCTTCAAAGAAACAACCGAATCTTCTGCAAATATGAGTTTTTATCTTATGCACAAAATGTACACCCCCCTTTAGTTAAAGTTATTGAACGCTATATGCGAGATTATGGGTTCCGTACATAGTAAGTTCAAAAAAAGATTCATCTTATCTATGGATTAAATTTAAACTAAACTTTGGTGACATACATCTACGTTGTTACTTGATTCTCTAGCATTAGCTGTAGGACTTGTAATTTTCATTAAGAATAATTCAGTTTTATGAAGTTATTTTAAGGTTTTATTCGTAAAATGGCATTAAGGACGTATTTATAAAAGTAAATGTAGATTTTGAAGTATTGAATTTTAGTATAAAAATACATCATATGATCCACCCAATGCTTTTAGATTCGTAAGAAAATAGCCAAATGGGACGAGACTGCTTAGTTGAGTGTTGAGGTTAGAGAAAGAGGAAGACAAACAAGTACGGTTCCCCGTCAACCACCCAAATTGATCCACCCCATGCCTTTTGGATTCGTAAGCAAATAGCCAAGCAATCTCGACACTCGATTGAATTATCTTTACTTGTTTGTGTGACCAAAATTAAGATAACAAAAATAAATAAAAATCATAACAAATTTATTTCCAACTAAGAAAATATACATTCATTGCGTTGCATGTCATCAATATATTTAGAAAAACAGCATGCGTACATTAATTTATTATTTTTTAATACTCATTGACTATTAAATTCTCCCATTATTATTAGATATCATGGCCGAACAGCTTGAATGATCTCCTTGTGGAAGCCCCTAGCGATTGACTGCTTCCTCCCTCTTCGTTGTTATCATCAACTTCACCCGCTTTGTCTCTTGATCTTTTTATAATACCCAAAGATTGCATCCGAGGAACTTTTTGAACTCGTTTGCCTTTACTCCGGCTTGGCGCTACCTCTGCTGCTCCTTCAACCTGGAAAACCTTATAGAATTAAGCGAGATAAAGGAATGATCGGTTTGATACATCATCAAGTAAGGTGGACGGCAATGGAGTACCTGATACTAAGACTAACGTCGGGAAAGTGCTCACTGTGCCGAAATCCTGTGCGCTTGCTGTATTCCCACCCGTTCGATTCAACATGAACAAGGCTGCGCTAACAGAGGACATGTCGGCGCTGGACGTGCACGGAAGGTCTTGGAACTTCCGCCTCGTCCTTTGCGGCCATCCCCAACACTATAACCTGTACAAATGGTTGGAGTTCACTACCAGGAAGAGGCTGGTTGAAGACGACATCGTGGTCTTTGCCAAGTACCGTGCTGGCGATCTCTACATCGGTATCAGACGTACCGGAAACTCCTCCGACGCCACTAAGAGAGCCAGCATGCAGGCGGTTTCGATTGTGAAGGCAACCCAGTTAGCCAGAGCGGGCTTCCCTTTCGAAGTCGCTTATTACCCAGGGGATGGATCACCCGAGCATGTGGTGGCGGCGGCCGTGCGCTGCAATTTGAACATACTACTAGCCAAATGCACATCAAAGACTAAATATCATCGTATCAGGGGATGATAATTCAATAATGCAGATGATTGCTGAAGTTTGGAAGAAAACAACCGTACCTCAATAATTATTAAGGTGTCTGGGACTTCAACAAGAAGGATTTCCGTAGATGAAGTTCGAGCAATAAAATTCAAAGTGTCTGTAAAAAATCACCAATCAAATGCAAAGTGCACTCGTATCAGGCAGAGATCGAGATCCAAGGTCTCTGATCTCTTTCATGGCTTCTTTTCCCTTATTCCGCCTTGGTTCCTTCCTGCTTTCACTGGAAGCAAGTTTGTTATCACTGCCAAGTTTAAGATTAGGATAAATTATTGATCGTTGTAATTGTTAGCAGTAATATATATGGATATCCTTTGTGTATACTATCTTGTAGAAAAAATACAAGTACTAAGAAATGCTCAACCACGGCACTGGCCAAATAAGGAACCAAGTGAGAAATGTACTTTTATGCTAATAAAAGTTGGTTTGAGAGTGAATCGAGACTAATTAATCAAACTTGAACAAATACATATGAAAATGTACAAGAGCACACACGCTATGGATGAAGAAGCTTTTCCTGTTGCTGCGACACAATTCTTTGCATTTCTTCTTAGATCCACAAGAACATTCTTTATTTCCTGATTTTTTCTGAGAGGACGGGTATAAATGTGCAAGTACAAGATAACTTCAATAAAATTAGGTGTTTAAAATTAGATCTTTAACAGATACCTTACACTGATTATGATTGTTATCAACCTGAATAGGGTTGAATTTTCTCATTGCATGATTCACTCAACAAATTTATACTGTCTGCTGCTGTCTGGTCTTCTCCGGAGAATTCCTAAGCTCCGTAGCATAAGGCAGATATAGCTTGAATCACAAAATAAGCCATCACAGATGTGGCATCGCACAGCATCAAATTAGATCATAAAAATTCAAAAATGGTAAATATTTTTTCTAGGACGGAGTTCCATGATATATGTCAGAGAATGCATAGAAGGGCCATCCAATCTCCCCAAGCGAGAATGGAATCCTTCATTTCAATATCAAATGCAGACTCTCTCTCTGTTCCTTCTATTATTTATTAATGGGAAAAATCCTACGTTAATATGGACAAAAATCTTACTATATCACGATTATTAAGATAAAAATATATTACATCAAAGATAAAACACTAATTTTGTGGCAATACAATAAACATGAGCTAGAAAAGTAGTGTGATGTTATGTTTTGATTTGATTACTAAATTTAAAAATTGATTGAAAGAAATAATTGGAAAATGAAACCAGTGGAGAAAAAAAATCCATCACTTGCTGATTGAGACAATGATCACAGACAATATCAAAAACTGTATCTTCAACCATTAGCAGCGAGCTGTGAAGAATCTCAATTTCCAGATCAAAAGTCATAGGGCACAAGCTTGATGAAGCCAGACGCCTGTTCAGGGTTCTTGGTTTTCTCAGTTTGCCAACCATTGAATTCCACAAACAAGACAGAAAAGGACTAAAGCTTCATTATGAATTGGACTAAAGGATTATTTAGCTACAGAATGAGTAGTTTGAGGACAAGCAAGAAGAGGAACACCGGAAAGAATCAGACTTCAATCTCACTCAGAAAACTAAACCTGAAAAGAGTTTATTCCATCCTCGTAGGTACAACTAACTAACACTGAACACTTAGCACTCGTTCTTACTTGCTGACCTCCAGCATCTGTTGTAGAACCACATTTTATCAGCAGATACAGCAAGCCCGTCCTGGTTCCTGTGCCAAGCATAGTAAGCATGAGTTCGATTCTTGATATCGAAGATGGCATGGCCAAAGCTCGCTTCTCTGAATGCTGAGTAGCTCGGTTGTGGCTCTGTCATGCTGCATTCCAGATACAAATGGAAGTGGATCAAGATAGAAGGTCAGAACTAGTATGAATGAATCTTTAACGCATGCAACTAGTATGAAATATACTAGAATAGGAACTAGAATCTGATGCAGCCTTCTTACTTGTTGGCAAGGCCTTCAA
The DNA here is from genome assembly GCA_030544415.1 of Thalia dealbata. Classification (NCBI taxonomy): domain Eukaryota; kingdom Viridiplantae; phylum Streptophyta; class Magnoliopsida; order Zingiberales; family Marantaceae; genus Thalia; species Thalia dealbata. The sequence goes on from CM060458.1 coordinate 20,371,525, forward strand.
TGTTTCCTCCATCGCCAATGGTGATGTAGACAGGAGCAGACTCGTTGGGCACTGGTTTGCACCTTCCATTCACTATATCATAAGCAATGTTTGAGACCCTGTACTGCAAGGTGAGACGCATTTGAAGTTAATAGAACTCAACATTGGGGAAGGCAGTCCTGTCGTAGTCAAAAAAGGGAAGGTGGTAAAGCGTGTACGCTGCGTTCGTAGGCATGGACATGGCCGGCAAAAACAGCATCAACTTTGTACTTCACAAACCATGACTCGAACATCACTCTCATGGTTTCACCTTCCATATAGTGATAGTTGTAGCTGTTGTACCACGGAGAGTGCATTAGGACGATCAACCACGGTGTCTCACTTCGGTTCACTTTCGGTAGCTCTTCTTCAAGCCATGTGTATTGAGGGGTATACTTTCCTTTTAACATTCAGGAAAAGACCAATAATTTAATATTGAACTTCAGTTTGATAAAGAAAAAATTCGGAAAACTAAAGAGGATGAAGGAACACATAGTATCCAGCATTTCAGTTTTTTAATATTTATGTGAGTCTTGATAAAGATTCTATGACAGGCATTATACCTGGAATTCAGATAACGTAAAAAGTATGTTCGTGTTCAAAACATAAGCCGGAAGATTTTATCATTCTAACAAGCATGATACCTGGAATTCAGATAACCTAAAAGCATGTTGTGTTCATACCATAAGCCGAATACGATGCCAAGACGATTATGTACGCAGATCCCCGCTTCACAGAGTACCAAAAGGGAGAAGTGCTGCCAGAAGCCTTATAAGGAACATGGTATCTGTGTCTGTATGGTTTAAAAGGTTGAGTTTCACCCTGTCAAATGTTGCAACCAGAGTCAGCTCTTCTCAAAGTAAATAGATAAATTAGTCAATTTGGAAGCATCCAAAAATCTGCAACTTGTGGTCTCAATATAGGTTTTTATTTTACAAATTGAGATGTATAATACTTCATTATCATCCTTTTCAAGTACACATTTGTATTGTTCCATTATAATTTTGATAGCAAAGAAAATGCTGGAAAACAAGCCCAAATAACATCATGGCTAACATGGTAAGAGTCATAAGAAACATAAGAAGATATGGCAACTTACAATCTCTGGAGCGAAATCAAGCTCATGATTTCCGGCTGTCCAAATCCAAGGTTGATAAGCGGTGCTCCTCTCCACAAACCTACCCCAAGTATCCCATCTGACGTTGTCATGATTTGGGTAATTATCAGCGTAAGAAAGGTCACCTACATAGAGCACTGCTTGTGCTTTTGGATTGGACTCGTAATGACTCAGTGTTAAGTTTGAGTCAAAAGTCTGTCCAAGGTCACCTAGAGACCATACAAAATAAAGAAAGTATCAGGTTATAGAAAAAGTATAGTTGAAAGAGAGAGGATTATGCAAAAATCAACTAAAAACAGGTTGGAACTTATGGATTCAAAATAAAAAACAAGTTGAAACTTATCCCCAAAGAGTACGCGAAATATGAAAATACCAAACAACACAATTCCAGATCTATGCAACTAAAATTACCTATGAGGCCAAAAGTATAAGGAACATCAGGGCCAACATTAGGCGTAGTGAACCAGAAAGTCCGAACCGTGTGTCCAATCCCAACAGCATAGTAGTATTTAGTATCATGCTGCAAACACATTTATCCATAATGCTAGTCCAGATCCAAAATTTTCAAAAGTATGAAAAATTCAGTAAAATGTAATGCTCTTTCGATCAACACCTTCAAACGACGGATTGTGCAATGATGGATGTAGCCAGAGGTGTAGTTGTAGTACTTGTATCGTGTATATTTGCCGTCAGCAGAGTGGTCAAGCTTATCCTTTTCAGTCCCATAAAGCACCTTACTTGAACCAGGTTCATCCACTGTCACCCATGAAACTATCATAGCAGTGCCATCATGGTTCCCTTGAGTAATATGCACCTTAAACACAAGGGTAAAAAAAAAGAGTAAACTTTCCATTGATGCTAGTAGTAGCAATCACAAGTCAATAGTCGAGTCAAATGTGTAAGGGGTTGTCCTTCTCTTACTATAGGAAGGGTCAAAGTTAGGTAAACATTTATTTCAGGGAGCCAACAGATTAGGTAAGATATCAAAAATTTTAAAACTCAAACACACCAATATGGTATATGGCACAAATTCGCCAGGAGACAGCAAAAGTCATTCGGAGTATAAGTTAACATTTCCTTTCTACAGAGACAAATTTAGTTTAGGTAAATGGAAATAAATGCATCTTTCTAGGAATTAGAAAGACAGAATAGAAATCAAACTCCATGAACATTGAACCTTCAGGCACAAGTCTCACGCATCAGAGAAGCACAACAAGATGCCGACTGAAAAAAAAAATCCCAACACAGTAAAAATGCCGGAACACAGAAAGAACTGTGAGATTATTGAAAATAAGGTGAACTTTGAAAATAACAACAAAAGGCTATCAAAAACTCTGCCTTTTGCAACCAATTTAAATTTATGAAACCACAACAAAGCGCCCGACGGAGAAAAAGAAGGCCCAGTCTTGAAATCCCAACACAGTAAAAATGCAGGAATACAGAAATGACAAGGACGGTGCGAATAAAAAACAAAATTGTTCTGTCAGGAGAAGGTGAAGAACAACAAAAGGCGATCAAAAACTCTGCCCTTTGCAACCAATTTAAATGCATGAAACATCAGGAAAATGACACATCAAAACGCCATCAAGAAGGCACAAAAAGGAGGCAACTTTAACGAAGAGGAGCGCGGAAATCCACCTGCTGAGGCGCGTTGTACCCCGTCGGAACGCGGAAGACATCGCTATCGAGCGGCATGTCCTTGCTCTCCATCGTCCTCCTGACATAGGAGCTCGTGACTCCTCCCTCGCACGGCGCAAGCCCCATCAAGGCCGCCGCAGCCGAGAGGAGCAGCGCGACGAGCACATCACTTCGCCGTGCCATCCTGACTCCCTTCGTTTCCCCCCCGGTGTGTGCTCGGTCAGCGACCCCTTCGGGCTGCTTAAATAGGGGGGCGCGGAGGGAGCGAGAATGCAGGGTGGAATATGCCGAGCCGTGGGATTTGTAAGCATTCGACGAAGAGTGGGAACGAGTGCGGCGCGGCGGAGGGAGAGGAAGAGGCAAGTCTGCGATGCGAGGGAGGCGTGGGATTTGACTTTGTGAGGTTTGAGGGATTGCGGCCGCAGGCAGATTCAAAGGAGGAAGACAGATTGCATGGAAAGGAAGAGATCATCATCGATTAAAAGTTTAACGAGGACGGTGAGGAGGATTACGTTCCTTCCTTTGGTGAATCGAATCTGCTGGAGTCTAAAACTGTTTGGAAATTTGTTTCTCTAAAATAGTCTCTTTGCAAATTTATTTAAATTTACTCTGCATCGGCCATTGCACCAGACGACACAAACACGTCTGTTTTGTCAGTATTTTTTTTTATTTCGTAGAAACTAAAATTTAGATATTAAAAAAATAATTATAATAATATTCCCTCTATTATTTAAGCTATTTATAAATATTATATTTTTTATAGTTTAAAAATAGTAAAATATTTATTTTTAAATTGGTGAATTTGTTGATAATTAAATTATAAAAAATTATTTTAAGTATTAAAAAAATCAGATTTGAATCGGTTCGCATTAAGAAATCAATACATTTTAGATTAACAATTAAAGTGGACCGAGAAAGTAATGAACTGATCAACTACGAGGATATTGATATTTAGTTTAATATGTGTAATGAATAAATTATAAATAATTCTATAACAAATAGATTTAATTTATTATTGTTGCTGTCGTTGGTCGTCGTTGTTTTTTGACAATTATTATAATAGGTCAAAAATCTTTAGAATCTTTCGAGTGAGATGACTTAGTAGCGTTTACTAAAAGTCATTTATAATTTTATCCTAATTTTAAAAATACGGTGTGAATTGAGCTCACCTATTTTAGTCATTTACTATTTAAAATTTCTAGAATAAAGGAATATGCACGATAATATTCTTCTAGGTCAAAGTATTGATCCATTAATTACGTCCAATAATTTAATATTACTTTCCTCTTTCATATAAATAAACTATTGATTTCTTTTTTTGAAAAAAATATAGTGATTTTGGATCCACCACCTCTAACTTATCATTAGTTAGAAATGTGCGTTTAAAAAGTTATTTTAAGTAATAATTTGGGTCTCATTAAATATAATGGCAACCATTTATTGTCTTTTGTAATATTATTTTTTACTTTTATATAATTATATTATATATCAAAAGATATTAATGATGGGGATGGGCAAGGCATAAAAGTCTTGTTTCCAAGGTCAATACAATGTTTCTTCTTCTTCCTATGTAGAAATTAATGCATTGACTCAGCAGATGTCTCCTGTCCTCACAATTAATTCATTCCACATCCTCCAAGCCCCCTCTGTTTTCTAGCATTCTCAGGTCCAAAAAGGAGGAAGAAGAAAGCTAGACTTTTTTAAGGTCTTAGTCAACACACTCAGAAATGGGGATGCCCCATCCATCTGCAATTGATTTAAATGGTGCTTTAATTCGGTAACTTGTCCTTTTCAATCGACAGACATTGAATGAAAATTTTTATAAAAAAAATGTGAAGAAGAATTTTAAAAGTCATTGCAACTTGGCCTATTGCCCAATAATTATTCAGCAGTTGGATCCTTTCTTCTTTTCCTCTCTCTCTCTATTGCAGAATGAAATCTAATGATGGGAAGATATACTACAAAAAGAAATCTAATGATGTGGAAGGTATAAGTTTAGTTTTGATGAATTTTTATATTATAATTAATTTAAAAGTACTGTGCACCTTTAAGTAGAAATACTTATCCATGAGATCTATAAAGCTGTGGGCTAGAGATCCACTATTATCAGTTAATAATATTATAGGGTTTCAGTTTATATAATATTTATAGGACTTGGATCTGATTAATATTGTAAGAAACTGTACCCACAGCTAATACTATAATTTCATATCCTAAATTAGTAATGCTGGAGTCAGCAAAAATGCTGGACTCTATTATGGCTCACAGTGAGTGATACCTAACACTAGAAAGGAAAAGAGATCAGCAGCATCTACCATCCACCATCATTAGGATCCATCAACAAAAGAATACTGACCCTTTTTTTATGTTCTGCTTTGGAATGGCCATTAACCCTAGCTATGAAGGGGAAAAGAGTTTAGGGTCCCAAAAGCCCTAGAAAGGCCTTCAATCATTGGCCTCGCACTCGTTCCCAAGCACTGCACCGTAGAATTATTAATGATCATATATTGACCACCGGGGTCTCACATAATCCGGATTCAATCAAACCAAATCGATAGATGAGATCCAACTAAAATTGAAACCGGCAGAATCTAATCCGCTAGCTGATGGATTGTGAGCCCACGGGCTCATCACCCAATTTTGAGATCAGAAATATATCACACCCAGCCTTTCAACAATTTGGATTATGGCAAAAATATTTTCACGAGCCGTCTACTGTCAGCTTGATCGAAGACCTAGAGAAAATAAGCATATGTGCACATTCACAGAGTATACATTGCGGATCAAGAAAAATCTTTTTATTATATCAAATTAGACTCTGGATGTACCATGAACGAAGAATCGTTATAAAAAAAACGTTATGGATATAAATCAAAAGTAGATAAAAAAATACTACATTTGAAATCATTGTCACGATAAAGCACACCCTTTGATGGGATGAGAGATGAAATCTGAATTCACTTGCTCTGTTTATTCTAGACATTTTTTAAATGATATAAAGTGAGTTCAATGTTGCACTAGGAACAGAGGAGCCATCGAAGCATATAAAAAAACTGTAGTTATCCTAAAGATGTCGGATCTAAAGATTAATCTATTAACATAACTCTAAATGCTAGAAGTGTGTCTTAAAATTGTTGGATCTATTCTTAAATCCATCATCACTGCACCTAAATCATTCTTAAAGGCTGTGCTTTGAGTTCCAACTGTATCATGCGCCAAAATCAAAGGATAATAGTAATTATTTTTTAAAAACTTGGGATAGCCAGACTATCTAGAGCATTATATGCAGATTTTAGTTAAAACCTAATGCTTTATTTGATTATATTTTACCATCGTATTTTATTACTGTTTATAAGTAATCAGTAATTACTAGATTACTACAAATTTGTCAAGCTTAGAAAATATTAAATACGAGGTATTATTTATATTAACACTGGATTAGTTTATTGAATCACACCACTGTATTGAACTAACATGACTACCTGATGAACACTTTGGGCACGTGTCGTCTCATTTTCCTGAGGAAGTTGTCTATCATATAAACTTGTGCGGAAAATTTCTTTATTTTTTTATCATTAATTTCATTGCATAATGCTTATTTCTTAATTTTTACCGTAATCTTAATTTTTGAAAGGCTTGTGTGATATATTTATGATCTCAAAATTGGGTTATGAGCCGTTGGGCAATAGTCCAAGATGCAATGACTTTTAAAATTCTTCTTTAATTTTTTTTTAAAAAAATTTCATTCAATGTCTGTCGATTGAAAAGGACAAGTTACCGAATTAAAGCACCAATTAAATCAACTGCAGATGGATGGGGCATCCCCATTGCCGAGTGTGTTGACTGACACCTTCGTTTTCTTCTTCTTCTTCTTTTTTTGGACTTGAGAAGGCTAGAAAACAGAGGGGGCTTGGAGGATGTGGAATGAATTAATTGTGCGAGGACAGGAGACTTCCGGTGAGTCCGTGCATTAATTTCCACCTGTATATTCTTCGATTGGATTACGTTGCTTCAAATGCTAGCAGATGGTCTTTGTCCATCCGTCCTCATCAGCTGCTGGAATCAATAAGTGGCCTGATCTAATGATTTTTTTTTCCCTTTTTGAAAGAAAAAAAATCTATCCCCAAGTTAAATTTAGTGAACAAGCAAGAGGGTTGATGGCTAATGGGTTAAAATGTAGATGTGGGTCGAATCCGATCCGTTGGCTGATGGATTGTGAGCCCATGGGACTCGTAGCCCGTTTCTAATTCTAATTGAGATCAGAAATATAAATGGAATGCCACGTACGGCCTTTCGAGAATTAGGAATCATTGTTTCTAGCAAAAGTATTTTCACAAACCGCAGAGGTGCAAATCGGATCGAGCTGCTCATAAATCCTCACATTACTTGGTGAAACCGATCGAAGTGGATCATATAATTATGATTTTTTTTTTAATTTTTACTGTACATTTACAATTCTTCTAGCATACAGTCAGCATAATAAATTTGTTCGATAAATACTAATTAAATGCCACAGTAACATATATTCCCATCAAAAAAGGCATTAACGATATATGAATATAATTTTTAGTACGGTATTATAATAAATCGAGCTCTCATCCTCTACTTACGTCTTATTTAATATTATTACATACTTTCACAACATTATAATATTTTATAAAATATAGTATTAAATAAAATAAAAATTAATATTTTATTATTATACATTCTATATATGGAAGAGATGTAATATATATTTATTATAAAAAACAAAAAAATATATGATTTTAAGTACTAATGCTATTGTATCTTCTAAAGCATGTCTTAATAACTTAAAATATTATTACTTGTACAGTGATTTTTATATATTCTAAAACATATCTTATTAATTGTTAATTCTGAAAAATACATCCATCAACGCTTATTTTATTCAAAATTTGAGTGGTTAATTATTGGAAGAAAAAATGATGTAAAGGAGAAATAAAATGAAGAGGATGGGATTTGAAAATAACCGGACATCATTGTTTTAATTAAATAATTATTGATAAGAATAAAGCAGGTCCAAGGAAAAGATGCGTTAAGATTCGGATTTCGAATCCACGCCGCCCAGCGCCCGCCATTTAAGAACAAAACCAAAATAGGGCATAAGAGAGAAAAATAATGTTGAGAGTGGGATTTGAACCCACGCCCTTTCGGACCAGAACCTTAATCTGGCGCCTTAGACCAACTCGGCCATCTCAACTTGGTGTCAAAGTTTGAATTATTCTTTATTAGATGGTTTATGAGAAAGAAGTATGTGATCATCCCTTTCCTTTCACCTGCAAGATTGTTCTTGTCGCTGATACGTGTGTATCTGGGACTCTTTGATACCGATATTGAAGCTTCCAGGTATTTATCTTCAGAGCATGCTTCCGGAGGAGCTACACAGCAGAAGAATTCTGTAATAACTAAACTTTTAAGCTTGATGTATAAATATTTCTTTTTCCGTATTTAATATCATATCACGTATCATTGCTGTACCTGCTTGGAGTTGGACCGCCGCCATTATTTACTCACAATGCTAATTAATAAAGTTTTCTAGCAGGACAATCAACAAAAGTAAACTACGAAGGTAAAGACTCACATCCAACGTCAGACACATCCATGGCTTCCTTCTTTGCTTTGTCTGCCATCTGCGTGATGGATGGATGTACAGGTTCCGTTTCTTGCGAGTTGTGCTCTCTTGAGAACCATTATCATACTGAGAAGAAGATGGTTAGTCGGTGGAATTATGGGATAAAAGAGTTTTCATGCTTTTCCAGTGTTCTCAAACTGTTGACCGGCAATCTCATCGCATGCAAAGTTCTGGAATACCGTCATTAAAATTCCTCACCCCGTGGGCGTGAAGCCAACCCCTCCGCCGAATCCGCCCTGCAACGCGGTGCCGTTTCCGCCGACCTCAACGGCGAATCTATCGTCGGTCGGTACGATCCATCTTGCCGGGAATCAAGCGCAACAGTAGAAGTAGGTCGGTATGATCACAAATCCCCTCCCTCTGCAGTGAAGTCGACGACCAAGCGAGGCACCGCCTCTGCACGTCATCTGCTGCTGTGATGTCCACGAAAAAGCGAGGCACCGCAGAGGGAGGGGATTTTTCCCTCGCCGCTTCTTCCCCGTGCTCTTCTCGGCCCCCCATCCCATCTCATATTTCCTCTCCCCTCCTCTCCTGCTCGTGTGCATCATCTCCCTCGCACCACCGTTCACCCCGATCATATTATGGTGATGCTCGCTCTCTCCAGGGCCTCTCCTTCTACGGAGACGAGGATGACCGACTCACTCCGACTCACTCCTCTGCACATGATTTTTCCCTACCCGCTATCTCTGAAGCTTACGCGTCCTGTCGGTAAGGCGGAGGAAGGGGAGGGGCAAGGAAACGAGCAGGAAATGCGGTTTATTCTTGCTGTTTCCCTTGTGGTTTATGCAGCTGTTGCTGAACATTTTGATAATGCAGATGATGAGGTGCCTAGTCATTCACGACCTCTTGTTATTTGTTATGGCTAACTTTGTTATTAATTAATAAAGATATTAGTACACAATCAAATTTGTCAAATGAATTCTACTTTTTCTGACATTTTTGTTTGATTTCCTAGTTTGTGAAGGTGGATAAGCTCAAAGATACAGAGGATAGGAGTTCGTTAGGTTTTCAAATTGATCCTGCATCAAGAGTTCTGTTTTGATTCTTACCTAAAATCCACTTGTAATGTGCAATCAGTTATTATATTTTTTTTTTTAATTATGGATGTACATTTTATGTATATTTGATTTACTCTTTGAAAGTTTTGATGTGCAGAGATGATAGTTGAAATCAATCAATGATCAATTCCGGGTGCTCTGTTGTTCATACGAAAACTTGATAAGATTAAAAATCTTGCTTCTGAAAATTACAAAGCTTGTTATAATCATTTATTTAATTTTTTATCACTAGGTCTGCTGTAGGAGTAAACAAATATGTTTAAAAGCCTCCGAGTCGCAATGTGTTTTAGTTTATGCTAACATGAAATCAGTAATTATGAATTCAAATACAACGAATGATACTTGGTTTGGGCGATGGGCGATAGGGGCCGGACGACGAACGAAAATGGTTCATTTTTTTAAATAAAAAATAGGTCAAATATTCCGAAGGTACGTTGACCGGTAAGTTAAGTTTGGTCAAAAGTTTTTTTATCTGATGGTATTATTAAAATAAACTCGATCAATATGGCGAAAAACTCCGATGACATTGTGGTCAGTTTGGGAAAAAATATTTTAGCTCTGTTATTTTTGGAAAATTAATATTTTTAAATAGATTAATAAGGGAAAAGAATCCACGAAAATGATTATCTTATTAGGAAATCTTAACCCTGGTTAAATTTAGTTAATATCGTTAATGAGTTAAACTGTAGATGCGGGTCGAATCGGAGCCGTTGGCTGGTGGGTTTTGAGCCCATGGGACTCAAAGCCCATTTCCTAATTTTAATTGAGATCAGAAATGTAATTGGCCTTTCAAGAATTAGGAATCATTGTTTCTGGCAAAAACATTTCACCGTCTCAAAGGCCTGGAGAAAATAAGCTCAAAATTCCCTAACAACAATCAACCCATAACATTATTAATAGGTATCTGGACTTTGTGATCGGAGGGTCTCTTAAGAAAAAATAATAAATTTGCCCAAAACAATACTTAAATATGCATCATTTGTTCCGTTGAACGAGGACCGTAAACCAATTTTTAAAACATCCGAACGGGATCATACAATGTTATACGTCATGGGTGACGGAGTCCTTGATCGATCCAAATCGAACACAGCTTACTTGGGTGAAGTGTACCCGGACCGGATCAATTAATTAATTAATTGGGGACGTGTCAGCCAATATTTAAAAGCGTAATCTGGAATCCGAATTCACGCACCTCGTTCTTACTCACGCCAAAGCACACCCGTCTTCGATAGGACGAGAGATGGACCCAGATTTAACCGAACGATCGATTGTTAGGAAGGTAGGATATTTGCGCGGAGGAGTTTAGTAGGACATATAAAGTAAGTGGCTCCAGCTAGTCCGGCGATGCACTTTTGTCACGTACGCGTTATATTTACCCGACTTTTTCATAGGATATCTGGGGCCCCCTGCCTAATTCTCACTGAGTAATTAGTCGGGTGTTTATTTAGGTGAAATTGAGTCGAGTAGGAGAATGAAAGGAGAGCATGTGTTGCTTCTCGCCCGATTGCGATAAGCTGAAACGTCATCTATTTGGCAGTTATTTCCTCGACTACCCGCTTTTCCATTGGCGGAAGGTAGTGGGTCCCACCGTTCGGATACGAGGTGCTGGACGGTATGTCTGTGGGTAACTTTCTGTTTTGACTATCCTCCTCACTATAAGTGGATTAACATCGGAAGAGAAATGGTTGCCCAACGCTACTCGCCGCTGCGTCGCTGTCCGCCGTGATGCTGCGCTCTTCACTCCACCGAGGTAGGCGCTCGAATCCGGATCGATCGCCATCCCCTCCTCCTCCTCCTCCTCAAAACCTACCCTTCCTCCATTGGTAGCCGATCCCTCTCGTCGGGGCATCTCTCTCACGCTTCTCTTCTCTTTCTATTCCTCTGCAGCGTCTGGCTTCCGGACATGGCGGTGTTCCCCCGCCGTCGGGATCCTTCGCTTCTCCACCGTTGCGCAAGAGTCGGCGGTTCAGAGCACGAATCACGTAAGCGTCTTAGATTTCCGTTTTTAAGATATGCCCGATGTTCTTCATTAGACCGGCAAAAGCATCGCCTCTATTTTTTTTTTTTGGGACAAGCGGACTGACTCGATGGAGGTATTGCAGCCGAGGGTCCGCAATCTCATTGGGGGAGAGTTCGTGGAGTCGCAATCCAGAGATTGGATTGACGTCATGAACCCTGTAAGTTTGTTGAATATGTACCCGCAGCCAAAGTTCGTTTTGCCATGCTCAATAGGCATATGAAGGGTTTAGTTTCATTTTCTGTGAAGCATTTACGTGAATGAAGGGAAGTCGTTGGCGATGGTCAGATTGCTCATTATCTTATTATGGTTTAATCCACGTCAGCTTTGCTTGGGATAATGTAAAACTTTGGATCTCTCCTGTCACCTAGAGAGAGAGAGAGAGAGAGTTTAATGCGGTGGACATCCAGTTGAACTCAAATAAATCTTATGTTTTCATTTGCATTTGAAGTGATCAATTAAAATTAATAAACTCCAGTCAAAGTTGTCTGATAGAATTTTTCTGGAAATTTGATCTTTAATCTGCAAAATATGGTAGGCAACACAAGAAGTAGTTTCAAGAGTTCCATTAACCACTGGTGAAGAGTTCAAGGCAGCAGTTGCTGCAGCCAAGAAAGCTTTTCCACAATGGAGAAACACACCTGTAACAACACGGCAGCGGATCATGTTCAAACTTCAGGAGCTTATCAGAAGGGACATGGTAGCTCAACTAGAACTGAATCTCTGTTTGGATGAGCTTATCATGTTAATGACTCTGTGAAGTAATTCTAGTTGCATTTGGATGTAATTACTTTAGGATAAGCTTGCTTTGAATATTACGACCGAACAAGGGAAAACACTGAAGGATGCTCAGGGTGATGTTTTTCGTGGCTTAGGTGAGCTTAGAATGCATACCTCTATAGCTTGTACTATTTTTAAAGTCTGCAGGCTTTGCAACAATATGTATTACATATCTTGAAAAAGACATGCGAGCATGTTCGGTCTATTTAGTTAGTGGATAAATGCCTGTTAATTTTTGTTTCTTTCAGAGGTGGTGGAGCATTCTTGTGGAATGGGAACATTGCAGATGGGTGAATACGTTTCAAATGTTTCAAATGGTATCGATACATATAGTGTTAGAGAACCTCTCGGCGTGTGTGCTGGGATTTGTCCATTTAACTTCCCTGCAATGATTCCCCTATGGGTACATATGCCTCAACTTTATCGAATTACTTTGTATTGGTGGTCTGTGCATCATTAAAGAAATCAAAATCAAGTGAGAACCATTCTTAAGTAGTGCTACAAATATCCACCAGAATTGTTTAGAAATCTCATTCAACTAATTTATTATTTTTATCATTTATCTTCCAGTATCTATTTGCTGCAGATGTTTCCAGTGGCAGTTACCTGTGGAAATACTTTTGTGTTAAAGCCATCAGAGAAAGATCCAGGTAAAATATATTCATTTATTGGATTATTTTGGAAAAACCTTTGAAAGACAGTTACAGCAATTCCTGTTAAATCTGGACCCTTTTTCTAGCAATGTACCGAATGATTATTAGAAAGAAAATTTGCAAGGATGTCTCAGTTCAGTTTTCAGAGGTTGAATTATTCAGTTACTTATGCAGAAGTTCCGTTTCATTAAGGTGCATTAACCATATCAAGGATGATGGCTTGCCTTGTCGGTGCAATACTAGCTGTAATCTACTACATCATAGTAGAAATATGGCTTGCATCATTTGTAGTTTACACATGGGTGCTACAAAGAAGAGATGCTGCACATAATGATCTGTCAAATATTGTGTTGTAATGTAATTCATTGCACGAAGCAATTTTTTGCTATGTTAAAGGGAAATCCAGTAGTAATCACGTATGAAGCAGTTGAATGAAGACCATGTAACTTGCCTACCAGTATTGTTGTATTTGATTGAAATATTTTCCTCAGTAGTGTAGATTTGTCCCATGGCCTTTATGTACTTTTGGGAAACTAGAGTCTGGCGGTGAGCATGGTGGTAGCTGTCACTGAGTGCTTCTCTACCTTCAATTTATAACAAGAGCTGTTGATTTTGAAGTATTAAGCATCAGATGTTTCGCTTGGTCCGGTGTGCACAAGCCTAGTATGAATATCTGGTTCAAATTTGTTGATGACCAGTAGAGGCATTGTCTGTGGACATGCATTGAGAGTTATCCAATGACTTAACCTCTCGACTTGACAAAATTAATGTGATTATTTTTTCTGACCATAGCAATGTAACTCAAATATTTATCCAGACTTCCACAGATGTACATTTTATCTTTGCAAAGACATGCAAAATGAAGTTATAATGAACTTGATCCATCAGGTATGACAAATTAACCAAACTGTTGAAGCAAGAAGTGACTTATGTTATTTTAGATTAACCATTTCTATCATTTTCTTTATTTATTGAAAAGCTGCTAATGGATCTTCGAACTGTAGAGCCTGTTGGCTGAGACTCAAACAAGAAAATCTCAATTGATGTGACTTTAATCTTTCAGTCCAACCGAAAGTCATAGAAGGATAGATATCTGCTATTACCTCATAAAAGATTCAATTAACTATCTCTTAACTTTCTGTTAAATAAATACAAACCTTCTATTGATTTTTTCATATGTTTGAGAAAAATGACTATATGAAGTATCTGATGGAATATAATGGTAATGCAACTTTTTCAGGGGCTTCTATGATGCTTGCTGAGCTAGCAATGGAGGCCGGACTCCCAGATGGAGTTTTAAACATTGTGCATGGCACCAATGTAAGTGTAATCATGTGCACGAGCATTTTGCTTCCTACTTTGTGGAGTGGACACATACTTGTTAAGAGTTGGTACACTATAAACCAGACTGATTATACAATTTAGTATTATTTTTTTGTACTTATCATTCATGACTTTCATGATTAATTTAGACCTTCACATTTAGTTCACAGTTTTTTTTGGTCTTCAAATTTCAAAAATATCGAATCTGTTGTTTAACATTAGGATGACAGAGATGAAGTATTTGTAGAAAATAATTCTGTAATCAAGTGATGAGGAGATTCCTCTGCTTAGAACAATTGGATTTATATGGGAGGTTATGGGTTCAATACTCAATGAGTTCAAAATAAAAGCGATGAGGAAATTCAAGGGTTGCATTATATTGATAATGTAAGGGGAATGTGCTGGGCTACCAGGAAAGAGAAAATGATACATGTTATTAATCATGATTAATTAGAATTACCGGCAAAATGAGAGCAATAGATAAGGTTACCGTAGACCAAAGTTCTAGTATCAGTAAATGGCAGTATTAATAATCAGTATGCTTTTCACAAAAATCATGTCAAACATGTAGATTTTTCAAAATGCTCAAGTCTTAACTATAAAGTGTAAATATTATTAATATTCATCAATTAAAAACTTCAAAAGGTCCTAAATAACTAACTCTAATCAATGCATCAAATAACATAAATTGATGTAGCAATAAACAATAATTAACATTATTATGTCATAATTAATCAAGCAAAAATGGAAAAGATCCAAGAACTGAACATTTAAGCTAATTAACTAAAAGCGATGGACTTGTGCTGAGGCATGCTGTGTTGTTTGTCATGGAGCTGAAACTGTGTGGGCCAAGGTTTTGGTCAAACCATGTACTGACCCACCTAGTGGACAGAATTTAGGACCATACTGATCAGTTATAGGTTGTACTGAAAGGAATTCAAAGGGGACAAGTAGATGCTATAATTAGACCTGGTGAATCTAGTAGGATTAATAGCATAGGTAGGTATAAAGGAAAACCCATAATACTTTTTAAAAAAATAGTGATTGAAATGTCCTTGGTGTATCATAAGATGTAGCCTTATACACAGCTCAATGATGCAAGATGATTCCCACGTTGCTGACCTTAGGCCTTTATATTTAGGAAATTTCAGTTGCAAATGGCTTGTTCATAGACACTTACATCGTACATCACAATGACCTGTAAATGCAGCATAGTAATTGCTACCTGTTTAGGTTCATATTCGGTTTGTTTTCTTGATGCTTTTTGCCTTTGCTGATATAATATTTGCCCTTTCATTCACTCAGCTGAAGAGTGTTCTCTTTATGTATCTAATTTTTACAGGACATTGTTAACAATATTTGTGATGATGATGACATCAAGGCTATCTCATTTGTTGGATCAAACACAGTAAGTCATGCTTTTACTTGTAGTTTATACACTGTTGTCTCATGTTAGTACTATGCCAAATATTTGTGATACCAATCTGTTAGTTTTGCATTTTTTTTGTCCATGTGTCCATTTTATAGTTTCAGTTATAGATCATTTATTTACCTACCTATTATGGCTTTCCTTTTCTCAATTGCTTATTATTCAGTCAGAGGAACCATGACATAAATTGTTATCTGGATAGCTAATGTTCTGAAAAATTGAAGTTCATAGGGAAGGCAAATCGTGAGTAGCGCACAGTTTTTTGCATTCAACCATTATTTTTTCCCTCAGTTGTCAGATTAGTTTCTTTAAGACTTGGTGCATATCTATATCTTCCCTTGAAGATGCACTTAGTGGCATGCATATTCTTTTGGGTTAATCAACTTGTATGCTGCAATTTCTATAAAATCAGGACGAAATCCTTGTGTGAACAAAAATAGATTTATGTTTGTGTCTATGATTTTGGATTCTTGTCATGGATTTGCATCCCTGATGACGACTTTGGTTATTCATGTGTTTGTTGGAGTTTTCTTTGATAAAAAGTATGACATGAAAATCATGTAAACCAAGTGTCCTGGCTAACTGTTTAAGACTGTGAGCTTTGGGCTCATACTGGGGCCAAGTACTTCGGATCACCCGTAAAAGAGAAATTCATCCTTAAAAGTTTCCCTTAATCTCTTGTCAGACTTGAGTCTTTGGGGATTATGTTGAAATTGCTAGTGGACAACTACTAATACTAATATTCAGGAGTCTTTGCTGCAACTGAGAATATGTTGATGGATCTTGCTAGCCTAGCACTTTTGTAGGGTTGACTGCAGAAAGAGGAAACTTGTGTGTATATCATGAAATCCTTGTCGCTTTAGCTACCCATATCCAAGCTTCATGAGAATTGTGTTTTATTCTCAGTTCCTTGATCTTAGTTAACTAGATTTGTCCACTTTGCATGTGCAGTCAAATTATTCTCCAGCTTAGATGAGTAATAAGCATGCATTATAGTATGGAGTGTTCATGTGATCCCCATGCAATTTCATGTAATTCTCTAAAACTTTTATATCAATCTTATAGCTTGTTACTTTCTGGTGGAACATCTCGATTTGATTAGGTGAAATTGGCATTTTTCTGTTTCCTGGTGGATTTTTTTAGAAAGGCATCAGAAATATAGCCTTTCATAGATTGTAAGTTCGATTATGTGATCGTTGACTTTATTTTGGTCTTGTTCTTTCTTCTGTCTGTTTGTCAACAAGGCTGGAATGCACATTTATTCTAGGGCGGCAGCTAAAGGAAAGCGTGTTCAGGTAAATAGCAAATTTTTTAAAAAAGATTCATGTCTATTTTATTTTTCTCCTCTTCTTCCATTATATGATCGTTTTGTATTTGCATAAATAATGCAATGGCCCTATGGCTGCATTTTCTTCAGTCAAACATGGGTGCCAAAAACCATGCAATTGTTATGCCTGATGCTAATCCAGATGCTACTTTAAATGCCTTGGTCGCTGCTGGATTTGGTGCTGCTGGCCAAAGGTGCATGGCACTTAGTACTGCTGTGTTCGTTGGAGGCTCTAAATCATGGTAAATGCAGTTTTTTTTACAGTGACGTGGTTGCATCATATGAGGCAGATTTATTTTATAATATTATTTTTTTAGAATTCGATTTGTACCATAGTGTATGTACACGTCTCATTTTTTCTTTAAGAGACCAGTTACTAATTATTAATTTTCCAGGGAGGAAGAACTGATTGGTCGTGCCAAAGCACTGAAGGTAAATGCTGGAACTGAGCCTGGGACAGACCTTGGTCCGGTGATCAGTAGACAGGTATGAATTATCAATTATCTGAAGATGCGAACATTCTGTTGTACATTCTATATTGGGTGCAAAATTTGAAGGACAGAGGTAGCTTGGATTGTATAACTTAATAACGGTACATTGATAACCTTGAACAATTTGGATATACCTTAAGGAGAGTAAATACATTTTTAAGGGCCTGACTTGAAGAGTCACTAGACCTTCAACACAATGGTTCAAAGTTCAACTGTGCGAGAATCCTTGTTATATTGATTAAGCATTTTTGTACCTGTTCTGATTTGTGATAATTCTTTCAGCTAGTTGTTTCTCAGTTCAATTTACCCACTCGATGGTATGTCTTATTTGAGACCACCATAGTTTGATAACCATATCCCACCTTTTTTTTGAACTTGGTGAGTATTGAACCTACAACCTTCCATATACAGAGGGGCGTACACTTTGTGTACAACCCTCAAACCCTCAAAAACCATTTCCCTCCTTGGTTTGCTGTTTTTGTTCTTTTGTGTGACTTGGGCGTGCTACTTTTACATCAGTTTTTCCTTCAATTCTTTGAAAACTTGATGCAATTTTGCATGTCAGGCAAAGGATCGCATTTGCAAATTGATTGAAAGTGGTATAGCAAGTGGTGCCAGGGTTGTTCTTGATGGCAGAGGCATTGTGGTGAGCATTCCCTAACATATTGAGTGTTTCTTCTCGTTGAAACCTCTTGATATCGTCATGGCTACAATACTTTCTCAAGACATTTCTGTTTAACTAACATGTTCTGTCTCATGCTAAATTCTTATGAGATGGAGTCATAAAAGTACCAACTTATATACAAGAAAGCTGTTGATTAGCTAACATTTTAACTTCTGGGTTTAACCTAGGTGAGCACCACACAAAGTGTGTTTATTCATATGCAGAAATTGACGAACTTGGTGAATAGGATATTAATCACAGTTGCTAAGAACTCTTCTTGATCAGACCAGAGAGATCTCTCTTAACTCTTGTGTTAAGAACTGCTCTAAAACTATACTGGAAATTCCATGTGTCCTTTTTTTGGTACCTATTGTTGTTCAAAGTGATTGCATAGGGTATATGAATATGAGAATTATACTAAGATTTCCTCATTTTTGTTCTTGTTACTGAGATGTAGTGCTTGTTGATTATTTTTGTTTAGGTTCCTGGTTATGAGAGTGGCAACTTTGTTGGTCCTACTATGTTAGCAGATATTACAAGTGACATGGAGTGCTACAAGGTAGAGTATTTCTTTCTTTCAACTTGCTTGTTTTTTCTGTTTGTAATACCATATCAATCCTAGGATTGGTTTGCTTGTTAAGTACAAAGTCTAATCAGTTGAAGCAGAAGTTTAAGGCAATGTGCTCAGCAAACTCGAAACTGAAATATATACCCATAAGGTCCCAAGCTATTTTTGTCTGGTTAAATGTACAATGTAATTGCACCATCTAAAATTGTCGTATTGAACTATTCATAGTTGTGGCTTCATAATAAGGAGAAAATGCTCTCAAGTGTCCATTGTTACCACTGTAGGACATTTGATAGATTAGGTTAAAAGTTGATTAAAGATTGTTTACCATTATTTTTTCCTTACTTCAAGGGCATGGAAGTTCTATTGAGGTGGGAAATGGAGAAATGGTCCATTTCCAACATGATCAATATGAAATCCTATGAAGGGATATGGAAGCATTTCTCCTTTCTCAGGCTTGCGTGAGTTCCCGTTTGTAGGTAGTGATAATGATAATGGTTGTTTAATGGTGAGGGAGCAGCAAAAGGGTTATTGTGGTTAGCCTATAGAATTTTAGGTGAGCTTGGGTATTTACTTTGAGATAGTTGTTGGATATATAGTCTATAATTCAGCACCATCAACATGGTCAAATAAAATCGAAGATTATGGGATTCAGTTTTACGAGCTTATGTGGGCAAATACGTTTTCTTCCTGGCCAGTGGTGACAATCTCAGCCAGTGGTTTTCTTACTCTTTTTTTTTCTCCCAATCATACTGAATGGAACTTTATGTTCTTTCTTAAATTGAACAGGAGGAGATATTTGGTCCAGTTCTCCTCTCGATGAAGGTAGGCCACTATCCAGCGATTTCCATGTTCTTTCATTACCTAATTTTTTTAGTTTTAATTTATCTTTCTTACAGGCCGACAGCCTCGACAAGGCAATCCACATTGTGAACAGTAACAAGTAGAGATTCTCATCATTTCCATGCTTGCATCTTTAAGTTTTCCTCTTGATGAAGGTAAGTTTTCTTTCCTGAAATTAACTAATCACTCCTTGCTATCTCAGATACGGTAATGGAGCATCGATATTTACAACATCTGGTATTGCTGCAAGAAAATTCCAGACTGAAATTGAGGCTGGGCAGGTAAGTTATTCCTATCCAAGTTTACATGTAATTTACAAATACAAAGACATTAAAAGAAAAGTGAACAAGTGACTGATTGTTGCACAAGTGAACAATTAGTTACTTTGCCTGTCACTACACATCACGAGCATCTCCTAGAAAAAAAGTCGATGATATATTATAAATGGTGCGAAGTGTTATTTATTTCCATGTTCTTAATTTCTTGGGAACAAAAAACTTGTTTTCTTTGTTTGATCTAACTTATTCTTGTGACGTTCACCAAGGTTGGTATCAACGTGCCAATTCCGGTACCGCTGCCCTTCTTTTCATTTAGTGGCAACAAGGCTTCTTTTGCTGGGGATCTAAACTTCTACGGTACTGACTGCTACACACATTATTTAATCAAATGACACTGTAGATCACTTTTCCTTTTTTGGTTGGTTTCAGTTATGCAATTCATTTATTTTTTTAAAGTCTAGTTCTTTTTATCTATATGTTATATGCAGAACATTAATCCTATCCTCCATATTTACATTCATTTTACAGCTATCAATATTCTTTCCAAAGAAAAAAACATTAACATGTTTTCTTCTTATGCGTATCAAAAGAAATATCATTCTAGGGAATCATCAATAAATAGATTCACTTGCTTCTTTCTTTCTTTTCTTTTCCTTTTTCTTTCAAATTACTGTGGGAAGATTAGAAATCAACATCCGCTGCGTTGTTGATCATTTGATTCACTACTATGCAGGAAAAGCTGGAGTGCAGTTTTACACACAGCTGAAGACCGTGACTCAACAATGGAAGGACACCTCCGGCCATGGAATCTCACTGGCAATGCCTACGTCCCATAAATCATAAACATATCACCTATGTCGAGTGTATCTGCTTTTGTTTAGTTTTCAGGGAATCAAACTAATAAAATAATGTGGTATGAATGTATGGTAGAATCACAAGTGCTCGTAGTTAATTGATGAGTTCACCTTTACAAATAAAAAGAGTGCTGGACTTGCAACGTTTACAAATTAAAATAAAAATAAGCATACATACCGCCATATATTTTACCATATATGGATATAAGTTAAATTCCTTATTCAATGACATAAATGACTGTTGGAGGTGCCCTTTGCCTTCTGATGTATACAAATCTCTCGCAAAAGTTTAGGATAGACTCCCATATTATCCACAACTAAAAAGTCTCTTCAATTTTTTTTAAAAATTAATCATATAAATTGAGATCCTACCACACAATATATAAAAATTAATCATGTAGATAGGGATTCTATAGCATAACACGTCTGTGATCATCCCATGGTTTAAGGCTCTTAACTAATTGGGGTAACTAAGATGGTCCACTCAGAGTGTTTTCTTTTAAATTATTACATGAGCGTATTATTATATTTGTAATATTATATACGTTCATTTAGAAGGAAACAAAACAATATAGTAAAATAATATTATTAAAATATTATTACTGTGAATATCTCGATATTTCATGCCTCATATAATTATATTTTATAACGTTTTCACACATACCATGCAAACCAAACCTCCTCAGTAATGAGACCACGATGGCTTGTCTCATGGCGGGGCACGGAGTCAAGTCGAACGCAAGCCCGAGCTCGAGCCCGTTTGCAAAAACATGCCTTCCATCGAACGTGCAAGTCACGTGATCCAACCTATTACTCGCAATCGATGGGTCTTTCGGGAGAGCAGTTTCCAGCTGCTGCGTTGCGATCGGCGAAAGTAGGCGGAAGAGGAGAGCGAAGAGAGAACGAGGCGAGATGGGGTTCATCATGGAGTTCGCGGAGAACCTGATCCTGCGGATGATGGAGGACCCGAAGAAGAGGGACGAGGCGCAGCGGAAGTACATCTACGAGATGAAGGAGCGCTGCGAGAAGGCGAAGGCCAACTGGAATCTACCCCTCGTGCCCTACGGCTTCCGCACCTTCGACAAATTCAATGTCCACATGAAGCGGGACGCTGAGATAAGCCTTGACCCCGGTCGCCGCGACCCCTACGACGAGCTGCTCGAGTCCCCCGTCCATAACCCCAGTTCCTCTTCCCGCAAATGATCCAATTCGGTCTCGTTCGTCCATATGCTGGTACTCACCTCTATTACTGATGCATTTCGCGCTTTTTTTTCCCTCAATTCAAGGTGTGTGTTGTGTGATGAGTTCCGAGTGTTTTGGGCGTAAAAATTAGCCCTTCTTTCCAACAAATCCTAGAATCGTGTGTGTATAGTACTCCTTATGACAAATATCTCGAGCTAGGATTCTCTTGATTAGTCCATACCGTGACCTTTTAGGATGGTTTGAGTTGTTTTGCCACCTGGTTACCGTTATACTTGCTTTAACTCGTAATCACTGAGTCCCAGTTGAGGTACTAAACTCATCTGAATAACAAGGAGTATAGTTGTTGTTTATTATATTTATTCTTCTAGTGGGAAGGCATCCCACTGCTGATATTTTGGGCCTGCTGTTTTTCAATTTCCCTATCATTGAAATTGGATGCAATGTTTGAAAAGGTATGTTTGGAATCCTTTGTCAGCGACATCTCAATGGATTTGTATTACCAAGTCACGAGATGTTTTCCTTGGGATTAAAATCCGCCAAGGAGGTGAAATTTTTAACGTATCATGATGGTTTCAGAAACTCCAATGATTATATTGTTTTTCTAAACTTATCTGTTTCTGTACCAAAACATGATCTCAGTAAAATACCTAGGGTTTTATCCCTACGGTTTATTTCACAGGTGTGTTATTCCTATGAGTCACAGTCCTGGCATTTAATCTCAGATGCACTCGCTGTTATTCATAACTTCTAGAAGTCTTCTTTCTCTGTCTACTACTAAGATCACAAACCAGGTTCATAGCACTTGAACTTTTTGGCTAAAAGCCCAACCGGTTGTCTAACCTACAGGTGGTTATTTGCATGACACAAAATGCTTTAGCTAGTAGGCCAATGTCCAGTTAAAGATCTAAACAAATAATCAATTTAGGGGCAGCTGCTGTTTATTTTCTTTTGATATAATCAAATGTCCAATATGTTATCGATGCTGGTGTGCATACCGTTGAACTTGATTGCATATCATGGAACTCAGATTGCTCAAAACCCAAATGACTGACATTATGGGTTCATAATTTTTCTTTTGAAATTTCCGTAATTAGGAAAATAATACGAATGGTTATTCACCAGTATCTGAGGGCTATCAGGCATAGGTAATGGGAACTCTTTGGTCATGGTTAATTGGTTACATGTATGGATTTAACTTGCATATATTTGCGAAGCATTATATTATTTGCTGCTCATATCATTAGTTCTTTTAGTAGGCGAATCCAGAGAGATCCCAGGTTGATATCTGTTCCCATTTGCTCATATTTGTTTGAGAGACCCCTGGTTGAAAAAACATATAATCTTCTTTCACAGCCTACTATGTTCAGAAATAAGGTCGTTGTTCTTAAATGATAAGCTAGTTGTTTCCTTTTTTAGTTCTCTGTAATCATTCTGATGTTCTCCTCACATGGATCAGTTTACACTTCAAGCTTCAGATTAGTTTTCCTTCTGATCAGCTGCTATCTTGACTTAAGATATATTGATGATTATCACGCACATTAATCCAAGATGGTTTTGGGAGGCAACTGTTAAATGAGAATCAGAAAACTAGAAAGTGGAAACCAACACAAATAAGATGAACAACCTTAATATGAATTTGGAAATGCAGAAAGCCATAAGATGCCTTTTGTTTCAGTAGACCCGTAGATCTTTCAGTTTATAACTGATATATCAATGACCTTGGCTAACTCCCATGGTACTTGGCAGCACAGACACACATGAGTTGTGTGTTTATTCTCTGGGACTTTATTTATACCTCAACAAACTGGTATATCAAATATCAGCCTCAAGAAGAAAAAGAATTGAAATGGATAAAGTCTAGGCAAGTCAGTGAAAAACAAGTTTTACATAATTGCAAGGGTCTTCTGAATTTCTGATAATTTGTAGGTCAGCTTTATGTCATCATTCAATGATGTGTGCAAAAAGAAATTGGTTCGTTAATGTCTAAATTTGATTTGCACTGTGATGTTGGTTACTTGATATATGTCTTATTTAGGATATTCATATCAAACACCTTCCCCTTTATGTACATTGCCAATTGTGAAATGTAATAATATCTAAAATTTCACCTTCTTCATCTAAGAGATCCAGTGATGAAAATTTGTAGCTTCTTAAAGGAATAAACAAATTCACAGTAATCTTAATTGTATCAGGATTTGAGCTAGATTTTGTGGGTGCTCTGCGACCATTTATCTGCCATAAAAATGGAGCTTCTTGCTTGCCTAGTGAAACTAATTTGATCGGTTTCCATGAAATTCTAAATTGACTTGGATATCGGTTTCATTCCCAAGTGTCTAGGACAAAACACTGAATTGACTAACTCTTGGATTTATTGCTTCCCAGGTTTCGATGTTAAAAGTCGCTAATCTACTTAGTGTTTCTAGAGTGGATTAAAGTTGTATGTAGTTGGGACTTCACGGTTTATTCTTGTTGCAGTAAAATTTATACTATTCATGATAAGGATTCCCATGCTGCTCTCTTACTAGTACAAATTTAGAACCTAGAAAACGTGTGTATCATCTGTAGATTTAGAGGGTGAACAGTTACCTTTTGGTTTTTTATTTAACATTAAGGTCTTCTCAGCAAATGAGAACTGAAGTTTCTCAGAATATGAACTTCCTCTCCAACCTTGGATCTTTATTTTAGAAGAAATACAGAAACTTTTGCTGGCCCTGACCTTTTCTTGTCCTGGAATCTGAGATTTTCTTCAGGACCTTCTAGGAATGAAAATGGCATGTAGTAAAAACCGTTTTAGTAAAAATGAAAGGGGGAGGAAAAAAAAAGGCAAAGGCAATAGAGTGAGGCTTCTGAAAGGTGTTACATGTGAAATGTATTCTGTCATATCTATTTTTCCCTGATTATGCTTTGTGACAAATAGTATTACTATATTGCTGACTGTGGCTTTGTGTTTCTTTCTTCTATTATTGATAGCTAGCTAATCCATAAATCTACGACATGGTGAAAATTTGTACGATAAGAAGATTTGGATGGATTTTATTGTACGTGTTTTTTCGCCTTCTTTTGTCCCTACAAATCTTTTTAGATCTGTTATTTCTATATTTTCTATGATTGTTGATTAATTGCGTGACATCATCATGCATCACATATTGCTTGTGTCTACTAGATTGCACGACTAACAAGTTGGCATCTATGGTTGGTCTTTTAATATTTCAATTACGGTTATTGAGTCAACTTATTTATTATAGCTTGGGCTCTTTTAATGACTAATCGGATCTTTTTCTCCGATGATTCTTTGCAGGATGCATGAACTCTTGTTGCATAATTTCAGCATGATAATGTGATGTGGTTGTAATGGAACCATGTGTTGGGTTTCTTGAAGGTTTCACTTGATTCTCTGTTAAAAAACACGTACATTGATTTCTCTGTTTTAATCAGGTCAGGTCTTTTCTCCTTGGACTTTAATACATTCCAATAGTGTTCAATAAAGATTCCCTTGTGTTACCTCCTCCTTCCCCTGGATTCTCGTGGTACATATTGATGCAATAAGACAGCAAGGATGCGACCATCCAATTGTTATGCCTGATGCTAATCAAGATGCTACTTTAAATGCCTTGGTTGCTGCTGGCCCAAGGTTCATGGCACTTGGTACTGCTGTGTTTGTTGGAGGCTCTAAATCATGGTAAATGCAATTAAATCAAAAGGACGAATGGGACAGCGTCGGCTGCAAATTCATGAGCACGCACGCAAATTAAATCAAAAGGACGCAGGTTTCACAAGCTGCGCCTACTTCTCGGCTAAAATGCAAAACCAAACGCATCCTTGGCTGCAGATTCGAAGGACTCCCCCACAACCCACCAATTCGACTCTCGCCAAAACAGTGGGGGAGGAACCGGGCCGCTGAAAATTAATTCGACCAAAATGCGTCTCTGCTCGTTGAGCGGGCGAATCCGTCATCACCCACCGGATCCACTGGTCGTCAGCAATGCCCAGAGAAATCCGGGATGACGCCTCGATCCAACGCCCGTGGCTAACGAATGTGGGGGAAATGGAATGCCCGACGAACGCACGAAACGGCTGAAGTCGGAGCACCGGCGAGCTCCAAATGCTGCAACTGCCGAGGTCTTCGCAGAACCCGGCGTCGCACGACCGGGAAGGGCCAGAAAACAGAGGAGTGGCGATCGGGGATGCTGAAACGACCGCCAGGAATCCACGTCCGCAGTAGTGATGATGACTCCGACGACGGTAGCAGATGGAGCGGTGGAGTTGCAACGGATTGTTTACCATTAGTTGTTCCATTGTTCAAAGGCTATTGAGGCGGGAAATGGAGAAATGGGCCTTTGCCGATATGATCAACATGAAATCCTAACAACTGATGGTTTGGAACCCATGAGAAAGGCCCCTTCTTGTTCTTTTAAATCTAAAAACCCACCTGTTAAGAGTTTTGAGGCTAATATTATTAAGAAAGATTCTCTTATGATCATGTATTCAGTAAAAAAATAATATTTCTTACCGTTACACCAACTTAAATTAATAATTATATATATATATATATATATATATATATATATATCGTGCCTCATGTCGTCCCAAGCTCACACGAGCCCGACCCATCATGAGCTGTATTGGATACGACCCATGCTCACTCGGGTCATGCCCAGCATGACACGTCTGTGACAGCATGCTTTTTCGAGCTAGACTTTAACAACCCGCATGCTCAATATGATAAGTGTGTGATAGCATGTCCTATCGGGCTACACTTATATAGCTTGCATGCTTAGTACAGCACGACCCGATGGTACGACTAGAGCAATAGTGGAGCTTTCTTCTTATTTTGTTCAATGAGTTTTTTTGTTAAGCTTAGGTATCTTTCCTTTAAGACTACTATTTACCTTCTCTTTAATCTTATTTTACTTCTTAAGAATGAAGATATCATTCAATTAATAAGGATTTTCTCATGTTTGAGTACAAATATCTTAAATTTCACTGTAAGAGATTGAGTGATGAAATATCATTCAATTAATAAGGATTTTCTCATGTTTGAGTACAAATATCTTAAATTTCACTGTAAGAGATTGAGTGATGAAATTTTAGATGTTATTACATTTCACACTTAGCAATGTACATGGAAGGAAAGATGTTTGATGTGAATGTCCTAAAGAAGACATATATCAAGTAACCAACATCATTGAATGTCTAAGAACCAATTTGTTTTTTTGTACACATCATTGAATGATCACATAAAGACATTATATTTTATGGGAGCTCTGCGACCATTTATCTAGCATTATACCATAAAAATGGAACGTGTGTAAATTGACTTGGATATTGGTTTCATTCCCAAATGTTTACGACAAAGCATTTAATTGACTGACTCTTGGATTTATTGCCTCCCAGGTTTCGACGTTAAAGATCGCTAATCTAATTAGTGTTTCTAGAGTTGATTAAAGTTGTACGTAGTTGGGACTTACGGTTTATTATTGTTGCAGTAAAATTTATATACTATTTATAATGTCTAAAATTGATGTGCACTTTGTGATGTTGGTTACTTGATTATATGTCTTATTTAGGATATTCATATCAAACATCTTCCCCTTTATGTACATTGCTAATTGTGAAATGTAATAGTATCTAAAATTTCACCTTCATCTAAGAGGCCCAGTGATGAATTTTTGTAGCTTCTTAAAGGAATAAACAAATTCACAGTAATCTTAATTGTATCAGGATTTGGGCTAGATATTGTGGGTGCTCTGCGACCATTTATCTGCCATAAAAATGGAGCTTCTTGCTTGCCTAGTGATACTAATTTGATCGGTTTCCATAAAATTCTAAATTGACTTGGATATTAGTTTCATTCCCAAGTGTCTACGGCAAAACACCGAATTGACTAACTCTTGGATTTATTGCTTCCCAGGTTTCGATGTTAAAAGTCGCTAATCTACTTAGTGTTTCTAGAGTGGATTAAAGTTGTATGTAGTTGGGACTTCACGGTTTATTCTTTCTGCAGTAAAATTTATACTATTTATAATAAGGATTCCGATGCATTAGGGTCTTCTCAGCAAATGAGAACTGAAGTTTCTCAGAATATGAACTTCCTCTCCAACCTTGGATCTTTATTTTAAAATAAATTCAGAAACTTTTGCTGACCCTGACCTTTTCTTGTCGTCGAATCTGAGATTTTCTTCAGGGCCTTCTGGGAATAAAAATGGCATGTAGTTAAAACCGTTTTAGTAAAATTGAAAAGGGGAGGAAAAAAAGAAGAAGCAGAGGCAATGGCGTCTGGTTTCTGAAAGGTGTTACCTGTGAAATGCAGTCGGTCATATCTATTTTTTCCCTGATTATGCTTTGTGACAAATAGTATTACTGTATTGCTGACTGTTGCTTTGTGTTTCTTTCTTCTATTATTGTTGGCTAGCTAATCCATAAATCTACGGCATGGTGAAAATTTGTACGACAAGAAGATTTGGATGGATTTTATTGTACGTGTTTTTGTCGCCTTCTTTTGTCCCTACAAATCTTTTTAGATCTGTTATTTCTATATTTTCTATGATTGTTGATTAATTGTGTGACATCATCATGCATCACATATTGCTTGTGTCTACTAGATTGCACGACCAACAAGTTAGCATCTATGGTTGGTCTTTTAACATTTCAATTACGGTTATTGAGTCAACTTATTTATTATAGCTTGGGCTCTTTTAATGACTAATCGGATCTTTTTCTCCGATGATTCTTTGCAGGATGCATCAACTCTTGTTTCATGATTACAGCCATATCACATTACCATGTTTTGGGTTTCTTGAAGGTTTCTCTGCATTTGATTCTCTGTTCAAAAACAAGTACATTGATTTCTCTGTTTTAATCAGGTCAGGTCTTTTCTCCTTGGACTTTAATATATTCCAGTAGTGTTCGATAAAGATTCCCTTGTGTTATCTCCTCCTTCCCTTGGATTTTCGTGGTACATATTGATGCAATAAGACAGCAAGGATGCAGGAAGTGCGTCCCACGGCCAAACCAATTTAAAACAAAACTAAATTCCAATCCGAGACATGAGCAACCATCTAAAAGCATCATTTACAACTACATCATTTTTTATCACCATCCTACAAAGATTGACAAAGAATGGCAATCCCAAATGACAAAATTTCCAAGGTAGGTTCAATATCTATTTACATAAGAAAAAGGACTGTGCTGCTGCAATTAATCCTAGAAGAGTGAAGTCAGATGTACAAGTGGGGCTCATAGAAGTCATCACTCAAGCATGGTGACATGATCTCCTCCTCAAGCATCTGCAAGACCCTGCTCATGGAGGGGCGCTCCTCAGGGTTTGCATCAGTGCACATCGCTGCTATGTCAAGAATTGCTTCGACCGCTTCAACATCGACATTCCCGCACTTCTCGTCGACGACTTCCTCCAAACGATTCTCTCCATCCAATGTATTCAGCTGCAAGTCCATTTGACGTAACTCTTTCAGCAATGTGCATAGTTTTTCAGATCTTAGTAGTTCCACCATACAACTCGACATGATTGGACCAAGAAAGAGATCAAGAAAAATAAAGTATCTAATTGGGTTTGAGAGTTATTGAGTCAACTTATTTATTATATCTTGGGCTCTTTTAATGACTTATCAGGTCTTTTTCCGATGATTCTTTGCAGGATGCATGAACTCTTGTTGTATGATTTCAGCATGATAATGTGATATGGTTGTAATGGAACCATGGATTGGGTTTCTTGAAGGTTTCTCTGCACTCATCATGCCGAAATCATGTAACAAGAGTTCATGCATCCTGCAAAGAATCATCAGGAAAAGACATGATTAGTCATTAAAAGAGCTCAAACTATAATAAATAAGTTGACTCAAATCCTCAAATTGTACGTTCCTTTGCTTAGAGCAATTGGATTCTATATGGGAGGTTGTAGGTTTAATACTCACTAAAATTCTAAAAGAATAAAAATAGAGTATCTAATTACCCAACCGACGATGTTCAAGCCCCTTCGAACAAAGGATGGATCTGTAGGCCTTTTTCCGGTCACTAGTTCTAGCAAAAGCACGCCGAAGGAGTACACATCCGACTTCTCTGTGGAATGTCCATTTTGTAGGTACTCTGGAACATAGATGAACAATGGTTAATGCTTCTTAAAATGATCATTTCTTTTACGCTCCTTCATATTACTACACTAAACTAGAGTAATATGAAGTAGAACCCTATTCTTGAAACTTAAAATGGTAGTAGAGCAAGAGGTTTGAATTTAAGTATTACTTTTAAAACCCTACCACTGCCATGCAACCTTCAATAGTTTCAGAATCCTAACATGACATGGTAATGAATGCAAGTTACTGATGCAGAAGAATACATAGCAAGCAAACATCAAACCTGGTGCTAGATAGCCGAAAGTGCCAGCAACCACTGTGGTGACATGCGCGTCATCGTCGACCAGAAGATTGGCTAGACCAAAATCCGACACATGAGGTTCTAGGCTTTTGTCAAGTAAAATATTGCTGGACTTGATGTCTCTGTGAACAATCCTGGGAGTGCAGTCATGGTGCAAGTATGCCAGTCCTCTTGCCGACCCAAGCGCAATCTTCATTCGGGCATTCCAGTTCAAGGGCTGTTCTTCACTATTCTCTGAACAATGAAGAGACAACATCGAGAAGAAATCAGAAGGATCCTCTAAGCTGCCGCATAACAACTACCAGTAATGTTCTAACCTACCATGAAGGTAATGGTCGAGGCTGCCCAAGGCCAAGTAATCATAAATGAGAAGCCTTGACGAGGGGAGCTTGCAGTAGCCTCGCAGATTCACAAGGTTAATGTGCTTAATGCTGCCAAGGATCTCAAGCCCCCTCTCGAAAACCTGATCCGATTCTTCCCGGACTCGATCGATCTTTTTAACAGCGAACACGCTGTTATCATCCATTACCATTTTGTAGACCACACCGAATCCGCCAGAACCAATCACATCATCTTCATCAAGTAACTCTACCTTCTTTATGATGTCCTGTGACGCATACGGGAGGTTCCCATGGAAAGTAACAAGCTTCGTGCCTAAACAGAATGAAAACATTCGGACAAGTTCTAGGATCATCGATTGAACAAAAAAAAAGGTAAAGGAATGCAGGGAAAAATATTCGGCTTACCAGCATCTTGAACGAGTTGTTTTTCAACTTTGACATAGTTCTTAACGAGTCTTCCTTTTCGGGAAAGCAAGCAGACCCAAAGGAAACCGAGTATTGCGATCAACGCAATGGCCAACGTAGTCATGGCGCCAAGTATAACACCATTCAGAAAATGCGGAGACGATCTTTTCGACGAGATTCCCGAAAAGTTCCCTGCGAAAGTTGTACATACATTCAGAGCACTGAACAAAAAGAAGGGTTGGTATCATATCAACCCTGTATCATCCCAACAATGAGCAATCCACAGTGTGATGAATGCATTGCTGAGTCAGAAACAGAAGACGTGGTGTTTCAATACGTGCCTGCAGAAGAGAAAGTGTCATCATGCGGTAGCACTGCAGGAAAGCCGAGTGAACCACGGCAAGTTTTCTGAATCGGCAAACCACATAGTTCGAGGTTCCCAACAAATCTAGCAGATGAGCAAAGATTAATAAACTTTCTTTCAAGTCAATCTTATTCTTCAACATGGGTACTGAAGCTGCGTTGAGTGCAATTTATTCACTGAGCCCTTTCCAAAGAACTTGAAGACAGGTAACTTACGAAGTGTTTCTGAAGGTCCCAAGAACACCTACGGTTGGTATCTCTCCTGAGAAGAAGTTAGTTGATAGATTCCTACAAAGCGTTTAAGTAAAATATAATCAGACTGCTATTGGTTCACAGGGAGAAAGTGCTTCTTAGGTGATAATGAGCACATTGAGGACTCACAGGAAGCGCAGTTGGGTCAGATGGCCAATTGATGGAGGAATCTCACCCCGCAGAAGATTACTCGACAAGTCCCTGCAATTTTTCTCTAACCAACTTTATTAAAACCCGAAAAGAAACCCAGTCGCAAAGAGAAATATCAAGAGCGGGGACAGAGAAGATATACAGGATGCTGAGGTGGGTGAGTTCTCCAATCTCGGGTGGAATGATTCCCTGAAGATAATTTGCTCTCAGATACCTTTACAAAGAAAGAAAGCAGGATGAAGCGCACGTGTAAATGACCGAGTCATTGATAACAAAATGGAGATCAAAAGGAAGGAGGATGGAGAAGAAGGGAGCATGCTTACACTGCTCTTAACTCGGTGCAGTTCCTGATCTCAGGAGGAATGGGACCGTGCAGGCTGTTCTGGTGCAAAGCCCTGCCAAAAATGCACAACATCCCAGTTAATTATATGACAGTGATTCCTCGGGTTGATTGGCAGAAAGAAATATCTAAAGAAGGAAGAACTAATGCATGTCCTTTCTGCTCATCGCAAACAAAAGAAAACAAATCATACATGGAATCACTGTTAACAGTCAATTCAACAGGAGATTAGGTAGTAAAAGTAACTAATTTTAAAGCAACTAGAGAGAAGAAACCTGAAAGCTAAGCATAATACTGATATAATATCGATAGCAGTTTATATCCACTGAGAGATCTTTATTTTGACACTACGAACAACATATTATCCATAGAGTTGTTAATAAAAATTAGTTCTTCATCCACCCTCCCTGCAACGAACATTGAAGCAACTAGAAAGAAGCAGCTTAAACTGGAAAAAAAATCAGCACATTAAAAAGACGCTCCTATAATATTAGTGGCCATTTTTATAGGGTGTGTGAGAGAAGGCTTCCACTGATTATAAAGAAACAAAGACTACATTGCCCTTTATTTTAACACCGCAATGAATTTATGTGGATTTGCCAGTAGAGGTATGTCGTGGCAGCATAATCCCAAGCAATATACGCTCATATTAGAATCATCGTGCATGCATTGGAAGAATTCCTTGCATGACTGAAAAGAGAAAAACAGGAAAGCGAGCAAGCAATGAAGGAACTCTAGAGCTCTCACAGTCTCTGAAGCCTCCGGAGCCGGCCGATGCTCGGGGATATGATGCCGCCGAGCTGCATATAGGGCAAATTACTGCAGGTAAAACCACGGAAACGATCAGCCGTAAAACCATGAGGTCGAAATGAGGGGATGATCGACTTTCGACGGACATAGAGCGGACGGTGAGATCGGAGAGGTGACAGGAGACGCCTAGCCAGGTGCAGTGGTCGGCGTTGGTCGGCCGCCAGCTCCGGAGCAGCCGTCTGGAGTCGTTGAACCCGAGCTTGAGCTCCAGAAGCGCTTCCCCTGCTTGCCGAAAAGAGAAAGGTGAAAAAAAAATCCCCCATTCTCTTAACCTCCGCATCACTAAAACGACCTCCTCATCCGGATCGAAGAAGAAGCAGTACACAGCATTACCGTCAGGAGTCAGACCGCCGCCAGCAGCGCAGGGGAAGAAGGAGCAGCAGCCGACCAGCACAAAAATGGCGGAAGCGGCGAATCGCTCCATCGGCAGAGGGAGCAGAACGAGATCGAGCAGCGGCAGCAGCGGAGCGACTGAAGAAAGAGCGAGCGGTGGAAACGGATGGTTCTGGGTAGCTGTAAAGAATTAAAGAGGACGGTAACAAAAAAAAACAACATAAAATTAAGCGAACGGCTAATTTCACTCCGACCCTATAATTCTTATGATATTTTAAATTTAGGCCTTCACGTTTTAATTCATATCCCAAAAAAATTGAGGTAAAGGAGGAACGAGGAGGACCGAATGAAAATAAGTTATGCTGCAGAGGTGTATATGAAAATATCCTGGCATTAAATGACAAAAGCAGGGCGCGGGTGATGGGGAGGAATGCGGTTTGTCTGCGTGCCGTAATTTTTATTTTTTGGTCGTACCAACGGAGGGGGAGTGGCGGTGGGGACGGGCAGGCAGGCGGAGCGTGGGGAGTCGTGTGCGGGGAGGCGTCGGAGGAGTAGCCGTTGGGAGAGGAGGAGGAGGAGGAGGAGGAGTAGGAGGGGGAGGATTTTGAAAACAAAAGTAAAAAAGAGATAAATTACAGTCCAACCCCTATAAATTTTAAATTATGCATTTATTATATATAACAATATTATTATATTAATATTACTTTTAAAAAAGTATAGATGATGTATAATAATAACGGTGTAAATTTAATGTTATTAAAAATATTATCATATTAGTAAAATAAATTATAAATTAATATATATCTTAAAATTAAAAGGGCCTAGATATAATAATAAATAGTTCGTGGGTATAAATAAAAAAAGCAGGGGACGTGGAATCCGGCAGACGCACGTGGTGGAAGGGGAGGATGCGGGGCACGTGACTTGTGAGGAGTTACCGCGCAGTACGCCTCGGATTCCCCTCTCGCTTCACGTGCGCATCACCCGACCCCCGGGGGAGGAAAACCGTAGAAGCCGAGCATGGCTGCTGAGGGACGTACGATTGGGTTGATCTCAGATTTGGTAATCTTAACGGCATCATCTGTAGAGATAAAAATAATTATATTACTCGTATCGATATTTAAAATAATACGAAGATTGAGGTGAGAAAAATAGGCCGAAATTAAAATGCAACTTCCTCCCCTTGCTTAAAAAAAAACAAGGCTTATTCCTTTTTTTAGCCTCAAATACTTCGAGCGTTCGCACCAAACATGGGAACCGAAATTGACAGCTCACCTCCACTTTGGTGCAAATACATGCAATCTTAAACTTGCACGATTTGGTTATTAGTTAGTTGGAAGTTGATGTCATTAATGTGGGGCGATTAGGGAAAGTAAAGACGTTATATTGCCATTTATCTGAATGGATGGATTACCTCACCGTTCTGTGTGAAATAATATTTTTTTTAAAAAAAAGACCCCCACTTTATTATAATCTAGAGGTTCTGGTTTTATTTTATTTATCCAATAACCACCAAAAGGAAGAAAAAGGAGAAGAAGAAGAGGAAGAAGAAGAAGCAGGGGAAGGAAGTATTAACTCATAATGTCAGGGCTCATCATTCCCCCCATTATCTCATAATGTCGTCTCATATATATATATATATGTATATATCCTCCCCCTCTTGCCCAATATTTGTGCCAGATTCACACAACAAACACACGATGCTGAATGCTGAATGCTGAATGCTGAATGCTGAATGCTGATTGCTGAATGGTGATAGGGCTCATGCAGACCTGATCATTGATTAGATCAAATGAATTGACTTGCGCGGGTTCGTCTCTACCACCGCCATGAAATGATAATAAAATTTAAACTCGTAACTTTATTCTCTGCTCACGTCTCTCTCGGTGGGATCAGACACTGCAGTCACTACTAATACGAGGCCAGAGAGCCAAAGCCGAGCACCCACCCAGCAGCTCTGCTTTCCACCATATCGGATCCATCCAACTTCTATCTTTCTTCCTTCGCCCCCTTTTTCTTTTTTCTGTTTTTTTTAATATTTCGGGACTCACTCGTATTCCGACCGAACATAACCGATTGATTCATCCTCGAAGACATGCAAAATTCCTTGTGATGCCTTTACGTATTATTATTATTTTTTGTTCTTCTGTAAATTATTTAATCATTTAATTGTGTTTTGTTTCTGTATTTTCCTTCCCCACCTCGATAACGAAGGTGATATGTTCTTAAGGTTTTCTTTTGTTCCTTCGTCGTTACCTTGAGATAGATCTAGCGAGGAAAAAATTGTCAACCTAGTTAATTAGGTACGCTCACTTCTTATTCTTTTAAGACGGATAAAATAATGTCGTGGATTAGAGAAAGTGACTAAAACTTAATTTTTCCATCATAAGTTGTCACGAATCACATGTTGTGCGGTGCTGTGGATTGAGTGGAAGCAGCACCATGTCCATTCTGCCTCTTTAATCTCTGCCCCTCCTTCACATATCCCTCTGTATAAATACCTACTCACACCCCTCCCCCTCAACCTCTCTACATTTGAACCACACACACACACACACACACACCGAGTACGTGAAACCTT
Source organism: Thalia dealbata (assembly GCA_030544415.1). Taxonomy (NCBI): domain Eukaryota; kingdom Viridiplantae; phylum Streptophyta; class Magnoliopsida; order Zingiberales; family Marantaceae; genus Thalia; species Thalia dealbata. The sequence goes on from CM060458.1 coordinate 20,407,405, forward strand.
CCCTTGGTTAACCAAGGGAGAGGAGGAAGAGGAAGAGCCAATAAGCCATGGAGTGGAGGAAGAGCTACTTAGACCTGATCCTTGTTCCCTTGGGCCTCTTCCTCCCCGCCGTCTACCACCTCTGGCTGTGGCACAAGGTTCGGTCGTGCCCCTTTCAGACCATCATCGGAATCAACTCCGCCGGCCGGCGTCTCTGGGTCCGAGCCATTATGAAAGTATATAACCTATCGTCTACTCTACTTTTCCTCCTCCTTCTTCTTCTTCGATAGGAAAACTTTATATTCAGTTCATACGTCCTGCAAATTGATTTCTATAACGTAGGATCGATCGTATTATTATTATATGCTTTCAGTATGAGTTCATCACGATTTGCTTGCACTTCCACATGATCAAAAGAGAAAGAAAGAAAGCAAGCAAACAGGTCCTGTGCAGACTAAAAATGGTGGGGTGTGGATGCGCAGGACAACGACAAGAAGAACATCCTCGCGGTGCAGACGATCCGGAACACGATCATGGGGTCGACCCTGATGGCGACCACCTCCATCCTCCTCTCCTCCGGCCTGGCGGCCGTCATCAGCAGCACCTACACCGTGAAGAAGCCGCTGTACGACTCCGTGTTCGGGGCGCACGGCGAGTTCATGGTCGCCCTCAAGTACGTCGCGCTCCTCCTCATCTTCCTCTTCGCCTTCCTCTGCTACTCCCTCTCCATCCGCTTCGTCAACCAGGCCAACTTCCTCGTCAACATCCCCATCTCCGTCGCCGCCGCCGCCGGAGATCAGGGCGGGCCGGGCATCACGGCGGAGTACGTGAGCGATCTGCTGGAGAAGGGGTTCGTGCTGAACACGGTGGGGAACCGGCTGTTCTACGCGGCTCTCCCGGTGCTGCTGTGGATCTTCGGGCCGGTGCTGGTGGTGTGCTCGTCGGCGACGATGGTGATCATGCTGTACAACCTCGACGTGGTGTACGAGGAGGAGGAGGAGGAGGGGGAGGAGGGAGGAGCGGGTGGTTGTGGGAAGACGACGAGGAAGAAGAAGAAGACGACGAAGAAGAAGATGGTGGAGAGCGTGTGAAAGAAGACGGGGCATTAATTAAAAAGAAGAAAAAACGCTGAGTGTTTTATTGGGTGGACGTTGTTGTTAATTATAATTAATGGAAGTGGAATTAACGTGTGCTCGCCGCTTATTGCTTTTTTTTTTTTAATTTATCTCCCGCTCATATATCTTCTTCTTCTTTCTGCTCCAAATTTAATCAAATATTCCTGCATAATTAGACCATTTAAATCTTAACCTGCACCGTTACAGCAAGCATGGTAAAATCCTCATTCATTAATGAGTAGTTAATGGTTAATTAAACAATCAGCAGTTAATCAACGCGGTCCACTGTAACAACAAGACAAATTATTCTCAAGGATTAATTAATCTCGAAGTAAGGAAAAAAAAAAGAAAAGAAAAGGAACCCCGAGATGGTGGGGGTTTAGGAGTTATTTAAGCCCAAACAGCCTGATGCTTTAGGAAAAGTTTGAGCGCATTATGAACGTATACAGCATGAACTTTAGATCGCACTGTTTGTCAAACTACATGGATGGACGGATCGTGATCGTGGCACCTCCACAGTACAAATTATTGAGGCAGGCCTACGCATAGCTTATCGTGCTGGGTTGGGGTTGAGCTCAAGGCACGATAGGAGGGAGGGCATATCCTACGAGGCAAAGGACACTTTCCCAACCAAGCAACTGTGTCGACCTGTGAAGGTATGTGATAGCAAAGCGTCGTGTCGAGTGCGATCACTCGAGCAATGTCATCTGGCCACTCTAATTCAATTTGATCGAAATAGGATGTATGTGATGTATTGTGCGGCATGGCTCCATGACAGCCACAAGTATTAGGTTGGATGGAATCTGCTGTGAAAGTTCTAAGAGAAAGTAGATGGTTGCAATTCTTCTTTAAGAATAACTAGTGCAAAAGCTCTTAAAAAATTATACAATAAGTTAGCATGAAAACTATAAAGATATGGTGGTTTTAAATCTATTATAATGATTCTTGATACGACTTAGGTCACAATTACATCGTATTGTATAAATAATCTTTCCTAAAATATAGGAGAGAATCGTACCGATCGTTACCTCAAATGAAAAAAAAAACTGATTGGTTAACGGGTAGGGATCGGACCGGAGCCGGCCTCGTCCGGTTCAAAATCATCCGGATCCGGGACCTTTTTTCCGTTTCTTTTGTTTTTTTGGGGTTTTCCCTCCCAAATCATCACAAAAGGCGGCAACTCCTCATCCTTGCTTCCTCCCTCTCTCTCGCTGCGGGGAAAACGCAAGCGATCCGTCCATGGAGTCGGAGGGGGGCGCAGATGGGTCTACCTCTCATGCTTCCGGACGGAGGCCGCGGCTCGTGATCGAGGAGATGGTGCTGCGCAACTTCAAATCCTACGCCAAGGAGCAGCGGATCGGTCCCTTCCACAAGGTAGAAGCCACCCCCCGCTGCACCTTTTCCTTCCGTCCCACACACACTCTCCATCTATCTACTAGGGTTTTTCACCAGTTAATCCTTGTCCTGGGAACGAAATTTGAGGTTCCAGTATGAGTGGGTGGATTATTCAGTGGGAGAGCGAGCTTCGTCGTAAACCCTAGCTCTGCGTGTCAGCTGAACGCGCGGGACGTCGATTGGCGGCGAAGTTGAAACAGCTTTCTGACTTGCTTCTCCTCCTCATTGTAACTGTTGCTAATTTCATTTTTCCAGAGCTTTTCCGCGGTTGTGGGTCCGAATGGGAGTGGGAAGAGCAATGTCATAGATGCGATGCTTTTCGTGTTTGGGAAGCGGGCGAAACAGGTTGGATGTTGTGCTTGCTCGTTTTTTATCACGGCTTTCTTTTACTTGCATCCTCCTCTCGTGCAACAAATCGACCGCTGCTGTTCAAATAATTGCATGAAAGTGCTTGTAGTTTGAAATTTTCAACTTTATTTAATGAAGTTTCTCTTTTCAATTGCTTGAAGATGCGCCTAAATAAAGTATCGGAGCTCATACACAATTCCAGCAACCACCAGAATTTGGAAAGTGCTGAAGTTTCAGTTCACTTTCAAGAAATTATCGACCTGGTATGCTTTTAAGATTATTTGATACTCCTCTCTGGAAGCATTATGCTGATATAGATCCCAAAACCGTATCAGGATGATGGAACCTATGAGGCTGTGGAGGGCACTGATTTTGTTATTACCAGAGTTGCATTTCGAGATAACTCATCAAAATATTATATCAACAACCGAGCAAGTAATTTTACTGAGGTCACTAAAAAATTGAAGGGAAAAGGAGTGGACTTGGACAATAACCGTTTTCTGATCCTCCAGGTTTATGATTTTACTCAGAAAAATTCACAGCAATATAGTGTTTTTGATTGATTGCTTGTTTTGATTCGATACAAAATTCTTGTAGTTTGCAGGAAAATGTTCTTTTGCATTTATTATGATTAGTTCACCTTTCTTACTTTATGTTATGACTTGGTTGACCAGGGTGAAGTTGAGCAGATCTCACTTATGAAACCAAAGGCTCAGGGGCCCCATGATGAAGGATTCCTAGAGTATCTTGAGGATATTATTGGAACAAACCAATATGTAGAGAAGATTGATGAAGCCTTTAAACAGTGAGTTACTATCATCCTTTATCTTCATATATAATTAAGGATAAAAAAGTCTTATACCTTGCTTATGTTGATCTCTGTCACAAACTGCTACTGCAAGTTCTTTTTTTTCCGCAAAATTCAATGTGACCTTTAGTAATTAACCAAGCCTGGGACGTCATCTCTATGAGTATTGAACTGCTCCGATGTTATCAAAGTCACTGTAAGATATGTTAATTTAAAGGTTTTTGTGGTCCTTCCAAAGCATCTAGAGAATTTCATTGATTGTTCTCCCAACAAGGTCTTGTATTCTTAACTATATTACATTATCATACATCACTTCTCTTTCCCAAACCATCTAGAGAATTTCTTAAATGAAGTCACATGTGCTCTATTTTTTTTTTAATGTATCCCATTCTTAACTGTATGTTTCTCTGTTCTGCTTGCAAACACATTTGAGCATGTAAATGGGATCATATGAGTTTTTTTTTTGCTATATTCATCTTTCTTATTAACAGAATACTAATGTGTTTTTCTTTAGGCTCGAGGTACTTAATGAGAAACGTTCTGCAGCGATCCAAATGGTAAAACTAGCTGAGAAGGAAAGAGACAGTTTGGAGGTATATGGTTTCGTGCATATATGCCTGTTAATTTTAGTTGTTACAATAATATTTATGGCCTGTTTGCAACATTCTGCAGAATGTTAAAGATGAAGCAGAAGCTTATATGTTGAAGGAGCTGTCACTTCTGAGATGGAAGGAGAAGGCAACTAAACTTTCCTCTGATGATGCTTCTTCCCATGTTATTCAGTTGAACGAAAAAGTCTCAGATTTGGAAGAAAACCTTGCCACTGAGAGGTCACATTCATCATCTTAATTATTGGATAACTTCACAAACCTATCAATGTTAGAATAAAAATTATTCTCAATACAGGGAGAAGATTCAGGAGAACGTAAAGACCTTGAAGGAGATGGAGGCTGTATATGATAAATACTTAAAAAGGCAAGAGGTATTGACCATTGGTTGAAAAATTGATGTATTGCTAAATCTTATGCAGATTTCATTTGTTTCTGATTTTTTTATCCTTGCATTTCTAAAGGCATTTTCTATCATCTGATTTATTACAAAGACTGATCTTTAATTTGAAACTACTTCTTTGGTCGTCTTATATTTTCTAAAACATTCCACCTTTCTATTGGGGACATTTTCACTGCCGCAAAACTTCACATAACAGCAAAGTTAGACACATTCATCAGAAGATACAGTATTCACAAATATCGATGAGTTTTCTAGACTACTATATGAAGATGAATCTGGCCATTTGGATTTATGCATTTGGAGTTGGATATTAGTTTACTATGTATGAACTGGTCTATGTTAATAAGTCTACAAATCCAGCTGAAACAATTGTCTGAATTGATTGCCAGTACTTGCACTTATAGAATTAGGTGCTAAAAAAAGTTTTAAACTTAACATCATGTCTTGGTTATTTTACATAGAAAAAGCTTTCTGGTAAATTACTTCTCCAGGCTATTTTTACATAATGAAAGACTGGAGCTTTCTTAGTGTTGACTGATCAATACAACCCGCAATTTTTAGTTTTATTGTTACTTTGAAATATTTTGACTTTTGATGCATTTATTATGAATATGCATAATATCACCTTTATTGTTAGATTAATGATTTGAGTTGCATTCGAGAGCCTCAGCATTTTAACAGCAAAATGCTTTCATTACAAGATAAAATGTAGGCTATGAGCATGATAACAAGTATACATCAGGTGTATAATCAGTGTAAGATTCCACTGGAGATGAATTGCATGTCACTAGACACCCCTTCTATAGAATATACCTTTCCAGACCTCGAACAAGTGGAAGAATGGGTGATTAGGTGGATGGATTCGAGCTGAGTATCTTTTAGCCCATAGAGAAATATGGAGGACTCACCAATAAAACATGACCTTTAGCCATATGAAAAGGAAAACTGATAACAATGTCTAATACTGAGCTTCTTCGGGGAAATAAGATATCGACTAGATACTTATGCTTCATATTTACTAAGCTTTGTTATAAATATGTCATTTTCAACAAGCACAAGAGTTCTTGGTGACTGAAATGCAATTCACATAGGGATAAGATACTTGCATCAATACTCACATACTTCTTACCGCCATTAAAAAAGCTTTATTACAGTATCTCGATACAATGAATTCTAGACATGCTCATCTAGATGATTTATTATAGTTCTAGGCACATTACTACTTCTCTTGATTTCTTCTGGTTTGACTTTCCAAGTAGTCATTTTTGAGTCAACTACTGCTGTACAATGTTTTTTTTTGGTTTGTTTCAAGCTTTACCTGAGTTCTTCCTGGTGCAGTGATTTCAAATATTGCAGCTTGAATTTATTTTTCTTGACATTTAGATGCATCATTTAGGGTTTTTTTAAACATTAAATATATTTTATCCCCAAAATGTTTTTTGATGTTTGTGTCAACTGTTCAGGAACTCGATGCTGATATGAGGACATGCAAGGAGCAATTTAAGGAGTTTGAGCGGCAAGATGTAAAACATCGAGAAGATCTTAAGCACATGAAGCAGAAAATCAAAAAGTTGGAGGAAAAACTTGGAAAGGTATGATCTTCCTTGTTTATTCTGCTGCTTAGGATGTTGAAATGGTTCAGTATGGCATTGAACTGTTTAAAAAAAAAAATCCAAACTATAGAAGCAAACCTTACCAAACTGAATTGTCTTGGTTCCATTCGGAACAAATTCTTTCTCTATGTTATCTTTTAATCAATTATCATTACTATATTAAAATAAAATGTGAAGTAAACATATACCATTATTTATACAGACATATTTATCCAAAAAAATGAAGTTTCAATTTTGTTTCTAATTACCAAGCTTGAAACTGAACCAAATCATAACTTTTAAAGTACTGAATTAAAAAAGGTGGTATTTTTCTTTATTTTGAGTTGATCCATAAAATGGTTACCCTAGTCTACTGATTCAGATTGCAACTCTGAACATTATCTGAACGGCAGGACTCTGCAAAAATTGAAGAACTTGGTGCTGAGAATGAAAAATTGTCAGATCTCATTCCAAAACTTGAGGAGGAACTGCCTAAATTGCAGCAACTGCTGCTGGAAGAAGAAAAGATCTTAGAAAAAATTAAAGAAAGCTCTCGAGGTGATATTTGCAGAATATAGTCATTCAGTTGCTGTTAACTGTTTTTTTATAGAACTGGTAGTTACTGTTAACTGTTATTTCAGATAATTCTACTTTTTGTGTTGTTCAACATGCAGATGAAACTGAGAAGTACCGTTCTGAACTCAAGGAGGTTCGTGCAGAATTGGAACCCTGGGAAAACCAACTAATTGAGCATAAAGGAGCACTAGATGTTGCCTCTGCTGAAAGCAAGCTTTTAAGAGAAAAGGTGGTTTTCTGTTATCATTTATATGATAGTAATAGTGTCATTGATAATCCCCACACATTACTGCAAAGACATATATATTTGTTTTTTTTGAAATGAAGACAAATATTTGTTGAATTAGCATTATTTATTTTTCAGAATAGCTATGTCCATGGACATTGCTGGGAGAGTAGATAAATTACGACAATAAATTTAATGTCACCTAGCAATGAATAAATCTTGATTTGTTTTGTGTCAGTCTAGCATGGTGTAGTTTCATATATGCCTAAATTGTTTCATTATGGATAATTTTGTTGAACTTATATCATTTTATTTTTTTTGAACTCATTATGGAGAACGATCGGTCTAATGTTTTCATATTTTCAGCATGATGTTGGTAGGAAAGCCTTTGAGGATGCCCATCAGCAGATAAATGACATTATGGAGAAAATAAAAACAAAAGAGGAATATGTTGCAGAAGTTAAGAATAAGATAGCTAAAAGCAGGATTGAGAAAGAAGAAGCTCATAAGTTGGAACAAGTATAACATCTGTATCCTATCTACATTTTTCTCTGGTATTGCTTGGAAATTGAAAGGATTTTTCATTAATGATCAATTTAATTTCCAGGAATGCATAAAGGAGCAAGAATCACTTATTAGTCGAGAACAGGCAGCAAGGCAGAAACTTACAGAGATGATGTCTACTTTGGAATCAGAGCGGAACCGTGGTTCAGTTCTAAAAGCACTACTACAAGCTAAAGAGTCAAAAGACATAGAAGGAATTTATGGCCGATTGGGTGATCTAGGTGCAATTAATGGTATGGTCAAGTAATAGTACCTCTATATTTATTCCTTATGCATAATAAGAGTATAACATAATAGATTGGGTCTTTTCCTAACCACTTAAGTTTTGCAAAAAGGCCGGTCAAATTTAGCGTTACCAAGTTACTCCTCAACTACATGAAAGTGCGTGCAAGTGTGGATTAAGACATTTTCTAACAAAGAAAAACTTTTGAGAAAAATAGCCACCCAATAAAAACAGTTTATATTATTTATTACCTAAAATTGGAAAAGTCTATTAGTTATCTTGTGCTTATTAACAATCTTGGAAACTATTGCATGCTTGATATTCATTTTAGGTTCAGCAGGGCTGAACAGCTTTTTGCAAGACATTTAACCTACTGCCTTTTGAACCAATGATGGCACAGTTGGCAACTTCATTGTATATGAAAAATTTGCCATGCACTCTGTAAATTGTTTGTTAGGAGCTTATTCTGTGCTTCAGATAGTAGTTGCTTATCATGGTCTTGATGGTTGGAGCTGATGCTTAACTAGTTAAGATTAATACACTAAACAAATTTGAACTTGTTTACTGGCTTAATCGATGGTGAATTTCACTTGTAAACAGTCTAAGGTTTGTTGAACGAATGATTTATATTTGATATATTTTGATTTAGCTTCTAGATGTTATACATATTTTTTCCATTTGAACATGCTACTTTTTTTTCTCTCTCCACACATTATGATTTTGTCTGTTATTCTTGCTGATTACTTACTCGTTTGCAGCAAAATATGATATCGCCATATCCACAGCATGCCCTGGGCTTGATTATATAGTGGTTGAAACAACTGCTGCAGCACAAGCATGTGTTGAGTTGCTTCGCAAGAAGAATCTTGGCATTGCAACTTTCATGATTCTAGTACTGGACTCCTTTCTTACATTATGCTTTTCAAATTGTCACACTTTTGTTTATTTACTATAGTTTGGAGATGGGTCTGCAATATGACAAATGCATCTGGCATTTTTCTTTTGAATAGCTCTTTTCATATATATGCATTGCTCACATGTGCACTCACTCGAATAAAACATTAGTAAATATGATGGAATGTCCAAAATATTTGAGCACATTACATTGTTCAATATGCTTGGAAGAACACTCATATCATCAGTGTAGCAGTAAGGGAATAGTGAAGCTTAATTACTGCATTAAAAGGGACTGAAACAGGATTGATACATTAAGGCTCCTGATTCAAACTAAAAAATTTCGAAGCTTGTTGTCTATCTTTTTAGCATATGGAGTATAGCTGCATGATAAACCTAAATAAATTTTATGGCAAATTGAATGTTCAAATACTTGTAAGTATTGGTTTGAGCATGCTAGACTGGCACATATCTTAGTAGACCAAATTGTATTAGCCAGTGTCATCCTAAAAAAAGCTAATATAATATTATATTTTGTCTGATTCCAGTCCTTGGAGCAGTGCGTATCATTCTAATTGGGCATACAAAATCCTTGTTTTAGAACATAACCTAGCATTTACCATGTACTTGTAGGTAAAGTAGTCGGTCCTATTACTGTATGTATCTCGGGGAGCCAAAATAGGGCTTTGCTGCAGAATTAAAAAATAAATGAGAAAAAATGAGCTTTTTTTAGAATCATGTAAAGCCAATGTTGCGTATGATAAAGAAAGATTATATGTTATTTTCATTTTTATCATGTCTATAGTGAACTAGAATCCTGCATATATTTTGATCCAGGAAAAACAAGTAGCTCATCTTAGCAAGCTAAAGAGCAGAGTTACTACACCTGAAGGAGTTCCACGTCTTTTTGATCTTATTACTGTAAAAGATGAGAGGTTAAAGTTGGCCTTTTTTGCGGCACTTGGGAACACTGTGGTGGCTAAAGACCTTGATCAGGTTTTACTTTTACTCTTTGCATGAGTTCATCTTCCATGTCTAGTCCTTTTATCATCATAATTTATTGTTAGTTAATATAATTCACGACCTGTGAACTGCACTCTTCTTTTCATCTGGTGACTATACATCATAAGTTCACATTGAGGCACTTGACATTTTTTTACTAATGCTGACCATTCTTAAATGCTACAATGATTTGATTTCAAAATTTCATGCACAATTTATAGGTGAGCTACTCCTTTTGAAGCTCATACAGGAATCTACATATAGGAAATTTTAGCCACTTTTTTGTTATTAAATGAATAAATGTTGACTTAACTATATTTGGTGATAAGTTTGGTGTCATAATTATATATTGGAACAAATTAGTTGCCATAAAGGGATTTTTTTTGCATTTTGTACTTCTAGGCCACTAGGATTGCGTATAGTCAAGACAAAGAGTTCCGACGTGTTGTGACCCTAGAAGGTGCATTATTTGAGAAGTCTGGGACAATGAGTGGTGGTGGCAGCAAGCCCCGAGGTGGCAAGATGAGTACATCTATTAAGGAAAGTGTTTCAGGGGAAGACATTGCCGTTTCTGAGAAAGAGCTAGCTCAGCTTGTTGACCTACTCAACACTTTACGTCAAAAAATTGCTGATTGTACAAGACGTTATCAGGCCTGTGAGAAGGCTGAAGCCCATTTTGAAATGGAGTTAGCAAAAACTCAGCAGGAGGTTTTATTTTTCTTATACTATGCTTATCCCTTTACAAAAAAGCAATGTTTTTATGTATCTAATGGCCTGTGGTATTTGTTGTACTTTGTGAACTCTTCTACAGATTGATAGCTTGAAGGAACAGCACAGTTACATAAAGAAACAACTCGAGTCACTGAAAGCTGCATCAGAACCAAAGCAAGATGAATTACACCGTCTCAAAGAACTAGATCGTATTATATCTGTCGAACAAAATGAACTAGAGAGGCTTGTTAAATGTTCTAGTACACTTAAAGAGAGAGTAAGTGGCTTAACATAGTTACAGAATTTTGAGGATTCTTGCGAGTTACAAAGTTATTCTAGGCCCAATTACTTGTCTTACTTTAGAGATAATAGTTGATGAATTTCACTGCTTGGCATGATCTTGTATTGATTGGTATTTCCTTTTCCTTTTTATGTTGCTTTAGGCTTCTGAACTTCAGAAAAAAATAGAAAATGCAGGCGGCGAATTGTTGAAAAATCAGAAGTCAAAAGTCACAAAGATCCAAGCAGTGAGTGTATATCATTTTCATTATTGTAAAAGTTTCAGAAACAGTGTAGTTACTATTTTGATGTTGCAGGATATTGATAAAACTAGTACTGATATCAACCGACACAGAGTTAAAATAGGTACAGGCCAAAAAACGCAAGAAAAGTTGAAGAAAGGAATTGATGAGGCAAATAGAGAGAAAGAAACACTCCTCCAGGAGAAGGAGAAAATGCTAACTATTTTCAAAGAGATAGAACAAAATGCTTTCGAAGTCCAAGAAAACTACAAAAAAACTGAAAAGGTATCTATAAGATTCCCTTTTTCTTTTTAAAAGTACTTTGTTCACAATTCATTTTTTTCCTCTACTGGCTCTCTTACATGCTATCACTTTCTTCAGCTCATTAATCAGCACAAAGTTGTTCTTGATGAAACAAAAATGAAATACAACAACCTCAAGAAAACTATGGATGAACTGCGAGCTGCAGAGGTTGTATTTGTATGAAATAATTATTCACATTCAAGGACTTGTCTTTAATACCATGTATGCCATGCACAGGTCGATGCTGATTATAGACTGCAAGATGCAAAGAAGCTCAGAAAGGACCTGGAGATGAAGGTCAAAGCATTAGAGAAAAGGCTTGAGGATACACAGAGAGACCTTGTTAAACACATGGATCTGTAAGTATGGTCGTATATCTAGCATATTAAATAGCTGATTGTCTGTTCTCTTTCCAAAACTGTATATTACCTTGCAGAATAAAAAATGATGCACTCGATGCCGAAAAGGTTCAGGCTACATTATCTGACGAGTCACTGCAAAGTTGTGATATGACGAGAGCAATGGAAATGGTTACGTTGCTAGAAACTCAGCTGAAGGATATGAATCCCAACCTGGAGTCCATTTCAGAGTATTTATTTTTTCTTAATTGGTTTTTCATACAGTATTTGTAGTGTCTATAGTTTTCAAATATTACTTGTTTATCCAGATATCACAAAAAAGTAATGTTGTATAATGGACGAGTAGAAGAGCTGAATGCTGCAAAGCAAGAGTGTGATGAGCTAAAAAAGCATTACGATGGATTGAAAAAGAGAAGGCAAGTGCATGCTTCCTGAATTCCTTAGTTTCAGTTCGGATCTGCTTATCCTGTGATAATGCCATGTTCTTTTTTCTTAACTTACGCGCACCACAACCTAATTGTGATTCAGGTTGGATGAGTTTATGGCTGGATTCAATATAATATCACTGAAGTTGAAAGAGATGTATCAGGCAAGTCAGATAATATTTTACTTTTCATAGGGCGCATATAATTGTAAATTGTTTTTTTTTTCTGCTTAATTCCTTGTATAACTGTTTGTAGTATTCATGAGAAATAAACAACACAAACTGACCGCAGTAACTAGATTATTGAGACATACTGAGTGATTATTGCATGAATCACAGATGATCACTCTAGGAGGCGATGCAGAACTTGAACTAGTGGACTCACTGGATCCTTTCTCCGAAGGTGTGGTTTTTAGTGTAAGACCACCAAAGAAGAGCTGGAAGAATATTGCTAATTTGTCTGGCGGTGAAAAGGTTTGTTCTAATTTTTGATGTACGGTAATTCTCATGCTTATTACTGAAGCCTTATTCTTGACACACTTCAATTCTACTCTTAGTGTATGACATATTACCGTTTGTTTTCTTTCATATTTTTACTGTATATTTTTCAAGGGCATATGCATCAGCATGTTTTTTCTTGCTGGCATTTTCTTATCGATGCCTTTTAGTTTTCGCTTTCCTTGCAAACCTTATGATAGCCAAGTATATAATATCTAAACATGTGCAGCAGAAATGCTACTTGAGTTCTTTCATTTTGAATATTGTGCTTGCTGTATGAATTCTTGTTCTGACTTCTGAGTACGTCCTAACTCAGATATGCATGTTACACTTAGGTTTTAAGATATGCCTGCACTGTGCACGTATGCTAGTGACCTAGGACATAAAACTCAGTTGGGTTGCCCTATGTGTGAAAAACGCCAGCAATGATACTGTGATATCTCTTTGAGACATGCTGATGTATATAATATACAAGACTTAAAATACTGTCGATTAAAATACTATCAATTGCAGTTGGCTCTTCAGGGATGAGTGATTCATATGATGGTGCATATAATATGTTTGTTGGATTGGGTTTGTCTAGCATAAGTATTGTATCCTGCTATGTTTTTAGGTTTCACGAATCCTTATTTGAATCGCAACACTATAATGGATTCTAGATAAAGGCCTAACTAGGACTCTTGAAAGGGATGGATGCATTCTAAATATGGTCCGCGTTGTGCATGGTTGTTCCATGTTTACTATCCTGTTTCTTGTAAAACTTTGAATTGGCCAGTGTGTTTCTATTAACTATATTTTCTAAGCAGACTCTCAGCTCGTTGGCTCTCGTCTTCGCCCTCCATCACTACAAACCCACACCTCTCTATGTTATGGATGAGATCGATGCAGCACTCGGTAAGTTTTCTACGAACCAGTTGTTGAATCCACTTCTTTGTTCGATCAACCGTCTAACCCTTTTATTTTTTTCACCTCTTCAAGATTTCAAGAATGTTTCGATCGTGGGGCACTACGTAAAGGACCGGACTAGAGACGCGCAGTTTATCATCATTAGGTAACAATGCCTCTATGTGAACATAAAAAAATATAATTCTGAAATTGCTCCATGTTCTTCTGCAGCGTTTTCCTTCTGTTTTAGACGCTTGCTTCTCTTACACCTGAATCTCCACTGCAGCCTGCGGAATAACATGTTTGAACTGGCCGATCGGCTTGTCGGCATTTACAAGACCGACAATTGCACAAAAAGTATAACGATCAATCCTGGGAGTTTTGTAGACTGCGGGAAGGTTGCTTAATGCTAAAATTTATCTCATCGATAGCCAGCTTGAGAATGAGCAAGGATTTGAAGGCCATTTGTGGTGTGTATTGTCTTATACCAATTCTATATCTATCATTAAACTTTTTTTTTTCTTTTCCATCTTACTAACGCAAGAGATTGATCTCCTTGATCAAATCTTATTGCTAGCTTCGGTGAAAGGGATGAAACACTTGCTTCATCATTGCATTAACAAGTACCTAATACTTTTGTCTTTGTAAATATTATTAGTAGTTGTGATGCCATGCTAATTGTGTACAATATGCTTTAAATTATGTTATGCGAAAAAAATCTTGTTTCATTCTGTGCTATTAGTCTTTTAGTGTCTACTACCAGTTTTGAATTCATCATCATCGTCAGTTTCGGCTAATTGCTTCTTAGTTATTATGATCTCGGTCTTTTTTAAAGTAATTGTTTGAGTATGTATATATAGAAATTAGCGAAGACATTACAAATTAATAAAATATATCATAACAATAATAGAGGATTACAAACTACGTTATAAGTTTAAGAGGCCAAGACAAACCGGTTAAATCAAGATACTCAATAGAAGCATTGGGCTGACAATAAATATATCCTCTCATTTACATAAGTCAAAATGAAGAAGAATCTCCAACAAAAAAACCCCTAAGACTTGGATTAAAAGTGTTCACGGATCTCAAAGATAACGCCGATTTCCAATCTTCCTTGACACGCGAAAAAATTTAAATAAAAAGAACAACTTGATCATTTTTCCCCTTTTTAGTTTAACTAATTAATAAACACATAAAAGAAAGACCCGTTGTTTTGCTCATTAATTACAAGACCGTCACTTGTTCAAAATTACGACTCTGCCCTTCTGTCGCCTCCGGCCCGCCGCACCAACAGCAGCTCGTACTCCTCCGCGGACCTCGCCGCGAACTCCGCCAGCGAGCTCACCGCCACCGACATCCCTGCGCACAGCACTCTCCTCGCCATCTCACCCACATCCACCGCTGCAGCCGTCGCCGCCCCCGCCCCCGCGAACGCGCCGTCTTCCTCATCCCTCTCTCCTCCCTGCCCCTCCCCCTCCCCCGCCGCCATCCCGCTGACCGACCCGATCCCCGCCGCGAAGAAGTCGAGGCCGTCCACCACCTGCGCCTCCCCCACCGACTCCAGCAGCCGCGACCATTGCACGCACACCCCTGTCACCGGCGGCGCTCCTGACGAAGACCGCGGCGGGGAGAGGGGAGACCGCGCCCCCTCGCCGGGGTCGCCGCACCGAAGCGCCCACCCGGCCAGGGCTCGTGCGTACGCCCGCTGCGCCGAGACCCACGCCTCGAGGCAGGCACGCCAATTCCGGAGCTCGGCCTCGAGAGCGGCTGCAAGCCGGGGGCTCCGCACCACCGGCGGCACCTCCTCCGACGCCTTCCCGGCGGAAGACCGGATCAGGAGCTTGGCCTCGTCTATCGTGCGCTTCTGCATCCGGTGGCAGTCCGCCGTGGTCCGCCACATCTTCGCTAACCTGCGCCGGAAGGCAAACATAGGCAAAAAAATAATAATTGGATGGACGTGATTCGATGCTGCTTCTGAACCAGTGGACCACATCTTACTCATTAAAGCAATGCAGGTAAATAAACTAATAACAAGAGAAAGAAAACACGCAAACAAATGCAGCAGAGCTGCAGAGCCCACAATTTAATGTCTCATCTCCCAATGCTTCCAGAATCAATCAACAATATTCTCTGTTCTCTGTGGCCCCGATCCTAAAACTTTGCGTTCGTAATTTAATAATGAAAATTTAATTCATACGATGAAATGGTGGTGGTAGGTGCAGCTGACAAAAGTAAAATCCATGAGAGTGACAATTTATTGCTGCACCAAATTCTTATCTGTATGATGGGTAGATATCATTGGCATGTCTAAAAAGTCTCAACTCACACAAGCTTTTACTTCTTCAGAGAATATTATCAGATGATTGCTTGTGTAATCATTACAACCATTGCTCTGCCTGCAGCTTTCTTGGGATTACATTTCATCACTGGAAGGGAATCAACTTTAGCTTCATGAAGAAAAGCAGTCTTACCTCTGATGAAATGAAATGAAGAAGGGCCTCTATCTGTTTGGAAAATACTAATAAATGAAAGGAGTTAACTGAATGCAATGCTGAGATGAAGTTTGGTATCTGAGAGTTGATGCTGAACAAGAGTAAAGTGATAGGTTTGGACCAAAATAAAGTTGATGCTGAATCCTTGGAAGATTGCTGAAGTAGAATATATAATATTGTTCATTTCAAAACATGCATTTTTTGCGCTTTATGCTCCGACTGCATTGTAGGCTGTGGAGACATTACCTATGCAATATAATTATTTGTCGAAGTAAATACACACTCCTGAAGATGGATATTAAAGCTTTATAATCTCAGAGGACTCCCTCACATGAACTAAAAATTAAATCATGTGCCTTCCTATAAGAAATCTCCAGTTTTTAGTTTCACTCCCTGATCAGTTTACTACTCTGTTGGTATGATTAGACTGTGTCTAAATGATCTTTTTGTTCTGGATAGTCTGCTCTCTTTAACCTGCATTCTGAATAGGAGAAGAACTGGATGTGACCTAGGAGAAGAAGCTTTTGACTTGATGACATAAAACGACTGACCTAAATTATCCACAAAATTATCACATGAGACTATACTTATTGACGTTGGACTGCAGTCGTGAAACTCGATCGCAGTCAAGATCTTGATAAAGGCAAACAAGGTGTTGGCGTGCTTCAGGAAACAGACAAAAGCAAGTGAAGGACATGCAATGGACCTAAAGGTGATGGATTTCCTAAAATATTAGGATCCTTATTCTGCTCAGAATCTAGGGATAAATACTACATTATGAGTAAGGTCACGTCTTATGCTGTTAGAACTTTTTTTAGCTTGTCCTTTCAAATATGATTTCAACTTGCAATGATCAATCGGCAAACCTAATTTCTAGTGTAAATACAAATATCTTTTCCTTTTGTTTTCCAAGGAGGCCTAGATGAAAAAAATGTGCATAGGTGTATGTTTTAGTACATTTTGGGGAACAAGACGGAACGGGATAAGATCTATGAGAAATTTATCCCTTTCATAAATAAAGTTGACACTTCCACATGCAGTGGTTGTTGCTCTGAAAAGATTGTGCAGGAAACCTGAGCTCAAATGCGTTATAGATAAAAGCCTATGGAGACTCATAATCCCTTTTCTCCAAGAAAAGTAGAGATTAGACTTGGGATGTATACCTTATGAACTTTAGCATATTCAAATTCTTCTGTGGAATCGTTGGTGCTGAATGTACGGCTTGTTAAGCATGTAAAATGTTTAAACCACAACTTCCAGATCATATTTGTTTAAACAACTGTAACTGAATATGAAAATTTCCATGCATTTTTCCCAAATTCCTCTACTGATAGATAAAGCAAAAGTTTAGAGCATACCCTTGCAACAATTCGATCAGCTGTGGATGCAGTTCCTCATCCCGTAACGTCTCGATTCTTTTCGACACTGACTCAACTGATTGTATCGACACTTTTAACCGTGTATGTAGATCTCTTACAACCGTTCTTGTCTTATCAACGGCAGAATGCACTTCGCCATGCACACCTTGGCTCTTCATCTGCATGTATTTCTTCTCAAATGCTATTCTTATGCGTTCTCCTGCCTGCATCGTAATACGCATGGCCTTAAATTCCAGACTTCCAGTGAAATGCTTTGTACCCTTCTACAATTGGTTAGAGGTAAAAGTCAAACAATTACCTTAACCTCCTCATATAACTTCTTCTCCCATTCATATAATCTATCCAATGTTGACTGATGACTTCCTGATATCATAGAGGATTCCTCCGAGTAGTCACTGCCGCTTTCATAACCATCACATCCTGAACTGGAAGTTGGATGAAAGAACCGAGAAGATGATGACCGTGATGACCCGGACCGGAAGAGGGAAACAGGGTTGATAACCTTAACTGCACAGGAAAAGAAGATATAAATCCAAAATAATAGTCAGAAAAGCATTTCATAGTTCATACTACACGTCAATGGCTCGAAGAATGTACCAGCAAGTTCAGTTGAAGTTGATGAGTATTGAGCTCTGTTTGCTTCTAACAACGCTGAGACCTCATGAGCACAGTTGCAAATCTGCATGAATTGGCTCTCAATGTCCTTCATGATCTCACCCATGTTTAGTGGTCTTCGGTTTAGGAACACAGTAAAACCAGGGGTTTCTTCTGCGGACTTTCGCTTGCCTACCACTTCTTTCTCTTTAGTTAACTTGAATTTTAAGTCATCTTTTGTTTCTGATGCTTCCGTATTGCCCTTATGCTTGCTCTGAGAATCCTTACCCCCACGCACTTTACTCTCTTTACTTTTGCCTCCTGAAGAATCTATACTTGTAGTGCTTTTTCTAGTCTGATTTGAATTGACTTCACATCTCTCATGCTGGCTTTCTGGCTCCACAGGTTCATCTTCCCCTCTTGATCCTTCTTCCTCCAATTCTGGGATTCCTTCTTCTTCTCTAACCTGCCTTAGTCCTGCTATGTCATCATCATTCATCTGATCAAGAGTGTTGTGGTATGAGTACCCATATGTATCCAGTGAGGAGAAAGGGTTCCAGAAGGAGTCCCACGGTTGATTTTGAGGTGACGTTGGAGGAGGGTAGCTCGGCCTATCATATGCCGAAGTGTAGAATGAGGAGTTCAGAGGTAAAGCTTGTGGCCCGAAAAATCCATCACCTCCATAGTTATCAGTAGGATAGTATGAGTTAACTCTCACCGTTTCTACAGGTTGAGGGCTCTCTTCAACAGAGACTGATGAGTTTGCTCCTGATCTCATGTATCTTGCAATATGATAAGTAGTGCCTCTCTTGGTGTGGTACTCCGCTGATGCCGAAGACTTGAGTGGAACTCCAAGGCTTTTATCAGATGATCCACATGACATGAATGGAATGCCGATCAATTCCGGGCTCAGTTTCTTCACAGGAGTGAACGGCGGTGTGGTGAATGAGTCTGAGAACACATCATGGTGCTCATCTCCATCGACGAATTCGCGGAGCGCATGGGAGACTCGCTTTATGGATTGAATATACGCAATGTGGCCAGAGGCGAAGCGGATTCTCTGCTCGACAGCCTGCTTGATGAGATTGCGCCGATCCTTGCAGAGCTGGACAGCCTCCTCATCTTCCAACCTCGAAGCAGAACATCCCATCTCTTGAAGGCTTGTTATATCAGTTCTTCAGAATGAAATCACAGACATGACTACAGAAGCAAAATAGATATTTGTGTCTCAAACTCATAGCACCCTTCGCTGCTTTTCCAGAAATTTACCCCCAGTTATTATTTTCTGCAATCTTCAGAAATCGGAAGATTTTAGTATGGACTTACAGCAAAGTGGAGATATCTGCAGCTTCCTTCCTTGGATCTTCTCATCACCTCCTACTCGTTGCAGAAAATATAGCAAACAGTAGCCCTTGGCCAGTTTGAATCTTCAGAAGATAATATTTTTGTCAGTTTTTCCCCTACTCATAAATTAATTACCTCTTTAAAGCACATATTTCCTTGCAGTAGGCAAGGACTGCAATATATTTATTGAAGAAGATAAAGTTTAATTATGCTAGTGAGTGAAAAATAATGGACTTATTCGGATAAAATATACAATTACTGCTAGAGAAATCTCAAGGCCATCAGAATTTTCACTTTCAAACACATTCATGAAAAGAACAATTACCAGAAAAAAAGAGACACGTGTGTAATAAAGAAGATGACGGTATTCTATAATGCAAGTCTAGATCTCAAAGAGAGAAGAAGAAGCAAAAAATAAATGAAGACTACACCAAACGAGAAAAAAAAAACACCCTAGAAACTAAATGTGAAAGGTTAATCACGACTCTAGGTGAAGCTTCGTAAAGGAATAATTCTATCATCACAAGAATAAATCAAAAACTCAAAAAAAAAGAGAGGACAAAGCAGTAAAAGCTTGGCATTAAATCCCTGCGAATTGTGCAGTTGAGCTCTCAAAAGCGGAAGCAGAAAAATGGCAAAAGGGGTCATAAAAGAAGAACAACAGAAACCCCTTCCCTTCATTATTGGAAACACATTAACTCTCCCTTCCGCCATCATCGTCGTCTCCAAACTCTAAAAAAAATACGCAAAAAAGAAAGGAAAAGCGAGCGGGAGAGGAGATCAGAAAGGAGCCAGATGCGATGTCCAACCTTCACCTCGAAGCGAGACTCCCTTCTCCCCCAATTCGATTCGCTTGCAGCAGATCACGCTCGGGGAGGAAGAGGAAGAGGAAGAGTCTTGTAAAAGAGAGGGAGAGGCAACGGTCAAATGGGCTTGAAGAAGAAAGAAGTGAAGCGGAGAGGAAGAGAGCGAATTTAAAGGGCGACGGAGGGCGGAGAGAGTACACTTCGGCATGATATTTTGCCCTCTTAGTTTCTCATAATTACAGGAACACCATCGAAGCTTTCTGTTTGGTAAAAGACAGAGTTCTTTGCATAGAAATCCTTCACGTTTCAGGTATTTATAAAGAAACCCTCAATTTCTCTCAGTACAATATAAAGGGTTAATACCGTATAAAGCATATAGTTTAATATTTTAGTTAAAAATTCACATATAATTCTCAAAACATCGGCAAACAAAGCAAATTAAAATAGTAATCAGTAATTAAATAAATAGCATTTGGAGTATATATATATATATATTAGGGATATCATAATAGTTTAGTTTAGAATATTACGATATATTCTTTATTATTATATTTACTCAATATAACCTACAGTACATGAAACAAATAAATTCTCTATAAAATAAGTTATACCGACTTAAATATTGTATAATTTTTATGGTGAAATAAAAGATGTATATTTTTTCTTTTATATTATTTGGTTCCATAAAAAAGGTATATACAATGCATCTTTGGATATTTAATATTTTGCACAGGATTGGAAAGTCAATGGTGCACTAATTTTGACAGAAGTAGGGGATTTGAAATAATCCATGGTAAGAATATAGGGCAGTATAATTGTTTCCGGTCTTTAAAGAATTGGAGTAGGAGGAGGAGGAGAGGAGAATTTTAAAAGCCATAATAAAGCAAATAATATTATTTGATTCGGCCGGATAAAGCAAAAGGGTAATTTGTGTGTGTGTGTGTGTGTGTGTGTGTGTGTGTGTGTGTGTGTGGGGAAAGAAAAGAAAGAAAGGCAGGAAGGAAGGGGAAAAGAGAAAGAAAAAGATTCGGGCCCATTTAAAGGGCGCTCCTTCCGGGCGGCTGCCTCGAATTCCGATCTCCTCCATCACATCATTTGAAATTACTACCACATCCTCCCCCCGTTTATTCTGCTCTATTTTTTTTAAAAACCACCATTTACGGCATTCACGATCATCCATTTATTCACTCGTTAATCGTGGATGATTATAATCGTGAATGGATCTCCTTCTTCAACGATGATGATGATGATAATAATAATAATAATAATAATAATAATAATAATAATAATAATAATAACCGGACCGGCTATTGAGGGGTTGGTTCGAATTACTACGAATGTAAATAAGATCAATCATTCAGCCTTTTATTTTATTTGTTTAATTTTTATCATATATATCACGGGTCTTTAAAAAAAGTATCATAGCATATTTACGAGATTGCCATACTTGTAGAAATAAAAAATAAAAAAAATCAAGCGCTTCTGTTCTTCTCTCACCACCGTAATTTATTATTTTGCTAAATATAAATAATTTATTAATTACGAGTGAAAACAGTTAAAATATTTTCCCTCTAACCTATGACCTTATACTGTCTATAATTAATATAATATTTTGTACCAAATAAAAGGCTAATCTAATTAAAATAGTAAAATTTGATGTCGAAGCTT
Source organism: Thalia dealbata (assembly GCA_030544415.1). Taxonomy (NCBI): domain Eukaryota; kingdom Viridiplantae; phylum Streptophyta; class Magnoliopsida; order Zingiberales; family Marantaceae; genus Thalia; species Thalia dealbata. Next base: position 20,429,122 of record CM060458.1, read on the forward strand.
TCTGTACTCAAAGAACATAATATCACTGATTTATTTTTTATTTTTATTAATGGTATGAAATGATTATTAATTTTTTTAGTTGGGATATTATGAAAGTAAAAGTATTTAGTTAAAAAATCAATGCCTGCTAAAATTATGATATGTCTTATTTATTATACTATGTACTTTTTAATATATAGAAAAAAAATATTTGTTAGGGGGGAAAAAACACACACACAGGTACGATGAGACAAAGACAAGGGGTAGGCAGATAGGGGTAGGGTAGCCAGCTTAGCTTCTTAGCTTATTCTTGTGGTGCTGGGGGATAACCCTACAATAGATGGACATTATTCTCCTCTCTCTCATCTTCTTATCTTTATCTCACGTAGGAAAGAACAAACTCTGCCTTCTCCTTCACTGCAAATGCCTTGTTATTTTCACTGTCCTCCCTCCCAGGTAAGTACACATCCCCTTAAGTTTCCAACCCACAACGCCCAATATATAGATATATAATCTTATACGTTAAGTTTCACCAGCTTAGAAATCTCTTCTCAGATGCATGATCTAACAGCGATGGCAGGGAACATGAAGAATCTTAAGATTCTTCCTTCCACAGTGGACTCTGCATCGGATGGATCCAATTCCAAACCTAAGCAAATGGGATGGGCGCATGAGACGACCTCCTCCTCACAGGTCACACTTTTGCGTCGTATAACTTCGTTCGCTCTTCTGATCTCCTATCCCCACACTCGTCGTTTTCTGGATACAATATTGCAACATGGGGATTTTTTTCTTAATAAAACACAGACGCTGACACATGAAGAGAATCAGATAGGAAGCCTTGCAGTTAATTTCTTAAGGTCACTGTTATAAAGAAATCATCCTCAAAATGCTAAAAGGGGGGGTCTTTAAAAATAAGCTTTTGATCATCCCAAGGGTGGGCAGGACAAAGACAAACTGCAACACCTTCGAGAGCAGCCAATTCAGCATCTTTTGATCTTTTCTTTTTCTCTTCAAGGGTTTCAAATCGAAAAGAAAGAGGGAGAATTAGACCAAGTTCTCGATCTTTGAAAAAGTTGCTCCTCCTTGCTACCAAATAATAATAATAAAAATTAGGAACAGCTCTTTACTCTTGATTCCTCCGAACCGGCCCAAATCAGTCGAATACATAAAACAAACAGCTCCGTCTAATGTACTGTTTCTTAATCCAGTGATCTCAGCAGCTCCATTTATCCTCCTGCCACACTTTCTCATCTCCTTTTCTTCTTCTTCTTCTGAATGATTCACTTATGTCCTCAAAGCATTCAGATTATATTCTTATATCCAAAGAGTACCCATTTGTTTCTTTTTTTTCCCCCTTAAAAAAAGTAACCCGAGGACTTAAGAATAAAGGCAGCCCCAACAAAGAGATGTTTTTTTTTAAAGAAAAGAAAAAAATATTAGTAGGTACAAATTACCCTATTACATAGACATCAAAATCTAGTTGCAAATATTTACAGTTAGTCCTGTTTTATTTTTAAAAAATTAATCGACAACAGCAGCACTAACATTTGCAAATGGATCTTAAAGGGTCCAGGCCCAACCCGCATCCAGAAATGCCCCAGCAAAGGCATCCTCCCAACTATGGAAAGCGAGCATTGAGATTTTTTTATAAAAAAATTAATCTCAAGAACCTAAATTTTCTACGTGTAGCAGTTTTTTTTTAAATTCAAATCGAGCTATCCACCATATGATTATAGGGCTCCTATTCAATTAATATTGTAGAATTTCTATTTTATTACTGTTTATTATTCAGTTATTGAGAACTTAATAAATATATTTTTTAAATAAAAAAAACTGTCAAATGGACATAGACTTTTTTAATAGTATAATACGTCACGTGCTTATTATTGGTTTTACCGAGTTCGAAGAAGGTGAATGGTTCGCCTTTTCGTCACGCGCGGAAATGCGAGGCGTTGCACTTGTCGAAACAACGCTAATTCCAGTTTGACCCCTGTAGTCTTTGAATTTATATCCATTTGATCTCTTACACTACTCTCGAATTAAATACGATTATATTATTATTGATCTACATGCCAATTAAGCTAATATTATGTATTTTTTAGTCTAATTTTTACATATAAATTATGCTTAAAATTTTGGAGAAAATGTAAATTTTGCTCTCCCGTATGCATGGCAGTGAAGATTTATATAAAGAATAAGGGCCAGTTTATAATAAAATAAATTGAAGGATCAAATTGATAATCATACGAACTACATGGACTTAAAAAAGAAAGTAAACCTACGGAATGGGAAGGATATTTGCTGCCATTGGTGGGCGAGGGAAGCGCTCCCATTGGCCTGACTCCTACGTTGATCCCTACCTCCGTGGTCCCACCGTCTTAGCAAATCATGAAGCGGGTACGCGGCCGAAGCGTAGCATCTCGGTGGAACAATTCTCAGACGAAAGAAGAGTCCTTCCGTACGGAGGACGCTCTCCAAAAACTCCTCTGAGCAGAAATCCTACAATTCGCCAAACAAAGACCGGCCGACGTGTCCGGGCCCCACGTCCGCTCCGTGTTTCGGCGGCTCGTCTCAGTTGCGCACCTGCAATTGTTGGACGGGATCCTCATTCCTCAGTCCGGGACGACGTTAGAAAACTATTTGATGAAAAGAGAACGGTTCTTTTTTGTTTTGTTTTTTTAAGATTCCTCCGGTTTCCCCAAAACGCCCCTCCTCTCTCCGCTCGCTCGCCCCCTCCGCTTTTCGACTCATCGAGCCCTATCGAGCCTCCGCGAAGCCCGCGCGATCCATGCCGCCGTCAATCCCTGCGCCGATTGGAGGTCCGTCGTCACTGTTCTTCCTCTGTTCTCTGCCCTTTTTTAATGGATTTTTCTTTTTCCAAGTTTTGTTCGATGCCGAGACTGTGGTCTGACCGTGTTGTTTCATTCTGCTCATGGAACTGGTGTTTGGGGAGATGGATCGCTCGAAGAAGAAGTTCTATTTGATTCTACCTTCTTTTTTTTTGTGTGTGTATTTGGTTTCAAGAGGAAGAAGGGAAAGGAGTTTTCCGGTTTCATGATTGCATCACGAGTAATACTGAAGTGGAATATTGAAGATGCTTTTGCTTGAGTGTGATATTTGCGGTATTGGAATAGGTGGTACCTTGGTGGCTCTTATGGTGGTGGGATTGGCTTATGTCGAATTCGCTTCTATGTTTTTGCGAAATGAAGGAACTCATGGAGCATTTATTTGGCGGCTGCAGGAATCTGAGTGACGGTGACGCTTTTTTGTTATCATTGGAAAAATCTAGCGATTTTAGGGGTTTGATAAATAGAGTAGAAGAAGTTGCCGGGCTTAGAAATCTGAGGGGGAAAAAATCTAGTTTCGGTTTAATTTCTTAATTTTGGAGTATAATCTTCTCCCATTGGGTTTGGAGTAGATTTGGATTTTTTTCATAGTTAGTATGCCCTTCAGAAAGTTGGTCTATATTTTGAGGATTATTATCTCTGTCTCCGTTGGGCTCATTGGGTACTTAATTCTCGTCGTTTTTAATGCTCTCTTGTTCTCGCGAGTGATTTTTTAGTCTAATTTTCAATTATATTTTGGTATTTTCAGTACCTAAAATTTATACTTCGGAGCATTTATCGTTTTATTTTGAATTGATACTACAGATTGTTAATGTTTTACATGTGTGATTTTAACTTGTGATTCAGGCTCCTGGAACATCAAATAACCAACAGATACTCGTCTTGCGTTCCTATGAGCCTCCAGGAATTTTATGCTGCAGGAAACTTTCAGTCGTTGAAAATTAATGGTCCGATGGAGGAGTGATGATTGGACAAGCACGGGTTGGCGGGCACTGGTGGCCTAAAAATTATGCCTGCCCCACGCAATAGAGCTCCCTCAAGGAGGCCTCTATGGATCATCGGTCTGGTATTCTTTGTGTGCATGGCGCTAATTGCACTTTACGTCTATCCCCCACGGCGTTATTCGGCATGCTACTTCTTGTCTTCCAAAGTCTGCGGCCCTTTTACAGATTGGCTTCCACCTGTACGGCGGGCTAGGGTTTATACTGATAATGAGCTTGCTGTGCGTGTTGTGTTTCAAGAGATTCTATCAATGTCAGCTGCTGAGTCAAAGAACCCTAAAATTGCTTTCATGTTCCTAGCACCAGGTTCACTGCCTTTTGAGAAGCTCTGGGAGAAGTTCTTACTGGTATAAATCTTTATCTTGGATTTCATCTTCCAAATTACCATTTTTCTTGGGTATACTTGAACCCTTCTGTGGTAACTGGTTTCTAAATATCTTGAACATTCACCATTATATAGCAACCACTGACAATAGTTACACCTTATACGTATATTTGTGATAGTGAATAGGTACGGTGGTTCAGTTGATGTTTTTTGACATCATGTAACAGCCTAATAAGTTGCAACACTTCACTAGTTTCTTTTAGATGTAGTAAAGGATCCTTTTGGATACCATGTTTCAACTAATCATTCTCCGCATGCAAAAGTTTCAATGGTTATTTAAGGTGCACATTAGATTTATAAATTTTATAGGTCTTGCTGAGAATTGTCTAGTCGATGCTTGGAGGTCATTTCAAAATTTATCTTGCAATCAGAAAATATATTTCTCAAATAGCCTTGTGATATAAACACATGTATAACCATTCAAATGCTGAAGCTAAAACAGTCCTAACTGTAAATTTTGAAATATTGGAAAATTTTGAGAATGGAATCACTGTACCTCGTGTTTATCATTATTGATACGATATCAAGTGCTCGCTACTCATCCTGACTGGAATATGCTGCTTATTCATTATGTGTTTTTGTAGGACAAAGGTTCCGGTCTCTTTCTTTAGAGATATTAACAGTTTTAAGTATTTCCACTTTGGATAAAAGTTGTGTTAATAGATGACATCTAATTGCTTACGTTCCGTTCCCTTGTGTGCGAAGGGCCATGAAGATAGATTCTCCATTTATATGCATGCATCAAGGAACAGACCGGTACATGCCAGTTCCATATTCTTTGGCACGGAAATCCACAGTGAAAAGGTATCGTTTCTATCACTTTCTTATATCCAAAGTGCTACGCCGTCTCAGTTTGAAACTCAGCATGGGTGATATATGGTTGAGTCTGCACTTGCAGCTTCTTTGGTTACTTGGTTGCCTTCTTGTTTCTCGGTGAAAGAAGAGGAATTAGGAAAGTCATCCATGTATCTCATCCAGATCAAACACTAGGGAAACTACTAATTATACTTAGGGAGGGAAGCCAGTAGGGGTGCAATTTTAAAAATATAGATCAAACACTAGGAAAATCATAGCTTAGTTAGCCTTCTGTTTCCACAATACTTCCAGCATTATGAATTAGTGTTTTCAGAAGGTGTTCCTAATTTATCAACCGGGAATGCAGGTGGGCTGGGGGAAAATTTCTATGGTTGATGCCGAAAAGAGATTATTGGCCAATGCACTCAAAGACCCTGATAACCAGCATTTTGTCTTGCTTTCTGAGAGGTGACTACTATGAACCAATTACTCTTTTTTCTCATTTCCATTTATTGATGATGTTTTAGTTGTTATTCTCTTTTACCGATTGTTTGCAGCTGCGTACCACTACACAATTTCGACTATGTATACAACTATTTGGTGGGAACAAATATCAGCTTTATCGACTGGTACTATATGTTTAAACAAAATATTCCCTGGATGATTTTTTTAACTGGTTTATTTTTAAACATTTTAAATCTGTTGATGACTATGCTTGCCAAAATCGTAGCTTTAACGTGACGTTTTTCCCCGATATATTCTCAGTTTTCAGGATCCTGGACCTCACGGAACCGGCAGATACTCAGAACATATGTTGCCGGAGATTGAGAAAGAAGACTTTAGGAAAGGTGCACAGGTAAGTTCTACTTTTGCTTTTGAGGAATAGTTATGTTCTGCTTTGCTTTACCATACTGAAAATAATGCAATGCAACACAAAGATAAGGCTGTTACTGGGAACTAATTCGAGCATGAATATAGAATGCCCATGCTCCAATCCATGGAGAAAAGGAGGAAAAGGAAAGGAATAGAAAACTGCACGGCAGATGGATTATTATTATTTTTTTATTTACTCCAGTTAATGCGCCCATAATTTTACAAATCAATTCTTAAATTATTGTGAAAGGTTGTGCTAATGGCATCCAATCCTGTCCCTTTTTTAAAGAGCTAATAACTAACTGAAAATATAAGATAATCTAAATCTAACTTCTCCTAAATGCATGTTTGGGAAGGGAAACTGTTACAAGAGGGGAAAACTGGTTAATTGCAAAGTATTACATGATGTTGTTTGTTTTACATAATATTTCTATTTCACATCCTAACCGCTATCTTTGTAACAGTGGTTCTCGGTCAAGCGACAACATGCGGTGCTAATTTTGTCTGATAGCGTCTACTATACAAAATTTAAGCTTTACTGCAGGGTAATTATGGTCGTCATGAGTTACTACTTACATGTAACAACACAAAGGAATTGTTATGCGGAAGCTTTTATGTTTTGCCATTCTCGGTCGTAATCATTATTTTTTCTCCAAGTTCTCATGCAATACCCTAAGTTTCGTTGAACCACAAGAAGGCTCTATATTTGCTAATACAAAACTACAAAGTTTGTGACCTCGCCGCTAACAATACATGTGCTTGCTAGCTGTTTTCCAAAGGCATTGCAGCAGCTAGCTAATCAGGATTCCAAATTAGCCCCCTCTGGATGTTTATTCACTATAACGTTTTACTTTAAAGAGTATCATAATCAGATCAGATGTTTTCTTTAGCCTTCTGATTTATTTAGGACTTTGGTCGGTTTGATTGGGACGTCTTGGAAAAAATTATTCCTATTTGTACCTGATCGGGATGTTCTAATTGGACAACCTTATCTCCTGCATCGAACAACACCACATTTTAAAACTAGTTCTGTTACAAGTTGACCAACATGTTGATTACTTCAATCTTTTATATATTACATAATTTTTGAGCCAAAACATGCAATAGAAGATTTATTTTTGTAATTCCATGCTTGAGAATAAAAACAATGAGCCAAGATAGAATGAAGTAACTAAGAAAAGAAATCCACCTAAAGAAGGAAGTGCTGTGTTCAACATGTTTAGGCTTGTCTGATTTCATTACCATAATAATTGATATAATAATATGGAGAGAGGATACCTATTGTCTTGTGGGGTGTGACGCCTATGGTGGCATCTTATTATTCTAAGAAGATGCTCAACCTAACCACGTCTCCTTTATTCATTGATTATGAGAGAAAGGGAAGTACTTCAACATATTTGTTATTCAGAATCCCCTCTTTAATTTCCACCATTTTATAATTAAAGAGATAGCTGATTAGGTTAAGCCAATAACATAATGCTCAAAGGAGACAACAAATCAACTTGGAAAATTCACCTGAAGATGATGAACTTTCAGTATCTAATGGTCTTTAGGTGGTCTTTGGAGCACGTATCTTTTATATTATGATTCGGTGAGAACATGGAAAATATCAAGTTTCTTACCTGCAGATTATGTGGTCTTATAAGTTGACAGCCTGGCATTTGAGAATTGCTCGAATAGTTGATGGCTTCATTCTAAACGTGTGCATATATTGATTCTCTCTGTTGTGTATTTATAGGCGTGCATTTTGATGTTCAAAATGTGATAGAATGCCTCTAAGATTTCTTAAAGGCATTGCTCATCATAAACAATAAGTAATTGATTTTTGCATTATTGTCATAGTTATTTATTGCTTGCCTCATTTAAAATGCTCATATCCTAACATGTATTTTCTTTCAATGTGACAGCCCGGAATGGAAGGACGCAATTGCTATGCTGATGAGCATTATCTACCAACTCTTTTCCATGTCAGCATATACTCTTTCTATAGCTTCTCCTAAAAAAGCATGTGCTTTGAGTCATATCCAGTTACTTGGTCCTTTTATCAATTACAGATGGTCGATCCTAGTGGAATTGCAAATTGGTCTGTCACCCATGTGGATTGGTCTGAAGGAAAATGGCATCCAAAAGCTTATAGAGCTCGAGATGTTACCTTCGATCTCTTGAAGAATATCACTGTATGTTGAATTTTTCTTCATCAATCTAATCCTTCTCTTTCTTAGTTTTTTTAGAACTTAATGAGTCTTGAACCCAAGACCTCATAATCCTCCCATTGCATTTCTTAGTTGTTTTCTTTAAAGTTTGCCATTGCATTTCGCCAACAAATTATTAATTGTGATAATGATTTCATTCACAGTCGATTGACGAGAGCATTCACGTTAGTAGTGATTCAAAGGTAAGCTTCATCTATTCAGTTTCAATATTATTTTACCCTCTAGTCCATGGGAAATAGATCATGATCATCCTAAGATCTGAAGCACTGAACTTAGTCCCTTGTCTACATGTAGTATTTACATATCCGGTTGCTCACATTGATTAGTTTCCACTAGGATGTTGCATGTTTTAGATTCAATAGTCCTAAGTCAACATGGAATATTTGTGGAAAGTGATACCTTACTGGAAAAAATCGGGGTCAAGAAGAGAAAAACTCTCATCAAATGCTTTGAAGTGGTAAATAATACCTATAAATGCATCGATTTGTGAGAATGGAGGAGCATTAATGTTACATGGTCAGATAGAGGAAGAACCAAAATCCTAGGGAGTGTATGGCCTTATTTGATATGAGATAATTAGAGGATAGATTTCAAATCCGTATTAAATAATAAGTATAGGGGTTGAGAGTAATATGGGGTGCAATCTTAATCTGTATGAAATCTTAATAATAATTATATATAAGATCTGGATTGGATTATGATTCCAACCCATATTACTCCTAACCAAACAACCCTATAAAATATACTTAATATAAGTAAAGATTTGGAATTCACCCTCTAATTACCTTGTACCAAATAAAGACGATTCATTCTCAGCAGATCCTAGTAGTAGGAAAGGATTCCTGTTTGTTATCTGAGCTAAATTTGAAACAGCATCCCTCGACATACTTGTTCCATTAGCTAGGCAGTAATTTTGCTGTATCCTTGGGAACATCTGCTCTGAGATTAGTTTGAGTAAAAAGCAAAATATATTGAGCTCTAGCAGCATCATGTGCAACCTGTATCTACATCTTTTAACACATATTTCTCAATTGATTCACCGATTACCTTTTCATTTTTGGCACTACCATGCAGAAAGTAGTCCAGCGGAAACCTTGCCTATGGAATGGAATGAAGAGGCCATGCTATTTATTTGCTAGAAAATTTTATCCAGAAGCCCTGGACAACCTGATGCATTTATTCTCCAACTACACAGTCATTTAAGTGGAGAAGGATCACGGATTATGCCATTCTTTGGTCCACCACAAAAGTGAGGAAAAATATCAACCATTCTCAGCTCCAGTGTTGAATCCTGATCCCCAAGTATATTATGCTACCATATGATTGAGATTAAACAGATCCTGGATTTTGAAGGATATGGTTGGAGCACCAATTAGTTCTATTCCTTCTTTTACAGTTTTTATTAATCTTATTCATTTCTTAGATACTTAGGCTTAAATATAATTTTGTTAGTCTATCGATAGCTGGGATGTAAGAGGAGCTCTTAAGACGGGAGAACATAGCAGCTAATTAAGAAATCACTTGATGTGATGCTGCTCTTTTCCAGCTATGTGCTCAGTATCACTGGATATCTCATGGCAAAAGTGATCGTATTTTTAAATTCCATAATTGGGGAAGGCAAGTTATTCAATTAACTATTTTAACCAATTAAAAATTATTTTTTATATCAAACAGGAATAAATAATAAGCTTCCCAAATAAAAATAAATAAATAAAATGATTCTATTGTCCAATTTGATTGTCCTCAAAAACTTAATTTAATCGTTTATCTATCCACGTTGTTTTTATATTATAAACCAACTAAGAAACCTGTACGATCATAATAAATAATAGAATAAAAAATCACCTTATTGGATATATTAAGCGTTTATAGGTTTATGCCAGATCTTCCAAATTTTACTTCAACACTAACCTTATCCAAACTCAACTCCAAGTCACCTTAGTTCAGCTACCGGCAATTTCCTTTCCATTTCAGAGAAACAAAAAAGTTAGCGACTCCAAGTTGATTCCCAAATGAACAAAGCAAACAGATGAATCAAACATCTGACAACCACACGGGGCACAAGGGACTCTTGAACGCAGCACAAGTGTGTGGCAGATTCGCTACTGATGAATCCAGGTAAAAATAGCAATTCATCAGATGTTTTTGTCAAGTGCTAATTAATCAGATGCAGAGCGAACAATTGAGTCTTGGTTTCTTGAGGTTGCAATGATTACATTGGAAAATAACAAATATGTACAGAGGATTATGTTATTAACTGGAACTATTTGCGACATGCATCTCTATTTACATTTTACACCCCCTAAATTTCAGGGCACTAACTGCTAGGCTATCCACAAGGCATACACCTGCACATGAAAACAAGAAGAATCAATTAAGGCAAAAGTTCTAACATAACCACGAAGATTTAGAGATCCCATACCAATGCAGCAATCTGTAGGATAAGATAGTGTACTAGAATTGGATACTAATTAAGGACATCTGGAAACCCTTCAAAAGAAAAAAAAAACAAGGAAATGATGCACCGTGGATATGACAATCAAACGCAAATATCATGCGGTGGAATATCACATTTTCATAGGATGTTAGTGTAGGATACTTTTCGTCATGACATGAAGACGAGTATGATTGAGGTATATCCATCTATATCCAGTACAAACTACGTCTAGTAAGTTGAGATCATGCTATTCATCTATATCATCAAGTTCAACAGTATTTTGTAAAGGTTAACCTAAGAATTACATGTAGTATCCAACAAGCATCCCATTCTAACTAATAAAACAAAAGAATGGAAACACAGATAAGGAGAGACGTATGGTCGTCCTGCAAACTTGTTGACTTAATCTACTAGTGGGTGCTTGGTAACGAGCGGCTCTCTAGCTGCAAATATACTTGCATCAAAGTATTAAAAGCTACAAATGGATTTGCAAATTGAGATGGTCAAGTGTCATACTTTTTAGCTATAAATATATAGACGGAATAATTTAGATGATGTTAGTATATTGCCATGTATTTAAAATACAAGTAAATGATGGATAATAGTAAAGTAGAAAAATTTACATGTTAAATCAAGAGATAGTAAGGTCATAAAATTGACTACTAGAAATATTATAGTGATATTCAAAATTTTGTATTACATAATTATATGGAAGTTCGATCATGTAAAGTGTTTGGACCAGTCATATGTTTTTCTTTTACATCTTTTAACCATTGTGGAGCAATCTTCTCATGTAAATAGAAGGATGATAATGTACTTGAGTTAGCACTCAGAGCTAGCATGCTACATCTAGAAGACATTCATCATCAGGCTGTCCTGATGTATGGTCAATAGGGCGCATCATGAGTGTATTGAACTCTAAATGGATATTGGGGATAAGTAGTGAGGTATGTAGCATGCATTCAAACGACCTAAATTCTATTTTTGATTCAACTATCGAGATGAAAAAAAAGGTGTAAGCATATAGTAAGTCAGACAAACAGATTGATAAACCTCTAGGAAGCAAACTTCTCATCAGCTCCAGCTTATCCATCAGTAGAGACTGATTACTCTTCATCATCGGACGGTGCTGAAGCCTCTTTTGGTTTCCTTTTTGCAGAATGTGGACCGATGCCTGAAATAGATTCTGTTATAATAAACATAAGGCAAAAGTGCTGCAAAATAGTTTGTGAATTCAACTGACAGTAGCAAAAGTATACTTCTATCGAAGGAATTTAAGCTCTGCAAGGTATGAATTAATTTAGATTGTAACGTTTCAAGAAGAAAATGAGGTTGCCTCCCATAATGTGGCTTTCACCTGGACAATCTGTTAAGATCTAAGTGGTCTAACTTGAAAATTAGCATTAGCTGGGTGGCTGGGAGGTCTATAGTCTATAATCTGACCGTTTAATACAAATCTTTAGTGACAGATGGGCTAACACTAGGCAAAAGTAAACTAGTCAATATGTTTAACTTTGCAGTTTTCACTTGTTTCACAATAAGATGTGAAGGGATGAAAAGAAACAATGAGAAGAGGAATACATCAAGCCATTAACAGTAACGCAATAAGGAAATGACCACTGATAGGATGCTACCACAAGAAGATTAGAAAATTATCCTTTTGCCTTTCTTTTTCCTTTCTGTTTTTCCTCTTTTTTTTTCTCTTTTGACCTTATCATAAAAGAGTCTTTAACGTTACTAGAGTTTTTGCACTTCTTACTCAGTTTTTCTAAGATATTTGAAGGATTGGATTGAATTACAAAGCACATGTATATATCCGAATACACTATATATTCTCATAAATTTTTGAAATGCTTTTAATTGCTTAAATTGCCAGTAGCTACCAAGAGGCTACAGCTGGTAGCACTTTTCTGTGGTCCACCTATAGTTTTAACTTTTAAGCAACAACTGAAGCTTACTGGCAACTATTACAAAGATAATTAGCAACATAGTGAAGCAAGAAATTTTAGTTGAACAATGCTGCAAAATATGTTTTAATTGCATTACATCTTAATCAACTTTGGATTAGAACTTCGTGTTGAGAACAACCTAAAATATATGAGACTTTCAAGCAAAGTGGCAAAAACATTAGACAAGCATTAAAATGAAATTTGCGAGCTAATCCAATTTTCTTGCCTATATTTTTGACGTTTGATATTCTCTAACTTCAAAATAAAATAACAAAGTTTGTTTTGGTCAAACCTATCAATATTCTAAAGTAAGAAAAAAATAAGTTGGTCTTGAAAAAAATTATAAGAGCTACAAAGAAAGTATATTTGGCACTTAATCCAAAAGCATGAACCGCGGCATAAGCAATGTGGCGATTCTTTGGTTTTTTGTGTTATTATAAGCTATACTGCAAAGTTAGGATAAAATATAATGATAGGTAATCATATCCCGAAAGGAATATATTCAATGCACAAGTAGAACAAATAGTTCTGAACCCTCAAAATCAGTTTGTATATTCCAGACCAACAAATTGTTAATACATTCTTTGCAAACCACCTTTATGCTTCCATAATAATTTATTCTAAGTTTAATAGGTTGAGTTCAGTCTGACGTAGACATTGCTTCCTAGCAAAGGGAACATTATTATTTTTAGTAGTTCGGTAAAGACATATCAGCAAGATCAAAAAAAAATCTAATTTGGCACTAGGAATACATTAAAACACAAATTTCCATACAAATCATAAAAATTGCTAAGGTAGAAACTTAATTTATATATTAAAAAAAAGATTACTCTTCCTCACAAGCAAAATACCAAAACCGATCCATCACCTTCCACGAAGTAGGCCGAGGAAGGCCAGCCGCGCACGGTAGTGATCGCCATGGTCTCCTCCTCCGTCAGCGGGTTCGCAACCTTCTGCCCCACCTCCACCACTCCGAAGGCCCGCTTGGGAGGGGGCACCCAGTAGGAGGAGCCCGGCAGGAAAGGGAGCCAGTCGGGGGCGCACCGGCGGACGGAGATCGCGTGGATGGCGTTCTCGAGGCGGCGGAGGCTGACGACGTCGACGGCCTCGGCCTCGTCGGCGTCGCCCGCGGCGCCGAGGTCCACCTCGATGATCCGCGCGTCGGAGCGGCCGCGGAGGGCGACGAGGCGAGCGAAGGGGAGGCGGGGATGGTAGGGGGAGGGATCGCGGAGGAGGGCTCGGGAGAGGATTCGAGCCATGGGAGGAGGAGGAGAGGCGGAATCGAGGAGCAGGGGAGGCGATAGGAACAGCTGAGCTGGTACTTCTCGACGCATTTATTATTATTTTCTCGCAATTCGATCCTCACAATCTTTACGATTCTATTCCATTAAGTTGTCTAAATAGCATCAATTTCTCGCGTGGGGGAACAAATTTAAAAGATAGAGGACCAAAATGGGGATTAAGTAAATTATAGGAACTTAAGTGATAAAGAAACAAAGGCTTATCCTATCCTATCCGGAAACATAATCCTAATAACACAGGTAGAAACCACGCGATAAGCATACGCGCAAGAGCCTGAGTCGCGGGTCCCACTGAAATAGCGCAGGCATGTTTCTGGGTGCGTCCGTCGATACGTGTGGTTAGCTCTCGGGAAAGGAGCCGTCGGTTTAACACAGGAAACACGAAAGCGGAGGAGAGCCCAAAAAATCGATTGGTTGGATTCGCCGAAATTTTTTCCAGATAAAAAACTATTTTTTAGTTTTAAATTAGAAAAGAGAAGACAAAAGTTATGAGTAAAATCCCACATAAAACCTAAAATAGTATAAATAATAATGGAGAGAGATAAGCTGCAAAATTTCATAATTTTTATTGTTCTCAACACTCTCACGCACACATAAAGATATATAAAGAGAAAATAGATTTGATTTGTTGTTAATTAACAACTTAATGAACTGATAGGGCTTCTTGGGGTATCAAGTTGTGTGATTGCCGTCTCAATCATCACCTTCAGTTGATCACTCCTCAGCTCATCAGCCTGCAGACAAATTAGTAGCAATTTTGCCTCACTTAAAATATGTTGAAATGAGAACACAAAACAAAGTAGAACGAAATGATTGATTTTGACAAATGGAATAATAGAATCTTGTCTAAAAACAACACATACTAAAATGAATCCGCACTTGTCAACAACGATCCAAATAAATCATTTTCAAACACGTGAAATGTGTTTGGGTGTGGCAGGCCACTCTCCTTTTTGAAAAATTAACATTATTTAATCAGCAAATGATTTATACAATGAGAATTGAGAACAGAGGAACCTAATCGATAAATAGCATGTACTTTATATACATATTATAAAAGGTAATTTAAAAATAATATTAAATTATGTAATTTTAAAATATAAAAATTGACCGTATGTTTTCTTTTTAATTTAATAAGTCTTAAAGTCATAAATTTTTTTTAAAAAAGAGTTGAGAAAACATGATGAATGTGAAGATGAGGAGGAGGAGAGGGAGAGGACTACCTCGACGAACAGAGTATGAAGAAGGGTCCCGCTGACGCTGGTGATGTTGGCCGTGATGACCTTGAGGTCCAGCGATTCGAAGAGCTCGCACACCTTGATCATGGTGTCCCTCTTCTTGCTGCAGGTTATGCTCACCGCCATCGTCTTCTCCCACATCTCCGTCACCTTCAGCTGCGCATTCCGTGAATTAGATCGAGAGGGAGGGAGGAGGGGGAGTGGGTGGGTCTGTGGAGCTTACCTCGAGCACTTCAATGGAGGCGGAGCTCGGAGAGCCGGGGGCAGAGGAGGGGGAGCTGCCGTAGGTCGTCCGCCTCGTCTTCTTATTCTGCTGCGCGAACCTCCGCAGCTCATCGTCGCAGTCGAAGAAGTCGCCGCGCGACGCCGCCGGCTTATCGTCCTTGCACGACTCGAGCCCGGATATCTCCGCCTGCAACGCGCGTTCCTGCTCCTGGAGCTGCTGGATGTAGTCGATGGCGTCCTTTATGATCGACGCCTTGTCCATCTGCGACGAATTAACACGATCTCCATCGATGAGTAAGGGGGAATTAATCGAGCAACCCAAGGAAATTGACGAAGCAGCAGCTAGCGGTCGGGCGAATGCCTTGGTGATATTGGGGACGACGCTGCGGAGGGCGTAGAGCTTCTCGTTGAGCTTCTTCCGGCGGTTACGCTCCGTGGCGATGTTCTTTGCGGTGGCCGCCGACGGCGACGAGGTCACCGCGCCCTCCGGGGAGCTCGAGTCGTAGTACCCGCCGGAGATCGCCTCCTCGAATCCCCAACTGCATAAGAAGAAGAGATGAGGAGAGGGGGTGAAAGAATTGAGCAAGTGCCTCCTAAGTGTACCTCTCGATCTCTTGGTCCACAGAGTCGATGAACCTCTTGGTTTCCCAGTAATGGCTGTACTCTGCGTCCATATCATCCATTGCCGGCGCAGTAGGCACTCCGATGGGAAGAGGAGAAGGAAGGGTGAGGAGGAGCGGGGGAGGGTTGAGGACTGAGAAGGGCAGGAGGAGGGGAGAGGGGTTTATGTAGCGACGAGAAAGAAAGGAGGGGGGGGGTTTGCGAGGAGTCGGGGGAAAAAGGGACGAAATAGAAGACGACGATGACGAGGAAGAAGAATGAGGAGGAGCCACTGCACAAGTCCGCGTATATGTCCGAAAACAACACGTGCCCGAATAAAAACGGCATGAGCTGGCCGGTGCGGTTGGGGCCCCGCTGCTTTCACTCCTTTGATTTATCGCCGTGTCAGAAGTGGGTCTAAAAATTGGTATAAATCATCCGCGTGTGCGTTGTGCACGTATTATCTTTAATAAATATTTATTTTAAATGTCGATTTAATATTCACTAAATTTTTTTAGTGAATATTACATAATTAACTACATAATCTAAGTAAGTTAGAGACGATATTTTTTATATTATAATACAATTTTTTATTCCCTTAATATTAATCTTTATTGATATTATAAAATATTTAGTAATACTTGATTGATATTATAATATATATATATATATTGTAAAATTTTAAACCTAATAAAACCTAACCGGTCTAACTAGTATAGTTTATTTTTTTTAGTTATTCTAAGATAGTATTTATATATATGATTAATAAATATTAATTCAAATAATAAAAATAAGTTTTAAATTTTTTTAGAAAAATAATTATTATAGTATATATCATTTTTTTAATCTATACCCAATATGACCTAATTACTCAGTAGAATTTTTATCTATCCCGCTAATAAATGTTTTTTAAAAAAATAATAAATATAATCAAACCCTCTAATTAGACATATTTTCTCTTAAAGTTTTTAAAAATAATTATATAAAAACTGTTCACCGTTAGTTGCGTCAGGAATCAGAATCACGAAATAAAAAATTAGAAACCCTAAAGGCACATCAGCATCCGTCCATTAAGCAGGGAATAAGATTCAACATTTTTGACCCTTCCCCGAGCTAAATTCTCCAAGGCATTAGATTACAATCGGCCAGCATTAGGATTAGGTCAAGTCTTCTGGTCACAGTAACAATAAGCTCTCTTTTTTTCTGTACGCGATCTACTAATCAACCAAAGCAAAAGTGAGATCGAACACAAGTGTTGGCTTATTATTCCTCCTCCTCCTCCTTAATACTCCTCATCTTTACTTTAAGCTTGCTTCTTTCCCAAGCTTCTCCAGTTAATCCCAGCTTTCAATTAACTTTATCTGTGAGTGATGTAATAGTGGTCAAATGCCGAACAGATGATAATAATAACAGATTTCAAAAGGGACATTCTGGCGATCGGCGTTTGGTGCACAAAAGCGACGGATCTTTCTTAGGATTAAAATTTGATGATATTAAGTTTTCTTTGTTGGAATATGAATCGTGATTTGGAATGTGGCAGAGAATAAGCTGTACTTTTGACCCGGATTCAGCTCAATCCAGTTTGCATTCTGAAAGGGTTTAAATACGTTGAAGGGGAGTGTGGATGATGGAGATGAGTACTGCTTCCTTCGTTTTCAAGACTGACCTGTTGAGTTGGCTTCGTCATTACAAAATGGTACAAATTTAGGTATAATAAGTCGACTCGGACTTATAATTAAAATTCGTCGTAACTTAAACAGTAAACTCAGCGGTCATCGTGATTGTCATGTAATGAGAATCCTATGATAGCAGTGATGTTGAGTCTTAAATAATCTTATTCCCAGCTTGATTTAATGGCCAGAGTGAAACAGTGGACGATGATACCTCGCAGCGAAATCAAGTGAGATAAAAAAGGAGAAGATCTTAGAAAAGCTCCTTCCACTTAGAAATTTGAAGTCAAAAGTTCCACAAGTCAAGGTATTTGGTATTCCACATGCACACACTTGGTTCCACTCTCAGCGGCACTTTGTCCAAGTCAATCGTTTCATTAAGAAAACAGAGGAGTCCTCCCCTTCCCCCACCGCATTCATTTCGTGTCTCCCGTTCCAATATATAATTTTAATTAATTGCAGGTCACGGAGTCTTCGACACCGACCAAATGTTTTTGTTCCCCTTTTCAATAATTAGAAAACACGACGGCCAACAGCCATTAATACACGGGCATGTATATATATATAATACATCTCTTCTTATTTAAGCTGTAAGATTTGTTTGGGTTTTAATAGATAGGTTTAATTGTCCATGGCTACATTTTTTTTTCCACACATAGATTTAAAAAACTTAGAATTACAAGTTAAAAAAAAAACAAAAATTGAACTTGGAAAGCTGACGTAGAATAGTGACGTCATGCTATTTAGTAAATGGTGATGTAATTAATATTACAAATTGGAGCATTTTTTAAAAAAAATTTGAAGGTGGGAGTCACCATCACCTTTTTTTTTTTTTTTTGTGCTTTTTTAAGGTTCCATTCAACTCGTAATAGAGCGATTTTGGCGAACGTTTTTTACCTGATAAAATTTCCTCCATAAAAGGATAAAAAAGGAGCTCTTTTAGCCTACGCTCATTCGGCACTTTTGCTTTTAAAAATAGATATATGCAAGTAAAATATTTTAAAACATTCAATTTTATTAAAATATTCACGACTATGTTCTAACTTTATTTGAAATTCTAATAAAAATTTTAACATCCATCATTCATACTTAGGACACTGATAACTTTCTTTTCGTGATTCTCTTTATTTTTCTTAGATCATTCTCCTGATCTTTCATGAATGATTTGTCAATCATTCTTAGAGCTTTTATGTAGACTTCTAATCCATAAGAATTTTAAAGAGTACGACTCTTCGTTTAAGTCATGTCATTTTAGTTAGGTTTCCTTTCAATTTGACATTCATATTGATCTTTACAAGACTACCACTTATCTCTTAGGTGACGTTTAAATTATATCACATTACTGAAACTAATTATCTTTTAAGTAACATCCATGTTATACTATGATGGATCACACATTATTTATGTGATTTTATGTCATGGGTTTCACAGTCGTCATCTTAATGTTGTAATGTGTCATATCTAAGCATTATGATACATCTGTGCATTCTGAAGTTTTTATTTTTTTTAAATAGATATATATAAATATTTTTAAAAAATTAATTATAAAAACAATCTCTATCTTATAACTTAACTAATTATTGTCACGCCCCGACCCAACTGTCGGCCACGTGGCAACCGCCGTATGAGCCCGACAGACCCATACAAGGCATCAAGTGATACATATCATTCATATACATCTTTTATGCAGCGGAATTTATAATTTAATTATCTAACTCAACATTTCCTAACACAGTCCCGATAAACCTACTACAATTCTAAAATAAAAGACATCGAGAATTTAAAATAGACTCGTCGACGGACTCATCTTCATCAAATCTCTCGGACGGTCATCTAACAGACCTGCACACACGGGGAAAAGTGGTGTGCTCAGCCTTGCGGCCTAGTGCGAAATTACGGCTCTACCGAATAAAGAAATCAAAGGCTAGGAGGAGTATTCTAGGATGTCTTTGGTAAATAAATCATCATTTTTCATGCCACATTGTGTAACCAATTTATATAACATAGACAGCATACATAAACAATTAAATAAATAATTAAATACAGGTGTACATGCCACTAGATGTCACCTAAGTCATGTCTAGTGTCCATAGCAATAGTCTATCACCTACGTCATGGTGAGACTTTTAGGTTTCATAAACTCGGGCTGCCAGCCTACACTTAATGACTACCCGGGCCGGGGGTATCAATAAGCCCATCAGTGCCTTTCTGTCTCAGTCTCTACCTATGCCCGCTGCACTGATGTTGGCAGAGAGGACGGATGACCCAGAGTCCCTCTCCTGTTGTTTCACTAGTCGCCAACCATGCCTCCCCTAGCGAAACTGTCGTGCCCTTACATCCTCCCCGGATACCGTAGGGGTCACGACACCCATGTAGTACTACACACTGCCCGTAGACAGGGTAACCTCTCTTAAATATCATCGGCCACGGCTAGCCGGAATAACCACCCTAGGATCCGGACTACTCATCCGATCGTCTGCAGACGTCAAGGGTGATAGCCGTGCGGTCTACGGATCCACTGTCCAAGGCGTCGCATGTGGAATCACCTTCCCAGTCCAATAGCCGTCAACGTCTATCGAGATTGGCACACATCCGCACGATGGGCTGTGGCCCTCGACTTCGTCGGTGCCAAGTCCATGGTAGGGTTCATCCTAGCTAACCATCTCAGGACTATCACGAGGCCGCCTACAACGACACTCGCGCGGGTGAAGGTTTCGGGTAAGGACTTGCTCCATATTTCCAGTCTAACTCGACCATGGAGTTTGTACAGTCTCTTACCCTACCAGCTCCCAGTATATAAGCTATGCATAACGTCGGGAGTGGTGCTCCCAGTGCTCCGCTATGCATCAACCTCGGGAGTGGCGCCTAACGGGACGTCACCGTTTGACCATCGTCGGTACGCGACGGTCAACCGGGGCATATGGAAAAAGGCCCCTTTTTCTGTCTAAGTGGCGGTGACATCGCCAAAGGTTCTAACATGTCATTATTTACTATCTATGTCCGCATGATAGTTATTTAACACAAGCATAGAAAACAATACAACATGCAGGACATGAATGTAGAACATGCTAGATAAAATAAACTACACTAACATGCATACAATTCAAATCTTATCAAGCATTATGATTTATCATATTTAAGACATCCAAGAATTGTTCCTAAGAAAACCCCAGCGGGAATTCCCTAGCTTGAATAAATCCTACCATCGGAGAACCAACGCACCTGACTTGGCGGTTTACTCCTCGGAACCAACTTAAGGTCTGCCTCGATCCACGTGCCGTCATTTACGCATTTTTATATTTCCCTGTCAATTATTCAACGAATTTTAATTCTCAATCTAGAAATAATTTCTCAAATCTCTCTTCACCACTATTCTTAGAATGATCTCTAGAATCATCCCAATTTTTTTTCCAAGTTCGCCGGAAAATTTCTCCGGCGGTCGCCGGAAAGTTCACCGGAAAGTTCGCCGGAACCCTCGCCGGCGAAGTTCTTCGATCAGCACCAATATTGGTACCAATCGAAAGCTCTCTTCATGAGGATTCCAAAAATCATATTTGCCCCAATTTTTATAGCTCATACACGATCAATTTCACCGATTAAAATTTTGGGCGAAATCCTAAAGTTAGGGTTTTTAGCTCGCCGGCGGCCAACCGGCGGCCAATAGCCCTCAACTCCGGTACCAATGGATAGCTCTCGTCAAGGAGAATCCATAGGTACCAAGTTTGCAAAGTTTCACGGCCGGAATGGCCGGTAATCGCCGGAGCAAGCTCCGGCGACGAAACCCTCGCCGCCGACGCCTCTCACACGATTTCTCCCTCATCTCTACACCAAATTTAGGCATCTTGGTATCAAAATGAAGAGGAGGTAGAGATCTACCTGTGGCTAAAATTTGGGAGCCTAATTCGATGTGGTTTCGCCGGAGCATCGACGGGAAAAATGATCGCCGTCGCCGTCGCCGCTGCAGAAGAGGAGAGAGAAAGAGAGAGAGGAAGAGGGAGGAGGTCGCGCGCGCGCTCGGTGGGAAAAATGAAAAAAAAAATATTTTTTTTATTTGTTAATTAAAATCTTAAATCCTAATTAAATCTTAATTGTTTAATTGATCGATCAAACGACGTCCAAATTACGATCCGTCTGCGCCGTTGGATTCCTTATCAAAAATACTACATTATGGTATAATTTTCACATCAAAATCTCATACTTTAAAAATTCATATGATTTTACAATTAAGTCCTTTAAAGAATTTCTTTTACGATTAAACCCTCCAAATACTAAAATTACTCTATTAACCTTATTTAAAAATCACGGGTCTCACAATTATAGTAGCATGTAAAGTGTAAATTACTAAAACTATAAAATTAAGTTTTTTTAATTACCCTCGATAAATAAAATTAAGTTGTAAAAGTATCACCACTTAAAAATTTAAAATTTTATTTTTTTAAAAAAAATAAAAATTTTAAATGATTTTAAGATGTAAAGGGAGTCCCTTGAATCACTTGCATAGCTCTCCATAGATTTACACGGACATATAAACTTGGTTTCGTCAAATTTATTTAGGGTATAAATTTATAGCTCACCAGTATTTTATACATGTATATTTATAAAATACATATATAAAGTTCGAAGATATGATGATACGCGAAGATATCTACTCTAATGCACGAACTGCAAAGAATATCGCACGCGCGGAAAAATTTCGTCAGTGGGTCGTTGTCCTCCGTTGACCCTGCTTCAAAAAGTCATTACCTTTTCTAAAAGAAAATAAATATTCCTTCCGCCATTCAACCTACTTCTATGCTCCCAAATTAACTACAGTACATCAATTAAAATGACATTGTTTAATAGGTATCTATAGTAACTTAGTTAGAGCAGTTGGATTTTATAGATGTGATGAGATTAAGTTAAAAAAAATTACCTACTTTGTCTCCCAAGTTTAAGAGTGATGGATTTTATAGTTGGATTTATATAAAAGAATTCTATCTATTTTTAAAATTCTTTATTAATAATATTATTAAACCTGTGGTGAGCATCATTCTTGTCTAATATTAGCCTCGTCTTGTACTTTTGCAATTGTGGGCCTAATTATTGTGCCCTACTTTGACTATTCATCATACATCTTGGTCGGATGAGTACGATTCAGGAATCAGGAGTGCGTTGTCTACTTGGCCAAGCAACTTGCGTGACGAAGGCCAGAACGTCATCTCGTATGACCTTTATGGTATGCCCTTATTTGTGCACTTAGATTCTCAGATGATATTCTTTTCCAACTGCATCTAATCAAATGTTTTACGCTCATTTTTTGTAAAATAGACGCATAGATTTAGTCCATTACAAAGATGCATGGCATGACATTGATTTTTTCTTCCTTTTCATCTATTGTAAAAACAAAAACTACTATTTTCACACGGCTAAGACGACACATATTACTAATGAGTTGATGATCTCTGCCAGCAACACCAAAGTAAAACGTTGATTAATAGGGTGGGTCACAGAAAGCATTCAGTAACTCATGGAACTGCTGACGGGGCTCCTCGGACCATCAAGCGCAACGATGGCTGCCTCTATTTTTTCCTTCAGCTGAATACTCCCCATTTCATCACTCTGCATTCATCCATCAATTCAATTATTATAAGTTCATACGATAAAGTCTTCTTGCTTACCTGTTATACTTTAACTTTAGTAACCTCTCCACTGCCTTTTTTTTTATGTCCACTTGTTAATTAATTAAAGGAAGAACTCCAATGAATGCTCCAAATAGAAAGACAAATCAAACAATCGATGAATTTGAAACATGTGAAGAAATTAATAAGGGCACGTTGTTTTTGCAAGCCAATCCCCTTTTTCTTCTTTTTGGTAGACATGGAACGATCAGAGCATGTGCCCAAATAACTTTGTTCAAAGAGAAAGGAATCGGTGCATGGGATATAAAAGGAAAAAAAAAACACAGTGTGGAAAAATGTGTTCTCTAAGAATTAAGCCACATGCAAAATGAGGTCAACAGCACCAAACTATTGTGCTGTTGATTGATTGATTGACTGATGGACCTTCTTAATTTACTTGTCCCCTTCACATTCTTTCCTGATGAAGGAGCTCACAGTCCTCAAACTAGAAAACTCCTCCCATTCCTATGTAAAGATTATAATATCTTCTATTTTACATAATAAAATCTTTTATCATGGCTAAATTATACAAATAATAAAAATCTATATAGTTATCCGACCTAAATTAATAGGGGATAGGTGCAATTAAATAAAAGACATAAAGGAGATTGATTTCATCAATTGTAGTAGCATCCAAATAGTGAGCACAAGAAGTCCACTAATATTGTCTACATATGTGCTCAGTTCACAATTACTTTAAAAAAAATACTGAGGATGCGAGGAGAGTCCAAGTCACCATCACGAATGGTGATGATGTGGGGCATATGCAGACGTTAATCTAAGGTCCTCATACTACAACTGTAATTGTTTTTAGGAGTGGCCATGTATTCCCCATCAGGTAGAGGTAGGTCCATTCTTTCTCTCATCTGTCTGCTACCAAATTATCAGTAAATGGGAAGAAAAGAGAGAGCAGAGATTATGTTTCTTCTCGGTTTTAAAATAGAGCCGCTGCTGATCTTAATTTAATGTGATTGCTCTGATACTGTACGTATCAATAAATATATCAAATACCTCGACGAAGAGAGTGTGCAAGAGTCTCCCATTGACGCTGGTGATGTTGGCGCTGATGACTTTGAGGTCGAGGTACTCGAAGAGCTCGCAAACCCTAATCATGGCGTCCCCCTTCTTGTTGCAGGTGATGCTCACCACCATCGTCTTCTCCGCGACCTCGTTCACGTTGAGCTGCGCACGCGTAGCATATAAGTATGTGCAGGGTAGCGATGGTGATGAGCTTGTATAGAGATAGATATATATATATACTTGGACGACTTCAATGGGGGAGGAGGTCGGGGAGGCCGGAGAGCAAGAGGTCCGCTTCTTCTTCCTCGGCGTCGTCAACAGTAGGTCATCGTTGTCGTACTCGAAGAAGTCGGCCAAGGGCGCTGCTTTGGCCTCCGTGAGCGACTCGAGCTCGGAGATCTCCGCCAGCATCGCCCTCTCCTGCTCCTGGAGCTGCTGGATATAGTCGATGGCATCCTTTATGATCGACGCCTTGTCCATCTGCAGAGCCATCGATTAAACGCCGAACGCTCCGAATAAAAAAAATGATTACTCAGCTGGATTCTCGAAGCTTGCTTGCCTTGGTGATGTTGGGGACGACGCTGCGGAGGGCGTAGAGCTTCTCGTTGAGCTTCTTGCGGCGGTTTCGCTCCATGGTGATGTTCTTGGCGGTCGGCGGCGAGGTGGTCGCCTCCGGGGAGCTCGAGTCGTAGTAGCCGCCGGGCGAGATGCCCTCCTCGAATGCCCAACCACTCGTGTCGTCGGGAGACATGAAGCAGGTGGAGAACCTTTTAACCCCAGACCGTCAGAATAAGAACTAAGAAGAAGAAACAAAGAGAAAAAAAAAACGAAAACAATTAATGAAACGCAATAGTTGCTTCTTCTTCTTCTTCTTCTTCTTCCTTTTTGGTGAGGAAGGTCGTCTTTCTAGTCACTCCGTCTCCTTCAATAATTGCTCGATATATTATATCTATATATTGGTCTCAATCGTCGCAACAATTTTTTTTTCCAGTTTAGTTTTCTTTATTTTCTCTTCTCTTTCAGTTACAGTTTCCACGAATGAAACAGTCGTCAAGCAAAAACTGCAGCACCTAGCAGAAGAAGAAGAAGAAACAGAAAACAGAAGCCGAAGAAGAATAACCTTTCCAAGTCTTCGACGGAGTCGATGAACCTCTTGGTTTCCCAGTAATAGCTGTACTGGTCGGCGTCCATTGGATCCTCCGTCGTTAGTTTCAGGTGCTGTTACTTATCAGGAGGAGCAGGAGCTGGAGGAGGCTTTGAATTCCCAGGAGGAAGCCTGCAGTATTTATAGACGGAGGGAAAGAGAGGAAGAGGAAGAAGAAGAAGAAGAAAAGAAGAAATATATTAATTAAATGTGGTTATCAAAACGAGACGGAAGCGATGACGTGGCAAAGCCGGAGAGGGTCTCCCGGAAGCAAACAGGCTTCGGCGTCCACGGATCCGCGTATGCGCCGGCGAAACAACAGTGCCGCGCGCGTCTGACTTCGCCCCCTTCTCGCTCGCTCACTCCGATCTATTCCTGTCATCGACAGCAGCAGATCCAACATCTACTCCTTACGCTGAACGTATTATATATCGAACTGAATCCAACGAAGATAACCACCGCACTGCACCGCGCACCCGCTCCGCTCTCGGAGCATACGAATTCAGAAGGCCACGACGGCCTCCTCCCGCGTACGCGTCACGAACACGTCGGATCAGTGAACACCTTGTACGTACGTCGATACGGTACGATGTGGCACTAAAACTAATTGCATCGAGGGAAGGGGTGGAGCTGGACGTCGTGTGTAAGGGCAGTTGGGATGTCAAGGACAAGGATAGCAGACATGTCTGTAACTCATCGGTCGAGCGAGGGGCATGGGATGAGATGGTTTGAGCCGCAACCACCGTTCACGGACAGTGTGCTCGTGGTCCTCCGAATTGTGATTGATTGCTTGATTGATTGATCGACTAGGAAGAGGAACTGAGGAGGTCCTTCGGCCGACTGACTCCGTCCGTCCATCCCCACACTGTTCTTATTAATTATTTCCTCTCTCGTCCCATAATAAGTGATAGTTGTATTTACACGTATGAAGTTTAATTGCTCTGATTGAAATAGGCATACTTTATCTGCAGCGTGTACGACGTATTCCTAATATTAGTAATAATGAAAGGTAGTTATAAAGCAGAGAGTTCCTGCCTTAAAAAAGGAGGAAGAGAAAAGGAAAGGGAAAAGAACTGAACACAGAGGATGCTCCACAATAGAGAGACATCGATATTATTATTATTATTTGATAGAGATGATAAAATTAGAACGACGGCGATAATTATAATAAAGTTAAATACGATTAAAAGGCTTAATATTAACGGTACGAACCGGTTGAATGGTTAAAGTTTTGCTTTATTACGTTAAAAGATTTAGATCTATAAAATTTAATACTTCAAAAGAAGATAAATTATGGGAGTAGGGAGGTGGTCCTCCAATTAAATCTAAATCAATAACGAGGACACTTAGCTTATGAGTCTTACTATTAATTATTATTATTTATTTAATTCGATGAGCATAAAACTCACGCCTTCTATTATAGAATTAAATTATTCTAATTAGATGTAATTAGGCGAGTATATATATATTTTTTATCATAGGTGTTGAATTCACGATCTTTCTTGTAAAATTTAATCGAAATCGTACGAACTTAGTGTATTTTAAAATTGAATCGGTTGACACTAAACTTTAAGTAACTTATGTATCGTACAAGTAATAAATTACATATTTAAAATTCACCAATTGATGACCAAAATAAAGTGAACATCGACATTTGTTAAGCCCAATTGTTGTATATATAGAGAGAGATCAAGGTGATGACACAGGATAGTTAAAAGATAGATTAGGAGCAAATTTAAAACAAAAGTGCTGATTGTTATTTTGTCTGTATCCTGAAATTTTAGAATAAAATTAAAATTTCACCATCTAATCATTTTAACAGTACGTCAATTATGCACTTACGAGGAAAAGGAGAGATCCAGACTAATGAACTCCGATCAATTTTTGTTTTTGTTTTGATTTCCATGCCTCGAATAAACATTCAACCAACCATTTTGAATCTCCCGGCAGCAGCTTCAATTCGGTCCACATGTAAATAAATAATGCTCGAAACAAAACTCAAGCGAGGTCGGATGCTCCTCCTTCAAAGGGGCTTAGATTAAATTAGATTAGGTTAATAAAAAAAGTTGGTACCCCATCAAGGTCAATCCTAATCACGTGCTCTGTCAACAATCAATGTTTTCTTAACCTGTAGCAGAGCTTCAATCGTTTCAGACCAATACAATTTTTTTTTTAAAAAAATTTAAAAGCAACCTTTTGAAGAGAAAAAAGAAAACACAGGAGGGCATGGGCATCATACCGAGGTTAAAGTTAAATTATAATAAAAATATTATATATAGTTTTATTTCATCGTATGTAATAATAATACTGGGTTTTATTAAAGCAGCCATCAAGCGGTCTCTTTATTTAATTCAGAGGTGATGGGTTCGGAAAGTCTTCCCAGCGTTTACATTACTAGCAAAAAACAAAAAGAAAACATGATAGTGGTGCCGTCAGAGGCCCTGCAACGAACGCTCGAAGGAGAAGTCAGAGGCAGTGGATCAAAAAAGTCTTGAATCTTCACCGCCGGCCACTGCAAAAACACATTCATTCGTGCCGTCATTTTTATTTTTTTTTTTCAAATTCATCTCTGGTCGCGCAGCTGGGAGGGGGATGACGTGCGATCGATTGGAAATTTGTATGCGGACCAACGAACGGTAATAATTAAATGCGGCGTCGTCGTCATCAATCTCCTCCTTTCTGCTCCCCACTTTGAAGAATTTTGGGTCATGGAACGGGGGGTTCTCGTGGCGGTTTGATTCATCGTTCAATGCCAACGCCCTGCGCCGTATGAACAGGTGAATTGTCGTATCGTCATATTTTTCTGAGTTAGGAAATACGTTTTAAGTCGCACTTAATCACGCGGGATGCGTGATGAATAGATAAAATTTGTGCAATTAATTCTGCGCCGTAAGCTGGGTTAGACTAGTAGTTTTAAAAATTAACAGTTGCTTTCTTTATACCTTTAAAAGACGTGGGAAATATAATTTCAATATTAGAGAAAAGTTTATGTTGTTATTATTATTATTATTATTATATGCTGAGAATTTATGTGATTATTGAATAAAATTATAAACTCATCTGATAAATAAAATTGAAATTAATATTATATATTTGAAGTCAGAGTAAAGCACCTGGGGATTACGGTATCATCATCGTCGTCATCACAACGCTCCAATGCCACGTATGTTGTGTCTGAAGCGGCTGCAACTTGCAGTTGATTTTAATCAATTTCACGAAATGTTTTAAAAAAGTCGGCCTGCCAATCGGAAGCTAGTATTACTTTTTTGTTTTTGGCCTTTGACCGGGGTCCGGTCAGCAAAAGCATGCAACACCTGCGTCCGGGGCGGCGCCCCGCCGCCAGGATGCCAATGAGGCAGGCAGCAGGCAGCAGGCAGCAGGCAGCAGGCAGCAGGCAGCAGGCTGTTGCGTGCAACCACGGTTCGTTGATTACCACAACTATTTTCTTATACGCATACGATTACCACCGCGTATAACACGTGCAACAGTACGATTAAAATGAATTTATATATATATAACTCATTTGAGATAATAATAGAAGTCGTGCATCCCTCATTAAATTAGATATCCTATTATTTAATTCAATAGGGTGCTATCAGCGCTCAGTAACGTGCTGAGAGTAGACATTTTATTAGTATTTTATAATACTTTGATCATCTTTGGAAATAATACTGATATATATAAGGATATCCTATTATACTGATGTGTTTTACCGGATGAGTTTCTAGATTTATTTGGAAAAGTTACCACGAGGGGATTACATCATCTGATATCGATTATTTTTAAAATAAAGCTTCAAGGAGAAGAAAAAAAAGACGAGTCATAAATTTTCCGATACCATCACGCTCCTTCATTGTGAATATGATATCGGGTGCGTTTCTTTTAATACAGGTAGTATGTGTAACACGCACGGGTACGACATGTCGCAATGGAGAACAACAATTACTCTTCTACATCATTATTTCAAGCAGATGGAGATGGAAGCAAAAGAGAGAATTTTTATGGTAGTCAGTGGGTGAAGAACCAAATTATTACCGATAGGTTTCGTGCCGGCCAATCCAAGATTTAATATTATTTTATTGGCCAGCCTTCGTTTTCAAAACGTACTGGGTTGAAAGAATTGCTTTCGGTACTGTTCCAGTTAATTATCTGTTCATCAACACTACGCTTCGTTTGATTTCATTTGCTGAGAAATTGGAAGATTCCACGCAACAAGCATTCCATCATCAATTAATTCCGTTCATATTGTCAATTCATAGAATATATATTTTTTTAAAAAATATATTACCCGTATTATAAATAATTTTAATTTTAATCTCGATCTAATGTTGTTAAGAAAAATTCCAGTTTCATGAATTAGGTTGCTATTGATATTAATATACTTATAATAAGGTATTTTGTCTTAGCTTTGGATCAAACGGCCTTGATGGGCGCTCTAAAATTGGGCAATATTAATCGGCCCATCAAGAGGGCATGCATTTTTTTTCTCGAAAAGGCTGGATGAGCGTACTGCATGGCAAGTAAAAAATTAAATCGATACAACCCAAATGGGTCCGAGATCGCAGGCGATGAGAGCGTTGGGTCTCGTGTGGGTTCGAACTCGTCACCCGTCGCGCAGATCACGACCTCGAGCTCGACGAAGGCGAACGGAGCAGGATGGGTCGCCGTGCGGGGCGTCGGGCTTTCCTCTCCGATCTCCTCCTCTCCCTCCTCCTCCTCCTCCCATTCTTCCTCCTCCTCCTCTTTCCCGCGCTGTGGGCCGCCTCGATTGGCCGCGACGCCGTCCCGAGGGTGAAGAGATCCGCCGAGCTACCCCTCCGATTCCGCCCCGACGGGAGCTTCAAGATCCTGCAGGTGAATCGAGCTTCGAGCTCTGATGCTCGATTCGTTCGTGTTCTTGATGGTTTTTTTTTGTTTGAATTTTCACCGTCTCTTTCCAGTAGGTGGCGGATGTGCATTACGGCAACGGGCTGGTGACCCGTTGCCGGGACGTGCCGCCGGAGGAGGCCGCCCGATGCTCTGATCTCAACTCCACCTTGTTCCTCAAGAGGATGATCGAAGCCGAGAAGCCCGATCTGGTCGTCTTCACAGGTTCGCCTACTAGTTCATCCTCAGAGATTAAAGTTTCGTTCACAAAGTTAAGGAGCACTTTGCACGGCCATTGTACATCGTTGTTTGACTGAATGACTTGGACCGTGAAGGCTTATGATTATCCTTCAGGAAGTGTTCATCTTTTAATTGTGCTTTCCCAAGGATTTCATGAGATTAGCTACTGACAAAAATAGTTGTCCCTTTGTATTCAAAGTCCTCTTGACCTTATATTATCAGAATTTTAGGATAGCATTTTGGGTTGGAGGCATTACCACTTATTAAACGAAATGGCTCTTCTAAGTGTCTTCGCACTAAAATTGAAATCTATAGGTACATGCTGCCTTGGGCCACCACTGTAGGACTCTTTTCTTGCCCTCTGTTCTCTTAGTTTCACTGCTCATTTGTCATCTACATGTGTATGTATTTGTTTACGTTTGTGTACATCTTTGCATCCAAGCAGGGGATAATATATTTGGGGACAGTGCTGCTGATGCCGCAGAATCACTCTTCAAAGTGTTTAAGCCTGTGATGGAGTCCAGGACTCCCTGGGCAGCAATCTTGGGCAATCATGACCAGGAGTCCACCATGTCACGATTAGAACTGATGTCATTCATGTCGCTCATGGATTACTCAGTATCCCAAGTAAATCCATCAGGTTTTGTGATAGATGGATTTGGGAATTATCACATCGGTGTGCATGGAGCATGGGGATCAGAACTAGCCAATACAAGTGTGCTAAATCTTTACATGCTCGACAGTGGTGATCGTGCCATGGTCGGTAGATTTAGAACATACGGATGGATTCGGGATTCCCAACTAAATTGGCTCCGCAGTATTTCTGAAGAGTTAAAGGTATTTACGACGTATGATATTCTCACATATGCTTCATCAAAGCCTTCTTCAGAAGATTTATTTTATTGAAGAGCACAAGTATAGACGTAGAGTAACAGCTAACAATGAAGCTATGGTTTGACTTTGAGCATCTTAACTTATTCTGAAATATAGTGAGTGACATTCAGCTTATATTTCATCGTTATTGCAATCATCAAAACACCAATTTTGTTTATGTTCAAAATATATGTGTACGGAAAACGCTAGGGACAATGATGGTGAAACTTTCTACTTAAATGCACTCTCCTGAACATAAATTTCCTTTTAGTATTATAGCTCATAAGCTGCAAATTAGATTACATATTGATGGGCCTATAGCAGCTGGTGCCGAGAAAATGCAGCCTTCTAATGGACAGAATAGCCGCCGATTTCCGCATTAATTGTTGTCTGTCTGCTCTGTGATATTGTGAATCACATCAAATGTTATATCTGATACCAAGGGTGTCTTTCGTATGGGGTAATGCAAAGTGGAATGCACATTCCACCCTTTTTTAAAATATAATTTATACTAAAAATTGGGGTGGGAATGCATTCTCACTCCTACTAAACACACCCTAACGAGTTAGACCAAGCAAATCATTGGTTGTGGATAGAGTCATATAATTTAAAGCATCTACTTTCTGAATACCACATATTCAATCCAATGAATGCTGATGGCATAGGATCTCTGACGAATTATGATGGCTAGAAAGTCTCAATTATTTTATTTTATTTTTATGAATGCTACTTTAGAAGATCTGGTAATTAACAGTTTTTTCAGTTGGATGACATGCAAAAGCAATCTGTTTTCCTGCTACTTATGTTATTTTTTCTTGTTAAATAAATCTATGTTTTCAGCGAATTGCTTTCCCAACAAAACCTCCTCTCCTGGTAATCATATGTACTAGTGTATTAATCAAAAGGAAAAGCTCCCAAGTAAATTTTTTCTACATATCTTTGTTAAATAGAGTAATGGACGATCAAATGTGTTACAGGCAAAAAATCCAGCTCCAGCACTCTCATTCTTCCATATCCCAATTCCAGATGTTCGAGAGCTGTGGTATAAGGGTTTTGTGGGTCAGTTTCAAGAGGCCATTGCATGCTCTTCTGTCAACTCTGGGGTCCTGCAGTCCCTAACCTCAATGGGAGATGTGAAGGCAGTATTCATGGGCCATGACCATGTTAATGACTTCTGCGGAGAGTTGAGCAGTATATGGTTCTGCTATGGAGGAGGCTTCGGGTACCATGGGTATGGAAGAACTGGCTGGCCTAGGCGAGCAAGGGTAATTTCTGCGCATCTTGGGAAGGGGAGGAAGTCGTGGAGTGAAGTTGAGACCATAAGAACCTGGAAGCACCTGGATGACGATGAGCTCACAAAGATTGACGAGCAAGAACTCTGGAGCCATCACCATCTAGAAAACCCTGTAAGGTTACATGGAGTATCGTGATCCTAATTCAATATTTATTTATCAAAGAGTTTTCTTCGTGCATCTTTATGTTCTCAGAAGTTGATTGGTTAAGCGCCTAGTTGAAGCAAGGTAATGGCCAAGCTGATTTGTGTATTGTGCCTTGCTCGCATGAGGAAAGACTTTGCTACTCTAGATAGAAGTTTTTGTAGAAAAATATGCCAATAGTATCGTCATTGGATACAAGATAGCTGATAGGTAATTTGGCAAGCAGCTAAACAAGCTGCTTGTTAAAATAAGAGATATTTACTATATATGCGAGCCATTAGTGTGGTTATGGATATTCTAGTGTGTGCAGTTATGGATTTGTCTAAGGGCTAGTCCAGATAGAGTAATATCAAAGGTAAATTTTGAAGTAGGATTTTTATTCATGACAGATCTTTTTCCACATATATGAGATTATAATACCCAGGAGGATGTAAACTATCGTATGATGCATATGATAAAAATTTGGATAGTTCCTTGATCAGTAATTAAGCTTTATGTTAAGTGTAATATTTTTTTTCATCCCTTTCAATTTTAGACTCTAAACCAAAGGAATGAAGAAAAAGGTAAAAGTTGAATCGGAAAGTATAAGATGGTTGGATGTGATGCTGTGATCATCCGGAGGTGAAGAAAAAGAAGAATGTTAAAAAAGTAACAAGATCCCATAGAAGAGAACAAAAGATGCAGCAGCAGCACTGAAGACCGAACAAGAAGAACAAAGAAGATCATACACTTCATTCATCCATGACAGTACAGCGGTGGGGTTGCTCCTCAATTATGCTGACACAGAACCCAAGTAGAGCGATGGCTCAAACTTCAAAAGCAGTGCAAGGGGCGAAAAGAGTTTGACAGGAGAATTTGAAGAGGAACCCGTTTCCCATCCCTCTCCTCTCTTGGAATTTTGCAGCCTCAAACTGGTTTTGTTCTTCCATCCCTTTCTTTCTTTCTGTGGCTTTCTGTGATTTGCCATCTCCTTTTCTCTTAATTCCCTTCCCCCAGCTTTCCTTCCTCCCCATCTCTTTTCTTCTTCTTTTTCTTCCTTCTAGTAGCTCCTGTGAAGCATGGATCCTCTTTTTCTACAGGGCTTTGTAACCATCTACTATGTAAACTCAGATTTAACTATGTTTAATCGATTCTTAATTAGATTTGATCAGTATTGTCTTGTTCTTAGGTAGATGACAAAAAAATAAGATTCCATAAACATGTATCTGATAACATCAATAGAGTAATAATAAGTTAGATAATAATAATAATAATAATAGAAAGGGGGGGGGGGGGAGAGGGGACATCAACATGTATCTGATTTATGTCTCCCTCTGTCATGGCAAGCTCTATGTCTGATGCCATGCAATTTTGCAGCAGAGATGAGTTCGTAATGTCATATTGACGTTTTAAAACTCTGCTCTTTTTATAAAATCTAAATTATTTATGTTTCTCTAAGTTTTGCTATTTATTACATCTAATTGGTCGTGGGATATACATATATATCAATAGTCTAACTGTCTTAGTAGATCTAAGGGGTGTTGATGCAATAAAGTTTTTATCCTTAATTAATAAATAATTTTAGAAAATATGATACAGTTGAAGCAGTAAGCAGTCTTATCTTTTTAAAGATATTGCAAGTGTTTAAAATGTTAAGTTTAAAATATCCCCAGGTTTCTATCTTAAAATTATTAATATGATAAAATATTTTTGGTCTGATTAATAAATATAAATAATTTATACGTGTATATATTAAAAAGTAAGTAGTCTTTCTAATTGTTTTTTACAACTTAGAGCAAACAAGGTCAAGGCATGGAAGGGGTTTGAAGGGTCAATTCCATGGGGAACATAGAAATGCATTAGATAGATAGATGTGTAGATGTGTCGATGTGCCTGTGACTTCACTTCTCATCTTTCCACTTCAGCTCTCACTTTCTTTTATATCTTGTCTTCCTCAGCTACAGTTTTATTCTCTCCAATTTCCACAAGTAATATCTAAATCCAATTCTTCTTTTTGGGATAATACCTTTCGAGTAAAGGGATAACAATGTGGCGGAATAGATCTATAGTTTTGACCAAATATAAAATATAAAGAGGGTGGCCCAGGATCCATAAATATTATCATGGTCATAGAATATCCTAAGGGCATGATTCTTATCAGTATATAAGGTCATATATATATAGTTTCGATCGTTCGATAGTGATTCCTGTGTAACAAGCATGTAATATACGGAGTATGAAATCTTAGGGTCTCTCTTATTTCTTTGGTTTCCTTTGATTGCAGCCTTTTACCATGCATGATCTCCTATGAAGAACAACAGTGAGAAGCATGCCATTGTCCCTGTCCTTAATTGGGACCCTTGATTGAAACCATACACCCCTACACCATTACAAAACAAAAATGAAATATTCATTGGATCAGACAAGGAGGAATTTTTTATTTTTTATTTAAAAAAGAAGGTGGAAGGAATTGCAGCTCCTCTTTCACACTTCCCAATAAAAATAAAACCCTAATTAATTCAATTCAATTAATTATTCACATCATACAGGGTCAAAAAAGCATTTTGCTGATTCCCTCACCAGGAAAAAAATAACTAAAATCAGGCAAACTTTTCCCCACACAAAACACAGATCCATATGCAAATTGTTGGCTAGGAATCAAGTATTTTCTTCCTTCTTTGGATTCTCTGTGTTGCTTGTGAGATCATACTTTGCATCTCTTCCTAATATTTCTTTTTTTATATTAAAGATAAATTAATTATGCTTACAAGCTTTTCACTTGAGTTTTTCTTTGTTAACTCATGATCTCATCTTATCATCATGGAGGTGGTTTTAGTGTTGAAAGTTTCCCCTTTGTTACTCGTCTGAAGAAGAAAAGAGAGAGAGAGAGAGGATGATGGAATATATACATATATATATATATATATATGAAGATGTAGTCATGTGAAAAGCTAGGCATGTAGCACTCTTGAGTCTATAAATGGAATCGCTTCAGCAGATCACATCACTTCCTGTTCTCTGTTCTGTGCTGGGAAGAAGAACCCCCTCATCATCATCAGCATTCAGCAGCAGCAGCAGCTGCAGCAAAGAAGGAAGAGAAAAAAGAACCCAAAAAAGAGAAGACAAGCAGAAAACTGAGATCAGCTTCAGAAGCGACACACTTTTTCACATGTATATTTTCAATCAGCAAGCAGAGAAGATGAAAGGATAATAATAAGCAGGAATTAATTAATAAACCCCCAGCATGCATCATGAGGTATTTAGGAAACGAAATGGAAGGAGGAGCTGGATATGATGATTACAGAGCTGCAGATTGGCAGCGGCAGTGCGGGCGGAGAGGAGGGCAGGGTGACGTAGGAGGAGACGACATGAGATGAGCGTGCCCTTTTTTGTTTTTTGTTTTTTTGGTTTTTGTTTTTGCTTGCTGAGGGAAAGGTGGGGGAAAACGCTGCCACCACTGTCTGTCTCTGCGGCCGAGCTGGCCTTTCATTCCTCCCATTCCCTTCTTCTCTCTTTCCCCCTTATTTTTCTATTCCTTTTTATTTTTATTTTTTCAAAAAAATCACTCCTTGTTCCCGCAATCATTCACTAGGTTTTCATTTTTACCCATATGATTTTAAATTTTATTAAATGGAAGTTATAATATATATATATATATATATATATATTATATA
The DNA here is from genome assembly GCA_030544415.1 of Thalia dealbata. NCBI lineage: Eukaryota > Viridiplantae > Streptophyta > Magnoliopsida > Zingiberales > Marantaceae > Thalia > Thalia dealbata. The sequence continues at coordinate 20,465,526 of CM060458.1, forward strand.
TACTCCCTTTTGTAAGACCTTTTCATCTATATGATTGATACATACTTATAAAAATAATCTAGAGATGAGATAAAATGGGTGTAAATATAACTATCTGTTTTATTAAAAGAATTATTTGTAAAAGAAAGCTGCTAAAGCAATATACGCCAATGCCCAACTATTCAAACAGTGCACCACTAAATAAGCCAAAATAAAAACAGTCTAAATGTGATTATTTTTTATTATTTTAGATTAAAAAACAATAGTACAGATGCTGCATGCATGCAAGCAAGCAAGCATGCATCGCTCTTGTTGGTGTATGTTTTGATAAGTATTGCTTTGGGTTATGTTGGTATTTTGAAGGTATGTGATGGAGTTGTGTGTCCCCAACTTGCAGACTGCATGCCTCAACATTCCCATTCCTATTCCTATTCCTGCGAGCATAATATAAACTAAGCTAAGCTAATCGCACTGCCTTCTCTACTTGTCTTGGCATCCTGATTCCTGCATGCCTGTCTGCTTGCTTCACCTTAGTCATCCGATATGTATATATATATAAACATATTTGTTCTTCTTCCTTTTCTTTTTCCCTCCTTGGGATCATAAATCCCCTCACTAATAGCATGTTTTTTACATCTCTGGATCAGAGCAAAAGTTTTCCTTTTTTTCTTAAAATTTTTATTTTCTTTTGTTCTGCTGTGCTTTCTTTTAAGAAACTAATCCCAATGTAAGGAAGGGGAGGAGTACCTTTTTGGGCTGGCTGCATTTTTAGTTTTAGCTGCGACTGCTTGATTCACCACTTGGATTCTTTTTTTTGTTTTTAATACTGATAGATGGTCCAAGGCAGTAAACGTAGAGAAATCTGATTTTAAGTATGCTTTAAGATAGGTTTAAATTCTGTATTAAGGACAGATGATTTAGTTACATCATTTATTATTTATACTAATATCATGAGTTAGATACATAGATATTTTTTTATTTTTTTCCATCTTTAAAAGATCAACTGTATTTATTATTAGTATTTCATTTCACCTCCTACTACTTATAGGATACCAAATCTTAAAACTCTGAGGAAGCATCAAGATAAAGGAGGAGGAGGAGAGGAAAAAAAAAGGAAGAAGGAATTAAAGGCCAAAAGATTAAAGCTAAGTATAAGAAAGTGAAAGCGACGCAACCCTTCAAGTGCATCCGGAAAAGCAGCAGCGCATAAAAAAACACACACCCCCTCCCTGCATCACTCACTGCCCAAATTTTTAATCGTTTATAAATTATCTTCCATTGTAGCTTATATTAACCCACTCTAATCATTTTTTATAATAATATTTTCTTTAAAAATAATTTGATCCATGATCGATGGTATTTCTTCGTTTTATTCAATTTAGTTTTTTCTTTACGTACAAAGAAGTTAAACAAAAATATCAATCATATTTATGAACTCTACTATTCATGCATCCTCTGCTTAATAAACCACAATAAAAGAAGAGAAATGAATGCATTGTCCATAAATAGGAAAGAATACAAATTTTCAATCTTATATTTATCTTCAGAATCTTGATGATATATATATATATACATATTTTAAATAAATAAATATTTTGAAAACTAAATGAAAATATGGTAAGAATTGATATTTTATCAATTTTTATTTAAAAAATATAAAGAAAAAAGAGAGAAGGAAGAAGGAAGAGAGCGACATGGCAGCACATCTTACAATCATAAGCAGCTCCTCCCTCTATAAATTACACCTCGCTCCCTCCCCACCCACCCACTTGGCCCTCCCCCAATAACTTCTCAAATATATTTCTATGTGGCAGTGCCAGTAGAAGTAGTAGTTTCGTAACAAGTTGCAGTAGTAGTAGTAGTATCAGTTGAAGAAGTAGTAGTAGAAGACGAAGCAGCAGCAGTAGCAGCAGTAGTATAAGAACAAGGAGTAGTGCCGGTAGAAGTAGCATCAGTGGAAGGAGGAGGAGGAGTTTGTGATATCAGTAGAGTAGAAGAAAGGAGAATTCAAAGAAGATACAATTAGCAAGTAATGAGGACCGGAGTTCTCACGCTGCAGCAGGCGCTCACGGCGGAGGTCGCCACCGTCCTCAAGCACTCTCTCAACCTCGCCCGCCGACGCGGGCATGCCCAGGTCACCCCGCTCCATGTCGCCGCCACCCTCATGAGCTCTCCCTCCGCCTCCTCCGACCTCCTTCGCCGTGCCTGCCTCAAGTCCCAGCCCCCTCGGCCCCTTGCCGCCGCCGCAGCTTCCCACTCTCTCCAGTGCAGAGCCCTCGAGCTCTGCTTCAATGTCGCCCTCAACCGGCTCCCCACCGCCTGTCCTCCCTCCTCCGGGGCGCCCCTCCTCCCTCCACCCGCCTCCCTCTCCAACTCCCTCATCGCCGCCCTCAAGCGCGCCCAGGCCAACCAGCGGCGCGGCTGCATTGAGCTACAGCAGCAGCAGCCGCAGCCCCCGCCGCTGCTCGCCATTAAGGTCGAGATGGAGCAGCTCATGCTCTCCATCCTCGACGACCCGAGCGTCAGCCGCGTGATGAAGGAAGCGGGCTTCTCCAGCAGCTGCGTCAAGAACTTCCTCGAAGAGGAGACCGCCTCTCTGACGCAGTCCTCGCCGTTTCTGCTCGACTCTGGCGGTCTTCTCCTACCGCCTCCCTCTGCTGCCCCGCCTTCCTCCATGGACGAGGACCTTCGTGCGGTGGTGGAGGCGATGACGAGGAAGGAGAGGAGAAGGTCCAACGTAGCCGTGGTGGGCGATTCGACCTCCATGAGAGAGGACATCGTGGCCGAGCTGATGAGGCGGATGGAGCGAGGCGAGGTTCCGAACGAGCTCAAGCATGCAAGCTTCGTCAATCTCCAGTTCTCCCAAATCCACCTCCGGCTCATGAGTAAGGGCGAGGTGGAATCGAAGTTGTCCGACCTCCGAAGAACGATTACCTCTCTGGCGTCTGAGAGAGACTCCGCCGGCGTCATCATTTTCGCAGGCGATTTGAGGTGGGCGGTGGACGAGGACGCAAGGACAGAAGAAGGAGGCGGCGGCGGCTTCGATCCGGTGGAGCACATGGTGGCGGAGATGGGCCGCCTGCTCTCCGAGGTCAAGAGCGGCATCAATGGCGGCGGCAACGTTTGGTTACTGGCGACCGCGAGCTATCAAACCTACGCCAAGTGCCAGACGAGGCGGCCATGGTTGGAGTCGCAATGGGCCCTGCAACCGGTGGGTGTTCCCTGTGGCTGGCTCGCTCTCGGCCTCCAAACTTCCAGGTGAGAGGGGAGACGCCATTGGTTGAAGTCCTTGGTCTCCTTCCATGGATGGAGGCCATGGATGTGTTGTTTGTTCTCTCTGTTCCACGTTAGGCCATTTAGATGCTTCCATGAGAGAACAGGACCACCTCCATTAATTCAGGACAAGAACAAAACAAATACATCACAATCACAAGTCCAAAACAAAACAAAAATTGCGATTCCATTCTTTGTTCTTCATCTAAAAAATTCTGCAAAATCTTAACACTTCATGCTCGATCTGCAGTTACCTGGATAACACAAGGGTGCCAAGAATTAGCCACTTCCCCTTTCAACTTCTTGAGTCAAGCGTTCAAGCATCTAGAGAAGATGAGAAGCTCAATTGCTGCGAGGAATGCGCGTTTAACTTCGAGAAAGAAGTACTGGTCTTCAAGTTTGACAGGAATCACAAGGTAGAACACAACACCGAAAGATTGATTCTGATTGATTCTTTTCTTGGTGATTAATTATGACTATCTCTGTTGACTTGGTTGATTCTTTTTTCTTCAAAAGGACTCTTTGGTAGATTTGAGGAGGAAGTGGAACAAGCTGTGTCAAAGCCTTCATCACATCAATCACTCTCACTTGTACCCTCCATTGCTCAAGAACTACTACTCCACACCTTTGCCAAGTTCATGGTGGCCCAGCAGCTTGTTCCGTGAACCGCATTCCTTATCGTTCTCGACCGCTGCAGCAGATCGGAAACCCGAAAGGGAGAAATCACGCGAGAGCTTGACTTCCCCTAAAAGGTCATCGGCAAACCAGCAGGTGATCCAGACTGGACTTGCCCTCTCCAGCACCCTTTTCTCAGATTCAGCAACATCAAAAGATCACACAAGAGTGCCAATGGCAGACACGGATGGTCTACAAACACAATTGCAGGAGGAAATCCCTTGGCAATCAAAGACCATCCCATTGATTGTGGACGCCATCTACGAATGCATTAACAGAGATAGGAAGGCTATTAGGCTTCTGATACAAGGGAGTGATCATGTTGCTAAGAGAAGGCTAGCACTGGTGATGGCCAAGTCCTTTTTCGGGTCAACCGATAAATTTGTTCATATGAACAAAGACAGTTCATGCTTGGAGAACCTCGTAGATGCCTTGCGAAAGGACCCCAAGCGTGTGTTCTTGATCGAGGATTTCGATCGATCGCATTCCAATTTCGTCGAGTCATTCAAGGAGGGCCTCAAAGTCGGATCTCTCGTGGACACATTCGGGCAAGAAGTGAGATTGGCTGATGCAATGTTCATCCTCACAACTTCGAACTCGACCGAATTCGAGGTTGCAGATTGCTACTCCAACAGTGTGGTGATGATGAGACTGCAAGTTGAAGATCCACCAACTTGTGGTGTCAAGAGGAAGATGTCATCAGAACCAGAAAGCGATACGCAGGGGCGATCGAAGAAGCCTCGAACAAGCGGGAATGCTTTTGATCTGAACTTCCAAGCAAACGAGGAAAGCGACAGCGAGGAGGAAGCTGTTCCGAGTGATCTAACACATGAGACAGAATCCATGCGCCCTCATTCCCCATTCTTGGAGTCCACGGTCCAGCTCACTCTAGATGCAGGAAGCCAAGCAAAAGCCGACCTACTCGCGAAGATCCACCGAGCTTTCGCAGAGACCGAAAAGGGCAAGGATGAAAAGGGGGAACTCCTCGTGGATCCAGCAGTCGCGGAGGAGCTGCTGGGGGCATCGGGCTACTTCCTGGGGAGCTTCTTTGAGAATTGGGTGAGGGAGGTGCTTCAGGTGAGCGTTTCGAACGCCGAAAAAGGCGGGAAGAAGAAGCTGAGGTTGAATCTGCAGGGTAAAGAGAGAAATGTGGAAGAGTTCGGTTACATGAATTCTGTACTGCCAAATAGGATACATGTAGATTGAGATTGACACCGAAGCCTCCCTATTACTGTTTGTAGAATTAGAGAGAGAATTGAGCATAAATGCCATCTTTTGTAAACACTTTTTTTTTTAATTCTGCCAAAAAAATTCCGCTGCCTTTAGCTCATCATCATGCTTCATTTCTGATTCATCGGCACATTACATTGCCATGTATAGTAACATGTAAAACTGTTCTTAGAGATGTGCACCACCTGCGTTTTATTCATAGCAAAAGGTGGGGTTCTTGTCTGTGGGGAAGCCCTTGGAGCTGGGAGCTTTTGGTCTCATTTGCAGGGTGTCGTACTTCGTCTCCTTGGCAGTGTCTGCATGCAAGTAGACATGGCAGGGGAGGGGGGACAAGAATTCTAAGCTTCTTCTTTTTCCCCTTGTGTCTGCATGCGCTTTTGGCGGGCACGCGGGAAAAGCCGCCACCGGTGGCGGTGGCGGTGGGGTGCCCGAAGACAGTCGTCGTCGGAGCCGTAGGCCAAAGCTGAGATGGATACAAAGTAGCCGTCAGGCCGCTGCCTGTACTGATGATGACAAAGAGGGAGAGGGGATGAGGGAGGGGCTTTCCAGGAGAGTGAAAGCAAAACGTAGATTAATCATACAAGTAGTACTAATATGTTTTATCCGACAAAGAAAGAAGTGCTTCTCAATTGATTGATTCCAGAGTTAAATCTTAAGAACTGGCGTGTTATGAGTAACCTGCTTAAACTTAGAAGCTCTTAAGTTTTTAGGTTAGCATGAAGTTATCACATCTATTTCAGCAATTAGTAGTGCTGTTTTGTGATTGTTAATCGATCAAATCATTACCCCCTAATTGCGCTTTTATTCGGCGCAAAGAGAAGTCTCTTCTCCCATCGACAAACAAAAAGGCATCACTGAATAATTAATCAATCGATCGAGCCATCATTCCCCCATCTATTTCTTTTTAAAAAATAAAAAGCTCTTGAAAAGAAGCGAGCGATTTAAATTATTTTGCTTTGCTTAACATACCTAACTTCGATCACTTTCAACTTTTTATTTTCCTTCAAATATTTTTTAAAGTCAAATCCATTGCAAATCTAATTATCAACTTTAGAAAAATATTGATTTTAAAGGATGCATTAGGGGGGAAAAATGAACTATTCCATGTGTGATAAGTGTCTGGAGCAGCATCCCATCAATCCATTTCACTTTGCAAGATTCATGAGGAGCAACTTTTTTTTTGTTTTGACCAACAAATAAAGTTTTCATATCTGATAAAGAAATTTAGATTTTAGAAGAGAATTTTATAATGGTAAAAGAAGAATAAAGTATGATAGATAAGACAGGAAATTGAAAAATATATTGAGAGGATGTGGAAGTCACTTGGGGTTGAGGGTCATCCGAGGGACCTCAACTATTCCTTACGAGCATTATTAGTTCTGGAATGCATATTTTATACATCTGAAGAAGAAGAAAAAGAAGATACAGCTACGATCCAATGATTCTTCACTCCTCTTTATTCATGTGAAAAAAAAAGCTGAACCTTTGAAATCGAAATCATTGTTTTGACCCAGAAAAGAATCTACTTGCGAATTTTTTCTTTATTATTTGGGTCAAGAGACTTATGTGCAGAGATAATTTGGGTAAAGGGAGCCATTTGTAAACAGACAATATTCCGAGTAGAATAAGGCCTTAATTATAAATAAAACGTACAATTTTACTCAAAATAGGCCCCTGTCGAGGGATCTGATTGTAATAAAAATTTAAGGCTAACTTATTAAAGGAAAAAGCCCAAACCCTAATCCCCATCCCAACCCCTCTGCACCGCCACATACCTCGCACGGTTGGCACCCTCTCAGCGATCCGCCGCCCGTCGTGTCTCGAGCCCCGCCTGCCGCCGATCAATCCCAAGCCCAGTGCCTTCGGCCGTCGTTCCGATTCCGCATCGGCGACGCCCTCGGTCGCCGTCGCCAAGTCTGTTCAGCCACTTCCCGCAGCCATCTGCCGTCGATTGTCACCGACGTCAACCCGCAGTAAACGCAGGAAATATTCTTCTTAGACAATCGCGTCCTAGGTATACTTCCATACGCATGAGGTTATTGCGATGTATTTTTTTAGTGATTCAAATTACAACTTTTATCTGTCGCAAAAAAGTTTGCACCAGATTTAAGTGAATCCATCTGCTACATTTTGTCCTCGTTAAAGAAGAGTTGAAGATATTATTTGTGTACTGGATACATACATGTTTCATCACTACTCTTTTTATTGGTCAGGATACAGAGTCGTCATGGTCAAATCAAATCCTCCGGTTGAAGTCGTATTTGATCCTTCAAATTCTCGTGCTAAAAAACCTCGTTCAGGATCATATGCTAGTGAAAAGCGGAACTTCATGGTATGATATGCTTCTCTTGTTTTGAATACCGAAGGATTCAAAATCCTAGATTGGTTTGCAAATAATTATTTGTTCTATTAAATTAATTTTTTTTTGTTAGTTTTTTTTACTCATTTATTCTTTATTTCAATAGAAGTGAATGTATTTTAAACACTGGTAACTAGAAAGTGTTGGTGCTTAATGAAAAGGAATTTACTTGTTGTCAATGCCACAATAAAATGCAGTTGTAGTTAATACTTATCTATGCTAGAATGTTTGCCATTTTACTTAGTTCCCCTAGGTTTTTGATTGTATATGAACCTAATAGGTCAAAAGTTAATCGACACATTCATGTTCCATTAATTGAGGCATCCAACAGACAACTTTAAAGTGGTTAGATAATTACTTGGAGTCTTCCATAACCATAATTTTGAGTTGATTGGCATAGTCAACGGGTATCAGAGTTACTAAAGCTAAGCTTGTCTTATGACAGCTTGGGTTGTGTTTTGAATGAGGAGTTTGGAAATTGTAAATTTCAGTAGAGGTTAATTCTGTTGGTTGCATCCATGATGAGCCTAGTGAGATCTCTCTTCATGCACTCTTCTATGAGCTTCCATCTGCTTTAAATTGGTCAAGGGGATATATATATATATGTATATTTATAGGTAAATAGATAGATAGAAAGTTCTCATTAAAACACGTAATCTGGTATGAATTAAAGGTTTGAAGTACTTCCTTAAGAATTTCGCCTTTTTTCTAAAAGTTCTGTTTTATCTCTTGCACTTCTTCTATAGAAACAGTCTTTCATATGTTACATATTCAGGTTCTTTCCATTTGCAGATAAGAGCTAACAAGGTTGAATAATGCATCATAAAACAGAATTATTTTTGAACTTGTGAGTTATATTTTTTTAGGTTTTCACTCTTATCAAAGAATAAGGATAATATTCTAAATTGACAGTTTTTATATTGAATAAAAAACTTATTCTCTATAATGACAAATTGAAATTTGATAAATTGTCCACGAGTACTACATTATTAGGCAGGCCTTGGTAATTTTTAAATAGAGTATTTGAAGTTTGATTTCACAAATAACCAATGAGCAAACTTGAAAACAGAAAAGATTGCAGAATTTTTTTTTTTTACATTATTTCATTTACATACCGGATACCTGTCGATATCAAAATTATAATGCTCTTTAACTGTTGCCAATTTTTGGCGATTTTGTGTACTACTTTCTCTTTTTCACAAAAGAAAATTTTGAACGTTGTTGTTCTGGCGATTCTTTTCCTCAAGGCTTATAATATTCAAATAATAGAAGTGTGCAATATCATTACCCATATTTGGAACTTACTCATGTAATTTCATTTACTTATTCTATCCTAATGCACCAGAATTTTCTTCTATCAAGAACTTAATTTCTTTTGCAGTCAGGAAGCCTTGCAGATATGTATAGGAGACCAATATCTAGAGAGTCGATTGATTCATCAGACAATGAGGATGAGGAGATGGACATGAGGAAAATATTGAAGGATATTGAATTCTTGGGTATGTTGCTTTGAATGGAATTGTATAATTTATATGAAAGACATTCTATTCTACTATCATGTCTTGGCTAGGCAACAAACTTCCTAAAGTAAAACTTCTGAACACATCTTTGGCTAGGTTATGCGTGTTGGGTCACATGATTTATAAATATTTACTGCATTTATCTGGCCCTTTTGATATCCCTCTAGCATTTATCTTTGTTGTAATGAATTTTAGTCTAAAATTGGTACTAAAATTTCTTATCTAAGGATAGATCTGTTGCTCTTGCAGCCATCACCTAATTTACCTATCCTAGTCAAAATTTGATTTTTAGGGCTAACACTTAATGTTGGTTATGGTTTTTGATGCTCATGGTTTCTTAAATATAGTTGAAGGAAATTAAAGATTGTGGGTGCTTTTAGCTTTGCCTTGTATCTGAATTTGTGATGTATTTCCTTGTCAATTGAATATGTTCTATGCCGAGAAATTTGAAGATTGATGGAATAGACATTTCAAGAGCCATTAGATAACTTCCAGATCCATATCCACTAACATATCCCTTGTCTATTGCTTCTGCAGTTTATGATTTTGTTTATTTTCTCCTATAAGATTTAAAGGCATGTAGTGTATATTTCTTTTATTCAGAACCATCCTTATTTTAGGTTTCTGTTAAATTTAGATCTTTTATATATCTCACTTAGGTACCTCGAACATGTCTTGGAAGGAGAGGAAGCAGGTGGAGAATCAGAAAGTAGTCAGTTTGGGTGGAAAGGCAAGACCACATTGAACCCCTAGCTCATATTATTTGACCAACCTTTTTGAATGCCTCTTGACTTGATTGTATATTTAACAGCCCGTTAAAAAGCATCGTACACCATTGAGTGTTGCCAAACCGGCTATGAAGAATCAGAGAAGAAGAGAAGAGAAAAAAAAGGAAGAGGTAAAGTTTACACGCCCTTCAATTATATGTAGAATTAACTATACTTTGGACCTTATAGGTTTCTCTTATGTTACTTTCTCCTTGTAATTTCAAAAATCACGCTCTACATCTTTAATATTTGGCACTTTGCACATAGCTGTTACGGAAACTAGTTTGGCTATTTGGTGAAATCCTGAAAATGGAGCAAAAGCACTTTATAGACATATTAGCACTATGTAGGGGTAAGATCTTAATTTGTAGCATCTTTAAATAAATGTTTGTTAACAATTTCTTATTAGTACAACTTCTATTAAATAATTTTTGTTTTGTACCACGCGGGTATGCTTAATAAATTCTTCGTGCTCATTTCAAAGACCGTATGATATTTTTACCTTTCTTCCAATTTGCGCCATAAGGGGAAAAGTGAAGGTGAAGGATATTTATAGGTTTTTGGAAAAACAATTGTAGAATGCAAACTTTTGTTAGATTCAAAACGCAAAACGTTTTTTTTTTTGGGAACTACAAAATGCAAAGGAAAACATCGTTAAGAATTAATAGTACATGTAATTAACTCGCAGCATATATGTTCTCATAGAAATATGTTATGATTCTAGGAGCTGATTCTGGGCCGATTTATGAGGAACTCATCGAGGAGTAATACTAAAGATAGGAAGCTAAAAGCAGAGGACAGGGTCTTGATGGCTACTGAGGGACATTTCAGGAAAGGTGTTCTGGATGTGAAGCATCTCTTGGCATCCAGTGGACCAAAAAGTGCTACTAATTTTATGGATGTCAGGAGTAGCAAAGGCAAGAAGAAAATGAAGGGAAAGAAGAAGGGCAGAAGAAAGGGACGCTGAGTAGTAAATTTCTGTTCTTCTTCTCGGATTATGTTACCAAATTTTTTTTGTGTGCAAATCATTTATCGTTCTCGTTACAGTAAAGTTGCACTTGTTTTCCTTGCCTACTTCTTGGTGCAAGAGGTTCCCGACAATTTGAATTGTACCTTCTGCTTGCTGGCTCTGGAAACTAGTTTTAACCTTTTTAGCAGGTGGTTGGCATCGGCGCGAGGTTGCCCTCTCTTCAAGCATGGACTAGAACAACTGAAATAGATGGTCTGGCTGGCCTCAAGTTTGGATCGATCATGCTGACAACCTTTCTTCAAAAAAAATAAAATTGTATTCATCTTAAGTTAATCTGATGGGGTTATGGAGAAAAAGATTGACTTATAGAATTTCTCTTTTTTTCCTTGAAAAAGTATTAGAGACTTTATTTTTCTTTCTCTTACGTTAGATTTTGTATCTGAATATTTTTTATAAAGTAAAAGTATTAATATTTAATTTGGGTGACCGAGTAATTTTTTTCTTTCTAGCTGTATTTTTTTAGAACTTTTCCTTCTAGCTGTATTGATGTCCTGAGGAATATTATAATGGGTTGTTTGTTGGTGACGTATGTTAAAAATCCTAGGTTTAAAACGTCATAGGATCTTAGTTTTGTTGGAGTTTCTTTAGTTTAATTTTTTTGAAAATAGATAAATAAGTTATTTTTCCTAAAATATGATCGTATGAGGTTTAACGCTAAAGAAATTTGATAGAAGTACCTAGTATAATATAAAACAATTTATTTTGAATTAAAGAGGATTATGTTCGAAATAAATTAGAAAACAATTTATTATTAAATTTAATCAAAATAATTTATTTTGAATTGAAGAGGTACAAATAATTTTATATATTAAAAATTTAATCAAATAATACCATGTGAATATTTTTGACAGGTCACTGGCTTGTGTGGTGGTATGCGTACCGCGTGTGCGAAGACCGCATCGTGGATCAGCTTCTTTTTCTTTCGTCGTCAACTTTTCCCTTCCCTTCTCGTCGATGACGGCGCGCCCCTTTCTTCCTCGATCGGGATCATCGGCTTTTTCGCAGACCGCGTGAGTTCGACGCATCATAAAAGCCCAAGGAGGAGTTGGATCGATCGATCTCGAGGAGGAGGGAGAGATGTGCTTGGTGTTCCTGTGCGACGAAGAGGAGAGGGTCATGGGGAACTACCAGGCGCCGGGGAGCTGCCCCTTCTGCGGCGGCCCGGTGGTGGCTACCGACGTGGAGAGCGCGTGGCGACTCTGCTTCCTCCCTCTCTACTTCAAGACCAAGAGGAGGTTCCACTGCTCCCTCTGCAATCGACGCTTGGTTTCCTACCCTTAATTTCTACTTCCCCACCGCTTCCATCTTTTTTTCTGCCCTTTCTTTGTCGACCATGTATATATCAAAACTTATCAAGTTTAGTTACATATTCTCTGTGTGAGCTACCTGGTGATTTCTCTAGTTTTCATAATTATAACTCTTCTATTTTTCTACACACTGCAATCTGTTTCTGCCCCAGTTTTGGATCAACTGGTCGTTTGTATTATCTTTTTGAATGAATTCTGTTGATTCTTAAATTTCTTCAGGTAATTTTTATTGGGCTTGAACAGACTATTTTCTGAGATTTGAGGCTACTCAATTAAAATTTTTAACTTCGTATTAAACTGCTTGTTGGATTTATCATATCACTGATGTCTTAAATAGATCGATTCACTTTTATTGTGAAAACCGTAACTTATCTGAAACTTTATGAAATAAACTAAAATTCACCTTTAGGAATTACTCCGTCATTCTAGGCTAACTATCGACATCAAAATGAAGTAAATCCTATTCTTCTGAGAAAAGTTATCTTAATTTAAAGGCCAAATATGTTCCTTGGAATTCGTATATGTAATTATTAAAATTGAAATGTTGGAAACTTTTGGAAGTTTTAAACCTTGGACGACTGTAATTCGAAGAAAAGAAAAGAAAACTCACTCAACATGTTAAGTTTAAATTTTGTTTATAATAATAATAATAGAATAATAAAGTTAAAACTTTAAATAATATAATAAGAAAAAATTGATAATTAAAACCATTATCTAAGACGTTTAATCACTTTAAATAATGATACCTTTTATTTTTAAATTGAGTCTTAAATTAAAATCTATCTTATTTGTTTCTCTGCGTACAAATCTTTATTTTTTTTTAAAAAAATTATATTAACCTCCCATTCATCCTTCCTCCAAAATAGATAAATCAGCATCACTCTCTTGAAGATTAGAGTGAGAGCACGCCCTCAGTAGAACACCCTTTTAGGATATTTTTTTCATTTTGTATTCAACTGATAGATTGGAGCTCTCAACCTCGTGTTATACTTATACGGTATGAGTAATTTAATTTATAAAATTTTGACAATTACGTTTATATACATTTTAACCATCACAAGCAGAGCAGGAGATATAAAAATCCATGCCCAATATAAGCCCAAGCCCAAGCCCAAGCCCAATTCTTCCTCGTATCAGATGGCTCTCTCACAATGTAAATAAACGCAGTGGATCCACGACTTCTGCTCCGCTGCGTTCCTCCTTGCTCCTACCCTTCTTCTTCCTCCTCCTCCGTTCTCCGTCGCCCATTCCCTTCGATTCCCAGATCTCCGCCTTCTCAATCCGATCTTAATTTCCCACTCCACCGCCTCGATCTCTGCACCGGCTCCTCCTCTCTCCCTGATCCCTCATATCGCCAGATCCGTTCCGCCCCTACCACCGGATCTCCGAGATCCGGCCAGATCTGGGGGTTTTGACATAATTCCCGGTGCAGGCGGTGGCGGAAGGAAGGCGGCGTCGAGATGGAGAAGTCGTGCACGTTCCTGGTCCACTTCGACAAGGGCTCCCCAGCCATGGCCAACGAGATCAAGGAGGCGCTCGAGGGAAGCAACGTGGAGGCCAAGATCGATGCCCTCAAGAAGGCCGTCATGCTGCTCCTTAATGGCGAAACGCTTCCTCAGCTCTTCATCACCATCGTCCGCTACGTCCTCCCCTCCGAGGACCACACCGTCCAGAAGCTGCTGCTGCTCTACCTGGAGATTCTCGACAAGACCGACGCCCGCGGTCGCGTGCTGCCGGAGATGATCCTTATCTGCCAGAATCTCCGCAATAATCTTCAGCACCCCAATGAGTACATCCGCGGGGTCACGCTCCGCTTCCTCTGCCGATTGTCCGAGCCCGAGATCCTGGAGCCGCTCGTCCCGTCGGTGCTCACCAACCTCGAGCACCGCCACCCCTTTATCCGTCGCAACGCGCTCCTCGCAATCGCTGCCATTTACCGGCTCCCTCACGTTGGCGAGCAGCTCCTTCCCGACGCCCCTGAGCTGGTCGAGAAGGCACTGTCCTCGGAGCAAGACCTCTCCGCTCGCCGAAATGCCTTCCTCATGCTTGCATCCTGCGCTCAGTCCCGCGCGGTTGCCTACTTGCTCTCTCAGGCCGATCATGTCCCTGAATGGGGCGACCTCCTGCAGATGGCCGCCCTCGATCTCATCCGCAAGGTCTGCCGTTCGAACCCTGCCGAGAAGGGTAAGTATATCAAGGTCATCATCTCCCTCCTCAACTGCCCCTCCGCCGCCGTCGTTTACGAGTGCGCCACCACCCTCGTCTCCCTGTCATCCGCTCCCACCGCCATCAGGGCTGCTGCCAATACCCACTGCCAGCTTCTCCAATCACAGAGTGACAATAATGTGAAACTCATTGTGCTCGACCGCCTCAACGAGCTCAAGACGTCGCACAGGGAGATCATGGTGGAGATGATCATGGATGTGCTGCGGGCTCTATCAAGTCCAAATCTTGACATCAGACGCAAGACGTTGGACATTGCCCTCGAGCTGATCACGTCGAGGAACATTGATGAGGTTGTGCTGACGCTGAAGAAGGAGGTTGTTAAGACCCAGAGCACTGAGCTGGAGAAGAACGGGGAGTACCGTCAGATGCTGGTGCAGGCCATCCATTCGTGTGCAATCAAATTCCCTGAGGTTGCAAGCACTGTTGTTCACCTGCTGATGGATTTCCTTGGTGATAGCAATGTGGCTTCTGCCATTGACGTGGCCCTCTTTGTGAGAGAGATAATTGAAACCAACCCAAAACTCAGGGTTTCCATCATCATCAGGCTGCTGGACTCATTTTATCAGATTCGTGCTGCAAGAGTCTGCGCTTGTGCTCTTTGGATCATTGGTGAATACTGTCTTTCTCTCTCCGAGGTCGAAAGTGGGATTGCCACAATAAAACAGTGCCTTGGGGAAATTCCCTTCTACACTACCACTGAGGAAGGGGAGGCTGCGGATGCTTCAAAGAAACCCCAGCAGGTGAACTCTTCTGCAACTGTTTCTTCAAGGCGACCGGTAGTTCTTGCAGATGGGACATATGCAACACAAAGTGCTGCATCGGAAACAGCATTATCCGCTCCAACTGTTCTTCCTGGATCTCTAGCTTCCCCAGGAAATTTGAGGGCTCTGATCCTGTCCGGTGATTTTTTTGTGGGAGCAGTGGTTGCATGCACTTTGACCAAGCTGGTTCTGAGGCTGGAGGAGGTCCAGCCATCAAAGACTGAAGCAAACAAAGCATGCACTGGAGCCTTGCTGATCATGACTTCCATGTTACAGTTGGGACAGTCTTCATTTCTCCCCCACCCTATTGATAATGATTCTTATGATAGAATTGTGCTATGCATAAGATTGCTATGCAACACTGGTGATGAAATGAGGAAAATATGGTTGCAATCATGCCGTCAGAGTTTTGCAAAGATGCTTGCTGAGAAGCAATTCCAAGAAACTGAAGAGATCAAAGCTAAGGCCCTGGTGTCCCATGCACAGCCTGATGATCTTATTGATTTCTACCATTTGAAGAGCAGGAAGGTGAGGAATTCTAGTTTTCTTGTGTCAGTTGATTTGCTTGGTCAAAAACTAGGATAGCCATATTTTTCATTCCTCTGCATTTCATTTTACATAATAGTTTCTCTCATGAAAACATCTAGACAGAGCCCATTTACCAAACATATTAAGGAAAATGTTTTCAATAATAGACACAATATATTAGGGAACAAATCACTGACGAAGAACAATTAGCTAATGGCATTGATGTGACTACTGATTCATAGAAATAATTTTAGTATTGTTGATATCTATTACCATATCAAATGATAATGAAAATGAAGTGGTTGTAGGCGTCTTGTCATGGAGTTGAAAATGTTGTGGTAACTTCTGGTTACATCCTAGATGACTGTGTTTCCATGTGCTTCTAAAATGACTGCATCCATTGAAACCTTTGAATTAATTGTTGCATTTCCATGTGTTTCTCTGTTATAGTTACCAATTTGTGACTATTGACAACGTGAATTTTGCCTTTTTTAATGACATAATTAAACCTGGAATTTAAGTCACTCTACTAAGTTACCAATGTTTCTAGTTATTGTATGCCATTTCTATTTTCACAGATTGAATATATTTAAAATTTGATTGAACCTAGAAATTCCTTGACCTAATTCACATAGTTATTGTTATTTGAATTTTTTTACTATCAGTATTGATTTGCTAATGAATATATGTTGTTGTTCCTAAGAGTTTTCCTATCCTCCCTTTAAGATACCAAGTAATAGGGACAAACCTCCAGCTATGAACTTAAACTATTATGTTAGTTTAAGAATAACTCGGCAATAACACTTCCATGTAAGCAAGCGTTATCTTTTTGCATATTTATTGTATTAAAACATAGAAATAGAACAAACACTTGCGAGAACTTCGGGTCCCTTTCACAATCAAAATCAGTTGCCACATTTTAACTGATAAGTTTTCTTTGATTAGCTTTCTTAGGCAGATATTGTGTAAAATGGTTTCGTGTGTCAAATAAAGGTTTTTATTATTATTCTTTCTATTTGTCCTAATTGCTGAAATTATAATTTGCTTCCGTGAGATTGTAGTTGGAGTATCTGAAAAATGCTGGAAGTAGTGATCTACTAGCTACAACTTTGCTGCTATATCAGTTCCAATTCTTTGCAATCAAAAAGCATCTTTGTATCATAAGCTTCTTCTATATGTGCAGGGTATGAGCCAGCTAGAATTGGAGGATGAGGTCCAAGATGACTTAAAACGTGCTACTGGAGAATTTATGAAGGATGGAGATGATGCAAATAAGTTGAATAGGATTCTTCAGCTCACTGGATTTAGTGATCCTGTGTATGCGGAGGCATATGTGACGGTGCATCACTATGACATTGTTCTTGATGTCACAGTGATTAATAGAACAAAGGAAACACTTCAGAACCTGTGTTTGGAATTGGCAACCATGGGGGACCTCAAACTAGTAGACCGGCCACAGAACTATACATTAGCTCCAGAATCAAGCAAACAAATCCGAGCCAATATAAAGGTCTCTTCAACAGAAACTGGAGTCATATTTGGTAATATTGTATATGAAACTTCAAATGTGCTTGAGAGAACTGTCGTTGTCCTCAATGATATCCACATCGACATTATGGACTACATATCTCCTGCAAGCTGTGCCGATGTGACGTTTAGGAACATGTGGGCAGAATTTGAGTGGGAAAACAAGGTATCTTTTATTTTCAAATGTTATTGTTAAGTACCTCTTTATGATGCTAAAATTTATCTACAAGACCGTTAAGAGTTAACTTATCAAATATCTGCTTTTTATTTATACCAAATATCGCCTTGGAAACTCTTCAAATCACTTTGAATTGAAGGCACTCATTTAGATGAAGTTATTTAGTGAAAACAGAACCAACAATAAGGACAGACTGTAAAAGGCCAACTATTTGGTCGAACGGTTTACGTCAATAGATATGATAGCATCTCATTATTGTTGATATATTGCATACTGGTTACCTGCAATTTTGTCTAGCGGATAAGAGAAAATTTTCACAATCAACCGAGCTGGTTCTTGAAGCCTTAAACTCTAGTGCATATCTCTTTTAAGTAACCATGCTTTGGTTGTTATGTCAAATAAATAGAATGCTGGATCATGGGGTTGTTAAACTTTAGTGCATATCTATTTTTAAGTTCTATTCATCTTCTCTGTTAATCATAAACTGGATCATGGGGTTGTTAACAACCTTACAAATTATTGGTTTACTATTACAGGTTGCAGTGAACACTGTGTTACAGGATGAGAAGGAATTTTTGAATCACATCATCAAGTCTACAAACATGAAATGCCTCACACCACCGTAAGCGTTCTCATTCTACAACCACACTGTATTACTTGAAATCCCTGCATGTCTCTCCACATAGAAAAGGAAAACTGGCTTTCCTCGCACAACCACTTTAACTACTGTCCTTGATTCTTTTAAAGATCAAAAACCTTTCTTTGGTTCCAGCTCTGCTCTGGATGGGGAGTGCGGGTTTCTCGCAGCGAACCTGTACGCGAAGAGCGTCTTCGGTGAGGATGCTTTGGTCAACATAAGCGTGGAGAAGCAGGCTGATGGGAAGCTGAGTGGCTATATCAGGATCAGAAGCAAGACCCAAGGAATTGCCCTCAGTTTAGGGGACAAAATCACGCTCAAACAGAAGGGCGGTAGTTAGAGCAAAACACACACCATGTCGATTGTTATGTTTCAGTCCAACATATGGATGGCACTGTAATTTTTCAAAAAGGTTTTTGGGGTTTTCCGAGTGATTTCTTCATGTACGTCCTCTTCGACTGAGCTCAGCGGTAGTAATATTAGGCGAGCAGCTGCTGTTATTCTTCTTTCTCCTTTAGCTGTAATACTACTACAAGGATACGGAGAATTCATTCGATATTACTAATATCGACCTGTTGTTTTCTTATATATGTAAGATTACAATCTTAAATCCCTCATTTTGTGAAAGCGACGTTGGTTTTTTGTTGTAATTACAATCTGCTGCTTCATCCAATTCCAAATCATTTGTGGTTCAGATGACTCGTTGGATGATAAATATCTGCTCATCAAAATGTTCCTTAATTGTATCCAAGATCAGACGTGATAAGGGGCACGCTACAGTTCGGGCCGGGCCCGCTGAAAAAATATAGGCATGCTGAAAAAATATATCTTTAACAAGATTTTAACAAGATTCTATCTCTCAATTGAGACGTGCAGTCGTATCTTTTCTGTAAAAATATTTAATCTTTTCTGTAAAAATATTTAATTTATATATTATTCGTGCCGGTTGAGACGCCGGCACGACAAGGCACAAAGTGCGGGCTGTATCCAAGATGGCTACTTACGCTAGAAAATGCTTTCAATCATCATTGCATTACAAGATAAACTTATACCAACAACACTATATTTCTTAAAGTTATCATTAATATAATCTACTGTAACATACTATACATCAACCCGAATCCA
The DNA here is from genome assembly GCA_030544415.1 of Thalia dealbata. Taxonomy (NCBI): domain Eukaryota; kingdom Viridiplantae; phylum Streptophyta; class Magnoliopsida; order Zingiberales; family Marantaceae; genus Thalia; species Thalia dealbata. Next base: position 20,484,648 of record CM060458.1, read on the forward strand.
AAGCTGTAATATATTTATCATCACAACAATAATAAAGGAGAAGAAACAAACCCTGAAATTAATTCCTTCGTCACTAATCTTCTTCTTATTCACATCATTATCACGTTGTAATTAAACAAAGCAGACTCCATAATTTATTGGATAGACCTTTTTACTTAATTGCCTTTAATTTCGACCAATTAATTATTATTATTTTTCCTTCTTATTGTACTTGTCGCCATTAATGGATCAGGAGAGAAGGCAAAGAAACCAGGCCATCGCCATTAATGGCGTCTTCTTCTTCTTCTTCATTTGGAGAGAGCGGCGGAGGAGGCACACAAGTGAAGGCACCTCTTCTTGCAAGTCTCCGCCGCTTGTTGAAGGGGTTCTCCGGCTTCGACAGGACGTTGACCTTTGTGGCGGCGGCGATGTCCGGAATGTTCGCGAATGACTTTGACTTCCCCGAGTAGAATTTTGACAGGCCCCTTCTGCGATTCGCCAATTGATAGATGATGATCTCGATGAAAATTGGGGTCGAGGAGAAAGCTCGCAATCCGAAGAAAAAAAGATTAAATTTGCAGTTATTTAATTACTTGATAGGAAGAGAGTCCTCCAAGGAATCCAAGGAATCGAAGGCGCCGCCGCCGCCATCTTCCCTCCTGTTGCTCTCCAATTCGCCGCTTTCTTCATCTTCATCTTCATCAACAGCCCCGATGGAAGAGGTTTCCGAGGAGGAGTCCGCCGCAGGTTCTTCATGCAAGCAGATGAGGTTCCTCTTCCTCACGGCTACAGCCATCACAGGCGGCGGCGGAGGCGGCGATTCTGGGAGAAGATAGCTGCTGGGAAGGGGAAGACGGTCGGCGCTTATCCCCACGCCGGAGAGCACCAGAGGAGACATCCTCCTCCGATGCCGGCTCCTGCTCCGGTAAGTCCTCTGTTTCTCCGCCGCTGCCTGCTGTTTAGTCCGGCCGCCGGTGGCGCTGTCATCAAGCGATCCGCTCCAATTTGCTGCCCTGCGATTTCTACCTCCACTCTCCGATCGTTCGATTGGTACGACCAAAAGCAGAACACATGAAGAAGATCGAGATCAAGATAGAGAGAGGAGGAGGAGGAGGAAGAAGAAGATAAAGATGGAGGAATCGGCCTTCGCAAACGAAACGCCTCACAAATTTTGAGTTGGCAGCGGAGGAGGACGCGGCTTCAGGGTCAGCCAAACACGCTTTCGCGTTCACCCTATATATACCATCATCATCCGAAACGGATCGGGTCCATTCAAATCGGATCCGATTGCATCTTTTAACGTTTTTTCTTTAGGTAGAATAAACAAACATTTTCTTTCCCAAGAAAATGAAGAAAAATACAAATTTGACAATCTCTTACTCTTATCCTTATTTTTAATTTTTCTAAATATTAATATCTAATAAAAGTGAATTTTCAAAATTTAAAAATTCCGAAGTATTAGTTTTATTTACGTTAATTAGGGGAGAAATTTTTTTCTTCTATTTTTCTACTTCATTTTTTCCGGCATTATATAATTTTTTTAAAAAAATATTTTTCTTCCTTTTCTTAGTATTAGGATTTTTTTTCCCTTTTTTTGCTTCGATTGTTTTACTACCGTGGCCATCGTTATCTTTTTTCTCTCTCTCTCAATATATATATATATAAAAATAAGGTTGCAATTGCAAGGCATCCGCAGTGAAACCGGGGGGTGATTTCTGGGAGGATAAGTAGAAACTTCTTCTGAGTTAACTAATTAATATGATAAAATAAAAGAAGTTTATTGTGTAATTTCATATGGATACTTTCCCAAATATATGCCATATATTTATATAAATAGAAAAGAGGGGGAAATCACTATTTACAGAATTTTTTTTTTACTACTCTTTAATCCTTAATTCACTTGAACAAAAAGGTTTGAAGATTCTTAAATCTCTTGCAACTCTCCTAGAATTATATACAAAGTGCTCTCCCTTATAAAAGACCCTTAAGACTTAAAAAGATAGTCAACTGGTTAAATAGAAGGACTTAGTTCATATTGTATTGAACTTTAAAAATAGAGCGGAGACTGATGGAATTGTTCCCTTTACATTATTATATAATGCCATTAAAAAGGCAAAGAAAAAGCAAGTAGTGGAGGAGTAGTCAGTAACCCCAATCTATACTCAAGTGTTGAAGTTGGTCAATCCTCCTTGTCATCAATCATCATCTTGTGTTTTTAAGTTTGGATCAGCCTGCTCTTTCTGCATAGCAAAACGTACCAAACCTTTTAATTGCTTTGCTTGACCAGCAGCTCTTCAATCCAGTCAATCCAGACTTGAGATCAAGTCCCTAAAGCTTCACAAGAGTCTAAGACCGCCTCCAGAAACAATAGCCATTCTATTATCTGAACACTTTGAAATTTTGGGTTAAACATGCATCTTCCTGTAAATTTCAGTCGGCACAAAAACATTAAAAATAGATAATTATGATGCATCAGTATCCAAGGGATTAAACTGAAGATTCTCGTTTACAACACATGCAACAAATCACTATATTGTAGAAAAGATGACAGCTGATTGTTTTAAGTCTATATTCATATAATTATATCTTTCTAGATAAATATTTAAGGTGGTCTTTTTTTTAAAGAATTTTTTTTTTCGAAATCCTTGCAGTTATCCTCTCTTCTGGTGGCTGAATACATGCTGTGAGCTGAGATGGTGCAAACAGTGTTTGAGTGTTCCTAATGGATTTAGGGGGGGAAAAAAGCAGTGAAGTTTCCTACTCCCTTCAGTGCTCCATTTATTTGGTTGATGATGATAAAAGCTGTCAAATTTGTCTCCCATGCCATCGGCACGGCATGGCCATCCACACACCCACAAGATGGCCAGTCTGGTCTTCTTACTTAAACTAACATAAAAGCTTAGCTTAGCGATGATGGAGGCACATCAAGTCAAAAAAGACCAAAAAAGTGCTGCTGCTGCTGCTAGATTCTCTCTACTTTTGTATGTCAAAAGCCTGTACAGGGAGGGGGGATGTAATGGAGGAACTACATATCAGTATACTGGTTGTCTAACATCATCCGCAGTAGTGGAGGAATGCTAAGGCTTTGATGTAGGGACAACTTTGCAGATGATGAGAGGAGCTGCTAAAACAAGATGTTTCCGTGAATGGGAGGGTAGGTGGCCAAGAAAGTAGCAGAGGAGGAGGAAGAGTAGCATCATCCTGTTAATCTCCTCTCCTCTCTCTTTTGCCTTAACTGCAAAGGAGATCTTGAGTTTGGCGGTGAGGTTGATGGTGAGATCAATGACAATGTTGGCAATGAGGCGAGATCAATGACAATTTTTTTATGGAGCCATTATACACTACTTGATTAAGTGCTTCCTTTGCTTGATTGATGTCGATAATGCAAAGGCCAAAAAGAAAAAAAAAAAGGTGGGGGCGCTGACTTCTCTTCCATTTCCGTCAAAGTATCCCTTTCTTTTCTTCTAAGGTTCATAAATGCCTTTAATAATTTAATTGCCGTAGAAAGTGGTTGACTAGTGATCATCTACACCAGAAATTTCCAATTTTTCTTTTTTGAAATTAATGTTCCCCACTAATGTAAAGTATGGGTAAAAAAATTTCTTATCCACACTATTTATGCTCTAACCATTAACATATATTTAAATTTTAGAGTTAGATTAATTTTTTAGGAGCACAAAGTCATTTATCATCATTTGCTTAAATTTAACGCTAAATCTTTTTTACATCATATCCATTTACCCCAAGACAAAAAAAGACTATCAATAACAGGAGATAATATTTGTATATTCTCTCTTTTCTTCTTCAAATTTCTTCAATTCAACACGGTTGACCCACCACACCACCACCACCACCCCCACCCTCTCCTCCTCTTCCATCACAAACTTAGCGCAATCTTATCGGCTGACATCGGTCAACGACAGCCGCTGGGACCGCCGCATCTTTTGACTTCCGCAAGCACGCTTCCCCCCGGCAGCGGCGACCTCCGCCGGATCCCAAATCCATCTCAATTCCAGCTCACACTCGCAGCAACACGACAAGCTCTCCCCCCTCCTCCCACTGGCCACCCACCCCCCGGAGTCAAAATCTTCCCCCTTTTTTTTTTCTCTTCATCTTCTTCAACAGCATTTTGACAAAGATCACCGAACCATTCGCAGATCGAGAAGAAAAAAATAAACTAAAAAAAGAAGCAATTTTGATGGCTTTGCGGAGGTCAGACGGCGGCGGCGGCTGCGATCGGCTCCGGCAAGGTGCCGACGGCAGCAGCGGGGGTGGTGGCGTTGGGGGTGTGGCGGTGCTCGCCCTCGTAGGTGACGATGAGCATCGTAGGGTCGTCCGGCGCGCGCTCGACGTGCTTCCTCGCCGGGCACCCACGCAGCGTGCTGCACTTGTAGTAGCCCCTGATGGGATCAGGAGGGAGAGGTAGATCAGATTCCGGCCGTCTGATGGAGATCGGACGGGTGGGTGGAGGAGAGGGGTTACCTCGGGTAGGGAGATCCCTTTATCGGCTTCTGCCCGTATTTGCGCCACGAGTACTCGTCCGGCGGGATGTCCGCCAGCTTCGCGCTTATCGCCGGCACGCGTATCGTCCGCTTTACCCGCGACTTCCTGCTCAGGCGCAGGTGTGTTAATGGAGCTCTATTTTTGATTTGGAGTTGTAATTTTGAGCTGATTGGTTGTTACCTTCGCTTGGAGCAGTGGCAGCGGGTGCCGGGGACGGCGTACTTGCCCGCGACCTGCTCGGAGTGGGCGTGGCCGTGTCCGTGCTCCTGGCACCGCCGCTTGAGCGCGGACGAGAGCGGGGACTTGCCGGTAGACGCCGCCGCCGCTGCAGGCGGCGGGAGGAGGAGCGAGGGCGCACCGAACCTGCCGCCGTTCGAGACGCTCCCGTCGCCGGTGACGGACGACAGGAACGAGGACGTCGTCGCGGACGTCATCGGGGTAGAGATGCTGAAGCACTGGCCCGGCGCCTGCTGGGATCCCTCGCCCGCGGAGGCCGGATCGGAGAAGTCGAAGGTCAGCGTCGGCTGCCGCGGTGGTGGCAGGGGGTGGTGGGGGGGTTTGACGCGGAGTGGCACCGGTGCGAGGGTCAGCGTCTTCGCGGCCGCGAAGAGCGAGGCGTTGGCCGGGAGCTCTTCGGGCGGGGTTAGCGGCGCTGCCGCGGCCGATGGGCCGCGGCGGAAGCGGGCGTGACCGGTGCGGTTGAGGATTGAGATGACCTTCCTGAACTTGGAGACGGCGACGTCGGTGATCTCGCGGCAGTCAATCTGCTGCTGCTGCTGGTGGTGGTGGTGGGAGAGCTGGCGGATGAGGTGCTCGACAGAGCGGAGGCCGGCGCTGGCTGCCTCCTGGATGGCGATCTGGTCGTCCACTTTAGCGTACCCCATCAAATCAACGGCCATGATCCGCAGATCCCACCACTAGCAAGCGAGCATCGGGAAGAGGAAGAGGAAGAGGAAGAGGGAGAGGGAGAAAGGAAACCCTCGCGAGCAGGATGAAGAATTAATGCGAAGAAGGGGGCAGATAATTATACAACACCGAAGACGACGACCCCCCGTTGATTCGAGTCAAACCGTCCTTTCCATCCAACGGCCGAGATCCTTCTCTTTTCCTCGTGATCGCATCCCCACTCCAAACTTAAAGCCCCAACGTTAGACCCGCTCGATGACGTGGCGCGAATCCGAACGAGTGGACTTCTCGTCGTCCCAGTTTTTGAAAAAAAGTAAAAAAAGAAGAAAAAAAGATAAAGGTAAAGATAAATCTACCCCACACTCGTCTGCTAATACCCAAATCTCGACCCGTCTTTCGATTAGACAAGAGGAAGGTGAGCATGGTCGAGCGAGTATTTTTGAGAGAAGCGAAAGAAAAAGAAAGAAAAGAAGACTGAGAGAGCGCAGATGCTGCATTGACCATGACTTGCTGCGAAGTGTTGTCTTTTTAATTAGTAAATAATGACCAATTAATGAAAAAAACAGTGCGTTGTGTTGGATTTGGTGGACGTGACATCGCGTGGAGGTGTTGGGGAGGGTGGACTTTTGCGGGTAATAAAGCAGAGAGTGAGTGAGCGATCGGGTGCGGTGGTGGGTGGCCCAAGCATCACGGGCTAAAGCGTCAGCTTTGGATGTCCCGACAATAAAAAATTAACCCGGGTAAAAGGAGGAGCTACCCACCACTGAGAACCCTGTGTGATCGGGTCCCGCCGTTCCTCGTTAGTGAAGGGGAACGCGGGGTGAGCGCCGGGAGTGTGCGGCTTGGATTATCGAAAAAGAGGAAAGCGCTGGCTTTGGCAGCTGTGAATGTTGACTATGGAGGTGGTCGGGCATCGGGGGCTGCGACGGGATCCGGGCCGTTGGATCGTCGCCGACTTGATCTGGGCCTTTTATTTTGAAAAAAAGGCCCGTGATGTGTTGCGGCCCAAGTCGCAGGTGGGCCGTTCTGCAAACAGACCTCCATTACCGAGCTCGCTCCTCCCTGGCGGCTTCGGCATCGTTTTCGGCGGTTCCGTGGCCCTCAACCGCGTCGGCGGAGATCGCTTCCACGGTAATCTTACTCGATCAACCCCTCTTTTTTTTTTCCTAAACCCTAGCTGGGCTTCCTCCGAATTGTGACCAAATGCTGTTCGTCCCCGGTTCATACTGCACGCGGATCCCGTACGCTTAGAAGGGCTACGCAGGCTTCTCCTTTGCCAGCATTCCCTCGATGAGAGTAAATTCCTTCTACTTTTCCCCTTTGATTGCTTTCTTCTAATCCCTGGATGGATTATGCTTTGTACAAATCTTTTGGCTTTGTGTTCATTTTGTGTTGCCGCTCCAACGTACTGCTTGTTTCGCATGAGTAATCAAAATTAGGCTATTATCGTCTCGTTAGTAGTCGGTGGAATAATAATTAGCTTGATGTATGGATGCTGCTTGTGTGTCTCTTGCTGACTCTTGCAGCTGATACCCTGAAAAAATCTCAAATATTGTCACCAGAAAATAACAAGGAACCAAAATATGCTCATATTAGTCAGGTAAGGTAACCCTTTTACCAATTGTTATTTGTAAATTGTATGTTATCTTAATAGTATTAAAGTTCCTTATTGAATGGAAATTGACTAGAGAGATCTCAGATTATATTGAAAGATTCTTCTTAAAACTTACCCTCAGACTTGCTGCTGGTGGCTTCTCTCAACTCAGATTATCCTGTCAGGTGATTTATAGGGGTCCAATAATGATGTTCACCAACGCTTAGATGGTGAGTTTCTAGGATGATCAACAATTCTTATCGGAATGTAAATCATATGGAGTGGATGTCAAATGGATACTAGTGACCTGTGTGCCAGAGAGATTAGTCATTATTACAAATCTTGTTTCAAAGAACCACCCAAGTAGCTGCTTACACTTTAATTAGTGTAGAGTAACGTTGATGGTAGTTTTTACTTTTTACCTACACTTCTTGTGGAATTATGTTAAGACTTTAGTTCTTGTTGATCAAGAGTTATGCAGTGTGGAGTAAGAGAGTTGAATAGGTTGATCTTACTTTGATTATGGGATTCTCTAGAAACAATATCGTGGCGCTTGTGAGCAAAGTTCTCTTCAATTATTGAACTCATCTGTGGGAGAAAGTATAGTTCTTTTATGTGAAGCTCTAATAGTTGGTGACCTTGTTAGCATAATGGAAACTGCTACTCTATAATAAACACCTTTAGATTTTTCTTGTGAAAATGAAATAACACGACCTCATTAGTTGATTGTGTGTTTTTTTTTCACATATGTTCTAGTGGATAATTATGGTCAGACACCTGATGATGGCCTTTAGGGCCCTAACAACTAGTTTAACATGAGGATATTCAGTCTACATTTACTAAGAATTACTGAAATTTCCATTTCATCATGGCTGTAATAATAGGATTAATGAGATGAGTTATATTTATTACTAAAATTGCAATTTCATACTGATAGGATTAATATGATGAGAATGGTACATGAGGATTATGAGGTCTTGGGTTCAAGACTCATTAAGTTCTAAAAAATATGATGAGAATAGTTTACACAAAATGGATCATAACATAGTTGCACCACACCGATGATGCATCTAAATGTCATCTATTTACGAAGCACCTTACAAGCATACTTACTGCTACTATATGTTTCATAGATTAGTTCTAAATGCAGGCAACCTTGTGCATCTCGAATACACAACTCAAATACCAACTTTTGGTGCCTACTGTGTAGTACAAGATATTACCTTCTAATGGACTGCATCTTAACTGAGCATAAATTCATCACCTGGATAGTTAAAATAAACCCAAATAATTCTCAAATAGGAATAATTGTTAATGTTGTGACCTATAGCCAATAGTGAGTTGTGGTTCCCATATTTTGGAATACTCATCAAAAGTGTAATAATGTTCGATAAAATTGACTACTTCAATTGACAAACAGCCGAAACATGAGAGCATTGATACTTATACTATTAATTTTTCACAGGTTCAGGTTCCTTCATTTATTGAACTGCTTGCCCTTGCCTAACTTCTCTATTGAATTATAGACTTCAAATATACCTCTTTGACTATTGGTTGAAGTGAGATGCTGAGAGTTTGTTTTTGATATATTCTGTTGTAAATGTTTGAAAATTTGAGAAATGAAATTTTCTCCACTACATATTTATCTGCACGTCAAAAAAGGTTAACCAACCTATATTATGTAACACATGCTCAAATTCCAGCATCTTTTAGTGCGCATTAAAATTTTTAGAAATGTTATTTGGAGTATTTCGTACCTTCTTCCATCGTATGCTAATAATGTTGATTTAGACAATGATATTTTATGAAGTTATTCTTTTGATTCACTATTTAATCTCTTTTTTTAAAATCTAACACTACATAGCTTCGTACATAAGACTTTTTAATTTTGCATTACAAAAATCTATCATTAAAATTACTAAGTGTCACAAGTAGAATCGATGATGGCGAACCGAACTCTTGAAAATAATTAATTTGACTTTAATTTGTCTTTCTTCCTCTACTATAACAAATACAATTGAAAATAATTAATTATTTCTATCAACGGTTGCATCAATATTGATTAATATCTATAATGTATAAACTCAAGGCTTAAAAAATACTCTCAAACACTCGAAACATTACTAGTATTAGTTGAAAACATGATAACATTGTAATGATTCATAAATGTAAGTATGCATAAGACTCTTTCCCGTCGTCAAATATTTTTTCAATTACTTTTTATTTTGTCACCTAAACCTTCTTATAAGAAACATTATAAGTAAATCTAATAATTGAGTTTTTTTCAATATAACAACAATAATTGATATCCGTACACTTACAACGGCTTCAATTTTTGTTCAAATTATAATTATATTTTTTTTAAAAAATATTTATATAAGTTTTTAAATCAATATCTACACCATCTCTGATATTATTTCTTAAATAACGTTATTTTGAAATTTAGACGGATGTAAATTTAATTAAAGAATAACGGATGCGTATGAGTGTAATTATTCTGAAGGATATGGTGGCTCGCTTTGCCCTCCGTAGCCCCAGACCGGCTACACTTGTCTGCTGTAAACAAATCAATACCTGCCACGACCAAAAGTATCAGCATCCAGCGCTTATTTTTTTTCATTTTTAAATTTTGAGGCCCCGCAACAATGGAAATGATGCGAGATGCGTCCGACGTCAGAGTGGAACGACCCCGCAGGCGGCGGAGACGACTCCGGCGCCGGGAACGACGGCCCCTCCTACGACTGACGGCGGGATTCCATCGGGGGCGGCTCCCTCCGCCACGTTGATCTCCACCTAGGCTGATAGGCACCAACGGCTGGGCCTCCCCGCCGGGCGACGTCATCCACCTCCGAGGCCCTGACTACTCCCGCCGCCAGAAGGTCCCCTCTGGCGAGTGGCTCCTCCGGCCCGCTGGCGTCGACCGGCTCCGTTCCTCCTCCCGCCTCGACGACGTCCTCGGCCGCCCGGATAATCGCGTCGCCGCCAACCTCCGCCGGGCCCACGCCCTCGGCCTCTCCCGCTAGGCCTTCATGTTCGCCGTCAACCCAGATCCCCGGCCGCGAGTGCCGCTCCGCGGTGTTCTACTTCGCCGCCGAGGACCCCATCCCGCCCGGCTCCCTCTTCCACCGCTTCGTCCACCGCGACGACGCCTTCCGGGACGCCCGTTTCAAGATCGTGAACCGGATCGTGAGGGGGCCATGGATCGTGAGGGCCGCCGTCGGGAACCACGCCGCCTGCCTCCTAGGGAAGGCGCTCACCTGCAACTACCACCGCGGGGTTAACTACCCGGAGATCGACGTCGACATCGGCAGCTCCGCCATCGCCAACGCCATCCTCCGCGTCGCCCTCGGCTGCGTCACGACCGTCACCATCGACATGGGGTTCCTGGTGGAGGCGCAGGCGGATGAGGAGCTGCCGGAGCGGCTCCCGGGGGCTGTCAGGATGGCGCAGATGGAGATGGGTTCCGCCACCTACGTGGAGACGAAGCCCAAGGCAGCGGAAGCCGGCAAGGGGGGAGGATTCAGGGGGCAGGCGAGAGTCAACCACCACCGCGATCGGAGCTCGATTCTGAAGCCGTCGAGGTCGGCCGAGCCGCCGAGGGCAAGCGAGATGAAACTTAAGACCAGGGCTTTTCGTTCTGGTACTCCAATCCAATATAAAAATAAATTTGTTCTCAACACTCAAAAGCGGTAAATACGTCTATTAAGCATTTCTATTATTAAACACTAAAATTTTATACTAATAATTTTCTAATCAAGACCTTGACTAATAGTTTCAAAATTAGATGAGATTAGAAACTTTTAAATGGATTATCTAATGATATCTCAAATTTCTCTTTTTAATAAAAAATTCTCTCCCTTACGGTAATTAAGCATATACAGTTTATGCTATTTTTCTAGATTATATATATATAGACCAATCTTTCTCATGCAATTTAGATCCCTCTCCTTTATTAATCTTTAGAAGAAAAAAAGAACGACTCCATCCACCATGCCAGAGAGGAGTGCAATCTCACCCTAACTCTCGGCATCAGAGGACGAGGAGGTGGAGATCGAGTTAACCCAGAGATCACGACGACGAAGCAGAAGGCCCACGCCTTGGTCCGGCGGCCCGGACGAGGCATCACGGAGAGGCATTCGAACCGGGCGTGGCCAAGCGGGAGGAGCAGGCCAGCGGTGGCGGGAGGATCAAGAGGAAGAAGAAGCTGAGACTCTCGGTGGAGCAACTGGCGTTTCTTGAAAGATAACTTCCGTGCGAACACCACGCTCTCTCCGGTATATGTATATATATATTACGTGTTAATTATTTCGATCATTCTGCTCGATCCCCTCTGGTCTCTCCGGCAGGACCAGAAGCAAGACGTCAGCCGCGGCAGGTTGAAGTCTGGTTTCAGAATCGAAGAGCCAGGTTTAATTCATTCTCCCTCCCTCCCTCTCTCTCTCTTTTCTTCTAGATAAGGCGATCGATCGATCACATTTAACGCAGTCGGCGCCAGCGAAGCTCGGTGGTTCGCCGCCGTTGCGCACGGAGCTTCAGCAGGCCGCGGCGAGGGTAACAAGGATCTGCTCCTCCTCCGAAGAGATCACGGTGGGGAGCAGTACTCCCGCCGCCGATGATGAGACGAAGAAGAGAGAGCACGCAGCACGGATAGAGAGTGACCTCACACTAAATTTATTTCTCTGAAATCGCCCAAATTAATTCATGCATTTAATTTATTACAACCCTTTAATTAATTATTATTATTAAAAAATATTAACTTTAGGAGGTAATTAATTAATCATACTAAAATTAAACTATCCCCTCCCCTAAGCTGGAGGAGATTTATGTGGAATATGCCCCCTCGCCATGGGCATGGAGGAGGAAGAAGCGAAGGCGTCTCTTGGAAGACGTCGCCCTGCCGCACTACCCAACGCAGACCTCATTGCTGGCCCATTCTCCTTCGCATCGTCCGCCGCCTGCACTCATCCCTGCCGCTCATCCCCATTGCATTCCCTGCGGCCACCGATCTATCCAGCACAACGTATCATCTCAATCAGCAGAGTCGTGACCTCCTTTTTCTACCGCTCGCAGCTCAGATTTACACTTCAACGTGAATGAGAGCTATGAAGAGGTGCTCGATTCTTCTTCGGCATGAGAGGTCCCAAAGTTAATGGCTCGCCTGCTACTGCAAGGTACATGCTCTATTCAAAGATTTATCTTGGTTGAAATCATTTTCTCCCAAAAGAGGTGATGAGAAAAATAAATTTGTGAAATGACACGGTATTGATGATTTGAGGATTGGTCGTATTCACTGGAATGTTTTCGCACAATTTCATTTTTTAGAAAACTAAAATATCAAAGACGTATCCTTGGGTTTCATAACTAGATCGAGCAGAAAGCGTCAAATAGTTTGTTAGTTTCTTTTTCTTTATTTTTATTTATTTGAGATTTACGAGTTTCTATAAGCTATTTGTTTTTTAAACAACCAAAAATTGATTGTAGAGAAGCAGGAACTTAGCTTTGATTTTTCATGGAAGTATGGAGAGGAAAGACAGATTCTCTCGGCAGCAAATGTTAATCTCCATCTTGGCCATTCACAGTAGCAACTACATATTGTTTACGTATTCAAGTTAGATTTACTCATTGACTGAATACAAGTTCAACAGGCATATGTATGAGTTAATTGTTTTTTATTATTGATACAACAAGTTGATTAAACCACAATGGTTCAATAGTCGATGGGATTGATTGTGTTATAGTCTTCCATTTGTTTATTCCCCTGTATTTGAACAATCTCTAGATGAATGGTGTGGTTTAAAAAAAAAAAAAGGATAGTTTGGGATGTTGAACATTTGCTAGTAAGTGAAGGTTTATTCTTAAACCTTTTTTCTTCTTGGCACATACATGCAACTCTCAACATGAACAAACCTTATTGGCGCCGTCATTCATCTTCTTATGCACTTATTTCAGTGATCTTGTCTGTTCCAATTAAGCCAACAACACTTTTTCTCTTCGGTGGAATTGGATTTCTTATTGTCCTTTTAGTTGTAATGGCACTTTGCTGGAAGATCAGAAAAGAAAAGATGATGCGGAATATTGTCAATTCTACTGAAGGTCCTTTCAGTAAGACTTCATTAGGTATGAATAAGATATTACTAAAAACCTTCCATCAAAATAGCACACTTGTCGACAGAGTATCATCAGAATTTTCGTCTGTTTGCAGCCCCAGATTATTTCAGTGGCAATCTTCGAACAATTTCCTACTTCAGTTATCGGACTTTAAAGAAAGCAACAGGGGACTTTAACCAAAAGAATCAGCTAGGAGGAGGAGGATTTGGTCCAGTTTTTAAGGTGCACATGGAAAGCCAAAAAAATTGTGTACATGGTTTCATTCTTTTAGTTGCAATGATACTTGTGTATATTTCATCGAAAAGGAAAAGATACTTGTGGATAAATACTTCAGTTTTATAACAGGGAATGTTAGATGATGGAAGGCTCATTGCAGTAAAGCAATTATTGGTTGGCAAATCCCAGCAAGGGGAGAAAGAATTTCTTGCTGAAGTCAGGATGTTAACAAGCATCCAGCACAAGAATCTTGTTCGCCTGGTTGGGTGTTGCTCAGAAGGGTCACAAAGGCTGCTTGTATATGAGTTTATGAAAAATGGAAGTTTGAACAGCATAATATCTGGTTAGCACTTAAATTTACCAGTTCATGTCATTCTTAAGTTTTCAAATTATCCTTGTCGAACAAAGGAGTGTTTTCTCAATTCCAATTTGAATAATATTATGCAGTGTTAAAAACTAAGACGATTTTTTTTTTGTATTAGGTGTTTTGCTAGTTTTGCTGTCTTAACCTATTTATGTAGATGTTCAGAGTTTAGATTATTCTATGTTCATAATTGTATGAAACAGGAAAGAGTGAGATATATTTAGACTGGAAGACTCGATTCCAAATCATCATTGGTGTAGCTCGAGGTTTGCAGTATCTTCATGAGGATTCAAACATGAGGATTGTTCATAGAGATATCAAGGCTAGCAACATCCTTCTCGGTGATAAATTCCAACCTAAAATAAGTGATTTTGGTTTGGCAAAGTTTTTTCCAGAGGATCAAACATATATCAGCACCAGATTTGCTGGAACTCTGTAAGTATCAACCTAAATACTTTGTCTGATTAGGGAAGAATATATATCAAGACAAAAATGTGGTCAAAGATGATCTATATGTTCTTTTCATCCTTTTATTGTGTTAATGATCTAAGATCAATCTATAATGGAAGTTATTTTACTGAATTGGAAAATAGGTTTAGTCTGTACATTTCAAGTTTTGATGTACGTGACTAATAAGATTGAGCTATCATTTACTCATTTATGTGCGCAACCGCATTCTAACACTTGTTTTCACATCTCAGAGGATATTGTGCACCTGAATATGCTTTGAGAGGAGAGCTGTGCGAAAAGGCTGACATCTATAGCTTTGGAGTTCTTATGCTCGAGATCATTAGTTACAGAATAAATACCGATCTTTCTCTTCCACTTGAGATGCAATATCTTCCAGAATACGTAAACTTCTGTGCTCCCTTGTTATTCATGTTTAACTTGCAAGGATAGAAATGTTAGACCATATTAAGACACTTGAGTAGCATATCATTCACGTAGCAAGTTGAAGATTTTTTTGATAGCCTAATGCGGGATGTGGCATGACTTTATGCGTAACCTGTTGCTTAGGTGTGTTATCCTATTTATGAGTTGGATGGGAACTTATCCATGAAATCCCTCTTAACATGACGATGTAGGACATCATTCACGTAGCCATGACACTTCAGCAAGTTCACTCTAGTTACTTTCCAAATACGAGACTGGAACAAGCCGGCCTAAAAGCTTTTTTGTTCTTGCAGGCATGGAAGCTATATGAAAGATCAAGGCTGAGTGATGTTGTCGACTCCAAACTGCTACAAGAAGGTGCGGAGGAACAGGAGGTGCTGTACACATGTCACATCGCTTTGCTGTGTCTTCAGCCATCTCCGGACTTAAGGCCCCCAATGTCCGAGATAGTGGCCATGTTAACATGCAGGACTGCACCATCTACGACTCCTGTGAAACCAACATTTTTGAAGAGAAAGGCTAGAGTTGGCTTATAACTGGGTGTTCTTTGGCATCAATCTTACTGAAGAATGATATGAGCATTCCAGGATACATATGAGTTCTTAGGTCCTTCAGAATAGTGTTTGAATCTGAAACAAATTGAGGCTTGAATCATTTGCAATGGATGAAAAGAAAAGGGATCGAATCGTTTGCAATGGAAGTCAAACTGTGAAAAGCAAATGGATTAACTGAATTTAAAAGAAAAAAAATGATAGAAAACATCCAGCATCAGAAATATTAGACACATTATAAGAATGATGGCTAGCTATTTCTTCTTTCATTTAATTATCAAAATTAGAACAGGAGATAGACGAACAAATTCATACTATTCTCCTCTTTAACCCCGTCATTAGAAGGAAAAAAAAGGAAACAAGTTCACAACTCCAGTTAATTATAAGCACACCATGAACTATATATATATACATATCAACCAACAGCAGACAATTCTAATTGGTGATGAACTAATTCTTCACCTATTAATTATGGAGGGGGTTGGGGCCGGTCGGGACGAGCCGCTTGTCGTCGGCGATCAAGCTCTCGTTCTTCTCCGCCCTCGCGAAGTACCCGCACAGATTTATCCTCTTGAATTCGCAGCGGCGAACCGTGGATCCCCCGTCGGCGGCCGCGGCCGCGGCCGGTGCGGCAGTTGTCGCGTTCTCCGGCTTCGACTGCAGATGAAGAATGAACAGATGCCCGTGGCTCTTCTTCCTCCAGCTCATGCGCCCTCGCGGGAAGCCGTGGAAGGTGAGGAGCACCAAGCATCCGATGAAGGCAAATCGGAGGAGTCGCCGGCTCATGGCGCCGAGCGAGGAGGAAGACGGAGTTCGCCGGAGGTGGATCGATCGCTCGATCGGAGCAAATTAAAAGAGCGAGATGGAGAATATAATTAATGAATCTAAAGAAGTTATGAATGGGTTAATTGCAAGTACGTGGGAATCCATATGACACATCGACGTCAACCGGCCGGCCCTCATTAATGCATTCTGAGTTCGCTTGCAGTTGCAGTCGCAGTTGCAAGCAAAAATAAAGAGAGAGAGAGAGGGAGGAAAACGCAGAAGAACTAATTAATATCGAGGAAGGGAGAGATGTAAGCGAATAATTAATGATTCCGCGTGTAGGAGACCTCTCTCTCTCTCTGCGAAGAAGAAGAAGAAGAAGAAGAGTCAAGTGTTAATGCGCTTAAAAGGCAAAGGAAGAGCCCTCCGTCCTCCACTGTGAAGAGTTAACTCTGCCCATTAATTCCAATTGGAGAGTACTGGTTGCAGAAAACAACAGCAACCACTTTGCAGCGAGCACAACCAGCTAGACCTCCATTTTAATTCAATATATCTACTGCTTCAATCCTCAGCTTAGCTCCTAGCATCGATCAATTATAAGTTCTATATGTCTACTTAAACTTGATAGACCTTGATCAATTATAAGTTCTATATATCTACATAAACTTGATAGACCTTGACTCACTCTCGTCTTAAAAATTTCAAGTCCTTATAGATCAATAGACTTCAATATTTGCATAGATTTAAACTGCCGGGAGAGATCAAATTATGGGCGACTTAGAAAAGGATGGCAGCTGGTTGGACCATGGCAATTGAGGTCGACAAAGGTAGAACCCATTCCCTGCATGCTGCAAAAAAAAAAGACCACCTTGCCTTGTAGGGAGGGCATACCATTTTCTTTGGGGTCCATCATTTGGCATGCGCTTCACATATATATTGGTAGGATATGCTCGCACCAAATGCAGCTGCCTGAGGGTTGCCAGCCCCACTCTTTCCACTACAAATCTCAATATTTGCTTTACTAGTTCATGATAAGTATACTCAGATATATGCATAACTCTTATATATCATCCAACAATTCCTAATGGAAAACAGTGTACCAGCTCCAGAGATGGTTAATATAGTGGAAGGAAAGCTAAATGTGGGGAGCAAATACGATTGAGAAAAAACAATTGCCACATCAGCCATATGCTCATTTTGTGACCAGCAAAAGGATATCCAGATGCAGCAGAACGCATCCACAATGAATGAGGAAGTTTGATGTTTACGGAGCGCATATAACGCAATGACACTTCCAGACGGTACATATGGCTTCGTCATATCTCAAATATCAGTGCGTTCTACGACATAAAAATTTTGAACAGTTTTATACGGTTCAATCGACCGAGTTAATTAACAAGTCGAACCTTCTGACTCAAATCAGCCGGCGGTCTATTCCAAGCTTAAAAAACAGTGTGAAAACCATGTACTATATATAGCTCAAGAGGAAGAAGAGAGAGAGTGTCTCTTGGGGTCCATAAAGCAGAGCAAGTGTGGGGGGATCAAACCACAGGGAGAACTGCTGCTCCCTGCTCCACCTTTCCATGGCCGATCACCTACACAGAAGGTGGCCACCGCATGCCGCCGCTGTCCGCCAAGTTCCTGGGTACAGGCTTGGTCTGCGCCCTCGAACTCCAGTGTAGGTCCTCCGATTCCTGGACCAGAACCCTAAGACGGAGATGCATGCGGTCGGGGCAAGAGCGTGAGGAGCCGCCCGTGCACGCCGTCGAGGATCCTGCGTTGCGGCCGCCGCCCCAGGTGACGTCCACGTCCTGGTGGAAGTTTCCTGCCTGCAAGGTGCTTGCGGAAATGGCGAGGGAGTAAGATTGCGATAAAATAAATTCTAAGTTAAAGAAATGTGCAGCTCATGTAGTAAGAGGAGGGTTGGTGGTTGAGAGAAAGAATATAACGATTTGACTGTACTAATAATGTGTTCGTGGAGACGAGGATGACAGTAAAATCTCATCTCTCATCTCCTGCAACCAGCCAAAGGGGATTTTGCCATTACTGCCGTTTTGGCATGATTCTTGAACTAACAGAGTTAAAACCTGATTTGACATGGCATAATTCTAGCACCAACTCAAGTGTACAACAGTAATAGATAGGGCTGGCCTCAAGATTTATACCTACCAGCAGACTACTGCACACTTGTAGCAACATTCACTGAACAAATATTTCCTAAAGTTGAATCAAGATCAACCTTGACATCGACATCAGCTAGGAGGTAAATGGGTCGGCCCACGCCCAAGCCCAACACGACATGAGTCTAGCTCATGTCGAGCACGATATGAGCCAATTGTCTAACTCTATATATGGTGGACATGTTGTGACCCCTGCGAGTGGCCAATGGATACTAATTTGCGCAAAAGATTCGAGACTTGAGATGGCAGCCGCACCCACCGCCTGCAACACCCACCTGTGGGGGCACACACACAAGTAACCTCATGCAGCCACTCACCTCAATCACTCAGGCAACTTTGTGTCAACTTGTGTTGGCAAAACACGGCTCAAGTGCAGCACATTGCTGCTTTGAGCAGACTAACGACACGGCAAACAAGTCTATGCAATTGATAATCAAAGTATTTGAGACTTGCAAGTTTCTTCAAGGATAACCGTAGAGAAAAGGATTAGGTCATGTACCAATTTGATGTGTCTAACCTGCAAGGTCCTGATGACTAGTATAACATAACCGCTTCCTGCATTTCCTTCTCAATGGAGCTCTTGCACATTGATTTAGCATAACAAATCCCTCAAACGATCCTAATCTGTTATATGTCTTCCAGGAAATTTTATTTTATTCACACCGATTTTGCATAAAATTCATGAAAGCTCTGACCTTGATCAATGCTATTGATTACTAGTAATCTAATTTATTCCTAGGATGTCTTTATTTTTTTATTATTTCTTGATATCCTTGATCTAATATACCTAAAACGGCTGTATGATGCAAGAGCTAACTCACAATCACTAATCATCATAGCTTAGAATTCAACACGAAATTTGTACCTATAAGCCTATTATATTCAGTATGACTTGTGCACCATACAAGTACCAAGCATAACAGTGTCAATCCTATTTACCTTGGGTCACAATAGAACTAGATAAAAATCCCACGACTGATCATGATTCTGTACCAAGCAACTAATGTCCCCATAGAGTAGGTTGAATATGTCATAGGCTGACCTATCTATTACCTATAAGCCTATTAAATCTCTAAATTTGGTATGCATGCCCATCTCCGTGTGTGGGCCAAGAGCAATAGCTGAACTATTGTATGCTTGACAAAAAAGGTTACGATAAACACACACCAATCAGCATAAAATATTTACTATATAGATGAATATTGTTCGTTTGCAATTATGTCACTATTCAGGTAAAATTAAGAAATAAGATGAGAGCAATCCTTTCGAAATATGATCTGTAACTTCCATTAAGTGTTTTAGGCATTTCACAAATGTCCTATTACATGCCTCATAAAACTATGATGTTGAGTTTGCTAAAGACAAATCAACCACAGGTATAGATTCTTATTCTTTCAACACTTCCAAGCTTCTCAAAGCAGACATTACTGAATAGCCTGGCACAACTTTGCATCAAATAGTTCTCAGAGTTATGTCCAGAATATAGAACTAAGAGCAAACTAGGGAAAATCATAATTGAGATGCAGGAGTCGAGCATGCAAAAGTAAGTCTTTGACACAAAAATGTATAAGCAAAAACATAAAGTTTTAATCAAAGAAATATAATAAATATAACATTAAAAAAATTGTAAAACAATGTACAAAAAAAAGTATATAGAGAAACAGAAGAACAAATACATTTGAAAGTGACCTAGATTTATCGAGCTTGTGAACTTTTTACTATGAAGCTCAGTAACAAGTTATGCTAACAGCAAAGTTCTTTGAGTAGCAGCATGTGCCTTGTTACAAAATGAGCACGCTATAGTTGATAACTCTCCAAGATTCGGAACCCTGAAGATGAGATGAACTAATACAGGCCCGTAGAGCTAAATTCTAAACATATGAAATAAAGGTGATGAGAGAAGCCCAAACCTAAATCACGTATCCATAGTCACCAAATCACGGCGATTTAAGTAGAAAGGTTTTGCAGCTTCTGAAGGCGCTTGATGACTGAAGGGCTCTTACCACTCTTCCTGCTCTTCTTTGTAGAGCTTGCTTTCACCTTAACTTTCTTAGTAGAAGGAGGTAATTCCCTGATGGGTCCAGGTGAGACCCCTTTCTTAAGAGCACTGCCTTTTGGTGTAACAGATGGTGGTAGCCTCAAGCTCTCAGGAGGCATGGGATCATTCGGTTTCCATACCAAGTTACTTTTCATTGAAAATCTGACCTTTTTAACACTCTTCTCATTAGAACTTTCACCATTAGCAGCGTTTTTGGCTGCATGCTTTTCTCTCTTCCTCTTCTTTAACGCAGCATTTGTAACAGTTGTTGCAGGTATCAAGCTAAGCTGATCACCATCACTTACCATGCCTGCTTCAGCAGCAGCCTTCTCGAATTGTTTCTGTAAATTAGAAATCAGACGCTCATTGAAATCAATTAATTCACGGACTTCCGTTGCATCCCCACTCAAACTCACACCATTAACTCCGTCAGTGATGCCATTTGTAGTCTCAGCAGCAGTACTATCTGTGCCAGAATCCAACGGCTTGTTTTTTCCAGACTTTCTTTTCTTTCTCTTGATTCCATCCGAAGTTTTATTTAATTCATTCTTCTTAGTATCTTTCTCATCTGAGTCACCAACGACGTCATCATTCTTCACCTCAACCTGCTCGGTGCTCACCGAAGCCAAAACATCATTCACAACCTCTGAGTTGCCATTTTCTGAGCACTGGTATGAGATATGAACCCCAGAATCTTCTAAATCCTTCTCCAATTTGAGAAAAGCTTCACGCAGAACAAACAATATTTTCCGATTCCCCTGAAGGGTCTCGGAAGATGAGGCTGCCTCGAAGAACTTCCTTGAAAACGATAGAAACAGAGCAATTTTTCCAAGTTTTTCAACTTCACTGCCCGACTCCACCTTATCTCCAGCTTTCTCAAGATTCAACAGCTTCCTTCCATTCTCGAGCAACCGGTCAAAAATATTTATCTTGATCTTACTCAAGAGAATCTTATCCGCAGACTTCTCTAACACTGCAATGAAGGGTCTCATCATCAAATCCATTGTCTCCAAAGGGACCGGAAGGTCCTTCATCTCATCCAAGAAGACCTCCGCAACGTGGTAGTTGACGCCACCCGCGGGGTACTTATCCATAGAAAGGAGCGACTTTTCGGACAATATCCCAATCATCTGAGCTGCAAGGTCCGAATTCCAGGCATTTTTCCTCAATAGGAGGAGGGCGTGATGGAGGAACCTCCGGATGAGGAGGTAGAACTTATCGAGGCGGAGGAAGTCAATGCCGCCCCACTCCCGTCGGATGGTGACAATGAAGGCTTCAAAGTAGCGAGCGGCGAGGGGGGTGGAGATGGAATCGAGGAGGGCGGCGAGGCGTCCGGCGAGATCGGCCTGGACGGGGAGCTTGTCGGCGTGCCAGAAGCAGTAGAAGAGACCCTTCCAGATCTTGGCGAGGTCAGCGTCAGAGACGGCGCAATCGGGCTGGTCGGAGAGCCATGTGGAGAGGGCGCGGACGGCACGGTCGCGGGCGGTCCGGCTGCAGGAGGCGAGGCGTTTCGCGATGACAACGCCAGAGAGGGGGCCGTCCATCGGCGTCGCCACCCGACGAACCCTAGATCTGGATGGGGCGATTCGGAGGAGCCCTGGCCGGTGGATCGAAACCCTAACGGCGACGAAGGCGACGAGAGCAGCCGAGAACGGCGAATAGATTCTGCGCCGTGAGAGTTGGAGGAAATGGAGTCAGTTAGATTTATAGTTCGCTCACGTAAATAATTAATTCGATTACATTAAGTATTATTTTTTAGGTTAATTAGAAGAAATTAATGGTACATGTTGATCGCACCCAGCACTATTATTTCAATGAAATTTATCAAAATATAACCAGTAAGATATTTCTCAGTTATTTACATGAACAATAGATATCACTCCTAAAACAATTCCTTCATAAGTTTGCCTATTTGAATTTAACACAAGTAATTGGCTCAAGGCTTGAGGGGGCATTGAAATTTAAAGGAACATGATCTCTTCCATCTTAGGAATATTAGCTCTCCTTATTTATTACTCCCTAACTATTGCTATTGGCTCTGATATCAAAACTTCTAATTTTAGTAGTCTATTACCCTCAGGATCTTGAATAAACTCTTGAAGTAGAATAAACTGTTGGCCGAGAAAATAAGCTCTCTGATTAGTATAACAAATGGTTATTAAATAAAGCCTTTTGACTATTTGTTATTAAATAATAATAATAAATTGCAAATATTTTATTTATCAAAATTTTTAATATTTATGAAAAAAATAGTGGATTCTTCTACTTCATTTCTATGTAGCCGGAACTCATCACTATAATTTTTCTTTCATGCAAAAAAATTGATTTTTAAACTCAAACTACTACGATATTCTTAAAAAACCATTTTTTTATATATATTTTACTTTCTAGATTGGAAAAACTCGAGGGCTTTGGTTCGAACCTAATGCTCACCATGCGGTGACCATATCAAATTGTATAGCCATTCGCGCTGGATATAAATAGGCGATCAGGCTGCACAAAGACGACCTCAGCCGAGAAATGGCCGTTTCCCGATCGCTCCTCGGCCTCCGTCGCCTCTCCAATCCCTCGCAAGAGCACCTGAGATCGGTGCCACTCGTGGGTGCATTTCCAATCGCGAGATCCCCCGCCGACGATCCCTGCTTCTGTAGATATTACTAAACTTTTCTTATCTTACTTGGATGCCATGATTTCTAATTCTTCATTCTTATCGTTCACTTAATGAAGTGAAATGTTGGAACGATTGTTCCAGTTTTGTTTTTCTTATCCCCGGTTAACAATACCATTTCTGACCTGCAATTCTTTTCTATGGTTTGTTCATCTTTATACATGAAATTAGTGGAGCTGCGCCCTAATGCTTTTATTGCAGTTGCTGCCGTGCATTTTCATGCTTTTATTTTTTTTAAAAAAAATTTGATTATCTATTCTTTTTTGTTTCAACGTAAAGGAACCCTAGAAAAAGGTTGCTCAATAGAATTAGAAAATAAATTTTACAACCTAGGCTATTAGGAGGTTGCAGTAATTTGGGCTATTGCAATTGTACTCTGTCACTACTCAATTTCATTGAAGATGATCTTAAGAGTTTTCTCTGGCGATTTGAGTAATTGTATGCTGCATAATTATGTTGCTCATCTAATTCCTTTATTTAATAATTCACACTGTTAGCTAATCCGTAACGATGTTAAAACCATGTTTTATGCTCAAACGAGTCACATAGGTTCTGTTTTGGACATTCCAGTTCTTCTTTATGTGATTACTGAACAGAAAGGTACAAATAAGTCATAACGAGCATTGAGCATGCATCCTGGAGTTGAGAAAGGTCCGAGTTAGCTAAGAAGTGGATCAAATAAGCAGGATTATGTATTCATATGTATTTTCTTTTTTTAGTGATGAGTGCAAATCTATTCAACATAGCTGGGCTGGGGTTTCATCCACAGACTCTGAAATAGACCGTATGCTCTTCATGGAGAAACGTCTGTAAAATTCTCTAAAGAGATTGCAAAGATCTAGTCAACACTAGAGTGTTAGTAACCAGAGTCAAATTGTTTACATATTGATGGATGATTGTCTGTAATAAAAAAGTTACAGTTATATTAGATTTATGTTTGTTTAACGGTTTTCAAGTGGCTGCCATGCTCAAGCATATGATACACAGGTACTCAGTATGTCATCATTTCAAATACAGCATTTATTTTATAATTGTATCGACAACAAATTGAATAAGGAATGTGCTCCGTAGCCTACAAAACAAAATGAATGAAAGAATGACACTGCGTGTTCCCTGTTTCTCAGGCAATGGAGCACTCCGGAGGCAGACCTTGAGGGAACCTCTTGAGGTCACTGCAGTAGTTGTAGATCATGTAATTCTTCTGCACCCACTTCATCTTCTGTTGGCCTGTAGAGTCCAGATCTTGGTTCCACCACCCGCGGTTGCTGGGAGCTCCGCTGGAACCACACTTGGTGGCACTGGAAGATGGAACACAAGCATCAGCCTTAAAGTTTCTGTATGAAGCCACGAACGGTGCTTTCGACCAATCGGTCTTTATGAGGCCACCTCTCGTGGCCCAGTCATCGGCATTCCAGAGGCTGGAGTAGATCCTCATGGGCTGATTCTTAGGAAATGCAATGTTTCTTGATTCCAGGTTCTTGAACTCTCTGATTGGTGCTCCATCAACCATGAAGCTGAAAGATGTGACAAAAAACCACAGTGAGCTTGCCATTAACTTTTTTGAATAGAATATTAGAGACAATGAATTGAACTGTGTGACTTACATGATATGCCTTGGGTTCCAGAGGATTGAGTAGGTATGGAAATCGGCTGTGGGATCAAACCACAGCTTGAACTGCATCTCCCTGTTCCCCTTTCCCTGGGCGAACACATTGGTGTGTAGAGTGTAAGGGTCTCCACTGAGGTTTCCCAGGAATTCAAAGTCGATCTCATCATGGCTTGGGCCTTGAGAAGATAACTGCAAGCAGAAACAAGTAGCAGCAAAACGCAAAACTAATTAGCTCCTGAAGCCACCAAGAGATGGGGGGGAAGATCATGCCTTAACAAGATGAGCTTACATAGTAGGCAGTGACAGTGCCGGCAGAGTTGCCAGGAACAAGCTTGATCTGCATGTCAATCTTGCCAAATAAATATTCATTCTTGGACTGGAAACCGGAGCCGGAGGCCTTGTCGAGTGACAAAGTCAGGAGCTGGCCGTTGCCTGCGATCTTTGCCCGTCCATCGCCCCATGTGATGTCGAAATCTTGGTTAAAACTGCCGGCAGAGGCAATGACCAGCAAGGAACAAGTGAGGAAGGGAATCAGGAAGGCCTTCATCGCGGTGGAAGATTGGAGCAGCAGCTGAGACTTATCAGATTGCTCTGAACTGAGTGAGAATGAGAATTTGTTTGGGGTTGATGGAAGAATGCAAGCTGATGGCCCTTTTATAGCCGAGGATTGTCCGAGAAAATCTAAGCATGTGAAGGAGGATTGGGATCGAGTGTTGAGTGGAAGCTTCCTCTTTTAGCTGGCAACAGGTGCATCAGTGATCAGGGAGACGTATGATGGCTCGAGGGCCTACGGAAACGCGGTTTAAATTTATGGCTTGGTGCGGAAGGCTGGCAGATTGGCGAGCTGTCTTCAATTGGATTGCTGGACCAAAATTCCATAACTTCTTTAATGCCTACTTCCTTGGTATCCAAAGAGTCAAAATACAGGAGCCACAAGGCTGACCAATACGTGTGGGATCCTGAATAATGAGATTGGCCCCGAGGTGACGCCATCCGTGACACCCTTAGGTCCCTTACTGGTTAATTTTCTATTCCTCAATGTCGGTGCTTGTTTTGGGAGTTTAGATAAAGCTCATTTGTCTTTTCCAATGGTATGCAAAGTCGGTGACTTCTCGCCATCGGGTCAAATGAAGACAGGTGGCAAGGTTTGTCAAGACCATCACCCCAAAATTAACTTTTAGTGGGTTAGATTATAATGTGATCGTGTGATTAAAACCTTTAAACGTATACTTTAAAAAAATCTCGAGCAGATAAAGATTTTATGATTTTATTTCATAGGAGATAATTAGGAGGTGAATCAGCATATCCACCTTTATATTTAAATAATAGTTTTTTAAAATGTATTTTATAGTCAGTAAAGATCTGTATTCAGTTTTTTTACAAGATAATATATAGGAGTTTACTGTTTATGTGCTGTAAATATGTTATCATCGATCAAGTATCTCTTTTATATGAATTTATTACGGCTAGTAGGGAAGGAGATTTTGATAAGCATAATGGATGTACATTATTTAAGAAAATTATTTGGAGAAACATACCTAGAGTTGATATTGGTACATATTAGCACTAAACTGCAGTTTCATTAAACTAGTTTTCATAGTTGAATTTGTATTAAAATGCTTTTAGAATCTTACAAATGAAGAGTGCAGTTTATGAGTCTAGCAGGAGCAGATGTTCAATGCACAAGCTCTGAAATCGATAATCTTCATGGAGAAATGGTATGCAGTTCAATCTGCGCTATTGAAGTGATCGAGCAGATCTTTAAAAATATAGTCAATTGCAGAGGGTAAGTGATATACAGACGAAGTCTCCACATTTTGATGTTCCATTTTTCCTTTTTCAAAATGTTCACATGCATTATTAGCTTTGAAAAACTTTAATGGTTTTGAATGGCAGCTGTGCTGAATCTGTGAAGCATTCATGAGAAACGAGTAGTCAAAATATGGTATCATTTAACTTTTCTCTTAAAAAAAATTGTATCATTTAAAATACAACATGTATTTTATTTTGTCACTGACAACGTACGAGATATAAAGTATGATGTATTTTGTAGTCTATACAACCAAAAGAATAAAAGAACGGAATTGATTGTTCTCTCTCTATTTTCTCAGGCAAGG
Organism: Thalia dealbata; assembly: GCA_030544415.1. Taxonomy (NCBI): domain Eukaryota; kingdom Viridiplantae; phylum Streptophyta; class Magnoliopsida; order Zingiberales; family Marantaceae; genus Thalia; species Thalia dealbata. The sequence goes on from CM060458.1 coordinate 20,511,140, forward strand.
GAGCATTCAACAGGCAGACCCTGAGGGAACCTCTCGATGTCACTGCAGTAGTTGTAGATCATGTAGTTCTTCTGCACCCACTGCATCCTCTCCTGTCCCACCGAATCCACCTCTTGGTTCCACCACCCGCTGTTGGCAGGAGCATTGGAAGCGCACCCGGAGGCACTCCAAGCTGGAATGCAGGCATCAGCGTTGAAGTTTTTGTAGGAAGCAACGAACGGTGCTTGTGACCAATCGGTCTTAACAAGGCCACCTCTCGTAGCCCAGTCGTCGGCGTTCCACAGGCTGGAGTAGATCCTCATTGGCTGATCCTTTGGAAACTCAACACCTCTTGATTCCAGGTTCTTGAAGTCTCTAATGGGCGTTCCGTCGACCATGAAGCTGAAAACGATGGCAGAAATCCATGGTGAGCTTTGACTCATTTGAACTGAAGCTGCGAGAAAATTACTTGTCGAGAGAGTTGACTTACATGACATGTCTTGGATTCCAGAGGATGGAATAGGTGTGGAAATCTGCGGTGGGATCGAACCACAGCTTGAACTGCATCTCCCTGTTCCCCTTCCCCTGGGCGAACACATTCGTGTGCAGAGTGTAAGGGTCTCCGCTGAGGTTTCCCAGGAACTCAAAGTCGATCTCGTCATGCGTCGGCCCTTGTGAAGATAACTGCAAACAGCAACAATTTAGCATCCTTAATTACCTCCTGGCTAACATTCCGAAGAAACAAAAGATCATCCGTGTCTTAGAAATCAGAGCTCTTACGTAGTAGGTTGTGACAGTGCCGGCAGAGTTGCCAGGAACAAGCTTGATCTGCATGTCAATCTTGCCAAATAAGTACTCATTGTTCGACTGGAAGCCGGAGCCGGAGGCCTTGTCGAGTGACAGAGTAAGGAGCTGCCCGTTGTCCCCTATCTTTGCTCGGCCATCACCCCATGTGATGTCAACTTCCTGGTAGAAGTTTCCGGCGGAGGCAACAACGAGCAAAGAGCAAGCAAGGAGAGGGAAGAGGAAGCCCTTCATTACAGCAGCACGTAGATGAAGAATATTTTGATTGATTGCTTGAGGCGAAGTATTGAAAATGAAATGTGATGGATGAAGAAGAGGTCTGAGTTGATGGTCTTTTATAGCTGACGAAGGGGGGTGGGGAACTGCAAGTGTGATCCAAGTGGAAGCTTCCCTTTTTGAGCTGGCAAAAGTGCGTCGGAAGAGGTGTATGGCTTTTGGCAACGCGGTTCTTCAAGCAATTGCTCGGTTTAAGAATCCGGTGAGCTGTCTTCTTGCATCAGTCGGCAGCTTTTATCTGATTCCTGCTGCCTTCCTCCGGTGCACAGCCATGGAGGACTCACCAGGTAGCAACTCCTCCATGATTTCTTTTAAAATTTCAACAAGCTTTACTAAGTATTCGCTGCACGTGATGTTCTTTTACTTAAGGATTAAGGGTTGATAGTATCTTTGCAATAAGAACATGGTCTCCTGGGAGGACAACTAATATGTTCTCAAGGCCGATTCAACCACTTGGAGGAGACCAGCAGTGTATTACCCACACATGCCCTGCTTTGTTGTTCTTTAGGTATGGCCAGTTTAATACATTCAACTTAGCTGTATAATAAAACTTCTGAGGGGGTAATTGCAGTTAAATACTACAAATTTTGAAGCGTAATTACCGGGACCTTGCTTTATATTTATCCTAATTGCATTAATCTTAAAAATTATATTTTTAAAAAATTAAATTTGGCATACTTAGGAGAGGGTTTTATGTAATTAGAAATAAATGCATAGGAGGACCTATACAATTAAATTAAGAATTAGGTCGGGAATCAAGAGTTGACTTCATTCACTTAAGTTGCAGTCTTTGATCCCCTTATCCAAAGAAAGATTTGGTGCCGGTGATATTTAGATACATTGCACGTTGTTGACATGTGGCAAAACCATGTGAGATCTTGGGACTGATAAGATTAAATTTTACGATATTAAATATAAACTAGTGTAGTTTATAATACGATCGTTGAAGAGAAAAAGGTTTAAAAATATATTCGAAGAGTTCAAATGTTGCACTGGTGGTGGGAGACAAATAGCTTTAGTGAAGGGAATTTACACCGACTTGTTCATAAACATACATTAATTAATGGCTGGGGGTTTTATCAATGTGTGGGTTAGATTAGCTGTAGATTTATTATTACCTAACAGTTTAAAGTAGGATTAATTCTTTTGATTTAGCTCGACATATTAGTATATTTATTAAACATTCCTGTATGATACATATACCTATACTATATTAGTATACATTATTGAACAAAATTCAAAAAAGGAAGAAGATGGATCAACTCTTTGATATGTTGGACTGCTACATAAGTTGTCATTAAAGCTTCTATGCTCTATGAGTTTTGAATGATTACTAGGAAATCTATGAAAATTGGAGATACATACATATAGCAGAGTTTGATAAGATTTTGACACGGACATTAAAATTCTGCTGATTGTGTATGCGGAATAATTGTACATAAAATACTATTCATTCGCCAAAGTAATGTGAACCTGTTAAAAGATCGGGTGAAGGATTACACACGGTAGAGTGACTCTACCATTATTTTGATTAAAGTACATTGATGGCTTGTAAACATCATTTATCTGGTTGATGAATTGTAGGAACCAGAATTCTGTCAAGTAAGAACTGCAGATTATATTGATGAAGATCTCTTATATATATTAGAATGTAATATCTTCAACTAAGTACTTCTCATGCATCACATTTGATTGCACTGTAGAATTATCTGACCATGGAATGCAAGTGGTATTAATCTTTTCTTGCTTGTTGATTGTTTTCTAGTAACAACTCTGCTCGAGCATATCTGACGCAAGTAGCCAACATGTCATAATTTTGAATTTATAGCATTTTGTTAACATCAACTGAAGTTACAACAAAACCAAAATGAATCAAAGAATGGCATCTCCTGCTTTCTCAACTTCTTCATTCACCTCTCAAGCAGTGGAGCACTCCAGCGGCAGCCCCTGAGGGAACCTCTTGAGGTCATTGCAGTAGTTGTAGATCATGTAGTTCTTCTGCACCCACTTCATCCTCTCCTGGCCCGTAGAATCCACTTCCTGGTTCCACCACCCGCTGTTGCCGCCAGAAGACGCCGCCGCCGTCGTCGCGGACGCAGCATTGGTAGCACACCTGGAGGCACTCGAAGATGGAAAGCAAGCATCAGCGTTGAAGCTCCTGTAGGACGCCATGAACGGAGCTTTGGACCAGTCCGCCTTCACGAGGCCGCCTCTGGTCGCCCAGTCGTCGGCGTTCCAGAGACTCGAGTAGATCCTCATGGGCTGATCCTTGGGGAACGCGACGCCTCTCTGTTCCAAGTTCTTGAAGTCCCTGATCGGCGTCCCGTCGACCATGAAGCTGAAATGATACGACAAAAAACGAACAGTGAGCTCGAGATCGCCATTGGAGAAGCTTTAAGCAGCAAAGTGGAAAGTGCTTGATTAATTAACTCACTCACATGACATGTCTTGGGTTCCAGAGAATGGAGTAGGTGTGGAAATCCGCGGTGGGATCGAACCACAGCTTGAACTGCATCTCCCTGTTCCCCTTCCCCTGGGTGAACACGTTCGTGTGCAGAGTGTAAGGGTCTCCGCTGAGGTTGCCAAGGAACTCAAAGTCGATCTCATCGTGCGTCGGCCCTTGCGAAGACAACTGCGGAAATCAACCAGGCAAAGGCATCATCATCAGCTTCCTGAACTCCGACCCGAAAGGACAAAAACAAGCAAAGAAGAAGAGGCTGCTTACGTAGTAGGCTGTAACGGTGCCGGCAGAGTTGCCAGGAACAAGCTTTATCTGCATGTCAATCTTGCCAAACAAGTACTCATTCTTGGACTCGAAGCCGGAGCCGGAGGCCTTGTCGAGCGACAGGGTGAGCAACCGGCCGTCGTCGGAGAACATCGCCCGGCCATCGCCCCAGGTGATGTCGAAGTCCCGGCTGAGGTCGCCGGCGGAGACAACGATCAGCAGGGAACAACAGGCGATGAGAAGAGGAACCGAGAAGCCCGACATTGCAGTAAAGGGAGGCGGTGAGGGAACTAGCAGCTGCAGCCTACAGAGGAATGCGTTATGCTGATGAGTAAGTGTGAGACTGAACTGAGTTCTCAATGGGGTTTTATAGCTGAAAGCAGGCAGGCAAGTGGAGCTGGAGCTCTCCTTTGGAGGGAGGGAGATGCGAAGGTTCCTTGGTTTAGCTGGCAGCAGGTTGCAAGGCTGTGAACAGTGAGCAGTGAGGAGCGAGGACCAAGGCAGGCAGGCAAGGCAGGCTGTCTCCGGTTGGGCCATTTTGCCAGCTCTCTCAGTCAATGGCCACAATGTTATTTAAATTGTGATGGTGCTTGTCGTACAAAAGAGGACTAAAGGAGGAAGCACAAGGAACCAACTCTCTCTCGCTTCCTTTCTCTTTTCTGCTTAAAAAATTTCCTGGCTGGGTCAGGAAGGAGTTATCTGGGGATGGTTAAATGAGAAATAGAAAAAAAGAAGGAAGAGTTAAGTAGTAGACAGCAAGTCATGGGAATTGCCTTAGAACTAGAGTTATACTGCTATATGAACTCATCAGATATATAGAGTAGGATCCGAGCTTTAAGTTGTTGCGATAAATTAAATTGCTCGGGTGTTCAAAGTTTAAATGAAAACCTAAAGTTTGGTTTTGCAGTCGGCTTATGTAGGAATCAAAATTATTATTGAGTAGGCTTTTTACCGAATTGAGGTTGAGTGGGTTGTGGGCTGGCTTTGCCTTTTTGATTTGCTTTTAATTGGTTGTGTGGAAGACGAGGGGTTTTTTGTTTTGTAGGGAATGCAGAGAGGCAGCTTCCTGGTTGGGCGGCCGAATTCGAGTGTTAAGTTGATGCCAGCGAGGACGTTCATGTCTTGCTGAGGAAGACTGCATTTTTTAAATACAAATTATTGAATAAATTTGTGAAGATATAATTACTTTAATAAAAATATACTTTTATAATAAAACTAGTGCAAGTGTTATTAATGATATATATGTAACCAGGATAAAAATCTGTACTAAAAGTAGTTATAAATTTTAAATATGTGATGACTATTAGATTGAACGCAAGCGTTTTATCTGAGTACACTGTAAAAAATTGCAAGTCAGATTGAAATTTAAATTTATTTTTTTTAACCTGTAATCTAACTGCTCTAATAAAAATAGTTATACCATCAAACTTCATTCAGAATCAATATTATCTTAAATTAATATAATTTTAATAACATAATTTAATACAATTAATATTAATTCCAATTAATACTAATTAGAAATATTATATTTACATAATATATTTTTTGATTATATAGATCTTTCTTTTAACTTTTGAATATTATTATAATATTAAAATTAGATAATATAGATATTCTAGCATTTAATATAATTATAATATCAGATTTTAGATGTGATGCCTATGTAATATTAAGAGACTGTAATACTAAAGGAGACATCAACACAGTTATCCATATTAATTATAGTTAAATGTTATTTTTATATCAAATATACCATAAATTTAGCATGTTAATCCTTTATTTTTATCCTTTTTAAGATGTATCAAATCCTTATGTATTTCAAATGATAAAAAAATTAATTTTAACTTAAAAAGATCATTTGTATTTCAATTAAATTAAATAAGTTCTGTACATCATATACGTCGTATTCATGTTTAAGTAAGTTTATTTTGACATAATTTTTTGAAACCAAATAAACATACAACAAGGACATGAGCGTCACATCTATTAATAACAATCACAACATCATTTTGATCGCATTTGAAACCGTGTGCCTGCATTATGAATAGAAGAAAGACGAGATTGTACAGGACTTCACGAAGGATGCCATAAAACATCTACCATCCAGATTGCTTTGAGCATGAAGATCAACTTAGACAACAAGCATGCTACTGCCAGGTACGCCTGGAATGGGGAGTTTCGCACCTCATCAGACCCAAAACTCCATTTTTTTTTGCCTAATCTTAGAATTAAATCTAGACCTTTTATAAGGAAAGCAAAAGCATTTACTGCTACTTTACTTGATTTTAATAATATTTTTATATAAAAACTATATAAATCATACCATGGATCATTCTGAGCCAAGCCATCGACCCATCGAGTCAGAATATTACAATCCGATACGACACACGTCATGGTCCCTCCAGCAGGGCCCACTTTACACCTCTTATTACACCTATAAATCTGAAGAGATGGAGAAGATGCAACAGATAAGGAGCAAAAGGATGTGAGTGGTTTTGATTGATCTAATAAGTTCATGTGTGGAGCTACAAGAATCTACATGTTAAAACAGTACAATCAAGCAGGAGAAATCCCCAACATCACCAATTCTCATCGTCATCACTGGCTTGTTCAAATATCTGGTATTCGCCGTCGCTGTTGTCAGGACCTCTGGCGTCATCGGTTTGTCCATCGGTGGATCCTTTGCTGAACGGGAAACTGCGCAGCAGCCCCTCCAGGTAATCGTTGCCGAACCCCTCTCCAACTCCATCTGCTTCATATACAGGAGGAATTCACTATTATTGCAAATGCATTATGGAGATATGAGACAGTTAAATCCCTTGAAAAAACATCAGTTTGTGTGCTCATGGAACAATACATGTAATCATGATAGGTCGGATGACAGTTCATTAAGTTTATATAGCAGCATTGTGTTTTTATACGGATCACAAGTTTGAGGAACAGCATATATGAACTTGGCCAAGTTAGATGATAAAAGTCCTCATGAAAAGCAGCCTAAAATAACGTGAAGAACACTCCACAAACGCTGACAAGAACTCTTCGTACAATGGATTACCTACTGAAAGAAACCAAATGTTCGAGAATAGTAGACATGAGCTTAGCCAAGTTAGATGACAAGAATCTTCATAATAGCAAAATAAAATAAACAGCGCCCTAGAAATGTTTAACTGAACAAGGTCCCTCTCTTTGAGTGAAGGATTCATATTATCCTAGCCTCCTAGGATTATTATTTAGATCTAACATATTGTTCAATCTTTTTTTTTTGGTACTACTAAAAGGGCACAAGGAGAAGTAAAATTTTTAAAGAAAATTTGAACAATGCCACAGAATCAGCAAAGGAATTCAAGATTATATCTTTATGACTTATTAGCACTCAAGAGTAAGATGTAGGCTGCAGATTGGATTTGGAAGTTGCATATGAGCAAGGATTAAACATTTTGCTATGGAAATAATACCATGTAGTTTCGGCCAAAAAATATCTCACAAAAGATTGGAATGCAGAGAAGAAATGTAATAGTGGTGCCCTCTTCGACGGAGATCATGCGACTTCATCATAAAAGTGTGCATGCATTTGATCAACAGCACGAAAAAAAAGCACGGAATTGCAAGACACATTCTAGGTCAACTGAGATTGATTGCTCTAGACTGTTCTACTAGAACAAGAATTAGCTTGCTCGGACTTTCGAAATTCAGTCATAGAATGACTTCCTCTTAATTAAGGAGAGGTAACCAAACAAACAGAAAGGTATGAAGAAAAAACAACCAAGACCAAAATGTACTTACCTACCTCAGGCTAATAATCTACAGTAAGTTTTGTTGAGGCAAAATGATCGTCATAAACTGTAGATAATCTACGTGATATATATATATATATAAGTCTGTGAAAGATACAAGACATACCACCGCCAAAAGAGTATCCATCCTCACATGCCTGCAGTCAGAAATTACAAACCGCAGTTATAAATAAATGCTTGAGACGGAAAACAATTGCACAGAAGAAAGTTGTCACTTGTTATACCAACGTGGGAGATTCATATCCATCAAGTTCCTCTTCCTCATCTTCATCCTCAATGTCACAATTATCAGTCCCATCTTGATCCACTTGTCTGTGTTCATTAGCTAGAGTGGACATCGCCTCAGCAGAACCATTAGTATCTGCGAAAAAAATTTAAGATCCAACATTCCATCAAAAAGAAAACTATTTGTGCAGTGCTTGTAATGTCGCAATTAGTTGTAATGCCAGAATGTAAGGATAATAACCTTCGTTTACGTGCTGACCCCCTTCAGATATATATTTCTGTTGTCTCCTTAAAGGTTCATCTTTCTTAAGCCTGTCTAGAAGGTCTTGTGTGTGCATTATCAACACCTCTGCATCTCCGGGATATAATGACAGAAAGCGAAGACTCACATGGACCCGCATAATTCTTAGGATGAAACTAGAGAACCAACCTGTAGCACGCTACAAACAAACTAGTTAGGTGAATGCAAATGGTGGAAGGTTCCAGATATGAGGCAGTTCCATAGGATGATAAATGCTAAAGAACTGAAAACAAACAAGACACATGACCTGATGATCACTGGAAATAGCACATGACTTTTCCAGGCAAAGAATCAAGAAAGGGCCATTAATTATATTTACACATGATATTATACCAAAGGATGCCAATATCCTCTCTTTTGAAGTAGCAGATTAGATAGCTGGATGGAATGCCAAGATGCAAAGAACTATATCTTCCTCTGGCTTGGAGCACTAACAAGCTCATTTATTATCCTTCATATATTTACTGGTAGTACTGAACTATGTGAATGCAAATAATATGTAATCAATTGACCATATGAAGTCAACGAGCTTTAATTTATGTTGATGCTGTAACTCCTCTAGTATTCATGATTTCACAGCTTAAGATACTGGTCCTATACTGATGCACCCCACAATTTTTTTAATAAAAAATTATATTTATTTTACCAATCTGAAATGATACAACGTGCATTTCAAATACAGCACCCAAGAAAAATAAAAGAGGCACAGGGAACAACACAAGGGAAGAGGAGAAGAAAAAAGACAAAACGCAAAACCAGTAAAAACATAATAACACCTGACATATGTATTCTCCTCTAAAGCATTTCTTGGAGGTAGATGTGTGTTGAAGAAAACCATGAACGCAACCTCCTGGGAGGCAAGCATTCCAGTTGATTTTTCCTCCCCCTTGAAACATTGCGTACTTCTCACAAATTAGTAGCTAGACCAAAGGACACCAGTACTTGACCGTTATACTGTAGTAACAGGCTCAGCCCATCAATACCAAATCATATCAGTTACCAGGTGGTATATTCAGTATACTGACATTTTTGAGACAATGTTTCATTCTTTTAGCTAGACAGCAATTAGAGGATGATCAAACAAATGGGAACAGTTTGTCACTTAGAGAACATCTGGAATGATTTAGAACATACTATAACAATTGCAAAATAGAATCATAACTAATCAAATCAATAGGTGTAATATCTTAATTATTTGGGCTCAACTACATAGAAGATCCATCGATGAGAATGCCATAGTTTAACAGCAGTTGACAGTTGCCTAACACAAACCGTGCACCTTCTTCATATGCACATATGATCAAAGTGTTGTTGACACAAATGTTCATTCATGAGATGATTATTAGCTAGGTCCCAATGAGAGTGATCAAGAATTGCGACACTGAATATTACTAACTACAAACAGTATCTGCCATCTACACATGCAAGCATGTATTTTGCTCAATGTTAATGATAATCCTAATGTAGTCCTAGTTTGATTAACTCAAATACCCAGCCCATTATCATTTAGGATGCCAAACTTTTTACAAGCAGATAATAGAGTATTACATAGAAGGGTGTATTGACATCATACATTTCTTAAGCAACATGACATGACATGGTGATAACCAAATTCTATAACATATAACAAATACAGGAACAAAATAGTGGAGGGGAGGGTTTGAATCGGGGTACAGAAGGAGAAAAAGAAATTGAGGAGTTTGATTCTTCTATGAAGCTTCTATCTTCCAAGTTACAATCCTCTATGACTTGTGGTGTGATCTGGTATAAACCCAATAAGTGGTATATAGCTCAGCACATGGAATGAGATATTTAATGAAAAATGTGAAGATGCAGTGCACCGGACAAATAACCAAATATGGAAACATATGAGGCTCCTATAATCCCAGCATGCTACCTGTACCCAGTGTTCAACTTCAAAGAATAATTCAATCATCCTGGCAATAAACAAAGGGTGCGCAAATATTAACTAATAAAGGGAAAAGAACAAAACTTACGGTACAAGTTTTCTGCATCACAGGTTTTCTGATCAATTGCTGAATATAAGCATCATCTAGTTCAAAAAGTTGCAAGCAAACAAAAATCTTAGAGGGCCATACTTCAAAGTGGCAAAGCTCCTTAGGAGTCTGTTTTAACCTGTTGGAGCACATTTGCACTTATTAAACAAAAAAGATAGACAAGCTGCTCCAATAACCAAACTTATGTAGAAGCAGAATAAGCACAGGAATTTCTCTATTTCAACTCATTTATGTCTATCTTCAGTCATAAAAGCCAAAAACTGATATCACTAGAATAGAAAATGTGATTTATTTATAAAATAATCTGCCAACTCCAAGCAAAGAGCACAAAGATGAAGCAACAGCTTAAATTTGGCGCAGTTCATGATTCCCTTATTGATGTATCACAGTTTTTTTTCTAGAAAAAAGTGTACTTCATGCGGATATTTGAAATTTAATATTGGAATTTATTACGGAAATTCATTATCTTTCTACTTAAGAAAGCAAGAGATTTCAAGTTTCTCAAGTGGTTAATAATTAATATTAAATAAACTTATAATAAGTATAGCTTCGACACTTTAGCTTTAAAGTTGATTTACAACAATTGATGGATATGGAAATTTCATAGATTCATCTATTTGGTAGCATCTAAATTCATAACAATGTAGGTGACAGTATTAAATACACAGACGTATACACTGTAGACAATGTAGTCATGCATAAACAATTGTGTAAGCTTCAACTTCACACATGAAAATTCTCATATAACAAATGTGTTTCACATATACTTAACATACAACTACGACTAGTTGTAGAAAACAGTATGAATAGTGTCACAATAAAAATCATAGAATTCCATATGTCCTCTAATGCACTACTACGAATTTTATCAAATTATAGTTCCCCAAGTTCAACAGCACAAAATTGTTTAGTAGAAAGATAACTTTCTTAAGATATTTCATCATGGTTACTATTAAAGGGAACTTACAAATCAGGATCCCTCAGTTAGGAAAGGTATCTAAAACAATCTAAAAACCTTCTGCCAAAATGGATCAGAATCCAATAATATATTTATTCTTTGGCCACCCTGTTACTAAGAGAAATGTGGGAAGAGATATGCCAACCACTCCATTAAGAGGTAAGATGGTCTACAGAATACAGGCAATGCCACTAAGATATATCTTGTAAATAAAACAGAAAACCAACTTAAGTTTTGTAATTGTCTTGCCTTGTAGGCATTACAAGATTTTCCAGACGAGTTTTTACTCTTGAAAATGCTCTTCTTAGTGATATGAAGAATAACTTTGATTCACATTATATAGTTACATTGGAAGCATAGCATTCTTAGTTAATCTACAATTCTATTGCTTGTAGCAGAGCTGATCAATTATTTGTGCTTCTAATCGTTGATAGCAGATGATGTTGGATTCTGAACATTCAATGGATTACTATGCATACATCACTATGACTTCAACTAGATTCGTGGTGGCTTGATTCTGATGAATAACCTTTATCTCAAATAAGTCATGTGTTAAGTTGATCTTAGTCAGTATATGTATAATTTAATGCTATGCAATTTTTCCACCTACCTATCACTAATCAATGACTTGGCACACACTAGCCTCTGGTTTTTTTTTTTTACTCATCTGCTTGCAAGGATGGTCCAATGCTGAGTAACTTTAGGAAATTGACATTGCAGGAATTATTCCTACTCAGTTTTTCCTCTTTTGGACCACAATTTACCAATCGTCAGCATCACTAAAATAATCAGAATGTATCTCAATAATTGCAACATTAGGTAGTACTTTCTTTGCAGTCCCACTTCCTCAAACACTTAACTAAGGAGATCCATCATGTTTTTGTAATGAAAGTCAAGAAGTAGGAACACACACTAAACAACATAATGCATAGCTGGTGATTTTAAGTGGGATGTACGGTGTACAGATAACTCACTTGGCACTTGTATTTGCATCATTGATATTTCTGAGTTGATGTGGCATTCGGAAATCAACCTTTTGAAAACTGTTGAAAGGCCATACAAAAAATATTATACGAGAAACACATCCAGCATCTGAACCAGAAGGGAAAATAGTAACAGTAAAGGTTACTGTTAAAAAATAAATAGGCTGTACAAGAAACAAATACAATTAGAGGAAAGAAAGCTGTGGTTAGCTTAATAATAGGGGAAATACTAGTGCCTGAAGTTATTAGAAGCAACCAGCAGGGAATAATGGTTAATGTTTAGCTATAAAAGTAGATTTTAAAAAATGAGCAGTAATGAAATCCTCACAAAAGAAAAATAAATAAATAAAAACAAAGAGGAAGTAATTAATATAATATACATCTTTGTGCAATTATTTGCCTACAATTTTTACTAAAATTTGCATTTTTCTTGCTTCACAAATATGATAATTTTTGGGCCTCTCTAATAAGCATCATTCCTACCTTGCCATTAGTAATTTCCAGTTTCTTGGTGAAGGACCAGAGAAGCAAGCTACTTATGAGACAAAGAAATTATACACAGAATAAGAAGCACAATTTCCTTACATGCGTGACTCAGGATCACTGCGAGGATCATAACCTTTTCTGATCCAGAAATGACCAAATGGTCCAGTAGAAAAGTAGTAACCCGCTCTAAAAAGAAGCCTGGACAAGCCAAGAAAGCATGAATAAGAGAGAAATAGCGGAAAGTACATATGACATGAAAATATAATAGCAAAGAATATTTAACACAGAAAATCAAACAAATGTACATATGTGTATTAATGTTCATTAGACCTCACTTTGTAAACTGGACTGACCTTTTACTATTTGGTATGCCCAGCAAAAATAAATAACCAATAATGGCATAAAAAGGCTGTTGTAAATTTAATTTCTTAGAAACCGGAATTGAATTACCTTTTCAGCTGCACTACAGAGACTTGATGGCCACCTTCCCATAGACGCTGATGAAGTGACCATCTGGGCCATATAGGTTTCTCATCAAAAAGTTTCATTACAGCAACTTGCGACTCCCATTCAATGGTGTTTTTTGCAATACAATCTTCCCAGTTAAACTTTCCAGGAATCCTTATGAATGTTAAGTCCACAAAAAATAAAAAGTGGGCAACAAATACATTGATTTTCATTATAAAAAAATCATAACAGAACATGCTTTTACAGGCATTAATTAGATCAAGGAACTAAGGAGACTGTAGATTCAATATCTGTAGTTTCATATGTTACAGTCATATGCATCCTAGGATAGCTTCTAGTGACATAAGGAAGCTATCAGGATCCACATAATGACTAAGTTAAACAAATATCAAATGACCGTTAATGACACAAAATATTAATTGCAACCATGTTGTCTTTTGAAAGCATAAATTACTGACAAACAAAGTGTAAGGTCAAAAAGGATATTTTCTATATCAAAAGGGATGGCAATGCACGGCTCAATATTCAGCTGCAATGCAAGACAGACAAGTACAGTTAGTAAAACTTGATCCTAAACAGACAAAGGGCATAAAACGTGGAAGATCTTCACCAAATACAGTAAGATCAAAAAATCACAGTAAATTCTCAACAGCTATGAAAGAAATAGGTTTCATAACCCACAGGATAAAGTCCAACACCAACTGGCTATCAAGAAAATAATAAGATGCCTGTAGGGATCTAGAAGGCACAATTTCCTGATGTTTGTCCGGAGGAGAAGAAAAGTATTTGAATATCTTCACCTAGCTATTCTGGGTTGTATTAGTCAAAGTAACAAGTCATGTCCCCAAAGTCTGGTTTCTCCATAAGATATAATCAATCAGCTAATCAGCAATTTACATACAATATGAGTACTTACCTTATTCCAATAAGCATTTAGAATCCGAGTTCATCCTACTTGCCAGGCAATGGCTGACAGGTAGGGCAATGGTACCAGAACTTGAGATAAGGTACACTTTAGCAAGGTCTATATCTGGATAATTTTACCTACTGTACTTGACTGGACAAACATAAATAAAATATACTTTCATAAAATGAAAATATGGACAAAAAATATAAAACATCAATTTTGAAAAATAATAATGAAAAATGTAAGATAAAGAAATATAAATTGAAAATTTCAAACTGTCAACAAGAGTCAACTCATCTAAATGAGGAATCCATGGATCTTTATTTGGACATGGTGACGTCATTGTAAATAGGATTCCCTTTGATGTCCTTGCAGAAATAGATTTGATTGTTAATCTTCTCAAAAATTTCACACATGCATCTCAGCATCTTCATCTTGCTAATGATATACTTTTGAGCGAGGTTTTTAATTCAGATATTAAAAACTGGGACAAGATATATGCATGAACAAAAAAATACATGTAAAAAATATGAATAACCAAACAAAACTAGTTACTGGACAAAAATGCAAATGGAAGATACCTCCCACTTGTGCTCTATGAATCCCTTTTGGATGTTCTTCGAGAATAAATTTCCTGGTGGGATAAGTCTGCATCCATATAGAGACACCATGCCAGTTTTTATATCAAATTCAACAAATAGCTATGCATACTATAACAGTTATTCTCTCATGGTCTTATCTATAAATGAAATCAAGAGAAAGGGGACGAAACAATAATAAAAGAAAAGGATTGGATTCAACTAATGGTATAAAAAAAGATTGGATTCAACTAATGGTATCAAGTGAAGAGTTGGTGCTTGCACCAAAGGGAATGTGCAACTTTAATGTTAATTGGTATGATGGTTTAAGGATACTCCATATAAGCTGATAAAAATTTCTTAAAACATGAGTGATGTTTGGAGGAGAAACTGCTACGAGAAAATACCAACAGTTGCATAAAGGTTAACACAGAAAATCCATCTATTACCTAGATGATATGTATATCAAGTAAAAAAGGGAGATTTACAAGTGAAGACTAAGTATAGCTAATTAAAATGTTCATATCTGTTGTTCTAGTAGGTCAAAGACCTTACAGGTCCCCCTTATTTGATAGTGAAACATCTGAATCAAATTAAGATTCTTCCCTCTGAAAAAGGAACTAAACCCAAAATAAAATTATTTTGTATAATTCTAAGTTTTATAACATGTATACAATATTTCATTTTCAGAACTAAACATATTATATTATTATTGTTATATGTGTTAGGGCAAGACCATCCTGGCACTATGCGAAGCAACAGAAACAAGACACAAGATATACGATTTAGAGAAATAAGCTAAGAGTGACCCACAACTAAAGCCATGCATGGATCTTTTTCTTATTCGCCAAGTTAGTTTTCAAGTGATACCCAACGTCATTATATAACAAAGAAAAACAAATGGATATTAGTGAATCGATCTAGGTAAAATTCAGAATAAAAAATGACTAGCTTCAGTTAACTCTGAGGTTATACATTTTTTTAAAATATGATTTTAGCAAGGTTCGAATTTCGTGCATAAAACCTCCTCATATAATGTCATGCTTTAATTTCAGCAGTTAACCACTTTATTCTAAAAACCGAGTCCAAAAGGACTCAATCCATACCTCTATGTTCTTAACTAAATAAATTAATTTGGTACAGTTCAATTTGCTTCATCCATAAGTGGCATCTCTAAATTATCTCATGTTGGTTCAAGAAGAAATAAGCTTGCAAGTTCTTCTCCAATGAATTGACTACAAAGTATATTAGCATCAAAACACAACTAAAAAACTTACACAATCTTCTCTGGTCGGTCTTTCATTGAGAAGAGCGGCGGTACTAACATCATTACATCGGCTCCATCCATGTCAACAGCACCATCCTTCTCTGTACATCAAAGAATCAATCTTCAACTATCAACAGTGTAGCACTAAAGAGTACTTTCTACTGAAAAAAGTAAGAAAAAAAAATCATGTGGGCATAAAAAATCAATGGCTCCAAGTCAAGTTCAAAGCATTTGGACTCACAGCGTCAAATAATGTCCCTGATCGCCCAATTGCATACACTATTATGCTCATGACTTTCAGTAGTTTTAACTGGTGGTTGATCTTAGATCCTGCTCACCTAATCCCAACCCAAAGTAAAGAAGGATTTTACCCATGAGCTTGGTGCATAAAGCTAGGAAAGGATTCATACCCATATTATCGGAAGAAATAAAGGTAAAACCTTATCTTTGAGGATTTTAACTGGATAGAGTTGTCATTGAGAACGAGATTGAATACTGAGACACTACTGAATTGGTTCATACGCTTTACTAGTTGCTACTGTTTTAAATTATAGTATATTCTAGATTGTTAAAGGAATTTTTTGCCCTCGTAGTGTTTTACCCTCTAATTTGAGAGACTTCCCACAGTGACTTTTGCATGGTATTTGTGCATTATTGATGTGCTCTTCATACTTCCTTCAACGGTGTTATTGACTACCAGAAATATTATGCATGATTCTATCGTTTTTTTGCGGGATGTACAACACAGATTGCCCATACTATTGAGATCCTACATATTAGTTCATCCCTAGATTTTCTTAGCACTTGTAGTTTTAAATTTGGAAACCTCGAATTGTGTGTGCTGTTAATAATCTGAAACCAAGAGAGACCAACGCACCATTTTCTCGTTCAGGTTCTTCAATGGATGCCCAAGGTCGCTTTTTTCGCCTTTCATCAGCGGCATGGACGCCGAGAACGTGTTGGTAGTCTGCCATTCCTGCAACAACACCCAGACGTTAATCATTATAAAAGAAAAACTTCACCATGTCTTCAAATTGGGCGGATATGAGAAAGCCCCACCTTCAAATTTGTATGCATGATTCACACGTGCGACAACCTCCGCTGAAAGGCTATTCTCTCCCAATGTCTCCGCTACCTGTTCGCCTTCACTGGCTCCGCCACGGCTCGACTGTTCCGCGCCCGTACTTTTGCGTATTCTCAAGAGTAGACTCGTCGAGGTCCGGAGTTCGCCATGGGCCGGGTGGCAGTAGGGGTCCCCGGGGCGGAAGCGGAGCTCTAAATTAGCGGTTTCCGAGTTCCGCACCTACCGCACAGGGAAAAGCGCCGCCTCAGAGCCAATCATGGAAGAACATAAACTTCCCAAGCTCCAAGTTAAATACCTTTGCAATCACGGCGAGGCCGCCGAGCGTCTCCATGGCGCAGGCGATGGAGGTGGGATAGCCAGGGTAGTGGATGGCGAAGGCCTGGGACTCCGGAAGCACGCCGGAGACGGCGCCGTCTCTGATCACGGACGAGGTGGAGGGTTCTCCAGCGGCGGCGTCGCCCATGTTCGAATAAAGGCCGAGCCCGGAGTCGATATGCTGCCCCCCTAATTGCAATATATATAAATGAATAAATAGTGAAATTTTCCAATTGCAATATATATACATACATACATACATTATATGTATATATCTATATAATTTACTCTTGGTATTTATTATATATATATATATACTCCTGGTATTTGTTAGAAGGATCATCCTCCCATCGTCTTCCGCCGACCCTTCTTCATTCTCCCCTTCCTCGCGATCGCTTCTTCGCCGACCCTTCGCCTTCCCTCTTCGCTCTCACCTCCCTCAACCACTCTGTTCGCTTCTCCGCCGACCCTTTGTCTTCCCTCTTCTTCGTTTTCCGCTTCCTCACGCACCCTGATCGCTTCTCCGCCGGCGCCTTTGCATATCCCCACTCCTCTCCGTTTTTTTTTTCATCGCCCTCCCGAGGCTTTTTTTTGACACAGATGGGGAAGAACGAATTCTTGACGCCCAAGGCCATCGCGAACCGGATTAAAGCGAAGGGCTTGCAGAAACTACGATGGTATTGCCAGATGTGCCAGAAGCAGTGCCGCGACGAGAACGGCTTCAAGTGCCACTGTCTCAGCGAAAGCCATCAGCGCCAGATGCAGGTCTTCGGCCAGAACCCTACCCGGATCATCGAGGGCTACTCAGAGGAGTTCGAGCGCTCATTCATGGATCTCGTTCGTCGCTCCCACCGTTTCTCCCGCGTCGCCGCCACCGTCGTCTACAATGAGTACATCAACGACCGGCACCACGTCCACATGAACTCCACCTGCTGGGCCACCCTCACCGAGTTCGTCAAGCATCTCGGCCGCGCCGGCCATTGCAAGGTCGAGGACACCCCCAAGGGCTGGTTCATCACCTACATCGACCGAGACTCCGAGACCGTGTTCAAGGACCGCCTCAAGGCCAAGCGGCTCCGGGCGGAGATGGTCGACGAGGAGCGCCAGGAGCGCGTTATCGCCCTCCAGATCGAGCGCGCTGCCTCCTTCCTCCCGTCTTCCTCTTCCAATCCCACGGAAATTGCTACGGATGTCAAACCCGAGACCGGAATCTCCGATTCCGGCGGCAAAATTACATTTTCCCTTCAGCCGACGGCATCCTCTTTAAAGTCCAATCCTTCGGGCGAGACTGCTGCTCCCAAGATCCCTAAATGGGGATTTGATGAGGAAGGTGAGGACTCGGAAAGGAAACATAAGAAGAGCAAATCTTCTCCTGCTGGTGGAGGCAGTGGGTCGTCAACTCTGGATGAACTTATGAAAGAAGAGGAGAATGCAAAAGAAAGGAGCAACAGGAAGGACTATTGGCTCTGTGAAGGGATCGTAGTGAAGGTGATGAGCAAGACCCTATCAGACAAAGGGTATTACAAGCAGAAAGGTGTCGTGAAACGCGTCATCGACAGATATGTGGGGGAGATTGAAATGTTGGACAGTAAGCATTTGCTGAGGGTAGATCAGGAGGAGTTGGAGACCGTGATTCCTCAAATTGGAGGGCTTGTAAGGATAGTGAATGGGGCTTATCGAGGATCCAATGCCAGGCTGTTATCAGTTGATACAGAGAAGTTCTCTGCAAAAGTTCAGATTGAGAAAGGGATTTATGAAGGTAGAGTACTGAAGGCAGTTGAGTATGAGGATATCTGTAAGATTGTGCAATGAGGACGTCAACTAAACCTCTTCGACCAGAGGGTGTGTAATCAGTCTCCACCGCTTAATTTTATTGCATAAAATTTTTGAATAGTTAGAACAAAATCTTCATGCTTGTAGGTTTATTGTACTGTGCAATCTGCGACTTAGATGCTAACCTTTAATAGTATCAGAGATCTATGGTGTTTGTAGCATATCCTATACACCTGTCCATCTCTATTTAGTTCAATTGTTGTTATTTTAGACGAATAGTGTTAAAATTGGGAGCTAATACTTGCAGATGAAGAAATTCCAATGAGAACCTGTTTACTGAACTTTGTTTTCATCTAACATTTTTTTGAACTGTGAATTTATAAGGAGGTGTTCGGTGGCCAAAAGAAAAAAGACAAGCAGAGGATTAGAATCATTAACTTGCATGATTGTTTGGATTATGATGATTTTGTTCTGATTCCAGTTTGAGTGAAACGAAATGACTTGATTGGCAAGAATTTGATTTCCAGAACTGTTGGAATCAGTATTACTGCTTCAAATGAGATTTTAAATTTTGTTTCTTTCATGGGATTCAAGGTTACAGAATTACAGGTTTTTCATAAATATTCAAGGTGTCCAATTTGTTCAGATAGTCTTAGTTTACCTATTCGCCATGCTTCATTCACTTAATTAGTTTTTGTTGCTTTGCGTGTATAGCATCCCTATTATTTTTGGTGACTTATTGCCTCGTATTATTATATCATATTTATTCTTGTAGGTATATAGTGTGCCTGTTTATACCTTATTTGTGGCATGATGAACGTCAGTTCTGTTATTGCAACCTGCTGTTAGGTTATTGTCATTGAGTTGGTGATTATTGATATCCATCCTTTATACAAGCAGAACTTTTTTGGTTATTTTTTCCGTATGAGCACATGTGACAGTCTCTCACTTTTGAATGTGATTCTGTTCAGCTTATTGCTTGTTTTTGTTTTTCTTGCAATATAGATGTATGCATTCTCTGATTGTTAATCTACAATCTATATGCTTGGCAGGATACCTCTGATTCTTGTTATCTCAAACTACAATCAGAGATATGACTGTCGTTGCCAGCAAGCAATTCAGGCATCTGCAACACCACTCATTTCCGAAAGAGGAAATTTGCAGATTAGTGTTATGCTTATGCCCAATTTCATACTGATGCAGGCTTGTGGATCTTCTGTAAAATTATTTTGGCATTGGAGACTTGGATCTGTTGTCATTTACTTGCATAGTATAGGTACTTTACTATGCAACAATTGTAATTCACTTCTATGCAGAAGCAGCTTGTGTTGTGCAGCTAGCTAATTCACTTCCAAGCAGAAGCAACTTGTGTTGTGCAGCTAGTTAAAACGAGAAAAGCTCTTAATCAGATGATCATAGCTTTGAAATGCACGGCCAATAACAGAAAATAAAAACGTAATTCACTTCGAAAGTTCATGAAACTTGTTCCTCAAATTCAGCAATGAGACTTAACCCTCCTTTACCAATGTCTTCCACTACTGCCAATGGTGATCGAATTTTTTGTTTGACTAACTTTCAAATCTATTCTCATTTGATGCTAGAGTTACAAGTGTTAGTTTTTGGTTATGGAATGATTATGTAAGAGTTTCATGAACGAAAGTAGGTACCTGCCTACCTTTTGTTTAGAGGCTATCACATTAACCTCTAGAGCCTACCAGATGAGGTTCCAACTCCTTGCACCGGTAAGAGTCGGTTGAGATACAATAGAAAGCCGGAATTTTACTCTTGTTCTATAAGTTCTATATCTACTGAGCGTTACATTTTAAAAGAAAAAAACTACAAACGCATGGTTATCAGCAAGATTGCTATGATCATTTGTTGTGTGTAACTCGAAATGATGAGCTAAATAGAACATCTCCTTGTTCTTCAAAATACTCATTGCTGCAGCTTATGCTTCCTGCGTCCGCTAGCTTACTGTCACCTTCCTGCGACCTTTTGATTATAGTAAGCACGTTGTGGTTAAATATTCATTGTTTGTATTTTAAAAATCTTATATGCTGACTGCTTAACTTAAAATCTTGCCAATTATATAAACAGAAGACTGTCTAACTTGAACTAGCATAGAAGTTCACGTATCAGCGCCCAAGAAGTATTAACCATCTTATTATGTGCAGCTGCTAAATATTACCCTACCTTGGCTTCCAACATCATTTACAGTCACCAACACTTCAGGACAATAATGTTTAATTCAACGTGTAGCTTTCCATACTGGCAGCATTTGTAAATGAAAAAAAGTATATGGCACAGCAGCTCTAAGCTTCAATGATTGTTCAGTTTTCTAAAATGAATTATGGCCACAAATCTTTTGAGAGAAATTATAAATTTATTTCAAACTGCATCTCTGATGCAAGAAATAAACGAGCACAAGGACTACATAGAGAAAACAAAATTCTACTCTGTGCCAATACTGGGCTAGAACAAGTACAAAACCAGAAAATATCATTTCTGTTTCAATGTTCTTAGTCGATTCCTCATCCCTTGACTGCACTTGGACAACAAATGACAAATCATTAACTTTTCCCCATCAAAGACCCCTCAAATAGATTAATCTTCCCCTGGCTGCAGTGACCGTACACTTGGTGTAGAGTTTTTCAGACATGATTTATGCCCAGAGAAAAAATTTATGCAACTTACATAATAATCCATGTAAAACAATCCTGAAGAAGTGACAACAAGCAAGGAAATGTATCCCATTACCTATCAATCAGCTAGAACACATGTAAAAGATATCATTGTAAAAGCAATTAAGAAATTTGGGGTGATCAAACAAACAACTGAGAGAAATATTTTTCATTGATGATCAAACAACCATAAATTAGGAAGCTAAATGTTTTCAGATATAATACCAAGAGAAATTGGCATTGATACAACACCAAATAAAGGATTTTGATTTAGAAAAACCTACAATTTCCGACAGGAAGAATCAAACTTTGGTCTCTTAACTATTAGGACTATTGGAGAACCAGAAAGTAAAAACACCACGAGCTAACAATCATGGAAGAAGAGGAGAGGGTTGTGCAACCGTTCGGTGGATTGATCTAACGGTAGGACTTCTGGAAGCGGGCACGTGCACCACGGCCGCCGAACTTCTTGGGCTCGCAGCGGCGGGGATCGGCGACGAGGAGGGTGCGGTCGTACCGGCCGAGGATGTCCTTGATCTCCTTCTTGGACTGTTCGTCGACGAACTTCTGGTGATAGGCGACCAGAGCCTTGGCGATGCTCTGGCGTATGGCGTAGATCTGGGATGTCTTCCCGCCGCCGCGCACGCGGATGCGGAGGTCGACATCCATGAAGCGCTGGCGGCCGAGGAGGAGGATGGGCTCGAAGGCCTTGAGCCGGAGGATCTCCGGCTTCACCAGCTCGATGGGCACGCCATTTACCTTGATCAGGCCGCGGCCGCTCTTGCAGTGTGCGACCGCGACAGCCGTCTTCTTCCGCCCGAAGCACTGGACCGATCCAGGAGCTGCAGCAGTTTCCATCGTCGCCGACCGAGCTCCAAGGGGGGAGATCGACTTTACGATCGAGAGCAGCCTTAAAAACCCTAGAAGCTTTGGAATGGCCGGTTCTGGCGGCGGCGGACGACCCCCTGGGCAATTTATAGGTTTTCCAGCGGAAGAAATGGACGGTCTTGATTCTTGATCATGATTTTGGTTTGGATCGGGCCTGGCCTGGCCGGGGCTCATCTACACAAGGATCCGAATCCGACAATCTATGTTCAAAATTTTGCATTGTAAGTAAATAACTCATCTTGAACATAAATTATTGTTCGTATTTTAGAAATATCTCAAATAGGATGATTTAAATGATGCATGCGTTTTAGAGTATGATTTGAATATTCTAATATTATATAGCTGTAATTTTGAAAAATGATTTCAAGATTTTAATCTATTTTTCTTTGATTTCACCACGAAAAAAATGTATCCAATTTATAAGATAATATTTTTGTTCCTCTGGAGTTTGATCCTATTTTCTAGGGTTTCCTACGGATCCTTCAGACGGTCAAGTATTGTCTGTCTCCCACCTTGCAGTTTTTCGTGTTTTTTTTTTTCAATTGAGTATTCTTCTGGACATTGGCTAATGCTGCTTCGGTTCTATTGATCTGTAAGAAACGATCTTTTTATTCGGATTCTACGTTTTTTTGCCTAATTTTTTGCGTTAGTGAGGGAGTCACTCTGTGCTATATGTCCGATCATTTTATTCAGCTGTTCATTGAATTTTTGTAAAATTTTGACGTAATGCGTCGCTGTAAAAGTTTCCAGCTTCGTGTTCTTTTTTTTTCCAGGCATGTCCCGGATGTTTGATCGGATTCTGATCAGAGTTTCCACCATTTATATTTCTCAAAGTTTTATCTGTAGATGTGAAAATTCTCTTCTTTTAAACTGTGGATTGTACCCAAACTGTGCTTTGAATAACTTTCCTTGTCCCCGAGGGGCAGAAGCTATCGAATTTATGTTACCTTATGATCGCCAGCTGGAGTTTTCTATAATGTGGTGGCCTGCAATCCCAATGCGTATGTGAATGCTAAAAAACTGAAACTTGGCTATTTGGATTGCATCTCAATTCTCAACTTATGGATTACATTTGGTTGCACGTAGGATTTCAATGCTTTATTATCCACCGTTACAGTGTCCTATTTCACATAAAAATTCTGGTTCTGTTGGTGTGATTGTTGTATATTATGCAATTGCAGAGTTTCTATGCCTCCTCTTTGAAGCCAAACACTGAGTAGTTCAGTCTTATCAGAGATATGTCAATGTCTATGAAGGACAAGGAGCCTGCTTTTGATGGGGCAGGAAAAAATGAGTATCCTTTACTCCGTTAATGACTATGCTTCAAACAACTGCATATTATTTATTTACAGTTAGAGAGTTCAGTAAATGTGCATCCAAAAATTTCCTCTAAGAAAAACTATGCATCCAAAAACAATTGGCTTGAAGTTACTCACCCAAACTGGAAAAAAAATTTAGAAATATCTGTGCGTAAAAGGAGATGCTTATCTTTGTCCATCTGCAAATCAATCTAGCAATATCTCCTACTGTTAGCACTCGCAGGAAGAAGAAAGTTTCTCTATAGAGAAGTAGACATCTCAAGGCATAAAATTTCCCAATTTCCAATGTGTTTTGTTAAAATGGTCATCTGCTTTAGCTGTTGGTAATCTAGGGTAATCTTACTCCTGGAGCTCACATTTGGTTATGTAAAGAAAACATGTTTGTCATTTTGTTTCCTTTCTTTAACTTCTAAAATTTGATTATGCTATTATTATCATCTATTCTTGAAGATGCTCATCTTCCTTGACAAAACTCAGGGGCGTTGAGGTGTGGCACATTGATAATCTTCAACCTGTTCCTATCCCAAAGTCTTCTCATGGAGAGTTTTTTGCTGGTGATTCATATGTGATTCTGAAGGTACTATCTTAGAGAGATTCCCTTCAATTAAACGTTGTAGGGCCACTTTCTTGTCCATCTTGTAATTGAATTTTTCTCAAAGATGCTTGGACTATTTTGCTACTTATCTTATTTCATTAGGTCAGTCTGATTTGTGATCATAGTCTTTAGGCGATTCTATTCCAAGATTGATTACATTGTCTTTATGTCTCTAATTAAAAGATGCTGTCGCCAGCTAGAACTGGCCATCGAGCTTAAAGGGATTTTTAAATATTATAAATTGTAGGGCTCTTTGAATTGATCCCCGAACTCATTCAGTTAGCTTCAAGGAAAATTGTCTCCTTATTCGGTCATACAATAATCAAAATTCTAGTTATCTTCGTTTGCTTCTGAAGTTTCTCTTCAGATGGTACAAGTACTTTACATTTTGTGATAGATTGTATTTTAAGCAGCAAAGTTAGACTTCTCTAACCTATGTAGACCTTTATTCAAATGCCAGTTATTAATTTTGTATTCTGCAGCTTCTAATTATTCATTTTCTCTGCAGACGACTGCCTTGAAAAATAGTTCTCTACGTCATGATATCCATTATTGGCTTGGTAAAGATACAAGTCAGGTTAAGACTGTTAAATCTCCCAGTGCGTGTTTCTTTAGTTACTCCCCGCGTGAAATAATATATGCTTCAAACCTTCATTTGATGTTTCTTCACGAATAAATAGGATATAGCTAGTGCTGCTTCCATCAAGACTGTGATACTTAATGCAGTTATCGGGGGACGTGCTGTTCAGTATCGTGAACCACAGGGCAATGAGACGGAAAAGTTTCTCTCTTATTTTAGACCATGTTTCATTCCTCAACAAAGTGAGCCTAAGAATGATCTTGATAGCCATGAGACTCGTCTATATTTTTGCAAAGGGAGACATTTCATTCACATGAAAGAGGTACTTTAATACCTTTAGCCAATTCCCAGAACAACCATCAGGGTAGACTCTCAATCTTGTTGATTATATCCAGATTCCTTTTGCTCGGTCGTCCCTGAATCATAAAGGCATATTTATTTTGGATACAAGATCTAAGATTTTCCAGTTTAATGGATCCAGCACGTCCATTCAAGAAAGAGCTAAAGCTCTTGATGCAGTACAATATATAAAAGATGCCTATCATGGTGGCAAGTGTGAGGTAGCAGCTGTTGGTAAGTTCTTTGCCTTTCGAGAAATTAAAATGAAGAAATGCTGATCTCCCTTATGATTATTGATAGAGGACGGGAAATTGATGGCTGATGCTGATGCCGGAGAGTTCTGGGCTTTATTTGGTGGCTTTGCTCCTCTTCCACGAAAGGCAGCTTCTGAGGAAGCAAGGCGTGAAGAGCCCTGTTCCATGAAACTGTTTCGGTAGACCATCATGATTTGCTACATATTTAGATTTACTTTCTGATGAATCTCCAAATTAACAAATTTTATCCTGAGTGGATCTGATTGTAGTTGAACAATCCAACCTCCTATCTGATAGATTCTATTTGATTTTGTAAGCGTTGAGAAAGGACAAGCAACATCTATGGATTTTGATGCACTGACAAGAGAATTGCTAGACACAAATAAGTGTTATTTGTTGGATTGTGGAACTGAAGTTTATGTATGGTATGGCAAAAGTTCATCTCTCCTGGAGATGATAAGTACAAGTTCTGCTGCTGAAGTAACTAACCAATAACCTCCGAAAGGTTTCCTGCTTCCTCGTGTATTTTTCAATTTTTTAAACTTTCATGTATATCTCATGCAGGAAAGGATTATTGCATCTGATAGACCAACATGCCACATAATTCGTTTTCTTGAAGGATCTGAGACTGTCATGTTTCGATCAAAATTTCAGACATGGCCAAAAGCTGGAGAGAAAGCAGCTGAACCTGCAGGTAGAAGCAAGGTTGCAGGTAATACTGAAAACAAGTCGATAATATATCATCCTATACATGTTATCTTTTTGTTTAATTTATAATTATGAGGTTGCACGCTTGGTGTCTTTGTAGCCCTTTTAAAGCGCCAAGGTTTAAATGTACGGGGCCTCAAAAAGGTTGCTGATACTCCAAAGGAAGAAGAGCCCCGACCATATATTGACTGCACAGGCAGTTTACAGGTGCTACTATAATTTTTCGGTTGGTCCGACACAATTGTTCCCTAGTTCAATGTGATGCCTTCTGATTGCTTTTCTTAGACTAAGTTTTCCTCTTATCTGAAAAATATTTGATATGGAGAACATAAAAAAATGATAAAAGGACATATCGTTGTTGTTCCATGCAACAGGTTTGGCGTGTAAATGGTCAAGAGAAAGTGCTTCTTTCAGATTCTGATCAGTCAAGATTTTACAGTGGGGATTGCTACATATTTGAATATGCATATTCTGGTGAAGATAAAGAGGAGTATCTTGTTGGTTCTTGGTTTGGAAGGAAGAGTGTTGAGGTAACTCATTAATTTTTTGTTTTCGATTTTGTCCCATGAGTATTTAAATACAAATACCTTTATGCAAAAGAAGATGGTATTGCTACAAACCTACTGCATTATATCCTGAGTGTATTGTATCACACTGTCATTCATTCAAACAATCCCACAAAACGTCAGAAGTTAAAATAATTTCTGTGTTGTATCATACTGTCATTAGTTTGTCATGTAAAAATTTGAAACTTTTGTATCCTGAAATTTCTTTGATGATTCAGCAGAAGTTGATGAATTCCATCTGTGCATAAATTGTGCACTCATATATCTTTTCCAAAAATAAAGTTGTGCACTCGGTACAATCCTTGTTTATAATAAGCACATGAAATTTATCCAGCATGACTGCCGTTCGCACTTTTGTGGTTATTTCAGATGGCAGGAATGAAAATGTATATCCAGAGTATTGGTGTTGAATGGTTGACAGGTCTAAGGTGATATATAATTAGCTCAACTGCAGCGACTTTATTCTATTTTAAAAGTGGAAGGTCGTTCAATGTGTAAAGTACTAAACCAACTAGAAAATGTTGAAGTGTTAACCTACATTGAAATAATTGATGATATTGGTAAACATTTGTTGAATTTGAGAAAATAACCATAATGAATGATGAAATATTTTGGTTTCTTGACTAATTAAAATATCTACGAACTGGGAATATATTAAGTGTTCAACACATATTTTACCAGTCTAATTTTTGTTAAACCAGCATGATCAGTCTCTAAACAGGCAAGAAGTATCACAATCTGTTAGTTGAGGTCAAGTGACCATGGAAAATGTGTGTTTGTTTAACGTTCATAAAAAGACAGTTTAAATCAATCATGAGTTTGTTTAGTTTTTTTCCTTATTTTCAAGTTGTTTGATAAAACCAAAAGGCTACCTTGGTTCCTCAAAATGGAAGTTTCCCTACTGCTATATTATCATCTTTTGACTTATGTAATATTGTAATCTTGCACATTAATAGGGGGTATCTCCAGATATAATGGTAAAGACAATGATGATCTAGTGATCTTGATGCATTTTTCTTATGGGAACATATTTTTGGCAAAACCTTACTTTTGATATGGTCTTATAAGTAACCATGGGAGCCTTAAACAAGCTTTGACACCTCTTCGTATCAAAAATAGAGAATGAAGGACATCTGTGGACTCGAGTGATTTAAAAGAATGATGCTTGGTTTTTACACATCATAGATAAAAGTAAACTTTATGTTATTATTAATGCTTTATCAACTTTTTAGCTACTAAATGATCATAAGATAATACAGGAGGAGAGATCTGCTACTTTATGCCTCATAAGAAAGATGGTTGAATCTGTGAAATCACAAGCTGTTCAGGTAAAATAGTAGTTACCTTAGTTCAAGTTCACCCTAAACTGATGTTGAACCTTCTTGTTGTTGTTGCAACCTTTTAATTTCGCTTTGTTTCTCAACAGTTTGTTGATTAGTGTCTTCAACTTGCTTTACAGACTCGACAGTATGAAGGAAAGGAACTTCCTCAATTCTTTTCAATCTTCCAAATATTTATCTCATACAAGGTTTTGTACTCTGGTATCTTTGGGATGACATTCTTTGGGTCTTTTCTTCATTTATTGAAACATTAAACTGGAAGCTTTCATTTGCAACTCAGGGTGGTTTAAGTTGTGGATACAAGAACTTTATTACAGAGAACAACCTTACTGATGATACGTATTCAGAAAATGGACTTGCGCTTTTCCGACTCCAAGGTGTCGTACCAGATTTCATGAGAGCAATTCAAGTTGAGCCGGTAAGTTGACACGTAGTGCTGTTTATATTCAAAATTTTAGAAAGGAAGCCCAAATGCATGAGGATCGTACCGATATGGTATCTACGGTGAGTATACGAGGGTTTGACATTAAGAATAGAGAGATTATTTCCACGGCAAAATCCCAGTCACTAAGCATTGATGGTGTTGTGTGGTCTCCAAATTATAATATAGAAGCAAATCTCTTAGTCCAGATCTTCATTTTTCATCTTTCGGAGGTTTGAAGAATTGATATCATGCTAAGCTATTTGCTTTGACCAACATGGTGATGGAGATAATTTTACCTTAGTCGTGGAAAGATTTTACTGTTCCTGTTCATTATGGTTCCGAGAGTTTGCATTTGTTTGTGGGAGGTGCTCATGCATTTTTAATAGCTTCTTTAAACGAAGTACCACAAAAAGAATACGCTGATTCTTTGTGCTGCTCTAATCAGGTTGCGTCTTCATTGAACTCATGTTATTGCTACATATTGCACAATGACACCAATGTCTTTACATGGTGTGGAAATCTTACTACAGCAGAGGACCAAGATCTTCTAGAGAGGATGCTGGATCAAATACAAGTGCGTCAATTTTCTGTTTCCATGATGACTACAATCTTGAAAATTATTCTTTTTTTAAGTGAAATCGGTAGTTAACAATGTGTCAACTACCTACTTTTATTTTCATTAAGCCTGTATTAGGTACAGAGCTTCATAATTTACAGTGGTACACTGTGTAGGAGCAAAATTACAAAAGATGCTATTAGCTTTGTATTGAATACTTCCGATTTTCCTCTTTTTAACAATCTTGAAAATTGTTAGCACTTGGACTAATAAGTTTGCCCTTTTTGCAGCCAAATAGTCAGCCCAGACCAGTGAAAGAAGGGGCAGAACCTCCACGATTTTGGAGTTTATTAGGTGGTAAAAGTGACTACCCCGGTGAAAGGATTCGTGTGGAACCAGAAAGTGATCCTCACCTGTTCTGTTGTGATTCATCAAAAGGTAGAGGATTAGCATATTTCATTTGCGTTTCTTTTTTTCTCAAATGAACTTCTGTTTTTTGTTTTCGTGTTACATATGCTGAAGTGATTTTTTTTTTCAATGATGCAAATTGCACTTGATGGTATGCAGGAAATTTGAAGGTATGCCACAACAGCTGATTACCTTACTCCGGTTTGATTTAGCTTTATTTGGACTCCATTAACGTAAGAAATTTTCAGGTTACAGAGATTTTTAATTTCACCCAAGATGATTTGATGACTGAGGACATATATATACTCGATTGTCATTCAGTCATATTTGTTTGGATTGGAGAAATGGTGGACTCAAAAATCAGAATGAATGCTTTGAGTATCGGAGAGGTACAGACTCTCTTGTGCTTATTGGAAGCCCTCCTGTATCATCTTCAATTGTTCTTGACAATGACAATGCTTAAATTCCTTTATGATTTCTTCCAGGAATTTATTAAATGCGATTTCCTTCTTGAAACCCTGCACCATGAAACTCCAATTTTCATAGTAACGGAAGGAAATGAGCCACTGTACTTTACTCGTTTCTTCAAATGGAAGTCTGCTAAATCAGCTGTGAGCACATGGTGCATGCATTTACTTTTCCTTCTTCTGATAAACTCTTCGGTGATGAAGGCTTCATCCCTTTTCCTTAGTGTTCCAATCCATGAATGGTCCAAATACGCAAGGCTGTTCTTGCTATTCTGGCAGCTCTTTTTCTCTGAGGAGATTGAAATAGTGTTTTGGTTGCAGATTCTTGGAAATTCATTCGAAAGAAAGCTCGCCATGGTGAAAACTGGAAGCACTCGTGCTATCGAGGTGATAAGATTTGTAATTATTCGTTCTGAATGCTCACAAGACTGTGAAAACTGGAGTTCTTATGCTTGCTATCCAGATTCCTCTGTAGAAGTAGTAGAAATATGAGCTAACATTCATTTTAAACTTTCAGAGGCATAGAAGGAGAATACCAACACACACTGGAAGGGTATGTGTATCGGAAAAATCGCAGCGGTCCAGAAGCATGTCCTTAACTCCTGAGAAACTTCGGGAAAGGGGAAGATCGCCGGCGTTTAATGCATTAGCAGCATGCTTCGAGAGTCCAGTAGTCTCCAGGAATCTCTCAACCCCGCCTCCGGCGATTACAACGCTTCTTCCCAAATCTACACCCCCAGAGACTCCAAAGATGATGTCTCGCTCAGCAGCTATTGCCGCTTTAACCGCAAACTTTGAAAGTGCAAAGGAAGACATTGAGTCAAAGTTATCCAGAGGCAAGTGATCTTGTAAACTAGCTAGCTCTTTGGTGTTGAGTACTTCCCTTCTTCAAATTAATTAACCTGTTTGGTTTCATTAAATCTTTCAGGAAGTTTTAAAATTAGAGCTCCTAAAGGAAATCCAAATGCTACATTCAGTCAGAGTCCACTCTCAGGAAGAGGGAAAGGTGATCTCCTTCCTACTATACAAGATGCAGATGAGGCCGAAGAAGAAAAACTCCCCATATATCCTTATGAACGCCTAAAGACGACATCAAGCGATCCTGTTACAGAGATTGATTTTACTATGAGAGAGGTATCAAAACTGGGGCTTTTCCTCACTTTACTTTGTGATTTGTTTCATGTCCTTATATTTAGTCTTCTTTGTTTCATCTCTTCAGAAAAAAATGAAGATATGATCTGAATCATTTTCTAAGAACTTCTATCCCCCTCTCATATTTAATGTATTGTGATCACTGCAGGCCTACTTATCCTCAACTGAGTTTATGGAAAAATTTGGCATGCCAAAAAGTGTTTTCAATAAGCTACCGAAGTGGAGGCAATGCAAGCTTAAAATGAAAGTTCATCTGTTTTAGTCCCATCAGCTTCTTCCAGGTCTCACAGGATGGATGAAGAAACCCCTAACATATATCAGGAAAGGAATGCTTATAAATGTATATATATACATATATGGTATTGCTTCTTTTTTAATAACCACAAAGGTATTCCTTCTCTCTAATTTTTTTTCTTTTTCATTATTTGATACCTGTGATCTTGCTTTAATTTATTTTTTTTATGTTCTCTTTTTGCAGTGGAAACCCGGAAGGACTTTAACAACCTTTTTGCCTAGAAATTAATAATATTTCCCCCTTAAAGTCCAATTGTATTAATAATCAGTTGTTTTTTCTTTCTTGGTCATGAAGCAGCTATCTCT
The DNA here is from genome assembly GCA_030544415.1 of Thalia dealbata. Classification (NCBI taxonomy): domain Eukaryota; kingdom Viridiplantae; phylum Streptophyta; class Magnoliopsida; order Zingiberales; family Marantaceae; genus Thalia; species Thalia dealbata. The sequence goes on from CM060458.1 coordinate 20,542,958, forward strand.
TTTTCTTTTTCCTCATCCTTTTCTTCTGGCTATTAACTGTATCTTCATAATTTCATTTTTTATAGAGGAAAAGTAATTTGAGTTATCAAGAAACTAATCATCAGATTCTCTTTGGTTGGAAACACAAAAATAATAAAGGAAGGCTATCAATTTTCGCATATGTATTGAGGAATTTTAAATTCATTGAATGTGGATTCTCACATTTCAACTTCTATTAATAATCTTTTTTCTAAGAAAATACTCATTCAATTATGAATGAGAATTTAACAGATAGGACTTGTAAGTAGAAATATAATAAGCATGCATTACTACTAAACAGAGACAAATTGAATCGAAACGTGAAACCAATATTATTACTAAATAAACTAAAATTACTACTGTGGAGTGGTGGGATAAATAAAACATTGGAAATATTTTATTTATAACTTCGATGGTATTTAGTTTATATATATATATATATATTCCTTTTATTAATAGGAATAAATAATGTGCCCAATTTTTATTTTCAGTTTTATAATAGCAAAAAAGCAATAAACCATTAGATTGCGGGAAATAATTTAATTAAAAACAAAAACACCATTATTTATAAAAAAAGAGAATAACTGAATAACATTTCAAAACTATTACATCTCAATTTTTATTTCTCAAGAATTAATTAATCAAAAGACTTTGAATGAAAGAAACCATATAATATTTAATTGAGCCACCATTGTATAATTATGCCTCCCTACTCCAGTGAGAATGAGATCTCTTTCCAAAATACCCTAAATAATATTTTACTTAATTTATTGACAAAAATGTTAACAACTGAATAATACGAGGAGATTGATTGATTGGTAGATCCCAAAGGTTGACTTTGTCTCTCCCCTCCCCAGAATAGGAAGGCCCTCCAACTTCATCTCCCCACCCTCCATGCCTCTAATAAATTCATTGCCATCTCCATGGAAATGAAGATTGTGCAGAGAACCACCATCCCCCTCCCCCTCCCCCTCCCCCTCCTTGTTTCACGTGTTCTTCCCTTCTCAATTATTTGAGGAGCAAGGAAGAACAAGTGCTTCATATCAAGCATATAACTCCTGCAAGGCAAGGAGGAGGAGGGTTAGATATATTGATTGCCGTACATAAATTTTAGAGGTAAAAGTAAGTTGATGAGGATTAATCTTTTCTTTTCATTCATGTTTAATTTGTGTTTAAATTGAGAGTTCAAACCCTTCTCTTTATATATCATGCATGCAGCCGACAACAAATACATGGCCTCGTCCTCAAATCAGGGAAAGGATCGGCGGAGCACGGCAGCCTCAGCGCAGACCAAGACCGGCGTCCGCCGGCCCACACGTTCTTCGGGCCCGAGCTCGCCGGAGCGCGATGCCCAGCCGCCCGCACGCAGGCCATTGAGCCGATCAACCAACGATACAACGCCGACAGCAAAACCCGGCAAAGCACCATCCACCGCCGCCGCCATCCCCGGCCCTAATAAGCCGCGTTTGCCTGTCAAAAAGCCGACGCCGGCGGCGGCGGCAGCGCCCCAAAAGCCTCCTTCTCTGTCCCGCCAACCCCTGAAAACGCCGGCGGGGGCGGCGCCAGCAGGCTCTGTCAAGGACAGAGCAGCAAGACCTTCCGCCACCGCCGCGCGCGCTGCAGCCTCCGATAAGCCGGCGAGTGCGACGAAGATACTCAGACCCAACGGAGCCGCCGCTCAATCCTCGGCGAGGACGAGGAGTCCCGTCGTCGCCAGGCGAAAGGAAACCGGCTCCGCTTCCGCGGCTCCTCCTCGACGGGTGAGAGAGGAACCGGTTTTGCCCAAGGAGAGGGAGGTGAAGGAATTCGAATCTGCCAGCGTAATATCGACGGAGGACCACCCTGAGATGTTCGAGGGCAAAGCAGCGGAAGTCACCACCGTCGAGAAGACCATCAACGACACCGTAGAGGAGAAGGTTGACGAAGCCGCCGAGATCAGCGACACCACCGGAGGAGGAGAAGAAGAAGAAGTTGTGGGAGAACACGAACCCACTTCTCCGAAACTGGAGCCTGACATTGACGGAGAGCACTCCGGGGAGAAAACGGACGCCGAGGCCTCCAACGTGGAGCCCGACGGCGACGCCGAGGCCTCCAACGTGGAACCCAACGGCGACGCCGAGGCCTCCAACGTGGAGCCCAACGGCGACGCCGAGGCCCCCAACGTGGAGCCAAACGGCGACGCCGAGGCCCCCAACGTGGAGACCAACGGCGACGCCGAGGCCCCCAACGTGGAGACCAACGGCGACGCCGAGGCCCCCAACGAGGAGACCGACGCGGAAAGAGAGCCCTCTCCCTCCTTCTCGATGGAGGAGGTCGAGGAAACTCCCGCGGAAACCCCACCGGAAAAGGTAGAGCCCGAACCAGTACCGGAGGAAAAATCTCCGGCGGCGATGGAAGCAGCCACTCCGGAGAAGCGGGAAGAGGATGACGCGGAGGAACACAGGGAGGCCTCGTCGTCTGGGGACCGACCCGAGAAGAGCAAAGAAGAACCGGGGGTGAGCAAGGAGGATAAGGAACAACGGCCGGCAGTGCTGGTGTTCAAGAAGCCAGCTTCAGCGACAACGACGACGGAGAAGAAGGAGGCCCCACATATAAGCAACGACGTGCTCGAGGAGACGAGGAGCAGGCTGCTGCAGAGGAAGAAGAGCAAGGTGGGAGCTTTGGTCGGCGCATTCGAGACGGTGATCTCGTTGCAGGACGACGGCAGTCAGTCGTAGAACAAACAAATTTGACACACGACGTCGGCGATATTTACTTTAAAGTTCTGTACGCCTTTGCTGTAAAATTTACTTCTAGGGCAATCAATCGATCAAATTTACTTGTTTTACCCCATCATCGTCTGCAAAACTGCAAAAGCGGCAATTTTTTTATAGAATAAAACTGTCTGCTGCTGGAAAAATTAAAGCAGCGGCCGCAGAATGAGAGATGGAAAGGAAGGAGAAAGTATTTGGAGGCGTCGCTTCTCTCACGCTCTCCACGCGGCGGCGCGGTCGTCACTGTGCCCCCGATGTGGTGGCAGCATCCTTCAATCCCGGAGAAATTAAGCAAAATGAAGGTAGCCTGCCATCATCACGCCCCAAATTAAAAGACGAGGACGACAAAAAGATGACCTCGCAGCGTGACGAGCGACGACTCCTCCACCTTTCGTCCTCCTCGCCTCCTCGCTCGGGATAAAGCGCCAGAAAGGAAGGATCCATACAACGAGACACCCGCCACGAGGCAACGCGTTCGCCCTCCCCCAGCCGCGTGGTAAGTGGCGCCGCCCCCGGCCCCCTCCGCTCATATATTCTCACTCTCCGATGTCAACTTACCCTCCTCCTCCTCCTCCTCCTCCGGTGGCTCCGCATGGAGACGGTCAACTTGTGGAAGCGGGTGGCGGTGCCGGTGAAGAGAGCCCTCCTCGCCATCGCTGCCCATGTTCGACCCAGAAAGGACGGCAAGTATTCTCTCGCCACCACTCCCTCCTCCGCCTCCATGAAGCGATGAGATCAGTGGTGGTTTCCCCAGTGCAGGAAGAGGCGTGCTGGTGAAGCTCCGCGACGAGGTGCAGATGTGCGGGTACGAGGACGTGCAAGTGATGTGGGAGATACTGCAGCAGTCGGCGGCGGAGCTCGCCGGCGGAAATCGAAGGAGAAAGAAGTCTTCGCCGTTGTCATGCCGTCGGAGGAGGATGCCGGCCTGGCTGCGTCGACCGTCGCCCGCCGCCCGCTTCGCGGCGCGGCCGGCCGCAGTGACTGCCGTGAATGGAGGTCAAAGTCAAACGTGTGGTCTAACCGTACGTTGACTGGGATAGTTAGTCAAACGTATATTTTGTGAATAATCTAAGATCATCTTTTTGCGGTGTACTAGAAATTTAGAAGAAAAAAAAAATGACAGACCATATATATTTAATTTTTTTAATTATTTTCCACCCAAACAATAAAAATAACTAGTTAAAAATGGTACATTATTGTATTAAATTAATTTATTTATTTAAAACGAAATCAATATATATATATATTAAAAAGAAATCCAAGGGGCTCTAAAAGTTGGTTTGTTCACTTCCTTCAAGCAATCATTCATGAACAGAATATATTTATTTACATACCCCACCAAAGTATATAATAATAATAGAAGAGAAAGGTGTGGCACAAATAAACCGTGATGTGGACATTTCAATGCTCTACTTCTTTTTCTTTTAATTAATCAATCAGCCGGTGCATGCACCATATTATTTTACAAATTACACCTGGATTAATAATTATTATAAAATAAGCTAGATTGGCTTATAAATTGATTCCATTTCAACTATTTTATAATTCTATATTAGTCGGTCTAATTGATGTCGTAGGCACTTTACTAATTAGACTCTTTTAAAAAATATAAAATGTGATGTCAACTTATCAATGACATATGAGCTTTGTGATGATAAGATATCATATCTAAAATTTTCAGGTGTCATTTTTTTACAGGCAAATGATTATTTCATTAAATTATTATTATTTATTATATTTAAAATTTATTTTTAAATTGTATTTTGACAGTGTGTAATATTTTTTTAAAAAATGATGGGGTTCAAACCGAATCAGTTGGCAGATGGAAATTTCCGAGAAGAGAAAGAGGGGAAAAAACGGTTTTTTGATTAATTAGGGGGTGGTCGGATGGATTGAAAGCCATATCACAACCTTCCTTCAATAAAGCGGATTAATTTGTAGCCTTATGTTTGTTTGGCCGAAATGTCGGTCATTGACGGTGCGAATATATCTCATCATTTATTTATAATTTTGCTTATTTTATTGATAATTTTAAAATTATACGGTCCAATTAAATTAGGGGTCCTGATTCAATAATTAATTATAAGTAAAGGACGGTACTTTTAATCTAATTATGTGGTCCAATTAATTAGATTTTTTTTCCTTTTTCATATTAGTTTTTGCTGGCGTTCCAACCTTTAATCTAATTAGTTTGCCGGATTTGATTTAAGCTATCAAAATAATTATTTAGATGACGTGGTCGGTTTGTTGTTCGCATTCTACACTGGTCGCACTTTAACTATTTAAAAATTTAAAATAATAATAATTTTTATTTTACTTATAGACTCTGCATGTAAATCTACATAGTTGGTATTTTTTATAAAAATATTACAAATAATGCCGCATTATAAATTTTTTGTTCATGATTTAATATTCGTGTGATATTAAGTATTATAACAAAAAATTTAGTTTAAAATACAATAAATACATATGTTTAAAATTTTAGAAAAATCCTAACTGATAGATATTTTATATGGTATTAAATATTATAAAAAATTCATTAGATAAATTTTTTTAGAAAATGAAGGTCTGAGATATTGAGAGGAATAGAAGGGTTAAAGTGTAATTTTAAGCTAATATTTTATAGCTTAGAAAAGAGAGGGAGAGGGAGAGGGAAATTAAATGCGACGCGGATAATTACGGGTGGTGGACAGGTGGTGGGATCCTCCTCCGTCTGCCCCTTCGCTGTAGCGTATTGGCGTGTTGATCCAACCACTGTCCGCTCCCATCTCACCTTCGTTTGGGAGCGCTCGGCCCCGCTCCTTCCTTCGCCTGCCGCGAGCTCCTCCTCCTCCTCCTCCGTCCGCTTTGGTCCTCCGCTCGTGGGGCATTAAATCCGCGGGCCTTGTTCTCGGGGAACCTGCCCTCTTCGATCAATCCCTCGCCCCCGCTCCTCCGCTCCTTCGGAATCTTAGCGCGTGGAGTCGTACTTCGCAGTTGAAGGTAGGTGGACGATTGAAAAGTTCATATTTTTTCGCTGATCAAGTCTGCTTCCGACTCCCTCTTTCTTTTTTTCTTTTTCTTAAAGATCTTATTTTGGAGGGTGAAGAGAGGAAAAAAAAGATGATTTTGATTTTTTTTTGTTCAGTTCTCTGCTCTTTTTTTGATCATGGTGCTGCTGCCGTTCCAGATCTTTGCTCATGAGCACGCCGATTCTTAGGTCTTGTGATATGCGTTTTTTTTGGTAGCCCAGAACAGCTTCGCTAACAACAGCAGCTGTTGCCGTGTTTGATCAAGTTCTCTAGGTTTCCCTCTTTCTTGCATTTTCCTTTTCGACAATTAGATGTGCAATTTGTCCCTGTTGATGTGTATGTATTTTTGATTGGAAGCTAAAACTTGCTCGTTCCTAAAATTCATGTCTTTTAGATCTGCGGTTTAGCATGGCTTCACCTGTATTTACTTGTATTGCTTGTGCCGTATCTGCTCTACGTTATATTTTTCCCATGACCACCATTTTCATGATATTAAATGGGAGGCACCACATGTATGATTGTTTGTTTTTAACGAAAAGAATTGAAGAAAAGGTAAGACTATAATCGATTGGGTTTTTACCTCCACCCTCTAGTTTGTGTCGACATTCGTCCTTACCTCCACGGTTCCTTAAGCTTAGCTAATGCAGCATGAGCCAATTCTCTAGTTGCCTTATCGTGATTTGTTCCCTATGCTTCGCCAATGCAGCATGAGCCGATTCTCTAGTTGCTGGTAGAAGCATCCATTTACTTTGGACCGGTTCCTTCTTTATTAACGTGCTTTTCTACCTGCGTTCACTGTGGTCTTGTTTCTACTTGGTGATTCTTATACTTTGAAGATTTTATTGCAGAAAAAAATTAGTACGGCTCCAATTTTGTTTTAGCATGGAGGAGAATGAGGGTAAGAGAGCAGTTGCAGAACATAATTATTCTAGAAGGTCAGGCATTTCTTTCATAGATCAAAACAATGACGATCGAGGTAGTCAGTATAGCAACAGGCTAGGATCCACTTCCAGATATAATACTAGGAGAGATGCTCAAATTGGGACCCAAGGAAGATATGCATATCCAGGGGCTCCTTCTCATTATGTCGACAATAAAGCAATAGCTGGAAGCTCTTCCAGATCTTCTTCTTCTAGTGCCTATGTGAGGTCTTTTCGTGGACAGCAGAATCAAACATTGCTGAGGGAATCAACTATCGCAGGAAGTAGCAGTAAGCAGAAGGCGATTGAAGATTTGATCAACACTAACGAGCCTGATTCTCTGGAGAATCTGGACTCTGATGCACAAATGGGCACAGACAATTCAGAAGATACCACAATCATTGATCGTTTTGAGCCTTCAGTTCTTCAGACTATTCCCCCAGATATAGCTGGGTCAAGCATAACCACACTGAAACCTCACAGACAGGTTACTGGACGGATTGCCTTTGGGACTCAAGATGCTTCTGCGAGCTCCATTGTTCGGCATGCAAATGTTACATATAGGCACGCAAATGCTAAACCCAATCCTCAAAGATTGGGCTCTGGGACAGAGAGATCTCGCCTCAAGGGTTTAAGCTGCACATCAATATCCGATGTTCTTCCCTCAGGTTGCTCATCCTCTGATGTAAATATTAAAAGAGTTGATACAGTAAGGAAGAGACCATCTGAGGCTGAAACCTCCGCTGCTAGAAGCAAGGGTGCAAGCACATCTTCCATGGAAAGTTATATGGTATCCATGGATACTTGTTCTGGCTCGGGTTCATCTAGCAGAGATCCAGCAATGCATCAGCCAGTGTCAAGAAGGACCAGACACCAACCCACCAGTAGGGATGGCTCAGTTTTAGCTAGAACTCATAGGGGTTCTACTGGAGAAAGTCAAATGAGGCAATCTCTGGAAGGTGATGTCAGAACATTTCCCTTGCACGAGCCTGTTATTCTTCCCCAATATCAGTGGGCTCAATTCTTTCCCCCTGTAATACCACGTGAAAGTTCATCGAGGCCACTACACCCCTTTCATAACTCGCATGGACAACCAGGTTCAAGCAATCACACTTATCAAAATAGATTAGTGCCTCATCCGGAAGATAACACCACAGGCATGTTCTTTGGCACTTTCGGAGATAGAGAGGGCTACCGACACTCGGATGTGGATGGAGTTTCTGAGGTTCTCTATTTTTTTCTATCTTATGGGTTAAATTATCTTATTACATGTTGTCTAGTTGTAATTTATAGAATTTTGGCTAAAAATCAAAAAGAGATTAATGCTCCTTTAGGTCCCAGCATTTGGACCATATGTTAATATTAGTACTACACATCTGAATAAGCACTCATGACAGCTTGCTGTTACATATATGCAGGTGCTCTTAGCATTAGAGAGAATTGAACAAGATGAGGCATTGACATATGAGGTCATCAATCTTTTTCCTAGGACCACATTCTTATTTCATCATCTCATGAACTTGTCTTTGGCTTTACTCTTGTAGCAATTGTTGCTGTTGGAGACTAGTTTGCTCTTTGGTGGGCTTAGCTTCCGTGACCGGCACAGAGACATGAGGATGGACATTGATAATATGTCCTATGAGGTATCACCATTATGAGCAGATTTTTTGTATATTGGTTATTTAACTTTTCTTTTTCCTTTTTCATGCATTTCATTGCTTATATGACTGATGATCAAGTCAACGTTGTCAAAAAACATCGGGTAGATGGTTTAAGGTGTCAAGGGGCTAGCTCTTTCCCAAGGAAAGTTAGGCGCTAAAGGTTAGAAATTATAAGAGTACATCTAATGCCAAACAAGTAGCTTTAGTATTTAAGATGCTAGCTCTCTTGCTGCTTAGGTAACAGGTGCACTCCTAGGTGTCTACCTGGTTCAAGTTCCCTTGTGGAAGCTCAACGAGGTGTTCAAGTATGTCGCCTCACTTTTATCCTGAATACCTATAGTATTCTTCTGTACTTATTATGCTGAATAACTATCCAGAAAAGTTCTTCCCAGTCTGGTGCAGAAATTATGCAGTGCTGTGGCCTTTAGTTATTTAATATGACATATCAAGATAGGTTTCGCACATGCTTAAATGGCCATGACTAGTATGGTTTGATGCTCTATGCGCCATACTGGGTATCTCCTTCACAGCTATTTTCCTTTTGAGATAGGTTGATGACAACCATTCTCTATCCATTATATCAAAGACTTTGAACTGAGAATTTGGTAACATTTGAATGGTGTAATATCAAATGAAATACACGTTTCTCGCTTCATGAACAATTACAATATTTCTTTCTTGATTTGTATTCTATTGTAATTTATTGTTCTCCTTTGCATTTTAGCCACATTTTGTGTCCATAGGTTTGCCTAGTTTAGAAGCTTGGGTTTTTGTGAGCAGGAACTGTTAGCCCTTGAGGAGAGGATGGGCACAGTAAGCACAGCTCTTTCGGAAGAGCAATTGTCTAAATGCATTAAGCGAAGCACATATGCTGCCACCTCTCCGGCCATCGGAATTGCTGTTTGCAGTGATGACGATTTGAAATGCAGCATATGCCAGGTACTTCTCTGTTAGCCTTGTCCAGAGTAATATACTTTGCTATCATCTGTAATGCAGCTCATTTCATAAGATTTTTCATGATTTACTTAAGCATGAAGGTCGATGAGGAAAACACACGTCTTTGTTAATTAGTACCTAATGCACAACATTACTGGTGTGGTAATAGCCTTATTGACCCAATTTGACAAACATATCTTATATCTTAGTGACTATCACGAATTTATATCCTTTTATTAAACCTCCTGATAAGTGTGAGGAAAATAAGATTTCAGGGATGAAATTATAACTATGGCACGGATCTTATACACATTTGGAATAGTATATTAGTAGCTTTTTAAAACAATTGGCCTCAAACGTAAGAGACTGGATAGGATTTTTAAACTTGGTTTCTTAAGGAACCATGTAGACAGGTTTTTACAAGAATTAAAGTTTCCAGAGACGGAAAACTACTTGGCTAATCAGTTCTCCTGCAACTGATTAGTGACAGATAAAGACAAGTCATCAGCAACCTCTTTTCCATTACCTTGCATTGATGACTCTCCTCAGTGTTAATGTGAAGAACTTAGAATAGCACAACGATTAGCATTATATTCTGATGATGATTTGCCATGCTTATTTCAGGAAGAGTACGTCGGTGAGGACGAATTAGGCGAGTTGCCATGCCAGCATCTCTACCATGCTGCGTGTGTGGAGCAGTGGCTTCGGCTAAAGAACTGGTGCCCCATCTGCAAGTCATCTGTCCCGCCATCAAAGAAAACTGGATGAACTCCCACTGTCCGTGTCGCCTGTGAATAAAAACTTCTTTCCTCTCAATAAATCTAAGGATTTCTTTCTCCTCCTTTCTCTGTCTCCTCCATTCCCAAACACGTACAAAACTGAGAATATTGTGTGGAGCAGTTCATGTGAAACACAGTTCACTTTAGCTTGATTTCAATGTTCGACATATTTAAACTCGAGGTTGTAAACAATTATACTATTTCTTCATAACTTCCTTCAAGAGGAAGTCAAATTACTGGGATTGGCATTCACAAGTTCTTGTTTCAGCTTCTCTTCAAGTGCTAATCCGGTTGGTCTGGAGTCTGCACACTCTCTGGGTTTTAATCATTCGGTTATAATTGAGCAACACAAGCTGCTTGATATTTGCATATAAGAGACAACAGCGAGTTTTCTTTTAAATGTGAAAAATATAAAACGATCATATAAAAACACAAGCATATCTATCTGATGGTTGACTTTTTTTTTTCTTTTCTGTGGAGAAGAAAAAAGAAAACTGGAGTTATTTACATTAATCGCAAAAGATCTTGTATCTTGAAACTTCCAGCAAAAGCAGCCATTCAACTTGAGCCAAATGGCATGCTCACAATCTGTAGAAAGATGAGGTCGATGGCCCTTGTCTCATCTATTCATCATTAGCGCAAAGAAACCAGGAATTGAAGCCGCTCTCTTTCATCCAACGCCATGGCCTTGCTCTCCCCACAGCGCATCTTTCTCACTGGAAATCCACTCTCCCCAATCCCCGCCCGCACCTGGAAGCTGAGCCTTACCCCTGTGGTGTTGTCATGCCGGTCTTCCATGGACAAGGACTCATCAAGGTACGGGAGCGTGTTAAATGTCGGAGGACGGCTTGCCTGACTATTAGTTGTTCGATGAATTCCCGTTCTGATCAGTTTGCTCTTTTGCTTCCAATTTAGCAGCGGAAAGAGTGAGGCGAAGTTGGCTAATCTGGCGTTGGTGGCGTTGGCAGCTGGAGCGCTGGCGCTTGGATCTGTCGACCCGGCGGCGGCCGCGAAATCCGGCGGCAGAGTTGGTGGCCAGGCCTTCCGGTCAGCTGCTCCCAGGGCGTCGGGCCCCCGGATTAACAACTCGAGGTTAGTGAAAAACTTGCTAACTAGTGAACTACTTAGCAGAGTGATTGCATGGACGTGGAAGCAAGTTATTCTCTTTACGTTCTTGTTCTGATAGATAACTTATCAGCTGCTGTAGGAGATCTAAAACAGGAATTTGATCCAAATCATGTTTCACTCGTAAGTAGAAAACTTCTTAGCAAACTAGAGGATCCAAATCTATTAACCACATAGAAAATTGGATGAATGGCTTATTGGGTTGAACTGGTGATTCAATTGGTTCAGTTTGAACCATAAAAGGCGTTTGTGTGTGTGTTTATGCCCCCCGGGGGGGGGGGGGGGGTTCTTCTTCCCACATGCATCTTTTGTATCTTTCCTTTTGTCCTTTGCATCCATGAATTATAAGTAAATAAGTTGTATTTTTAGAAAATTTTGCAGCAGATCAGGCAACAACTCGAACTTCTCCTGTTCTTTCCTCATCACATAGCCCATTAATATCATAGAATTAGCTAGAGATGTCCATCGCTTCAAGTTATTTGCTTAGAGCCTTAAACTGTCACTGGATGCCATTATTTATTTTGGCGGATTTCTTTGAGGAGACATTGGAAACTGATAGTCGGATTTGGCATAAGGGCATAAGGACAAGGACAACAGATGAAAGGATAATTTGTTTCATCATCACCATGAAGTAACTAGGAAATCGGCCGTTTATTCCAAACCCTAGTGCATAGCAAATGTGAATTTTCTTCCTCTAGGAATGAGCCAATAACAAGCTCATATCCAAAACAAGTTATCTTCCGAGCAAGGAAAGGTATCCTATCAGTATCATCTTTGCTCACATGTGATAAGCACTCTGTAAAGGAAGTATCCTAAAAAGAGTGACAAGTGACAACCCTCTTAATTTGACCTATTCACATAATTTTATCTTACTCATCTTCTTGAATAGGTTGATTTATTCATTCTTGCATCATAGTTCCAGTCTCAGTTCTGGGCCAATCCATACTCTTCCTGCCTTCAACCTGGGTGGATATGACCTTCCCTGATTCCATTTCCTATTGCAGTTTTATATCATTTCATCACTCTTGAAATGAAAGATTTGGAGTCCGCTGCAAATTTTCCTGATTCAAATACTTTCTGATGCAATTATATATAAATGAATTAACAGAGAGAGATGCAGCATTTTCTATTTAACATTGACTGAACAGTGAAGTTGGCAAAGATTATATGATAACAAATGGTAAAAGCCCTAAAATATCAGCTAGACAAAAGCCCTACATTATCAACTAAGTAGAAGACCTACAGCATCAAATGCCAGTGGCCTAAATAATAGTGATCTTCAAACCCATGACCATATGGTTAGAAGCTTTTTGCTCTAACCAGAAGAGCTACTCAAGGTGCTCCTGCATGTCCACTTTCCCGATGAAGTTAATCTCCTTAGAAGGTTAGGAATACCTCGACCTTATTTTCAATTTGCAGACAGTGCTCCAGTTCACCTTCTTTCTACTGCTCTAGCAATCTGTTGATGGTTAGACCTCTCTATTTACCTCCTAATGGAGTGTATCACTGGATCCTTAACCATTCATGCGCAGCTTGGGAAGTTATTAGAGTGAAAAATAAAAGACCCACCACAAAAATAGATAGGTGAAAGACACAAAAGCACAGATAGGTCAAAGATGACTATTTGACTATTTGTAGTCAACTAATCAATCTCAAATAGATAAGCCATACTGGGTGGTTGTAGTTGTTGCTCTTGTTACTGTATGACCATTCGCAGCAGAGTCAGCTGGCTCATTCACAGTGTTGTTGGCATTGACATAAAGCTTCATTTAACATCTGTGCCATCTTTACTTCAATACAATGCTGAGCATCATCATCATCTCTCATGCTTACCTCTTGAACACAGGACAAACATATACGTCAATCCGCCGGTAGCACCGCCTCTCATCGGCGGGTACGGCTACGGTGTCCCATTCTATGGCGGGTGGGGGTGGTCGCCTTTCTCGTTCTTCGCACCTGGACCTGGCGTTGCCGTAGGCGTCGGTGGCGGCTTGGATGTCTTTGTTGCTTTTCTGTTTCTTAGTGCGGTGGCATCAGTGATTCGAAGTGTCTTCAGGAGGAGAGACGATGAGGACGATGAGTACTGATACTTCTTCTCAAGTTGTAGTATATCCACAGTTAAATAGTTGGTTGCAAGGAAAAGCTACCTCCTTTTGAACAACTCATGCTCATAATTTTGAGAAATATATTGTATTTATACACAGAACAAGATTCATATAATGTGATGATGACTGTTGGTGAACGTTTCTACTTATTTCTGAGCTGAACGAGAGCAGAGGAAGAGGAAGATGCATGGATCACCCACCCATTTGGATAGGCCTAGGGCTTAAATGGACTGCTGATGCCTTGACTGGAGATGCCATTCTTTGAGGTATGACACCTTAGCGAGCGCCTTGATCAAAGAGATGTCTCAGATGCAGATGAAGGCGCTTGAAGTGCCATGCCTTGATATCTTCATCTCAACTCCCACTCTTATTCTTTAGTTTTTTAAATCTTACGGACAAAACCTGTAAAATTCAAGGACTAAACAGATGAGCTTTCTTGGGTCTCAAACATATAAGGTAAAATGTAATCTATGACTCTACAGTCATGAGTTAACTGGTCTGACCTCTTGCTAATCCTTGTATTTATACTATATGAATGATCAAATGACAGTATAATAAATAACTGTGTAAACCTCAGCTCACGAGTCACTAAGCACAGAAAAGCCATTTTCCTTTTCTTTCCCTGCTGCAGATGGATGAAAGCAAACGAAAACCGCGCGACCACCCGCATACAAAGCCCAACCGAAGGTCGCACATCCGCCGTCGATCAGGGGGCAACGGACGGCGGATGCCGAATCCCCCTAGCGGTAGGCGTTTCGGCCCCCCGCCCCCGCTTTCGAAGCCGGCGCTGTGCGGCCAAAAATTGTACACCATTTCTCTCCACGCCATCCATTCGTTCTCCGCCCCACCTCCCCTCTCTCCCTCTATCGTCCCCAAACCCTCGATCCCTCCCAACTCCCTCCCCGGCGAATCGACCTCGATTTCGCCGCCCAGATCGAAGCCCTCCGCCGCCCCCGATCGCGAAGTGGCCCAGCAACCCGTGCCCTCCTTCGGCTATCGCGGCGGGCTCCCGGCTTCCCCCGATGGGTTGAGGTGAGATTCGATCCGGATTGGGCGACGGCGCACTGATGGAGTGGGACAGCGAGTCCGAAGGCCCGAGCGGCGGTGAGGAGGAGGAGGAAGAGGAGGGCTTCCTGCTGAGGAGCGGCAGCCGTGGGGGCGTCTTCTCCTTGGCAGTGGGAGGCATGCTGGGGCCGGCGGCGTCGTGCGGGTTGGTCGTCAGCGACGCGCTCGAGTCTGACCACCCCATCATCTACGTCAACCGGGGTTTCGAGGAGGCCACCGGCTATCGTGCCGAGGACGTCCTGGGTAGGAACTGGTAAGTCCCGTGCTTAATTGTAGCGCTAAAGATTCTTTTCTTTCTGGTATGCTAGAATCCTTGAACTCGAAACTTTTTTTTTCTAATCCTGTACCTTTGGATGCACTGATTTTTTTTTTTTTATTCGGCGTGAGGAGGTTGTGCAATTTTTCATTTGTGTGGTTTTTTTTCTGAGTTGACTGTTCTTTGCAGATGTGTGGAACTGTTAAGTTTAATTTTTGTACTGATCATCGCTTTCCCTCAGATATAGAACCATATATATGATTCTCGGTTTATTCAAACTGTTGTAGTTGACACTGAGTAATTGTCAAATGGCTAGAAATAGATGCAGTTTGAGATAGTTTTGATATACCTATGTGCATTTGATTTTAGATACAGGATCATTAGGATGTTATTAATACTCAAGGCTAGTTGCAGGATTCTTGAACTTGACCATTGTTAGTTTATTTCTAACCTTTGCTCTGATGACTGATAGATGGTGAGCTGCTGTAAGAGCAACAAGGAGTGATTTTCTTATAAGGTATTCTCATTAAGAGACTGGTAGAACCGACGAGTTGCTCAAAGAAATACTTAGTTGAAATATCATCGATAAAATATAGACTACGAGGATTTATTTGAAGTTTTCAATGCTTGAGATATATCGACTCTCAGATTTTGAACCTTGTCATACAAGTCTCATATGCATCACGAAGATCTGCCTTTAATCTTAGGCATATATCCCATGATCAACGCCTCAAGGTCATGAACTGATTTATGCCATATTTTATTTTCACTATTAGTGCGAAATAAATGTTTTTTCTGAAACAATTGTGTGAAATGTATGTGGTCGAAGACTTAATTTTGTTATAATAATTAGGTTCTTTTTCCTTCACTGCGGAAGAGAAAAAGTTTAATGATATCATTACTGACAGCTACCACTTATTGCTTGCCTTCTACATTTTTCTATGTAATTCATTTGTCTTCTTCCTCAATTATTTTGTTTTATGCCACTTCTATCCTTCTGTTTTATACTTGTTATAACTTATGCGCTAGCTGGCTCTAACTAGCCAGAGAGATTAGCGCTTGCTCATGTTTAGGCTTGATGTATGAAGTATGAACAAGAAGTTGCATCCAAGCTCATGCAAATTTTTTAGATGAGGAACCGAGGATGCTGAGAAATGTGGATTGAGAAAGATGATATATTTATAATTGTGAATGATTTAGTTGTAGTTCCAGTAGAAAGAAAATAAGTTGTACTAGATAAGATGTTGTGAACATTTCGAGAGGAGGTTTTATAGATGTCTCTTTAGGTGGGTGTGTTGATTAGGGCTAGTGGGGCAAGAAGAGGCATAAATAGACAATATTTGATCAAGAATCAAAAAGCTCAATTCACTTTATTTCGACTGGACTAGTGAATATTTCCTAAACAAACTTCACCGACAGAAGGTCCATATAGTTGACTCTGAACAGTTGGTAGGTTAGAACATTTTTTGGATATCATATAGCCAGCTAGGCTACTCTTCAATATTTTAGAAGTCGTCATTCTGTTCACTGGCTGACACTATTTTAGAAGTTGTCATTGTCATGAATGAATTCCTGATTGGAATCTAACACTCCAGTCAGTGCTTTTTCAAGGACCTTCAGATCTTTCTGTTTACCCAATGTGAACCATTTTTTTCTTCAGCCGGTTCATGCAATGCAGAGGGCCATTTGCTCAAAGGAGGCATCCATTAGTGGATGCTGCGGTAGTTTCTGATATCCGGAGGTGCCTTGAGGAGGGAATTGAATTCCATGGTGATCTGTTGAACTTTAGGAAGGATGGTTCCCCATTGATGAATAAGCTTCAGCTAACACCAATTTATGGGGATGATGATACCATAACCCATTATATAGGCATTCAATTTTTCACCGACACAAACATCGAATTGGGGCCTTTAACTTGCTCCACTGCTAAGGAATCTGCCAGGCCTGATCGCCCAACAGCCGACTATGTGTTCCGACCCATTTCATCAGGTCATGTATGTCGAGAGTTTTGCAGCATGCTGCAGTTGAGTGATGAGGTTTTATGCCAAAAAATATTTTCAAGGCTGTCTCCTAGAGATATTGCAGCTGTTGGTTCTGTATGCCAGAGGTTGCATCAGCTAGCGAAGAATGAGGATCTCTGGAAAATGGTTTGTCAAAATGCATGGGGCAGAGAAACCACTCATGCATTGGAAATTGTACCTGGAGCTAAAATACTTGGTTGGGAGAGACTTGCGAGAGAACTGACTACTCTTGAAGCTGCTGCTTGGCGGAAACTGACAGTTGGAGGTGTTGTGGAGCCGTCCCGTTGCAATTTTAGTGCTTGTGCTGTTGGAAATCGTGTTGTTCTTTTTGGTGGGGAAGGTGTTAATATGCAACCAATGAATGACACCTTTGTTTTGGATCTGAATGCCAGCAACCCAGAGTGGCGACACGTCAAAGTGACCTCTGCACCTCCTGGTAGATGGGGTCATACTCTATCTTGTTTAAATGGCTCATCTTTGGTTGTGTTTGGGGGCTGTGGGACACAAGGGTTGCTCAATGATGTCTTCATACTAGATTTGGATGCCCAATTTCCTGCATGGCGTGAAATCTCTGGCCTTGCACCTCCCATGCCCAGGTCATGGCATAGCTCCTGCACCCTAGATGACACAAAGTTGGTGGTTTCAGGAGGGTGTGCTGATTCTGGCGTGCTTCTCAGTGACACTCACCTATTGGATGTGACAATGGAGAAACCTGTATGGAGACAGATACCAGCTTCATGGACACCGCCCTCTAGATTAGGGCACTCATTATCAGTGTATGATGGGCGCAAGATACTGATGTTTGGTGGCCTAGCTAAGAGTGGGCCTCTTAGACTGCGATCCAGTGATGTGTTCACAATGGATTTGAGCGAGGAAGAACCCTGTTGGCGGTGTATCACAGGTAGCGGAATGCCTGGTGCTGGAAATCCAGCTGGAATAGGTCCACCACCACGCCTTGATCATGTTGCTGTTAGCCTTCCTGGAGGTAGAGTCTTGATATTTGGCGGATCTGTGGCTGGTCTTCACTCAGCTTCCAAGCTTTATCTCTTGGACCCAACTGAAGAGACACCAACATGGAGGATACTTAATGTCCCTGGTTCTCCACCTCGATTTGCTTGGGGCCATAGTACCTGTGTTGTTGGAGGAACAAAAGCAATAGTACTCGGGGGCCAAACAGGAGAAGAATGGATGTTAAGCGAGTTGCATGAGCTGTCGTTAGTGAGCTCAATTTTTGTCAAGGAAGATAAGTAGTTCACTCCGAAAAAACATATGCACCACTGTCCAGGAAGGAAATTTGAATCAATTCCTGCACAATGGATGACAGTCCTGATTGGTGATAGGGTCTTTGTTTGCTCGGTCTACAAATCTTCAAAGTTCGCAATCTTGGATAATGATACCTGTAACTTGTGGGCCTTGTCCCGGATCTCTAGCTAAAATGTATCCTGAAGACGCCGGTAACATTTTCTGCCTCTTTTTCTTCATCTAGATCTTTCACTTTGCCTGGTAAGAAATTGTAATAGGAAAATAAAGAGGTTGCCTGTATATGGAGTAAGCTTATTGGCTTCTCTGATTGCCTGATATGCATTGTAGTCGTTGTGAGCCATCTGTTTGACGATCGCTTTTCTTAGTTTAGGGTCTAAATTGTTAGATTAACAGTGGTTTTAATTTATGCATGTGATTGAATAATTTAGCCCAAACGATCATGTCGATGTTTCTGCTTCTGGTATCTAATTTATTTTTCAAGTGTACGTTCTTTTGATAATGCAATACGCATGTTCTTGTTTCAAAATATCATTTTAATACTTGAATGATACCTACTGTAGATATATTTTATCGTTGTATTTAGGCTTAGTTAGGTGATGTGAGGAAAGCAAGTGATCAGGTGCAATGTGGGTCAAATACTTCATCAGGCTAATTATAATTGCATGCTCATCTTATTTTTACGTTTATCTACTTTTGATTTTGGACTTGACATCACATGGGACGTGTTTAAAATATATGAAAAAAAATTAATTACTCCATTTCAATTATACAGCCTAGATATAAACACATCAAAAAAGGATATATCGATGAAGTCATGAGCTGTACGTGAAACTAAACCCCCTCTTCATCGTGGTGACGGTGGCTTGCCCGGTGGCGCCAGTGCCAGGGGGCAAGGCGTGGACGGCCCAGGAAGAGGGAGGGGCGACCGGCGGTTTGCAGTTGCGCGTCGGCGCCTGTGGGGGTGGGTGTGCCTGCGGAGGTGGGAGTCAGAAACCTGGAAAAGGGAGGGGTGGGCGCTCGAGGTGCGGGCGTGAAGAGACTGTGTGCGGGGAAGGGAGGCCGGAAGCCAGGAAGAGGGAGGGGCGGCGGAGACGCCGGAGAGGCAGACATGGGGACGGCCATTTTCTTAGCGGCGTGAGTGGGGTTGGGCGTGACCACGGCCTCCTTCCTTGCCTCTCTACTCCCTCCGCCGCTGGGCTTCCTTGTTCCGTCATCAACGTTGCCACTCGCTTCGCCTCCGGACTCGCCTGTTTCATTGTCGACGTTGCCACTAGACTTGCTTGTTCCACTATGAACCTTGCCACTCGAGTTGCCTTTTCCATTATGAACCTTGTCACTCCCACCGCCACTTGTATCTGTCGCCGTGCTGCTTGGGGTTGTCGCCACCGACGAGCTCACGGAGAACGCCGCCAACGGAGCCAGGTACTGGAACGGGTTTGCAGGCGGCACGATCTCCTCCTCCCCCTCGAGCATCCTTACCACCCTCCCCATCGATGGCCTCGCCTCCGGCTGATACTGCACGCACCACAGGGCCACCTGACACACCCTCGCCGCCTTCTCACAATCCTCCTCATCGATCCCGCAATCCTTCAGGATGCTCGTCATCTCCCCCTTCTCGAACCTCTCCCAGGCCCACCGCGGGAACCACTCCATTACCTGGCTCTGATCCCCTTCCGCAGACATCAGATTGAGGTTCCTCCTCCTCCCCAAGATCTCAAACAGCAGCATCCCAAAGCTGTAGACGTCGCACTTGTGCGTCACCGCGATCGGCATCCACATCTCCGGTGCGGCGTAGCCCGGCGTGCCCCGGGCGCCAGTGAAGGTCGCGAAGCTCCGCTCGCGGTCGCAGAACTTCGCTAGCCCAAAATCGGCCACCTTGGGGGTGAAGTTTCCGGTGAGAAGAACATTCGCCGGCTTGATGTCGTAGTGCACAATCTTCTGCTGGCACTCCTCGTGCAGGTACCTGATCCCCTTCCCTGTTCCGATGGCGATTTCGTAGAGTTTTCCCCATTCGATCTTGCGGCTGCCCTCCTCAAACAGGTACTTATCAAGCGATCCATTTTCCGTGTACTCGTAGACGAGTGCTTTCACTGAGTTATCGAAGCAAAATCCATATAATTTCACTAGATTGATGTGGTAGGTTCTCCCAATTGTGCCGACTTCCGCCATGAACTGCTGCTCTGCGCGCTTGTTCGTGATGGTCTTGAGCACCTTCACCGCCATGGGCAGCCCGTTGAGGAACTGCCCCTTGTAGACGATGCCGAACCCGCCGGAGCCCAAAACCTGGCTGTAGTTTTGAGTGAAATTGATGAGGTCTTCGGGAGTAAACCGTATTGGCTTCTCCCGCAAGATATCCTTGAGGAATTGTTCCACTGGTTCAGTTCCAAGCCTGGAATCCATCGTCATGGCGATGCTTGTGGTTGATCTCCTGGCGCTTGCGGTTCCGCTCGTTTCTTCCTCCCTCGGTGCTGTTTGTGATGACCGAATCCTCATCCTAATTAGGGAGCACCGGACGATGAGGTAAACTACTACGATTATGACCACGGCGCCGGCGATAGATATTACTGAGAAAAGGAGAGTATGGATTTAGAACGAAGAGACCAAGAAACTTGAAGCCTAAAAGCTGAGGTTCTAGCTTTACCTATTGCTGTCACGGCTTCAGAAGGTGTCACTGGGCTGTCGCCGGAGTTTGATGATGAGCTTGGACTCGACATAGCTGCCAATTCTGAAAAAGGTCGCTTTGATTGAAGTCTGAACACCTGTATTTGTTTTAGAGGTTTTTTCTCTGGAACATTTGAAAAGTCTTTAGCAACAAATTCAAAGCATAGCTGCCATTTTTGAGCGAGAAGATGTCTTGGCCTGAAGTGTGGTCAACATTCCAAAAACATAGAGGATAAAATATTTATTTATTTCATTAAAATGGGAAACTTGCAGAAATGATATCACATATATTTCAAAACATTCCAAAAACATAGAAGATAAAATAGAAGAGAAAGTTTGATTCTGAATAGAAGTGTTGTTATCTATCTCTGGGCTTCCACATTCTAAATGGAGAAGTAGGATCCTGGAATCTATCATTCATTTCAAGACAATGGTCAGACTGTGAGGTCTTATGTGTAGCTTACATTTCTCTTGAACCATGAGAAATAAAGAATTATTGTGTTTATTATTTCATTTTTATTGATTGTAATAATTTGTCCTTCGTCCTTAGATATCTTGGATTATCCATGTATGCTTTTCTTTCTTGTTTGTTTGAAGGCTGAATCCTTTTGGCAGATTTTGGGAAACAGAAATCCTTCTTAAGATGATCCAACTTGGAGAAAGTCTGGAGCATACATGATTATATCCTGTAAATCTAATACTCTAAGCCTATAGATGGATTTACAGTGATCAAAGTTAGGCATCATGGTAAAAACTTCTTGCCCTCAAATCTTGGTCTCCTCAAAATCCCAAGTTATAGATTAACCAAGTTTTGCATAAGAATCACTTGACAGAAAAAGGAATAACAAAAGGGGAACACTCATCTATTTTTCTCTCCAAAAAACTGCTTCTACCTTTGTAAAGTTCTGATGGAGAATATATAAAGAGGAAGTTTTGATCATTCAAATTTTTTTTTAATCTCAAACTAACTTTGTTTTGGTCTTGAAGCTCTTTGAAGTTGAAGATGCAGAGGAGGGAGACATGAGTTGTCTACAAGGTAATTAGAAAGACTTGCCTGCTTTCTTCCAGCCCTGCAGCAGCAGCAGCTCAATTTGTTTTCATGGATTTGCTCTTCTTCTCACAACCTTAGATGCCATTGATGAACATTAATTGGAAAGATGTGCTTGGTTTTTATTCTTTAACCAAAAATATCCCTGACTTTAGTTACCGAGCAGTCTCTTTCATGGTTTAATTCAAGAGGACAAATTGGATCCTCCACATTTGCATTTTAATATTCTCATAAACTGGAGATATTTCACATTTTTTGTTGGCTCTTCTTTCGTTCTCGCTTCTTCTTATGAATTTAAAGTACCTCATTTTTTTGACATTTAACCGCAGTTAGCTATTATTTGTGGAACAAAATTAGTCAACCTAACTTTTTTTTAGCATGTCACTGTCAGTGATTTCTTATCAAATTAGCTCTCGTTAGAATAATACAGTGTGGCTTTTCTGTCGGTTCAAAATTTAAAATTAAGAACTTGTTTATCACTACTAAAACAACTTTTTTTAATTTTAATTACTATATTTATATTGATTGTTAATTCTAAATATCAATAGACTTATGATGTAAGCTAAGAACAACATAGATAAATAGAAGCTCTATTGAAAAATCTGGTTAATAGGGCAAATTTAAGTCTTATACAAATAATAGTAATTCTTATATTTTATCATTTATGTCTCACTAAGTAGATAAGCTATTTCTTATTTTTTTTTCTATTATTAAAAAATTTGATCAAACATTTGAGAGCACCAAGCAGAAATTACTTTCTATATAAAGTACATTTGATTATAAGTTCCATACATAAAATTAAATATTTTATATAACTTATCATTAAGTATATATATAATTTACTGTCATTTGTAGTAAAAATGAAACTACAATCGGTTAAAATAAATAAAAAAATACAGGGAATCTAAGCTAACAAAACTACTTGATGAATTAAATCAGATTAGAATTTTGAAAAATAAACCAGAGGCTCGCCAATTTAGCTGGCTCGTGCCAGGTCAGGTTCAATTGGGCTCATTGTCCCGAGCCCAATCAAAGTAATGTAAACAAATCCCGCTCAAATGAACCGGGTTCAATTGGGCTCATGACCCACACAATTAGGGCGGCGTTTGTGTGACACATTTGATGACGTCAATCGCCCGATTTATGACGTGTAACGCTGAGAAGCTTCCACCTTCGATTTCTTTTCGGTTCGCCTCTCGTCTCCTTTATATTGCGAGGACCGCTATCGCCTCGTCGCCCGCCGCAGAGACCCCGCGCACGAGCCAGAGGGAAAGAAGGAGAGAGGGGAAGGAAGAGATGCCGGCGCTCACCTGCAACGCTTGCAACAAGGAGTTCGACGACGACGATCAGCAGAAACTCCATTACAGATCCGAATGGCATCGCTACAATCTCAAGAGAAAGGTAAAAACTCGAAATTTCTTTTTTCCCCCTTTTTTTTGATATCGGGATTTCTTTCTTTCCCCCGGGCTTCATGGGTTCTCTTTCTCTCTTAAAAAATGGTGCCTCTGTTAGGGTTGTGGACTTGGTTGATAGTTTTCGTTGGAAATAGATAGGGATTAGATTGTTTGCTTTTTCACTGAGCTACTTGATTTTTTTTTTTTTTGGCTTTAGGTTCGGATGCTTGTTTGGTAGTTTTGGTGGAAAGGTTAATTAGGGCTTCAATTGGTTTCTTTTCATATTTTCTGTCCTGCGTGTCCTAATTCCTAATTCTTTTGAATAGAAGGATTTGGAGAACGAAACAACAAAAGAAACAGGCCATTTTGGAGGTTAATTGGCGTCAGTAAAAATACGTGACTGTAGAAGAACGAATGAATATCAAATTATCAATTATGTTGCATCTAATTCATGGCATTAGCTGATCCTCAGGATTATATCCTTCCACTAGTTCTGTTATAACATACTTAGTCCCTAATGTTATTAGTCACGAGCACGATCAACTGGTATACTTGACACCAAGTGGAATCACGTATTCACATCTTTTTTATAAAGGAAAAGAGATTACATTTAAAAGTTTTCTAGTTAAGTGGACAGCACAAATTATGGCCCAAGAGCCTAGCTTTCATATGATCATAATTTTTTCTACCTATATCTTTGATAGGGCTTCAAATAAACGGATAACTTTCTTTCGCAGTCTTCACAAAAAAACATTAATTTTTTTTTTTTTGCTTGCTTGTAGATTTGAAATTTGCTGTATTCTTAATCTAGTATGAAGTACACAGTCTGTAGTCCACACTGAAATATTGAACGTTATTACTTGACTATTCCTAATAACTTTATAGGCATCAGAAGCTTTTTTTAAACATGTCCTGTCTTTTATATCCAGTTTAAATCTTTTATAAATCAACAGTCAGAAGATAAATGTTGTATAATATGCATCAGGTTGCAGGGGTCCCAGGTGTTACAGAAGAGTTGTTTCAGGCTCGACAATCAGCACTTGCTGAAGAACAGAACAAGATGAACGCAACCCCAATGCTATATGGATGTGCCCTTTGTGGGAAGGAATACAGAAGTTCAAAGGCTCATGCTCAGCATCTTAAATCTCGAGCTCATGTTATGAAAGCTTCACAGGAACTGGGTCCATCAACTGCAGTTACCACAATAAAACCATTAACAGGACGAGAATCAAATAAGGTTCCATTTAGAAAACCCCAAACTGTTAGAGAAGAGGAGGATGAAGAAAGTGAAGATGAATGGGAAGAAGCTGATCCAGATGATGACCTGGCTATGGCTTCTGAATCCTTGTCAAATTTGCAATTTGGTGAACATAATGCTAGTTCACTTGTTGAGCAGAATGAGGACATTGATGAAGACATGGAGATTGATACTACTAGTTGTTTCATTTGTGATATAAAACATAAAAGCATAGAGAGTTGTTTGGTCCATATGCACAAGCAACATGGTTTTTTTATACCTGATGTTGAATATCTGAAGGATCCCAAAGGTCTCCTTACCTATGTTGGTCTAAAGGTGGGTGTCATTTTTGCATTTTATATGTTCAAAATTGTAAGTTTTCCTGATCTAAAGCATTTTTATGTTTTTTTTTTCTTCAATCAGGTTATGAGGGATTTCATATGCTTGTACTGCAATGATAGATGCCATCCTTTTCAAAGTATGGAGGCTGTAAGAAAGCATATGATAGCTAAAGCGCATTGTAAATTGCGTTATGGAGACGGTGGAGATGATGAAGATGTTGATTTGGAAGAGTTCTACGATTATAGCAGCAGGTATACAGTTCAAATCTGAAAATTATGATGTTATCATCCTTTGCTTTTAGTACAAGCATCGCTAAGAATTGGAAATTGGGACAGCTCAAGATAACCAGAATTCTAATTATATGTAGGCATAAATTTGGCTTTCATTGGTTTAGCCACGTATCAGATTATGAATGGTAAAACAGAGGAATAAAGTGCTCCTTATGTTTAGGTCATGGCCTTCTAGTTATCCTAAACTGAGGACGGGAAAAAGGAAGTCCCTTAATGACATCATGAAGGGCATGTGATGTACATTATGGTGACTATTTGTTTGATCATTGATTCCTGCTCATAGATATTTGTTGAAACTTTCAACTCTATTTGACTTGTGCTGCATTTTGTTATTTTTTCCCCTTTTCTCTAGTTTCGTGGATGCAGATGGTAAGCAATTGGTGGTGGCAGATGAAATAAATAACAATCTCGAACTTGGGAATGGTGGATCTGAGCTTGTTATAACACGGAAAACTGAAAATGGTGTACTTGTTCGATCTATTGGTTCACGAGAATTTCTTCGTTACTATCGCCAAAAGCCACGGCCTTCTCCTTCAAGGGACATTACGATAGCCATTTCATTAGCTTCAAGGTATTTGCACTCTGCTTGTCTTGACTCCATTGATATTTTTGTGGTTGACAGATGTAATATTCGTTGATGTGTAGTTCAAGATTTAGATATTCCAACTCCAGTTATACCACTCGTTTCATATGCTGTTTACTTGGTTCTTATTTGCTATGATACTTGTCACTCATGCTGCATCTAACTGAACCCGAAAATGTTTCTACCTGCTTGCTCATTATATTTGGCATAAAACAAACATTAACTTGAATATAACAACAAGCACTAGAGATAAAGAAGAGAATAATTTATTCACTTCATTGTCCAAGTCGTTTTAGATTGCGAACAATGTTCCAAAAGAAAGATCAAGGGTTAGATGATCCACAGGATGCAAAATGGGATGGAAAATCCACTCTAGGTTGTGGATTCTGCAGCCATTGTCAATCTTTTTCCCACATTGTTGAATAGAACCTATTGACATTAACCATCATAAAAGACCAATGAAGAGAACCTTTTTATTACCTATTCCTATCTTGTGAATTTTTTGTTTACTCTTATGAGGTTACTCTTAGTCAACAGGTCTCCCTAAGCTTTTTAATTCCCTTCGATCATGCTGCATTTAGATAATTGGCTCTAATATTTATTTTTGCTCTATTAAGTTAGGATCATGTAGTGTTTAGCCACCTTGCTCTGCACAACAAAGTTTATGAAAGCTTGGATTAGCACTTAACTTAATTTACACCAAAATCAATGTTTCTATTCACTAGCAAATGTATGCCATAAAGCTTGTAATTTATGTAAAGGAGAAGTAGAGACAAAGGATCATCTTTTCTATCAGTGTCCTTATACAGTTAATGGTTGGTCTACTTACTTGCAATTATTGCAAATGCAACTATATGCCATCACTCATATACTATGGGATGCGAAGGGCGATAAAGCACTGAATTTACTCCAAATCAAACAATTAGCTATATAACATTGGAGTGTTTGGGGAGAGGGAAACAAAATATATTTTATAGGTAGTACAATACCAACAAGGGTCTTAGCTACACAAGCAGTTGTAGCTCTCACTTTTTTCACTAATCATAAGCCACCTTGAAGAGACTTATAATAGGATCTTTTGGTCTTTGGGTCTTTTGGTTTTTTGGGCATTTGGTGATACTGTTTATACTTACTATATACATATACTTTTATACTCTTTTTTTCTATATCTCTTTTGGATAATATATTGTATTATTTCAAATTGATGAAATGAATACAATACTAGCTTCGCCACAGGTCTTAAGGTTGCCAATATAAGTCTTACTATCTTCTCACTCGATGTAATATTTTGTCAAAACCATCCAGAAAAATGTGGACAATTCCTTTATGATGTCATGGATGAACCAAATTCAAAATGAATATATTGTAACAACATGATGATCATTTGCAGGTACCGGAGCATGGGCTTGGCAACAGTGCAATCCAAGGAGCAAGTTGTGAGGATGAAAGTTCTGAGGGAGATGAACCAGCGAGGAGTGGAGATAATGCGTTCAAAGATTGGCATGAAGAGTAATGTCACAAGAAATCTACCAAAGAACGTCCCATACTAGTTTCACCATCTTCCTTGGAAGGGACAATATTTTGTTCCATACGCTTCACTGTAGAACTTTCAAGTATTAGCTACTTCACACTGCATGGTGCAGCAAATCAATCAATCTGACTTCTCTATATTCTCTTCCCGCTGAGCAAGAGGATTTCGATTTCCCCGTGAACTCAAACACAAACTCCCCGGTCTTCTCACTGTTTGATCCGATGACAAAGCAAAAAAACCTTGTTCCTGTGAAGTTGTATTTGACCTTCTATATTGAATATTGAATATTGAATCTATCTCATGTTGCAGCGAGTCAAACGAGTCAGAGCCGTGTGGTATTGTGATTCATAATTTTTAGCTAAACATTCTTCCTTGGATTTAATTGTGATCCAAAAATCCATGGTGGTGCCTGAATGAAATGAATGCACGTCCGCATCAATCATGGCCTGCAAATTCTTCATGGTCGATGGAATTTCTACTTCATTTGTTGGGCTTACCATCATCACATCATTTTCGAACAGTGTAGATTTCTGACATCGAGCCTCGTTGGTTCGCTATCATGCTTCAACTCATCGATGTCGCTTTGCCCACCCACTTTGATAAAATTATATGATGCGCAACGTAGACCAAGTCGCCCTTTGCATCCAATTATGTTTATATATATTTTAATCCTCACAGTTACTCCTTACTTTAAAATATTTTTGATTTTAAAAAAAATGAAAAATTGACAATGTTTATTTATTTTAATTCGAGTGGAATAAATTATTAGATCTAGTCCTCTTTTTTTCCTTTGTTTAAAAGTCAAAAGTGGAACTAAATAAGTTAGTAAAAGCCTTAGAAAATTTTTGGTCCTTTTTAGTTGAAAAATAGAAGGAAATTAACAAAAAAAAGGGGAACATCTTGGCATATAATACGACCACTTTATTTCTTTATTTTTCTCTCTCGCTCGTCTCCGCGCCTCGCGCCGGTTCTTTTCTTCTTTTTCTTTCCCTTTCTCGCACGCCAAGCGGCAACTAGAGATCTAGGGTGGGAGGGGGGGTTTTTGGCTAACCAGCGCTTCCTCCCTCCGGGGAATCTTTGAGAAGCTCGGCTGTAGCGCCTCGCTCAATCGATCCCGGCTTCCATTCGATTGAGGTGGTGACTTTTATTTCTTCTTTTTTTCTGTAGTTTTGATGGAAATTTTGGTTTTTTATGATTCAGTTCGGTCTCCGGTATGTGTTTGCTCCGAGTCTAGAGTAAATACTCGGTTTTGAGATGTCCAGATTGAGAGGCGGAGAGTTATCATATGCTGCGGAGGTTCGGTTTGGGTGTCTTGCAGTTATTCGATGGATTGACTCGTGTTGACTGCTTCTGTCCTTCTGAGCGGATCGTTCATGTTCGTAGTCTCGATTTGCTTATGTCGATTATTCCTGTCTATTAGCTGCACGATGGTTGGGTATACGTTTTATTTGTTTCGGATCCAACATGGATCTCTTTATTGATGAATGGTTTAGTTTCTACTGAAACAAAGGCTACCATATTGGGTGTTCGATTGGGCTCTCTAGATAATTGGGTGAACGGTGTTATTGCAGGAGTGTTTAGTTGTTTGTCGGGGCTGCAAATGAAGTAGCGGTAGACATTTCCTTATAAGAAGCTGAAGGATGTGCATGTTTGTGCTGATGCAGATGGTGCTAATGTATTTGCAACAGAGATGATTACGGAAAGGAACTGGCTATACGTGAAGTAGCAAAAGAAAAAAGAACGTCAAATTCACCATAGTACTTAAATAATCCAAACTAATTTTGGAAATATACAATTTAATAAGCTTATTTAGTCTAGATAGGACACCTTTCTGAAACATGTAGAGGTATATCCTATTATGCATCTTAGCCCTACTTATTGCATTGAGAACCTGGAGTGCAATCGCTTATTCTATATTACTTATTCTAATACACTTTTTATTAGATGTAATGATATGCTGGAACATGTTGACGAGTTTCTAACATTTTCCTAATGTGAAATTATGAATCGATGAAAGCAGACTGAGAGTTGTCTACATCACTTCTCGTGAACTGAAGAATACTTGTTGCTTTACTTAAATCCCCATATGCATAATTATATCAGTATTACTTAGAGCATATCGTTTAATACTTAACAATGAAGATGATTGATATGCTTGATGGATTTTCGAAGCTGAGAGCATAATTTTGCTTTTTTTTAAAAAAAAATCCTGAATAGCATAAATAATTTATATCCATTACTTGCATTCTGTGCATCTGTGTTGTGTATTATGTACAGATTGATGGATCGAATCACAGAACCAGCACTGAAGATGGTGGATTTATATATGAAAATAGATAACAACATAAGCTGGTTATATTATCATTCTGTCATGTTTCTGATAATTGAAATTATAGTAGATGGAGGTTGTGATTCTCTCATGGTTCAAGCAGGTGATAGCAGGAATTAGGTACAGGGTTAGAGAATAAATATTTGAGTATTTTCCCATGAATCACTTGACTTATCTTGGTTATAAGGGCTTTAAAGTCTAGTTGTAGTTTTCTACCTTTATGCTGCAAAGGTGTAAATTTTGTAACACTGATCGTAGATTTGAGTAACTAGGTTGGATGCAAAGAAACAGCTCAATGGGAGCTCATGTTCAGTTGGATTTATAGTGATTTAAACTTAGCTGTCTCTCTAGGAAATATAGTATCAGTAACATTCATCGATAATATTCTTGCCTTTTCTTATTAAGACTCAATAACTCAGTCATCTGGTTTTATTTCTTTATTCTCTTTGTTTGCTGCTGGTTTATCAGCTCCTTTATATGGATTTTGGTCCAATCTAATGAGTAATCATGATCTTCATGCAGAGAAGATTGCAATGGCTTCATGCATATCTCCAAAAAAAACATTCAAGCTGGACTGCTGCCCAATTAACTTGGAGGACCTAAAACTGGATGTTGATTTGGAGGATGTGACCTGCTCAATCTGTTTGGATTTCCCTCACAATGGAGTGTTACTCTTATGCACTTCATATGATAAGGGGTGTCGGCCATTCATTTGCGATACTGATCAGAGCCACTCAAACTGTCTAGAGAGGTTCAAAAGTGCATTTGGAGGGCCTGTTGTTACCAAAGTCATATCAGCAACAAATGGTATTTCTATGATTTGCTTTGAGGAAATTTCATCGAGCCCAAGCAACAGACCAACCTGCCCACTGTGTAGGGGAGATGTCATAGGGTGGCTTGTTATTGACGAGGCCCGAGTCTATTTGAACATGAAGCAACGGTGTTGTGAAGAGAAAAATTGCACTTACATAGGCAATTTTATTGAACTTCAGAAACATGCTCAACTAAAACATCCCCATTCGCACCCTTCCAAAATTGATCCTGCACAACAATTGAACTGGGAAAATTTCCAGCAGTCTTCAGAAATCATAGATGTATTGAGCACTATACATGCAGAAATACCCCATGCGGTTGTGTTGGGGGACTATGTGATTGAGTATGGGGATACAGAAACTGGTGATGACTATGAGGAGTATCGAAGGAGCAGAGGCTACTGGTGGACCTCTTGCATATCTTGTAAGGTATTTCCAAACTTTAGGGGTTTAAGAAATCGAAGGAGATCTGGAAGAGGTGTACAGAGAAGCAACTCTGATGGTTCGTATATTGGTGAAGGTTCTTCAAGATCTATAGATATGATAGAGTACAGATTTACCGAAATCGATGAACTTTCACGAACTGGGGGTACTACAACATCGATTGTGATTCCCAGCTTCTACAGGTTGGATTGAGTTATTGCTCGTTTATATAACAATTCGACAATTAAACTGAAATACATGATGTAAGGTCATTTTCTTGGGTTATTGAGGGATGGAATAATGACTTTTGTATAACTATAGCTTCTAAACAAATTTAGCTTATGGAGATAGACAAAGATAATTTTGTACAGCTAAGCAGGATAGAGCATTCTTTTCGGGGAAGTCGACGTGTGGATGTGCTTGATTTACAGTATGAGATAATGTATTTAGTCTAATTGCGAGAAAACTATTAGGACATAAACTGAGTAGCCGTAGCTATACTTGTATTTACTTGTTTTCTGATGTTTACGTCTCCTGGTTGTTTTCCACATCTACTGATATACTTTCCACTCAATTTGGACAGATATGGGAGGCGCAGATCCCGCGTCTATGATCATTGAGCACCAGGAAAGTGCAGCAAGTTTGCCCTGTTAAGAGTACCTATCGTCATCTTAGATCTCAATTCTTTGTGATTGGTGGTATAGTTTTTGCTTGCTGAAATTTTCTGTATATAAAATCATTATAGCAAAATACATCTGGCAAAGTCCTACTTTCATTTTTACAGGTCTAACTTGCCGCCTTCATACATATATGTGATTCTACGATTTGTGAATCCATAAAACCTAATAGCTGTAAAGCTTTAGATGTGTGATTGCTGAAACTGGTATTATTTGGCTGATACCAACAATAGCATACATTCTTTCGGCACATATTATAGATTGATTTCAGTGGATGCTCGCAACATTACCACACTATTTGAGTATGATCTAGCCAAATAAGAAGGATGGTCTCCCATGGTGTCACATCCTACCAGGGTGAAGGGTGAATCACAACTGTGGGTTCTAGTTAGACCACAGTGATTGTGAAGTGTGAGAAACATGTAATTGTTGGTTATACTGCTAGTTGTATCATGTATTTGATTACTTTTCTAGCCTGTACTATCTAACAGAACACCAATACTTGCTGTTAAATTTTTCTAAAAGACTATTTAGTTCTTCTACAAGCGCTGAATTTGATATAAGATGCAAGACCATAAATATAGGTTAGACGGTTGAAGGAAGAAGAAAAGGTTCTAGTGTTACAGTTTGAATATATACGTTGTGAGAGATATAAGATATCAAATTGAATGCAAAGAAAAGCTAACGTATATTTATATAGAATGTTTAAGGTAACTGCAAGAAAGGAAAAGTTTTGGATAAAAGCACTGCTTCAAGATACATATAAGATGGACTACATCGATTGCATCTGTGTATCTAACACTCGAAGGAACTCCAAAGATTATATATTGCGCCTGTATCTAACACTCGAAGGATACATCTAAGATGCTGGTAAAAGATTTGAAGACTCCATTTATTAATCAGAATTCATTTACAACAAACATGCTGTGTTAGCAATCTTTCAGCATATTTGGATTCATTTTGACATAAACAGTCTCCCTCCCTAGAAAAGCTGTAATATATATCGTATAATCATTCAGTGCATTTGGATCATTTTGACACAAGCATTGTCTCCCTCCTCTGGAAAGCTGTAAAGGAAAGCTATGTGCTGCAACTGGTTATATTGCTCCTCACAAGCACATAAATTGGACTAGTGCCATGAAATATTAGCTGTCCTACATGACAGGACATGATGGGGGCAAGTAATGCTGGCTGCATTTAAAAGCATTACATGACAGGGCTACTTTCGAACCCCTCGATGCCTCAAAACACTTGTTGCTTGTGCATCTAACCAAACCCAGAAATCTTGTGGCCCTTTCTATAATTCTCCGAATGAGATCCATGCACTTCAAATTTTGAGGTCAATGTCTTGGACAGATTGATCTCTGACCACCGCAATTGAAATGATTACATTTCAAGATCTATCTCTGGATGAGTGATAACCACATCCAGCATTGCTTTTTGTGAAAAATATATAAACTTTTATATTTTTATAGTTGTAGTAAGTATTAAACTTAATTATTGTAATCAGATGACTGGTGTACAGTGTATAAAGTACCTATTAATATATCTGCTAGATTTTTTTATTTGTATTTGTTAGTACATCCTGATGTCTGTTTTTGCTACCCCCTGGAAGCACTGATTTAAATTAAAGCTCTCATTATGTCAAACTTGTCATGTGAAGTATCATATCCTCTATCTGTTCAATACATTCTGATTACGGTTTGTTTCTGCTAAGTTCTGGAAGTATTGATTTAAAAATAAATCTTCCTTCCTCTTTCTCAATCATAATTTTGTTCTAACTTCCTTCGTCTAAGAGCATGCTAGTTCATTTATTATTTTCATGTGTACTGCAGTACATTCTGATGCCAACTTCTGCAAAGGTTTGGAAGCAGTCAGTCAAATTTATAATAATCTCTCTCTCACACACACACACACAAACAGGGAATCCAATTAAGACCGTGCAGATTTTGGCCACATTTAGTCATTAATGGATGCCGCTCCAACCCCTCATCCTGTAGGTGTTAGATGCAGTGTTATGAGCTGAATTCAATTGGCTGATTCGGAAAAAAGATCAACCATCAAATTGGTTGGTTTGTACTTTGTATTATATAAAGTTTAAAATATGGATGAAATATTGATCTTGATCATGTTGTTGTATCTCTTAACTGCGCAAAAGAACAAAGCAGCTCTCTGGCAGTCACACCTGTTAACTGAGCTGACTCCCAGCCCAATGCTTTGACTGCTATCTGCTTCCCCCACCCTAGCTTCAGAGTTTGCAGTCATGAATCAATCCACACATGACTGTTGTCTTCATCTACTTCCCGGTGGATATGCTTAAGAAAAAGCTGTCATGCACAACTTGTAGAACTGTGCATTGCCTCAAAAAAAAAAAAAAGGTGAAATCAAAAGGAGAAAATAAATATACTAAATGTAGGTTACTGTAGATCCATCAGCAGCTCTATGCTTTCAGTTTATCAGTTCATAAATAAAAGATTCATTTGTCTAGTCATTATATCTTATTAATCTGGTCTTAAAGCAGATTTTTTAAACACATACAACGACCTTGAACAATACAATCCAAATATAACCTATTCATATTAATTTTTTTTTAATTTGTTTACTATTATTATTATTTCTTAATCAAGAACCCATCATCATCTAAAAATGTCGAATATTCGACCTGTCTCAAAATTAAGTCATCCATTACATCCCTGATATTTTTAAGAATCATATTATATACATAAGATAAGATGGCTTCTTTAACTCTTTGGGATTTCACCCATTTATTAAGGTCAAGTCCAGTACTTCGATCTCACAAACCAATCAGTAGGTTTCCAGATATGTACTTGTCATATTGAGCTGTTCAACAGTCAAATCCATCTACTCGGCAAGTTGGCATAAATGAAGCAGGTCCAGGATGGGAACGAATGCGGACCACTCTGCCTTCTCACAAACCACTACATTCCATGTCGTGCAAACTTAAGACCTTCCCCCAAAATTAATCATTCAGTCCTTTCATCAAGACCTGGACAAAAATTGTCACCACCAGCTCAAAACTGCTTCACTTTCCTGCTCAAAAGAGAGACAATACAAGAAGAAGAAGAAGGAGAATAGTCTGGTGATGGTTGTGGTGGTGCCACTTGCCTTGTATAGTCAACAGAAGAAAACACCAACTGCTGCAGCATTTGCTTGTAACCCTAAACCCAAAACCCCACTTGTCCACGGCAATGGAGATGGCTTCAATTTCTTGACCTAAAAGTTTTTAAGTGATACAGAAACACTACAATGTCAAGATGGGACTAACTATGCACATCACTCTTATCACTCTGAGAATTGTGGATGGGAGCTGCTGCTGGTTGATGATGTAGAGGGAGTGTCACATTCTTGTTCATCATCCTCATCCTCGTCCTCGTCCAGATCATCGAAGCCCCAAAACTCTTCTTCTTCCTCGGCCTGTGAAGTCCATCGATCTTTTGGAATCTCACCTCCTTCCAGAACCTCCAAAACCTGCCAAAATCATTCTAATTTTACATTCACAGTAGCATGAAGCAGGGAATGATTGTTAGACTGTTTGGTTGTGTGTTTTTTAACTCACATCCAAGATTTCTATACAGTCATAATTAAATCATTAGCAAGCAACCCGTGACTCGTAGCAGCACGCGTGATGCATATGATTAAAAATCCTCATGATGAAGCATGAGGAGAATCTTCTCACTTGATTTTTGTTCCATTTTCTTGTGAGAAGTGCCAAATTATTGGCTTTGAACAGACGAATCAAGGCAGACGAGACTCATTTGACCTAGATTCTGCGATCTCAGAATTAACAAGTGTTTCGAGGATGAGATATATCAAGCCAAACAAGAACCACATTTTCTAAAAAAATTTGTTTGATGAAATGAACCAATTGAAGATGTGTTTTTTTTCTACAGGGGCAATTTGTCTCGATTTGACTTTTGAATTGTCTTGTATCTTTGATTATGTTTCTATAGTTTAGTAAATTATCTTAATTTCATCTAAACTCCATATATACATATATTATGATCCCTCCTAATTTGATAGGAATTTGGATGAAGTTAAGGTGTTTTTGCTCAACTATAAAAGAAAATTTTAAAAGTCAAATTAGGACAAACTAAAAGCTCTGAGTCCAAGGTAAAACTGCCCTGTTCTTCAGTCGGTCGCTATGCTTCATAGAAGAATAAATCATTCTGTAGAATCTATTCAAAAAAACTAGTGTTCTCTACATGAAAAGAACAGGTTGCCATAGAATTCCTGTGAGGTGACTTAATTTGTAATCACCTCCAGTTTTAAATTATTGTTCCTAACCACTAGAAGACAAGAGGAGGTTTGAAACAATGAGAAGCAAAACAACCAGTGAGGAAGCACTTATTGTTTCCTCTCTACATGGAGGCTTCCAGCCAAAAAGGTTGATAGAACTTTATAACACATTCAGCCAATTGATTCAGTGCATTTTAAAAAACCTCTTTTAACGCACTACGTAATAACAAACTTCTTTACTACCATCTTTGGTTTCATAAATTTTACTGTACGAGACAACAATAAAACTGCAGCTAAAAATTACCTCGATCATGGAAGGGCGTAATGCTGCTGTTGCTCTGATGCAAAGAGAAGCTGCAAAGGTGAGCCTTTTAAGCTGCCCCATGTCATAATCTTCCCCCAGTCTTGGATCAACAAGCGCTAGTATTGTGCTATCATTTAGAAGAGGCCGAGCCTGCAAAGGTGCTCATGTTAATCCAAAGATTAATCTACAGCAACCTAAATCTCTCTAATGATCACTACATGATTTCTTTTCCCACAAAGTTTGTTCTGTTGCATGGAAGGTAGCCGAGAGAGTCAGGTTGCATATATTGACCCTCTCAGCCCTGCATTATTGCTAAAATTAAGAATTTACAAGGTAGAGTGGTGATTCAACAAAGTTATCCTGAAGACTTACCCAGCTAAGCAAGCTTTTGTGAGAGCCATCCACTGGTTTCCTTCCTGAAATGAGCTCCAACAGGAACACCCCAAATGCAAAGACATCTGTCTTCTCGTCCACAATACCATGCATGAAGTACTCCGGCGCCAAGCACCTGTTGGTTGCAAACAAGTGGATTCCTAATCCAAAACTCGAATTCCATCTCAAAGTTTTCTTCCTGAATTCAAAGAAGCTGAGGAGATACGTACCCAAACGTTCCTTCGATCGGCGCGACGGCGCGGTAGGTCCACTCCGATGGCAGCCATTTTGCAAGGCCGAAGTCTGAAATCTGAGATGGAGATGTTGCATTTAATGTTATCAGGAACTGAAGCAAAGCGGTGAAAGATCAACGGAGTAGCAGGAGTACTTGAGGCTCGAAATTTGAAGTGAGGAGGATGTTGGAGGCCTTGATGTCTCTGTGGATGATCCTTCGCTGGCACCCCTTGTGCAGGTAGTGAAGCCCCCTCGCGGTGCCTACGGCAATGTTGTGCCGCAGCTTCCAGGCCATCGGCGGCGAGCTCTCATCTGCAGCGCACGAGAAGAAGAAATCTGAACCGAATCCACCTTTGCCACGGAGGAATTGCAGGTTATTCATATAGTTTACCATGGAGATTAGCGGAGACGGAGCCGCGCGAGGAGAACTCGAAGACGAGATGGAGTTCGCGGTCGACGCAGCAGCCAAGGAGGGCGGAGACATTGGGGTGTCGGACATGGCCGACGGTGCCGAGCTCCGTCAGGAAGTCCTTCTCCTGCTGCTCCTCCGTCGAAGCCCTCATCAACCTCTTCACAGCGATCACGTGCCCGTCCCCCATGACTCCCTTATACACCTCCGCGTACCCGCCCCTGCCCACCATGTTATCTGAAAAATGCAACAACGAACAAAGATTAGGTTTTGACGATACCCACACATCGGAACGGTGCCGGAGGCCTGCAAAAGACCGACCTTTGTCGAAGCCATTGGTGGCCTGGTGGATTTCTTCGTAGGAGAAGCACCTCCAGCTCGGTTTCATGGCCGGCTTGGCATCAAGAACGTGCTCCATCTCTTGAAGAGGAAATGCCTTCTCCTCCTTGCCGCTGTCCTCTTCTCTGCTCCTCCTACCAATGGTGGCAGATAAGAGGCGTCTCAAGCTTCTGCTTCTGGTGTACATCTGTCTCATTCTTCTTCTTCTTCAACAGCAGCAGCCGCAGCAGCAGGAGCAACAACAAAGAAAGAGGGGAAGACCAAAGGAGGAGGAAATCAAATGGGCAATGAAGGAGGGAGAGGAAGAGGAAGAGACATTAATGGCTTTTAAAACTGTGCACTTGGAAAAGCTGAGAAGGAGATGCTTTGCTTTCCAAGTGATACAAAGGAGGGGAAGCATTTATTATTGGCAATGGTGGGATTAAGATTGCTTGTTCTTCGTCCAAGGGAAGGGGTGAGAGCAACAGATGGAAGAGTGGGAGTGGGGTGGATGAGAGAGAACTCCCCCCAAAGGATTAAAAAACAAGAACTCAAAACCAAGATGACAAAGATTCTTGTTATGCATTCATTAGTTTAGTTCATGAACAACAACACTTGAAGATTTATTTCAGTTTTGCAGGAAGACCTCGTGCTTCTCTGTCTTGCTTGAAGATGAAAGATTGTGCCTCAAGCAGATGAAGTCAAACGAGGATACTGTGAGGAAACTAGAACTAGGATAATTATAAATTTGCGACCAGATGTGGTTCAAATTATGGTCAGGGAGCTCCCAGACTAGCAATTTTAGTCGAAATTTTGAATCTCAGTTACAATAGCTGCTGGAAAATAGTTAATCGGTGTGTAAAGTATCTGTAAAATTCAAGATTTAAGCAGAAAATATAAACTAGATGTGTTTTTACATGAATCATTTCAATCGATCTGAAAGCAGCAGCCCCTTCTGTTACAATAAATGGAAGGAGTAATCCTTATGTATTTAATCATAAAGATCTATACCCTTAAGCTTTTAGGATTACAGAGATCTTTCTCGTGCCTAGTTCATGTAAATACACGTACAGATAATGATCCAGAGAAAGAGATGGAATGGACCTATGAAATTTAGCAAAAAGTTGATGGTGATAAGACTAATAATTGGAGGAAATAAAGAGTCAGATCGATTGAGTGCAAGTGTGGCCAATCTTTGTTTTGACAAGGACAGTGGAGAAAGGTTTTGTATAGGTTAATGGCATTGGGTTGGATTAGATTGCACCTGCCTCCTCCTCCTCCTCTCATGATGTTATTTTTATTCAGTATTTGTCTTATCAGTGCTAGGAGAGTAGTTATAATTGAAGAAGGTCGCTTTGTTGTTTCACTTAAATCAAATCCCTAACCACTCAATTAAGTCCAAAACTGATTGACTCATCGTATCGTATGAGGATGATGAGCACAGATATACCTTTAAAACGGCTATCCAGCTGCGTGCGTACCAACCGTTACGTGACATGTTTCCGTTGGCGAAGGCGTTGAAAATAACGGCTCCGGTGATACGTCGCTGTTCCGGTGGAAGAAAACGTAGCCGATTTGTGAACCGTATGTATATATAATACACACGATATATATCTCTGTATATTATTATCCCCTGGCTCCAAGTCCTCATAAACCGGTACATCAATAAAACGCTGTCCGATACGTTAAATTAATATAAAGCATAGGAATGGTGTTAATTATATATATATATATATAATTAATGAGTGGTGTTAGATATAATAATGACATGCGTATGAATACAAGAGAAGTCAACTCACGTGAGAGAAAACCATGGAATATATATATATATATATGTATTGGCGAGAGGTCCATTCTAAATTTTTTTACACCAAATGTTCTAATTAATCATGAGAATTATTATGTGAAAATTAAGTGATAGTAAAAGAATCACTTACATGACTAATAAATAACATATTTATGGATTACTCAGTTGATATTAAAATATTTTTATCTAATTAATTTTTTAATGAGATCTTTGAATAATTAATCTCATTGTATTTTTTATCATCATTAATAAATAGACTATTTTCTTAAAAATAAAAATATATCACTATAATAATAATAAAAAATTAAAAAAAAAAAGTTACTGCACACATTTTTTCTAAAAAAATTTGAAAGGCTTCTTTTAGATGATGTTATTACACAATTCAATGAGAGAGGGGAAAAAAAGGTGGCAAAGATGTAGTGGGCGGCAGTGGCGGTGGAGCGCGATGGCATCGAAGCCCACGGTCCGCTGCAGAACAAAACCACTTCCTCGCGCCCCCCGTCTCCCTCTCTCGCCCTCCTCCGCCCGCCCCCACCCACCCCTATTAAACCACGACCCCTCCGTCCCTTCTGCATTTGGCTTCCTCCGAGAGCAGCGAGCTGTGTAGACCCAGGATGTCGGCCGCGTTCCTCCCTTCCGCCGGAGCTGGGGTCGTCGCCGGCTCCGTGTGTCTGATCTCCGATGCGTCCGCCAAGCTCTTTCCTGAGAAAGGCCGCTCCTTTTCGTGGCGATCGAGAACCGTTTCCAATGGCTCCAGAACTCGGTGCATGAAGGTGCTGTCTGTCTTTTTCTTGTTCGGGGGTTTATTTCGTCTGCTCTTTGATATTGTTTTGGGGATATCACACTGAACTGAGTTTTGAAACTAATCCCCATCCAGAGAACCTATAATCTTTTCAGTGCAAGCTGATGTATCAAAACATCGAGTAATTTTGTCTTATTTCTCTCGGAGAAAATTTTAGCTCAGTGGCAACACACATACACACAGGATTCAAGCCTCAAGCATTATATTTAGGATACACTTGTATTGAACCCATAAGACTGCAAGCAGCAAATAAAGGTTTTTGCTCCATTATGACCTTACAAAGCACGCGGTCTAGTCAAGGAAGTAGCAATGCATCTCTTGCTGTATGAGGGTGGGACTGTGTTTGAGTGAAGCTCTTCAAATCTTGCATTATAGAGACATTTCTGCTCTTAAGATTGCCCCATATACAAATTGAGCTATCAATCAAGTTATTTAATTTTGATATGCTTTCGAGACTTTATAAGTAGTTTAAAATTCATGAAACTTTTGGATTTTCTTTTCCCCTGAGGAATGAAGAGTGCCCACCTTTTGCAGACATGGAGTCCATTCAATAACAAAAAGTTCGAGACTCTATCATACCTGCCACCTCTTACCCAGGAATCAATTGCTAAGGAGATTGATTACATGATTGCTAAAGGATATATCCCTTGCTTAGAATTCGACGAGGTAATGCTTTCTGACTTGCATCACACAGCAGCATGTTTGATGTTTTCTCTATAGTGATCAACTAACATATATCTGTGCAAGCATTAGTCTCCAGAATTTGGTGTTTTCCTGATATGAACTTCTCGGTTGATATTATTTATCTGCATACCTATATGTTTACTACTATAAATATAGTTAGAAAGTCTCGGGATGCCAATCATGGTAAATTTTTTTGACAATTTTCATTATTTCAGAAACACATCTCGGAGGTTGAAATGAGAAAATGGATGATCTTTTGAGCTTTTGATCTTTTTGTGTGTTGCAGGTTGAAATGTAATCCATCAGTAGGGGAGTAGGAAGTGATAAATTTTTGGCCTCTAGTGGTTATTTCTTTTTGGACCTCTTGTTTCTCCTTCCTAATGTACTACAAGTCTTCTGGTTTCTAACAAACATATTCGTATCTTTAACTTCTCGCGAAGACCTTTGTAACAAATACAAATTGTTGGTGTCGTTTGCGATTTCACTGAGATAATCA
Organism: Thalia dealbata; assembly: GCA_030544415.1. Classification (NCBI taxonomy): domain Eukaryota; kingdom Viridiplantae; phylum Streptophyta; class Magnoliopsida; order Zingiberales; family Marantaceae; genus Thalia; species Thalia dealbata. The sequence continues at coordinate 20,583,881 of CM060458.1, forward strand.
TACATACTTGAGAAATTAATGTGTTTGAAAAACTGAACTGGCATCCATCTGTGAGAAAGGTCTATCATCACATAGCATGCTTATAGTGTTCTTATAAGAAGATAATTTATGAGTTTTGGTTTCATTGAAAGGTTGGACAAGTGCACAGGACGAACAGTCGGATACCGGGCTACTACGACGGGCTGTACTGGACGCTCTGGAAGCTGCCCATGTTCGGATGCAAAGATTCGTCCCAAGTCCTACGCGAGATTGAGGAGTGTAAGAAGACGTATCCTAATGCTTACATTCGCCTTCTCTCCTTCGACAGCACCCGCCAGTCTCAGTGCATGTCCCTTGTTATCCAGAAACCCTCCGCCAGTGAGGTTGCTTAAACATCTATCAAGTTGCAGTTGCAGTTGCAGTTCTAGTGACTGTAGAATAATAAGCTGGGAGAAGGACTAAACAAACCCAATTTATTTGGATAAATGATGTGTGCTTATGGTTCGGATAAGGCAAGTCTGGTTTGCAAATGTCTTCAGCACAGGCATTGATGCTGAGGAAGGTTATATGCACTGGCTTATGTTTCTAGTTTCTGGATCGTATAGGCTTGATTGCTGTCTTTTTTTTGGATTTGACGTCAATTGAAGTTAATTTACTTGAGGCAAACAAAATAACTGAAGTTGCAATATGAACAACAAAAAAAGATTAAGAACGCCAGATTCATAGATGACAAGTTTGTGCTTCATAGCTAAGGAGAGAACATCAACATGTAACAGGAAATTGACGACATTGTAATGACCAAAAGGATGAGAACTCTGATTTGCTACGGTTACAATTTAGGAGACTTGATGCATATGAAATCACACAAAATGTTGAGATTTAAGGCCAACATGAGTGTTAGACATTATTGTTTGCTGTTCTCAGTCGGCGTCTTCAATCTCTTCATCCTCAGGGACACCGCGTAGGTACAGCACATTGTTGCACCTGCAAATTAAAATAAGATGAAGTGAAAAAGAGATCTTAGAAGGCAAAGAAATTTAGGCCAAGTAGATCCATGGATGACTGAAAAGATCATGGAAATTTTTTTTATTGTTTTGACTTTTCACTAATGAGAGTTTAGCTGGAAATAGTTATAAACTTGGTCTATGCAAGAGAACTTTAGAAGCTAAGAAACAAAGGTTACTTAGAATATATGAAATGTTATTCTAACAATCACAATAATTTTTTTAAAAGGAAGCCAGATGTAATGAGACAGAATGAGCAAGATAAGAATTTTCAACAAGGTAAATGGATAAGATGGGTTGGATGGTCATGTTCCCCCTAAATTAAAACACAAGTCCTATCATATGACCGCAAGATGAGCTATGTTTAGTGGATTTTAGAACGTTGGATCAGTTAAGAACAACATATACAAAACGTTACTGTGGCAAAACAATGAATATTGAAAATGGGTGCATGGGACTGGTAGAAAATTGAAAAAACGGCGTTGTTGTGATGTGCAACAGTGGACTATTGCAAAAATCCAACAGCAGAGCAAGCATAACAAGTGACCTTATCAGGATCTCCCCCAAGTTTCCAGTTAATTCCCCATCAATGTATTCTTCAGCGTTTGCCAACTAGATCAAAAACATGCGAGTTAACAGTGAGTACAGAAAAAACATTCAATTGAAAATCTGCAATGCTTTAATTCACGGTACACCAAAAATGTCATTAAGTAAAAGAATACTCTTTAATACCTGCAAGTTCATATAGGAATCTACCGAGACAAGATAACCTGAGAGAACATAAACAGAAAATTGAATTATTGTTCAGAAGCTATGATAGATAAAATGAACTTTGGACAGCTGAAAGTATATAATCACTTGAAACATCGTAGATCCATTTATATAATTGTGTATACAATATACACATACATGTACATAAAACCATTCAACTTACCTTTGTATTCCATTCCCCACTTCAACTTCACAATCACTGGCTTCCCCGTCAAATTGTTCAGGAAAGGTTTTGGGTTAACCGGTACAGTCTGCAACAAAAAAGAATGACACTGATGAGCTGAGGATTCCATGAAGCCACGGTCAACAAATTACAGAACAATGATAGTGTTAGAAACGCATTATTTTAATGGCAAAAGAAAACCTTAATGCCAATACTGGGATTCACCCTGCAATATTACATAAACTTTCTCAGGTCCATACACATTAAATACCACAGCATGTATTAGCAAGATGCCTCGGCAGTTGGTACACCAAAACAGACACACTCAATGTATTGGCAATTATTAATAAAATCAGTTCACCCATATATGGTATGGCACAATCATATTTGAAATTCCACTTTCAAAACCAAGATAGGACTACCTGTCATTGATCCAACCTAGGGTACCAAACTGAGCAATCAGATTAATCCCAAAAAAAGAGAGCAGGATATATTTGTTGACAGAAGAGGAATCTCAGTATCTCTTTCACATGAAGTACCATCACAATGACCCCAAGAATACAGTTTCAAGGAAACATCCATACCACATTCAAACTTTTGCATAACACCCCATCTAATGTCCCCAATAAGAATTAACTCCCGTGAATCAATGTAGGTTAACAGCATGTTGAACTTGCATTCCACCTTTGTTTTCACCTTTTCCAACTTCACCCAGTGTAACCAAGTTGCCATTAAATTTACTCATCAGTCTCTTACCTTTTTATTTCCCTTTGTGATTGAGGATCAAAGGTCAGCAGACAAGCACACAGCGTTATATAGCTTCCAAGTGTTCTACCAAGATAGAGATATCTAGCAGTTCTAGCAGAGCCTGCAGAAACACTTGAAGTCTACTTATGAGCAATCGTAAAAATTAAGGCACCAAGTTAGTTGGCTGGTACCAAATACTCACTTACTTCAAGGACAGAAAAATATTAGTGGTTGTAAATTAAAAGAACTTAGAAGGACATGTCAATGACATGACCAAAGCATGAAAAAATAGGATCCAACTCTAGATAGGCTATAGACCGGCAGGTGATGCCCTCGATCTAACAAATTGAATTGCAAGGCATGGCTTTTAGGATGGTTGCAATCTTGATCAAACTTACTAGGTCACTCAAATAACCAACGGATTTAGGACAATGAATGGTTGGAGAACATGATCGGATCAATTTTTTTAGGTTTCAGCTTCCAAAGTCCAAATAAACGAACAGAAGCTTAGGCCGTTTGATTGGTGAGTTTCATTTTAATTGAAAATTGCGTCTATGTAGAACGAAACTATAAAGTAAAGCATCAATCAATTAGAGCCTTAGCCTTTTCGTCACAACCAAAACATCTTTTGGGGTAGACATTCAAAGGTAAACTGCTCAAGAAGGCAGAGTGGAGCCACACACAGCAGCTTGCCACTGCGGTGCTCCAAATCAACTCTCATTGTACATGATTCCTGGTTCCCATGCCCTCGTACTGCACCAAGTCAGTGCATCAGAGGAAACAGGGAATCGATTTCTCACAGAGACTATCTCATAAAATGCTCTACTACCACTCCTACCATTTATACTCCTCAAAACAAGAATAAAATGCCATCGGTAAACCGCAAAAAACAGAGTAACTCCCAGAAGCCATAAATTTACACGGGCGATTACAATCTGAAACAAATTACACGCTTCAACCTAGACAAAAAAGGAAGAAGGCGGAAAGGAACTCACTGCCATTTGCGAAGCGTGAGACTCGTTGGGTACAGCGAACGATAGACGAGGAAAAGGAGCCGAACTTTCCTAGGGTTTGAAGCCTCGAAGTCGAAAACAAGACGAGCTCGCTAGGGTTTTCTTAACGCGACTTCCACAGCCTAAAAGTTCGACTTTATTATAAGGCGAGTTAAAGCGGCTCATTAAACCGCGTTTCGTGCCAAACCGGATTTATAGGCGGTCGAACCGGGCTGCGGTCGAACTTTATTATAAGGTGCTTCGGTTTAATTAAAAATTCCTTTATTGTTATTTATTTTTAAAATAAAATTAGTTAGAAATCCCTTCAATTTTTCGATTTCAAACTTTTAACCCGCTTCGACTTGTGAATTTTTTTCAACTCGTGGTCGTGGGTGAGAATAACAAAACAGCAAACTTTATCCGCACAAGCATCAGATTATAAGCGAAAGGTCATTCTTATCGACAAAATCAACTTATACATACAAAATCCATCATCTCGTAAGTGTTTTGAATCAATCAAGCAACGAGACGAATAGTTCCAGTAGAGCATCTAAAAAGTAACAGTGAGGCATTTCCTCAAACAGAAGAAGGGCGGCCAAGAAAACCACCCCCTTCATCCGCCGAAGCCGTAGAGGGTGCGGCCCTGGCGCTTGAGCGCGTAGACGACGTCCATGGCGGTGACGGTCTTGCGGCGGGCGTGCTCGGTGTAGGTGACGGCGTCGCGGATGACGTTCTCGAGGAAGATCTTGAGCACGCCGCGGGTCTCCTCGTAGATGAGCCCGGAGATGCGCTTGACGCCGCCGCGGCGGGCGAGGCGACGGATGGCCGGCTTCGTTATCCCCTGAATGTTGTCGCGGAGGACCTTGCGGTGGCGCTTCGCCCCGCCCTTCCCCAACCCCTTGCCGCCCTTCCCACGTCCCGACATCGTTCTCTCCCCGCTGCCTGCTCTCCGCCCGCTCAACGTCGTCCTTCGAATAACAGAGCGGGATTTAGGTTTGATATATAAGGTAGGGTGTGTGACTGTGGGCCGTCAGATGGGGTCGCAATCCGTGGGATCGGTGTTTCTTCTGCTCCTGTCCGTTCGATGAGGAATGCGGGCCGTCTATTGGTGGATGCGGATTAAGGTTTGTCCTGGGCGCGGTTTGTAGTATTATTACCTTCTACGAGATCGGGCCTTGTTAAATAATTAGGTTTTACTGCAAATGAACCCAGTAGATTACCCTGATAATTTTAATTTTAAAAAATTATGTAATATCTTGGTAAGTGATGTAGTAGTAATTTTAATCTGAGAGGATGGGAGGTAATTATAAACTTACGTAGTTTTTTATAATTTTAATTGTTTTAAAATTCCATCATGTCATGGCGGTGGAGTTATTTTGGTCTCTTTCCATGTCGACGTCCACATTAATGAACTGTTGGTCGCCGCCAGCAATAATTCATCTTCTTCTGGCCTCCTTCGCCTTCGCCGAGCTCATCGATGGAGCAGCTTCCTCATCTCAGCAAAGCCTTCGTCCTCCTCCCCATCTCCCTCCTCGTCCTCATCTTCCTCGCCGTCTACCCCACCGACCACACCTACCAGGCCCCCCTCACAGCCGCCGGCCGCTGCACGCCGCCGCCCGAGGCGCCGGCCGTGTCCGAGCCCGACCTCCGGATCCTCCTCGGCGTCCTGACCGTCGCCGACGCCTACGAACGGCGCGGCCTCATACGCCAGGCCTACCGCCTCCAGCAGCCCCGCCTCTCCGACGCCCGCGTCGACGTCCGCTTCGTCCTCTGCAACCTCACCACGCCGGCGCAGCGGGTGCTGGTGGGGATGGAGATACTGATCCACGACGACGTCATCATCCTCGACTGCGCGGAGAACGTCAACGACGGGAAGACGTACGCGTACCTCTCCTCCCTCCCCCGCATCCTCGGCGGCGGCGGTGGCGCGCCGCCCCCCTACGACTTCGTGGTGAAGACCGACGACGACACCTACTACCTGCTGGAGAAGCTGGCGGAGGCGCTGAGGGGGAGGCCGCGGGCGGACGTGTACGCCGGGGTGCGGGTGCCCTGCGAGGAGTGGAGGGACGGCGGCGGGGGGTTCATGTCGGGGATGGGGTACGTGCTGTCGTGGGACCTGGTGGAGTGGGTGGCGGCGTCGGAGGCGGCGTGGAGGAAGAGGAATGGGCCGGAGGACGTCATGGTGGGGGTGTGGCTGAACGAGGCGGGGAGGGGGCGGAATCGCTTCGACATGAAGCCGAGGATGTACGACTTCCCGGCGGGGCCGGACAACTGCTTCCGCCACGGCCTCGTCGCCGACACCGTCGCCGTGCACAAGCTCAAGGACAACGCCAAGTGGGCGGAGACGCTCGGCTACTTCAACGTCACGCAGGGCCTGAAGCCGGCGAAGTATTACCATATCGACTGAGATCGATTGATTAATTCCAGCAGATCATCCTAATCGTTCTGTTTTCTCTTCTTTGATAGATTGATCGATCATAATTCTTTCCACAAAATTCCAAAGAAACTAATTCTTTATGTGTGTCGGTAGAGTTTCCAAAGGGGATGTGTATTGGTTGGCGGCCGACGCCCGACAAGAATTGGGGACAGCTGTCTGTGATGGACCTTTTCAATTAATCAAACAAGAAATATATGCGATGGGTATAATTTTATTATTACTACCGTGCGATTCCTAATTATGATCTGTATTTATAATTCCTGATAATGAATACTGTCAAATCCAACACAACGGATGGTATATTCTTACAGCGGATTGGGCCGGATTTTACTCGGCATGGCCCCATAAATGAAAGCGCATACCTGGCTCGGATCTAGTCATGTTTCACTGGCCTTCAATATTATGGCTAGCATGGTATGCACGTGTGATAGCCCACCCATTATGCATGTATGTATAATATCGATCAAATTATATAGTGCTGCAGCTCAGCACTATCTTAGTGTCATGTTAAACTGCAGCTCAGTACTATCTTAGTGTCGTATTTAAGATATCAAAATTCAATGATATCAATTTAAATTATATAATATCGATCAGGTAGGTTGGGTTACAAATTTATGATCATTAAACGCAGTGTTCTTGTGTTAACATGTAAGGCGAGGTGTTAGTTATTGAATTATTAGGCCTCGGGCGTGCAGTTAGGAATTAAAGTACATCGACACGATCCCACGCACATGAAAACCTAATAATAAATCACAGCGATCATTCGATGAAAACTCGTAAAATAATTAAAATGAAGATATCTCGAGATTGGAGCTCCCCCATGACCACCTCACGCAACTTCAAAATGGCTCTTCATCCCATAACATTTGACTTTCCATCACTCAAAGGCAATTAACCCTTTACATCTGGATTTATAGGCGTGTGGATTTGGACTCGAACTAATAAACAACGATGAAGCAGCACTCCCCTCCTCCGCCCTCCCCGGCGTTCAGCTCCCTCCGCTCCAAAGCCTCCACCGCCGCCCTCCTCCTCCTCCCCATCTCCGTCGTGGCCCTCCTCTTCCTCGCCGTCGACCGCTACGAGTTCCAGCTCCAGTCAGCCATCGACACCACCGCCGGCTGCGAACCCGGCCTGCGTGCTGCCACCGCCCACTTCGTCGACCCGGTAGTCCCCCAACCCGCCCTCCGCGTCTTCATCGGGATCCTCACGCGCCCGGACACTTACGAGCGCCGCCACCTCCTCCGCACCGCGTACGCTGTCCAGCCGCCTCCCAGCTTCGACGCCCGCGTCGACGTCCGCTTCGTGCTCTGCAACCTCACCACCGAGGAGCAGCGCGTCCTGGTGGCGCTCGAGATCCTCCTCTACGACGACGTCGTCATCCTCAACTGCAGCGAGAACCTCAACGACGGCAAGACCTTCACCTACTTCTCCAGCCTCCCCTCCCTCCTCAAGGACGACGGCGACGGCGGTCGGGCGCCGTACGACTACGTGCTGAAGGCGGACGACGACTCGTACGTGAAGGTCGACGCGCTGGCGACGGCGTTGCGGGGGATGCCGAGGGAGGACCTGTACGCCGGCTTCTACATCCCGTGCGGCAACCTGTCGGATCCCGACGGGTGGATGACGGGGATGGCGTACGCGCTGTCCTGGGATCTCGTGGAATGGATTGTGGAGTCGGACATACCGAGGAACAACAAGGTGCACCACCCGCTCGGGGAGGACGTCGTGCTGGCGTACTGGCTGCGGGACGGCGGCCGGGGGCGGAACCGGGTCGATATGAACCCCCGGATGTACGACATCTACGTCAACAATGGGCCGTGCTACAGCCGGCCGTTCGTCCCGGACAGCGTCGTCGTGCACCGGCTCAAGGACCGCAAGCAGTGGGCGAGGACGCTTCGCTACTTCAACGTGACCGCCGGCCTGAAGCCCTCCAAGCTCTACCACATCGATTGACTGATGCATGGTTTTAATTATATATTAGTTCTGCCTCTTAGTTCTTTCATCTTCCACGGTTTTGTGACGGGAAGCAGCCGCTGTTCTGCTTGCTGTATGTTGATCTGGCAGGGATAATTTTATATTTACAGGTGAAAGATTGAAATATGAACGCTGAAAGAAATTCAACCTACTTTTTTTCCTCCTTCCTTCTCTTTGGATGGAAGATTTTTCAACCTTGGGCAGTAAAAATATTTAACCAATTGATTAGAATCTAAAGATCCTCTATAATTGTTGTAAAAGCTTCAAGGTTAACTATAGAGTTGGGGATGTCAGACTGCAGTCCCAGTTTTACTAGTTCTTTGTCTTCTTCCATAAATGAACTGATCAGAGTGGCATAGATGAGGAGCGATCGGGTCAAACATCTTTATTATTAGGGATGATTTAGTAACATCATTCATATTGCTGTTTTTTGTACTAATAGAATGGACCTCATGGGTACTCTGTATGTTCATCATAAAACCAGTATCTAAAAAATTATGCTTTATGGCTGTTGTTGTAGGGTACGTAGAGAACAAGCAGAGTATCAATTAAGCACCTTAAAAAGGCAAAGTGCATTTTTTGAATCACAAACAATTTTCTAAAGAAATCATACTACTACACTAATATACATGTGTTTATATGTACATGTATACAGTATAAAGATACATAAAACGAACCATCAAATTAGTAGGAGCAAAAAACAAGCTAATTAAAATAAAGCTCAGAAACACTCTAATTAAATTAGTTTGTTAGAAGACTAATTATAAGCACTAAGTTCTAACAAATTTCATTCATGCAATAAACCACCAGGCATCAAGAATCAATATAGACTGTAACGTAGAGGCTTTCGCTTCTGCTTCAACCAACCCCCATGGATCCTACCACCGGAGCTCTATCAGAGAATAGTCACTTGGCCTGCAGGCTATCAACATCCCTGCCGGCGGCCATTCGTCCGCTGCTCAGCCGTCCCACCGTTACCACTCTGGCAGGCATCCTTCCTCTGCTCGACTGCTGCGGCATTAGCACTCTGGAAAGAATTTGTCCACTGATCGAACAGCACACCACCATCCAGCCAGCTATTCTGATAATTGCAAAGCTCATTGACCGAGGACTGCATGTAGAAGAAGGTCGTGGGAAACATCATAGAAGTAATCAATTCCAAGAAAACAGATGCTTCTAATAAAAAAATTTCTCTTTCTTCTTCTGCTGAAGTATATCAAACAAGGCAAAACCAAATCTGGAATGTTAAAGCTTTAAGTATTTTCTTGTGTATTCTCTTTGAACTTGGGTGAGGGAAACAACAGAAAAGGCTTCTGAGAGGACATGATTGAGATCAAATATAGAACATCTTAAAAGCAACAATCGTAGCGAAGGAGATCGAGTAGGGAATACCTGAATAAGAACTGCATCAGCGTCAGCTTCTATCAAGTCAGGTAGTGCTGATTCATTTGATGATTCCACATGTTGAATTCTTCTGAATTCTGAATGTCCGCTATCTTTGAACGTATCTCCACTAGTTCCACCTTCCATGCTACAACCTGATATATTGCAATCGAGGATATATTATATATCTTGCACTACGTGCATATCTACAGAAGTTGTCAAAAGGTAAATTAGCTTGGTAAATGAAAACACCACCAGAAAAGCAAAGTAAGATGTGTTACTCACAAGGCAGCATTGAGTGAGCAGAGTCATTGAATCCAAGGTCACTATCCATCAACGATGTCCCATAAATATATTCATTTGATGAATATTGTAATTGGGAAGAAATTTGATCAGGATTTCTTCCATAAGCTTGCTGGTTCGGTCCAATGCAATTATTCGTAAGGGACTTTCTGTATTTCTGTATTACAGGTTACAAAAGAAAAAAAAAAGATACTTGAGATTGAGTGCATCAATGAAATGCAATGCTAAGAATCCAAAGTTCAGAGTGAGTTAAAAACTAATCTGCATGTTAGAAATTTGCTAGCTTCTGTTCATATATACGTATGAATTGATATAAAGTTTAAAGATAAAAGTTAGATAGTCGGACCTGTAAATGGCTTGCAATGTTAGATTGTGTTAGGCCTTCAATGTTCATGATTCTTAATATCCTTTTAGGTGTTGCCTCTGCAAATTCAGATTACATTATAATTAACTAGATGCGTATTACAAAGTTTTTTGTTTTGACATCATCCAGATACTAGGAGGCATCCGAGATGCCTGTTTATGGTAATTCCTCACTTACTATCAAATCCCAGCTGATTAACGGCATCAACGAAATGAGTGTGTAAATCGGTGGACCATGAAAGCCTCCTTTTTTTGTGCTGCTGCTCTCTGTTTGAATCTGACCACAATGTTTTCCTCTTCTCATTTGGTAGTTCTCTATTTTCCTTAGCGTCGTTACTCGCCTTCTTATTACGCTGTGAATTCCTGTCATTCCTAAGTACATTTTTCCATATATGCTTCAGATGCTCTATCTCGACAGGTTTCAGCAAGACATCAGCAGCCCCGTGAAGTAGACCTTTCCTCACAAGACTCGTTTCGTCATTGGTGGATAGCACTGATATAAATGTTAGCATTACTACAAACTAAAACATATTTGTTGTTAATATAAAAACATCCACTTACAGATTACAGGTAACTCCAACTCCACATCAATGATCTGTAGAAGCTTGAAGCCATCCATCTCATGCATCTGGTAATCACTTATCACAAGATCATAATAGCCTTTGTTCACTCTTAGTAGTTCTAAAGCTGCATTTCCGTGTTCAGCAGTAGTAACTGCATATTCCACGTTTGAGAAGACCGAATCAGAAGCTTACTTAAGATGAGTTATTTTTTATGAAATTATTTATGAAGAATTTTATATTGCACATGTAATGCAAGAAACATTTAGCAAAGATTCACTAATTAATGTCAATTTACAAATAAGTCACACAGAATAAACAACTAAGGAAATAAATTTTCATTCTTAGACACCATTATTTAAACGAGAAAACATCAAATTAACTTTTTTTCATGAAAAGCACATCAATGTATTGTAACCTTTTTTAAAACCATTAATTTCAGAACTCATGAATGCTCTGTACTCTCTCTTCAAGTACAAGCACCACTAGAAAAATTGCATCATTAGCAGGTTAAACGCAGAATCAAAAGTTAAAGATAACTAAGGGCAGTATGGTAAACAAATGCGATGTCAACGCAAAAATCTTTGGAGACAGAACCTGCTGTGGAATATGTAATGTGACAATGGGGAAAAGAAAAGGATTGCTACAGTTGACTAATTTCTATATTATCAGTTGGCATCACATACACAAATGTGATGACATACGGAAATTTTTGAAATTAATTCTGATTTATGAGGTGATCTTGATCTATAATTGCCGATATATATGCCTTTTTATTTATATTTAAATAAAACCAATCTATGTATTCTGCGGGAGAGTTCCCTTTCTGTTCTTCGAAGAAAAAGTAATGGACTTCGTTTGACCATATGAGCTATAGCAATTAGAAAAAGTATTGATTGTTCAGATAATACATTACATAATGCCTATAAAACCATCCATATAATTGTTTCAAGCCACAGGAAAAAAAAAACTTCCATTGAGCAATAAAAACAACATATTTACCGATGGAGTTTTTTTTTCCCCTGGACAAAAGAAAAACTCTTTTCATGTCGATAACCAAATTAAACCAAAACTCAGGAGAGAAAGAACCAATCCACAAAACCATTAAAAAAAACGAGTTTTTGGTCCCCGCCTCCCCTTCCAATAAAGAAACAAAGCGGAAAAGGAGAATCCCAAACAACAAAAACGAAGAATTCAACTCCGAGAACGACAACATCCTTCATGTAGCCTTCAAAAAAAAACATCAAGCTAAATCCTTTCAAGCCAGAAGACCATCTAAACCTTCCTTTTTTGAAAGGTTTTGCTGAAAGAAAACCAAAATCCAGACCTTTCAAATTGTTCGACACACCCATCGGCCGTCGCCATCCGGAACAAACAAATCCATGTAATCGGAGTGCGGTAAAAGAAATCCCAAACAACCGATCAGCCAAGATTCCAAAACCAAGAGCACGGAGAGAGAGAGAGAGAGAGAGAGAGAGAGAGAGAGAGAGAGAGAGAGCAATGTCAACAAAAACAGAGTAAGGGAAGGCGAGAGCACCGACCATGGTAGCCGCACTCCATCAGACGGGCTCCGAGCAACCCAAGGCTCTCAAGGTCTTCCTCGACGAACACCAGCACTCGCATCCCGACGGGGAAATCCTTCTTCCTGGAGCTCTGCGCATCGTCGCACAGCGCCATCGGAACCCCCTCGCTCGCAGGGATCCCTTGGCCTTCCTTAAACCCACCGAAGTATTTACGACTTCGAAGCGGAAAAGGAGTCCTAGAAATCGTCCGGAGAAGGACGGAAAAATCGGCGGCGACGCGTTTCTGTCGTATTATCAACGTGTACTCGGATTTTTCTACCCTTTCGTCACATCCTCTTCCGATTCAGTCGGACCGACTTATTTGTCCAGTTAAAGGCTGGGGTATGATATTGTGGTGGAAAAAAAAGATAATGATAGTAAGTATTATATGCTCATAAAACTTGCGGCTTAAGCGAGAGTGTAGTAATGAATCCATGTTATGTTATGTTAGGATACAGAATATAATTACACTCTCATCTCATCCGCATCACTTTCAAACTCGTTATGGCATTGCACATTGATTTGGGTCTTTATCTCATGATCATAACATATCATGATGGATAAAGCTGATGTATAGTTCAAATGAAAAAATTTAAAAAAAATGCATCTCTTAAATTGAATTTGTTTCTAAATATTTATAATAAAAAAGCACTTAAACATGCCAAGGTTGATTTAGTTAAAATTTTGATAAAAAGAAGGATCATCATTATTATAAAAGTTTATTGAAGCAATCTCCCATGCATTTCTATATCTTAATTTTAAATAACAATTATAATTAAAGTATATTATCGTACACTAATCTATTATATATTAAATAATGATTAAACATAGATCCGAGATTAACAACTAAATATATCACTATTTTTTTAACATGGGTTAGGATTATATCTTCATGAATAAATCTTAATACAAATTTTAGTTAACTAATTATTCTAACTAGAGAATTTATACCCTAACACTGTAATCAATACTAGAGGCTTACGATATAGAAGATAACTTAAGGTATAGAAGCTAGGGGGAATTAATAACAATAGTATATAAGAGAAAGATAACTTTATTTCAAACATTTAAAAAGTTCAAAACATTCTAAGTAATATTATCTTACCAAAGCTAATTATCTATCAAGTGACGTTCATGTTGTACTATAGTGGGTCTCATACTGTATATGTGGCTTCATATGATGATCCTACACTTCATCTTACCTAGGCACCGTGGTGTATCTCCAGATGTTAGGATATATGACACTTTATATATAAATTTAGTTAATATTAAATTTATAGTATCTCATATAAAATTTAATTGCTCTAGTTAGAAGAGTGTATAATCTGCTTACTAGTCAATAGAGTATATGATTTCTAGTTAGAGCAATTGATTTCACAGTAGGCTTAATAAAGAAACAAAGTTGGTAGTATAAAATTTTAATCATTAAATAATTTCATTTGGTAAGAGATATGTCATTGGATTAGTTAATTTATATATAAAATAATATTTATTCAGTCTCTCATGATTCATTCCATCATTTTCAAGCGTCGTGGCATATTTCAAAATAACTCCAAAAGTTTTTTGAAATCAACGTTCGAGCTACCCTGAGGCGCAACCGCCTGCGCCGCCATGGCCTTGAGCTCGCCGGCCTTCTCTCTCATCCTCTTCCCTTCCTCGCTCCTCAACACCACATCCAGCGCCCCCATCACCCCCTCCTTCGTCATCGCATCTCCTTCGAATCCCACCCCGATCTTCCACGCTACCAACACCGACCTCGCATTCTGCCTCTGGTCGCCCAAAAACGGTCGGCAGACCATCGGCACCCCGGCTGCCAATGCCTCCGCCACAGAGTTCCACCCGCAGTGCGTCACGAAGGCCCCCACCGCAGCGTGCCGCAGCACGTCCAGCTGCGGCGCCCAGCCCACCACCAGGCCCCGCTCCTTGGTCCGTTCCAGGAAGCCCGGCGGCAGGAGCACCCGGGCCCTGTCCCTGAGCGACCACAGGAACGCCGCCCCGCTTGCCTCCAGCCCCTGCGCGAGCTCGGCCAGCTCCGTCGGCGCCGGCGTCATGAAAGAGCCGAAGCTAACGTAGGCCACGGTGGCCGCCGCGTGGCTGTCGAGCCACGGGAGGCAGCCGTTCGGGTCCGCTGCCGGGCGGAGCGGAGGCGAGAGGAGGTGGAGAGGGCCGAGGAGGATGGGGTTGGCGAAGTTGGCCTGCAGCTCGGTGTCGATGACCGGGTCGAGGCCCTGGAAGGTGTTGAGGACGACGGCGGTGGCGCCGTAGAGCTTTTGGCCCATCTTATGAAGGCAGCGTGAGAAGGGAGAGTCGATGTCGCCTGCGACGACGCCCTCGGGGAGGTCGCTGACTCGGTGGGCGGCGAGAGCCGGAATAAAGTGAAGCAGCTCATCGCGACGGGCGATGGCTGGAAAATGGAAATCAAGCATTTAAAATATCATGATTAAATTATCTTAACCAACTCTATATAAAGAGAGAGGGAGACGACCTTGTTCGTCGACGCCGACGGTGTCGCGGAGTTGGTCGGTGTAGACGTGGGCGAAGAGAGCCGCCGACCCGCCGGTGTACACCGCGACCCAGGGCTTCTCCATCTCTTCGGCCACCTCTCCCGCCACCCACATGAACGAGTCGCTCACCACGCAGCTCACCTTCGCCCCGCCCGCCGCCTCCACGGCCGCGTCCAGCGCGGCCCGCAAGCCACCGGGCATCGACGACAGGAACAGCCCGATCTTTTCCAGCTCGGTCCTCACCGGCGGGGAGGCTTCGGGGATCCCATCGGCGACGGGGACGAGGCGGATATTGGGGAGGAGCTCCTTGCCGTAGGGGAGGGACCACTCGGTGCTGATGAAGGAGAACTGCGCGGCGGGCTTGGCGGCGGCGATGGCGGAGGCGAGGGCGAAGAGCGGGGAGACGTGGCTGCCGAAAGGGAAGGCGACGAAGGCCACGTGAGGTCGGGAAGGGGAAGTGAGGGCGCCGTTGGAGGCCATGGCGGTGGAGACGCCGAGATCAAGAGACAGCAAGAGCAAGCAGCAAATGAGTTGGAAGAGCAGTGCATTGAAGGCGGCTTGGGGAGCTTCCGTCTTTTTATAGGCTTTTTTTTAAAAATAAAATAAAATATTTGTTAACAGGTGCAAAATAATACGATGATATCAAAAAAAAAGAAGATCATGAGGTCTTAAAAATACTTTTTTTTTTCTTAGAGAAGATTTAATAGCATTTTTAAACAGATGAATATAAAATAGGATTTTTAAAAAATAAAAATCATCTCAAAATAGAAGTCAACGATTCGATCGGTGAGTGATCGTGCATTTCCTACCTAACAATTTAACGTGAGCTACTTTATAAACTATTACCATCACATGCCTCCTTTTCATTTATCAGAGTCGCAAAAAGGTCACTATGAACAAAAAACAAAAACATGAAATGCCGATACAACAAGAAAGAAAACAAAAATGTGATCATGTACCATATTTTTCATAGCACCTAATGCCATCGTTATAATATTAATTTCAAAAATCTTACGGTATAAATAAATTCAAGAGTATTATTTTAAAATTTAGGGAGTGTTTAAAATTAATTTTTTACTAAAAAAAGATTTAAAAAAAAACAACGTTGAGATTTATTTGAAGGAAAAAAAAGTGCTTGGGAAACTGAAAACAAACGTGTAGATTTTTCATCCCTCTTTCCCTTTCCGTGAAACGAATACGTTGATTCCAGACCTTCCGGTCGGGTGGAGGAGTGGATGCCACGGAGGCCGCAAATGAGCACCGCCGCTCGCTCAACCTAACACTTTCCAGTAGTACTTAATGACGCGGCAAACCTAACATTTTACGATCATAATTAATGACGCGGTGGCATCAGGATCCGCCAGTGTCGGGTAGGTTGAGCCATCCGGTGCGTGCGTTAAAAGTCTAACCAACCAAATGGGCAGCGTGCTCATTATGATTGAAGTGACGGTGGACCGATTAGTTAAAATCTGAAACAGTTCACCTCACCATATCATAATAATTGTCAAATAGAGAGAGGTCTGCTGTGCTGGCAAATGCAGATGCATGGTTGGCTCCTGAGCGCAAAAGAAATATGAGAGCATCAAGCAAGGAGAAAGAGTCATCAGTAACGCACTAGCATTACTGATCACATACTGCTGCTTGAAGAAAGATTTCTTAACTGGAGCCATCGCAGGCTTATTATGTTTGTAAGTGTAAGAAATAGATAAGGGATGCAGCATTGAAAGAAGAAGAAGAAGATGGCGATCGATGATAAATTACGTAATCTGGTGATAAGATTCAAACTTAAGAAGCGAAGTCATCAATTGTTCAATCCGAGGAAAGAAATAAGAGCAAGAGTCGAGCGTCACGTAATTACATTCAAAGGAGCTCCAAGAGCTCCTTAAAATTAACAATCGAGCTCCCATCCGGCTCCCTTATCGCCCTCCTCGCTGCCTCCTTCAGCTCGCCCGCCTTCGCCCTCAACCTTTTCCCTTCCTCCCCTTTCAACACCGCCTCCATCGCCCTCACCATCTCTCCGCCGCCCGCCGCCGCCCCGATCCCCCACACGTGCGAGATCGACCGCGCGTTCATCCTCTGGTCGCCGAAGAACGGCCGGCACACGGTCGGCACCCCGGCGGCGATACTCTCCAGCACCGAGTTCCACCCGCCGTGCGTCACGAAGACCCCCACCGCTGGGTGCTGCAGCACGTCCGGCTGCGGTGCCCAGCTGACGATGAGCCCTCGCCCCTGAGTTCGCTCCAGGAACCCCGGCGGCAGGAGCTCCCTGGCATCGTCCCTCAGCGACCAGAGGAACCCGGCGCTGCTGGCCTCCAGCCCCGCGGCAAAGGCCGCCAGCTCCTCCGGCGGAAGTGTCGTGAAGGAGCCGAAGCTGACGTAGGCGACGGAGGCGGGGGCGCGGTCGTCGAGCCAGAGGAGGCAGGGGTCGGTGCGCGGCGTGGGGGCGGAGGCCGGGGCGAGGAGGTGGAGCGGGCCGAGGGGGAGGACCTTGGGGAACTTAGCGGCGAAGACGGCGTCGATTGCCGGGTCGAGGCCTTGGAAGGTGTTGAGGAGGACGGCGGCTGATTTCGGGAGGGCTCTGGCCATGTGGTCGAGCAGGCCGGTCACGAGGCCGTCGAGGTCCCCGAAGATGAGGCCCTCGGGGAGATCGCAGACACGGAAGTCGCCGGAGAGGGCCGGGACGCAGTGGAGAGGCTGCTCATCTTGGCTGCTCGCCTCTGCAATTAGATCAATCGATCGGCTTAATCACCACCAAACAAAAAAAGAAAAATTATACTCCAAAGAAATCGCTGCTACGATAAGGAAGCGATCGATCATGAAATCTTGATTGCAATTAACCTTATCGAAAACATAATCGAGCAATTAATTTTTCAGCCGATTGAATTCGATCTAAAATAATGATACCGAATGGCTCACCTCCGACGACCTCGCGGAGGCGATCGGTGAAGATGTGAGCGCAGAGGCTGGAAGGGCCACCGGTCCAGAGCGGCACCCATTTCGCGTGCGCCGCCTCTGCCGACTCCCTCGCCATCCACATGAACGCGTCGCTCACCACGCAGCTCACAGGCACACTTCCATTTTTCGCCTCCGCCGCCGCCAGCGCCTCTCGCAGGGCCCCTTTCTCTACGGCCGCTAAGAACATCCCGACCATGGCCTCGATGCCCCCGGGCGGCGGCTTCGGCGCGTGGGCGGCCGCCTGCAGGCCATCGTAGACGGGGACGAGGAGGAGGTTCTTGCAGTCGCCGGCGGGGGGGAGGGAGGCGAGGGAGCGGGGGGTGCTGAGGAAGGAGACAGCGGCGGAGGGGGCCGCGGCGGCAATGATGCGGGCGAGGGCGAAGAGCGGGGCGGCGTGGGTTCCGAAGGGGAAGGCGACGAGAGCCACGTGCTGCCGGGCGGTCGCCATGGATCGGGAACCCGTGAGGACCGGGACGTCGGCCGAGCTGCGAAGACCAGGAGAACTATTGGGAAACGAGACGATCTTTTTATCCGTCTCCTCTACTTGTCTCCTCTAATCCCCTAACGCAAACGGCGGATATCTTGGAAGAGCAGGCAGTGTGGGTTTTGAAGATTAGCGCTAACGGCATCTCAACGGGAATCTTGAAACAGCACGTGGGTTTTGGAGATTAGCGCTAACGGCATCTCAACGGGAATCTTGAAACAGCACGTGTGGGTTTTAAAGATTAGGTACGGGGGTTCTGGAGATTAGTGCTAAATGATTAGATATAATACTGAAAGTTGAAGATTAGTGCTAAATGATTAAATATAACATTGAAAGATTCTGTACAAAAAGTTCACATTCCTCGTTAGAGTAACTGGGCTAACTGGGCTCTATACGGCATTAAGTTCTAAAAAAGGGCATTAAGTTCTAAAAAAAACACTGAAAGATTTGGTGACATTGTTTTGAATTTGGCTATTTATACTTACTATATTTTCATTTTAGATTAATTGAAATGAATACAATATTTTTTAAGTAAAATTGTAACATAGTGTATCTCTGAGGATGATATCAGGGTCTCAAGATATCTTCTTGCACGCATCATCTGCTAGCACAGTTGAGATGATCAGCAACTAAAAGAGTTTTCATTCAGTTCTAATTCAAAATAAACTTTAAAGCTTAATTTGATATCAAGTTTCATTATTAAAGTATATCTAATTTCAAAAGATAACATATAAAATATGTTTTCTAAATTAACCACATAATTAAGTTAGTATGCTGGATTTCTTGATTGATCCTTGACTATAAAGGCCTTTGGGTCATGAGGAACCAATTCAAAGTTATAAGATCTAGAAAGTAACTCGCACTGTATAATGTACTACTATTTTTCTTTAACAGGTATAGCCTTCGGGAGCCCGAGTATCTGCAAGTTTCATATGGAAACACCAGGACATACAGGCTCAAACTGACACCAGAAAGAGAAAGCACGTCTTCTTGTCCTTTAGAAGCCTCTTTCCGTGATCATTTCTCGGAGACAATTATCAGCATACTAAGTACAGTCAAGAATACAACAAAGAAAACAGTTACCGAAAAGGAAAAAACATTTCTTTCCTTTACAAGCCTCTTCCCATGATCATTGATCATCTCTCACTGACGGTCATCAGCATACTAAACATATTCAAAGCATACAATACAATGTTTTTGCCATACTAAGCATAATCAAAGAACAATTACCAATGCCCATTTTCAGGTTAACATGTGCCAAAAATAGCTTCGGTTAAATGATGAGCAAAAGTATGCAAATGACGCAAGGCATAATCCAAATAACACAGTAATGTGGCATTGAAGCTATGAACCATTCAGCAAGGTTTTTTTCTTCTTCTTTGCAAGACGGCTAAAACATACTATCGTATGTACTATTTCATATAGAGACTAAATGATAAAAAGCAGAAAAAAAAATAGGACCTATAAGCCTGAGTGAGTTATCATTTACACTGTCAAGACAGAGGATATCACTTAAAAATCATGTCCCACAGTTGGGCCCACGGATAGATACTGGAGGACCGTATGAATATCTCCACTGATTGCAGGCTGAACATTTGTCTTGCTTGCTGCTATTCTCTAGGGTACAAAATTTGCACGACCAGGTCTTAAATTTAGATCCAGTAGCTTTCGGTCTTTGAGCTCCACAAGCTTCACATACAAGTGCTAATGGCTTTGGGAATCCATAATGATTTTTCCATAACACCATATAGAAAGACGGAAAACAAAAGTTAGTCCTTGCACGAACATTCAATTTTGAGGTAAGAAAAACAGGTAGATATTCTATAACTTGTTATGGAAGGAAAAAAAATTTCATAGCCAAAGAAATAATAGTCAGTGAAGTAGATACTTCTACTTGGTTAGGGACGCATGCCTTGACTTATGAGATACCCAACAATATTGACTCCATTATCGAATCATATCATTGCAGATTGAAAAGAGAAACTAATGCAACATGATTTATCATAGAACATAAACATGGAAACAAAATTTTCTTGACTAAGAATAGGAGGAAGCCATAACTGCAAATAGAAAGAAAAAAACATTATATGAGCAAATCATTTAATGAAGCTACAAAATTATAATTTTGATGAATCAAACAAAAAAGTTGAGGTATGCCAAAAAAATAGATACAATGCATGAGTGCTTCACATAAAGATTTAATTCGGCTTGGAGAGTAAAAAAGTAAACAAATTCAACCTGTAATCCAAAGCCATGATTAAAGAGAAGAAAAGCATCGTCATACTTGATTAAATAGCGTACATATGCTGCACTCCCAAATGGCTCTATCTTCCCCATTGGTTGTAGGCTCCTTTCCCTTGCTTTCAGTGGCATAACTGTTTCTGCCCTTCTTGATAATATCAGGACCACCTACCTCGTAGTCCTTCCTTTGTTGTTTCCCATTAGAAGCTATTGATGATTCACCAAGTTCTGTTGATGCAGTAGACATTCCACAGTCTACTTCATTAGCAATTTCATCTAACACAGATCCACACCATATATCATCATACATTCTTCTCTCCGCAGCCATAGCAGCAGCTTGCACTGGACTAAGTACGCTCATAATTTCACTGTCACCCCCTAACCTGTTTGGTCCAGAAGGCAGGAGAGCCCCAACACGAGCTCGTTTCGCTGCAGCAGCAACTGCAACCTGCCGTAGGGATGATCCTGTGGGTTGACGAGAGAAACCACCTAAGCGTCTTCCAGGGGCATCAAATCCCTGTCCAGTTCCAGTTATTCCCTTTGCAACCAGTTCTTCGCATTCCTGCATCACATCATAACCATCAGACCCAAAAGCAATAGCCACAAAGTTGAATAACTTACACAAGCCTTCCATAAAGAGAAAATTAGACACGATACTATAATCCAATAAAAGAAACAATGGACAGAAAGTTGGACAGTTAAACTTAGAAGCGCTACAGTACTTTAAATCTAGATTCTCCAAAGAACAAAAATAACATTAATCCATGCTTGAGAAAAGCTCGATAAGATCAACAAAACTTGTATAATAAATGAGAAAGGAGACTATCAGATGCAGCATTTTCACATTGCTTTGGCCATAGAACGCCTGATTAAGACAACAAAAGAAGGAAGAATACACAAAAGTGCGAGCAAAGTTGCAGCTTCAGTTGCTTCTATGTTTTTTTGAACAAAAACAAGGATAGAATTCATTCATATTGGCCTAGATATCAAGATTGCATAAATCTTACGAAGGCTTGAAAATATAATCAAAGTAAAACTAAAGAGAAAGATAACCAGTCGAGCATGAGAAGGAACCACCTTGCGCAACTCATCCCAGAGCTTGTAGAAAGCGGCATTGTGGGGGCCGTGTTCGTTGTGGCATAGCTCGTGGAGCATCGTGTCGAGGACCTGCTCGAATGGGATAAAATCCCATTCCCTGTTAGGCCGCCTAAGCCGAAGCTTAACCTCGACGCCGCCGCCGACATTTAGCCCCAAAAGAGACGGATTTCCCGGGCTACAAGATCCCCCGCAGACGATCAATGCACAAAGGCCAGGAAGAGAAACGAGAGGAAGAGAACGAAAAGGAATAGGGCATGAACAATACTAGAACTCGGAGAGGAGCTTCACCCTCCACTTGCGGCGGCGCATGATGGGCTGGACCTGCTTGGCGATGCGGTCGAGGAGCCGGCGGGCCTCTTCCTCGCCAGGCTTCTTCAGGGCTTTAATCTCCCATACCTTATTGAGATCGCCGAGGCTCATGGCCGACGGGGATCAGCGGAACCCTGAGTTTTTTTCAAAAAAAAAAAAATAGAAAAAGAGGAATCGCGAGTCTCCCCTCGCCTTCGCCAGCGGCGTTGTATCATCCGCCCTTGCCTCCTCGGTGTGCTCGACGCCCAACCTTGGCGAGCGGCGACGGCGCTCCGGTCGAGCGGGACGAGGAGGAGGAGGGGGATGAGCGGGGATCGTCGATGGATACGCAGGGACGACGTATTTTGTTGCGGGGTGAATCGATTCGTGTTCCTTTGATTTATCATATTACCATTAATGTGCCCTAAAACAACTTTTTATTTTTTATAAAAATATATTTAGGAAAAATTACTTCCATTCACATCATATTTTTTTTTCTCTTGAATATTGTAAATACCTGAACTTTAATGCGTAACATCTAATATTATTGTTTTAATTTGCAGAGGTAATTCTAAAATTAGGATGTGCTCATGCCCAATTATAAATAAATGTATAATTAAAGAAAAAGGGTCTATCTTTTTTTTTGCTTTTAATCTATAAATACCAAATTAGCAAAAATGTTCGTGGTATAAAGATTGGCTCCTAAAATTTAAATAAATAAAAATATTACTTAGCATAGGTTAAATAAATATATTTCAAAGTTAGAATTAAAATAAGAAACAATATGCGAACCTAAGAACCTTGATGTTTTTCCCCAACTAGAGGGAAAAATTACATTACAATCAATAATATATATTACACAACATGACATGACATAAAATTAATTAAATCTTAATACATACGAAAAAAATACTATTTAATAGGTTGTACGGTGTAATGTTGTCTAGTCTATCAGCTTTCATGAGTTTGAAATCGTAGAAACAATAAACATAAGAATAAAGATCAATCACTCAACTCTTTTATTATAGTCCCCTTAGATGATCTGTGTCGGAAGTGATGCGACCATCTATTATACATCTGAATCAGGTGAGTGCAACTATCTCTAATCCTAAAATTGTGACATAAAATATACACCTATCTTATTAAACTAATTGAATTCTACTTTGAATATTATAGGTTTAGAATTCATTAGTTTATCAAGTGGAGTCCATTTCTTAGTCATGAATGGCTATTGGATTAGGTGAGAATAGTGTAGACTTTTCTCCAACTTTGGGGAGGGGTACTACACAGAATGTAAATTTATCAGAGTAACTGGATGCCGTATAATAACTTTATTAACATATATAATATATAATCATTCTTGGCCAATTATACAATACAAATTATGCAGTGAGAGATTCATTTCGTTGGCCTATTGGGCTGATGGAGGAGGTCCTTCACCTCCTTCCATTTCGTGATCATGGCTGGCTATGTATGTATGCAGAAGGGGAGAGTGACATGGAGATGGAAGAAGGAAGGGTCCAATAATTTTTTCAGCTTCGTGAAGGGTATTTGCAGCAGTAAGGTGTGTCCTCGTGCTGACCCGTGAAGTCCTAAATTGGAGAGCAAGACACACCCTTTCCATTAATGTTCCTGACCGCTTTAATTGTATATATTTTTTCCTCGGCCGGAATCGGATGGCCGCATCCCCTCATCAAGCTGAAAGATTGAAAAAAAAGAAAGAAAGAGTAAATGCACACCACCACATCATTCCTACAACAAAGGATGATGCAAAAGATTCGCATTGCAATCAATCATGGCATGCATAATTGTTCGAATCTTTTCTTTTTCTCTTCGGACGGAGAGATGGGTGGGCACAAATCCATCGATCGGGTGGACAATTCGCCGCAGCTTGTCATCTTTTTTTTTCTCCTCCTCTTGCACAATATGTTTCCTTTTTAAAAAATAATAAAGAAAATGATGCTGCACTCTATTCATTTATTTTAAAAAAAAGTAAAATGATTTATTTACTTAATTAGTTTTGATAGGGAGAGCGATCCGATCAATATATTTTTAAAAAATACAACCTGCTCTTAAGAATTCTTAAAAAATCACATCGAGCAAATTCTTGGACTCTTCTTTTAGAAAGAAGAAGGAAAAATTTGTCGCATTAAGAAAAAGAAAAAAACTCTCAGGCCCAAAAAGACCGATCGAAAGAACTCCTCAGTCATCCAAATCTTCTCCCTCGCGGTTTCCCTGCTCCTCCTGTTCTTTACTCCTCTCGTCGCTCCGATCCCCACCGTCCGACTCACCCTTCTCCTTCCTCTTCTCGCCATCCCCACCGTCCGTGCCGTCCTCGAACGATGACGCCCGGCTCGAGATGGGCGTCGCCAGGTGCGTCGGCTTATCGTCGCCGGCCATGATCACCACGAACTTCTCCTCGCAGCACGCCACCGGGGCCACCCTCACCGCCGCCCCCGCCTTCGGGTCCCCAGCCTCTACATCGCCGCCGGCGCGGCGGCTGGGGCGGCGAAGGCGACCTCCGCCCTCCTGCAGGTACCCGGACAGCTTCCAGTAGGAGCATGCGAGGAGGAGGAGCGCGAAGGCGATGAGGCCCAGCATGGCGGCCAGCCCCCCGAACAGGTACGGCACGGGGGAATGCCACCCCGGCGAGCGGCCGCCGCCTCCGCCGTGCGCGGCCGGCACCGCCAGCTCCGTCGCGTCGAACCCTGCTCCTCCTGCCCTCATATGGTCGGCTCGGCCTTCGTCTTGAGGTGCTGTGAATTGTGATGGAGGATGAGGGAATCCAAGCAGGAGAGGGGAGTTATATTTATAAAAGCACACGAGGGACAAAGTTGTCAGAATATTTAAGAGGAAATTAAAGATGGAATATAAATTATCATTAATTATGGGGACCCTGGTGCAATTGTCGCATTCTTTTTTTTTTCTTTCAATTATCATTATTTATCAATTCGAATAATAAATTTCATGCATACTTCTTTGCAGGTGAATTACTTTTGGCTCTTTGGAAGGGGGGAGGAAAATAAATATTCCTTGGCGTTTTTACTAAAAGGTGAGGAGATTGGAGAGGGCTAATTGGGGGGATGGGGGAAGCACTTATCCACAAAAGGGCCCTCCTATAATTATATATGTATGGTTGTGTAATGCTACGCTTTAAAGCAATATTTACAGTGTCTTGTTGATTGAGCACTAGGTCATGGAGTGTGGTGACATCAGATATCAATAAATGGGGGGACGTTTTGGG
The DNA here is from genome assembly GCA_030544415.1 of Thalia dealbata. NCBI lineage: Eukaryota > Viridiplantae > Streptophyta > Magnoliopsida > Zingiberales > Marantaceae > Thalia > Thalia dealbata. Next base: position 20,608,933 of record CM060458.1, read on the forward strand.
GGCCTCTTTCTCCCAATTGCTGTCCTCCTCTTCTTTTTTTCCGTTTTCTAGATCATTATTACTTATTTTTCCTTTTACAATTTTGTATTTTATTTTGTTATTTATATTATTATGCTATGAAGTAGATGACAACATGCTATATGCTTTACCTGCAATCATCACAGCACCTTTTATCAAGTGATTTCAATAATTTAAAACATATAATAGATTATTTAATTCATAAAGTAAATATCCTTTTTCACTTTGAGAGATGACCTTTTTATGGGTAATTAAAGAAGGAAAGAAAGAAAAGGAATGAGCCAAAATTCTCAGAGCAGCATCAACCATTGAGTTTTTTTAGTTTCTTAGGTTCTTCCGTGCATATACTCCTCCGTCTTGCTTAATTGAGATTGTTCCTTGTGGGCCTTCTTCACGTCATTATGCCACGATCAGATTGTGGTATATTATCTAGCAAGATTTCTTGTCGGATACTTTTTAAAGATTTTTTTCACCCAAATTTTAGCGAACTTTTCATTTTGCTTAGGCACAAAATGGCTATTAACAAAGCACAGTCATAATAATACTAATAGTACCTTGACATACTGTTGTTGGCTGTACACATTCCGGAGAAAATTCACACGACTGGCCAAATCAATCTTGCACAGCATGATGATGCCGCTACCTTAATTAATTGGCGATGAGGAAAATTTTGGAAGGAAAAAATAATACGACAAACATACCGTCCTGATGAATCTGCTATTATTTTCCGCTAATCATACGAGATTGGAAGGGGACCTTCTCGATCTTCACAAAGGTCGAGTGTTCTCTGTTTATGGGATGCTTCCACGGCTCTCCATCCATTTGCATATAAGCCCTGTTCCATTCACCTCCTCGCAGTTCCAACTTAACAGCAGCCGCCTGCAAGCAAGCAGCAGCATTCGATTTGTATTACTTCTCACTGGTTAGATTTTTTTTAAAAAGTTACCACCTCTTTCTTCCTCTCAGTAGGAAAAAAAAATGATAGTAGAATTCTGGAAAAAGAAAAGCCCTGCTTAATTGGAATTATCTTGTGGTAAAGATTACAATTATAGGTGAACAAAGCAATGGTACCTGCGCAATGTGCACGGCTGATATGAGTTCAACCATAACAAAAGAAGCATGCCATCCTTGCTTTAACCCAAATATCTCAAGCAGCCCATCATCTGTATGAGCTTCATAAAACTTTCTCTGAGAAAGTAAAAGAAACGACAATATCAGTGAAAAATTCAACAGAACAAGCTTCTTCATGATATGTATAATGCATCCTAGACGGTTCGTTGGTACCATTGTCAATGAACCTTATCCAGTGAAAGGAAAAAGCCAAACAAAACGAAAGAAGCTGGGCATGGATTCTTAGTAATTTGAACTGAAAACTTAATACAAGAAACTCAAAATCCTTCAGAAATAACTGAAAAGTAACTCAAACCCGCTCAAGATATTCAGGCGTAGGATGTCCCCATGGATGACTTCCACTTCCGTAACTGTCAAGATTTAGCATTACAATGGACCTGACACTGCACAGAAAAAGAAGACTCACTTAAGAATTTTTTGCATATCAAAAGATTAAATAGGGACAGCCCAACATGTCAGACAAGAAATATTGTACTATACTGCGGTACGCTTTTATGTTCGACTTTTTCCCGGTTAGAAAGATAAACATGGTAGAATTATGGCACATAATGTGACAATATCTCCCAACCGCTTGCTTCCTTATAGTAGCTCTTCTCTATTTATTTATTTTTGCTTTCTTTTTTTACCAATCTCATCTGCTGAGTGTTACTGCTGTAAAATTGCCACACAGTGAAAATACCATCGAAATCAAACTCACCTAGAAGGAATTGGAACCTTTTCCCATTCTTTGCTATTGACCTTTTTGATATAAAGAGATAAAATGTTCCGAAGTCCCCTGCATTTTAACTCCAAGATTAACACTTCTTCACAACCTTTCCGTGTACAAATAAATTTGCAATGATAAGAATAATTTTATCCATGCTCGAGCAAAAGAATCCATCCATTAAAACAATACTAAACTCCATGAACCACTAAAATAAAAATGATTTAAGAGAACCGATTTAGACAGCTTAATGGCCACAAGGCACCCACCAAACCGTTCTGTGAGAAAAGTTAATGCATGCAGTCTTACCTTCACATAGCAAAGAGGCTATTTTCATGACTTGAACCTAGTCTTCCAAATGAAAATGAAGCAACTTTACCAACGGACCAAAGCATGGATAACAAAGAGGTTTTTCCCTACTGTTTAATGAATTGTATGATTTTTATACAAAATTAATTTATTTCCCTGCTTCTTTATTGAATGATTAGGGAAGTAAGCAATTATGATCCACATGCATAACGTACTAACCTTAAATTTGGAGTTTTCACACATGGTGTGAGGAACCATCCCTGTGTGCAGCTATAGCTAGCATAAATCAACTGCAAAAGAAGTGATAGCAATGAAGTTCTTAAAAAATTTCCCTAAGTTCTACAAAGTTGGCTAGAGAGGGACCGAAAGGACATATACTGAACATTTTACGACGATAATCTACTCAAAGATAATGGGAATATATACACATATATAAATTACCGAAGATTGCGTTATATGACCACTGAATCACCATAATAACAGTTATTATATCCGTCACAACCAAAATTAATCAGCTCAACAGCAGGATGATAAAGAAAGAAATAAGAATCATACTTTATTTGAAATTGGACCTTGTGCTAGGTATGGTTTTTTATCGCGTAGGTGATGGAAGCCATATGCAACTTGAGCATCCATTCCTATATTCCAAAGACAAAAGATTAAGCATCTGCAAGCACCAAGCATGAATGAAGGAAACTCTGGACAATGCAAGTAAAATTCTAGTGATTTTGGTTGTATGTAAGATAATACTTTTTCATCTCGTTTGAACTTCATATATCTGTCTAGGAAATTACTGTAACTTATAGCATGCTTCGTGTCTCAATTCACATTGACGTACTAGAAAATGAATTAAAAAAAATGATGTAGAATAGCAGAGGAGAGTTTGGAGGCACTGGTAAAGGAAGACAACAATCTTGTCATAGTGACACGATAGAATACATTTCTTGCTAGCCATCTTCTAAACAAGAAACTGGAAACCCAAATTTAAAAAACAATGAAGAATTGCACATAGTCTAGTCAAGTACAATTCTGAAAATTCAACATATACAAAAATAATTAGACATTGCTCAAATGTGAAGAAATTTCAATTACACTGACCTGATATGTTTTAAATGGTGTAAAAAAAAAAGAGAATGTATGGGTAAATTTGGATTTGCTAATATAACAATACCAAATACCAACATTGTTAGTGAAGCAATGAGATTCTGAAAAATGCTAACTTGTAGGAGTGAGCATACCAATGCTTAAGTAGTTGTAGAAGACTCCTCCAAAGCAGGAAATGTTTTCAGGCAGTTCTCTTTGTACATCTACATCCTGCAACGACTCACATTTAGTCCATCTATAACTGCCATGAGTGGTAGCTCTGCATTTGCTCAATTAGCTTTTTATTATTTATGTTTTCTGATGCCAGAAAAAAAGTGATTTCTTCATTGTTCCAGTATGATTGACTTCAAGTTTCTCACAGCATCTAATAGAAATTCGGATTATCTTATTGGAGCTTTTTTTTTTTTATAATATGGTATGGTATTTCTACGATATTGCTGTGAGAGAATAGAAAGTGACTTTAGGACTGTGACGCTATTAAAGCACACAACAATTGAAAAGTTGGCTTTTGCTTTTTCTTATTGTCTCAAAGAGAAGACACTCATATTAGAGATGGCTAAAGATTTACGATAATAAGTGCAGGTAAATTTAGTTTCCTCCAGCTGAGATAAGTTAAGGTCCATGGCTCTATTAGCATAGTTTTCATATTTGGAAAAACAAGAGACATACAACTTGTTTTTCCCCATGCTTCTTGCTTTTAAAAGAACACTCTGGCAACTATGTTAAGAAGCAAAAAAATCAAAATGACCACAAGGTTAAAACAAATTGCAGGAAAAAGATGAGCACAAAAAGGCATTACCAGCAACTATAATAGCATGTCAGATACATTACAACTAGGAGGCATGCCCATGGAACAATTTAACTACAATTATATAGACAAACCTAGTATGATTTTCACTAATAGTGAACTCAAAAGTTGCATACTGAGGCTAACAATGACCAGACATGCAAACAGTATTTAACTCTTGCCATATCTATAAGATATCAAGCTACCGAGGCAAATAATGGAATCAAACAATAAAATATGGAGGGAAGCAGTTCTGTGAAGTTGGAAACATATTGCAAAATATTTCATGCAAAATAGATAGCTGATACGGTCTTATAAATGTGCAAAAGAGACACAGAATGTGCATTTTAACTAGAAACTATTTGTTTATTTAGAGATGCTTCAGCCAAGGCAGGTAGTAATGAGAAAATATTTTGCAGGATTGTAGTAATTAGCATGTATCAAGAGAAGTGTACAATGTATAGAAATCATAATCAAAGAGCATGGAGCTAAAATCATATTCAGTACTTGACTGAGATCACTCTCTTCTGTAGGCTTAAGACAATATGGAAACTTCAGCCCTTCTGTTTTATCCATCATGATCCTAACCTGCCAACTGCAATGACAATTGAGAACTCATATAAGAAATTTACTCAATAAATGTTGCAGTTATCAGGAAGATATATACATATATATTCATTGTACTGTTGCAAACTGACATTGTGGAGATCACCAATTGAATAGCAAGGCATCAGAGATGGTAACTAGAAATGAAATAAATTGTATAAGGGCTGCTAAGAAGGTTTAAGAACATAATCATTGAAGATATTGTTGGTCACTAATAAATGATAATAGACTAAATAAAACCAGAATCCCTAATAGATGACACTAGTATGTAAAATGACTGATATACTTCAGAATATGTTCCATGCAGCATAATGGCCGAACTAGGTGTGACTCCAGTCCATATTAAGTTCTTGAAAGTGCAAACATCTATAGTTATTTTTATTTTTAACCTAAATAGTTGACCCCCTAGCTCATAAAACAGAACTGAAAGTGTATAGATTTTTTTAATATTTTGAAATTCAGTCCATTATTGTTGGCCATATATAATTCGAATTTTAGTTTCATTTGGTCTCAATTACATACTGAATCAATAGTACAACAATTTTCTTTTTCAAAAACTGATTTATTTTGCATTTTATTTTAAAGAAAACTATAATAATTACTAATCATTGAAGATATAGTTGGTCACTAATAAATGATAATAGACTAAATAAAACCAGAATCCCTAATAGATGACACTAGTATGTAAAATGACTGATATACTTCAGAATATGTTCCATGCAGCATAATGGCCGAACTAGGTGTGACTCCAGTCCATATTAAGTTCTTGAAAGTGCAAACATCTATAGTTATTTTTATTTTTAACCTAAATAGTTGACCCCCTAGCTCATAAAACAGAACTGAAAGTGTATAGATTTTTTTAATATTTTGAAATTCAGTCCATTATTGTTGGCCATATATAATTCGAATTTTAGTTTCATTTGGTCTAAATTACATACTGAATCAATAGTACAACAATTTTCTTTTTCAAAAACTGATTTATTTTGCATTTTATTTTAAAGAAAACTATAATAATTACAGAAATATTATAAATCAGAAATTTTGAATTGGTTTAGTTTCAACATTATTGGACTTAAATACAATAAGCAAATATCACTTTTCGGTTCAATTTAAGAAGAATCATTGGTAGCTTCCAATCATATTTACCTTACAATAAGGAATTAGGCATGAATCTATATTAATAACATTTAGACTTAGTAAGTGTCTTGACTTAACATGCCAACGGTTTTAGGTTGGTATAACCGATTTAATCTGACATATCATATGATCCCATATTTAATTCGTTACATATAAATTTTGATCAAATTTGGATTGAATTTAAATTGATTTGATCATTTATTTAGCAAATCAAATTGGATGTGAATTATAATATTCAATTTTTAAAATATCAATGATCAACATGTATTCATTTCAATGAAATTAACCAAAGTGAAATTCACCCCCAAGTGTAACATACAAGGCCGTCAACTTCTGTTAGATGCATAGCAAATTTTCCACCCTAATACTTTTTTGAGGAAAATTCCAACTTGAAAAACCAACCTATAGAACCATAACATCTCCAACTTATATTTGACTTAAAACGTAGAGAAATGAAAAGACAAACAAGGAACCCCATTGCTTACAAACCTAAGAACGAATTTAGATAGGTAGCCTTAACTATAGCAGAATGCTGATAGAGATCATGTTCACCTATCAAGGTTGTGAATAGGATTTGAAACTGCCTTAAGAAGGTACTGCTTCACAGCTGATCTCCATGCAAAAGGAAATGAGCCGCCCTGCATTTATAGTACTCATGTTATAATCCTACCACCAAAATTGCTGATAAGTGAAAGAAAGGGAAGAAAATCTGCAACGGTAAGCTTAATGATGTCTAATTGTTTGATAAGCTAAGGTAAAAGCATGGAGGAAGTGTAAATGACCAAACAAGTCACTACAAGCATGATATATATTACCACTTGTTATTTATAAGTTTAACTCAAAGATTTTCCCAAAACTGTGGATTTATTACAATTTATAACATGAAAGAGATTGGATATTTAAATTATATAGTATTGCATCTTTAGGATTAGGATATGAAAAGGTGAAGAGAACACATATCATATAATTTAAAAGGACTTTCTGAAAAGCAGCTTCTTCTTTTCACAGGTTCTAAAGCCTTACTGAAGTATAGTTTACTTCTTACCCAACTAAAACTCCTCGAAAGATCATTCCCTGTTCCAAGTGGGATAATGCCAGTTGGAGGAACTGGCTCTCTTTCCTGCGCAAAAAGTTCACCTAGGCTTCCCAGTACCCAACCTACTGTACCATCACCTCCTGCAACCTACAGAACATAGAAGAATAACTTAATAATCACATGATCAGTAACTAACCAAATGAGAAACACAATCTGATCTCACAATTAAATTTGGAGTGTATGGTTGCACAGGGAATTTCCATATAGTCACAAAATAAGAGTCAGCTATCAATTCCAAGAAAACATACCATAACTCTTAAACTCTCACGAATGGCTTTTGCACAGTTGTCCCCATGAGCAGCCAAGTTCTCTAAGCAAGTCAAACCATACCGCACAAAATGAGAAGGTTGTGTAACTGAAAGATCAAAGACCTGGATTAAGGGATACATAGTATTAGTGGCATACTTTTATCTTTTGTAGATATGTCTTAATAGGAAAATAAAATTCAATAAATAGATTCAGTTCAGGACTATTTCCTGTTAAACAATCTGAGCAGTTTGTGCAAGAAGCATTAAATTGACTTGATCATATTGTGAACCTACTTTCTCAGGCATAATCTTCGGAAGTTATGGAACTGTTGCTGGCAAAATATAAAAGGGAACCATTTCCAGTTTCTACCATCTCCTTGTAGAAGAATCATAACATGCAAACTACAGAGATTTCATGAGCTATTAGCAATCGGCATGGATCAATCCATCACAACCAATCTGCATATATTATCTATATATTGCACTACCTACACGACTTGTAAAATTGTTTCATAAAATAGAGCCATCTAAGATTGAGTTTTGAACCAAAAGTCCTACCAGATGCTGACCCAACAGAAAGGAAAAAAACAAGGTTCCACCTGGGAATCAAGTTTCAGCACAATTAAATTAGATCTTATATCAAATTACTGGAATAAAGAAAATATGTACATGGAACTTTAAAGATGATCATAATTTGTTTCCAGGTTCTACGCCAAATATAAATGTAGTTTGACACACTTTTTCTGCTCCTGCTCTTTTCCCGTTCAAGTAACAGATCATAAGTAGAGATTATAAGTGTTTTAGATAGAAAATATAAATCAAGAAAAAAAACAAGAAAAATAAAATCAAGAGGCTGGTCCCTAGAAATGCTCAGCCACCAGCCAGACGGACAACCAAACTTCCTCTGGAGGAAAATCCAGCATATGCTATAGGTGACTAAAACAAAGCCTAAATTTCAAAATAATTTTTTAAAACCAAAAAGAACTAATCGACTTTGGATACTCCAAACTAATAAATTGACAGAAGCTTGACACTAGATATGTACCTACTTAATAGTGCACCCTCCCTCCCTCCACCCAGTTGTTTCCCATTTGTGACCTTTACAGTTACTGTTTTGTTCACTCGAGATGCAAGGGTATAATTTTTCCAGATAGTAGGTCATTTTACAAGCATATCGAATAATAACCTTTTTTTTATAAAAAGCGAGCTCCATATAATCAGCGTTCAAGAAGAAAAGAAGAATAGATCGTGCATTCAGTGGTTAATAAAGATCGATCAAGAGGTGAAAGCAACGGACCGCCACATTAGAAGTTTTTACTCCCACGGAATAGAAGTTTCAATATTGAGTATTCAAGGAACTTAAACTAAAATTTAAAAGCTGCAACCGCTCTTCGGCATGCTGAGCCCCAAAAAATTTCAAACTGTTGAGTAGAAATCACACGAAAGCGAGAGGACAGGAGCTCTCTTCCTAACCTGTTCCTCACTAATGAGCTCCTGCAGCCGGAGCTTAAGCTGAGGGCCGTGGCGACCGCCGCTGCGTGAGTTAACGAACACCACCAGAGGCGCCTCCGGCATCTGGTCCGCCTCCTCCTGCCCTTGGCGTCGCTCCGCCCTACCCTGCGACGCCGCCTCCACCCCGGTGCCCGCGTCCTGCGCCCGGATGGCCGCCGCCATGGCCAAGCGGAGGTACGCGGGTATCAGGATCCGCCGCCTCAGCTCCACCTTGTCGATCCCCATCCCGGAGCAGATCCCGCACTCCCGGATCGAGTCCCACACCGACGATCTCGCCGCCACCGTCCCTCCCCTCGCCCCCGCCTCCGCCATCGTCGAATTCGACATCTCTCTCTCTCCCCCTCTCCCCCTTTCCCTCTTCCACTCCCTCGCTGGCTTTGCTCTCCCCCCGAAGAAAGCAAAAGGAAAGGTCGCGACCAAGAGGGGGAAGACTAATTAACGATTCTTATTCAAAAACATGGAACCCTTTCCATTTATTATTTATTAATTTTTAACCCGGAGTTTTTGTTCCTCTTCGCTGACAGATAGAAAACTAAAACTAATTTTTTAGCCCTCCCGAAGTGTGAGTGGGGTTCGCTTCTGCAAGTGGAACTGCGTCATGGTGGAAATTTACGGAGATTACAACCGAGCAGTAACCGGCGGCGGTTGGAAGAAGACTTCTCTACCCTTCTGGGATCCACCCGCACGGCGGCCCGGCTCGGAGACAGGAGGGAAGCGTGGGACCCGGCCGTCTCTGCGCATCTAGAAGCGTTGGGTTGACGCGGGGTGGTGCGCCCCGGGTGGGAAGAATTTTCCCTTTTTACCTTTTTTTTTTCCTTACCGTGACGCGTTCGTTCCGTCGGCGCACGCGGCGGCGTCGCAGGGCACGAGCGACCGGCGTCTCTCTCGCTCGCCTCATTCCCCGTTTTCCAGTTTTCCACCCGCTTGACTTGAAAAAGTTGTTGCGACAGCGGATGGCAGGTGGGGAAATTGATTCTGCTGCCTGATTTCAGTTTGGCCCCTGACTTTTATCTTTTTTCATTTGAACCCTTATTATCTATTTTTCTCCAATTTATGCATCATAATTAAAAATATTAAAAAATTAAATGACAAGAAAATTAATATTCAAGAATACGGTTTCGTTAATTTATAAATATAAATGATGAAATTTTATGTAAATGTAATATTGGACCAAATTGAAAATACGGAAACTATAAGGTTCAAACTCGTGAAGAAGACGAATTCAATGGATGCGCCGACAGGGTCAAACACGCCGCCCAGGACGGCAGTATTATTCACGTGCAGTGCACGTGGCGATGAGGGATTCCCCCCACCCTCCTCCTACTTAATTAAAGTCAGGATTAATAGCGAAGGATCAGATTTTAAATGTGGCAATTTATCGTGAGATATTAAATTTAAAATTTATTTTATTTAATTTAGAAAAGTAAAAAAAAAGATTTAGCGTCGTATATATTGTAAGGCCTTTAAAAATATTTAATTTAGTTGATTTGCATCCGCATCAGAGCAGTTTTTTTTATCGAAAGAAAGTAGATGAAGCATTTATGCTGCAACTGCTTGTATTAAATTCGCATCCATCGTGAGAGATTGGGGGACACGACATTGATTGTATTTGGTGGTCGCCAACGGCCTTCAGTAATGTTTGGTGGTGGTTGAAATGAGATTTTTTTTTCCTTATAAGTTATGGATGAAAATGAGTTATGAATTATAAATTTATATCTTCTTAGTTAGTTACGAGCTACTATTAAGCAAAAATATCTCAAGTAGTTTTCCAATTCTAAGTTTTTTTTAACAATATTGTTTTATTATCTTTTTAAATTGCATATCGTTGCATAAATGAATACCATTTTAATTTTTTCTACGAGATATTACATTTAAAAAATTTCAAAAAAAAACACGTCGTGCAAAATTAAAATAAAGAAATTATTAAAAGTATAAAAAAAGTAGAGTAACGATAGCTCAAGAATACTTCACGGATGATGGAAGTGAAAGCAGGACTGCTATGGGCATCTTCCAATGGGCTTCACAAGAATTCAGGTTCACTGGCTTCCCTATCTCGGTCGCCATCTTCGTCTCCTCCCTCACCTCATCTCCCCTCGTGGTGCTCCCACAAAACCTTACAGCCCAGAACTGCACCCTCAACTCTCTGTCTGCTGCCATTAGCAGCTTCCTCATCATCTTCCGACAAGTTCAATGGCGGCCTCGTCATTTGCCTCCTCTTGTGCGCCCGCCACGCCGCCTGAATGAAGCAGGCCGCCCATGTCTTCCAGTGATACGAGTAGAACCGAAGCGTGTGCTGCAGCCTCTTGCTGTGGAGCCGGCGAAACTGGTGCGCCACAAACCAGAGGTCCTCCGCTCGCAGTGCGAAGGTCTCCACTGCAACCACCGCTCTAACAGTTCTGGTGGAGCAAGGAAGGTTTCTTGTCTTGGAAAGCAGCGCCCATTCAACCAGCTCCTCGCCGCAGAAGTCCCCCGGCCGCAGGGTTATGTCATTGAAGAAACCCGCTTGGCCGCCGTTCGTGGTGCAGCTTTCCAATCTCCCACGGATGATGAAGAGCATTTCTGTGACAGGATCGCCCTCGCGGACGATGAAGGTCCCTTTGGTGCACAAGGAGGGCACGAGACGCTCGCATATGGCGTCGAGAAGGAGATCATCCATCTGTGAGAAGAAATGCACCTGTAGATTTAGCAGAAATGTCATTAAGAACTATATTTAATGGCTTTGGCTCACTGCAGAATTTGATTGCTTATATGTACGGTACATGAACCAAAAGATTACTGAACAAGTCACTGAAAAGTGCCTGCTTCTATTAGAACAAGTTGTCACATGTAAAAAATTCGCATTTTATGGCTTTGGCTCACTGCAGAATCTGCTTGCAAATGTGATGCATGAAACAAAAGATTACTAAACAGGTTATGCAAAAGTGCTAGCTTTCACTACAACAAAATTGGGTTCTTTGATGGAAGTGAAGTGAGCTAAGTCAGCTCACTGCCAGCTCCTATTAGAGCAAGATGTATACATGTAGAATAAAAGTGTAATGGATGCTAACTATTACTGATACTACCAAACTGATGCACAAAACCGGAATTTTTTTAGCTGATAGTTGCTGTGTCAGTTGCAGAAACTGGTGTTCACAGGATGTTTTCATCACCGTTGAACAATCCAAAGCTGGGAATTGCATGAAATCATTAGCTAGAATGCAGATTTCTTACCCGTCGAATGAGGTTCCAACAAAGATGACGTCGAATGTTACGGCGAAGGCCTACAGGCAAAGCAGACATTACAGATTCTTCCTCCACTCCTCGTGTTGCAAGCCACTTGTACTGAACAAATTGTCTGACTCGTTCTCGCAGATCTTGAGGGAGTTGACGATGTTTCATCCAGTTTTCTGTGTCCACCCTTTTCAACCTCCATTCTTCAAGCCTTGAGGTATAAGATTGCAGGTAGTTCTGAAGCATATTGAAATGACTATTCAACATTTAGTGATTTGAAAACTACTAAATAATGCAGGAAGCTAAGTGCAAAATTTAAAGATGCCCTTTTACTGCATTGCCATTAAACTTATTATAAATCACACTTCCACAAATGTGATGGTCTGATATGCATACAGAAGTTTTGTCCACTTGAAAGTTCTCTCATTCTTATATATATACATGTGTTATCTTCCATTCCAGGAATCAAGAACAGATCGTAAACTTTCTAAAATATACCGTGACACCCATAATGTTACCAACGCACACCTTTTTTACTTCTGAAAACACCAGCAAAGGTTCACTGCACGGAAGCTTAACTGAATCGAACTAAGCATTCTTCTTGAATACAATGCAAGCAATAAACATATCCAACCTTACCTGCAAGTTTCCAATCAGGTGGGCAAATAAAACAAGACCAAGAATCACGGAGAGTATAGAAAACAATGTCTCCCCAACAAAAGTACTTGTTTCCAACGTCTGGCCGTAGGAGCTGGAGATATAGAAATAATATATAAGAAGTGTTGTTAAAAGCTTAACCACAGGTCGTGTTGAAGTACAAACTAGTGAAGAATTTTTTTGGAAAAGCAGATAATTAAGTAACTACGAAGTCATTTTCCAGAGTGATTTTTAAAGCCTATAACATTAATCTGAAAAGGACAAAGAAAGCGAACAGTTACATAAAGTTTCATTTGTTAAAAAAGAGTCAAGTATTGTGATTGCTATATGACTGAAACTGTTTCCATTTGTTAAAAAGGACAATAATATACTGCTTAAACTCGTGATTATCTCCTAATATTTTCAGTTAAGAAAGGACCGTGTAATAATGGTTTAATGCAAGCAATGATAGTGCAAAGGAACAAAGTGATCATCTTTAATTCATTTCTTACAGATTATGGACTTTCTAGAATTGAACTAGCAGCGAGAGAAGAAACCAGATAGATATAAAATGTAACATTCCATACCTTAGGGTTTGTAATCCCCACCAAAGGCAATAAAGGTACTTGTTGATGAAATTTGCGACAAGGACTTCATTGGTTAACGCAGACTCAAAAATTCCATAATTGAAATTCACAGGATCACACATTTTATAAACATTCGTGTTATTAGCCCAGGTCTGATGCTCGGGTTGGCTTAAGGAGTCACAATAAAAAAACTCAGGATTGCATAATGGTGTATTCATAGAGCCATTTTCCAACTCACATTGTGACTTCCAACAAGTGATCTGCCGTTTGATTGAAAGAAAATACCATGAAGCTCCTAAAACCTGCAAATTGCAATAAAATCATCCCATAGCAAACTCTTCTCGTGTAAAGGAACAAACACAAAAGTACTGGCTTCACCATTATTAGTTTAGTTTTGAAGATTGATTATTACACGACTAGTAGTAAGGAAAAGCAATGAAGTTACTTACATGACTGGCAATCATGTAAAGCAGAAGATTGTATACAGCTCCAGCCCAAGCTCTCTTTGCAACAAAACCAGTAGTTGTAATGACTTGATAACTTAAAGGAAATATGTGATATAGCCTTATTATATAGAGGAGCAGAACAACAAATGCAAGTACATCATATTTATCTTCACCGATTATGTTCTTGATTTTTGGTATGACTAACCAAATAAAAATCTGCAGAAATGAAAGGGATATGCCAAGCAGCACTCAGCTCCAAGAAAAGAAGATAAAACCTCAAGGAAATACAGAGATATGCAGCATGCTCAAAGCATAGCACAGAAAATATATTAAACAAGTTAGAATTTTCTTGTTGAAATTATCATTGGGATAGAACTGCTGATTTATGCAGACACCAAATACAAGGTGACTGAGATACACATACTCAAAGTATATCACATGTCTAAAGAAGATCTATTAAACAAGTTGGAATTATCTTGCTGAAATAATCATTCTAATAGAACTATCAATTTATGAGGACACTACCGGTAACTAGAACAGGTCTTTCAATCTATATATCATGTTGGGAAGTTAGAAATCAATGCATGTACTCCGTTGCTATTTCCTAAGAAGTCCAAACTTCTATCTTTTGCATATCACCAACTCGCAACTTCAGAGAACAAGAGAAAACCTGTGGTACTGGCAGGGCAGCTGCAACATCTATAGAGAAATCAGACTTCAAATACCTCATTGCTATCATCTCACGATCCATCACAAGCTCTCCACGTCCAAATACTCTTGAGCTTGGAGCAATATATGCAGTCCTGAACTTTATAGCTGTGTTCAGTAGGTAGAATACGTCAGCAAGAGTTCGGAAGAAGGTAATGGTGATGCTCAGATTTTTATCCAGTTTAATGCATATGGCACCGCTCTTATCGATCATATGCAAATAGAAGAACATAGGATCTATAATCAGCGAAATCAAACATGAGACGAGGAAGACATAATTCCATTTCAATATGATGTTGCTTCCTGGATCAAGAATCTTCTTCCTCCAAGGATCGTGATCCTCTGAAAAGACTTCACAACCCAGAGAGTTCCCAGTACCAACTCCACTGGCAACTATTCGTCCAGGTCTTGAGCCATGGTGCTTTGGTTTGGTTGCTTTCTGCTTCTCATAGGGGGAGAATCTACAAGTCCAAACAGCATATAATAAGAATCGATGAACAAAAAGATGGATCCTTGCTAGAAATTGGCCTCTTTTCACAGAACTATGAAATGAACAGTAAAGTAAACACCAACTGCAAACAACTATTTTTAGTTTATGTTATTTTCTAAATTTGTTAGTTTGAGACAGCACTAGTTTCTAGAATTTAAAAGATATTTCTATCCATATCCAAGCATGAGAAGTGCTATGGTCAACCGAAATCTTATAAAATCTACAACGTGAACCAAAGAAGATTGACGATGATGCCTTTAGGTGCACTCTAGCAATTCATTGAGCTAGCAAAGTCAAGATGAAAGTCCCAACAGCAATAAAATATAAAGAGAGGGTTTTTGCTCAATCTTTTACTCAGACCTTCAAGAAAGGGGGCCATTTTGGGGTATTCGAACTCACCTCACGACTTCATCCCTACTGAAATCCATCTTCTGACATCGTTCTCTCTCCTCCAACAAAGGACAGCTTTATGTCTGATGCCGTTCATGACGCTGGCTAGTGCAGAACATGGCTGATACCTCAACTGATGTCCCACGCCATCGGAAACCTTCTCACAGACAGCGCTGAGACAAGCGTGAAGCAGAAGCCAAGCGGGGGAGCGAGACCAAAGGCGGTTCCTTATCCATCAAGGAGGCTTACAGAAGCAGCAAAATGCGTTTTTCTCATCTTCCGGGCATCGGATTCTTCGGAAGATGAAGGAGAAATTTGCGGGGGTCGAAGGTTCTCCAGACGAAAAGGAGAAGGGAACGAAGAAGAAAGCTTGAAAGGCCGAAGCTTCGAAAGGAAGCGGAACGAAAGAAACGTGGACGAACGAAAGAGAAAAAAAAAAAAACCAGCGGAATGCGGCCGCATGTTATCGGATCGGGTTCCGGATTCAAGGCCGGATTGTGCGTAAAGATTCAGAAATAAATAAGAATAAGATGCCGGTGGTGGAATCGGGGTCGGAGTCTCTTCAGACCCAAACCCGTATCGATCCACCCACTAATTTTGTTATTCTGTTCCTTTAAAAACAAAATAATAAAAATAAGAATAACGGTTGCACCGAACCCTTCCAGAAGAAGTATGATAAAATATTTTAAGCAATTCTTTTATTTAATATTTAACGCTACTCCTTAGCATTTTAAATAAAAATTAATTTAAAAATTAAAAAGTATAGAATTAATTTAATACCTTCCGATAAAATTTAATTTCTTTAATCATAAGAGTATATATCTATAATAAAGATATAAATATATTTATTTATACAAATATTTTAACATATATAAATTACATATTAATAATGATAAGAGTATGATCTCTCTAGGTAGTACTAATTAAAAATAAAAATAAAAATTTATCAATATATAAAGTGTCGAGCGTGTGCTTTTTTATTATAATAATTTGGGATTCAATATTCCTGAGTTGAAAAAAAAAAGATTTTACTTGTCACTATTTATCATCCTCTGTTATATTTACATTCTGATTTCTGAGAAGGCAAAAGTGAGCAGCTTCAGCTTGCCATCAATAAATGTGTTGTTTAAAAATCCAAAACCCACTCAATTCTCCTTTCAAAAGAAATCCCCCCTGTGAGTGCCAACTCATGGTGTGATGGCATCCTGCTCGCCAAGCTGGCCTCCCTTGCTGTCTTTCCCTGTCTTCTTGGCCCCATCATCGGCAAAGCCAGCAAAGCAGGCAGAAGCCCAGGTGGGACTAATCGGCTTTGCAGGAAAAGCTTCTTCTGCAGTCGTTGCTGCTGTTCTCATTCTTTTTCCCTCGACTGCAATGCCGAATCAAACCTGGAAATGGTAAACTAATCGCGGATAAGTCAACAGCCGCTTCTTGCTTTCTTCACGACCCCAGAAGAGCCCAAGAACTCGAGCTCTGGGGGAAAAACAAAAGAGAGCCTTCCTTTCTTTCCTTCTTCGGATGATGACGACGACGACGACGACGACGATGATGATAATGATGATGACGGTGGTGGTGGTGGTGTTGGTGTTGGTGGTGGTGGTGATCTTTTCACTGCAGCAGCAGGAGCTGCTGCTGCTAGCTGGAGCTGGTTTTGGATAAGGGTTCACCAAATCTAATGCATGCCACAATCATGGCGGAGATCTTGTTCATATCTACGAATCGCCGGCCCACCAATTGACTTGCCACACGGCGGACGAGATCAAATCTACGACGACCGCACCGCCCATCCTTCACCACTTTCCTCATTGTTTCAGACCACAGCAGTTGAACCCTCAAAATCCCCAGCAAATCCAACACGCCCTCTCTTTCTTCAGTTTAATTTCCATGGTCGTTCGTTGGACGCTCAAAATCAACGACCGCTGCTCCTAAATTTCTCAAGTCCAAGTCAAAGAACTCGTACGCACAAAGCTACGTCCGTCGGCAAGCGGCAGCAGCAAAGAAATGATGCACTCGGCTAACTAATTAGCCATCCCTAAACTTTATTCTCTCCTCGATCCCCCCCACCTTGCGAGGAGTCGTCTTCTTCCTCACTTCCCATCAAAACAAAACAAAACAAAAGAAAACACTCCTCTCTCCATCGCTCTCTTTAATTTTTTGTCCCACGGTATCAATTACCAGACAAAGTTGGGCGCATTTAATTATGTGCTTTTTACCTGTGCTTCATGGATAGGAAAAAGAGAGGGTTAATTGCTGGCTAAGCCATGTGCAGTGCAGACAATACTTGTGCACTTGTTAGGTATAATATGTATCTGCTTTTTTATTTTTATCCTCTTCAGTTCTTAGCCTTGTGCTTGTTTGCTTGCTGCCTTCCTTCCTCTACTCTCCAGATTTCTTTACCCTCCTTTTTTCCCACAATTTTTATGCATATTTATAAGTGATTCATACCATGCTAAAAAAGATATTTAACTTTACATCTCAAAAAATATGAATAATTAATTGTGTTTTAATTAATGATGAAGCCTAAGATACATGGGCCCACTGACAACTCCTCCCCTCCATCCCCTAATGCATGGCTGCAATTATACTACATTATCCAAAATCTCACGTCCTAATCCTCAAATCTGGAGTTTGGTGTGCTGGAAACCATATTATGTTTATTAACTAATCCCTTATCTCTTCCTCCATCCCTCCCTCCCTTATTCTCATTCTCCTCACACCTTCTTCCTCATCTCAATGCGGTAGTAAGTAGACACGGGACACAAAACTAGGTCTTAATTAATCCCTTTCTCCTGGACCACCCTCCACACTAATTATTAATCAACTCCCCTAATTAATTAGGTAGGATTATCCGGTTGATTAATCAATGTCACCCTGCCCCCACCACCCCTTGATTTTTTTTATTTTCGCCCAATGACGACGCGGGTACTCTGGCGGGTGGGCCTCGCTCGTCGTCCTCGAGCATGTCAAGCTACAGCCGACGCCGCGGGGGATGCGTACCCAGCTAGGCGCGGCTTCGGATAAAGTGGGGCCCGAAGGGTCGACGAGTCGGACGGGGTGGGTCAGCGACGCGGGTGGAATCGTGGGGTGGGGGTTGGAGATGGGCGACCGACGCGGTCAAGGGCGCACGACAGGGTTACCCACCACGCGGAGCTTCCGCCGTGGCGGCTTCCTGTAGGCCGGGAAGCTGGGCCAGTCCTACGTGGGCAAACGCGGACGCCGTCTTCGCCGCCGCGTCTCGACACGTCGCGGAGCTCCCGAGCTCAAAATTTCGATGACCTTTTCTTTTAATTTTTTTTTTGCAGTATCGAGTCCAAAAATTGGATGCTTATCGCCGGAAGTTTTTGATGATAAAAAGAAGAGAAGGGAGAAAAAAAACAAACACGAACAAAAGGTTGATTTAAATGAGGCATCGATGTCACGGCGAGCACATGACCCATCCATCCATCCTCATTAAACTACGTCGTCAACCGGGATTCTTTTTTAATTAGTCCAAGGATAAATAATATATATATATATATAAACCTCCGTTTTAATTTCTTGTATCCCCTATCCATTATCCAACTCCGTGTTGCCGTCCCCTCCCCTCCCGTTCCACCGCCGCTCCTCCCATCAAACTCCAACTCGAGGAAGGCCGAGGAAGCAAGAAAGAGGCGGATTCCACCGCGCTTATCCTCACCGGACCGGTTCTCCGATCCCTATAAAACCTGGCTTACGCCCACCCAATGCGTCGTCCTTCTTCCTCCTCCTCCTCCCGTCTCCTTCCTCCTCTGTGACGCCCTGCGGTAGCAGCCGCCGCCGCCTGCTCTCTCTCTGCCGCTGTGACTTGGACTCTTGATCCTGACCCCTCCGCTCCCTGCCTTGGGTTGGGTTCCTGGTTCCTTCTGGCGATGCCCTCGTTCTCGTCGGCCAACCTCCTCGAGCTGGCCGCCGGCGACGACGCTGACTTCGCCGCCTCCCCGCGCCGCCCGGCCGTCCTGCCGCGCCTCATGGCCGACGTAGCCGCGGCTGCCGGCGAAGACGACGCTGCCCCCGCCTCCCCGGTGCACCGGGAGCGGCGGATCATCGTGACGCACCGCCTCCCGATCCGCGCCACCCCCGATCCCTCCGCCGGCGGCGGCCTCGCCTTCTCCTGGGACCGCGACGCGCTGGCGCTCCAGCTCCGCACCGGACTGCCTCCCGCCGCCGAGGTCGTGCACGTCGGTACCCTCGCCACCCCCGTCGACCCCGCGCACCACGCCGCCATCTCGTGGACCCTCTACGAGCGGTTCAGATGCCTCCCTGTGTTTATCCCGGCTGAACTCCACCGTCGCTTCTACCATGGCTTCTGTAAGCACTATCTTTGGCCCCTCTTCCACTATCTCCTACCCCTCACCCCGTCCGCCCTCGGTGGTCTCCCCTTTGACCGCTCCCTGTGGCTTTCCTATCTCTCCGCCATCAAGCTCTTTGCTGACCGCCTCACGGAGCTCCTCAACCCCGATGATGATGTCGTGTGGATCCATGACTACCACCTCCTTGCCCTCCCGACCTTCCTCCGGAGGCGTTCCCCGCGCGTCAAGTTGGGATTTTTTCTTCATTCTCCCTTCCCTACGTCCGAGATCTTCCGGACCATTCCTGTCCGCGATGAGCTCCTCCGCGCCCTCCTCAATGCTGATCTTGTTGGCTTCCATACCTTTGATTATGCTCGCCACTTCCTCTCCTCCTGCTCCCGGTTACTTGGCCTTGATTACCAGTCCAAGAGAGGCTATATTGGCATCGAATACTATGGAAGGACCGTCACCGTTAAGATCCTCCCCGTTGGAATTGACATGGGACAACTCAAATCGGTGATATCTTCCCCAGAGACCACTGCCAAAATCCAGGAGCTTGTAGCGCAGTATAAAGATAGGATCTTACTGCTGGGAGTGGACGACGTCGATCTCTTCAAAGGCATCGGAATGAAGTTGCTCGCGATGGAGCAGCTACTGGAGGAGCACCCCCAGTCGAGAGGGCGTGCTGTGATGGTCCAGATTGCTAATCCAGCGAGGAGCGAGGGGAAGGATGTGCAGGAGGTTCGCGATGAGATAGGGTCGATCTCAAGGAGAATTAACGAACGTTTTGGAAGACCTGGATATGAGCCCGTCGTATTGATCAACGGCACTGTATCGACCTACGAGAAGGCTGCCTTTTATGCAATAGCCGAATGCTGTGTGGTGAATCCAGTTAGGGATGGGATGAATTTGATTCCATATGAATACACAGTCTACCGCCAACAGAGCCCAGCATTGCCAGATGCTTCAAAGAAAAGTATGATTGTGGTGTCGGAGTTCATTGGCTGCTCACCATCTCTCAGTGGTGCTATTCGAGTTAACCCATGGAATGTGAGTGCTGTGGCAGAAGCAATAAATTTGGCCATCACAATGCCAGAGACTGAGAAGCAACTGCGACATGAGAAGCATTACAAGTATGTCAGCTCCCATGATGTTGCATATTGGGCGAAGTCCTTTGATCAGGACCTGCAACGGGCTTCTAAGGATCATTTTCTAAGAAGGTGTTGGGGGATAGGGTTCGGAATGAGCTTCCGAGTTGTCGCCCTTGCTCCAAGTTTTAGGAAGCTGTCGGTTGAGCATATTGTCTCAGCATACCAGAGGACGAATAGTAGGCTTATCTTACTTGATTATGATGGGACAATGATGCCGCAATCAACTATTGACAAAAAGCCAAGCAGTGAAGTTATTTCAGTGCTAAATGGATTATGCAGCGACCCAAAAAATGCTGTTTTTTTGGTCAGTGGTAGAGGGAAAGATGAGCTGAGCAAATGGTTTTCTCCATGTGAGAAGCTGGGGATCTCTGCTGAGCATGGATACTTCACAAGGTAATCATTTTTCATCGAAATCACAATTTCTTATTACTTCATTGCATTGTCAGCAATGGTATTTCCTTTGGAAATATCATGAAAAAAATTGGTCAGGGAGTAGTACATCTTACCTACTAATATAAGGAAAAATGTTCCACATATAATCATGGAATGTGCATAAAATTGTTTGGACAAGTTATCATCTTTCTATCCTGATAGAGTATATGCCCATTCTATTATACAAATTGCAAGGATTAGTCTCTTTGTTTGCAGAGAGAAGGTAGGTAGCATGCATTGACCATCCTCATCAGAACCCATAGTGCCATGTGGATCAGGTTGCCTTTAATGTTGCACACATCAATTCAGCACTGAACAGTGCGAAGGCATCATATAACATAAGATGATGTAGATCATATTGATAGCTTCTTGGAAGTAAAGGAACATGGAGATGCATTCATTGCAAACTTTCTCAAAATTAATAGTATATTACATCATCTACAAGTTTCTACTCATAGAGGCATCCAGAAGATGAAGTTTCACTTCACAGTTAAGATTTACCAAGGCCAGTGTGAATGTTTCTATAGTTTTTTTGATATTTAACTTGTAATGATAAACCGGAACAAAAATAGCATCTGAGACTATGGATTAATTTGTAAACATATACCTGCATTCATTTCAAACGGAAGAAGAGCTGATATATTATATTTGTTGTCTTGTATTTTAGGTGGAGCAAGGATGCTTCATGGGAGTCCTGCATGTTGGCTGCAGATTTTAATTGGAAAAAGATTGCAGAACCTGTAATGAGACTTTACATGGAAGCAACAGATGGATCCTCTATAGAAAATAAAGAAAGCGGACTAGTGTGGCATCATCAAGAGGCTGATCCAGATTTTGGGTCATGGCAAGCAAAAGAGCTCCTTGATCACCTGGAGAACGTGCTTGCCAATGAACCTGTGGTGGTGAAAAGAGGCCAACATATCGTAGAAGTGAACCCTCAGGTATGAAGAGGATATGGCTTTCTCCATCGCCTTTACTTAATTTTTTTTGCTTCAGTTATGGACAAAAAAAGAGAGCTTTCAATGCTATATTCATGACCATCGTGATAAAACGAACTTAGCTTTCAAAATAAAGGTGCATGGATTAGGATTGACTTTTATGCAGAATATTCGCCTACCTCTCATATGGCTACACAGTCTCTGCGGCGTGTAATATTGTCCCCACAGATCTGACTAGAGTTTGTTTAAAAACAAATTCTGGAAATTTGCATGGTCTTGTATGGTGGCCGACTTGAGTTGCTAGCTAAGTCTTTTTTTATGACTACTTTTCCTTCCGAGTTTTGTTCAGGTTTGACAAGTCCTCTATATATATATATATGTAGGGGATAAGCAAAGGACTGGTTGTGGAAAATCTCATGGCAACCCTGTTGAGCACTAGAAAGGCGCCTGACTTTGTACTCTGCATAGGCGATGATCGGTCAGACGAAGACATGTTTGAGAGCATAAGCGGCTACACGAATAATCCATCAGTACCGGCAATCGGGGAAGTCTTTGCATGCACAGTTGGCCAAAAACCAAGCAAGGCCAAGTATTATCTCGACGACACAGTTGACGTCGTTAAAATGCTTCAAGGCCTGGCCAATGCATCGTCAGCACAACCAACCAGACCTGTACAGCTTCAAGTCTCATTTGAAGGTTCACTATAAGAGAACGCCTGCTGACTTGACCATTCCTTCCTATAACAATCCAACCTTCAGTGACGGTTGCTCTGAATCGGCCCGTATCTGAGCACATTATTGCAGATGGATGCAGAAAGCTCAACTGGAATGTCAGGTGGGATGGATGTCTCGGATTTCTCAGCAAGGTCAAACTCGTCATACTGATATATCATACTGATAGCTAAAGACGTAGCAGGATTTAAATCCAGAAAAAGTTCTCCCTAGATGTAAATATATTATAAAGTTTTTTTGTTCTTTACTTCTGTTCTTCCCTGTAGATGATCACAGAAATATCATGTCACACTATGTTCATCCGGTATATATGGATATATAATTTTACATACAATAATGCCGGTACTTTGGAATGACAAGGACTTCTGGATGATGGTCCTCTGGGTTATCTCGAAGCATTTTAAGTTCAAGCAACCATGGATGATTGGATGAGCTAAGGGGGCTGACAGTCACATGTTCGTCGGTCAATGAGGAAAGATTGCTTCTACAAATTGTCTTGCCTGCTTGGTTTGATTTGACTTTTTGGCAGCAGCTGAGAACTGAATCTGAACATGGAAATTTTCTTTTATGAAGATGTAGTTTTATCAAAATCTTTTTATTTCAGGCGGGTGGCAAAAAAGTCCAGCTCGGATGATCGACTTGTGACAGAGAAAGATATTTAAAGTACTCCGACTGCACCACAATAATGAGTGGATTAGGTTCTCAAAATACCATACGTTTTGATGTAATAGTTGCTCTTACTTGCCAAATACTCGTACCACTTTGGCGGAATGATTCCCCTCCAAGCCAGAAGATTAGGATAATGATATGGGAGAATGATTCCTCACCTATTTAAAGAGCATTTTTCTTCCTTTTTTCTTTATTTTTAAAGTTGAGTACTTTTCTTCCTATAAATCCAAATTGGAAGTAGGACCGATTGATTAAGAAGCGAGCGTGTATGAATTGGCTCCTCCTGATTAGTGTTCTTCAAAAAAGAAACCTGTAGGCTCTCTTTCCAACATGGTTTGAACGATTCAATTTCCAAGCCACGCAAATGTCGTCAAGAATGTGATGCCATTTTTTACTCTTTTTTTTTCTTTTACCTTCTATTGAGAATAATTTATATGTTTCATGGGTCGTTGGGTTGGTGGGGAAGAACAACCACTGAATGCGGGAGAAGAGGAAGCATAATTACACTGCAAGCTCCTCTTATTTTTTTTAAAATTACTCCTTATAATTAAAAATAATAATAAATAAAATTTCTTCACAATCTGACTATAATTTTAAAATATAAAAGAAAATATACTTACCTTATATATATATATGAAAATAAAAAATTATTAGCATGTCCAGAGACGATGATAGTTGGAGGTGTCGTCAAGGTTTGACCCTTGTTTTTTTCACACTTTTGAAGCATTGATACGTGTATTATATATAGGAGGTACGTGTATGTATAAGGGCAGGGTAATAAAAAAGGCTGAGAGTGATGCGTGGGAGCCAGGTGAAGTGAATTGGAGAGGAAGGAAATGGATTCCGGAGGGGGAACTGCGACCGTGACATTTATTGCTTGCCGTGCTGCTGCCAATTGCCAAACCACCCTCTCCAGTCTCCAGTCTCCAGTCTCCTAAAAAAGACAAAAATAAAAATGTATGGATCAAACTAGTGATATAAATAATTTTGTTAACTAGATTTATGAGTCTAAGCAACCCACATTATGATTTATATATATATATATATATATATATATACACAAACAGTAGATTGAAATAAACTATCTTTTTCATCGTAATTAATGTGAAATGAATCAAAGTATGCACACATGATGATCTTTATCTCTTTCTCCTGGTCGATGAGGCTCCAACGTGGCCTCGCTTAGATCAGATTGAGTTGCTGTCGGGAGTTTTCAAATCTTCAACTATTTAGGTCAACGTCAACGGCCGACTCTTCTCCTCCTCCTCATCTCCTCGGTTGTCAGCGATAATTAATTTTTAAACCCCGTCGCCCATCCCCGTACCTGCCACTTGGATAAAACGTGAGGGCATGCAACTCTTAAAAAAATCTCTTCTTCTTCTTCTTCTTCCACCCTTTGACTTTGACTCACTTTTCCTCCTTTTTCTTTTAATAGTCGCCTGCACTTCGCTCTTACTTCACTCGTGTTTATCCATAACTAAAAAAAGGCTCCTGGATTTTTTTTAAAAAAAATACAAAACCTTTACTCTTAATTTTAAAAGTTAGAAAATAACGACTTTTTTATATCACATTTATCAAATTAATATACAGATGATAAACTAGCTGCCACATCAATACATCAGACTATCAAATAAAGATGAGATAAAGAGGGTTATATCAAAAACAATTTATTTACTAAAATCCCAATCAGCCATCGTATGATCTCTTTAAGTGCCCCATGCTTCAGATTGGACTGATTCCCACCTTGATGATTCAAGTCAAGTGCTCGCTCCACTTGGCATCTTCTGTCTGAGGCTTATCCTATATCCATTGCTTAATCTAGCAGTTTCCGACGTCTGATTGGGGGGCACCCTTTTCGTTCTCTTTCACAACATTGCTGACCAGAGTTGGTAACAACCAGCGATAGGCTGAGATGACAAGGTTCAGAGAGGATACAGCTCTTACTCCTTAATGCATAGATGAAGTCGCCCACCATGAGCAGAAAAGTCCACTGCAAATGGGGTCTCTGCAGCAGGACTCCAAATCATGAACAATGCCTGATCCGAAAGCCTAGCTGGGGATGCCCTATCTTTGAGGTTGTCCCAGTGACATGTTGAGAGAGAGAGAGAGAGAGAGGCCTGCGAATGATTAGGGCACAAGTAATGCAGTGAAACTAAAACTACAGCTAGAAAACCAGCCAGGCTGGCATCTGGCAGATGGTGAGATGGCATGCATCATGCATGACATGCTAAAATGCCTATAATGTCAGAGGGCACAAGTTGGTAGCATCAAGTTGCTCAAAGTGTCGCTCTCACTTTGGAATAGCAAAGTAGATATATTTTCTTTTCAAAAAGGAAAAAAAAAAGTGTTGCTTACATCAAGTGCAAGTTGATCATCAGGCTCTACAAGATACAGAGAGAAAGGAACAAAAAAAAAAGGTTCTGGAGGCTGCTTTGCATTCTTCCAAGAGTGGTGGTGGTGAGCTAGTGGAAAAAGAAGCCTGTGAGGCCACCCCAATATCCACCAAGCTGAATTGGAAATAGGTTGATCTGTTTAGTCAATATATGAAACAAGAATTGTGCGCGGTAGTGACTAGTGTTTAGTTGTGGAGTCATCTCACCTGGGCTAGAATTCCCTTTCCGGTCTGTCCCTCGATGACCAATCCTGCGGTGAGGCCGATCATTGCCAGTGTTCCATTTATCACTTCAGCTTGGCGTCGCCGCTGAAAATTTACAACATTTGTCAGATTGTAGGTTTGTGAGGGAGAAAGATTGACATTGAATTGTTTCGATGAACCATGTTCAGTGAACAACACATTGCTGAATCAAATGACTGGGTTAAAGAGTGTACAAAAAGAGTTTATGGTCTTATAGCAATTTCAGTTACCTACTTCAACAAAAGAGCACACCTTATATGAAGCTAGCTAGCTATAGAGGATTAGCCTTATTTTGGTTACCATTGTCCCAAGGCTGCTCAGCTTCTGTGGTCGGTTGTACTGAACCTAGAATGAAAATGAAAGGGTAGGGAGGACACACTTTGGATCAGAATGAAATGCAAAAGCATCAACTAATATTGATTGCTTGCAGCTGCATCTTCTGTTCTCATCTAAGTTTATAGTGATCCATTTTTGTTGAGTTCAAGCACTATATTGTCTAATATCTTGAACTGGAGAGAGAGACATGGTGGGATCTCTTATTACTACATCCCTCAACCAGGTATGGTAATCCCTCCTTCAACACAGGAAGACTACAACAGTTGAGGAAGGTGACCTTCTAACTATTTATCGAAGAATGTAGGATTTTGCTACTCTGGCACAACCTCAAGATATATGAAAAAATGTGCAGTGGTCCTAAAACTGTACAGGTTTCATGGTTATCTCCAAATTACAACAAATATATCCTGAAAATTTCCTACAACTCTGTTGATCACGAAAACAGTTAAGAAGGTGAAACTTCCCAGCATTGACAAGAAGATGGATTGTCACTGTTAATCTTGTAAAGTTTCTCTGTTTTGTGGGTTGGCTTTGATACAGAAGCTTCAGAGAAAAGAGAAAGCAGCCGCATGTTTCACAACAAGGTCTTCACTAAATGATAGCTCAAGCAAGCAGACCTGTTTTTCTAGATTAGCAGATGATTGGTTAAGTGGTTATGATAGTTATTTCAAGATAGTTATTTTTGGTAGTTAAGAATTCCATGCTTCGTTTATGTTTTATCTGCTCAAGAGTGCCACTGTAATTATCGTTTATGTTTTATCTGCTCAAGAGTGCCACTGTAATCACGTGTAATTTCACCAACTAAATTGAATGTTACAGTAATTTCGCCTGCTAAGTTGAATGTTAAACTGAGGGCCACCGAGGGATTTCTTCTGCAGACATTCAACTTACCTTCCAGGCACCTGACTTACCCTCTAGTTGCTCAGCTCTCCCTAGAAGGAAACTCAAATTTCATTAAGCACAGAGCCAAAATTCCATTGACTCACTTGGAGCATTATCAAAGCAAACTATATGATATTTATCCTCAATTCCATGCATAGTCTGTATGTTTCTTAAAGTTCTTGGCCCTTATACTAGGTGAGCTCTAGAAACAGTTTATTCATGCATTCAAATTAACAAATGACATGATCAAAGTTAGTTTCACCAATTATTATAAATACATATTCTCAACTCCATGCATAGTCTGTATGTTTCTTAAAGTTCTTGGCCCTTATACTAGGTGAGCTCTAGAAACAGTTTATTCATGCATTCAAATTAACAAATGACATGATCAAAGTTAGTTTCACCAATTATTATAAATACATAGATGGAGTAAAATGTATTCCATGTGGTATTCAAAAGAGTAACTTAGGAAACAAAAAACAATTTTAACTAACAAAAGCAGGAAAGCTACTGCATTGCGACAATCACTGTGCATATAGTTGTACTCATCAATCATTCATTTCCAATTACTAGTAGTTATCTGTATTCAAGATAAGAAAAAACTTTACTTACTTTGAGTTTTTCTTTAGCCCGAATTTGTTGCATTTGTTTGGCAGCTAACTGTTTGGCTTCTACTGGATCAACCATTATGATCTCTTTCCTTGAACTTCCTCTGCCTTGAGATGCCTTCATGTGTAAGTAAAACATGTCAGTCTTAATATCTTACAGATGTAAAGAAGGAACAGTAAAGGCAGCAAAGCCACCATTGTAAAAGATAGACCAAAATGTTAAACCTACAAACTCATTATTAAACGCATGCATAAATAGATGTAAATATACATTTGCAAACATAAAGTGAACTAGGCATATATTTTGACAATGACACTTTGCAGGAAGGAACAAGAATTGGTTAGAGCAAAGCAATAATTGTTGATTTTGAACTATGAACCTGGATGAGCAGTCCAGATTTTGTATCTGAATTCATGATCTTTCTGTGTCAGATAGGTTATACCATGATATCTAAAATAACAAAATCAGGCATCAAATACCTAAAACTTTTTGGTTATTAAAAGTAAATAAATAAAAAATAAGAAAAATGAACATTAAACACTTCTCTAGGAGCTAATTAAGAAAACGTTCAAAGTAAAAACTATTATACAGAAATAATAATTTCAGGGAAAAATTAATTTCTTCATGCCACTGTCAACAGCACTCCTCATGCATTGAGATCAAATGTCTTCCTAACGTAATCCAGAAAGCTCATATTCCAACCATCGTGCAAACCACATTGCATGGCTATAGTTGGCATAACTTGAATTAGATTATGATTGCGACCTTGTATGATCACTATTTTAGTGAACAGAAAAAATGGAGCTTTGTTGGCACTTACGAATCATGTTGAGACGTTTATATATCATCTAGAACATTCATTTTACTTTCATCTCAGTTAAGAAAATTGCATAGCAGAGCAAAATATTTGTATATATCTCAAACTTATGAAAGATAATAGCCCACCAAAAAGATATCGAAGTCAATAAAACAACAAATAAGCAAGTTAAACATCTAAATGCAAATATCTGTGTTAAAAGAATTGAGTTTCAATATTTTATTCACTGTAGGCTTCAAGATCAATAGAGCATGCAAGTAACTAAAACCAAAATCACCTATCCTTCAGGAGTCAATCATAAATTAATTTTTTATAATCCTAACTAAACTCTGTTACAATTAATAAAATAGAAATAACTGGATAATGAGCTTTCTTAGAATATAGATGTTCTATCTAGTCCAAGAAATACCAAGTGAATTGAGATAGAAGAAATAAGATTGAAGTATAAGCAACATGCTTAGATGCTTGGAGCATACATCTGAATTTGCAAAAGCCAGTAACTTCTGTTTACTCCTTATCCACAATGCAGTGCTTGCCCGTTGTCTACTTTGCATACTCTGGCTAGAAGAAAAGGAAATGAGCATATAGGTTAGAGTCACAATTCAGAACAGGAGATGCATATAAATTCATGATAAGTTTAGAATGGGCCAGCAGGAAAAAAGAAAAAGAGTTCATAAACTTGAATATATTTGAGAAAGTTAAAACCTACACTCCTGGAATTGCACAAACTCAGCTAATGTTAACATTGTTTTCGGCTACTTATTCATCAAATTAGTAAATCTATGCAATCATAGGCAAAAAACAAGATCCGAAAGGTAAAGACAAAGTAGCTTCCCTCTTTCTGCAACAACACATACGCTTTGAACCAAAAGGAAACTATAAATAGAGACAATAGATGGAAACTGTATGCATGATTATTCTTAAAGAGAGATCCACATAAAAGGGAGCTCCACGTGGGATTTTGAAGTGTAGGAAATTGGAAGAACATGAAAAGATTAGACTGTGAAGTACTCCCATCTCCCTAAGAAATCAGTTGTCCCCACAAAGGCATAAACGCAAAGAGGGAAGGGGACTGTATAATCTTAAACGACGAAATTTCTTTTTCCATTGATTTCAACATCCAAATCTCCCTAGAAATCCTTAGTTCTATGAAAAACCATTTCTGGACTAGAGGACAACCCTAAACCCCAGCTCAAAAATCTCATCTAGGAATGCCCGTCGACCGAAAAATCCGACCTTTGGGCTCAATGTCATGTGCAGATTGCATCCGAGTACCAAGAACAGCGAAGGGGGAAGAGGTATGGATCCTTCACCTGAGGGATGCACGGGGAACGAAGAGGGCGGAGGTGGGCGGCAGAGCCGCCAGCGATAGCATCTTTCTCCCTGGGAGTGGATGCGGGTGCGGATGCGGATATGATCCTGATTTCGACAAAATTGTGGCTCTCCTTGTATATACGACACAATCGAAGGCCGTCTCCACAAGGACAATACAAATTGACGGACCACATCATCCATTTCGAGTGCGCTTCCAATCCATTCCTCACTGTACTTAGGCAACTCGAAAAAAAAAATTAATCAAATGCAACCCGCCCCATGAATTTGAGGATGAGTTTAATCAGAATTTTTCTAGAATTCATTGATGTCAAATCCGATAAAAAAATATCAAAATTTATATTAATTAATTAGATCATGAACTGACCCGGTCCGAACGATTCGGACGGTTTCGGGTGAACCGCGAGACTTGGCCGAATCAGATCGAACCGGTTCGGTTCTTTTAAGATAGTAAAATATTTGTTTGTCCATGCCCTTAGCGAAGAGGATTAAATAAAATTCAAATGGGTAGATTTGGAAATTGGCTTGAAGACTTCTTCCCCCTTCGTTTTTTTTTTTCCTCTCATCTCAACTCAATCTCCCTTACGCTGTCCTCCGATCGCCGGCCGCTTCACCCACCCGCCCTCTTCCGCTCAGAGCCATTTCTCCGTCCATCGGCGAATTGCATCACAGGAGCATCCTGAAGGCCGAACGAGGCTCAGGTTCCGCAGAATACTATTACTGCTCAGGAGCAACAGGCACAGCGCAGGAGCGCACTGGTAAGTTTTTTTTTCCCTCATGTTCTTTTCCAGGGATTGTTTTTCTATCTTTTGTTTTTGGTTCAATCCTTAGCAAACATGGAAAAAGGTTATGGGGGAACCGGGATAGGCATGAAGGAAATAGGTTTAATTGATTGACCTTGTAGAATTAACGAACTGAATTCTTCACAATCTGTTTCTTATGCGTGAATGGTCTTCCAATCTCTCTTCATCTTGTTAGTCCTATTTTTCCTTCCTGGGTTTTTATCTAATAGCGCGTAATTCTGCCTTCGTCTTCTTAGCCATTGTTTTTTTTTTCGGCAATAATTTTTTTCACCTGTTAGACCTAGATCTTTTTTTTAATCGACCCGAGGACTCCATTCACACAATCCCTTTTCACTTGAGGCATTGATGACAGGAGTACTCTCCCTCTTTCCCTCTGTCTCCTTCAGAGTCCGTCCTTAGCAGGATTTCCATAGTTAAAACCTACACAATTGATCCTATTTCTGAGATCTGGTTGTTGTTCTTGTTGTCGGTTCCTTTATGTGATCTACTATTCATGGGTAGTCTTTTAAATTGGTTCATTGGCACGAAGACATATTTATTAGGTTTTCATTAAATAATTATCAGTATATTGTGTTCCTTTAAATATTATCAATGCCCTGTTTCACTCAAGCACGCCAGGGCACTTCGGATCTCATAGCACTTTTCACAACACTGATTGTATTTCCCATTTGGAGCCAAAAGGGGGATTTTATTTAGGAATGCAGTTAGATACAGATTTATTAGTATTGAAAATAATAAGATTTTGATTGCATACCACGTGCTAAGAATGATGACCAGACCCTTCAATGTTTTTATTTGTCAACATGTTTTCTTAAGTGTCTTTAATTGTACGTATAAGATAAAAAGGAGATAGTAAGACATGAAATTGTTTGGATCTTTAGTAGTCAAGGCTACAACTTCCATGCAGGCTCAGTAACTTGTCCATTTCCGTGCATGAGTCCTGCCAGACGCCAAGAATAGATGCTGGAAATCATTCGTAGAAAAAAAAGGATATTTGTTAAATCACATATAAGCAATAGATGCTACGATGTAAGTTTTGAACTGGAGAACTGAAATACGTCCTCATTGAGGACGTTGCAAAAGATGAACTGGCTGAGGGCAGAAATACTCAGGTTTACGGTTGCTTTGACCCATAGCTAACATTTGTTGCTTCTGATCACTGGTTGTTGTCGTCGTATTGGTCTTCTATTTTGTTGGTGCACAAGATTGAGACCTGTATTACTATCAAGATTTAGATTATTCACAGAACACCTTATTTTAGATTATTCAATTATGCAAATTTTGTAGGAGACCCATATTACATTGAAAAATTAACTGGAATATAAGAGTTTTTTCTTGGTTGCAGAAGCATCAGCATGCGGAGGAGACCTGGAATTGCTGGTTTACAAAATGCAGCTGCTGCCCGGGTCTGAGCTCTAACTATAGTCTCTCCTTGCTGTGAAACTTTTGGAACTTGCTTTAATTTAACCCACTGGCTCCTTTCATTAGAAAACTATATACATGTTATTGCTCTCCTATTTCTGTTATGCAGTTTCTTTTTTCTCATTTTTTGGTTTTCTTCATAGTCTTCCTTATAAAACATCTGAATCTATTAGTTCACATTTGGAAAATAGGACAAATATCGGCAGGTTGGTGAAAATGTTGCCAAGATCAGGACAGATCTCATGAAAGAACAGCTTGCAACATTTCGATCTCAACTAGAGGATTTTGCTCGCAAGCATAAGGTAACATATCACAATTTGTTTTCCTGTAGCTCTCTTCATCTTTCTAGTTATTATTCTTAAACTTCACATATAGTTGTGTGCTTGTGCTGAATGTGCTCCGCTTTGAGTACTGCACTGGGGATTGACAATTTATTTGTGGTTACTTGTATTCTTGTAGATTCTTGTAACAACCACGGTAATACTACAATAAATATATATCTTCGGAGACCAGTGTTTCTTGGTTGATAGTTTATATATACACGTAGAGTAATTGTGCAATATAGCTGCTATTTTGATCATTGGCAAAGTCTTGTTTGCTACAATTTACAAGCTTATGTAATTGCAGATATGTCAGTTTCTTCTTTTCTTTATTCTTTTTCTTATGTTGATCTCTACTAGTTTCATATCTGATTTGTATTCTTTGAATGCCGTTGAGATTGATGAATACAATGATTGGTTTTGTTGGATATCTAGCATAATGAAATTAATTTCATCTTCTTGTGACTGTTAGACATCTGTGCTTACTATTGTTAATGAAGTCCATTATTTCTAGGAAGCAACAAGTTTAGTTTGTTAAACTTTAACAATTTACATTCTTTCATGGTGTGCAATCACATAATAAATGATTTTGGTTTGCATGCAGCATGACATTCGCAAAAACCCCGTATTTAGATCACAATTCCATGAGATGTGTGCCAAAGTTGGAGTTGATCCCCTAGCCTCAAACAAGGGGTTTTGGGCTGAGCTGCTAGGGATTGGTGACTTCTACTATGAGCTCGGTGAGTAGTGCGTTTTGATTGTTGCATCCTCAATTATTATGTCATTTCTCTATTCTCATTTAATAATTTTAATAAAACAAGATATGTAGATTTTCTTTAGCCAATGTGCTTAAGTTAGAGTCAACGCATATGTTGATTTTATCTAGCCAATGTGCTTAAGTTAGAATCAATGCATGCATTTGTGCCATTGTCTTCTATGTCATTGCAAAATTTGTTTATATTATTGTATATTTATGATGCATAATCTCATTGGCTTTCTTTTTTCTTTGGAATATTTTTTTTACAATTCTTGTCAGCTGATATAAGATGCTAAACATATTTGTTAAGATGGACTGTTATTTTTTTTCATTTAGGATGTTTTGAGCTATAATTACCTTGAGTACCTTGAGAAACTGCATATCAATTAGCTGAGATGTCTGCTTCCTGTATTAATACTTGTTGTGCATAAGATCCCGTATGAAATCCATCCAGTGTTTATATTTTTAGATCGCCCATGTGTTGCTTTGCTTCTATATATGGTCAGAGGAGGATCTTTTATTTCAAGAAATAGCTTGGTTCAGAAGAAGATCGTTTTCCTCATTATCTAAAACCCAAATTATTTAGCGGTTAGTGAAAATTACTTTGTATTCTTGATTCTTATCAAAGATTGTTTCCAAGGTGCCCACCAACAAAGATGTCTGGCCATGTTATTACGATCTCAACATTCTATATCTTCATTGGCTTTAGATTAGTTATTCAAGACTGTCTTTTCATGGTAGTGTTTTGTTAGCCTCTAAATTTCATTTATGATTTGCTTTACAACATGAACTAAATGGGAAGGCAGGAGTTCAGATTGTAGACGTTTGCTTGTCAACTAGATCTCACAATGGAGGATTAATCAATTTGCAAGAACTTTGTACTCTCCTCTGTCAGAGGCAGAAAGCTGCTCGGGAATCAGTTTCTGAGGATGACTGCCTCCGGGCTATAAGTAAGCTAAAGGTACTGAAATGACGGTTGTTTATAGAACTGTCTCATGTAACACTATTAAAAAGGTTCTTTCATGCATACGTCAGAAGAAAAAAAAGAAGAGATAGAGGTTGTCTCGGCGCAATATCATGTGCACTTGGCAACAGCTTATAACTTTGATTTTGGAACGTGTAATTTAGTTAGAGACGATTTCATGCTCATTTCATGGACTTTCAGGTCCTTGGTAGTGGTTTTGAAGTTATATCAGTTGGCAAGAAAAAGCTTGTTCGTTCGGTTCCTACTGAGTTGAACAAAGATCATAATGAAATACTCGAAGTGGCTCAGGTATGTCCTCTGCTTTATAAGGGTGTCTTTATTTGATAATATTCTTTCTTGAGACACACTTGCATCATTTTTGCCATAGCTTAGGGTTATGAAATAGTATAAAAAGTTTAATCTAATCGATTAACCTAAAAGAAACATTGGCATTTAGATTTAGAGTACAACAGGTGGGTAGAGCCATAAGCTTACAGTAAACTTCTAAAACGATTTTTCATATTTTCTTGGTTTTATGTGCATCTGCTGACAAAACGCATAGTGTTTATTTGCGATTATTTGATCCACTGAACATTAGTGAGCTAGAAACTTAAGCTGCCTCTGTCTCATGATTGCATCCAAAACAATATCTAATTGGAACATCTACTCCTGGAGAAATACAACTGGAAAACTACAGTCTAGGGCCTTATCCTCATCAACTCTGAAATCTAAATTCATAGTTTGCCTTAAATTATCTATGTTCTGTTTTATACCCGAGTCGAGATTTATGCTGCACTCATCAACTTCGTACGAGCTTTTTATCGCAAACCATTTCATCCTTCCAACCACAAAAATAAGCGTACATCATCCTTAGTCTCTATTATTTTGCGCTCATGCAGGCTCAAGGCTACGTGACTATAGAAGAACTTGAGAGAAAGCTATCGTGGTCTTCAGGTCGCGCAATCGATGCTCTTGAGACTCTCCTAAAAGTAAGTTTAGTTTGCAGTTTGCACAGCCAAAATGAGTATAAACGCCACGATTTTGTATTGATCCCTCATGTTGGATATTGCAGGAAGGTCTTGCCATGATTGATGATGGTCATAGAGATGGCAAGCGCCGGTATTGGTTTCCTTGTGTGGCTTCCATTTTTTCGGCTTCTGGACCTGATGGTCTGAGATCTTCTTAACCTCTCATCAGGCCGTGCTCCTATGCTCTTAAAACATGTAACCTACAGGTTTACATTTTGAATTTTCCAATAATGTTAAAGATGATTTATGGAAGATGCAAGCTCATCTATGGTCACCGTCGTGCCTGTTTTGTTTTGCTCGATCAAATGCTTATATTTGAAGGGTTTCCTTTACTTTGAAGCACTGAAACCCCAAAAAAAAATAGCGGCAATTTTGAAGTCATACCATCGAGTGCAGCATCAAACCACCCGCCCTTCTCCACCGCAACCAGGCTCTGCATTTTTTTTTATATTAGAGAAGTTATTATTTCAAGAGACTTAAATTAGATAAGTTATTAAAACTAAATAACTACTTAAACTAAAGCATGAACCTATTCAAACTAAAAATTTTAAAAAATAAAAACTAAATATTTAAAATTGATGTTTAATTTCTAACGGTGTAAGCATCTTCGCATTCATCAGGTGCTTGTCCGTCATCATGCACAGTCCATGCCAGGAACGGCACCCCGGCGGCGGGCATCTCCGGCATCGAGTTCCACCCTCACCGCTGCCTGCGAGACCACCACGAACTCTCGCGGCCGAGAGGGGACGAGTCCCGTGAGCCACCTCGTTGAGTTCGGAACCGAGACCGGCGGCGGGGAGGAGGCAGTGCGGGCGGGATTCCGGAGAAGCTGGTGACGGGCACGGCCCAGGGTAAAAGATGATGATTCAGTCTCTTCGGAGGCCGGCCGCCGTCGCGGAGCCGCCACCGGTTTGGTGGTGGCGCCCATGACGACCGGCAACGGCTTGATCATGTTGGCTACTTGGCCATGTGCATGTTCAATATTTTTTTTGTCTTGTCTTTTTTTATAAAAAAATATTTATTAATTATAACAAAATGCCTTATCATAGACAGATATATAATCAACACAGTAAAAGAAAACCTAACTGTATTAGTAATATCCTAGGAAACGATTCATTCGAAAAATAAATAAATAAAGTGGAAACTCAAAAACAGTGGGCAGCACAGTTAATTAATCACGATGATTATTAACCGTCGATCGTACAGGTTCATAATTCATCGTTTATTAATTCATTTCCTGCCAAGGCGAGCAATGGAGGAACTCCCCATCCTTGGATTACTTCCCCCTCCCTCCTCGTTTCTAACCGGAGGAGGGTCCCGATCGAGCCCACTCGGCCGCCCCTCCACCAGACGGCCGGACCCCCCCTCCACTGTTTCTTGATTTGATCGGCTCCCGATGCCAGAAGACGAACCCAATAATTGCACCATCCCTTCCTTCCTGCCTATTTATACTCCTCTTTCCTCACTACCCCAATCACCACCAGCTACTTCTTCTTTTCTCCTCTCTCTCTCTGTGTATATATACATATGGAGAGGTCGTCATTGGCAAGGATGAGTGCTTGGGCGAGAAGGCGAAGCAGCAGCAGCGGCAGGAGGAGGAAGATGAAAGGCCTCATAAAAGTGGACGTGGT
Organism: Thalia dealbata; assembly: GCA_030544415.1. Taxonomy (NCBI): domain Eukaryota; kingdom Viridiplantae; phylum Streptophyta; class Magnoliopsida; order Zingiberales; family Marantaceae; genus Thalia; species Thalia dealbata. Next base: position 20,645,812 of record CM060458.1, read on the forward strand.
GGGGAAGAAGCTGCGGCAGCTGAAGCGGGTGGTTCCCGCCGGTTGCAGCAGGGAGGAGGATGGAGGAGGCGTCGAGGCATTGCTGAGGAGGACCGCTGACTACATCTCCCTCCTCGAACTGAAGGTCATGCTTCTCAAGAGTCTACTTGACCTCCATGGAAGTGCCTAATAATCAACAGCAAGTGCTGCGTGCGAGTTTTAGGGTTTGCAGAAGAATACGTTAAAGCAGTGAGTGCTTAGATTAAGCCAGGGTTTATGGTCTCCCTATATCTGTAAGCTCAGCTGGCCCTCGTCGTTCCGTTCCGTGTGTTTAACTAATTAGCTAAGTTATCTGCGAATTAACGTTATATATGGTGCATGCCGCTGGTTTCTTGATTTCTTTTATATAATTATATGTGTTCTTATACATGCGTGGGTGTGGGTATATCTATATAGTACGTTTGATGACAGTTCGAAAAGATTTAAAGTGAGAGCACACAAATCTACCATATTTATATTGCCGTTCCAGAGTGATGAGCTCGTAAGTCGGTTTCAGCTCGTACGCAAAAAATGACAACCATTTTTATGTGGAAAAGGCGAAGAAGGATAAAATTTAAAGAAGGAATTTAAAAACGTACTAAGAAGGAAGGTGATGAGGGAGTGGAAGTCAAAGAGAGCGAGAGAGGTTGTCCGCGGATTTAATTAAAACATGTCACGGTGACGCAACCGTGCATGCATTGATTGCGTGTGTGAGGGGAGGAGGGGGGATTAAAATATTAAATGGAGCAGCCTCGCACTGTCGCACACGCACGTTATGTACTTGTATCACTTTGACGTGCGCCCATGCATCGTCGTCGTCATCGCCCTCTGCATGCACGTCAAATCCTATCGAGTAAAGTAAAAAAAAATAGAAAACATACGGCATGGTATGACGCAGCAATTAATCGTCGTCCGTAAATTAATTGATCTTATTTTTTGGGGGGGTCGATGCAGTGCATGCAGGCGTGAGAAGGGGAACGGGGACAAGATGCACGCGAAGAGGCGACGTTGACCGCAATATATATGGAGAGCAACATGCAGTTGCAGGCACTGTTAGATTTCCCTGTGGAGGAACCCATTATATTAATAGAATATTATGGGTTGAAGAGAAAGGAACAGTGTTTTGGGGGATTAAGCATGTTTCCCGGATCTTGCCAACGCACACACTCTCCTACATATTCCTTGTTTATTTAATGCTACTTGCATGCTGTGGAGGGAGGGGCTCACAAGAGTTGACAAATTTGACCCAACGTATATATGTCTTTTTGACGTTGTTACGATCGTTATTCTATCAATTTTTTTCTCATTCTTCTTTTAGAGCTCGGTGTTACATCTTCAAACTTGAACCCAACTTAAGTTAAGTCTAAATTTGCTCATGCACCTATCTACGACTATCCTAAATGAGGTTCAGGGCATCAAAGGCGAGCAGAATACTCGTGCACATGGGAGGATTTGAACCACTTAAGGCATAAGAGCTCCATTGTCAAAGGAAGCGTACTATAACTAAAGAAAGTGTCTCGTAACCTAAAAAAATACTCACTACTCATGGTCTCCACTTTATGTTGGAGCTATAATCCTATAAAAATCAAGATACTAGAGAGCTAAGGAATTCATCATTCAAGAAATAAAGCATGATACGAGATTAAAGTAAGAGTATTTTGAGAACGATCGTAGAGAACTCTAAAAGGTTATATCGGTGCTTGAGTAAAACAATTATTTTTTCTCTCCATTCATCTTGTTCTTGATGTTTTTGCTTTCTGCACCTTTGATTCGGGAGCACCAAACTTATGGCACAATGTTGATCGTCCAGCACAGAAATCTAACTTATTAGGTAAGCAAAGAAGAGATTTGACACATCTGAAAAATATTTAGTGCATGGCCCATTTATATATATATATGAATGGGCCATGCACTAGTGCACTCTAATCAAGGCCTAGTTATGAAGTCCATTCCTTGAGAAAAAAGAGGAGCCCAAACAACACAAGTGCACGTATATATCTTTTATTTCAATGATTATTGAATTCATAACTTCTGGTATCAAATTTAAGGGCGTGCAAAGTACAGTGAACATATATCCTTATTCCAACATCTATGCAGTAGTAGTAGGATCAAGATAGGATATCTGTGGTGATCATCCAATTCCACAAATATCAAGTAGCAGCAGTAAACTAGTTTGGCAAGGTGGAGAAATTAAAAAGAAAAGAAAAGAAAAAAAGCTCAGGTAATCACTTAATAATTTTGTTACAGTTGTTGAGAGGATGGATTTTAATAGGAGACAGAGGAGATGCATACAATATTATATAATATCAGTTGCTTTGATGCGATTAATTATTTAATCCGGTGATACGAGGGAATGAATTATAATAAGAAGAATTGATGGATCGATTGATTCAATTAGCAGGGCGCAGTCCGTGCCTGAGCGCCGCCTCCCACACGACGTCGATGCGGTCGACGTCGATGGCGCCGACCTCGTGGTGCGTCCAGCCCTCCAGGAAGTGAACCACCCCGCCGGCGTGGCACGCGTGCACCACCCCTCTCTTCATCGTATACTGCAAAACAATTACTTTTACTATTACTGTTACTGTTTTAAATTTGGAATCAGATGGTAGGTGGATTTGGATTTCATTACTTAATTACCTCGCAGTTCCCCAATCCCTGCACATCCTGGGGCAGCTCCATGGCCGCCAGCTCGCTGTAGGTGCAGTCCCTCCTCACCCTGATCACCGGCGGAACCACGAACTGGAGGAACCGCGTCCCCGCCGGCGCCCACCGCTGCTCCCTCAGCGGCAGCCACTTCCCCACGATCCATAGCTGCTTCGCACGGATCATTAATCGTTCCGAGTTGCGGCTAACCCAGCTATATTTATTTATACATGCATACCTTGCAGTTTTGCCCTGCTTGGTACTTGTTGACATGAACGAGGTAGTGCTGCATCTCCTGCGGTGCTTCCTCTTGAATGCTATGAAACCTTTCCTTCGACAGCGTTAGCATCTGCAATTCGCAGACGAACGGATCGAGGTCACATAATTTATTAATCATATGTGTGCGTGCGTGTGTGGGTACCATGACTGTGATCCTTTTCCGGCACAGGTAGAGCGCAATCGCCCGCCCAAGCTTCGACGAGGCCCCGGTGAGGAAGACCTCCGTGGCATCGTCGGGAACCTGGTTGAGGATGACGGCCGCCGTCAAGGTGTTCCCATGGACGACGCGCACTCTCAGATTTGGGTGCTTCTTCACGAACAGAAGCCCCCCTCCGTTGAGCGCCTCGTTCTGTGCGGGTTCAAAACTTGATGTAATTTTAGCATCTTATCACTTTCCAGACAAAGCAGATCTCTCCTTTTTTTTTTTTTTTGAAATCAACATACTTTGTTCAATGCTGCAAGGCTGACGACCTTCACGCCGATCCTGTCGGCCCTCAGGATGCCCAGTTCAATCTGCCGATTTATGCCGCCCTTCGCAAAGGGCAAGAAATACTGCAGCGCGAAGAATTAGAGGCGTAATTAAGCACAGCACGGTCGGCCGGCGTACGGAATATACCTGGAAGCTGAAGCGGGGGACGACCCAGGTCTGGTGGAGGCAGCCGCGGAGGCGGTAGAAGGAGACGAGGAAGGTCTTGGCGCACGCCCACATGAGGAGCATCATGACGAAGGCCAGCGGCCACATGACGAGCACGCCGGGGCACGTCCTGATCGAGAAGGGCACCGAGCTGAAGGACCGGAACACGAATGGGACGTGCAGGGACGAGGACAAGTCCACCACGTGCGCCAGGAACACGAACTCCGGCGCCTCGTCGTTCTTCCCTGCAGCGCACCGCCGCCGTGAATGATGAATGCTGAATGCTGGATGCAGCTTCAGAAAAGAGTGCTCGCAAATTCTTACCTGATGCGATCTCTTCCTGCAGCTGCCATGACCTCTCGTCCAGGGTTCCTCCCAGCAGATCAAACAGGGGCATGAAGAGGCAAAAGTTGGAGTCCCTCTCTGAATGATGAACGCTGTGATACCTGCACATTTTACACGTATATATATGTATACTTTTTTACTTTCCATTTGCTTCCAAAGGAGAAGGGACAAAGAAAGAGCACGCATGATCACTTAACGTTGGAGTGTGGACAAGGTATCTGAGGAAGGGGACGGCCTTGAAGAGGCCGCTGGGGAACACCTCCACATTGCTGTGCCCCATGCACCTCATGAAATCAAACCCCAGCACGTAACCGTAGACAAGGCCAACGGAGCCGGTCCCAAGCCAGCATGCCCCTAACAAGGGCACCCCCATCACCGCTCCAAGTATCACATGCTCCAGTGGCGTCCCAAACCCCGCTGCGAGGTGCATCGTTCATTCATGGCGGAAAGTTCATGTTACATATCCAAAATCTCTGAAACAGAACTTAATTCAGGTAGATCGAGCACCTGTGAAGGACTGGGGGACCTTGGAAGAGTGGTGCAGAGAGTGGTAATGGCGGAAGCAGTAGTCCGTGTGGAGTGCCCTGTGGACCAAGTAGAAGACCGGCTCGGCCACGGCGAGGTGGAGCAGGAGCGCCACCGCCACCCCCCTCGCATCCCACCTGGGGAGCCCCGGGAACGCCGCGCACGCCGCCGCCCCCGCCCAGCACTGCAGTATCAGGAAGTCGTCCCTGAAACCAAATGAAGTAGAAGAGGACATTGCATCGACGACGGCGCTCGGGCGGATTAAGCTTTAAAGAGAGCAAAAATTTACTGCGTAGTGCAGCGTACCAGTGCCATTCCCGGTCGACCTGCTCGAAGTCGACGGCGTCCCGCTGGATGCGGCGGCGGCGGGTGAGGAAGAGCATGCTGTCGAAGGTGAACCAGAGCTGGTGGACGAGGCCCCGGAGCGCGAAGAGCGCTAGGAGGTGAAGACACCATTGCCGCTCCTTCCCTTTCTCCTCCTCCCCCCAAGAAGACCTCGAATACACTATCTGGGCCACGAGCGGCGCGTACAGAACATACTGCAAAAATTTAAGATTGCAGAGGAGGAGAAGGAAGGAGAAGAAGAAGAAGACGAGTTGGAAAAATCCAAGGTTTGCAATATACGTAGCTAACACAAAATTTGGGGCTTGCTGCTGCGTGCGTACCTTGTAGGAGCCCAACTTGCGCCACGGCCAAGAAGAGAAGGGAGGAGCGGCCATTAATGGAGATTGGGAAAGAGGAGAAAAGGTCGAACTCTCCTCGACGAGCCGATGAAATTAATTGCAGCCACAGCTCGCTGCAATTTATGGCAAGTACTCGCCCCTGCAGGATAACAAGGAGGAGCGATGAGGGACTTTGCTTCCTAGTCTGTACGGGTATTTATGCGGAGGAAGGGAGAGGGGAGCAATCAAGAAGTTTTGGCTTCTGGTTAAGCTCTCTATCTCTCACTCTATTTTTTTTCATTTCCTCCGCAAAGTAAACACTAAAAAACATCCATCCTGCTGCAAATTTTTTCCCCCTCCAAATCAGTTTCTTTTCCATTTGGTTAAGATAAGACAAACGTAGCTAAGTTGGCAAACTTTGACTCTCCAAGCAACTGTTGATCTGCGAAAAAAGAACTGACCCAGTTGGCAGACACGTTAACCTTATCTATTGTGGGCATCGCCTCGCTCTTAATCTGTTCAGATGCAGTCCAAATTTTGTTGTTTATGCACTGCAGCTGAAGACCCCCTCTCCTCTCTGTTTTGATGCTGAAATCTGCCCACAGAGCCCACACATCCAAAGAACTTCAAAAACATCATTTTACCGAACACTAATCCGAGCTTCCTCAGCAGCTCGTTTCCGCATCTTCGTGCTCGGTAAACACATCCATCGAGAGACGGAGGTGTTGACTGAGGAATGCTGAATGCGGAATGGGGAGGAGGCAGTACTGAGAAAAGCCTGGAAAAGAAAGGGAGGAGGAGGAGGAGGAGGAAGAGGGTGGGCGGGATCAGAGAAGGGATTAAATGAGATTTGGCTGCGTCTTCCTCTCTGCAATCAACTGAGCGCTCCCCCCGTACTGGTGAGGGCGACGGGTCGAGGAGCTCACGAGACGATCGAGATGACATCTGCCGAAGCAGAGAAGAACATCTCCTCCTCCTCCTCAACTCCACACTACGCCACTTGTGGGTTGTGACCACTCTCTCTCTCTCTCTCTCTGATTTATATATATATATATATATAACTTATGTTTGCTGCTCACTGCCAATTGTGAATTATGTGCTCCTTGTTCTAACTTTGCATGTATAAATATATACATATGTAAGAAGGGAATCCAGTTAGCTTGAACATAGATTGCAACAGGAACATAGATTTCAACAGCTAAGGCATCCAAGGCAAGTGGCCGTGTATTGTATGGGAGTAGAATAGGATCCTAAGCATTGTATAATTGCATTGTAGGGTGTACGAGTTAGCCAGCTGATGGCCATACTAGGTAGTAGTAGCAGTACCCATTACCCATTACCCGTTATCCATTACCCATTATCCATTGCCCATTGGCTGTGGTGGTGGTCACGAGAGGAGATTTGAAGGCATTATAAAATTTAATAAATAACAACAACAATAATAATAAACACTGCATGCAGCAGCAGCAGCGGCAGCAGCAGCAGCCATTTCAGTGCACGTGATTCGCGATCCATGCATGCCCGTGATTGATTGATTGATTTATTTACCCTCTTCTTCTTCCTTCTTTTTTTCTTTCACCCTTCCCGAAGAATAAAATTTTAGATTGTGGGTTGTTGGTTTCTTCAGATTGAATACAATCTTGATTTGGACTGATCTTTTAGTTTACAATTTTAAGTTTCTCACGTGTGTGCATGTGTTTTTATTTCTAACCAGCAGAAGTATATAATATCGGAGGTTGTCTTAAAATATGGACGACCGAATCATTAAACACCGGATCAAATAGTCAAGTCGCTTCAATATAATTATTATTTATGATTGAAGTACACGCACACACATTTTTATTATAATTATATTTTTAATCCTCAAGCATCTACTTTTCCCTCTTCCCTTCTCTAAATAGATTAAAATATATTATTATTATTATTATTATTATCAGAATTTTAATTTGAATTTTACTAGTCATATGTTCGTATGTTCAAACTTTTATTATCTATTAATATTGTTAAAATTACTAAGGATATAAAATATCAAAATAACTTTTATCATTTTTAATTAAGAACACCTAACCTCATCTACCCCAAATCTTTTTGGCATTTAAATATGGTTGAGCTGCCATGAATGGTATGAGTTGACCCATAGCTTATCATATTGTGCAAGGCACAACATGTGTTTAGGTTGCATGGAGTATCAAGTCATACATAAAGCTTGTAGCAAATAAGTTTTATAGGTTTAATACTCACCAACAAGCTACGTTAGATTGTCGTTGGTCTAATCCTAGATATGATCTAATTATAGGTGGTGGACTGATCTAGATATGGTCTAACCGTGACTCTAGCATTAATTATGCAATAATTTATTTTTATTAAAAAAATTCAACAGTAAGCTAATTAAAATTAGCATAATAAGGATTTTTTTTTTAAAAAGGTAAAAGCACAAGTGATAATGTGAATTCATATTAATTACTGAGATACCAAAATTTTAAAATAGAAATAAATTAGCCCTAGATTCGGTCAAATGTTATATTTCTCAAAAAAATTTGTCTGCTTCTAGAATACAGCAACAGAAGGCCTTCTGTAGTGTTGTAATAAATATTATATATATTGTAGACTGACCTCAGTGTAAAAAGTTCAACTCAATTTATTTTTATAGTGATTAATATTATTTTTAAAAAATAATATTTAAATTCATTCAATTCAATTTTTCAGAAACAATTAGCATTCGATGAAACTAATAAATGACGAGCAATGAAGCAGGAATCATACAGCCTGCATTAAATATATAAGTACATAGGATATATATACAAATATATATATCAACTCAGTGGGAACCAATTCACTTCACTCAAATGCTAAATAGTAGTTAAATTTATTATCGAATTAATGCACGGGCAGTGCCTCGACGAGACGTCAAATTAAATGCTCATCAATTTCCATTAGACGAATGTGGTTTTTTTTTAAAAAAAAAAATATTTTATTTTAAATGACTATAATTAAAAATAAACCACATTTGTCGAATGAGCATTATATAATTCTAACGCTTAACCTAGAGCTATGACTTATTTTTTTAATCAAAAAATCGATGATTAGAATAAACTAATTAAGTTTGATAAAAAAAATAGAATGATATTAAATTTATTAAAATTTAAAAGAAACAGATGTTGTTGGCCTAATAATGAATTTAATAAAATATCAATCATGAGAAAATTTTTAGTAAAATTATCTATTTTTTCTACATGATGAAATGGGATCGAATACCAAGCTTTAAATCTATACTTTATCCTTTTATCCTTTATGTATTATAGCATTAGAACAACGATAATAAAAAATTAAAATCATATAAAATTTTATATGCAAAATCTAATTACTTTTATAGTGTTCACATAATTTAAGATGCACGAGACTAGCTATAGATTATACTTAATAGTTCTAATACTTCTTAATTTGATTCATCTTCGTATTTTTTTCTTACAAGTCCGAATTACATTAAAAAAAAAAGCTAATTATTTCGAGAGAAATAAAACAAAGTGAATCATCACAGCAAATAGACAGTGAGTGAGAACATTAAAACATTCAGCAATATTTGACATGCTAATCATAAGGAAATTAAACAATTTGTTAGTTCATATTAATTAACAGAAAAAAAAATTCAATAGAAAGCAGCATAGAAAGAAGAAGAAGAAGAAAGAGAGGTTTAGGAGAGCAAACCTCAAAAAATAAACAAGTAATCACACCGAGCTAGCGAGCTTCAAACGGCAGGAAGTGATCCATGGATTGGAGGAAGAGGAGATGAAGAAGCAGAGGAGGAGGAGGTCCAAAGTATATAGAAAGAGGAGCGACAGTGTCAATGACTTTGATCGATGCTGAGCATGTATTGTTTTTTAGTCAGCGTCTCAGAGAGAAGGCAGTGCGCATGCAACAGTGAGGAGGAGGAGGGGGCAGACATATGTCAATTCTTCTTATTAATTCATCATTAATGGATTTTAGTAGGTGTTTTAAATGAACATATGATTGATATAATCTTGCAAATTTAACCTTAATTTCCCCCCCTATAAAGGAATCTCGTGTTAAATCCAACCACTGACCCTTGTCAATTTGTAGATGATATAAATCCAACCACTAACCCTTGTCAATTTGTAGATGATACAGATAATTACATTTTAGATAGCCATCGGTTTCAATCTCTATACTTATACCCCTTCTCTCTCTCTTTTTAGAGAAAATATCTGATGAAAGGTTACCACAACTACTCTTTCTCTTTTAATTTTATTTATTTTTAATGATATTTAATGCTTGATGTGGTAGGTCAAAAGTAATTGTCTTAACTTATATTTTTTCCCCCTAAAAAATTGGCTTTAGGTGAAGTGTTAAATTGCTCGATGGCGTTTCTTCCAATCCTTGCCATTTCAATAATCCTAAACAGCCATGTTAGTTTCACTTCTGAAGAGCATTAATTCCAATGGTGTTTAGAAAAATAATTTAACCATTTTGTTGCCAACACCTGCCGTTCGATAATAATTCATCATGCTGTGAGGGTGAGGGGATGGATTTTTTTTTCCTTTTTAATGATTTTTCCTTCAAACGTGGACGGAGATTACGTCCGGATATGCAGCGTATCGCAGATATTCACAATCCGAACTCCGGATTACTCTCCGTACAATGATCTCTCTATAATATAATGAGCGGAGGCGACGCTCCAATGTTGCACCCGTAACACTTGGTACGGTGGACTTTTTATCCCACCTAAAATACAAAAAGAAAAAAAAACAGCTGATATAATTGCAATAGGTTCGGCTACAGTGGCAGCTTAATATACTTATTGTGCATCTTCCTCTCAATTCGAGGGTTATCGATCCAAGTGAGCTTTCTTTCAGATCTTTTTCTTAAAAAAAACACAGAGATTCACCCAGATCAAGCAAATTTGGTTAGTATATTCGTTTAGTTAGCCACATAGTGAGAGTTTGATATAAACCATATGTATACTGTGATGAGAGTGTCTTCACTTTTTCTCTTCCTTCTGGGATTTCTCTTCAATTAAACATACTAGAAGATATTGGAATAACCATACAGATAAAGAAGTTTATTGCTCTTGGAAGGCTTGCACATCTATAACATGTTTTGGGATGCATAAATTGATCGATTATGGTTGCTTAACTGTTCTGATCTTGTTCTAAACAGAGAGCATAAGCGACCAAACCCACGACAGGAATGAATCTTAGCTTACCCACAATGCTCAACTTGCTTTCCTTCACATTTCGGAGGTTGTCTCCTATCAGCCAAGGTTGAAATATGGCATACAGGCAGATGTCCCATATGAAGGCATAGGCAAGCCTTTCATCTCCGATATAACTCTGGAAGAACTCCCACCTCTCTGCAACACCTCCGAAGGCAGCACCAGGACGGCCGGAAAGAGCCCAGAGCACTGAGACTAAGCAGACAACTCCTCCGATCGCCCCAACAACTGATGAACCTTTCGTCATTGCAGAGCCTAATCCAGATAATTTGCTGGGGGAAGGTCTCTTCTCATCCGCTCCGTTGAGACGAATCGCCATGTAAGGTATCAAGAAAGCTGAGACAATCGTCACAAGATCAGAAGATCCAGCAATCATGATACTAAGTTAGTTCTTTTCTTGGAGTGCATGTGCTATCAGTTATGACATACTGTTTGTGAGAAACATCTGAAACCCCCACAAGAGGTCCAGAGATCCCTTGTATCTGTCTCTCCGGTAGTCTGTGTATAGCAATGGGGCAAACAGAAGTGTCCACCCGATGACGAAGTTAAACAAACCCTCGGCGACCTACAAGATAAGTTATTTTCACCAGCATGTAAGCGATAGATTCAGCGATAGCATGTGACCTTGATAGTTCCTTACAGGATGCAGAACCGGTGCTTCAAGCGCATTGATGCCAACTACACTGCCAAGAAAGGAACTTGAATTAATTTGTGACAGAGACATGCTGCACAAAAGAGCATGATGAGTGCCATAAGTTGAGTTCTATGTGTATTAAGGTAATAATCCATCAAATTTGATTGTGACCTGCCTTTGCCAGGAACAGCTGATGATATCATTTTTTAGGTGTATCATACACTGATACTTGCAGGAATACTCCATTAGTAAACCAGATCACCGATTGTTTAAACTTGAAAACTACAAGTCCACGAGAGTTACCAGCATTCATCGAGGGCAAAATAAAGAAAAAATTGAGGGAGAGTCCGACAAGATCATTGATAGTTGTTGACTTTATCGCCCACACTGGGTCACCCTGCAATAGTAAGAATGTTCATTTGAATCCAGAAAGTACATATAAATGTTTGATATCCACAAGCATCAGAATGAAGGAAATATAAGTTGTAATATTCTAAAAGCATGGAGGAGGAATGAACGTGCTATTACTGTATATTGAGAAAGAACACCTACAAGTAATTATGCCTAACTATAAATTGAGAGAATGATGAACGCTTCAAATAGCTGCAACTTAAGGCCAAGCTGACCAAAGAAAGGTCAAAAGTTAGATGCATCAAGGATGGCGGTCCAAATTCCAGGCAGTTTCATAAAATGACAAGTAGAGGAACACTAACACTGATAAACCATGTATGGGAAAGGAATTGCAACTGGGTTGTAAGTATTAAAATATTTTTGGCATTTTCAAGGTATCTACTACAGACATCATGTTTGGTGAACTCCAAGAACGTTCTATTGGTTCTAATTCACTTACCAGAGATATCCAGAGTGATGAGAAGAAAGATGCTATCATCGACTTTGATAAACATAAATCTGATGAATTCAAAGCTGAGATATTGTTACACTGTTGCCTCTTCGATGAACTACACCAGGAAAACAGTGCTCTCAGAAGATATCAGCTTCTCACTAAAGATGCACGCAAGGCCAAGAAGATACTTCCTTATGATTGCAGTACATCCCCAGTTCTTTTTCTAAGATTATTGTCCACAGAATCAAGAAGATACAACCCCACATTATTCTCTGGACACAATCAGCACTCTGAAGTGTAGAAACATCACAGATAGCTTCAGGAGTTCGGCTGAAACTATCAGGTGGTGCAAGCATTGTGATTAAACAAATATTTTTTTGAACGTGGTGAGTATTGGACCCACGACCTCCTTATAGAGTCCAATTGCTCTAATCTAACAAGAGGAGTGTACACTTTATGTATGTGATTAAATAAATATAGGAACCGTCTTTGATGAGGTGGAGAGGGCTAGAAAACGTGGCTCTATACTATTAGAGATATTGCACTCGTGGGCTTGCGGATCCACATAACTGATGGTATCAGCAAGACAAGTGGACAAATGGTGTCGTCTTGTAAGAAAAAAACCATTTTCCTGAATTACACCAGTTCAGTTTGCACAACTACATCATCGTAAAAGAGATGGTACATTCTAGTGGCATGCAAAATTTAAAGATCGAACACCCAATTCAGATAAGATAGCTCATTCTGCCGCAAAGGCAGGTTGCGACATGCTTTGTTGGTAGAAACGGGGAAAGCCACTTACTATTGACGATTTAATTCTTCAGATACTTCTGGTGTGAGTTTTTCCTAAATACTAGAGGAATACTATCTCACCGCTTCAGAGAATGCTAGAACAACTTCTCACTGAACAAGGTGCGGGTACAGATTCATCTAGAAATTTTTTGACGCAACCGTTTATATCGGATGAATCAGAAGGAAATAGCACGCTTGAGAAATTTTGAAAGCGGCACGAGGATTTAATCGCATCCAATTGTGTCCACAAGGATGACGAATAATTGAATACCAAGGAAGAAGCAGAATCAAACAAACTCACCGGAGCAAAAGGGAGGAGGAAGAGCCAGAGAATATAAGCCGCCTCTGCGGACCATAAGGCCGCTTGCTGCAGAGACCGGCCGCGACCACCATCATCCCCCACCTGCCACTCCTCCTCCTGCATCTCCACGCCTCTTTGCTTCCTGGCTGCTCGAGAGGCCAGGAGATAACCAGGACGGCTTTCTCCGCACCCCACGAGCCCATCTCGACCGCCTCTCCGTTTCGCAGTTGCCGCAGCAGCAGCCGATGGCCGCGGTGGTGGCAGTGCAGGAAGCGGTGGAGGAGGAAGAACGCGGCGGTGGGTGCTGGTGCTGGTGCTGGTGCTGCTGCTGATGCAGATAGGAAAACAGCATGCCATCTCTCTCCCTTCTCTTGCAGATGGAGATGGATTCGATCCCGATGGGCTTCACGCTTCGCCCCAAATTTAATGGACTCGAAAGCACCACCTTCTCCATCCATGGAGATTATGTGGTGCGACGGGGGCCAAGTCCAACGCCTCTTCTCATTCACTCTTATTTTTTCGGTTTCTCTATAATTTATTTTATACCCTCAAACAGACGTGGAAGCCCAAGGCCTAAACATGGCCCGAGTATTATATATATATATATATATATATGTGTGTGTGTGTGCCTGGTTTTATTTTATAATTGCGCATGCTATTTTAGAGTTAATATTTACGCCAAGCAAGTACAATAATTATAATAGGAGGGAGAGAGACAACCCAACAACAAGCAACGAGCATGAGTAATTATTTCCTACATGTTCCTGTTCATGTTCGTGTTCATGTTCAGTCATTATTTCTGCGTTTGTTCCCCCACCACGTGATGCCATGCTCACCTTTTTCCTAAAAAACATAAAATTTATTTTAGGTCGAAAGGAATCTTTTTCATGGGACCTACTAAGAGATTCATATCTCACATTAATTGATCTCTTTCTTTAATAAGATATACCACACTCAACTGTTAGTTGCACTAATTTAGAAAATTTTCGTATATTGACGAAGAAGATTCGGACAAAATTTAATTTGTGATTTCAACCTAGAACTACATTTATGTTTGAATACAGAGTGATTTTTTGAAATTAAATGAGAAAATATTGATAAAAACTACGTGAGGTGATAATAATAAAATTTATTATTTTAAATTTAGCTTAGAATATTATTACTATTTTAGATGTTCTTTTTCAATATATTTATTCATTTATCATTTTTAAGTAATGAATTACTCTTGATATTATTAAATACTAATTTAAATGAGAGACCGTAAATATTAAATTATAAAAAATTAATATCTAAGAAATAAATTTATAACTCTTAATAAACTTAGCACATATTAATATGTTATTATTGTCTACGAGTTTACTTTCACCTGTGTGTTTCTAAGTTGGGTACATTCAGTCAAGATGATTGCTTTATTTTCAAAATTATAATTGAAAGAGATTTTGTTTACCACATATAAGGGAATTATAATAAATCCAAGCGACGCGTCTATGATTAACAAATATTTATATATATTATAATTTTCTATGGTTTCAAAGATCATCGGCACGTGCCTATCACATTAACCTTTATTTTTCTATGAAAAATTAAGCCTCGGCATCTGATCTTCCACCTTTTATTTTTTAAATTAATTTTTAATATTTATTACCTAAAATAGTTATATTTTATAAGGTAATATTCATCAACGATCATTAATACTTTTATCCCTTTCTAATTAATTTGCTTACCCTCAAATGGAGATCGACGGTCCGGGCGTAATTTTGTCCCGTTCCAATAAATCGCTCGTCCGTCTCGTTCCGACGTCATCTCACCGTGCATTAAATCAGAAGGGGACGTGATTGGACGTTTAATTCGGTGGGCAGAAAGGAAAACGAAGTTGCAATTCTCACGATCATAATAAATAAATAACTCTTAATTTAAAAATAATAAACCGGTCAAAGCAATCGAGACCCGACTCGGGTATTTTTAAATTGTCCTCCTCCAATGCAAGCCAGGGATTTAGACAAGAACCTTATTTACGGGATTAATCATATATATATATATATAGTTATTGCAGTACAGGCAGCATCCTACGACGTATATATATAAAATAAAGATGCGGTGCGTCATGTGGAGCCGCGGGAGAGGGAAATTAAAATGCGATGGAACATCGATAAGATTATTTTCTCGGGTAGCTCGAGGCATGTGGTCGATCGATTAATTAATCAAGGGGCAGTTGATGGATCGAGAAGAGAGGAGCAATAATTGGAGTCCGATGCAATTATTTTGTTTGACGCGTAATACTATTAATAACACATGCACAGCTGGTTGGTCACCACTTCACCACTTCACGAGGAGGCAGCCGCTGAATTGGAGTCACCTATTTCTCAGATTTTGGCCGTCTGGTTTTCTCTCCCCCCCTCAACCCACCAACAAATAGACTTCAAACTCAGGTACATCTACGGGAGTTAGTCCAACGTCTGCACATTTATATACACGATTCTGGCTGGTAAATGAGGTGGCAATCTTACTAAGGTGGAAGGTGGATGCATGCGGCCAAGCTAGCGGCTGAATGATGATCCACGCACTGCATCGAGTTGTATGACCCACCTCCCCCATCAATAATTGACCGAGACGTACCCTCAATTATTCATTTTGTTGTGCGTGTCGTTGGATTTGAGGACAAATCGTATGCGTAATTTCATACGCTCATATGTTTGTCCGCGTAGCACATGATCTTCTCGAAACATCCGACGCATGGCAAAACAGTACGTATACTTATCGGAGGTTAATTTTAGCCAAATTCCACCTACCCAACATACGTCCGCGTGGATTTGGCAGAGAGTGAAAGGGTGCCGGGTAAGAAATAGCAGGAGGCGGGATGGCAAGAACATTTTTTGCTTCCACGTCATGCCCGTGTGGCGGCCTCGCTGGTCACAGCTCCCTGCAGTCCATCCGACGTAGAACGCAACGCAGCATGGTAATGATTAATTTGCTTTACGATCCGAAGCGTTTGGCTTCTCATTTCCAGCTCAACCACGCATGCCGAGTCCTAACTCTACTGTTACTTTTTTTCTCGCTCTGGCGACGCGGTTAATTTGGACGCTGCTGCGCTCTCCCCACCCCCGGTATATAAATTCCCCGGAATCGACGCGTATCTTCTCCGCCCATCCACCGCTTCACCTCCACCTCCTCCTCCTCGTCGTCGTCGTCGTCCATGGCGGCGGAGGGTGGTTCGTCGCTGCCGTCCTTGCTCGCGGAGTACAAGCCGGCGATCGCCATGGTGGCCGTGCAGTTCATCTACGCGGCCATGGCGCTGTCGGCGAAGGCGGCCTTCACGGAGGGGATGAGCCCCATGGTCTTCGTCTTCTACCGCCAGGCCATCGCCACCCTCGTCCTCGCCCCCATTCGCCTCATCTCCTGCAGGTTTCCCTTTCTCCCTCTCTCACCACCAGTGGGTTTGAGGATTTCGTTCGCATATATATGAAAAGGAGAAGTTTTTGATCGAATTAGCATACTGGTTGATTCGAAGTATGCATTGATTTGCATTTGCAGGAGGGGAAGATCAGGTGGGGATCAGAGCGGGATGGGAGTGAGGGGGTTCTTCTTGGTGCTCCTTGCTTCGCTTGTTGGGTAATCGATTAATTATTAGTAGTATGTTTATTGATCGACTATATATGTTGTTGTTTTTAGAGGACTGATGTGAATTATAATTAGCAGTGCCACCATCAACCAGTTCTTCTACTACCAAGGGATGAAGCTGGCATCTTCATCGATGGCCACTGCCATGACCAACATCATCCCTGCCATCACATTTGTCATGGCGGCCTCACTAGGGCAAGTAATTCTATCATTTATTTTTTTATAATAAATTTATTAATCAAGTAGGATTACTTACTAAAAATAATATGTTTCGTACTGAGCAATAAGTAAATAAAATATTCTTCTTATTAGATACTCCTGAACAATATAGATGTGTGTGTGTATATAATATTTTGCAATAATTTTGAATAATTTGGACGTACATAGAGAGAAAAAAAGGTGTTTTTTTAGGGGGTTCCTGAACAGGCTTCAATTGTTGATTGCATTGAGAAGATATCTTTGACAGAAACTAGAAAACAACATTTCCGATGTGAACGGTGTAGATTTGTGTCCACAGTGCAACAAGATTTGTGTCGGCATTTTCCATTCAACTATTATCACGTCTCGTTCGACAATGGTGAAAAACACGTGCGGCCACATAGGTCATGTTGACGGCTATCACTTAATTAAGCACTCATTTGATTAATCATTCTAATTATTAGGCCCTTGGCCTTACAATTGATGCTTGTCCTACTTATACCTAATTAATACCCAATTAATACTAAATATTCTCATAAAGACACTAATTATTCAACTTAGCTCGAGCAGCAAGCACCATCAGAAGCAGTAGTTTGAATCCGACTGCTGTATTTGGTTCTTCGTGCATTCCATGCTTGAGCCTAATTAGTACGAGTGAATGAATGAAGGGGTGATCTTTCAATTGATCCATCCCCTCATTCTCCCATATTAAATAGGGATTAGAGTGGCTTCGAACAATGCTTCTGAGATCAACCAAACACACTGCTAAGTAAAAGTGCTCACTATTGTGCTAATAAGTGATAGTTGATGCATCCATTTATCTGCTCTTCGTTTTACTACTCTCTCAGGTTAGAGCAGGTAGGGATGAGTGCGAGAAGCATGGCGAAGGTGCTTGGCACAGCCATGTGTGTTGGAGGAGCCATCACCATGGCGTTCTTCAAGGGCCCAAAACTCCTCTCCATGCCTGAACTCCATCACTTGCTCCTGAGCTCAGCAAGTGACAGCAACTGGCTGATAGGATCACTCTTCCTTATTGCAAGCGCCTCTTGCTGGTCCCTCTGGCTCATATTGCAGGCAAGCATTATATCAGTCATAGATAACATTAAATCTGAAATATCAAATAATAACTAATTAATATTGCAGGTGCCAATTTGCAAGAACTACCTGGATCCACTGTCACTCTCAACTTGGATGTGCTTCATGTCAACCATCCAATCTGCCATCCTGACCTTCTTCTTGCAACCTGACCTGAGCTCATGGAGGATCACTTCCTTTGTTGAGCTTTTCGGCTGCTTATTTGCGGTACGACATGCTTTGCTTCAGCTACTAATTTCTCCTTTCTCAATTCAGATTCATCTGACAAACTAAATCCAGAGGAACGAAAAAGAAACTTACAATGTCTGCTTCTTTTTTCTTTTCTTTCGGTGGGGGTGCAGGGAATTTTTGGATCTGGTGTGACATTCTATCTCCAATCATGGTCCATATCAGTGAGGGGCCCCTTGTATTCTGCCCTCTTCAATCCTCTCTCCACAGTCATCACTACAGTCATGGCTTTCATCATACTCCATGAGAAGTTCTACCTTGGAAGGTACTGCAGAAATCATGGCCGAATCAAACAGTGATAATTATCATAATGAACACGATCTCCTTTGAACTTTTTAACTTAAAATTCTTTCTGGCAGCTTAATCGGAGGAGTTGTAGTTGTGAGTGGCCTGTACATAGTTTTGTGGGGCAAGGCCAAGGATCTTGAGCCCAAGAAGAGCGGGAAGGTAGATCCATCCGATGATAAAGTGATAGTTGTGGTTGATGCAGGGGAAGATGATCTGAAGAAGCCACTGATAGATGACAAATCAGTTGACGGTGGCGATGATGAAACTTTGACCCGAGGATGTAGTTATTCAGATTGACCTATCGTCATACTAACAGTCTTCATTATTCCAATAATAATCATCAAAATATCTTCTAGAAAGAAGATGAAAAGAGCAGGCTCCACAATCAATGTTTCTAGAAATTAATACCGTCGAATGGTTGAATTTGAAAAATATTTTGATTTCGTCCGGAGGAAGTTAACGTACCGTCGATGGATGCCAACCTTGCGCCGCACCTCACACCACACCGCGTGGCAGCCGTCCGATCCGCATGTCTTCCTCCGCGCACGACTCCCTCTCCGACATCTTGCCCGCCCAACCGACGCATTCTTTTACTGACCTTGCTATTTGTATCGTCCCTGCCGCAATTAATTCTTCCGATGGCTGATGGCAAAGTCCGACTAAATTTGATCGGACCCTTCTGACCTAAAAAAAATCGACGGCGATCGCCGACCGTCCTTTTCCTGCTCTCAGATCAGGACCGTCGGTTTAGTTTGCTCTGAGGTCATCGCACGGCTCCCCTCGTCCGATTGGGTTCCGAAGGAGGGGAGGGGGGTCCCAGGAACCACATGATGGGGGGGGGGGTTAGATTGCCTCGTCACCGCTGTCTCAAGCGAGACAGGATGCAGCTTTATCCAACACAAGGAGATCAAGGGCCCCAGCTTTCTGTGCCACGTGCCTTCTTCTGAACGAAGGAATACTGAGAGTGGTGCATCGGGGCGTGCAGGGACACGGGTCGTCGCCACCAGCTGTCACCGCGGCAGGGCCAAACTGGCGCGCCGCCCACTGCTCACGCACCGTTGTCCAAATTCCTAAAATACCCTAATGTTGGCCACTATTACCAGCTCTGCCACCACGGATTGGAACGCCTAAGAATTTACGAATGAGAATATATGAAAGCTGCTCTCCATTCAAATAGGAAACTTACGACGTGCAAATGCTGTGAAAAAAATTTATTTTTCACGAATCAGATGAAAATATTGACTGGAATCCCGGAAAAACAGCCTGTCAATCGTCGCTGCCGCTGCAGCTGCAGGCGGCGGTGAAGACCACCCGGACAAAGTGAAAGAAATGATGATTATGCAAAATTGCAAGATAACAAAATTAGCAGTAGTAATAGTGGTATTAATCTTCATAATGATCAAAGTTTTCCTTGTGGGGTCATAGGAATTAAGAATTTTTTTGAAAAAAAAAGTAGCTAAATAATTGAGACTTAAAAGAAGAAGAAGAAGAAGAAGAATTTTAATCTACAAGCTCTTGCCTCCTACTCTTCGGCTGTAGCCGTAGTAAGAAAGATACCACTTGACGAACTTTTTGAGACCTGCATCCAGGTTGGTGGTCGGCTTGTAGCCGAGGTCGGCGCGAGCCGAGGTGATGTTGGCGTGAGTGAACGGGACGTCGCCGTTGCCGGGCATCTCCACCACGTTCTTCCTCGCCTTGGCCTTGAGGTGGCGCTCCAGGATCGACACCAGCACCGGGACCGTCACCGGCGACGTGTTGCCGAGGTTGTAGATCCGGTACTGGGCGGGGCGCCGCTTCTTCCCGCCGCTGCCGGTGCTCGCCTCCGCCGTGTCCAGCGCCGCGACGCAGCCCTTGACGATGTCGTCGATGTAGGTAAAATCGCGGGCTAGATCGGTGCCGTCGCGGCCGCGGTAGACGGTGATGGGCTTGCCCTGGAGGATGTTGCGGGTGAAGGCGAAGTAGGCCATGTCCGGGCGGCCCCAGGGTCCGTAGACGGTGAAGAAGCGGAGGCCGGTAATGGCGAGGCCGTAGATGTGGTTGTAGACGTGGGTGATCTCCTCGCCTGCCTTCTTGGTGGCGGCGTACAGGGAGGCCGGCCGATCAGTGCGGTGCGACTCCGAGAAGGGGACATTGTCGTTAAGGCCGTAGACGGAGGAGGAGGAGGCCCAGACGACGGAGGGCTGGGGATCGGCGGACTTGCAGACTTCTAAGAGGGTAACGAGGCCTGCGACGTTGCTGTGGACGTAGGAGGCGGGGTTCTCGATGGCGTACCGGACGCCGGCCTGGGCGGCGAGGTGCATCACGTGAGTGAAGGGCACGGTGTCGAACAGCTTGGTGAGGAGGCGGGCGTCGTTGACGTCGCCCTCGACGATGAACACCCCGTGGGAGGCGAGCAGAGCCTTGCGGGCCTTCTTCAGGGACGGATCGTAGTAGGCGTTGAAGTTATCCAGGCCGACGACGCCGTCCCCTCGTCGGCGGAGGACGAGCGACACGTGCGTGCCGACGAATCCCGCGGCGCCAGTGACGAGGACGGTGATGCCATCGGCGCGGCGCACGGCGGCAGAGGCCCGGATCTGGCGCTCCCAGTGGAGGCCGCCCCATGAGGCGGTGAAGTAGCGGGAGGAGGTATCCACAAAGCTCTGGAAGCTGAGGTAGGAGGCGGTGAGGGCGATGAGGAGGAGCGCCCACAGGAACAACGTGCTGGTGGAGGCGAAGCAGCGGTGGAGCTGCCGGCTGGCCGCGTGCGTCCGCTCGACCTTCACCTTTCCGGGCGTCGCCGGGAACAGCTCGTCCTCGAGCACCCTCATCATCATCCTCTCTCCAATCGATCCGTTGCAGGCTCCTTCCTCCGGCACCCGATCAATTTCTGCTATGCAAAAGACTAGATCGATCGATCGAGTAGAAGCAAGGCGCCCCCAATTGCAGGAAGCAGGGCAGATGAGATGATCTTTTTCTCTTCTTTTTTTACTGCGCCTGCTAAGGAGAGAAGGTTGGGGAGTGCATCACATAAATAGGGAAGCGTGCGGACGCGAGAGAAAGAGAAGGGGGGAGAAAGCCGAGATGTGGACGCCGCGTGAATCGTCAAATTCAAGCAGCGCGTAGGAAACGACACTAGAAATCTTTACCCCGGCCTCGTCTGCCCCTTAGGTGGCCCGCTTGGTCGAAGGGTCCACGTCCTCAACCAATCATAAGGCTCGCATGTGGGCTGGTGTGAGAGAGGGTGTATCGAATTAGGCCGCTTAGCAGTTCGCCAGCAGGTCACAGGGAGCTCATTGATTCTGGTAAAAGATTTCAAAGGAGGTCAAATTATTATTATTTTTTAATTTCTAAATCTGGCCTTAGTTTATTTCTAATTAACGGATCAAGGATTTTGATACGTTATTTTTCAGACCGTGTCGTTTTAATACCTTGCATTTCTAAACTATTTCTCAAATATCTTAAACCTAAAGGACATATTTAGAAGATGATTTTTTAAAACGGAAAAGAGGTTAATTCCTTAATTTGTATGGCACACCACTATATCTTTACGATCGCGAAAGGCTTAACTCGGCTATGTTTAACTGTTTTTTTATAGGTAGTCAACAAAATTAAATACTATATTTTTTTATATTAATGAGTATATTTATCTAATTACACGGATTAGTTGAGTGGTGCCGTGTAATATTGTTGACGCCACTGATCTTTACAGACGCACCAATAGTAGATTTAGAGATGCTTTGAAAATGAAAAGTGAAAGTAATAAGAATAAAAGTTGGACCATTTTATTTCAAACACACGTATAATTTTATTCTCTTCGACTAAATTATCTCCTCCTCTGAATATTTAGGTTGTAAGGTTTATTGTATACAACAAAGATATTTTATATTAACAATTTATCTAAATGCATAGTAAATAAAATTAAATTGTGACGAACAATATTATTAAATAGTACCGAGTTCTAGAGATGAATGAAAATAAAATAGTTTTTTTAATGACAGTGACTATAGTAATAATAGTGTTATATTCAATAAATTATAAATTAAACAGATTTAATATGACCTCAAGATCATGCTTAATTTCCTATATATATATAACATATAAACTTATCAAATATCAATTGAGAATGTATGAGTTAACGTATTATAAATAACGATATGATCCCCCCACAAATTATAATCAATTGAACATATTATGTTTTTTCATATGCTCTCAGGAGGAAATATATATGTTAAGGCTCCATCGATAAAATTATAAATAATTTTGCTAGGTCGTGCTTTGTCCGTCTGCAGCAAAGTGGACCCAACAAACCTTTCAATAACCACCCAGGTAAGTCAACTGGGTAGCATCCAGACGGGTAAAGGTAAATTAACCTCCGCTTCAAAATATATGGATGGTTAGCTGTGGAGGAAAAAAAAAGAGAGATAAATTTACCCACCTTAAATCCCTTCGATGTCATACCAGCCTATTGGCGAAGAGAATACTGCGGGGCTGAGTCGGGAAAGGCACGTGTCAGCATCACTGGAGCGGTAGAAAAGGTTGTCCGCTGTATCATGATTCGCAATCTCGCATCCCCCATGTGGCGCGCTTTTGCGAAACAATTTTGGGGATGTTGGAGAAAGCGAGGCGGCGCCCAAATCTCGCGGGGTCGCTCCCTCCCACCTTTACGAGGAACCCTCATCAATCTCTCCTTCCCTCATCCTCCCCCCTCCCCCCTCCCCTCTCCCTCTCCCTCTCCCTCTCCGGTCCCAACTCTGGAACCCGATTTCGCCTTTAGGATACAGCTTCCTGTCATCGCTGCTGCTGGGCGTGGCGTTATAGATCGGAGGATGGAGAGGAAGAAGTATCCTATCCGTGCCCAGGATTACGAGCTGTTCGAGGCCGTGGGGCAGGGCATCAGCGCGCAGGTGTACCGAGCGCTCTGCATTCCTATGAGCGAGATCGTCGCGATCAAGATTATCGACTTCGAGAGGACTAACAGTGATTTGGTATGTTTGGTGGTTTTGGTATGAGTGGATTTTCCCAATTTAATTAAACTAAGATATGATACGTCTGACTTGATTTTATGGTAGATTTTAATTGGAGATGGACGAGCTAATTTAGCTTTATGCACTTTCTCAATCATTTATACTTTTCAAAAGCAAGGCACTATCTCATAGATAAAGTAATGAGATAATGCGCATAATGGATTAAATTTTGTGTCTAGCGAATTTAAGATTCACCTCAGGAAAAGAGCATTTTTAGGTGATATAACAAATCGCTTAAAGTCACAACAAAGGCAAAAATTAGAGAATTCGTCTTAGGAGCTTCAGTAGAAATGGGAGGATATCTTCGCAATGTAGATGTTTGATTCAATTGAAGCGTGAAGGACGAGCATCATTAAGTTCTCATATGATAGTTAAATTTTTTTTTTATATGTTCTGTTAATCTTGCTTTTCTATAAACAAAATGTATATTATTTATTTTTGACATACCGGATGCTAGTAACCACAGAAGCCCATATGTAATAGATCTCAGTGGGTTAATTACTTTTAGGCTGCCGTACTAGGTCATTGCATATGTAGCCCCTCTAATTTTCAAGTATTTTCATACTTTTATAATCGAGTAGTAACTTTTGCATTCAAAATTACAAATACTGGCTGCCATCATCCATGCCATCTCCTCTCTCCTTCGTTTATGTATTTTACTCCTTGTTTTCCAATGCCTAGTAGACATAAGCGGAAAAGGCGAGGTGAATGATGATATGAGCTGTTTGAATAAAAAAATAGAGATAAGTTGTAAAAATTCCACATTCCTTCACAATGCTTGTCGGAACTAAGAGGTTATAAAGGTAATTTTAAAAAACAGAGGGCGTTTCTGCACAGTGCATAGGGTGTAAAGGCAATAAATTTTGATGGTGTTTTTCTAGAAAATTTCTGTATGTTCTACTGTTTTTATTTATTTATTTTTATGTTGTTTATGTTATCCATGTCTTTTTCTGGTCCTTTATACGTTTTTTGACTTTTATCCTTAATGCATAATGGTGGCTTGATTGTATAATCCACATTTTCGTTGTCCAAGCTCTTTCCAAGTGATCACGATGTGCACTAAAAAAAGAAAAAAAATAAACACAAACAAGAAGACAAAAAGTTCAATGATATTTGTTCTCAATTTTCTTGTATTAAGCAAAAGTAATATCTTAAACACAAAGTAGAGAATCTCTTAATAAAGCCCAAATATAATTGCTCACTAAAGCCTATTAAATGAAATCTTAAATTCCAGTGGAGTACCAAAATAGAATCACATGATGATCTTTAATAACATGGAACAGTGAACATCGAAAAGACTGTTGTGCGGGCTCCTGGAGCTTCAACTCAAGCTCCTCACTTGGCCTCTTCTGAACCTGAATCAAACTGTTGACATGTTACCTATAATATATATATTTTGATGAGTTATACTTTTGGCTGTTGACATTTGTTGGAACATTGGGATGATATTCAATTTAGTTTGTAGGATCACTTCACTATCTTAATGAAGATCTATTTGTATGCTTGGGCTTATTTCCATGCAGGAAGTCATTCACATGGTTGTTGGAGTAGATGAAGTTTCAGCCAACTTTTGTTTGCCATTATCTTTGACTTCCGCAAGTTATTCTATAAACTCTCAATGGATTAAATGTATGAATCATATGTCTCAAATAGTAAACATGTTTCTCTGAACAATTAGTTTACAGACTTAGGATCTTATTTAGTGTTCTTAAGTAATTTGATTAGATTAAGCATCTCTTTAATATTTATTTACTTTTTATGTATCGTAGACTAATTTCTTGTTTTGTTGTTTTACGTTTGATTAGAGCAATCTCTCCCGGGAGGCACAGACTATGATCTTGATTGACCATCCAAATGTTTTGCGGGCACATTGCTCATTTGTGGATGATCACAACTTATGGGTTGTAATGCCTTTCATGGGTGGTGGATCTTTTCTTCATATACTGAAATCTGTTTATCCTGATGGATTTGAGGAAGCTGTTATTGCAACTGTGCTCCGTGAAGTATTGAAAGGTTTGGAATATCTTCATCGCCATGGACATATACACCGTGATGTGAAGGTATCACTCAATTTCAGAAAAGTTCTCTCCTCAAATGTGCTCTTCCTTGTTAGTTCAATCTTGTGAAGACAAAATTCTTACTATCTTAATTAAACATGTTGTTTTGTAGGCTGGAAATGTTTTAGTTGATACACGAGGAAGCATTAAACTGGGAGATTTTGGAGTTTCTGCGTGCCTTTTTGATTCAGGTGATCGACAGCGCACGAGGAATACATTTGTGGGAACACCTTGCTGGTGCATATGCTTTACTATTAATCTTTGCATATTGAACTTACAAAGTTTTTCTAACTGAAATCCTATTCCTTCTTTTTTGTTAAATAGGATGGCACCTGAGGTGATGGAACAACTGCATGGTTACGATTTCAAGTTCGGTCTACAAACTTGTTTATTGGTTTAACTATTCTCTTTTGAGTTAATTTTTTCACGTTGTGAATGGTATTGTTATTATTTCATGTTCGGTAACCAGCTTTTTTTTTAATATTAACTAATTTGTCTCTCAAGTACAATGTATTCGCTTGAGTACTTATGATAAACTATTGGCAGAGCTGACATATGGTCTTTTGGAATTACTGCTTTGGAGCTTGCTCATGGTCACGCTCCATTCTCTAAATATTCTCCAATAAAGGTATTTATTTCTACAAATTTACACTGTACTCTTTTTATTCTTTCATAATTGAGAAAGATTTCTTAGAAGGTACTGATAGACCCAACACTTGACAGTATCCATCTTATATTTATTTCCTATTCCCATTCTCCTTTGCTGCATTCCTTCTCCTGTTGTATTTACTTGTCTAATTCTATCTTTGCTAGGGATGCTTTTGGTTGCAAAGTGGTAAGAAGATAGTTACTAGACAAATTAGGGCATCAGGAACTGATCCAAATACTATTAATGGTTCCCTTTTTATTTTTACTTTCATTGTTATCACTTGTTTTCTGATAACTTTACAGTGTGAAACATATCATTACATGGACTGCACCTGCTATTTAGCAATTCGAGCATGCAAGTCATATGAACAAGAGAAATAAATTAAAGTGGTGACAAGGAAAATTAAACCAACCTGTGTCATATTATTTTGTACAAAAAATGTTGACTTGACAAGTATTGTCTCAATATGTAAAGCAATATTTTATTTCTCAATAAACTAGGTTGAAGCACAAGAAGCGCTTTTTTGATAAGTTTTTTTTAGAAGAATAACAAGAAAGTTATGTTTGGGTCAAATTTAATCTTTCAATCTTCATTGATACGAGTATTCAATAATTTGGAAAGATGGCGTGATGCTACTATTGACTTCCTAATATAATGGTGAGTAGGTCAATATGTTTATAGCACAATTTTGGAATATGATAAAAAAGCAATTAGAAACCAACATTAACCTTATTCATTTCATGTCGATCCATGCCATATGATGAATGTGTCAACAATTTCCAACCCTAGTTGTACATGATCTTTGCAAATCAAGAGTTCCTATGTACAATTTCCTCTGTGAAAGAAAATATTATATTTCCCATTATATTACCTAAATTTTTTTTTTTCAGGTTCTTCTCATGACCTTGCAAAATGCTCCTCCAAGCCTTGACTATGAAAGTGACAAAAAATTCTCGAGGGTACCATGACCATTGAAATTACAGAATATATTCTTCCTATATGAAGGTGCATCTGATCTTTTCTCTTACAAACTATACTATCTTTTTTAGGCTTTCGGACATCTGATTGGTGCATGTTTGGTAAAAGATCCTTCACAAAGGCCTTCTGCACAAGAGCTATTAAAAGATCCTTTCTTCAACCAAGCCAGGTCCCAAAATTACATTGTGAGAAAAATTTTGGATGGCTTGCCTACTCTTGGTGATCGTCATCAAGCTTTGAAGGTTTGATTATAATTTAGTGGTTATATAGTTGTGGCTTGTCATTTTGTTTAGCTTCAATGTGATGGAACTGGGGCTCTTTGTAGAAAAAGGAGGTGGACTTGCTTGCTCAAAAAAAAATGCCTTTTGGCCAGGAGGAGGAGTTATCACAGGTTGGGATCTATGGCCTCTCCAGACTTCAATTGAAAATTATATTTTTAAAAAAACGGCAGTGTTTGGTTGATTGATGCTAGAATTTTTTTTTAGAACTTGGTGAATATTGAACCCACAACCTGCCTTATAGAACCAAATTGCTCTAACCAGAGGGATGATTGATGTTAGAATTGGAATTGTAAATTCAATGGAACTGTACTTGGAATTAGCTAAGCCCATTAACACACTCTCCTTATATCCCAGATAAGTAGATAGGCATGGTAAATGATCAAATCTAAGTTTCATTTGTTTATCACATCAAAATTTTCATTTTGTTTACAACGTATACTTGTATTTCTTTAAAAAAAAAACGTCTACTTGTATGTTTTTTTTCTTTCTTTTTTTGTTTATATGACATTTTGGATAACTTTATGACGTGATGTAATGGTTCCCATGGAAAGGCAAAGATTTGCCAATTATGGTATTTTCAGTTTACAATGGAAAAAGAATCAGGCTAGTAATTGACTAATACAAAGGAAAGTAGTAATTCTCATTTCCGTTGTTTAGTTTATGTAGCAAACTTATATAACTAGAAGTGGATGCTTATATTGTTTACATCACCACAAGTAAATGCTAATGAGAGATGATGTTAAATTTATTTTGTGCCACTGTAAAAATCACTTGATTGTTTTTTTCATGTACACAGAATGAGTACAAAAGAGGAATCAGTAGTTGGAATTTTGATACTAACGACTTGAAGGCTCAGGCTTCATTAGTAAATATTTCAACTTTTTAATCATTTCCCGTTGTTACATTGTTAAATTGTTATGTAATATCCAAGATTTTTTGTCAGATTCCAGACGATGGGGATAATGGGGATGCCAAATATTCAATTGAGTCTCGGAAATCTTTGTTTGAGATTGATAGTTTGCAAGATAAGACAGAAATCACGACCACATCTACAAGTCTTTCACCAACGGGCGATGGGGAAATTGTATGTGCAAACTCTTCTATATATATTTGTTTCAGGCCCATGTTCTAGTTGCCTTCTGATGTCATGACACTATCAGGAAGATGCTGTGCCACAATTAAAATCAACTCTTTCGTCACCTGATATAACTGTATGTTGTCAGAGGTAATACTGTGCTCCACTACCTAGAAGTTCTTTTAATCGAAAGAAGGGTTTTTTTTTTCTATCTCATACGGCAGAAGAAGGTTATCGTACTTTATTCCTTTTATCAGAAAATTTCTCCTTTTTATAAGATAAAAATCGATTTTTTTCTTAAATGAAGAGGTTATATAACTATCGAATATCATATGTTGTACTTTCGAAAATTACCATAGTGAAGATCGTAAAAATAATTATAAAATTTTTCTACGAACCAAGGATTTCTTCAATTCATTCTACATCAGAAGTTGTGCCCATATCGAGAGTAGAAAGGTTTGTTAAATAAATTACTGAAGTGGCTTATGCTCAAATTCAAGTTTCATTAAATTAGGTACTGTTTATAATGAACATTATTGTCTCATGTGAAAAATTCTTCCTCCAATTATATATGATTATCCATATCCTCTAAATTCGTTTTTTTTGTATTTATTGAAGTAGTGGTTGGCATAGAAAAATACGCATGCAATGTATAAGATGGACACAATATTATTCAGCCCAAATATGGCTTATGCTACTCAACGTTTCAGTGGAGGCTTTTAGATAAAAAAAGCACATGAAGTTTGCTTATGCAAATTTCTCGTGCCAAAACTCAATCCCTTATTTCTGCCTGTATGCCCTAGGAATAGGGACGGCAAGGAGGACTTTCGTTGTCCTAGGTTGTCATATTGGTGCCAACACAGATTTGAAAAAACTCTTAGTGGAAAATGCGTCAGCACTTGGTCTATTGAATGCTATAGTTGATGAAATATTGAATGCTTCAATATACCAATGGAGCCTGGTAAAATGGTTCCTTATTTTTACTCCCATCAAGATGAAACAATATTCCTCTGCAATTGTTACCATTTAAATACTTCTGCATACACCTCCATATGAAGTATAATATCTACCTTACGTCAGTTCCTTTTCTCTTTCGTGTCTTTTACTAAGACTTAGATCTGACTTTGCATATTTCAGTGTGGGTGTGAAACCCCAAAGTAAACTCCAATGCAGGGGGAACTGTAATGGAGGTTTGACACCATTGATGATTGACTCAACAAAATCAGGCATGCACATAAATTATCATTGAGCTTTTCGATCCTAGTTTGCATTGAAAATATAGATCTTAGTTTAAATTCTAACATGAGTTTTTATGTCAGTGTCGTTGCTTGATGATTTTGAGGACAAGTCTAAGCCTCCAATTGTGCAAC
This sequence comes from Thalia dealbata, assembly GCA_030544415.1. Taxonomy (NCBI): domain Eukaryota; kingdom Viridiplantae; phylum Streptophyta; class Magnoliopsida; order Zingiberales; family Marantaceae; genus Thalia; species Thalia dealbata. The sequence continues at coordinate 20,675,559 of CM060458.1, forward strand.
AAAAGGGCCGCTTTAAAGTGACATCTGAGAATGTTGATTTAGAAAAGGTATATACTAATGTTTCCTATGTCCGTCATCTTTGTAGATACACAATTCAATATGTAATATATAAGCTCTCATGGTCTAAAATGCTTGCCATTTATTTTCTCAGGGTCCTCTTCAAAGTCCTCATTTGCTTCAGAAAAGTCACAGTATGCAGGTCAGTGCTCATCAACCTATCTTGGACAAACTTTTGCGGTCGTGTTCTTTTTTTATTCAACCTTCAAATTTGCACTGAATCAAATCAAAATTTTCATTTTTTTAAAAAAAAAGGTATTCGGAGCAATTTTTAAATTAAATTTTGTTTGACTAAGATTTTTTAGATCTAACATTAAAAAACCGAAAAGAAAATTCAATTTTTTTATTTTTAAATAATTTCAAACTGTATATATATATTGAAGATAAATTTATTTATTATTTTTCTTAGTATAAAAATAATTATATGTTCTTTTTGTTAGTTCATCCAAACCGAATAATTTCAACATCTAGTATGAGCTGGAGTTCAATTCAATTTATAGTGATTTCGGAAAAGAAAACTTCCTTTGATGAAGTCGAAAACTAAGTTGTCTTGTTCTGGGTTGAAGCAAATTGGTGATGCAGCGAACTATCTACGTAGTCAACTAGATATACCGCTTAGGACCTTGAGAAAGAAAACTTAACAGCAAATTTCTATCCCAGTTGTTTCATGGACTATAAACAGATTGAAGTCACCCTTGCAACTAGGGTTCTCCATTTTTCAGGTGGGGTTGAACCAAAGAATCAAACAGAAGTTATTTTTTCTCGGTTTGAGGTTCTTGCCCTTAAATATTTTACTTTATGGTTCGGTCTAGATCCCTCAGTTACAAACCAAATCAACTGCAAATCAAAATTTCCAAATTACCTTTACTTTTTAGATAAACATTACTGTTCAATCAATTTGTCATTGAAGCCTGCTACATTCAGTTCACTTGCATTTTGAACATATGAATTCAGCTAAGAGGATTTTTCCATGTCTAACTAGTCCTTTTATGCGATGCTTTCCTTTTCATTGTGAAGGTTATTTCACTTGCATCACCAAGTTTGATGTCGCCAAGTTTGATACCGCCAAGTTACACTTGTTCTATGCTTCCACAGCTGTACTTTATCTTGCAGACAAATATGGCTGAAAGGGTATGATCAACTAAGTTAACTTAGTAGTAGGAAAAAATATTTATGTATTGGACGATTTTTTCATCTCTGAACTTTTAGCTTAAATATGATGCCTTGCTCTCTTGTAGGATAATATTCTTAGTATGATGAGACAACTGAGCACTGGTGACTCTCAACCATTTTCTAGTTTTTCAAGTCGTAGCGAAGGAAATTCCTTGTCAGGGCATACTATTATGACTGAGAAGTCCTTGGTGCGTGCTTCCAGAGACTCATAAATAAGTTTTGCTTCCCAATTTCCTAAGGTTCCGGGATCAATCGAAAGTTCATTTCTATCTGAACTGCTCATTTTCAAATAATATCCACAGTTCACAAATATTCATTTTTGACTTAATGCGCATTTTCAAAATCTAAATTTATTCTTGTAATGGATTTTTCTTTGGGCCAGGAAGAAAATAAAATTGTATATGAACAGTCTTTAGGTCAGTTCTTCTTGGACCATAGCAAATGAAAGTACAATGCCAAGTTCTGCAGCACCAAGATGTATAATTTACATGCATGAAAAGGAAATGCATCGTGCTTCTTTCTTTGATCTGTTTTAAGACTAAAGGATTTTTAACTGTGATATATATATATATATATATATATATATATATATATTGAATCATAGGGGAAGTGATTCTCCATATTTCAGTGTAATGCAAAGATATTAGGCAGCTGCATTTTAGCAAAAAATCTTGCTGAACCTATATATTGTATTATCTCCAAGTTTTTTGATTAGGTTGCCTCTACATTGATATTCCTTCATAATTTTGATCCATTTGCAATAATAGTCTTCATGAAAGTTTTAGCGAAGTAATGGAGTAGAAAATTTTTTATTTAAATTTCCCCTTACTGCATTGATGAATCCATCATTTTTCATCAGCTGGAAGCAGCTCATGAAAAGGAGAAGGAACTGACACAGGAGATTGGTGAGATGCAGTGGAGGTAATATTTTTATCCTTGCAGTCAAAAATGAAGATGAAGGACAATTCTTAACATGGTTTTCACTCATCACTGCAGGCTCGCATGCATGCAGGATGAACTACACAAGCTTAAATCAAGGAATACCCAGGTTTGTCTTTTTGTTATATTCTTGCAATATCTGAAAAATATAACTTGCCGGTGCAGGTCAATGTATCAAAATCGTAACGCCTGAACACCACACTTTTTTGATGAAAAGGTCATAGGATGTTATTAAGCATTACAGTTAATGTTTAATTAACATGACCTATAATTTATCTTTTGCAATATAATGAAGACAAATTAATATTTGTGTCCATGCCAGAGGTAAATATTGGAAGAAAAATGTTCACTTAAGATCATGAGAGAAGTAATGATGATTTGAATATTTCATTTAGGGTGTTTTCAGATGAAAGGAACTGAAGGGAGAGGGGAGAAGGAGGGAGGAAAAAGAAGGATAAGTCATTTTTATTGATATTAGATTTAATAAGGAAATCCACTCTTATTCATGTATATAATTATACTTATTTTTTTATGAAAGTGGAACATGGTTCCACTGGCTGTCTGCTTTTATTCGGTAAAATACATTTACAGTGAGAATCAGCAATAGTTTATTCTTTTTATCTAAAAGTTTTATCGAATATGAAATTGGCTCTCGATCGTGTTAAAATTTGCCTGTCTCTGATTTGTAATTATAAAAAAGAATGTATTGATAAGCACTTTTTTCTTATACATGCATCTACCAACAGAGGGATAGTGTTGAAGCCCAATTATTTTAATCAAGGAGATATACACTTTATGCACAATCCGGAAGTAGGAGATACTTCCTTTGCAAACTAAAATTAAACAAAGAACAAAATAGGATGTGGAAGGTTTAAGGTAGGCCGCTGCTCCTCATTCTTCTTATTTTTTACACAAATTAATTAACATCGTCAGGGAGAGTATAAAAAAAAGAAGAACATGGTAGAAAAAAGGTCTACTCCAAGAAAACATACGAAAAAACCACAATAAGACTAAAATACCAAGTGCATGAGCTTGACATAGTTCTTTTTGTACACTGTTTACAAAAAGTCATCACAGGTGGTTGGGACTCTTAATCCACTGTACACGAGGCAGAAGGTTTAGGAAAACAACACACAGAAACCAAATAGTTTCATATTACATGTGCTAATGGAATACAACAAATGAGATGGCAGTGGATCACATCTTTCCCAGGTGTCTCTGGCCCTCCCTACTCAGCTCCGCATGCAGGGCCGATCAAGTCAGTTTACTGCTCTCTAACTCTTCTTTCGTTGCAGCTACCGGGTTCTCCTCGTGTTCATCAACGCCGGCTCTCCCTTCCTCCGCCCTGCTTTGGCATCACCTCCTAGTGTGTTTCTTCCTTCTTCACCACTCGAGTGCCCATCAGATGACCGTAGACTGTGTGATCGAGGGCCAAAGTTTTGGTGAGATGAGACGAGATCATCATCATCCCCTTGTGTTCCAGCATGCCGCGTCAATTTGTGTCGGCTGATGGGTGCCAACAGTATATGTTGTTGTGCCTTGTTTTTTTTGTGTGGTTGCCAGTTGCCATCTAAACTTCTTGCCGCTTCGTTTTTACATCTCATATCAATGTGCTGTATTTATATACATGTATATACACCGAAACATTTTAGATTTTTCTTAAAACAAGTTAATGTATTTATGGTACTGATTTGAGGAAAATGAAGTTTATTTTTCCTTTATACGATTAAAATTATAAATATATACAGAGAGAATGTTTAGGTTCTTTTACATTCATTTATACCAATAAACATACATTCATTTTTTGTTTTAATTCCATATAGCCTTTTATTAAAAAAAATTTCAGTCCTACGTCTATTAAGTATTTTATAATTATTTTAATATACCCTCTCTTCTTTCTTCAAGATATATTCATCATCAATTAATTTTATTCTATAAATTAATTTATATTTCATACAAGATATGCCAACATTAGAATCTTAAGTTGAAAAGTCATAAAATTTTAAAAATTTACTGATAATATAATATGTAAACTAACATTATATTCTAATTAAGTATTATATCATACCCAACCTGCTAATAATTTTAAAAAATATTTTTACATTAAAAAATTAAGAGGTATCTGGTAATCTTCATCTCAATTCTTTGACCTATCTATTTTTCAATCCTCCTGAACTTTTGAAGTCAAACTCAAAGTTGTCTCACATGTGCTTAATCAACTTGAGCCATTTAATGTGCCAAACTAATTGTATTATATGTTTGCCAAGTTGCCATTAGGATGCTCCGGTCTTTTATACCGCCTCAATGGAACATTCGTTGCCCTCTATCAAATGTACTCACTCTTTTGATTGATAAACCTCATATCAATTATCTGTCTGTTAGACTTGTAACTTTGCAGCAATATTTTACTGCAAATTATGATTTTTGCAAATTCCAGTGCATTCCTCCTGTTCGTTTCGCTTCTTTTTCGTTCAGCCTGAGATCCCATTATTTATTTGTTGAGATTTTGATTGATGCGGGTTCGTCAATGTCTATTTCATTTCATTTTGTTCAAATTTCACATTTTCTAGTACTTTCTCCACCCCAATATCTTGTACAGTCGTGGTGACCCTATTACTCGCTCATCGTTTCCATTATTTGCTTGGTTCAATTTTGATCTATGGGTTCTCTTCTCTATTTTATTCAGCTTTCTCTGTTTTCTTTCAAAATTTAGTCTTTTTAATGTTTTCTCAATTCAACAGTTGTAGGATATTTTTCCCTCTTTCTAGATGCTTGTTAAATGTATCCAATCTTTATTTTCGCTTTTATATGTGCTTAAGAGAACTCTTTTTGGTGCATTTATTTATGGTTTTGTTCCTCTTTTCCATTTCTGAACTTTGTTCTCTCTTTCTCGCAGAAATTTGAATGAATTAATGGGGTCTAAAGGTGGCAAGAAAAATAGCACCGTTAGTTCTTTACACTACGAAGCTCCCCTCGGCTACAGCATTGAAGACATTCGTCCCCACGGTGGAATCAAGAAGTTCCTGAATTGATAAAATTTGAATCTTTGCCTAATTCTTACTTTAAGTGCAGATAGTTTTTCTAATCCACTCATTCTGTTCGTTGCAGTTCGTGAGGCAGCCATCCTGATTTCCTGTGAGATGCCTCCCTCTGCAGAGTAGGATCTCCCGTCATCCCTTTTTTCTTTTCATTACGAGTTATATTATCTCTGGCTAGCAGCTTTCCCATAAGCAAAACTCTCACTTTTCTCATTGGACCATCCTCTCCCTTCTTCATTTCCCCTCGCTTTCAATCTTGCTCAAGCGTTTAGAAATTTCCTTCTCCGCCAACCCGTCTTCCTTGACCCCCATGCTCAAGGACTGCGCACCGTCTCCAGTGTGCAGATCGATTTGGCAAAATGTACCATTGTGTCCGAGCTCTCTAACAAGTACTTCGATTCATATGTCCTCTCTGAATCAAGTCTGTCTGTGTTCTACTCTAAGATCATTCTCAAGACTTGTGGCACGATCCTTGAGCTTGCAGCACGACGAAGTACTCTCGTGGTACCTTCATCTTCCCTGGAGCACAGCCATCGCCTCGCCGCAGCTTCTCTGAGTCAGAAATGGCTCGTTTACCTTGGAGATGTGCATGACTGGTCTGAACACTGAACAAGCATCGATCTTGTTCAAGAATTCCGCTAAGTGCGATTTGTCTACTGCAAAGGAGATCACAAAGCTCTCTGGGATATCACACACCCTTCCAAAGATGGAGATCTGTGATTTCAATTTCGAACCCTGTGGATGCTCATAGAATGGAATGCACAATTCAGCATCCTCTACAATTCATGTGACACCAGAAGAAGGATTCAGTTACGCAAGCTATTCATTTGTTGCCGAAGATGCTGTGAAGGAGAACAAATGGTTGATCCCAGTCCCAGAAGATGATGAAGGTGATGGAGTAGGGAGAGAAGAAGGGATTATGATGGTAATTGAAGGTGGTCTGAACTTGGGTCGTCATAATATTTGTTTCTTGCGGTTCCTTTTGGTTTATTTGTTAAAGCAACCAGCCAGGCTACAAGTAATTTTCTTTATGTCTGCTGTTACTACATTGGGGTTTCAGAATAACTGTTCAAGGTTGGCCTGTCTGTCTCTGCCACGATGAACGTTGTGTTTTTGCTAGGAAACTAGCAATTCTTTTATATGCTGGAATTTGGGAATTGTTTGAACATTCAATTAAAGTTAAATTGCTGATTCATGGAATGGATGAATGCTTTGACTTTTACTGCTACATTGATGATGGATTTTGTCTGGCCATTTCATCGACAGATTTCAAGTGATCAACAAAAATAGAGCAAAAAAAAAAAAATCCAAATTAAATAACAAAGATTGATATGATTATAGCAATAGCACGTATACAATGAACTAGCCCCTAATGTATATTAAAAAGTCAATGACGTTAAGCCAGCAGCTTCAGTTGCACCGTTTACAGTCTTCAAACTCATTTTATCCACTCACCTGTCTGGCTGTGGATTGCCCACCACCTCTCACACTCGACGTTTCTTCTCACTCCATCCGACCATCTTACCATAATCGACAAGTTGCTCGGAAAGAATAGCAATCTTAAGAAGCCAAAGTAAAAGACTCCTAAATTTTATGTGGTCAGGAAATAAATAGCTGAAAATTATTTTGGCAGAACAAAACCAGAAAGATTGGATATTTTCTCTCCTTCTTCCTCAGCTCACATCCTTTTCCTCTATCTTCAGTGGATTCATCATCATCAGCAAAATGGCGCTGTTTCAGCTATCATCACTCTGCCTGCTCTCAGTCCACAAAGCTCTACTAGAGACCTCCTCAGTTGCTGCTCTTCCGTTGCCCTCCGCTGCGGATGCGGGTCGCAGAAGCAGAACAACAACGCCGTCGCTGGCGAGTGTTAAGAGGGGAAGAAGAGGCCGAGGGTCAGCAGTGGAGTGCCGGGCAGCGGTGGTGGAGGACGTGGACAAGGAGGTTTTGGTGCCGGCGGAGGTGGAGGCGGAGGCCGCCGTGGAGTACGACTGGAGAGAGGAGTGGTACCCGCTCTACTTAACGGCGCAGGTCCCTGACGACGCTCCCCTCGGCCTCACTGTCTTCGACAAGCAGCTCGTCCTCTTCCGCGACGGCGCCGGCGCCCTCCGCTGCTACGAGGATCGATGCCCCCACCGGTATGAATTATGAACAGGATCTGGTAAACGAAAAATTGAACTCAAAATGGGATTTTGATGATGGATTGTGCAGATTAGCGAAGCTATCGGAAGGGCAAATGGTGGATGGGAGATTGGAGTGCCTTTACCATGGATGGCAATTCGAAGGGGAAGGCAAATGCGTCAAGATCCCGCAGGTTTGAAGCTAAAAGATCGAACCTTCAAATCTCCCCCCTTCTTCGATGCTAATTAGGGGTTGCTGAATCCGTGTCGCCGCAGCTGCAAGAGGGGGCGAAGATACCGCGTGCGGCCTGCGTGCGGACGTACGAGGTGCGCGACTCGCAGGGCGTGGTGTGGGTGTGGATGTCGGAAAAGAACCCGCCGGACGGCGAGAAGCTGCCTTGGTTTGAGCACTACGCCCTGCCTGGCTTCCAGGACGTCTCCACCGTGCACGAGCTCCCCTACGATCACTCCATCCTCCTCGAAAACCTCATGGACCCGGCGCACGTCCCCATCTCCCACGACCGCACCGACTGGACTTCCAAGCGCGAGGACGCGCAGCCGCTGCTCTTTGAGGTCACCGAGCGCTCCGCCCGCGGGTTCGCCGGCCGGTGGAGCCGCTCGCGCACCCCGGGAATGCAGAGCGTCCTTCGCTTCCAGCCCCCCTGCGTCCTCTCCAACGACCTCCAGTTCGTCGACAAGAGCGGCGTGCAGCAGACCGTCTCGGCGCTGTTCCTCTGCCGGCCGACGGGGCAGGGGAAGTCGATGCTCATCGTCCGGTTCGGCGCCACCTCGCGGTCGGCCATCTTCAAGCTGATCCCGGACTGGTTCATCCACCAGAACCAGTGCAAGGTGTTCGAGCAGGACATGGGGTTCCTCTCCTCGCAGAACGAGGTGCTGGTGAAGGAGAAGGTGCCGACCAGGGAACTCTACCTGAACCTGCGCTCCTCGGACACCTGGGTGGCGGAGTACAGAAAGTGGATGGACAAGGCCGGGCACGGGATGCCGTACTACTTCGGGCACCACACGATCTCGACGCCGAAGGAGCCGGCGGTGGTGGAGCAGGCGCCGGTGGGTGTAGTGGCGGGAATCTCGGCTTCGTTCCCGGCGAAAGGGGGCGTTGGCAGTCAGCACGCGCCCAACCCGGCGAACAGGTACTACCGCCATGTGGTGCACTGCAAGGGGTGCAGGGGCGACCTACGGAGGTTTACGACGTGGAGGAATGCTCTGGTGTTGCTCTCCATGGCGGCGGTCGCGGCAGCGATCATGGCGTCGACGCAGCGGTGGAAGGCGGTGCTGGTTGCGGCGGCGGCGCTGTTCTTGGGAGGATCATTCGCGTGCTCTTCTGTGATTTCCCTCATCACCACAAACTTCATCAGAACGCATCGGAGATTGTGAGACAACAGCCAAGAGTGCGGTAAATGTGTTTCGCTTAACGTGGTGAAATAAAATCAAGAATTCCATTGTAGTAGAATTGAAGGAGATTCTACAGTAAAATCTGAACTCCTGTAATGAAAAAAGAGAAAACTAAGCATCAGATGACGTCGGGGCGGTGCATTCAGAAGTAATTAGTTCATTGACAAATTTTTCCCAAACATATATATTACATAAAAGTATTCGGAGCACATAAAAAGCGTGAAAATGGAGGGGGAGAAATTGCAAATCTTTTACGCTCTGATTTGAATGTCTAATAAGCAACAAAAATCTTCTTACACAGCTAGGTAGTAGTAATGCCGTGGAACATCAATAGGGGAAAATGGACAAACAAATGTTGCGTCGATCAAGAATGATACAACAATAGAGCCTAATGGGAGGGGCGGCAGAATGGACTCAAGTGTACAAAAGATGACCGATACAAATTTTATAAAGCTCTTCTTCTTCATCACCCTGAGCTGAGAAGAGAGAATTAAAGGAATTTTACAGTGTGCTTTCACCTGAACTTTTTGGCTCGACGAACCATAAGAGATCTCTTTCTTTTGAATCCCCAGCAGAGCGGCAGTATCTGGTTTATCTTCTTCTTGCTTCCTAAATATCCTTGGCAGTTGGCTGCTCCACAGTGACACTTGACCATGGGTCCGAAGTGCACAAATCTAAAGACAATAACCTTATATTTCATTACATAATTAAAAGACACGAAAATATTATTCAAGAGAAAACAATTTTTTATATATATAAACAATATAAAAAAAATGAAAACATCAACCCCCGGTATTAGTACTCTGTATCCCTATGTTCTGCAGTGCTACAATGCGTCTTGGATTTTATACAAACATCATGAAACCATGAATATTATAATTCAGCAAATTAAAGAAAAAGCACTTATACCAGGTACCTGTAATCATATGTAAGAGGTTCCCCAATTTCTATTGAACGAGAAGCAAAGACACCTACGCGTGTCTCCCCATCGACTTGCCTGAACCCCACAGGAGAAACATCAGTGACTAACATGCATCGAGGTTATCTCGCTTTAGAATGAAGTAATTTGCCATGACGTAAGGAGCAGGCTCTGGATTTGCCAAGCTGCAAGGAAGAGCTAGAGTGATTTACCACTTCTCCAGTTTACAGTTTGGATCACAACTATGGTTGAGAAAACGCGAAGCATTTCCTTTGAAAGTTGCGTCTATTGTGAAATCTTTATGAAGTTCACACATGTAGAAATTCTGGTCGCCTCGACGTTTCATGTCCCATAGCCTTTGTTCACACAAAGCATCATCAATAACTGAAAGAAGAAATACGAGTAATATGTCATTGAAATACGCATTGAATATCACAAGGGAACACTAGTTTAAGTGCATAAGCATAAGATAATAAGCCATAAGGTGCCAGTAATATCATATTCTTGGTTTGTCGACAGTATTGAAATGGATAGAGCTATTATATAGCTGCTGAATGTTCTGCCTATTACTTGATTACGTTCTAGGTTTCAGTAATGTGTTTGAATTGTTATATTCAAATGCCAGTCACAACATATTGCTGCCGTATGAAGCCATTGGTTTAAGCATGTACGACAAATGTTTCTGCTTTCTTTTTTTAAATGCATGCACTGTAAAGGTTTCTCCTAAAAACAAGAAACAATAAATTACAGAGCACTGACGAGTTCATTCTGCATAAAATATCAAAATAAAATTTAACGAACCACAAGAAACTTTGGGAGAAATGTGAATTGAGGATAAAAGTTTAACTAGGATAAAAAAGAAAAAAAATCAATATACCTTCGCCAATATATTCTATGACAAAATCTCCCTTCTCCATGACCTCTAATGCCACAACTCCCCATCCACAATATTCAGTCTGAAACAGAAGTACAGACAAGAAGAATGATGTAACCACGGCATCATACAGGTCTTGCTGCCAAAATATCAGAACAAGCCGCATTCTAAAGCCACAATGCAGACTGCATTGTTTGCACATAAAGCACATGCTGAAAGAAGAAGATTACCTTAACAACTTTAATCTTTTTATCTTTGCGAAAAGGTCGATTCTTGCACATATCAGAACAATGGCAGTCCTTGGAACAGCTGATTGAAAGGCCTCTGTTGTAAATTTCATCAAGATGAACAAAAATTAAGGTTTTCAGTGAAGTATGGACATTGCTAAACATCAAGAATAAGCATACAGAAAACTTCGGGGAACAACTCTGTAAACATCCCATATATTTATTAACAAAGCATATCATGTAGTATGGACATCAGGTAAGAGCCTAAACTTTGGGTGAACTGAAAGGAACAATAAAATTTTATCGAGCATTTGATCATTAACAAATTGAAAAACATAAAATGCTGGGAATCCCATATTACCCCAACTAAAAAATCCCTCCCTTAAAGAAAAAACATATACTTTTATTTGATTATTAAACTGGACAGAAAAACAGCCAATAAGAATTTTGAAAAGCTATTTACTCGTATAGTTTTTATTCAAGTTGTATGACTACGAACCATCTGAGGGATTTAGCTCATGGAAGATGTTGCTACATTGTGTAAGCAGCTCGTCAAGAAAAATCAAATCTTTAATTTTTTTCATTGTAATATAGAGGAACGTAAAGATGCTGCTACCTGCATTCACAATTCTCTTTGCATGTGGAATTGGCATCACAGTTTGTACAACCACCACTAGTCTCATCATTATCTCTCTTCTTCTTGATTAAGTAAATATCTTCCCTTGTTAAGGATCAGATGTAAGAGCCATCTGTGACTTCTCAGAGATATGCACCAAGAAAAATGTTCCACAAGTGGAGGACAAACTATGCATCAAGAAATGTGCAGAAGGTTTCTAGATGATCTAGTATGAAAAATGCTATGTTTTCAACATATCTATAAACTTCTGAATGGTACACCAGATTTTATTCAGGATACTACGTCGGATATGTACATATGGAGCTGGCTCTGTTTTGTTCTCCACAAAATCCTTCAGGATGGAACCCATCTTAAACTCTTGATCAGCATATGGAAGAGGCAAGCGCAAAAATGCTTCCTAGGATTAAAAGAAGCAACAAATACATGAATCGTGATAAAACAACACTTCTATGTAACAAAAACTAAGTCTTGGGAACTAGCAATTCAAGTGATCTAATAGTCAAAGAGTTAAACTATAAGGACTAAACTGAAATCAACCCTTCCATTTTAATAAATTTTCAAAATACACCATGCACAAAACAACCTCCTGTATCTCAGAATAGATGTAAAGATCAATAATTTGTCTGATTCCACAATATATGGATGAAATGCAAAGACCGCTTGACTATGGAATCTACTATCACAAAAAGGAAATAGCACATAAAACATGCAAGTCGTCCATTAGAAAGAATTACCCCAACATCACTTGTGAGATCTGCATGCTGTTTTCCACTCAAAAGAAGAGTCCTGTCAGCCAACCTGATCAATAAACATTAAGAACAACACGAAACTACTCTAAATTAAATGCTGGAAAAGAACCAATAGATGTTAGTCACAGGGAAGCACAATTATGTGCTTGTAAAAAGTGATCAATCATCATTGTGAAAAGAAAGGCTCAAATACTCACAGGAGGGTGTTGTGCTGCTTAATTTGAGCTAGATAAACAAAGATCCTAGGTTAATCAACCATCACATAAACAAGGTGAAATATTGACCCTCCAAATAAACACGTCAAGTCCTTTTGGAGGTTAGAAAATAAAAAAATCTACCAGTAACTACAAGTAAAAAAGTGCTGCGCGGACATAAGTGGACTGAGGCAAATATGTTACATATGGAAATTGGTAGCTTTTTTTTCCCTACTAGGTAAACATGTTAAATATGTTTTAAGGTACACTTTTTTACTTAAGGTCTACATCTCTACATGTTAAAGATGTAGTTTAAGTTATGCAGGATGACTCTAAGTATCAGCCATTTTTTCTTTGTTTAACTAATTCCTGTATGTGACATACTCAACTAGTGGAAATTGACTAACATGTTTATCAACTAACACCACCCAAGAGTGACGGCATATGTGAGCTGAGGGAAAGGAAGCACATAGACTAACATATTTTTCTTTCTATTATTCGATTGGAAAGACCTGTACTGGAGATGCAGAGCAATTGGACAGTTAAGTGCTCATATTATCAAACCTCGAAGCAATTCGGATGGTTAAATAAGAATAAGGGTTAATTACTAAGAGATCCATGTGGTTTTTAAAAAAATTGAAATTTGATCCTTAGGGTGGACAATAATTCATTATTGTTATGCCCTTATAATTTTAGGTCTTATTTGACATCTGGAACAGAATTTTAATGACTTTGACGTTATCGGCTATTGGAGGACTTTTTTTTATTTGTCCTCTAAATTCTGTAAACTGTACATTCTCGTCCCTAAATGTTTAATACAATTACAATATGTCGAAAATTTCTAAGGGTAGATAAATGAAAATTTTAAAATTAGAGGATATATATATATACATAATAATTTGTTAATTATTTGACTAAAATAAATTATTTCTAAAAAAATTAGAGAACATCATAAGAAAATGTCCCCATGGCCGAAGTTTTCTAAATCATTAAAGCTTATTAGGAACTAAAAATAGTTCTTTCTAATGTCCTTTCAAATACTTGAGATGACAGTAGTAGCAAACAGGTAACATGCAACGGTCGGGACCTCATGCATGCATAAAGCAATAAGCCCGAATCTGCTACGAACAAAGTCATCATCAAGAAAAATCACTTCATCGGCCATCCGACTGAATTTAATATCATTATAGCAACACAAATGAAATAAATTTTACATGTGGGAAATGTTTTCAATAATATATTTTCCCAATTAAAAATATGATGCTAGGAAATGTGTAATGAAGAGGAAAACAGCAGAACAGACTTGAATGGAATCGAGATAAAACAAAGTCGAATTCAATGTTATAGTTGACTGTCTCTCTCATTCGCCAAATTGTTCAAAGTATGAATCTCCAAAATATTGTTTTCGTACATCCAAAAAGTAATGAGATAAGAAAAGAAATAATAAGGAAGAATAGGAGGAGTTAACGAGATAATGGCATATCTGTTCTGTTCAGGAAAGAAGAGATCGACCTCCTTCTCAAGACGCCAATCAGAAGAATGCCTCCAGCAAACTGCTCGTCCTGGTCGATTTTTCAGGTAGATAACATCCATTGGCCATGGTGAACACTTTGGATGTGCTGCCACTTCACATCTCACACAACGCCAGTATGCTTTCTGTTTGCAAACAAAACAACCCTGTGGAAAGGAAAGAGACATGGGCGCTTCAATCTAGAACATTTTCAATTTTTTGTTCCATATAGCAGACAAAGATACGCAAGGTAATGCATCTCACATGGTCATGCACTCATACTTCCTTCTTGAGATACAAGGTATCATACCCTGCGTCTCCATGCATTTCAAAAAATATAGAAAATATAGCTAAGAAGATTATTAACAATATAGAAACCCGTTAATGAAAGAACAAAACGTAGACACTTATTTCTATTCAATTTTTATCTTTAATATAGGATTAAATGTAACTGCAATAAGAAAATGACAACCACCCATGCCTAAAACCACAGTTGTAAAGTATGCAACATTTCTAATAAAAGATAAGATATAAAGATATTTTCAAAAAGGCTTAAGCTTTTGAAGGAACTGAAGTGGTAATCCAATTAAAACTTAACATGGTAACAGAGCATATTTCTCTCTGCACTTATATATGCAAGATCCCATGTGTTTCAACCAGTATAGTTTCTTAAGCTATCTCGTGATTTTGTCCATGGTTCAAGCAAAATACAGTCTTATTTGTCTATGTTGCAAATACTTATCCCATGGCATATGCAATTTCTTGCTATCATATGCACCATCCATATTACTAAACAAATTGTCCACCTATAGCTTCATAGATAAAAATGGGCCTCATTCTATTCACAGTAATCAAGCTGAGAATAAGCTTATGTTAATGCAAAGACAAATACGGGAATAACTCTGTCCAATCTCATATCTCCTTTTGGATTGACATCATTATTCTTTTGGAAGGTTAACCAGCATGCTCTATTCTCTTGCTAAACAGTGAGTACTTTTACAATGATGTCAATGTCAAAGGAAAAAATGCAAATGGTCACAATGTGCTAATTCTCTTCCTCTGCTTGCAAGTGTTATCATAGATTTTCTACTATCTTTTGCCCATGTTCACTTCAACTCCTATATCTTCGACACATGAAAGTATTCAGCCTCACCTTTTTCTTTCTTTAAGGTTAACAAATCAAGTAGAATTGGGAAAATAAATAAGTGAATCTTGGTTCACTATAGCTTAAGCCAACGGTTTTCTAGTAACAGACTAGGAAATGAAACAAGTAGAGCTGAGTATGTTAAAAGTGGGTGAACTACCATCCAACTAATTATGCATCATTCAGGAATTGATCGCATCAGGTATCATATGTTGTTCTGAAGAGTATCAGATGCAATATATAGTTAAGACATTCCTGAATTAAGACACTTGAAGGATTTTAATGCAGTTAGGAGAACATATACAAGCTAGAGCATGAGAAATCAAGAAAATGCAAGGTTAAAGAATAAGTATATACAAAATCTAAAGTATGATCATGCATGCAAATTGCAAAATAAAGCAATTTGCAATCAAGTAAAGGAATTTTACATGTTGAGGACACTTGAAGGATTTTAATGCAGATGATCCAATCATCTGCTTAACACATGTTGAATGATAACCTTCTCGACAACCCAAAACTAAGCACTGAACTTCTTCTCCAGGATAGATAGATCTGTTGCATATGCGGCAATCAACCTAAAACAAATCCCATAAATCAAAGGCTTGAATTTAATGTTAATCAAGGAAGTCAAACTGGTTAAAGAAAAATGAATATAGAAAAACATATTACAAAAGATAACTCAATCCTTCTTTTTCACAGAAGCTTAACGATGTCTCACGTGACAGTTGCACACAATTTATAGGAAAGATAATAAAATCGTTCCGACTTGGAATTCTCATTTGACATTGATCAAGACACATTCCCGTAACAAATTTCTTTTATAATATTATTGTGGAAGTAACCTGGGTATATTAATTGCAGGAACGCTACATTGTGAATTGCAGTTGGTATTTTCCATAGGAGTCAGGATATTCCACCTATTCAGAATTTGCAGAAGGAAAGATGTTGAGTACTCGGATTTAACTGGGATCTAGAAGTATCTTTTCGTAATTACAAGAGCAGCGACAAGATGGATCATGTGGACTATAGTCCTTTTGGCAACCACTAAAAATAACAATGATTATTGAGTAAAATAAATAAGAAGATGCATTTTATAAAACTCAAATCATTGTCAAATTTACCTGCCTCAGACCCAATCATACTCAAAATGGAAAAACAGTCATTTATAAAAAGAGAGTTACTAATTTACTCGTAAAAGGGGAAAAAGGTTAAAGAAGGCCCAACTGAAATGGTCCAATCTTTTACTAGCGATGAACCAATTTTCATGCTTTTTATCATTTACGTATCATCCAATAATTGAACATGACCCTACAACATTGATTGAAGGACAGAAGAGCACAAGCCACTTGAAGCAATAAAGTATAAACAAACAACTTTAACTTGTACAAATGAGCAGAAAACCAAAGAATTGAGAGGGAAACAATCACTAAATTGAAACAGTCACTCTCTCTTAAAAAACAAAAAGAACTTTTCGCAGTTTAATCATTGTTTTTTGTTTCCATTACCACATCGAACTTCCAGGCTCTTCCTCAAATAACTTAAAACTAAGAAAAAAATATCATTTTTTAGTAAAATTACTTCCGTCAGTAGTTAAAACGTGCTACTATCTAACAAGCTTTTTGGTGAATCCCGTCACCATAGATGTAAACATCATATTTAACTCCGGTCCAAGGATCAAAATCCCAAGAATCAACAATGCGATCAAAATTATCCGTTGCGCTACGGTCATAAACAAATTCGAGGCAAGAATATCCCTAAACAGACACGAATATACAAAAAGGAAACTGAGCATAAATTACCATTCTTTTAGCATTTGTGAGGAAAGGCAAGACGCACTGCCTCTCGGGAACCCCAGCCGCGATCTTCCTCTCCTTCCAAGCCTGCACGTGGTCTTCCAGAGAGGCCTTCCCGTCGGTGACTTTCTTCCCGGTTTTGCGGTCCCTCTTGAGCACGGCACAGGTGCCGCGCGTCGAGACGGCGAACCGGAGGCGGCGGCTCCACTTCCCGTCGAGGTCGGGGTCCGCATCTAGGGTTTCGAGGCGGGAGGAAGAGGAGGAGGAGGAGCAGGAGGGGTCGCCGAGCTGGATTGCAACTGCGGCTGACCCGGACGGGGGAAGAAGGAGGTTTCCGAGGTCCAGCATGGAGGAAACCTAGAAATCTAGGGCTGAGGCATCAGAGGAGGGACGAGGAACGAGCAGGCGGGGAAGGGGAGGTGTTCCTCTTGCCTTTGGCTTTCGCTCTCTCGAAGGCGTTTGTTTTATCTCTCTGTTAGAGAGAGAGAGAAGGAAAAGAAATGTACAAAGTGATAAGGGGGAAAGTGTAAATAAATAAAATAGTCGTCGACGTGGGCGGGAAAATTAGGCATTCAAGAAGATGAAAGGGAAACAAAAAAGTGATAGAAGAAAAAATAATCAGGTTCACCGCGAAACAAATATTCCCGCTGGTTTAAAACTCTGAACCACGCCCCTTCGTACCTTTCTTTTAATTGGGTAAAGCTGCGGGCTCCGGCACATTCACCACGCCGGGTTGACAATTGCGTAGCCTGAGCCGGTAACCGAAACGCGATAGAAAATGTTTCTTAATCAACCCCCACGTACGCAAATCCACCCCAATCTTACCCCGCGCGCTGATTGCACCGTGGACGAAAGGGCACCCGTGGGGCCCGCCGGCGACAGAAAGGTACCTGCTCGGAGTTACGGAGGGCTGGACCCGTGGGCGGTGGGATATTTCCTCGAAAAGCGCGGTTTTTCCACCTGGTTTTTCATTGGGTCGGTACGTGGGCCCCGCTAGGGGTCCCACTTGATGTGTCTCAGGGAGGGGCTGATGGCGGGCGGGCGGGCGAGGAAATTATTCAACGGTCGAGCACCAGCGGGTGCCCGACAAGGCGGTCAGCTGGCGCTGCGGATTAATTCGTCCCGTGCGCCATCAACTCCAGCAGAAAATTTGAGATGATATTATTATTCTTAATACTCATCAATAGAATATTGTTTTTTTCTTCTTAAGATTTAGGTATTATCTTTATTAAAATAATTAAATTAGTTATAAATTTAATACTCATCAAATTCAAGTAAATATAAAAAATCATATATATATATATTCATTCATGGCTTGAGAGAGACATGCCGAGGTGAACAGCTACAAATAAATACCTTGTATACATAGGTATTTCTTAATGTAATTTTTAGAAATAGAAGAGTATTAAACCATAGTCTTCTATATATAGAACTTAATTAGGTGTATATACTCAAATAATTTTTTTCGATGTCATTATTTCAAAGAATTGGAGTGCATGCTTAAATATTAATAATGATAATAATTTTCAAACTAACCCTATGGTTTTACATCAATGGTTACTTCAATGTGAAGCTCTACATGTGACCCCCACCGCTTAAGAACGGTTCTATTTGACCTAAATATCATGTATAGTTTGTAAGGATAAGTACAAATAAGAATTTAAAAAAGTTAAAATCTTAAAGACAATAATAATATATATAGGTAGAGTTAAATATAAATATAGTTTTTAAGTACCTGCCTGAAGCGAGAAGATACTTTAAATTTTTTAATAAATATTAAATCTATAACCTTTACTCATTTCGTAGAACTAAAGAAGCATACACGGATTTATGTACATTTAGTTAAGTATTTTGGTTTTAATTATATAAGACGTTAGGGCTAACGTAGGGGCGGCGCTGCTAAGGGAAATTTAAAATATTTAGATCGGATATTTTAAAAAAAATATCATTTTGATCGTTCCAGTGAATGTTTAATACAAAACAGATTCCCGACGACGAAGAAATCCCGTCGCTGAGCGCTTCGATCGCACGCCACTTCCTTTCTTCCTCGTTTACACCCGGATCGCCATGGTGGATGCTTGCGCCCAGCAAGAGGAGCACCTCGATCTCCTGACAAAAAGCGGAGAGAAGACCGGCGTCTCCAAGCCCAGGCCCGTTGCCTCTCTCTCCCAAACAGATTCATCCACGACTCTCGTTTCCTCCCTTCATCTCGACTTTTAAACAACTCCTGATGCAAGATGGGCGCCGTATGTTCGATGCAGGAGCCTGGTCCATCGGGATGGCGACTACCACCTCGCTGTCCACACATGGATATACTCGGAGAGCACGCAGGAGCTCCTCCTGCAGAAGCGTGCTGATTGCAAGGCTTCCTGGCCCGGCAGATGGGACATCTCCAGCGCTGGCCATGTCTCGGCTGGCGATTCATCTCTCCTTACCGCTAGGTAGTCTGAAGACTGAGTTCTCTGTCGTTATTCTGTCTAGTGGCTTATATTTCGCGAAATGTTTCTTCTTGCCTCGTTTCCTTTTCTCGGTGTCTGCTGGATGTTCTGTTGTCCAAAGCTCAGATTTTGATTTCTGCTTAGAGATATCTCATGCATAGTGGTTTAGTTGCCTCTCTTCAGCATATGTTGTTATATTTTTGTTCGGTTGGATACAGGTCCACATCATGGCTGTATTATGTAAAATCAAGCTGGTGGGTAACGCGTAGCATGATCTTGAGTCCCGAGAAATTTAATTACTGCAGAAAATGAGACGATGAACCTTCCATATTGGTGTTTGGATAGTTTAGGACATTCAACTTTGTCGCTTTATTCTTCATTTCATTTGTCAGTTTTACTACATCTCTTCTTCTCTAAGACGGCAGTTATTAGTAAACTGAGCTTAAATACTCAATTAGGAAAAAAAAGAAATGGTGCCACATCTATTTTTGAAGAGTATTTGCGCATTCAGTAGTGTGCGATGCCATCCTGTGCTACCCTGCTTTTGGAGATTCAAAAATTTGTATCTTGTGCCACCTTGCTTTTGTAAATTCACATTTGTTTCGTCATACACTTACTAGCAACATTATAGATATGTTACTTTCAGCTATTTCTTGCAGGTCACTCCTTTTCCACCATACAATTCTGCAGATTGTATCATATTTTAGTTGCAAACAAATTGTGCTCATGTTTCCTGACCAATTTTTCTTTATGATTAAAAGAAAGTTCCTAATTTATTTTAGAATTACCCTGTCGCTTGTTCCCTTTATGAATGTTGTTCTGAAATGTGCTAGCAAAAACATTGTGTTTCAGGAGGGAACTCTATGAAGAGCTAGGCATTGACCTTCCAGAAGATGCATTTGAGTTGTTATTTGTTCATCGTTATGAGTGGTTGGTAGTAGTTCCTTTTCTAATTGTATTCTATCATTAACTTTAATGCTATTTTCACCCATAATATTTTGTTGAAGGATAGTAACATTATGTATCTACTTAGTTCATGCCTTTTTCCATTATACAACGCGAGCACATGCTAAGGTTCTGTTATGTAAGTCAAACATTGTGACACAGTAATGAAGTGTATATCTTTTGTTTTAAAATTTGTTAGGCAAAATGTGTGGCAGTTACCCAAAACTTATATTGTGGAACAAGGATCATTTTCTTTTCACAGGTAGACTAGGAAGTTACTTGTAGATTTAATAGGCTAAAGTATGGTGATTTAAGAATGCTCAAAGAAGACTAACTTAAGAAAGCAAAGCTCAGATGTCAAGTGAAAAGGGAGAACATAGATCTTTTGTGAACAATAATGTAGGAGATGGAGATCCTAGGATTGTTGGAGGGTCATGGATACTACCATGAAATGATCCGTGTATTTGCATCCATTCATCATTCTCATAAAGTAATGCTAGCATCTTTAGTAAATTGAAAGAGGGTATTGGAGATCCTATGTTTTATGCTAGGCATAGGCAAAATTCGTCCCTATTCTTGATGTTATGGGTGCATATGTTATTTAAGCAAGGTTTCAATGTTGGTTGCAAATTCAATGCCAGCCAGTAATTGGTCTAGCATAGTGCATTTATCCATTTGTGAATACGGCTTTGTATTTGTAAATATTGTTCTTTTCTTTTACATACATAGTTCCTTCTCTTTCCTCCTTAGTCTCTATATGTCTCTCCCTTTTCTTTTGGTTACATAGTGTCCTTCCTGTGAGGTAAAAGAAAGGAGAAGCAAATGCAGAAACCAGAGATATACTTTTCTGTTTTGTCCAATATTAAATGGTATGCACAGTTTGAACTGGTATTGCCTGGGCTGTCAGTGATCCCACCTGTCAATGATTATACTGGGAAAAAAACTAGTTGGTACACTTGGTTTGGTCAACCATTACCATGAATTTTTGCTTGTCCACCAAGTGATTATTATTGGATGATCTGTGAAGAAATCTTAATCCATTTTTATAGGTTTGACAAACTGAGCTTGCCAACCTGCTTTAGAAGTCTAATATGAGTTCTGATGAAATGTTGGCCAACTTTAAGTCCAAAAATGCTTCAAGAGTAGTCTACATCGTACTCCTTCTGCTCTAAGCTGCCATATTATTTCACCAATTATTCTATTTTCAATAAATTTCATAAGCTTCTTAGATGAATTATTCTATGGTCATTGTTCCTACTGTCATTATTCCTTCAAGTACTCAAGCCTAGTATTTTAGGGAATTGCTTACTGGCCACAACACTGTTTTGCTAATGTGGTTTCGTAATATGCTGAACTAGAAGTCACATCCAGGGCTAAAAAGTTTTGATATGAAACATTGACATAGTTTCTGTTTCCTTAATTGCTGTTACTATAGGGAAAACAACTTCTATTTGGATATCAATGAAATGTTCAAGTGTTAGAAAATATTTTCATGAACGTGCAGTTGCCTTTGTAGCTTAAATGACTTACTTTGTCCTATATTACACAGTGTACTGAATAATGGTACTTACATTGACAATGAATTCGATGATGTATATCTTGTGACAACTGCATGCCCTATACCCATGGAGGCCTTCGCTCTTCAGGTAGGAAGTTTATTTTTAACCTTTTATCTGATTGGTATACTTCAGCAAAAAATTTGCTTTCTAGAGTCAACCCTGGCATGCTGAAATGGAATGTTTTCATGAGTATGACACAACATTTATAATTCAGGGCTACAGATCTTAACTGCAAACACGATGAAGACAATTCTGAAATGGAATATCCTGCTTTACATTTGTAAAGAGATCATTTAGGGGCATATTCATTGTTTTCTCCATAAGAATTTTTTTAGATCATTTCTTATGATTGGTCTGATGTGGATAACTTACATCTTGTTTTTTATCTGCTAACCACTTTAGCCTTTCTTTTACTAAGAGAGAGATCCACAATGTTGACATCAAGTGAAAAATTGGCACTTCTTTTAAATCTAGTGTTGGACTAGTTAATTTGTTCATGTGGATCCTACAGGAAGCATTGGAATGCCCTGAGATAATTGCATTAAGATGTACACGGTATAAACCGTGTATTTCCACCCAACATCTGCAGGGTGGAGAATATAACATCTAAAAAAAAATAAGGTCTGACTTTGGAATCTAATTTCCTTTTCTTACTTCTTGGGACTAACATAAGTTACAACATCCTCAAGATTGGTTCCACCTAACCTGGGTTTCCCTTCTCCAAGGGAAGGTAGTACAACTTAGCAGTGAATAAAAAAAAAGAGAGGATAAGTTGTTTCATTAAGTTAATTATTAATAAAAATACTCCTAGAATTCATTTATAGACAATAAATTCAAGGATTTTATAGTTTTTGCCTTTCTCTTTATTATTGATTGGCACTGCATCATGTTAGCAGTCCTATTTGGAAATTCATGCAAGGAGTAATATCGATCTCGAGTATGACCTTTCCTTTTGCAATAGGTACAACATAAGTTTCTCTTGAAACTTCTTACTTTTGCTATTTGCTCCACTAAGATAGAACTATGCAGCTACAATGAGATAAAGATCATGTAGAAGGGCAAGAATAAAATTGGAGCATTCGGTGTGACCCTTTTGAAGAGGGGCTTTGTTGAAAGTTAACAAAGATGGCTGGGAAAGAAAAAACCATTTTTTTCTTCTTTGGTGAGCTGCTGCCGAACAAATTATGCAGCTACGATGCCATCTATTTTCCAAATCAAAAGCAAAAGCCTGGAGAGAAGAGGCAATTGCTGGTCTTCACTGCTAAAGGAAGCGGTCAAAGAGGATGACGCCGCCGACATGAATAAAGCAGTGGTGGCGTGTAAAATTAGGGTTTAACCCGCTCTGATACCATGTTAATAACTTGGAGTAGAGAAGAGATAATTTTATTATATCATCGTAGGTCTGCTTACATGTGGTATTTATAGTGAAACTAAAACCTAGGGTTACAATCATAGATAAATCTAAGCCACACATCATACAAAGACTATGGACCACATATTAAATATAATTATTCTAACACATTTTATGCAAAATGCAACATAGCAGTGTTAAGGCTGGACTCGAGCATGGTAAGTTATCTAAACTATCAGTAATGGTGTAGATGAAATTTCTTATCCTCCTGAAGTGCCTTTAGGTTTATGACTAGCACTATAGCTGCTACTGCTATCACAACTACTGGTGTTGCCAAAGGAAGGAGATAAGTGAGAAGTAGAAAAGAAGATAAGAAAAGTGGAGACTATCTTCTATTCCTTTTTGATGCAAAAGAAAGGAAAAGATGAGAAGTAATGATTCTTCTGTGTTATTGCTTTATAATAAATAGAAATGTGGAAAAAGAAGATAACTTTTGTTGCTGAAAATATGGCACTTTTGTTACAAGAAATTTAGATTTGTTTCAGGGAGGATACTTGTTCATTCATGTTGCAGAGTGTGAGTAAATTCAGCTTGTTTGATTATGGATGTTGTAGCTGATAACACTTCCATTCATATTCTATGATATCCATGAAAATCTTTAACTGCACAAAATTTTTCCAGATGTCATACAATGGAAGGAGCATAGATAGCATTGACTTTACTTCCACTTTACTTCTAGGAATCAGAGGTCTCTTCTGTTAAGTACATATCATGGAAGGATTATAAACATATTCTTGAAGAAGGAGATGAACAATACGTCCCATATGATTTAACTGGTCAGTATGGCCAGCTATTTATCATTCTCGAGCAAAGGTATGTTTTGCATATATTGCAAATCATATCAATGGAGGTTTTATTAGTTTGTTTCACATTCTCTAATGTCTTTGCATGACTAAGTTAAAAGGGAAAAGTGTTGTGTAGGAGTCTTTTACATGCACTTGAAGCTCATATATAAATATAATTACACTTTACCCACACGTGTTTTGCACCAGTTTCACTTGCCCATGTGTTTTTTAATTTACGCTTTACCCAGATTAGATTTCTTTCGTTTACATTTAACCTATTTCTGCCAATTAAACTATTAAATAATATGTGAAAAGATGATACGCTTAGTTCATAATAAAAAATTATAAGGAAAGAAGAAAAACTGTACCAGCTTTTGCTACATATTTAATACAAAGTACAAAAAAAGATAGTTGTGTGTTACATCCCTAAAGGGCACAGTTAAAAGTTGCTTTAAGCCCCAGAAAATAAATTGTAAAATTGCATCTTCTGTTGATTTACAATTGGGAATATGTATTAGTTCAATCTGAATCATCTTTCTTTGTTATTGGCTGTTCCTTCTACCAGTTTAAATTTAATGACTAAATTTCTTTTCTAATGCAAAATGAGCATTTTTTTTTGTATCTCTCTGTTGTGTGTTATGTTGGGTCTGAACAATCCTATTAGCATAGAAATATAGATCCTTTTGCGGAACAATCTTTTACCTCTAACCTACTCAGTTAACAAAGGATGCAATGAAATTTAGGAGGAACAAAAGCAAACAAACTTACAAAGTAGTGAAGTTCCAAAATGGAAGTTCAGGTGTAGTTGTGGTCTTTATATTCATTCATGTTGGATATAAATGAGCTATATCTCATTTGACTTTTGTCTCTAAAAATGTCCAAGTGGTAGTTTGGTTATATATGCGCATGCATTTGCTACAGGTATAAAGAGGACACGGAAGCTCGTAGCTTACTTTTGCAGAAGAAGCTTAACCGATATGCTTCTATCCATATGGAACCTGAGGTATGTAATAAGATTAAAGGCCACTTTTTTCAAAAGGAGATTTCTTCAGAAGCTCAAAACATGGGTCAATTTAATTTAATTTTCTGGTGACACACTCCTGAAGCTCAGACTTGGATTCACTTTAAATTGGGGAAAGGTGGAGATTTGAAATCAAGATCTCCTCTTTAAGCTTTTGGGAAAATTGGTTGCCTAATTAAACTTAACACCATCCCCAAGGACATGTAGACATGATTGTTTTGTGCTTTAATATTAATTTGGTACTCATATCTAGGGTGTGTGTTGAAGGTAACTTTGATCTTTCCTTTTTCTTTATTGCAGTTAACTGGGCTTTCAGAAGCAGACAAGGAAGCTTTACCACATTTACTCAGAGCTGCGGTCATTATTGATGACATTTTCTATTCACAGGTTTTGTTTCATCATTCTTCTAAGAAGTGATATCCTTTATGTTATTTTTTACTAACCTATTTGGTATATTTTTTTGATGGATGCTTGCATGTTGTGGATTATATAGTTGTGTTAAGAATACTGGAATCTGATTGCAGGTTTGGTATACCAATCAAATGCTAAGAGATTGGCTGAAGGAGCGCTCTAATGCATCTGGCTTAGATAAGCTGAAATGGATGTATTACACCATAAATAAGAGTCCGTGGTAAATTTTTCTAGCATTACTACTAGATTCGTACCTTATTTATTCAGTTATTTTGTCCCCAACAATCCTTTTCTATTATAGGCAATTCTCACTGATTCTATTTCAACTGTCCTTTAAGTTAGCTAGAATTAATTTCTATGTAGTTAGATTTGTGCCTAACAAGGATCTACTCCAATTCTCAGTATTTATATTTTTGCACACTTGAATTCCTGACCTTGTCCATGGTCTTGGGCTTTATGCGGAAGATTCTCTTATTATCCTAAGTAAAAGGAGCAAACCAAAAAAGCAAGAAAAATGATGATTTCATTGCATCAGATCTTAGTTACCTCTTCCTCTCAATTTTTATTTTAAAACTGAATTATCCTGTTTTCCATTGAGCTGTGTAGTAAATAATGCTAACCATGGATAATGAAAGAAAGCCATATATACACTTGAGAAAATTGCTTTATTTATTACCACAGTCTTTCTACTTTTCTTGGGCTTTTGTTTTGGCACGTTCAATCAGTAATGATATGGACACTGTCGAACTGGTATCATAACTTTTGCACCAAATAGAACTGAAGGTTATTTGGAAATGATAGGTCATGCCTTGATGAGAATGCAGCTTTTCTATCAACGGCAGATTCCCCTTTAAAATTGTTTAAAGAATCTACAAAGCTTGTCACGGGTTGGAAGGGAATTGAATATAGAGTTGCTTTTCCTTTGATGAAGCCACCTGGTGCAAATTTCTATCCTCCTGACATGGATAAGAAGGTATAATAACATGAATCAACCTTTTTTCCAACCTTTCAAATGTTTCTGTATTCCAGTTGCAATTTGGTTTGTAATTGTTTTAGGAGTTGATTGGGCCTGGAATTTAGATAATTAATTATTCATCCATTTTCTTCACACTCGATGATCATTTAGAAAAAGAATGTTTCCCATTTAGTTGTTGATTACATAAAAAATGAGATTCAAATATTATGGCCAGTTGATCATGCTCGTTATCAAGATTTTACATGAAAGCCTTTTGTACTGAATCAGCATAAGGAATACTAGGGGTAGGGTCTTTCTCCTGTATTTATATGGCAAAATAAACTGGAAGTAATCAGTTGCTAAATAGTGTTCATGCATAGGTGGGTGAAGCACATTTTTTATTATAAAGTACCTGTGGGTATGCACTGGACAACAAATAAATATAGAAATATTGTAATACAAAATGTTGATATTATAAAGTACCCTTGGGTATGCACTGGGTGATGAAATTGGATCTTTTATGAACTCACTGAGTTAATGGTTATTTAGTTTCCAATTTGATTAGATTGAATTAGTTTGATCAGAATGTGATGTTTGTTTTTTACATTTTTGCAAATAGTTTGAGTTGGGTCCAAATTTTCCATTTGGTTGATTGGTTGCTCTATCAGGAATTTGAGCTGTGGAAAGGCAGCCTAAATGCTAGTGAACAGGAGGCTGCGACCGGTTTTTTCAGTGTTATAAGAAGGCAGGCCAATACTCTATCCTCAGTTATGATGGATCCAGCTTACTCCAAGCAAAGCTTGAGTCCAGATTATTTGACTATAGTTCCATACTCGAAAGAATATAGAGCTCTTCTTGAGAAAGCAGCCGAGCATCTTTTTCATGCAGCAGAACTATCTGACTCTTCCAGCCTAAAGAAGTTGCTCAGAACTAAAGGAGATGCCTTTCTCTCTAACAACTATTATGAATCTGACATAGCTTGGATGGAGCTGGTTAGTATGCTAACATTGATTCTTGTGTTTGTGTAAATTTTTTAAAGAACATTCTCATTCATTGTTTTTATCCTTTAACTATTCTAGTTATTTAATTTTTTATGCTAACATTGTGTTTGGGTATATTATTTTTGGGGGATCACCATTTCAATTGGTAGGAATATCCCTCTTCATCGAATAGAATGATTTTCTAAATATCATTCATACTTATGATTTACCGAATATCTAGCATTTGAGCATACAGATTAACTGACTTCTTAATTCCCATATGGATATTGAATGCGACTGGTAGGGGCATAAACATAATAGTACTGGTGGAAGCCTTTTCCTCTGTTCTTCCTCCTTTTGCTTCACTGTCCTCTAGCATGGTGGTTAACTGTACCATGCTGGTAGCAAGTTCTAGTCCACCAGTGAGTCCAGTATGACACCTCTACAATTACATTTCTCTATGTATGTTTCTTTGTATAGTTTTTCTTTTGTCATTTACCTAAAAGTGAAAGTTATTATTATTTTTTTTGAAATAGATAATTGCATTCATTTCACCAATCTGAAATGATACAACTTACATTCCAAAAAAAGCACTAAAGAGAAAATAACATAAAAAAGAGGTACGGGGGCCAAACATAGGGAAGAAGAAAGAAAAGAAAAACCAAAACAAACCCTCAAACCAGCATATATTTATAAGCAAAATTAGGTACATGACAGAGTTTGAAACTTATTTAAGTTTTAGTGCATGTATGGTTTTTTTGATATACAATGTAAAGGAGAAGTAAGAACCAAGAAATTAGAATTTTTGTTGTGCAGAACTCCTAAAATGTCTTTCCTTTTCCCCTTGTTTATCCCTATCTTCTTTCAATTTGTTTTTATAGTAAAATATTTTAAAATTATTTTTAATATAAAAATTCAGAGCTAATAAAAAGACAAAAGACAAAAGACAAATAATAATAAAAGAGACAAAATCGGATATGGCTTATGGGGTATTAAGTTCCCGCGTGAATAACATGGGGGTAGAAACTTGAAAAGCATGGTCAGGAATTATTGTCTTAATCCCCTCCCTCGGGTCTCAAATTCCACAAAAATGTGAAATTGAGCTGATTTTGTGAATTCCAACTATTTCATTTTTGTGGATACCAGTGGCACAAACATAGGAATTGGTAACGCCAGAAAATTCAAATCCACATATTTGAATTCCATAGCCCAATTCTTGTGAACCAAACATATTTTCATTGCCTGGTAGTTCATAAAAATATCTTCTTTGGGAGTGTTTTGATTAGGGAAGGGAGCTGAAGGGATGTGAAAGGAATTCCCTCGATTCTGAATATATAAAAATTGCATGATGAATGAGAAACGAAAAAGCCTCAACATTCCTTCATGTCATCTATATGAAGTTCCCATGCAAGGGGAAGTGAATCTCTACCTCCCCTTCAAAATCACTTGATCGATTGTATAAAAGTTCCACCTTTTGACAACTTATGCTTGATGGATGGCATTGTGAGATGAAAAAAGGACAAAAAATCGGACTCATAATGCTCATAATGCAAAGATAAGATTTATTTTCATCACGATGGCAGTATGTCCATGCTGCTAGTAGGGACAAGTTTACATGGTGGGTGTTGCAATACGTGCTATATACCCTTTTTATATGGCACACAATATAACACCTAACAAATATATAGAACTTAGGAGGAACATTTGTGTTCATTTTCCAGATTAATCATTAAAATTTCAGTGTTTTTATTTTATATCATTTTCTTTCTTAGTGCTCTTTTATGATATTTAATTACCTTTGTTGCAGGACTCCAAGCTGGATCTTACAATTGGTCCATATGAGACATATGAAGATACACTTTTTGGGTATAAGGTAAATGATAATAATTGAGCACTAATAGCTTCACATTTATTAGGACTCACATAAACACAACAGTTTCTTAACTCTTATACTATGTTTATTACAATATATAGTTGCTATTTTTTTCTTTATGGAAACAATCATATAATCCAAATCCATGTGTCCAGCTTGTACTTATATTATACACTTGAGTTCCAGTAACATATCCACCTTCTGCTTAATTACCATAAAACTGGTTATGCCTCTCGTTCCACTCTTCCCTCTTTTATCTTTCAACTTTACCGCTCAGATTGCATTTAAGTTATCATGTATTTGTGTGAAGCACTTTTTCAAACTCCTTCACATAAATATATCGATTTGAAAGATCCTAATGAAACCATAGCATCTGCAAGCGATAAATTATGCACATTTATTATATTTCATTGTGCATAATATGATAACTAGAGCCAATCACTGTACTTCTTTTGCATAAATCTAATCTGAATATTCATTACAAATATTAACTTTGCAGGAATCTTGTCACTGGATACATCATAGTTTGCTTTCTTCTTATTATTTCAACAAAATACGAATTTTTTGGGTTTATGTTCTTAATCATCTTTTGGAAATTCTGTGATTGGACTTATGAGTGTCTTAAACATTGCGAAGGCTACATTTGAGGCGTTTGTTGGAATAAGAGATGACAGTGCAACATCCCAAGTCAAACTTTTTGGTGACCATCTTCAGGTACTTATATCTATTGGAAAGACAAACCTATATTTGACTTCTTTTTAACATCAGTAATATTGACTAGGACTTGGAACAAAATCTTCCGATGGACAATATTTATAAATCAGAAGGTATAGTTGCAGCTCCAATTCGCGTCATTAATCTTATCTACAACTCAGGGGTGAGTTTTTGTTTTTCATTTTTAATTAACCATCTTAGTAAAATTAGAATAGCATTATTGTCTTCTAAATTCTATCACATACTTTTGCTCCATTGTTAGGTAGCTTGAGAAACATTACAAGAATTGATTTTTGATACCGATTTAACAATGAATTACTTCTTTGTTGTGCAGTAAAATTGACAAGAAATAATAAAAATCTTTCTGAGAATATTTGGTAAAATTAACATTCATGTGTCTGAATGTGGGGCATATATCTTGGATCATCAAAACCTCTTCTCTCTATTTAACCTTACCTTCAAACTCCATCCTTACTGTAAAGGTAATAATTATGATTTATCTTTGTAGAACCTGATGTCTGTATGTATTCATTGTCTTCTCCATATTTAAATTCTTTCCTGTCTTATGAACTACATATCTTTAAACCCACCTCCTGGCATGGATAGCCGTATCTATGATACCTGTCAGTCAGAATTTTAAATACAACCTGGGAACATAATTGCCACTCTGTATGATGTTCCTCGAGCAATACTGATCATTGGTATCTACCTATGTTTGAACTCTAATGTTCTGATAAGCATCGGTTCAGATTAACATTAATTACACCTGATCAACAAAGAGCATTAGAAAGATGGCGAGAATGTCAGACACTGAATATTACTTAATCCATGTAGATGAATTCATGAGGAATGTTAGATACTGAATATTATATCTTGCAATGTTGTCACAAATGTGCTTATAAGAATTTAAAAGAATAAAATGGGTTTTTCTTAATCAGCATTTTGAGGTTAAATGATCCCTCAATCAAACTTAAAATGATATCAGAATGAGCTCAGGTTATCTTGTGTTAGAATATGGCCAAAGTCATATTAAAATACATATACGCTTCCACTCAGGATAAACCAATCCATCTGTTGGGCTTTGGCTAGGCTACATGCTGGTGTGATGTTTAACCCAAGAATAGATAAGTATAGGCTAAGCCTTTTCTTAATAACTTAAGATTTTGGGATCAACTTAACAATTCCCAATAAAATCCACCTGAAGTAAGCTGTCCAGATCTGTCCGCAAATTAATCTTCTCTTCATCATATGTTGTTCAGAGATTTAGTTGTATGTACTTTATTTGATTCTGTTTACACTTTTTTCTATTATGTTCTTACCATCTGGAAACTATCTTGGATTGATCTTCTCATGTATGGTTAAATTTGCATCACTCAACTTTTTCAGGATGTGAAAGGCCCCCAAACTGTTGCTTTTAATTTGCCAAATGATGAGCGCATTGTAAAGGAACGGGGAACATCTATGGTCTTGCTGAAGAATGTATCAGAGGCCAAGTGCTGTCTCAGCTTATGCATCTTCTCATATAATAAATCCTTTTCTACATGAGCTTGAAAATTTCTTGTGCTTGACAGAATTTTGTTTAATTATTCCATCAGGTTTAAGTACATTTTACAACCCATAGCTGATGCATGCATCAAAGAGGAGCAGAAGGAATTTATTGATTTTGAGTCCTTCTACACACACACAATTTGCCATGAGTGCTGCCATGGAATTGGGCCACATACCATTACCCTTCCGAATGGTGATAAATCAACAGTTAGATTGGTATGCACTGTTACAAATCTCTCTTTGATTTCAGGCTTTTAGACATGTAGTTTTCTTTAGATTATAAAATCTTCTTAAGCTGTTTTCTCGTGGATTATTTTGTTTCAAATTCAGCACAGTTGTTCCAAGGACAATCATGGATCGCAATTAAGCTAACTCTTTTTCATCATTAAAATATTATTTTATTCAGTTCCATTTTCTGCTTTCTCTTAGTTCTTATCATCCCATTAACTAGAGAGAAATCTAAATTAGAAAGCCTATGGTCGTAAAGCATTGTTTCCTCTGCGCTACTTTCTAATTTCTTGTGAGAATATATGCATTAATAAATCTAACTTGGTTTTCTACACACTAATACATCAATATCCTTTGTTCTGGAGGCTCATATTCATGATCTCATCTGGAAAAGGATGGTTTCCTTTTTCCTGATCTGATATTGATGGCTTATGGTTCTCTGATCAGGAACTTCAAGAACTTCACTCAGCATTGGAGGAAGCAAAAGCAGATATTGTTGGGCTTTGGGCTTTAAAGTTCCTTATCGATCAGGTAAGTTATCAGTCTGGCTAGCTTACCGTTGCATTTTTGCTTCCATATTTACTTAACATTAGTATATGCCCTTGCAAATACTTATTTTTTAAATATTTTAAATAGTCAAGCCATGTTCATCCAATGACGAGATAATATTGTCATCTTGGTTGGAATTCTTGATTCTTTAATTGCTAACCAGTTCAAAACCTGTTAGTAAAACCTCAAAGCATTGTATTTAATAAATCATGATGGTGTTTGGAAGTTCCTTCTTATTCTGTCGCACTAAAAATTTTTAGTACGACTGGCACTTTAATTAAAGATGCGAATCGTCTGCATGTATGTATGAGGGCTAACTGATAGTCATGCTCTTCACCATTCCAGAAATTATGTAAATTATTATGAATTTTTGAGGCTACTTTATGCCTGAAGGCGAGCTTATATTTTTGTAATTCTCAATACATAGACTGTTATGACTTAGTTTTTGTCTTTTAGATTATGATCATTCGCACAGATGATACATTTGTTGCCAAATTTATGGACCTGTTGTTCTCTGACATTATCAGGACCTACTTCCGAAAAGTTTTCTGAAGTCAATGTATGTATCTTTCCTGGCGGGGTGCTTCCGATCAGTACGCTTTGGTCTAGAAGAATCCCATGGGTATGATTCTTTTCTTGGACTGGTAATATAGATTACTATTTATTTCAAAGTTAGTATGACTTGGAAGTCGTTGTTCGTGGTCAGCAAAGGGCAAGCACTGCAATTCAACTGGTTATATGAAAAGGGTGCCTTTGTCATGCATTCAGATGGAACATTTTCTGTTGATTTTACAAAGGTACCTCTCTCGTTGTATTCCTTAACTAAACAAAAATAGTCTTTCACTTTTAATTTCTTCTTCTAGGTTGAAGGAGCTGTAGAAAGCCTCAGTAAGGAAATTCTAACGATCCAAGCAAAAGGCGACAAAGCTGCTGCAAAGTCACTCCTTGAATGTTATGCAAAAATGACCCAGCCACTACGGAGTGCTTTGGAAAAATTAGAAAGAATTCAGGTCTGGACCCTTCTCGCTTAGGTTTTCATGCAAAATTTGACTCTGATTGATATTGCTTAAAGGCTTTATCATGCATATCTCAGTAGTCCATGTCAAATAATTAGTACTAGTTTCAAAATCTTATGGACTTCTCTAATTCAAGTACTATTTCGACCTGGTTATTCGTGGCTCCATCAGTTTATATTCATCTTATTTGGGTTTGTTTGGGAGTCTTTTAGGGAGAGAGTGAAAGGGAGGGAGATATGTTTCATTTGTTTAGATGATTTCATCCCTTGTTCTAACTGATCGAATTAATTATACGATTGCCTTGATATTGTATTCATCATTCTCCTCCACGAACCATTTCATATACTACTGCTCAATGTCTTATGGTACTACTGCATGTGCCTTGGTAGCAAATGTTGTTGCTTAAGTGGTTTTCATATATTCTACAGGTACCTGTTGATATTGCTCCAATTTTCGGCGTGGCTGAAAAAATGTTGAAAAAGATACATTGATACAGGAGAAGGATGCAAATACATCCATTTATGTCTCTAAATCTCAATCAAAGTTCTCCTTCTGTAAACAGGAAGGAATTTGTTTCAGTACTTCCAACTCTGCACCTGTAAGAGAATGAAAACAATGTACAAATTCTTACCATGTTTTGCAGTTCTATGAAATAAAGCAATATTTATAAAATATATTTCTTGAGCACATTTCTTTTGGGTACAATATGATCAAGCTAAACCACTTGACATTTCCATATATTTTCTTTTCTTATGGATACCAACGTGTCTCACACACCTCACAAGCAGCTCTTGGGTCATTGTTATGATTTGAAGAAGTGTAGAAAAATGTATATACTATTTTTATATTATAATGTTTTCTGCATCATATTTAAAATTTTCGGGGTTAAGAAAAGGAAATTTATTTCAAAATTATGATGTGGAAATAGTAATTGTTGCACATGATCCATACGTTTCTTTCATATTACCTAATCTTACAATAATTTTCACTATCAGAATTAGCTGTAATGCGACATATAAATCAGAAAATTCATCCCATAATACTTTACCATTAATGAAAAAATTCATCCCATAATACTTACCATTAATGAATAAAAATAACAAACACACAATTATTTTAATCATGTAGTATTAACTGCCCGTGGACGGTGGATAATATGTTGGGTGGATGAACGGTGCACAAATTCCCTGCTCACCTTTATTTCCTCTCATCATCTCAAAACCTTTTCGCCACTCTTCATCTCATCGAATCCTGGAAACCTGATCTCTTCTCCTCCGATCGCGATGGAACTCACCGCGCAGCAGCTGAGTGGCTTCGACGGCTCCGACGCCGGCAAGCCCATCTACGTCTCGGTCCGCGGTGCGATCTACGACGTCTCCTCCGGCAAGGGCTTCTACGGCCCTGGCGGCCCCTACGCCATCTTCGCCGGCCGCGAGGCGAGCCGCGCGCTGGCCAAGATGAGCAAGGAGGAGGTTGACGTCTGCGGCAACCTCGATGGCCTCTCGGACAAGGAGCTCGGCGTCCTGGCCGATTGGGAGAAGAAGTTCCAAGCTAAGTATCCCATCGTCGGTCGTCTCGCCTCTTAGAATCTTACTGTTAGCTCCTACTTCGTAAACATCGAAACTTCATGCTGTTTGCTAATTCTATCCATCTTTCCCCCTCGTCAATTGAAGTAGTCATATGTGGGTTGACGAAGGTCTGTAAGATGCTCGTTTGCCTCTTCACTAGTCAAACAATCCGTTATCTGCTGTTTGTGGAGAATAATATGATGGCTGTGTTGGTTTTTTATGCGATTTTAAAGGTGGTCAATGCTTTAATTCATAGACATTTTCACACCTGTTAGAACACTTGCCTTTGGTTGGTCAATTTGAGTCTTTGAACATCAGATTGCAAGCTTATAGTCCTTAAATCTGTTTAGTTCAAGTAAGGAGTTAACATTTGTAAAACTTCCTCAAGTAGGTCCATTGCATGCTCCGTAAAATGAAAGTGATGAGAATATGAGCTTGATTTCTCATGACTGTGTTTGGACGTAATTTCATTACGATTAAGCACGTGGATGAAGCCTTGCGTTGACGAGAATTCACAGTGATCCTTTTATTTCTTATTGGCCGCTTTTGCAAATTGGTTTTTGATAAGGGATCTTATCTCTCAAATCAAAATTGTAAGTGAAGATTTTTCAGAATGATAATAAATATCGAATACAAACATGTATTGAATGGTCTATGTAGAGAAGACTTGTAATGAGAGATGAGACGTTGACAGAACAACAAAGTCAATCATTCTTTTTTTCATGCAATATACGGGAGTAGCTGGATATCGCATTCCATTGTGATTCTATTTCGCTTGCATGAGGCTGCACAGTGCAAGCCTAGGCTCTTAAGAATGATGCCTAGGAGTTGGAGTGAGTAACGTAATTGTCTTTCCTCACCCTTTTCTACCAAAAATGTCTCCGGCATTTCTCTACGTCAATTTGGATGTTGAAATAATTTTCTATGGTCATGCTAGGGTTTGGTTCAAGTGAGATAAGGCAATATAATTCTAGAAAGATAATTTTCTATGTCATGCTATTGAACCTTGTCTTAGAAATTAAAACCTTTTACTCAGTAGGTCATGGTATACATATAGATTACTGGAAATCATCTTGATATCTTTCTTGGTGGTAGATTTGTCATATGCGGATGATTTACGAGACAAACTTTCAGATGGTAATGAATTTATCTGTCTGTGTTTCAGAATTTCATGATCTTGTCCTTTTTTATCTTTATTTGTTTCCCTCTTCAACTTTCCAACTCTCTTGTTGGCCGAGATTAAAATCTTTGTATGTTTTTATCTGAAGAGCACGTTGGCCTTTATATCTCTATCAGCTCTGAGTCATTCATAAATTCTGCTGACATCTTTGATTTCAGCCTATACATTTTTGCTAACTTTTATGGCACTCTGTTGGGAGCAAAACCATAGCCTACACTGGTAAATGCTAAATAGTCCACCGGATGAATTTTTATGGATAGAATATATTCAAGGTCAATCTTTTGCTTAAAATTGACTTGTTATGGCATTTTGTTTCTCGAGGATCCGCATCAAAGCTATATTTTTATCTTTTAGTTTGTTAGCTTGATTAACAATTAGACAATTATATGCAGTTTTACCAAACGCTAAAATGCACAAAAAGTATAGTTTTCTAATATTTTTGTAAATAACTTTGAGAAGAGAAAAGATAATTTACTCTCACTTTTCATATGTCTGCTTACATGTGGTATTTATAGTGAAACTAAAACCTAGGATTACAATAATAGAGAAATCTGAGCCACACATCTATAACAACTATGGACCACATATTAAATATAATTATTCTAACATTCCCCCTCAAGCTGGTGCATATATATCATATGTACCCAGCTTGTCACAAACATCTGCTAGCTTTGGTCCTTGTAAGGATTTAGTAAAAATATCTGCTAACTGATCCTTTGACTGAACCGAAGTTGTTTTGATGATGCCAGATATAATCTTTTCCCTGATAAAATGACAATCCACTTCTATGTGTTTTGTTCTTTCATGAAATACTGGATTTGATGCCAAGTATAAAGCTGATCGATTATCACAAACTAGCTCCATAGAACTAACTTCACAAAACTTTAATTCTTGAAGTAATTGCTTTAACCAAAGGAGTTCACATGTTGTAAGTGCCATAGCTCTATATTCAGCCTCTGTACTTGACCTGGCTACTACACTTTGTTTCTTACTTTTCCACGAAATTAGGTTTCCTCCGATGAACACACAATACCCTGAAGTTGATCTTCTATCACATGGTGATCCTGCCCAATCTGCATCTGTGTAACCCACGATATTCATGTTACCTCTGTCTTTGTATATTATTCCTTTTCCTGGTGATTTTTTAATGTATCTAAGAATCCTTATAGCTGCATTCCAATGACTAACTCGAGGAGAATTAAGGAACTGACTTACCACACTGACCGGGAATGATATATCTGGTCTAGTTATGGTAAGGTAATTGAGCTTTCCAACTAATCTTCGATATTTATTAGGATCTGAGAAGAGTTCCCCTTGATCTGGTAGAAGTTTTTCACTCGGATCCATTGGAGTATCAAGTGGCTTGCAATTCAACATTTTTGCTTCATGTAGCAAATCTAGAGCATATTTCCTTTGAGATATAACTGTCCCTCCTGTTTCTGAACGAGCTACCTCAATACCAAGGAAATATCGTAGCTTACCTAAGTCTTTGGTTTGAAAATGTTGAGATAAATGTTGCTTTAAATTTTCAATACCTTCTTGGTCATTCCCTGTTATGATTATATCATCCACATATACAGCAAGATATATGAGCTTGTTGTTTGAAAAGGATTTAGAAAACACTGAGTGATCAGCTTCACACCTTTCCATCCCAAATAACTTCAGAACTTGATTGAATCTTGTAAACCATGCTCTAGGTGATTGCTTCAGCCCATATAAGGATTTCTTCAATTTACAAACAAGACCAGATTCCCCCTGAGCAATAAACCCAGGAGGTTGCTCCATATAGATCTCCTCATCTAAGTCCCCATGTAAGAAGGCATTTTTGATATCAAGTTGATACAATGGCCAATTTTTCATAGTTGCCATTGATAAAAAGAGCCGTATTGAGGCAATTTTGGCAACTGGAGAGAACGTATCACTGTAATCAAGCCCATAAATTTGAGTATACCCTTTTGCTACAAGTCTGGCTTTCAATCTGTCAACCTCCCCATTAGGTCCAGTTTTAATTGTGAATA
Organism: Thalia dealbata; assembly: GCA_030544415.1. NCBI lineage: Eukaryota > Viridiplantae > Streptophyta > Magnoliopsida > Zingiberales > Marantaceae > Thalia > Thalia dealbata. The sequence goes on from CM060458.1 coordinate 20,713,545, forward strand.
TCCATCGACAACCCACAATGGACTTTCCAGGAGGAGGAAGAGTAAGTGTCCACGTCTGATTTGTTTCCAAAGCACTCATTTCCTCAATCATAGCCTGTCGCCATCCTGGATGAGATAGAGCTTCCTGGGAATTTTTAGGAATTGCAATGGAAGACAGGGAGGATACAAAAGTAAAATGTGTTGGAGATAAACGATGATAGCTTATAAAATTATATATTGGATGTGGATTGAGTGTGGACCTTTTACCTTTGCGAATTGCAATGGGTAAATCAGCTGGGTCTGAAATTTGAGAAGCTTGAATAGGATCTTCTGCAAGTGGAGAAGCTGGAACATGAGCTGAATCAATTGCAGAATCATTCTCAGCAGGAACTTCAGTTGTTGGTCGACGCTCATAAGTGATACCAAACCGATTAGATGAGGTTGTATCACTATCATTTAGTTCTTGTTGCTTATTAACTTCAGGAACTAGAGCCTCAACTTGTTTTTCTTTATGTTGCTGGCCATAATTAATATCAATGACAGTAATTGGTAAGACTTGTTCTAGAGACTCTGTTTCAACTGGAGATGGAAAATATGGAACATTTTCAAAGAATGTGACATCTAGAGAGGTATAACACTTATTTGTAGATGGAGAATAACATCGATACCCTTTTTGCAATCGAGAGTATCCTAAGAATATACATTTGATTGAACGAGGTTCTAGTTTATCATGACTAGGAGATAAGTCATGTACAAAGCAAGTTGAACCAAATACCCGAGGAGGAACTATATAGAGAGTTTCTTGAGGAAACAAAAGTGAGTGTGGAGTTTGATTATTGAGAGTTGAGCATGGCATTCTATTAATTAGATACCCAGCAGTGAGAACAGCATCAGCCCAAAATTTTAATGGAACATTAGCATTAATCAGAAGAGTTCGGGCTGTATCAATAATATGTCGATGTTTCCTTTCAGCTACCCCATTCTGTTGAGGAGTATGAGGACAACTAGATTGATGTAAGATGCCATTGGATGCAAGAAAAGAGTTTAAGGAAGCTGAAAAGTACTCTTTAGCATTGTCACTTCGCAGGATGCGAATTGTTTTTCCAAATTGTGTCTTAATTTCATTATAGAAAGTTTGAAAGATTTTGAATAATTCAGAACGATCCTTCAGTAAGAAAATCCAAGTACACCTTGAAAAGTCATCAATAAATGTGACATAATATCTATAACCTAGGATAGATGAGACACGACTTGGGCCCCAGATATCAGAATGAATAATATCAAAGGGTGATGTAGTTTGAACATTGTTACTTTTAACAGGATGGGAAACTCTAATATGTTTTCCTAGCTGACACGATTCACAATTAAGAGCTTGTAGTTGAGAAAGATGAGGTACCATTTTTTTGAGTTTGTTGAGATTTGGATGTCCTAATCTTTGATGAAGGAGTTCAGGAGTTTCTACAGCAACATTGGCTGTAATTGAGGGTGGAATAACAACTGAAGTTGGCTGCAAGAAGTAAATGCCTCTTGATTCAACTCCTGTTCCAATCATCCTCCCCATGCTTTGATCCTGTATTGTAAAAGAATTAGGTTTGAAAATAATAAGACAATTCTGGGCGTGAGCAAGTTTGCTAACCGAAATTAGATTAAACTTGCATTCAGGAACAAATAGGACAGATTCCAATGTTAAATTTGGAAGTAATGAAACTCTTCCAATTCCTTTTGCTTGAGCTTTAGATCCATCAGCAAGAGTGATATGAAGTGATGTTTTAGAAGGAGTGAGATTAGAGAATAAAGTGATATTACCAGTGATGTGATAAGAAGCTCCAGAATCTACTATCCAAGATCCAATAGGTAGAGAATGAGAGAAAGAATTACCATAGGCAGTTGAGGATGTGGTGATAGGAGAGGCTTGTTGGGCAGCCTTGAGTTGTAAATACTCCTTGTATTCATTTATAGAAAATAAATTCAAGGATCTTCCAATTTCTGCATTGTTCTTTATTATTGGTTGGCACTGCATTATATTAGCAGTCCTATGTGGAAATCCATGCAAGAAGTAACATCGATCTCGCGTATGACCTTTCCTTCTACAATAAGTGCATCGTATTGCTACTTGCTCCATGATGATCTACTGCTGAACAGATTGCGCAGAGGATGACATCGCTTATGTGATGATGAATAAAGCGGCGGCGGCGTATAGAGTTAGGGTTTTTACCCGCTCTGATACCATGTAAATAACTTTGAGAAGAGAAAAGATAATTTACTCTCACTTTTCATATGTCTGCTTACATGTGGTATTTATAGTGAAACTAAAACCTAGGATTACAATAATAGAGAAATCTGAGCCACACATCTATAACAACTATGGACCATATATTAAATATAATTATTCTAACAATTTTCATGCACACACTTGGACTCTTACAAGAGGTCAGCACTTGATGCAAAGCTTTATTGTTCTTATCATGGACTTCAGGTGTTTTGTTCTCTGAGGAGCTAAATTGAACTATATATTTCATCGTTGGCTTATTAATTTGATCCTCGGTCGGACATTCTGTTACGTCCGAGTCTCAAGTTAAAGTTCACTTATCACTTATTGTACTCTTTGTCTCTAAACATATTCTTTTGGTCAATACCTTGATGATTACAACTTACACGCAGCTTCAGGATCCACCATAGAGAAAGAAATGCATCTCCATGGGGGCACTTTTGCATAGTGTGCAACTCGGATGAGTAATTGCAATTTGTAAAGGGATGAAACAAAACAGTATTTTGAGGATACAACTCAGAAAGATCAAAGCTTTAGGACCCATTTGAACTTGGGAGCCAAGTTATTGTTTCTACTTTCTTTTCTTGCATATGCACTCTCATCTAGATATAGTCTGCCACATTTTATATTTAATGCTGGCCACTGGGCTGTGTAATACCATCTCACACTAAATGGCACACGTTTCACCAAGAACAAATGTCTTACCATGCAAGAGGGAGGAAAAAAAAGAATATGAAAAACTTGACCTCCATGTGACATCAAGCATTGTGTCACACTGCCCTCATTTGTTCAACTTGTAGTTTTTAATTAGAATTCTCATCAACTAATTCCATACCTTTGCTTTTTATCATTAATTGTCTCTTGACTTTTAGACGGATCGTTTTAGTCAAATTAACATTGTTTTTCTTTTTCAAAGTCAAAGAAATACTTTAGGATGTAACATGTGCTATATATCTATATATAGAGCAGGAAGTTGACTCGGAACCAGATGCCACTTGTATTAAATATTTATATATGGGAAAAGATGCAATAAAGAACATTGCATGTGTGTGAAAATAATCTCCATTCTGGATATCTTCTGAAATATATATAAAGAGCATTGCATGTGTGTGGATATCTTTTATGTCTTTATTGATTCAAAAGGTTGGTTTACTCTTCTCTTTCCTTCTCTCTCTTTCTATATATATATAGTCCTAATAAAGAAGCCTTCTTCTTGTGAGATGATCGTCATCAGTTTTGAATTGACGTATCCCTTTGGCCCTGCTACCTTTCAAGCTATTAACACCCTTTCATCTATTAACTAATCTACGACCAGAATCAATCTAATATTGGGAAGTTCAGTGTATCCTGCTTAATTCTCGTCCTTTGAGCCCTAATATGGCATTGTCCTGCCATTTCTATGGTAAAGCAAGATACTTATCCACTCTCTTTCTGGTAGTACACTTCCACTGTGGACTTGAACAAGAAACCCCCCTCCTTCCCCATCTCCGAGCGCAGGACAAGGAATGAGTAGTAGTGATTTTGACAAGAATTTGCTGAGTGGGTTTTCAGATTTCATTCTGCCCCTTTGGACCAGGAAGTCCTTTTGAGTACGTGGATTTCATAGTGAATGAGTGACACAAATGGCACAAAAGATAACGATAATTGGGAAAGATAATTTTTTTCTCTATATGCTTAAGCACTTTAGTCATTGGAATGCAAGATTATTGCAAAATATAGTCTTTTCGATCAACTTGAGTACTTTAGTCAAGTATCGTATGATGACGAGGGTTTAGGGAGTAGTTGAATTGATATTGATATTGGATAGTAAAGACTTTCACAGTTAAAATCTAGAGTAGTTTAATGCTAAGTAACTAAGTGGCTTTCACAATTAAAATCTAAAGTAGCTTTATGCTAAGTAACTAAGTGACCCTTTTTTTTTTTCAAGGAGTCATAGGTTGGTAAAAACTTATTTCTACGAGTAGGGTGTCATTAGATCTTACCTCTATAACGACATACTGAGGTGAATTTTTAATAATCTATATTTAACTCTGAAATATATATTCCCGAGAAAAGATAGTGATTTTTTTTTATTCATCACCTTAGTATCATTGCTAAACTCTGCTAAAAGATGTCCCTATCATATCCCTGTAACTCTGTCTTTATCTGATTGATTTGATTAATCATTTTTCAGTAAATTTTTTTACTATTTTGATTCCCTTTAATCTCCTTATGTCGGCTGCACTCGTAGGAAGGGATATTCAATTCCAATGGCATAAATGACCTTGAGAAATTTATTTTATCTTCTGCAAAGAAAAAAAAAAAAAACTGGTATCCTTCACAGCTAGCTAGCCATATCTTGAAATAGAGATGAAGAGACATACTTGCCTAATCCAACTTTGCCTACCAAAACGCACTTTTTGCCTTCTGTCTCTTCTTCATCTTTCATCGTCCGATATGCATGCAAGCAGTTTTCTTCTTTTTTGCCTTTCTCTTTTTCTTCTTCTTTTTCACTAATTTTATTTGTATTATCCATACATGCCGCTGCAGATGCATGGTTTAATTTAATTTATTTTTTTCTTAATAAAAAATAATTAGTAATTGGGGGAAAAAAGGTGAAAACACACGACAATAGTCAGTCGACCAACCCCAATTACGTACATATATTATTAAATAATCCTATTAGTTTAATGTCGATGAACCCTAATTTTACACCGCACGGCATGCATCATGAAAGAGCCGAGTTATTAATCCCTAAATTGCTGTGTGATTTGGATTCCATCGACACGTATCAGCATTGCCCGTATCCATTAATATATGCGTGAGATTTAGGTAAATTTCCATTAATCCCCTTCTTCCACCAACCATATCAGTTAAATTTGGTAAAGATAAACCCGATCACATCCTCCTAATTGTATGAATAATTAGGGCGTCCAGAAACTTCCGCCAAAATTTTACTTTTTTTTTCTTAAATTTTATTGGCAATAAAATTCACCCCATTTAATAATTAAATGAATAAAAACTACGTAACAACAATTATTATTATTATTTAAAATAAATAAATAATATTAAATAAAAAAGAATTTTTTTCTTTAAAAAAGAAAAGATGGACCTTTAATTTAAGATTATTTTACAAAGGAGTAAAATTTTACACGTTAATTATTCATAGATACGTATTGACATTTAATCACACGGATCCGTTGACCGTAATGAGAACAGCAGCAACAGCTGTCCCCCGGGTTGACTTTTCAACTCACGTGGCATCGAGCCCACCCCCCTCCCCCCCTCCCGACCAAGATCCCCAACCCAATCTCTTCTCCGACGCGAGGCCTCCACGTCACACCGCCCTCATCCCTTCATTAAAATACTCGCACCACCAAACCAACCCTCACAATAATTACGTTTTATACTCATCAAATCAAATATAATCCCCCCCACTGTGATCCACCATAATTAAATTATCCACCATCGACTTATTCCTACCCAGATCGATCCTTCGGAGGGACCCACTTCGTCCCCCAATCCTAGGGCGGATGGTTTAGTGGGTTAATGCGCCATCATCCCAAAATGCGTGCGCGCCTCTTTTTAACAGGTTAACGGTTCACACGCTCAGCCTCGGTCTCCTACTCGCACGCTCTTCGCCTGCCCGCATCCTGCACTCGATTTTTTATTTGCTGAAGCCTGCGGGGCCCATGCCTTGGATAAAGGGGCAGGAAAGGCGTGGACTTTTTAGTTTCTATTCATCGGGTCAAAACATCTGGCGCCAAATTTTAACGGCGGCAGTCAATGGCGATTAGGCAGCCGCGCGCCTTTCAAAACTCTTCTAATTCTTCCTCCCTCTTAAAACACCCCCCAGCGGTGTAGCAAACTTCGCTCTCAGAATCCCTATCCGGCAGCTTCCTCCGCGGCCATCCATGGCCAGGCTTCTCGTCCTCTGCCTCCTCTTCCTATCCCTCCTCTTCTCCGCCGCCGAGGCTGCGGCTGCGGCTGCGGCAGACGTCTTCGCCACCGCGGACGACGACCCCGTCTCCAGGGACCGCGCCGCCCTCCTCTCCTTCGCCTCCGCCGTCACCTCCGACCCCGGCGGCGTCCTCACCGGCTGGGGCGCCCCCGGCTCCAACGCCTGTGCCTGGGCCGGCGTGACGTGCCACCGCGTCAAGCGCCGGGTGGTGCAGCTAATCCTCAGCGGGCGGGGCCTCCGCGGCGCCATCTCTCCGGCGGTCGGCAACCTCTCGTTTCTCGTCGTCCTCGACCTCTCCGAAAACTTCTTCAGCGGCGGCATTCCGCCGGAAATCGGCTACCTCCCCCGCCTGCAACAGCTGAGCCTGTCGAAGAATCTCCTCACCGGCGGTATCCCCCTCGAGCTCGGGTTCCTCCGCCAGCTGATCTATCTCGACCTGGACGGGAACCGGCTCTCCGGCCGCTCTCCGAAGACTCTTTTCTGCAACTGCACATCGCTCCAGTACGTCGACCTCTCGAACAATTCTCTCGCCGGAGAAATCCCTCTTGCCGGCGAATGCCCGCTCCCCGACCTGCGATTCGTCCTCCTCTGGTCCAACAACTTCGAGGGTCCGATCCCGGCTGCCCTGTCTAACTCGTCGAAGCTCGCATGGATCGACTTCGAGTCCAATCGCCTCACCGGCGTCTTGCCGTCCGGAATTTTTGACAAGATGCCGTTTCTCCAGTACTTATATCTCTCCTACAACAACCTCTCGAGCGAAGACGACAACACCAACCTCACCCCTTTCTTCGCCTCCTTGAGGAACTGCTCCCACTTGCAGGAGCTCGAGCTCGCCGGAAACAACCTCGGGGGCCGGATTCCGCCCTTCATCGGAGATCTCTCCATCAACCTCGTCCAGCTCCACCTCGACGAGAACGCCATCTCCGGTCCAATTCCGCCCAACATTTCCAATCTTGTCAATTTAACCTACCTGAATCTCTCCTACAACTACTTGAACGGATCGATACCGCCGGACTTATCGCGGCTGCAGAAGCTCGAGAGAGTCTATTTGTCGAACAACCTCCTCTCCGGCGACATCCCCCCATCGCTCGGCGAGATCCCTCGCCTTGGTCTTCTTGATATTTCAACGAACCGGCTTACGGGTTCAATTCCCGACAGATTCTCCAAGCTGTCTCAGTTGAGGACCCTGTTGCTCCACCGGAACCTGCTCTCCGGCAGGATACCGGCGAGCCTCGGCAACTGCGTCAACTTGGAGATACTGGATCTCTCGCACAACAAACTGACGGGAAGAATTCCTAGCGACGTCGCGGCGCTCGGGAGCTTGAAGTTGTACCTGAACTTGTCGAGCAATCTCCTCGAGGGGCCGCTGCCTTTGGAGCTCAGCAAGATGGATATGATATTGAGAATCGATTTGTCCTCCAACAACTTCTCCGGCGTGATTCCTCCTCAGCTGGGCAGTTGCGTTGCGCTCGAGTACCTCAACCTCTCCGGCAACAGCTTGCGGGGGCCGCTCCCGGGCTCCGTCGGTGCCCTGCCTTATCTCAACGTGCTCGACGTTTCGATGAACAGGTTGTCGGGCACCTTGCCGGAGTCATTGCCGGCTTCCGTCTCGCTGAAACAGTTGAACGTCTCCTTCAATAACTTCTCGGGCGCGATACCGGCGGAGGGAGTCTTCACCTCTCTCTCGGCCGATTCCTTCTTGGGCAACGAAGGCCTCTGCGGCTCGATACCCGGCGTGTCCTCCTGCGAGACGAAGCGAGCTCGCCGGCCGGTAACCCTGCCGGTGCTGCTCGGCTCGGTCGGCGCGGCCTGCTTCGTCCTCGCCTCGGCGTGCTCCGTGGTCAGGAGATCAAGAACTTGCCGGCCGCGACTTCCCACCTTCCACCGCCAGGCGCTGATCGAGGCGGAGGAGGAGCAGAAGCCGCAGCACCACCCGAGGATCTCCTACCGGCAGCTCGTCGAGGCCACCGGTGGCTTCTCCGAGTCGAACCTGGTCGGCGGAGGCAGGTTCGGACAGGTCTATAAGGGCACCCTGCGCGACGACACGAGGATCGCCGTGAAGGTGCTCGACCCGGGGACCGCCGGCGGCGGCGCGGAGGTCTCGGGGAGCTTCAAGCGGGAGTGCCAGGTACTGAAGAGGACGAGGCACCGGAACCTCATCAGGGTCATCACGGCCTGCAGCAAGCCCGACTTCAAGGCGCTCGTCCTGCCATTGATGCCGAACGGGAGCCTGGAGAAGTTCTTGTACCCCGACCCCGTCAATGGCGAATCCAGCCTCGGGTTGCATCAGCTGGTGAGCATCCTGAGCGATGTGGCGGAAGGAGTCGCCTACCTCCACCACTACTCCCCGTTTAGGGTTATACATTGCGATCTCAAGCCCAGCAACGTGCTCCTGGACGAGGACATGACTGCATTGGTGGCCGATTTCGGCATATCGAAGCTGATGAGAGGGGCTGATGAAGAATCATCCGCCTGCAACTCCATCACTGGACTTTTGCAAGGGTCGGTCGGGTACATTGCACCAGGTAGGTCGACATTAATGCATGCAGATGCAGTGTTACGCATATATATATGTATACACGTTTCCTGTTCTTAGCTTCGTTAATTATGATTCATGCATGCAGAATACGGTTTGGGAGGTCAACCCTCAACTCAGGGCGATGTATACAGCTTCGGAGTTATTCTTCTGGAGATTATCACCGGCCGGAGGCCGACGGATGTCATCTTCCACGAGGCGCTGACGCTGCACGACTGGGTAAAAGGCCAATACCCCCACAACGTCGAGGCCATAACGTCGCGGTCGCCATTGATGAGGGAGAGCTCGCCCTGGGCGGACGCCTTCTACTACAATAAGCTGCGGAGCGACGTGGTGGCCGAGCTCATCGAGCTCGGCCTTGTCTGCACTCAGCTGTCGCCGTCGCTGCGGCCGACGATGACCGACGTCGCCCAGGAGATCTCCATTTTGAAGCAAGACCTCCCCCGGCTCGGCCCTGCGGACGACGACGAGTCCTGCTCGACGGCGAACGACTCATCTTTCTGAGATCAAATTAATAAACTAAGCCGATTAATATAGGGAACACTTGATCAGCTGAGCTATAGAAGATGATGACTGCACTTGATGATCAGTTTGTTTATGGAGGCAGCACTCTGGAGTTTGAGTTTGGCACAGCTGACTGCAATTGGTGTTCCAGAGCTAATTTTGATTAATTAAATTTGTAAAGAAGGCGACCACAAGTAGCTTTGAGTTCATGGAATTCCTTGTGCATTATTCTATGTAGCCACTATTTGGAAAAGCAATTTGATTAATTTAATTATGGAGGCCCTTCTCCACCATGCTGTAAAAAGAAGTTTTTTCCTTTTCTTTCTTAAAGAATAAAACTCAAAGAGTATTCTAGCTACAGCTGAACAAGCAAAGGAGGACCAACAAGCAAAGGTACATAGGCGTGCACTGTGTCTGCTCTAATATAGAACGGAATAAAGTTGATCCATTGAACTACTTACTCCTTTTATTAAATTTAATCAATAAGAAATTAACTTACATAGGCGTTCAGTCCAGTTGCATATCCCTAATCAGCCAAAGAGGGAAAAGAAGAGAGCAAGAGGCCAAGCAACAACGAGTTTGTAAGGCTAAAAACGAAAAAAAAAGGGCAAAGATGAAGAAAACACAGGTTCCTCTACTGAGTTTTGCGAAATAGGTGGGTAGATGCGTTCAGGCATAGGAAGCCCCATTTCTATAGCATGCAACGCTGGAGATGGGTGAGGTTGATGGAGCACGGTGTGCTTTTTGCTCTAATTAACAACACTTCTAGTTCTTCGTCTCTTGGTCTTTGAATGTGATTTGCTTGTTTTCTTAATGCAGAAAGCAGTATGAATGTACATACTTCGTTTATTCTCCATGGTTAAAGAACTAATAATAAGTTACGGAATTCAGAATTCTTTACTGATTGCAAGTCAGAGCAATATATGGGTTGGTGGCATGAAGTTTAACATCAACTCTGGCCTTACTTTTTGTATGTAAAAAAACAATAGGAGAAGGAAGTTGGGTGGATTTAGATGACGGCAGGTTTTGCCGGTCAAATCGTAGAAAGTCGCATTAGATATACATGCAGCAAAGAGTTAATAGACATTTTACTTCAATTCCCTGCTAGTAAAGCAAAAAGGACTTGAGACAAAAGGCTGTAGATTTTTCGCAGCCTATGAAATTTTTAAAAAAATATGATATTTTGGTCTTGTTTATAAAGGCAACCGTAAGTGTGGGGGTGGCCAAAACACTCCCTACTTCCTAGAGATAATTTAATGATATTTGATTATATTAGTGAAGTTGAGGATCTTAATCACTGGCAAATCTTTATCTTTCTTTGCAAAAAGTAATCAGCTGGATCACAATCCTTTTGATCAAACTCTCAGCTAAATATTTTAATATCTAGGAGATAATGTTAGGCCTTGGGACTTGCATTATTTAATCAGAAAGTAGAGTCTGTGAGATGTACCAATAGATTTTAATGATGAATGCACGAGACATGTTATAATAGTTTTGATTTATATTTCTTTTATGCTCTTCTTTACAAGCTACTATTTGATTCTCAGATATCTTTCATTGAGATGTAGATTATTGGTAGATTATTGGTTTTCTGAGTCCTACCCATAATAATCTATTTAACAAATTAGTTAACCATTTTTATAATTTTTTCATTGATGGGAGAAAGAAAAAACCAACGTATTATTTTTAATATCACTTTCTTTTTTATGAAAAAATGTTTCATCCTATAATTAATTAGTACATTTGATCAGAGTAATTAGACTAGTAGCGAGACTGTATTAAGTTTATGAAAAAAAAAGAGGCTGATGATTACTTACACATTTGTTTTTAAAAAAAACTCTTTTGGTCTTACAAACGATGATCATCAATTAATTTTATTGAAAGATTAATGCCACTATAACTCCACTTAGACCTGATTTCAATGGGACTTTGTTTATTTTTTTTTTAAAAAAAATCAAAAACACTATGACTAAAGAAAAAAAAAATCATCCACTCACTAAAAGATGAGATGCACTACCTCTTGGAATCCTGAAACTCCATTCCCCTAACTAACTAGCTAAATGTATCAACTCAAAGAAATATTTCAAAAAAAATACATAGTGCTAATCTATGATAAAATATCATATTAAAAATTTTAGATTTTTAAAAATTAATTAATGTTGAAGTCATTAATAATAGAGTTTTTCAAGTGTGCAAAATTTTTAAGGAAAAAAAACTTAAAAGTAATAAGTCTTTTGATTGGATAACAATAAAAATTGTTTTTAGTAAAAATTGTTTTTGATAAAAGTTTTTAATCTTCTTTGGTTTTCATTGTTTTGGCAGTCAAATTTTTTTAAAATTTCCAAAAGCATTTGCACCTTTTGATATCCCATCTCAAGCATAATTCCAAGACCGACGAGATATTTTCTTGTATTAGTCCAATCATAATTTCACTAAACTAAAGTTACTTTTATCCTTGAAAGCTATGCACATGAATTGATGATGGCATGCTCAATTTTATTTTAATCACATTAACCATAATGGTATGAGGTAATCAAGAACCAAGTTGCCATTTTAGTTGGAGCAGCAGAATTTGCCTAATGCATTATAATTTGGACGGTTCCATGAGGTTGGACAATCCCTTCCAAAGTTGCATGAGTGGGAGAGTGAAGAAATTTTAATAAAAAATTGTTTATTTCTGTTCCAACTTTGGAACCTAACAAAACCCTACACATACGAGAAGGCAAGCTTAAGTGACGAACAGTTCAAGCTGTTGCTGAAATGCTGATGCTGAGACCACTTTTCTCACAAAATGTCTGAGCACAAATAAATCGATCATTCTTAGAGATCTAGATGCAACAGTGTAGTTTATGCAATCAATGTGGTAGGAAGGCCTTTATGTAGTCATAAACACTTAGATATCAGTATTTGATGGTAAAATATACACACTTCCAATATCATTGGAATCTCAAAATCCAAAGTTTATTCATAATACACATGTGAAGATGTAAAGAAAAGGAAAATTAAAAATTAAAAAAGGATAAAAAACTATTATCTACAATTTACCAATCTCTTCCTTCAGCATTCTGTACAGAGAACCATGTAAGCTGGATAGCTACTAAAATATGAGAGTGAAGAAAAGCTCTCAAGAAGAACTGCGTGACCAGTGTTTCTGTGAATGCCCACCATCCTGATTTAACTAAATTGAGAAGGATAGTAACGCCTGCTATTCCAATAAAACATAGGTAAATTGACACTGTAAAGACAAACACCTGAAGATTTCTATCTTGAAAGCAAATACTGCAAAGAAAAATGGTGCTTTTGGTAGCAGTTCCATTTGAAAAGGAAATTCTTTCTAAGGTGGGGCCGTATGTTGCACTCATCCAAAACATAAAATTTGTTCTTCAAACATTATTTTACAGTTTTCATTATGTTGCACTCATCCTAAAAAATAAAAATTATTCTTCAAACATTAATTACAGTTCATTTCTAATATAGAAATTTGAAGTTCACAAATTATTCACATGGCCTGATTTAGTAAACACGAAAACATAATTTGCTCACAACTTCATTTTACATCATGCAAAAACTGACAGTTTGCATCACAAGTTGTTCAAAAATAAGTTGACCCTATAACTATTAAGTTCGGAAGTAACATGTATGCCCTTGGTGACTCCTATATACTGTAAGAATCCATTGGAGGCATTTAAAAGCACCATTAGCTTCATTCTTCAATTTAAGTGCACCATATAGATAAAGAGAGTGATGCTCTCGATTAACCTCCAAAGGGTTTACCTGGTGCTTAGCAAGGAGGTAATATCCATCTTGAAACTTTGACACGTGGACAACCTCCTTTTGAACAACTTTCAAATGTAATGAAAGATGCAAGGTGTTAATTGAAATGCAAACTACACAGTACAAGAAGTGATTTACAATAACTATAAGGTGCAAGATTAATACACAAACAAATTATAGGGTAGTTTTTACAACTTACCCTCATTGAAATATCATCACATTGCAGAAAAAAGAGTAGCACTTGTTTTCATCTAAATACTAATAATACATTGAATGTCTAATGTCCTAACTTTCCATTACTGTTTTATGAAACAGAATAAAACGGTACCTAAGAGCAGCAGCATCAACTAATTTTTTCCTTAAATGTGACATATCCATCAACAAAAAATTAGAAAAAGCAGTAAAAGCATACCTCTATAACTAAACCTAAGTGAGCTTCGTCATGCCGAGTGAAGTTTCTGGACGTAGGTATTTTCAGGTGGCTTTCTATTTTGCTCAGATGCTCTCGAATATCTCTCAACAACTTCAACTCATCACTCACATCAGAATTGTTCTTTTTCATCTTCTTATCATTCTGCAATATACTGCATCTGTTCGGAGAATTTTGAAGAACTGCATCATGATTCATCGTGACACCTTTCCTAGGTGTGGATATTAAACTGCTAGGTTGCCGAGACACACCTGCCGATGATGAAGAAATTGTCCTATTGTGGTTTGCATGCATCAATATCCTGTCTAAGTATTCCTTATATCTCATAAGAAATTCTACATTTTCTCGTGACAACAAGGCTTCAGAGCCAAGAGAAATCTTAGCTTCCGTGATCAACTGTTCCAAGAAATGTCTATTAAGTTCACTACCACATGGATATTTGTTACTTTCTGGGACTTCAAATACGTCATGGGCGCATGCCACCTGAGATGAATTTCTCCTCAATTCAATTTGATTACGTGAAATGTCACTGGGAGCATGTTCTGATGCACTCATTTGTTCTTCAGTTTGATAAGGCAAACTTGAAGCACTGTTATTATATAGATGGTTTCGACTTGCAAGTTTTGCTTGATGCCATGCGTCATTCATTATAGTGGAATACCATGAACAACATGACATTTCCCCAGAACTGAGTGTGCTGTTTGTTCTGACTTGTTGATACTCATTTCTTTCTGGATATAATTCATGGTTCATTTTCTCACGTACTCCATAATTATAATTGTTAGTCCGCAGCAAATCTCCACCTTTATTTTTTTCACTCGTCAAATTAGTATGGTCATCAATTCTTTTCCATTTTGTTTGCCCTGCTGGAGATAGACAAGGATTATTGTCATTCCTACCAATCCCACTAGGCAACGAGATGGTCTTACTAACTTGATCATGAAGGTCAGTTTTCTCTGGTAAAGTACTGTCTTCATATGGAGATAAGTCCTCATTGATTATACCATTGATATCGGCATCACTGATATTGTACCTTGATAGCATTCTCTTGTACGAATCAATTTCTTCCCTAAGGATTGAATTTTCAATTTCTTTCTCTTGCAATTCTTCCTCAAGAAATACCAAACGTTGTTGTGAATACTGCAATTTTTCCTCTGTCATTCTCTTGTACTGGCATGCTTCCATCTTTTCCGCTGCCTTTTCTCTTTGAAGTCTCAGGATCATGGATAAAGCTTCACTTGCTGCAGTTGCCGAAGCTTCTCTTTCCTCCTCCAGCTCCGTATGAAGTTTGCCCATGATGGATTGTTGAAGTGTTTCCTTTGTAAAGGAAACCTCCCTTTCATCCATTTAATTAGATTATTGGGCTACGTTTTGTCACAAAAAATTTAATTCCTTCAAACCTGCATTATAATTGCATGTGGTTTTACTCGGAATAGGAAATGGTTTTAGCACAAAAAAAATCCAGATCAACAAGATACTAACTTTCCTCAGTAGCCTACATTACCAAGAAATGTGCATGTGAAGAAGATTATGTAACTCTATGACAGTCAAAACTCAAGACAGTTTCATTTCAACTAATAGAAAATATGCATATTCGATCAGCATCACATGAGTGAAACCACCACATGAATGGTTTTACTTTGGTTGAAAATTTTCTTCGTCCTTTTGTCTTTTTTTTTGCCCAGGTAGGTGCATAGTAAATTTAAGGTTGAGGAAAAAAGAAGCTCATGAAAATAAGCATTTTGGTAGTTTATGAATGTGCTGAAAAGTAAATGGTGATCACCAATAAAATATGTCAATTGAATTCAAGTATCAGTAACAGAGAAAAATTAGGTATCAACAAAGGCAAGAAGAAAATAAAAAATTTGAGTGACCAATAACGAGAGAAGGAACAATGTACAGGATGCATTGAGGATACATAGTAGCTTAGAAGAGAAAAGAGGATATACTTCCAAACGTATGCGACCAATGATAAGACAAATTAGTTGAGCAGAAAGAAATCTAAGATGCACATCAAGAAAGGAAGTAAAGTAAATAAGGGGTGGGAAGAAGACAATGTACAGACCACCAAGAGTAAACTTTTTGATTTTTGGAATACCACTGGTAAACGTTTGCTCATGCAAGATATAATTAAACATGAAATGCTAGTACTCATAAATCATCAATGAATCAACATATATAGGATAAACAACATATGATTTGGCTTCTTTTTTTTATCCTGTACTATGTGCTACATGTATCTTCTTAACTCTAATAGCTTCTTATTTGTCAAACACCAAGTAGAAGAGAAACATGTAAAGTTTTACTTTTTTGGATGTGCCAAGTGTAAATTAGTTTTATCCACCTTTTGTGCAAACAAATGGAAAAGGATTTATAACCTTCTATGAATATGTTCGTTGATCATATGCAAGAATTTAACGAATGAACCTGGCAAGAAAAGAAGGGGAGTTGGAGCATTGGGATCATGACGTTGTAACAGGAATTTCAGAATTTCCCTCCCTACCTCTTCCCCTTTTCTTCCTCCAATTAGCCAACTTGTTTTGAGACCAAGGATCAATACCATGTCAATGGAAAATATCAAAGAACCAACCACCAGTTAGTGCCAGAGCACAAATACATTTATTGGTCTTCTAGAAAACATATGTTATGATTGAAACCTTATTCGAGTTTGCTAGTTTATTAATGATCATTGTGCTAGTTTACGAGCGGCATACAAGTCAAGTTTAATCCTAATACTAGTTAAATGGATAATGGATTCGTTCTTATATGTTCTTCAATCAACTATCAACAATATCATAAATTGGCCATTGCCCATTACACAAGTTAGTCATCTTCAAGGAAAAATCTAAATGCGAAAAATGCATGTAACAAAAATTTAGGGCAGCTCAAGCTCACCTGATCAACCTAATACAAACATTAAGCAGAGGTCAAAGTCAATCACCCATTTTTTAGTTTGAGGGTTCCTGCAACCAATACCAACAACAACCGAAAACGATCGAAAACTTCAATAAGAAATCAACAAAAGGAGAAATTGGTATTTATTCACGGATGAGCTGACCTTCCTTCTTCACAAATCACGGTCGGTCTTCCGCGTAGATCTACCCGCCTCGTTCAAGGAAGAGATAACAGGGGAAGAGGAGCAGTCAATGCAGGAACCAAAAGAGATTCTAGTCTTCTGCTTCATGCATATACGTACCCTCTCCCAAGGAAGAGACGCAGCGGAGGAGGAGGAAGGTTAAAAGTCATGATTGTTTCCACCAGCTTGCAGAGGGCACCCGATGTGGGGGCGTCCTTCTTCCTCCTCCCCCCTCTCCTCCGTCGGCCGCGGAGCACCGCTCCTTTCTTTCCCCTTCCTTGGGAATGTTATGCCGTACTAATCCAACCTAAAATAATAATTTCCAAAAACCACCAAGCAAAGACATTTTTCCGAAAGTAACCGGTCAACGTGACAACATGGCATATTGACTGATTTTTATTAACAAAAAACTAAACCCATGCTCGCTCGCCCGTCCGCTCGGCCGCTCGGTCGGTCGCCCTCTCACTCGAGAGCTCGCTCTGTCCCTGCACGTCCCCTCATTCTTCCCCGGCCACGGCGACGTTCAGATGGGCTCGAGACGAATGCTCGCTGCCGACGAAGAGCTTCAATCGACGAAATGAGTAGACCCCCCACCTGCGACTCGAGCGTCGCCCGCCGACGATGATGTTATGTTCCTTCGCCCGCATCAGCGACCACGACGACCATCGGGAAGGCGGTGCCGCCCACCCTCGACGTCGCCCTCTGCGTCCATGGGGAGCACTTGTAAAGGCGGTGCTCTGGAAGAAGCCCCTATCAGGAAACTGGAGATGCTCTCGGGCAGGGAGCGAAGCCCCTATCCGGTGTAGCCGTCGTAGTAGAGCTCGAAGCTGGCGGCGGCGGCGGTAGGAGGGGACCGGTCATCGTCCCTGGCACGTGCAGCCACCCACCGATCAAGCCGAGAGCGCAAACGACGTCCGCGTCGTCTTCCAGCGTCAATTTCGTCGATCCCGAGCGCGTGCTCCCATTTCTTACGACGTCTCTATTTCTTCCCACCGCACGGCAGCGACAACGAAGAAGGAACTCTTCCAGCGTCGATTTCGATCGATCGACGGAAAGCCAGCTACGATTTCGACCTCTCTGTTCCTTCCCACCGTGCGGCTACGACGACTAAGAAGGAACTCGTCTCCCACCTCCGTCTGCTGCGATTGCAGCCAAAAATCGATCCGGCCGAGCTTGCAATCTACCTCTGCGTCGTCTTACAGTCGATTCGGATCGTTCGAAGTACGCGAGCGTCGATTTCGTAGAACCTGTGTTCCTTCCCACCGCGCGGCTTGCTCTGCCGGCGGAAGGAAAAGATCTCGCGGCGGCGGGTCGACGAAACGAAACCTGACGCCACCGTCGTGGTTTCCTCCCACGCGTAAGGGACTGCCATTGCCAGCAACGTAATTAAATCCCCGACAAAAGTAACCTTCAGTTCACCATATAACCCCGATTGCGACCGCGACGACATGCTCCTTCGGCGTCGCTGCTCAATGTCACTGTTGCTGCGCGAAGGAGCTGGGCGAAGAAAAAACAGAGCATGGGCATGGCGTCAAAATTGAGCTCGCCGTGGGTCGCAATCGGCGTCGCTGGAGCTTGGAGACGATGGGGACAGTGATTGAGAGCTTGGCCTAGCGATGTCCTCGGCGTCACTAGCGCGGGGCGAAGGAACAGAGGAGGTAAGCTTCCTCATTTACCTATGATTCTGCTCTGGTGCGGCCAACGGGAGGGGGCAGGTACGCTACGGTGCAGGTCTTCGAGCTCGCCTCCTCCTCGCTGGGGGCGGTGGCGCTGCCACATGTGGAGGCGTGGTGTCGGCTGACGCGGGCTTGGGTGCTGGTACTGATGCTGCGTCCGGTGGTGGGGCACACCGGCGATGTCGCTGATGGTGCTGGCGGAGAAGATGAGGATGGCCCTGGTGAGCCTCTACGCCAAGGTGTTCTGTCGTCACCCGTGAGGCTTTACAAGTGCGACCCTCTGGACGCGGAGGGCGCCGTCGAGATGGGCGGCGGTAGCCGCCGCCTTCCCCATGGTCGTTGTGGTCGCTGGCGCTAGCGAAGGAACAGAACATCATCGTCGGAGGGCGACGCTTCCTCGATTGACGCGCTTCGCATTGGCCGTGGAAGAATGAGGGGACGTGCAGGGACCGGGCGAGCTCTCGAGTGAGCGGGCGATCGGCCGACCGGCCGAGCGGAGGGGCGAGCGGTCGGCCGAGCGGACGGGCGAGCGGGCGATGACCGACGAGCGAGCATGGTTTAATTTTTTTATTATTAAAAATCGGTCAATATGCCATGTTGGCACGTTGACTGCTTACTTCCGGAAAAAAAATATTTTCGGAAAAAAAAACATTTTTGCTCGGTGGTTTTCCAAAATTATTATTTAGAAGTTGGTGCGCAATGATGTGGTCTGCCCGCGTGCGCCCGTGCGGGACGGAGCGCGACTCCTGCGATCACGGGTGGGCTCTGCTGCGTCGCGGCCACCAGGGAACAGCCGTTTGAGAAATTGACATATGGTTGACTGGATAGGGTGTTTGATGTTCTGGAATCAACAGGAAATCATTTGAACAAGTCCGCCATCCGCCGGTTTCTTTTTTTTATATAATAAAATTACAAAAATTATTAAGTATACTTGTAAGTTATTTATTTATTTTATTTATCAAAATTAAGTATACTTGTAAAAATTATTCTTAGTAGATCCCTGCTAAGCTGATTACAACAATGAACAATCCAATTAAGCACCACTTTAAATAAATATATATAATTATTTTTTTGACATCTAATATTTCTTATTTTCTCTAAAATCTAATAAAACAGAAATTATATATCACTAATTCATTAATTATAAAAATCAACCTTTTTGGCACTGATTCATTAAGTAAGAACAAGGCATAACTTCTTATAATCAACCTCTACTTGAATATTTTAGTTCCAGCTAAATGACTTAAGATGTGCATTGGGTGGTTTGGTCAATTTTAGTGTTAGCTATCTATTAGATGTGGTTAGCTAAGTCAATTTTCTTTGACATAGCTTGCACCTGACAAGGGTTATGCGAACAAGTATGTAAAAACTAAATTAACCACTATGCTTAAAGGCACGCACTGCAGTGGCACAAGTTCTATAGTAGCAGAAATCTTTGTGAAGGGCATTGAGGAACTCGGGAGAAACAACCTTACTTGCTGTTGAAGTTACATGTGGTGCGCACACTTGTATAAACTGTAATCAAATAATTTATATAGACAGATAGCATTCTGCAAGCCGTGAAATTTGAAGCATAGAGCTTGATGTATATGCGAGAGAAGAGGGATCCTCTTTATCAGCTGCTATTCACATTCATCACAGACCGAAAGTTCTTAAGATGGCGCGAGGAGTTCCTGGATATCTTTCTGTGAGAAAGAAAAGTATGATTTCATGAGATGCAATTTTGTATCTTTAATTAGTGAGAGTTACCAAAAGGTATTGATTGAAATGAGAAAGCAATTGTTCCTCATGAATGCACATGATAGCGCAGATGTCCTTCCATTTAGTGGCATAGGATGATACTTGACTGCTATAATTAAAGATAATTCTTGATTCACGGTACAAAATTCATTCTGCAAAAAAAGAAAAAGGTACATCTTCGTAGCTCCTTGATTTGCTATTAGGTCAAAATTTTGTAAAAATATTGCAATCAGTACCAAAAAAGGATTTTCGAAACATCAGCTAGAAAAAATGCAGAAGTACAGCCTCTTTTTCTTAGAAGAAGAAAAAAGGAAACATGGAAGTGAAGTATAACATCTTAGTTTATTCCCTAGATCTCAAAAGGTATATCAACTTATAACCTTTTTTCCCTCTTCAATTGTGCCATGGAATTAAAAGCAGCTGAGAGTTAAATGCTATTCTTCTGATTTTATAGCGATTCCAATGTGTAGAACATCTCTATTTTATTCATTAGGCTTCAGGAAGAAGAAATAAAGAGACCAATATTTTCTTCAAAGCATGCTGCAGAAAGGCACATGAACTACACTTCATCTAAAAAATAAACTCCAATGAGTAAATGGATACATGGTGATTCAGGACAAGACGAAAAGGGTTTATCAGTGGAATTAACCTTTGATCTCTAATCTAAACATCTAAGGAAAGTCCAAGCAACTACTAGTTTGAAACCATCTTGACATTTTAATTTATCGGCATACCCCTAGATATGGCTCTTCACAATATCCAAACTACTCTAAATTATCTGTCTAACACCTTAGTATCTTAGCATCATGTATGTAACTTTAGAAGGAGGCAACTAGTATTTCTATATTTCGTCAACACTGGCAAATAAAAGACTCTTCGAGTAGCTAAATCAGCTTCAGTCTCATTTCGGACTGCTAGAAGTTACAATTGATGGAACTCATATATAGCAAACTCTTGTCAGTTGCATCCAATTATTCATTCGGTTCATGTAGACAGAGATGTTGGATAGACAGAAACTTATCTTGGTGCTACCATAGAATAGATTCAATGAATATTTTCTACAATATCTGTGCATTTTCAGAAACCTAATAGGATTAATAAAAGATTAAGCATATTATATGAACTATAAAAAGCACAAGGTAAATCTAGTTATAAAAGAGTCTTAGTTCAGACACACCTCAATCTGAAAAGGAGATGTTCTTGGCGGCTCTGTCCTCAATCTTTGCATTCAATGAATATTTTCTACCATGAACTTTTTCAAAATTCCACTTAATAAAATCATCAAAAAGTCCTCCAGCACTTAAGGAACTTACGAATTGCAGCAGTGTTTGGTCCATTAACATCAAACTGCCAAGACTGAAATGCAGAGAAAATGTTATCAGATGCATGCCTTGTGTTGGTTGAAGAACAATTAATATATGCAAACCTGATTTGGTCAGAGTTTTCAATCAAATTTCTCACCCATGCAACCGATCCCAATTCAGATGCCCCATAATTTGGCTAGTTGCAGGCACCATCTCAGCATGTCCATCCATCGACAATGCCAGCAATTCCTGATTATTTTTTGAGCATTACACATCTCAGATAAACAAAGTATCATGACTGAAAATGGAGCAGCCGCAGCACCTTTATCTGGGATCAATTATTCTGTCTTGGTATCAAAATCAATGCAGCAGACTGCAATAATTTATATCCACGCAGCTTATGCAAGAAAGCTGTTCTTTTCAGTGATTTCTTGATGAAAACATGATGATCCATTGCATTTCCTACCTGCTATTCATACTCAGCATGGCAAAGTCAAGGGAATGCCAGATGTGCTGGAAACTTCTCCTTAGGCCAAAATGAAAAGTCCCATTGATGCACCTAATCGTGTGCATATTATATGCACATTAGGCAGCAAAATCCACTGATTGGTGTCAGCACGTCATGGCAATATCTTCAGCTGGTTCCTTTCTAGGAAGCTACATCCTGGCAGCTTTACCAGACCTCTTTCTTTCATCAGTTTCCTCACCTCAAGGGCTTCGTCCCACCTCCCATTAGATGCATACAAATTAGACATCAGCACATAGTAATCTGATGAATCTGGCAGCAATTCCATCATCCTCTTCATCACCACTTCACCTAATTCAATCCTTGAATGCATTCTGCAACCATGAAGAAAAGCTCCCCAGACACTCATGTCTGCCTGTATCGGCATTCTTTGTATAAACTCTAGTGCTTCGTCTATCTTACCAGCTCGGGCAAGCATGTCAACCATACATGCATAATGCTTCATTGATGGAGCTATATTATAATGCTCAGACATGTCTTCAAAATACCCTCGTCCTTGATCAACCATCCCAGTATGGCTACATGCTGAAAGAATGCTAGTGAAGGTTACATCATTGGGCTGTAAGTTCTCTTCCAACATTTTCCTGAAAAGATCGATAGAACTGGCAGAATCACCTTGCATTCCATATCCACCCATCATCGCACACCATGTCACAGTGTTCCTTTGGTTCATCTCATCAAATACTCTATTAGCCAAAATCACATCACCATACTTACTGTAGAAATTGAGAATAGCAGTACCAACATAAACATTGGAGAGAAATCCGAACTTTATGGCATAAGTATGGAAGGAACAACCAAGAAGTAAATCCCCCAAGCAGGCACAGGATGAAAGAGCACTGACCACCGTAACAGCATCTGGCGAACAGCCATCCAATCTCATCTTGTTGAAGAGTGATAAAGCTTCTACACCCTGATGATTCTGAGAGTACCCTGAAACCATGGCGTTCCAGGTAACAACATCCTTCTGATGAACTCTTTCAAATACAGAATTGGCTTCCATGAGCATACAACATTTTGCATACATATCAACAAGGGCATTCATCACAACAGAACACTCCGATACTCCTAATTTCAGCCCTAGTGCATGAATTGAACAACCCAATTTTAAGTCTCCCAATTGTGCTGATGCAGATAAAATACCAGCTGTAGTCACTGAGTTAGGTGATATTACCTCCCATTTTCTATCAGAAAATAGCTTCAGTGCCTCAAGAGGGCAGCCTCTCTGTGCATATCCAACAATCATTGCAGTCCATGAGATGAGATCCATATCCTTGAGATTGTCAAGTATGGAACGGGCATCAGTAAGTTCCCCACATTTAACATACATATCTATGAGTGCACTACCAACAAAGCGATTCAAACACATTCCACGTTTTATTAGGCACCCATGCACCCATTTCCCTTGTTGCAACGCATCAAGCATAGAACATGCAGTCAATAAACTCCCCACTGTGTACTCATTAAGCTCCATATTGGCTCGCTGCATCTGGTTGAACAATTGCAGTGCTTCTGCACCACAATCATTCTGAGCATACCCAGATATGACTGAAGTCCATGAAACCACATTCCTATCTTTAATTCCATCAAACAATCTCCTAGAAGAATCCATGTCCCCACATTTCGCATACATATCAATGAGAGTATTGAGGACAAAACAATCAGGATTTCCAACCTTGGTTATGTGGGCATGCAGCTTCTTGCCCTCACTGAGAGAAACTAATCTTGCGCAGGCCTTCAATACAAGAGAGAAGATGATGTTATCAAGCACGAAGAAACTGCATCTCATGTGCAAGTAACACCTAATAGCTTCACTGTATTGTTCATCCAGAATGTGCCATCTAAGCATCACTTTCCATGCATAAAGATCTGGGTCAGGAATTCTATCGAACACCATGCGAGCAGACTCAACATCTCCCAAGGAACCGTAGCAGCTGAACAATTTGGTTTGACATGGGAGGTGTTGGTCGAAACCACGGACAACAATGCGACTATGAATTTTCCTGAGGGTGAGAATGTCAGTGCAAGAAGACAGCAGGGAAAGAAATGGATTTGGGGAGACGGGTAGATTGGGAAGACCCGAGAAGTGTCGGATGAGACGAGTAGCAAGAGATTTTTCACATCGTATTGATGCGCTTACGGGCAAAATAGAATCGATCGGATTAACGTTTTTGGTAAGATTATGGCAAGGTTTGATATTTAGAGCACAGAACGATTTCATTCTGCAGAACATGGAAGATTGATCTGGTGGAAGATAAAATCAAGGGGAGAGTGAAACCATGAACGTGAAGAAAGGACAATGTTTACAACTGGGATGAATCTATTGAAAAATACGCATTTCCTTGAAGATGAGGACTGAATGCTAAATCTTGCTGTCTCTAAAACATACGCATGTACGTATGAGTGACGACGCCTAGACAGACCTTCTGCTGCCAGTCACCTTCGTCCACTCCTCTTTACTGTGATCACACAGATGAAACTTCACAGTGCTTGAGCGGCTGAAACTACTGACCAAGATCACCCTTCCTGCATGGGTTCACTGCACGAGCGTCTCCGACGGCAGTGGTTCCCAGTGCGGGCGCCTACTTGCGTGAGCGCGCTGCTGAAGTTAGCTCCCTGCTCGGGTGCTTCCCTGCGCGAGCGACGCCTGCACCTGTGCACAACGCTGCCTGCACCTGCGCGCTGCGCGGGTTCTCCGCTTGATCGGCATCGGCGGCGCTCAAGTAAACTGATACAGATGATTATAATAAATAAAAAAAGTAAAATATTTAATAAAGGATGGATTTTTTGGAATTAATAATTATTTACATATAAGAGCCCCAATTGTTCACATAAATTACAAGAACATCCCTTATAATTATGATATCATCTTTTTTGATATCTTATGCGAGGATCTTTTTTGTGGAAATAAATTTTCAAAAAACTCATATTTATTTTTACTATTAATTATTATGAAATTATAGATTATCAATTTATAACCCACTCCCAATGAAATATTTTTTTTAAAATAGGATAAGGGATGAATAGTATATTTTAAACTTTAAAAACTTGTATAATTATAAAGTAAACGTTCTTTTAATTAAAGTATATAAGAAATTAATGCTATTGGAAAACACTTAATAATATCAGTTGGACAAAAAATGTACATCAACTTATAAGTCTTAAAACATCAATTGAACATCCCAAAAATTTAAAAAAAAAAACACTGAAGATGTGCCCATGAACATCCAATGCAAGTAGAATTTGTATGTTGGATATCGAATGTAACTGCTAAATTCCAATGTATCATCTGTTTTAGGTATACAGAATCTCAATTACAAAGAATGATTAGGTGACGACGTACATATGAATTGAACTGTATACTAAGGTTACAAGTTTACATAGGATACAAATAATTTTTTTAAAAAAATTATATTGAATACAGGTGGTCCTGTGAGAGCAAAGAAAAAAGAGCGAGAAAATTTGAGACTCGGGCATGGTACTGTTTGAACAGGTATCACAACTTTAAAAATTCTAAACATCGGGTACAAGTGGTTGTCTAAAAACTTTCAGTTTTAGCAAAGGAAGAGGCATCCAAACGAGTCCATAACATATGTAAAAAATATAAGTATACCACTCTGCTTAATTTATTAAGAAACGATGTTACTGCGGTGCCACAAGATTTATAACACTTCACTGAGGACTGTTGAAGGGACGCGAAGAAGCTTCTATCTGCTGTTGAAGTTACATTTGGTGTGCAGTTGCATAAAATATAATCAAATAATTAATAGATAAAAGTATTCTGCAAGCTAAACTAAATAATCATCTGTTTCACTTGTGAATGAAGGCACCATCGTATGTGAAGTTGAAACTTTAGAGCTTGATATCCGGGAGAAGGTTTGTCTTTATGTGCTGCTATTCACATTCATCTCAAACTAAATAACTTATGCCGCAAGGAGTTTCTGGATATCTTTCTGCAAGACAAAATTAGAATTTTATCGATGTAGAGTGATAGCATTATGATCATTGAGAACTAGTAAAAGATATTGATTGAATGTGAGAAATGAGCATGCAAGTGTCATCAACAAAATCTCATAATAATGCACACGTCCTTCCACTTAATAAAAGATAAAGCAGCCCTAGCACACAACGATAAGCAATGCACTCTTTTCTTATTCATCTCAATCTAGATAATTATCTTATTTATACAAAAGACCGTAGGACAAATTATCCTAGGTGCACTGTCCAAGCGAAATAAACAATGAACTGAGATCAAAATATAATTAGAATACCCTCAATAAATCCGCTCAGCTTCTCACTTGTGCTGAATTCATGAAACCTGTTTGCTACAACCCTACCTAAGTCATGTTGATTTATATGTAGCTTAAGTTAGTTAAAAGTGGGTTCCAAACCTCTAATTGCATGATATGCGACTGCTAGAATGCCACAATAATCAGTGGTTCATGATAAAAACAACATGATGCAAATAAGAGATGTTTACAACCACCTAGACGACACCTTCATTTGCCTTCACGTCAGAATTTAGATAAATTGCAATAAGCAACATAAAGGACCTATATTGAGACTCAGTGTACCTTAGACACCTTGAAAAAGTGTAGGACAACTATAAATAGAAACTCTTTTCCTGAGGAAAATAAACATCATCATGGAGAAATACAAAGACTTAGTTCCCTGCGGATGAAACTTCTTTTCTTTGTGGTATGATATCAAAGCAACTGTTATTTGAGTAGTATTTTAGATTTCAGTGTGATTGCACTATCTGTAGGATAACCTCAGTAACAACAGGTAAAAGAGAAACCAGCATTGAATTTTAAAAAATCAAAAAACATGATGCAGGAAAATAGTCTGTTTCCAGCACATGGGCAGTATGCTCATTCATCTTGTTCTCCATACTTTAATTTCAATTTTAAACTCCCTAAATAGGAACAATACATATTGAATCTTTATATGAGAGAAAAGTTTCCAGTGAAATTAACCTTTGATCTGTGGCGTAAGCTATCCTAAAGAAGTCAAAACAACTACTAGTTTGAAACCTTCTTAACATTTTAATTTATCAGCATAGCCTGATACACATATGGCTGTTCACAATGCTAAGATTGCTAAATTATGTGCTCGAAACTTAGATCTTAGGCCTTGTTTGCTACAGAATAATGTGCATTTTCAGAGACCTATTGGAATTAACAAAAGGTAAAGCATGATTTGTTTCATCTACAAAAACACAAGATCATGTGTTGAAAAAATTCACACCTCCATCTGGAAAGGAGATGTCGTTGGTGGATATCTCTCCACAACTTTTCCATTCTTATCTACCAAGAACTTCTCAAAATTCCACTTAATAAGATCACCGAGAAAGCCTCCAGCACTGGATTTAAGGAACTTGTATATCGGTGCAGTATTTGGTCCATTAACATCAACCTGCCAAGAACGAGATATGAAGAAAATGTTATAATGTCTTATGTTAGCTGAAGGACAATGAATATGTTGGAACCTGTTTTGGGTACCTTATTGAAAATAGGGAACTCTGCTTTGAATCTGGTACAAGCAAACTGTTTGATCTCTGGATTAGATCCAGGTTCTTGTCCCCCAAATTGATTGCAAGGGAATGCCAAAATTTCAAATCCTACATTTTGATTTTATAAGAAATTAAACAAAAATCAAAGTTTCAATATCTCAAATGGCAAATATTTGTTTTATGCAGAAGTTTCAGTTCCATGAGATCCATTTTTGAAGAATCTCATTAGCTATTTAACATCAATAAAATAGGACTAAGTCTTGCAATGACTATTACAAATTCTAGATATGCCAAGTAACCTAGTGATGAATCTGACAGCTATTCTACGTACCTACATAGGAAAGGACAATTTACCCAAGTATCCACACTCTGCTCACAGGATTGCCAGATTCATTTTCTACAATCTAACTGCAATATAGATGAATTTGATTCCCATGCAAGTGGTTAAGAGAAATTATTAGGATTGCAGTTGCTCAATTAACGCCAAAAGGTAAGTGCGCAGATTGATCCATAGTGGCGACAAGGTACTTTGAGGTTATAGTGATGGGAGGTCTCTTATCATTTTCCGCAGCAACAATTAGTTGTATATCATATGCAAAGGATTTGCTTCCATAAATTAAATGATAAACAAACGTCATTATGAGTAGCAAAGGCAATCCTTTATTGTAGAATCTCCTCTTGTAAGTTAAAACCTAGTATGAGAGTAATTTTCTGTTTTTATTAGGGTGCTCGATTGAAATTCTAATATATTTATGCTTCCCTCGTATTTAGAGACACTAAGATCTTACCATGATGATTTACAAAGCTCTCCTCTCGTCATATAACGAGACAAAATAATTTGCACTCTGGTCTTCCTCATACAATGAGACAATACAGAAAGAAAATTAACATAATGACAATTTCAGTTATTGCACGATGCTCCAAACTAAAACAAGGCAGTTCAAAAAACATCAGATTTTTTTTATAAAAAAAAGGAAAAAAATGCTTGCTCATTTTAGAAACTTAGCTTACCTTGTGCCTTGTACTTCTCATATAAGTGAGAGAGTTCAGTGTAATTCGACGATGTCAACCCACTGACAATTAGCAAAAGAAATTATTATTCAAAGATTTGAAAAACCAAATTCTTAGATAGAATACTAAATTTCAGATGTTAATTTCAAAAGTACATAAACTTACCATCGGGAAGCAACGTTTACGATCAAGAGAATTTTCCCTTTGAATTTGTTCAGAGAAACATCCTTCCCATCAATATCCTGCAGCGTCAAGTAGAAAATTTTAAGGACCACAGAAGATACAAGATTAGATATCCCCAGATGAACAACATAATTTCTCATTAAAAAATTAAATGAAAACTCATAGTCCGTACAAATTCATATTTCAATCACATAAGAACACATCCAGAGAAATCAAAACCAGAACTTCGATCCGATAACTTAGCAAGGTCTGACCTTCACGGTGAAATCATGGATGCTCTTCTCCGTGGCGGCGGTGGCATACGACACGCCAGGAGTCCTCCTAGGTTTGGCAACAAACCGGAAGCGAGAGTTACTGAGGACGCCGGAGGCAAGCATGGGCATCCCAACCGAGAATTTGACGGAGAGACAGGGGGAAGGCACGGACGGCGGCGCAACTCGCCTGGCCCGGGGGGGGACGTGAGCAGACGGGCTGGCGCGGAGGAGGACGACGGAGGCAGCGACGGAAGCCATGGGCGAGCGGAGCGAGTTCTGGAGGGCCGAAGTCGGATTTGGGGGTTCGAAGAGAGAATTGATCCCAAAATTGAAGGAGTCGGATTAATGGCGGTGGGCTTGAGGGAATCTGATCGCGAAGGTGATCTCCGATCCCTGCGCTTCTCGTGTCTCATCTCGTGACGTAACTTCTTGGCTCCTGCCTGCGAGGCAGTCGGCTTGACACGCGGCGGAAGGCTGGTACCGCCATGAATTTGAGTCAAAACCAGTTAGGAGAAGCCACGTGTACCCCAGCTTTGCAGCGGTCAGCTTGGAACACGTCGGTCTCGGTCATTATATTTATTATTTTAAAATTATATTTAAATAGTTAAAAAAATAAATTATGGAAACTTTATTATTTCTCGTACTATTTAGTTATTATCTTCAATAACGTGACAGAATTAATTTTTTTTTAAAAAAGAACGTCGAAGAGCAGCAAATTTATTTTTTTTTCTGTATTTGGCAATTTGTAGTGATTGTAATTGTTATCGTGATTAACCAGTAAGCCTAGAACAACTAAAATTATATTTAGTACATCTAAAACAAGAGGTGGTTGATACTGAATTATCAATGATTATATTATGAGTTTATACGAGCTTTTGACTGCAGTAACCAAATTTAAATTTAATAATATCTATAATAACAGCGAAAAATAAGTAAATAGCCGACCAATCAATTTGACAAAATTTCACCTCGTCCATTTCGAAAAAAAAAATTTTATGGGCCGAACCCGCACATGCTTCTTCGGTGATGCTCGGCCAAACCCAAGGCCGCTCCGGCATGAAAACTACCTTCTGCCTTTGGCCCGCCTTCGTCAACCTTCTTCCGGGAACTTGCCTCCTTCTCCCTGCTGCCCAGCAATGCCTCCTCTATTCCTCTCTTGAGTCAACTGTCTCCTCCTCTCTCGCCGGTGCTTGCAATACTTTTACTTCGGCCTCATCTCAAAAGATCTCCTCACCCACGATCTTTGCCTGGAAAAAGAAGAGGCATCGAAAAGAACACAGAGGAGCGGTCATCACCTCCAGAGCTCGATTTAAGTTCCATCTCCTCTGGATTTTGCCTCTCATAACCGACAATATTAAAATAAACTTGATTTATACATATAACATCTAGGTTTTAAGTGAGATCAGACTTTATTTTTTTCTTTTAAATTAATGAGTATTGAACCCACCAACTTTAGTATATATAACCTAATTATTCTAATCATGGGAGCATATATTTTATATTTTATGCACAATTTAAAATTTGTTTTAATTTTTTTTTAAAAAAAAATACTTTATTCATTTCATCAATTTAAAAAAAATATATAGAACTTAGAAAGAAAACTAAAAATAAATAAGATAAAATATAGTATGATAAAGACTCATTATGCATCGTCAAACTTAAAAACTTAGAGTTTATTTTGTTGATGTATATAAATATAATTATATTTTATATACTTGTTACGAAGGATAAAATTATATTAAAATTATTATATTTTTATGCATATTTACAATTATATTCATTATTAAAGCCTCTTTTATATTTTAATTCTTATGAACTGAAACATATATATATATACATGGCTCGGGAAATAAAACTTGTCAGGAATGTACACTTTATAATTGAGCTCTATACGGGAGGATAATGAGATCTTGGATTTAAGACTCATTAAATTTTAAAAAAATAACTTCAAAAAGAATATACAGCTTGATGCATGAGCAATAAGTAAAAGCACAGTAAATCCGGTTAATAACTGAAAGTTCAACGTAAAATCAAGAAAACAAAAATTTAGATTCTTATCCACCGGTAATCAAGTCACTCAGGACCATCAGCATCCTACGTGGACGTCGTAAAGAGCTGCGACAAGAAGAAGTCACGTAGGATTCTCGTCAGTTCTTAATGTAAGCGGATTGGGCCGAAGGACTCCTTCGACGGTGGCGTGGAGATGGGGGAGAGGAGGAGGTCCATGGAAATGGGAGAGAGGGCGCTCTCGACACGTCTCCAGCTCTCATCTCTCCATGCCTGCGTCTTCTCCGTTCAATCAGCAGGGACTTAATTCTGCATCCACCCAATCCACGCATGAGTGAGTTATCCACAGATCCAGCACCACTGCTTTCTCCGTCTTCTTCTCCGTCGATTGATACCGTCTATCTGATGAGTGTGCGCAGGTGGATGATGATGGATTATGAAAGGAAAGTTATACATTATTTTCAATGAATTAAGCAAATCATGAAGCCATGGTGCTTCTCTATGCTCATCTGATGCACTCTGGCAGAGAGAGAAGATGGATGGACCTCTAGCTAGCATATGGCCACCCAGGATTACTTTTGCTAGTAGGTGGTTTCTTCTAATGCCAGTCGATGAACAACGATGACGCCTGGTCTTTTGCGGGCTGAGTTTATCCGTTAATTAACTTCTCATCGTTAGCTAATTTATGGCCACCGATTCATGTAGTATTGATCACACTACTAGTTACTTTCCTTCTTTTGTTAAAGAGTACAGGTGAAGATAAGATGACAATGGTTATGAGTTCATAGAGTGAATGAATTCTCTATTTAATTAATCGCTTATTTTAAAAAAAAAACTTAAATGGGTATATGTGCATGTCAAAGAGATACAAAGATTAAGTAACTCAAGAGATAAAATATAATTTGTTATTTAAAAACAAACAATTATGCCAGACGTGATTAGTGGATGGGAGTAACTTAATGATACGGGTATAATTGGGCCATACGTGGCCAGCCTAGATATAAAATATAATTAGTGCATATTACATAATGAGCCGAGCGGGGGCATCCGAGGTAGGATGCGTGCCTCATGTGAGAAAACGTAAGAAAACCAAAATGGGTAAGGATGTAGGAAGGTAGCGGAGTTAGGGCTTGGAAGGTCAACTCATCGAGATCGCTTAAGGGGATAGTGCTGGGGTTGAGATAGACGACTGTTGATTGTTGAAGGTGAGGACATTTCCCAGTACAAAGTACAGACATCTGCATGTTAGACATTTAAGTAAGCAACTATACTGTGCCTTTGGTAGTTGGTCACTGCGGTGTTATGGCACAACAACCGCTGTCGGCTGAGTGTTTTAGGGGTACTAAGCAACTTATTCAAAAATAATAAAGCAAACAAAATTTTTACAGTAAGCAGTCGGACCTATTTTTTATTCATAAAAATTCAAACGTCCCCATCCCGGTCCATGCTCTCTCGATCCCTCGTTCGACCGGCTCTCGCCCGCAACGGTTGGACCGTCGTCATCCTCACTTGCCTCTCGGTCCCTCGTTCGACCGGCTCTCGCCCGCAACGGTTGGACCGTCGTCATCCTCACTTGCCGTCTGCACCCTCCTCTGTTCTTGCACCTCTTCTATTCCTCATCACGTCGGCCTCCTCCTCCTCCCCCGCTGCTGCTTCAACAGCTTTGCTCCAGCCTCACCGCGAAGAGGGCGAGCTAGATTTGCAGGAGCCAGGTGCCGGTGCACATGGGCAGCGATCTGCAGAGAGTGCCGGGCGCGCGTGTGGGAAGAAGCTGAGAAGACGGGAGAGGAGGAGGGGGGGAGGAAGTCAGAGGATATGGGAGGGCCATCACCTGCGGTGGGGCGCGCGGGAGAAGAAGTAGATGGGAGAGGAGGAGGAGAAGGAGGGGAGGAGGATTGGTGAGGGGGATGGGAGATGGTGGAAATGGGAAGAAGCAGAGGAGTGGTGGTGTGGGAAGAAGTGCGACGACGATGGAGCATGTGATCGTTGCAATCACTTCGTCGGATCCGGAAGAAGGGCAGGGAGCGTGCCGGGGGAAGGAAGTAAGCTATGAATCACACTTCGCCCGAGCCGGAAGAAAGGAGGAAGGGTCGTCGGCATCGTTGGCGCGCGTGGGGAGAAGGAATAGAGGAAGTTACCAAATCAAGCTCGTTAACGACCATAGATCGAAATAGAAGTGCGGACGATAACGTCGACAGCATCGCTGGCGCTTTTGGCCCAGGAAGCGGGGGGACTGCAAAGTAACAGAGGAGGCGATGCGGGCGGGAGGCACTGGTGTGTGCGAGGGAAGAGGAGTCGCTCCGTCTCCTGGCTCCAGCAATGGCTGTTAGTTTATTCGGTTAAATAATCTAATATGTATGGCTCATATTTTTTATAATAACTAGTGGTCCATGTTTATCTATTAATTAGTGGTCCACAACTCTCTATCATTATAATTAGAGTTGTGGATCCACTATAAATAGACCCCTTCATGAGAGATATCAAAATGGAGTGAAGAGAAGATTAATAGCAATAGTGTAGAAGAAAAATTGTTAAGAGAGATAGAGATCTTTTTGGTATTATACAAGGGCGTTTGAGTTATTTTGCCCTTAGTAAATATTCTCTTTTTGGTTTACTCTCTTCATATATGTAATCATTTTTCTTCTTTGTTTATTATTCACTTTTGTTATTTTATATAATTATCTTCTATACTATGACTTGAGATCCTGATAATTAGAGATCTACCTCTAATTTGTAACAAGTGGTATCAGAACTAGGTTATTTCAGGTTTTATCATAGTTTTTTTTGTGTTCACTCCCACCTTCTTATAAAGTTGAGAAGATCAAGGAAGGTTACAACATTTGAAGCCTCCTCTGCAAAACAACAGAGCGAATCAGATGATAAAGTTGTGTTGTCCAAAAGTATCTAAAATAGAAGTATATCAAAATGCTATCTTTGATTAGCATGTACTTCTAAAGAAGCGGGACTCTAGCTTTATAATCTAGAACACTTCTAGATTTTGAGAATTTGTCAATTTAGGTGGAGCATTTGAACATTATTAGATTATTCACCAGGTGGAGATTGTTAGTTTATTCGGTTAAATAATCTAATATGTATGGCTCATATTTTTTATAATAACTAATGGTCCATGTTTATCTATTAATTAGTGGTCCACAACTCTCTATCATTATAATTAGAGTTGTGGATCCACTATAAATAGACCTCTTCATGAGAGATATCAAAATGGAGTGAAGAGAAGATTAATAGCAATAGTGTAAAGAAAAATTGTTAAGAGAGATAGAGATCTTTTTGATATCATACAAGGGCGTTTGAGTTATTTTGCCCTTAGTAAATATTCTCTTTTTGGTTTACTCTCTTCATATATGTAATCATTTTTCTTTTTTGTTTATTATTCACTTTTGTTATTTTATATGATTATCTTCTATACTATGACTTGAGATCTTGATAATTAGAGATCTACCTCTAATTTGTAACAATGGCGAGCTTGATTTCGCTCAATGCTAGCGATACGGAAGACAATCTCTCCATCACCTTCTGGATATCTACTGGCTCCGGTGTCTCCTCTCTTCCTCCTTGAGTCTTCCCAGTCCTCTGCTTCTTTCCCACGCCCCCCACCCTCCTCCTCCTCCTCCTCTTCCATCTACTTCTGCCCAGCGCCCCAGCACAGGTAATGTGGGCGGGAGGCACTGGTGTGGGCGAGGGAATAGGAGTCGCGCCGTCTCCCGGCTCCAGTGGGCGAGCTCGATTTCACCCATTGCCAGTGACACCGAAGACAATCTCTCCATCACCGGATCGTCTCCGGACTCCGGCACATCCTCTCTTCCTCCTTGCGTCTTTTCCGATCCTCTGCTTCTTCCCATGCCCCCCACCCCCCTCCTCATCCTCCTCTCCCATCTGCTTCTGCCCACGTGCACGCCCCACCGCAGGTGATGGTCCTTCCATCTCCTCTAACCCCCTCTTCCTCCTCTCCCATCTTCTCTATTTCTTCCCACGCGCCGCCCCCTGCCCCAGCGCCTAGATCCTGCAAATCGAGTTCACCCTCTTAGCGGTGCTGGAGCAAGAGCAGCAGCGGGAGAGGAGGAGGCGGTCGATGCAAGGAGGAATAGAGGAGGTGCCGGAACAGAGGAGAGCGCAGACGGTAAGTGAGGAGATCCGGTAAAGGAAGGTCGGAGCAAGGGAGGCGGGCGTCCGGAGAAAGATGACGCCAGTCCAAACTGGTACGGACGAGAGCCGGTCGAAGGAGAGATCGAGAGAGCGTGGACCGAAATGGGCGTTCAATTTTTTATGAAAAGAAAATAGGTCAACAATCTTGCATGGCGAGTAGACTTACATTAGTAAATTTTTTTTTGCTTTGTTGTTTTTGGAAAACGCTGGGCAAGTGCGGGAGCTAATGGATAGACTGCCGACGAAGACAATGGGGAGCTAATTATTGGCTCCTCCAAATAAAGAATCATTGAGGAAGACTGATAGGCAAAAGAGTATCTTATCATGTAATACTTGCTCGCTCATTTCCTAACTTTATTAGAACATCAAATAATAAGACCATAAAGTTATTACAACTTATTAAATATTAATTACTCGTAAGCTTATTACAAAGTTATGAATTGTACATTTTAACTTAAAACATATCAAGTCAGCTCAAATGTACTCCTACAAACATGAAATTAATGGCGACGAGGACGTGTGGACTGAAAAGAAAAGTAATGTCAACTAGAAATTTTAATATATAGATATTACTTTTCATTCACGTTGCGTCAATCTCTAGATCTGCTCTTCAGCTATGTTCACCGCGCCGGTGTTAAAAGCATGACCTGCCATGACGGAACGATCTTGGACTTCTCTGATCATTTATTAATGACTTGTGCCCCTGCTGAAATTAATATATGCTAACAATCTCTATAAAGAAGAAGGGGAAGAAGGAGAAGAAGAAGAAGAAATGCCAATGGAGATAGAGATCGAGGTGACGGAGTCTTCCTTCGTTGTTCCAAGCCAGGAGACTCCCAAGAACAGCATATGGCTCTCAAACATCGATCTCTCTTTCCGGGTTGGGTACTGTACTCCGACCATCACCGTCTACCGCCCCAACGGCGACCCTGACTTCTTCTCCGTCCAGACGCTGAAGGCAGCCCTGGCCAAGGCCCTCGTTCACTTCTACCCCCTCGCTGGCCGGCTCGGTGTCGGCCGGGACGGCCGCATCGAGATCCAGTGCACCGGCGAGGGGGTCCTCTTCGAGGTGGCGCGCTCGTCCGCCTCCTTAGACGTCCTCCTCGACCAGTTCAGGCCGTGCAAGGAGATGAGGGAGCTTCTGGTGCCCAAGAGCGACGGCTGCAGATGCATAATGATCAAGGTTTAATATATCTATACATATGAATATATTTTCCTTGGAGCGTAAATTGCTACGTCTAAAATGTTGAAATTTTTTTATTCTGATAAGCACGCGCAGGTGATCTTCTTCAGCTGTGGGGGAGTGGGGGAGTGTGCCTGAGCATCGCCACCAGCCACCTCGTCATGGACGGCGCGAGCGCGTTCAACTTCATCAACTCGTGGGCCGGCATAGCCCGAGGATCCGGCGCCGAAGTCGTTCTCTCCCTCGACCGAACCGTCCTTCGGCAGGAGTCGCCGCCGGAGAAGACCGTCCCTCTTGATCCCTGGTACGAAGTGTGCGACCCAGGTCATCGGATCTCAAACGAGCCTTCCGCTTCCGCCATACTCAGGCTCTCCAAGGACCAGCTGACCTCGCTCAAGGACAGCATCACCGGTGGCCGGACGAGGCGCGCGTCCACCTTCGAGGCCGTCACCGCCTTCGTATGGCGATGCGTCTGCAAGGCACGCGGACTCGGAGCAGACCAAGAGACGAAGGTTATCCTGCCGGTCGACTTCCGGAGACGCATAAAGCCAGAGCTTCCCCTGGGCTACTCTCGGCCCCTCTCACTTCGATTGCTGAAAGAGTGCACGAGACGGTAGCTCGCGTGGACAACGACTACGTGAGGTCAGCCCTCAACGCCTGGGAGAAGATGGAGGACAAGACGGTGACGAATCTGGTGAAGGGGCAGTATACGAACAGGGACATCTGGGTTAACAGTTGGGCAAATCTACCGATGTTTGAGACGGACTTTGGGTGGGGCAGGCCGGTGTTCATGGGGAGGGCGGAGCTCGACGTGAACGGGAAGTTCTACATCACCCGCAACAAAGAAGACGATGGCGATGGGGGGATCAAATTATTGATGACCTTGGAGGAGGAGAATATGCCACGGTTCCTGGAGGTGTTCTATCAGGACCTGAGCGGCCTCACTGGAAGTTTAAGCATGCCGATACAAAATGTATCTCCTGAAGTTTAAGCATGCCAATACAAAATGGATCTCGATATCCTCCACTAAATACTAGTTATCCACTAAATGTATGTCCCTCCGATTATCTACTAAATGTATGTCCCTCCGGTTATCTACTAAATGTATGTTCCTCCCTTCTAGTTAGAATAATTAGGCTCTAGTTTAAAAAGTCTTAGATTGAAGACTCCAAGTTCAACAAAAAATAGTTGGCTTGCTTCTTCCATCATGTCTAATGCACTTTTGCATGCAAAATAAATTTCCTTTTATTTACTTGTATATTTAAATATATACTCGTGTGAGCACAGAAGTTATAGAAACAACGCAACGGGTATAGAACAGAACTTCCTCCAACTCCTCCCATTCAAGTAACTCTTCTACCCTCACACGCTCCATCAGCCACCGAGATCTAATTATTAACTAATTGCACTTTTTAAATCAATGTGATCTAATTATTAACTAATTGCGCCTTTTAAATCAATGTGACAATATAATCCAAGCATAAAAATATTCTAATTATTAACATCTGATCATTTCTACTGATTGATGCTTGGAAGGAGGAGGGATATCGCTCGATTTGGGTTTGTAACCTCAAGCAAGGACGGTATATCAGTATCACGATCTAGCTTTGAGAGGGCAACTTCACCAATTAATTCAATAAAGAACCGTCGGCTGTTGGCCCAGAATTACAAATACATACGAGGGTATTGAAGTTTTTCCAGTTCAGTTACATGGACTTTCATTTCAATGTCATTCAATCTCATAAATTAGCCATCATTTCCATCAATAACTACTGAGGAGGATGTAGATCTAACTTTCTATATTGGGATTCGGGTGGTCCGCGGGGGACCACCACGACTCCTCTCTTCTTGAGAATCCATAATTCCCTTATCAATGTATGGACAGCTATCTCTCGAGCACAGGTTTAGGTTCGACCTCAGTGGTACCAAAACTAACCGATCAATATTACACATCAGAATGTTTGATCAAACTTATTAATTAAAAAATGCATTGCCCGTCTTCCGATCACCAGTTCACCTAATCACCCGATTAGCTCGCTTGCTCGATCGGTCCACCCTGTTGCCCAGTCGTCCTGTTTACTCAATCTCCCTTTGATTCGATCCATCTACCCTATCTTTATCCCTCCTCTAATCGACGATCCTTTCCCCTCTCATTGATCCAGTGCCTCTCTGCCTCTCCTTGACCCAATGCCTCTCCTTGTCTCTTCCTCCTCCTCCTCTAATCAACAAGGGAGACCTCCAATCGAGGATGAGGACCTCGTGCCTCTCTTTGCCTTCCTAAAGATCAAGAAGGCGAGCAGTCCTCTCAGCTTCACCCCGATGATGACCACTCTCAATACCGAAGATAAGCCTCACTCTCAGTTTTATCTTACTTCTTGCTTCTTCAGTGTTGAAAAAGAATAATAATAAAAACATTAGCTTGCAATAAAAAAGTAAATGTCATGTTATCTTTATTTACTAGAGATATATAAAGGATAAGATAGTAAAATTTTTTCTAGCAAATAACATATTCAAATATTTCTGAGTATAGAAATATGTACAACATAAAAAATATAAATATTATAATTGTACCTTGTACCTTGGCTTCGGAAGGCACAATAAAAAAACACATTGCATTAAAAAATACCATGGTATCTTTATTTGCTGGAGATATATAAAGGATAAATACAGTAAATTTTTTTCTAACAAAGAATGTATTCGAATATTTTTGAGTACGACAATATGTACAACATGAAAATAAATATTATATTATATTCAAACACTATTTATAGCTGCTAAAAAGTGGCTATTGACTTATCCCGTTAATAATTGAAATCAACGGAAAAAAAAAGAAAACAAAAATTTAGATTCTTATCCACTGGTAGTCAAGTAACTCAGGACCGTCAGCATCCTACGCGGACGTCGTAAAGAGCTACGACAAGAAGAAGTCACTTAGGATTCTCGTCAGTTCTTAATGTAAGCGGATTGGGCCGAAGGACTCCTTCGACGGTGGCGTGGAGATGGGGGAGAGGAGGAGGTCCATGGAAATGGGAGAGAGGATCATCCTGATGCCACCCCATCATCGCTGCGCTCTCGACACGTCTCCAGCTCTCATCTCTCCGCGCCTGCCTGCGTCTTCCCCATTCCATCAGCAGGGATTTAATTTTTCATCCACAGATCCAGCACCGCGGCTTCTTCCGTCCTACCCGGCCCACCGCCGCCGAACCCCGACTTCTTCTCCGTCGATTGATCATAAATTATGGAAGGAAAGCTGTACGTTGTTTTCAAAGAATTAAACATTGAGGCCATGGTTTGTCCGGTGGTTCTCTATGCTCATCTGACGCAATCTGGCAAAGAGAGGATGGATGGACCTCTAGCTAATTTATGGCCAACCTTCGTGTAGTATCGATCACTCCCATCGTTTGTCAGTAGGTGGTTTCTTCTAATGCCAATTAATGAGCAACGGTGACGCCTGTTTTTTTGCGGGCTGGCCTTATCCATTAATTAATTTCTCCTCGCTGGCTCACTTCCACCCCCACGGGAGGATGGCCGATCATTTGCGGAAACGCTGGTGAGATTGAACTCACGACACCCGCTTAATCGACGAGTCACTTAAAACAATATATGCATTGAAATCAATGTTAACAGCTGCTCATTCCTCTTTCTTTTTATGTAATGATTACTTAAGCACCAACCTGCACCAAAGTATGTATGAGTACTTGAACTTGAAGCCAACTGTCTAGCTTCAAGTTCTATATAGTGAGTTATTTTTATTTGACCTAAGCTAATAGTACAGTAGATGATTCCACGC
Organism: Thalia dealbata; assembly: GCA_030544415.1. NCBI lineage: Eukaryota > Viridiplantae > Streptophyta > Magnoliopsida > Zingiberales > Marantaceae > Thalia > Thalia dealbata. Next base: position 20,753,403 of record CM060458.1, read on the forward strand.
TCAAGGGAATAGTGCTGGGGTTGAGATAGACTACTATTGAAGGTGAGGACGGGAAATGGATAACGATAATCCCACCAGATTCCTTCGTCTCCATTTCCAGCACTGTAGTTTGAGGAGTTTTGCCGTACTAACTTATTTAAAAATTAATTTTCAAAAATAACGGGGCTAAAATATTTTTTCTGAAACTGACACGTCAACCTGCCACACCGGACGTTGACTGATTTTTTTAATAATAAAAATAAAAATGCTCGTTCGGTCCACCATCGCTCGACGGGGAAGGAACTGTAGCAACGCCGGCCGACTCGCCCATCGGTGGATCGCTCGTCTTTCGTCTCCGGCAATCAATGACTTCACTTCTACCTCCGCAATCATCTTATCCGGAGCCATCGGCATCGTAACAACGATGAGGACGAACTCGTAATTCTTCTTGGCTTCTCCTTTTCTCCTCCACCAGAACTCCCCCTCCTGCAACCTGCTCCCTAGGGGCATTTCCTCGCCGCTTGCGTCTCGTCCTCCATCTCCTGAGCCCCGCCCGTCCCTGCATTCTCCCGCTCCAACAACAGCTTCGCTTGAGCTCAGATGAGCTGGTTATCCCTAGCAATCTCAACACCTCACCTTTCTATGGCAGCAGCGGCGGCGACAATGATCTTATTGATGAGTTCCAACTCCTGAACCAGCTCTCCTTCCTCGGTGACCCGACCATGCCTCATGGTTCCAACCACCCCTTCTCCATCGCCACAAAGGCCGCTGCCGGAGATGTGTTCCACCCAGACAACGAGTGCCAGATCTCGAGCGGCAACGACGACAGCTCTCTATTCAACTATGGGATGGAATGGGGCAAACGGCTTCCACCATCGGCGAAGCCCCTCGGCCGCCGCAGACCTCTCTGCCTTCGCGACCACGCCACCGGGTTCTGGTGGGAGCCGGCTCCGCCTGCTGGTTCCTCCATTGTGCCTCGGACGAGCTTGTGATGATCCCAAGATGGATGCTACGGCGACAGCAGTGCTTCCCACCGTGTAGTGATGACGACGAAGACGAACTCGCAATCCCGCCTTCTTTCGCTGCGATTGCTGCCAGAAATCAATCCGCCCCGAGCACACAATCCACCTCCCCATTGTCTTCCCGCTTTGATTTCGTCAATTTGGATGGATTGAAACCCGTGAGCGACGATTTCATGAACCTCTGTTCCTTCTTATCGTGCGGCGACGACGAGGAAGACGAACTAGCAATCTCACCCCATCCGCTGCAATTGCGGCTAGCAATCGTTCCACCAGATCTCGCAATCCACCTTGGCATCGTCTTCCAGCTTCAGTTTTGTGGGCTCGACCGAAGCAAGCGATGATGACGATGAAGATAACTCGCAATCCCGCCTTCGTCGTTACTGTGCGGTGGGAAGGAACAGATGTTCAGCGCTAGCGTCCGAATCGACTGGAAGACGAAGCAGATGTGGATTGCAAGCTCGAGATGTCAGAGATGAGTTCCTCATCATCGCTGCGCAGTGGGAGGGAAGGAGCAAAAAAAATTTAGCTGCAATCTATAGGGGGAATTGGATCGAGGGATTTGAAGAGGTGAGGAAGCAGGGGAATTGGAGTGGGAGAGGCAAGGGAGCAAGGGAATTTGAGTGGGGGATTTGCAGAGATGCGAGGGAGCAGCGAAATTGGAGCAGCGGATTTACAGAGGTGCGAGGGAGCAGGGAAATTAAATTGGAGGATTTGCAGAGAGGCGGGGATTTGCAGCGAGCACCTTATCTTGACGGCAATGGCTGGGGAGGAGGAGGCAGTCGACGCAAGGAGGAATAAAGGAGGCACCGTGTTACAACTCCAACTGGCAGAAATTTCGAACGTAGCAGACGCGTCCGAAACAGGGGAAGGACGTCCGCGAAGGAGGCGCTTCCCACCGTCGCGACTGTTGTACGAAGTATAAGAAGAAGGATGCGTTCGAAGAGAAGGCATCGGGAATTATTATTAACCATTGTTCATATTGTAGAGAGCTTGTATTTGAGTGCTCGGCGAGCATTGTGTGTAGCTCAGCCGGTGGGAGGAGGTTTTAACGGAGTCTTCAATAGAGAGGTCCTTTCCTTCTCAAATTCTGTTTCCGCTATTATCGCTACTCTTCGCTTCCGCAACCCAGGCTGGTGGGACGAAGGAGGATTCCGCCCACGCCGTGCACCCCGATCGAAGAAGAAAATTCAGTGTGTATCAGTTGGTATCAGAGCCAACTCCAGAGAAGATAAAGAGGAAAACAGAGGGTGCATTCAACAAGACTCGAACGATGGTAAACAAACAACAAAAGGAACCATCGCTAGCTGCGATGAACAAGCTTCTGGAAGAGATGGACCAACGTCTTGCGCTGCTAGAGATCAAGATGGGCGGCCAAGACGTCCCAATCGAGGGGGAGAACAGCGTTGGCTCCGTCCACGATCGATTGGAGGAACTGTACATGGCGTGCGATGAGCTTCGCCAGAAACTTGACGTTCGCCCTGTTCCGATCTCTCAAGTCACTGAAGATGGTGTCCAACTAATTCTCGCCTTCCAACTCCTCTCCATGGACAGATTCCACGAAGAGTTGGAGAAGGTTCGGGCGGAAATCCAGACCAGCGGTAAGAGCCGACAGAAGGTGAAGGTGAAAATTCCGGAACCTAGCACCTACGCTGGAGAACGAAATACCCAGAAACTAGAAAATTTCATCTGGGATCTGAATCGTTACTTCAAAAACACCGGAATTTCAGAGGAAGATAGGGTGTCCACTGCCGCTGCGTATCTATGCGGAGACGCGAAGCAATGGTGGAGAATCCGGTGTGAATCCCCCGACGGCGATGACATCATAGAACCGTATAGCTGGGCGGCCATGGTTGACGAACTTCGCCAACAATTTCTGCCCGCCAACACTGCATGGGTCGTACGCAAGAAACTAAGAAACTTGCGCCAGACTCGCTCCATCGGAGATTACATTCAGGAATTTAACAGCATCACCATGGGCATCAAAGATATGAGCGAAGCCGAGATGCTCTTCGCCTTCCTCCAGGGATTACAGCCAGGAGCGCAAGGCGACCTCCTTCGGCGAGGGGTCTCTACACTGCGGGGAGCCCTCACTGCAGCCGAAAGCTTGGTGGATCTCCGCATCGGTGCCCCACCTGCGCAAACAGGGGACAAATGGACACGATTCGGATTTCGACCGAACTCCGCTGGGAACGGGAAGAAGCAGCAACTAGCAGGGCCCCGAAACAATCAAGGAGGGGCTACCAACCCGCCTCCTGCCCGACGAGCAGGGTGCTTGAACTGCGGAGGCCCCCACTTGATTCGCTACTGCCCCAATCGAAAGGGGAAAGCAGCCGCTGTTGTCTCCACCAAGGAGAAGGGAGACGACACATCAGTAATCGCTGCTCCGGCCCGTGCGACGCCCATCCAGCGACTGAACGCGGTGCACGTCGAGGAGGATCCGAAGCTCATGTATGTCTCCCTGCTCATCAACGATCGCCCATGCGAGGCGATGGTGGATACCGGAGCGACGCATAGCTTCATGCGTGAGGAACTCGCTCGAGAGCTGGGGTTGAAGATCGAGCCCAGCAAATTAAAAATAAAAACGGTGAACGCTGAAGCCGCTAAGGTGATAGGCACCGTCCGCCAAACCTCCATCCAAGTCGGAGCGTGGAAGGGGAAGGCCGACATCACCGTGGTTCCCATGGATGACTTTGCGTTCATCCTAGGAACGGATTTTTTTACAAAAATCCAAGACGATGGTCGCCCCACATCTTGGCGGCCTGATGATGATGGATAGCACGCAACCAGGCTTCACGCGTGCAACGGCGGCGACTCCATCGACCAAGGAGATAACTTCCCAGAAAACATTCTTCTCCGCCATCCAGTTGGCAAAGGGCCTACGGAAGGGGGAGATCACGTTCGCAGCCACCATACAGGAGGAAAAGAACCCGACGGCAGTAGGCGACGAGATTCCTCCAGCAATTTCGAAAATGGTGGAAGAATTCGGAGATGTCATGCCCGAACAGCTTCCAAAGACGCTGCCGCCGCGAAGGACGATGGACCATCCTATCGACTTGGTCCCAGGCGCTCGTCCTCCCGCGCAAGCACCATACCGCATGGCGCCCACCGAACTGGTGGAACTCAAGAAGCAACTCGGGGAGTTGCTCGAAGCGGGGCTCATCCGCCCCTCGAAGGCACCCTACGGAGCCCCTGTTCTGTTCCAGAAGAAGAAAGACGAGAGCCTCCATATGTGCATTGACTACAGGGCGCTGAATAAGGTGACCGTGAAGAACCGCTATCCCATCCCCCTCATCGTAGATCTCTTCGACAGATTGACGCACGCTCGGATCTTCTCCAAGCTCGACCTTCGGTCGGGATATTGGCAGGTGCGTATCGCTGCAGGGGATGAGCCGAAGACCACATGCGTGACGCGGTACGGTTCTTACGAGTTCATGGTGATGCCCTTCGGCCTCACCAACGCGCCAGCCACCTTCTGCAACCTCATGAACGAGGTCTTCCACGAATTTTTGGATAAATTCGTGGTCGTATATTTAGATGACATCGTCATCTATTCGGAGTCCGAGGAAGCGCACCTTCGCCATCTTCGCCTGGTGTTCGAACGCTTGAGGGAGCACCAGCTGTTCGTGAGAAAATATAAGTGTGAGTTCGGGCAGAAGAAGATCTTCTTCCTCGGGCATCAGATTGGCGACGGGAAGGTTCAGATGGACAGCCGCAAGGTGCAGGCGATCCAAGAATGGCACCAGCCGACGAATCCATCCGAGTTACGCTCTTTCCTGGGTCTCACCAACTACTACCGACGATTCGTGGAAGGCTATTCGAAGATCACGGCGCCTCTCACGGATCTGCTGAAAAAGGAACAAGATTGGCAATGGACGGAGGAGTGCGAGCGGGCGTTCTGCAGGTTGAAGTCGTGCATGTCAATCGAACCTGTGTTGGCGCTCCCCGACTTCGGCAAAGCGTTCGAGGTGGCGACAGACGCCTCCGACCGTCCCTTGGGTGGTATTCTGATACAAGAAGGCCATTCGGTTGCTTTCGAAAGCAGGAAACTCAATCCTGCTGAACAAAGTTATACTGCGCATGAGAAGGAGATGTTGGCGGTGATTCATTGCCTTCGACTTTGGCGGGTGTATCTCCTCGGCAATCCCTTCGTGGTTCGCACGGACAATGTGGCGAACACATTCTTCCAAACTCAGAAGAAGTTGTCCGCCAAGCAAGCTAGATGGCAGGAACAACTTGCCGAGTTTGACTTCGTATGGGAGCATCGCGCTGGAAAACAGAATCAGGCGACCGACGCTCTCAGCCGAAGGTTGCACGCCATCACACGCGTGCACGGAGATTTGATAGAACGCCTACAAGCCGCGGCCAAGGAAGACGCGAACTACCAGCGCCTTCTTCAACAAACGCGCGCGGGGGAGAGCAGGCGCTACTGGATTGATGAAGCGGGACTGCTGCAGATGCGAGGCGGAAGGACCCTCGTACCCCAATCGGCTGAAATCTGAAGGGAATTGTTGAGCGAAAGCCATGACACGGCTTGGGCGGGTCATCCAGGTGTGGAACGCACGATGGCCCTCGTCAACAGGACTTTCTATTGGCCGAAGATGGAGGAAGACATCGAAGCTTTCGTGAAGACATGCAGAATCTGCCAAGCAGATAAAACAGAAAAAGCGAAGTCGGTGGGTCTCCTCCAGCCGCTGCCCATCCCGTCACGACCATGGACCTTCATTTCCATGGATTACGTGAAGTCTTTTCCGAAGGTGGACGGGTTCTCAGCGGTTCTCGTGGTGGTGGATAGGTTCAGCAAATTCGCTGTGTTTATCCCCACCACCGAACGAGTCACGGCGAAACAGACGGCGAACCTCTTCTTCTGCCATGTGGTTCGATATTTTGGGCTTCCGGAGGACATCGTCAGCGATCGCGACACAAGGTTCACCGGAAAGTTTTGGACGGAGGTGTTCAAACGAATGGGGACAAAGCTGAAGTTCTCCACCGCAAACCATCCGCAAACGGACGGCCAAACGGAGTGAATCAACGCTCTACTCGAAGAATATCTCCGCCACTTCGTAACGGCCAGCCAAGAAAACTGGGTGAAGCTACTTGATTCGGCCCAATATTGTTACAACATCCATCGGAGTTCTGCGACGATGAAATCACCCTTCGAGCTCGTCTATGGTCAACAACCATTAAACCCGCTCGAACTGTCCAGAGCGTCCGTAGATGATTGCTGCCCTGCTGCCACCAGATTCACGAAAGATTTGCAGGAGCAGTGGATGGAGGCGAAGGAGAGCTTGGACAAAGCAGGGCGCCGCATGAAGAAATATGCAGACTCCCATCGTCGCCCGCGTGAGTTCCGAATTGGCGACGAAGTCCTGCTCAAGTTAACTCCGCAGATGTGGAAGAAAGCTCGTGGAACCCAAGTCCACAAAGGGCTGATCCCAAAATACGACGGACCCTTCCGTGTTGTTCAGCGGATTGGGGAGGTCGCGTACAGGTTGGAGTTGCCTTCCCGGCTTCGAATTCACCCGACGTTCCATGTTAGCTGTCTCAAGCCTTTTCATCGGGACGAGGATCCCTTGCGACATCATCCGGAACGAGCGCCACCAACTATCACCAAGGAATTTGCCAAAGAAGCCGAGAAAATTCTGGCGAAGAGGACGGTGCGGCCTTCCGGACATGTAGAATACCTTGTTCAATGGAAGGATTCGCCAGCTGAGGAGAACAGCTGGGAAAAGGAGGAGTCGTGGCAATTTGAGGATTTGATTCAGAAATATTTAGAAGACGTCGCAATAGGGACGTTGCGAGAATCGGGCGGGGGAGAGTTGTTACAACTCCAACCGGCAGAAATTTCGAACGTACCAGACGCGTCCGAAACAAGGGAAGGACGTCCGCGAAGGAGGCGCTTCCCACCGTCGCGACTGTTGTACGAAGTATAAGAAGAAGGATGCGTTCGAAGAGAAGGCATCGGGAATTATTATTAACCATTGTTCATATTGTAGAGAGCTTGTATTTGAGTGCCCGGCGAGCATCGTGTGTAGCTCAGCCGGTGGGAGGAGGTTTTAACGGAGTCTTCAATAGAGAGGTCCTTTCCTTCTCAAATTCTGTTTCCGCTATTATCGCTACTCTTCGCTTCCGCAACCCAGGCTGGTGGGACGAAGGAGGATTCCGCCCACGCCGTGCACCCCGATCGAAGAAGAAAATTCGGTGTGTATCACACCGCTGCATCTCATCTGCCGTTCGTCGAAACCAATGGGAGCGACAACACAGGCGAGTGATGGTCGGGCTTGATGGCAACAGCGGGGGAGGAGGAGGCTGTCCACGTCAGGAGGAATAAAGGAGGCGCCACTGCATCTCATCTCCTGTTTGTCGGAGCCGAGAACAACGACGCAAGCGAGTGATGGCCGAGGAAAGCGGAGTCGGACGGACGAACCAGGAAAGTTGGATCGGGCGTAAATTGTTTTGATTAAAAAATTAGTCAATGTTTGAATGTGGAACGTTGAGGGGTCAGGTCCGAAAAATATATTTTAGTGCAGTTGTTTTCAAAAATTAATATTTTAAATAAGTTAGTACAGCAAAAGACTCAAGTTTGAGGTTACTGAGCACCCGGCGGAGGGCGTTCCCGCTCTCCTCATCGCCGTCGGCAGCCATTACGACACAATCAAGATTACAAATCTCCACGACCAATGAATTTTAGAGAGCATGTGAGAGAGAATGGTGCAGCGACGGTGGACGCATCAGTATTCACCGATAGCATTCGTCGGAGGTGTGCGGTGAGTCCAACGACACCTCGTCTCCTTCTACGAGGCACCATCATTTGGCTAGGACTAAGATGGGCTATTCCCAGTGCAAAGTACAGACATGTAAAGCCATACCGTGCCATTGATATATGACACAACCACGGCTTGTGTCGTGATCGGTACCACGTATGAGGCCGTTCAAATTTACATCTCAATTTAATGGGAAGGGCGCTGGCTGGCAATCCTGGATGGGACAAGAACGGCAGCTAATGGATCCAAGTATAGACATTTCCGTAGAAAGATGGCATTCGTGGTTACTATTCTGTAATTGTAAGCAGGGAATGAAATCTGTAGAAAAATGGATGACAATAAAGGTCAGTTTAGGTGATGTTATGTCAAACTATTCGTGCTGCAGAAACAGGGTACTGGAGTGGTTGTGTTAGTAGTGATAAATTGAGAGTTGAAATGGAGGCTTATTCACTGGTTGCTGCAAATGAAATGCAAGAGTTTAATAGTTAAAAAGGGAACAAGTTTAAGGAGTGAGTTTAAGGGTAGCTGGTAGAATTACAAATTCTGCACAAAACAGGGTAATGGTTAATAAATTTTAAGGAGCAAAATTAGCTCTCTTTTTTTTTTATGGTCCTTGCAGCTACAAATAAACTTAAAAGTTGGAAGTTGGTGAAAACAAGTTCTTATTGTTAGGGTAGAAAGGATGGAGTGAAAGGAGGGTTGAGAACAATTGAACGTTTCAACCAAAACAGGGTTAAAAAGAGCATTCCTCGTTGTCTTCTTACTTGCGCGTAAAGTGTTGATTTCTGCATTCCTTGTTTTCTTCCTTGAAACATGTTGAAGGGTTTTGGCTCCTCCCAATTAATCCAGAGCTTTGTGAAACATTTTCTTGAATTAATATCTGTGCATAAATTATAAGGTATTATAAAAACTAAACTTATTATATTAAGATAAACTTATTAAGAAGGGTAAATATATATATATATATATAAAGAAATCATTGAGGAAGACTGACAGACAAAAGAGTATCTTATCATGTAATACTTGCTCGCTCATTTCCTAACTTTATTAGAACATCAAATAATAAGACCACAAAGTTATTGCACCTTATTAAATATTAATTACTCCTAAGCTTATTACAGAGTTATGAATTGTACTTTTTAACTTGAAACATATCAAGTCAGCTCAAATGTACTCCTACAAACATAAAATTAATGAACACAAGGAACGCACGGACTGAAAAGAAGAGAAAAAAAAAGGGTACGTCAAGTTGTCAACTAGAAATTTTAATATGTAGATATTAGTCTTCATTCACGCTGTGTCGATCTCTAGATCTGCGCTTCTGCAAGTTCACCGCGCCGGTGCTAAAAGCCTGACCTGCCATGACTAAACGATCTTGGACTTATCTGATCATTAATTAATAACTCGTGCCCCTGCTGAAATTAATATATGCTAACAATCTCTATAAAGAAGGAGGAGGAGCGGGAGGAGGAGGAGGAGAAGAAATGCCAATGGAGATAGAGATCGAGGTGACGGAGTCTTCCTTCGTTGTTCCAAGCCAGGAGACTCCCAAGAACAGCATATGGCTCTCAAACCTCGATCTCGCTTTCCGGGTTGGGTATTGTACTCCGACCATCACCGTCTACCGCCCCAACGGCGACCCTGACTTCTTCTCCGTCCAGACGCTGAAGGCAGCCCTGGCCAAGGCACTCGTCCATTTCTACCCCCTCGCTGGCCGGCTCGGTGTCGGCCGGGACGGCCGCATCGAGATCCAGTGCACCGGCGAGGGGGTCCTCTTCGAGGTGGCGCGCTCGTCCTCCTCCTTAGATGTCCTCCTCGACCAGTTCAGGCCGTGCAAGGAGATGAGGGAGCTTCTGGTGCCCAAGAGCGACGGCTGCAGATGCATCATGATCCAGGTTTAGTATATACACACAAATATATATTCATTGAAGTGTGGATTGCAACGTCTAAAATGTTGAAATTTTTTTATTCTGATGAGCACGCGCAGGTGATCTTCTTCAGCTGTGGAGGAGTGTGCCTGAGCATCGCCACCAGCCACCTCGTCATGGACGGCGCGAGCGCGTTCAACTTCATCAACTCGTGGGCCGGCATAGCCCGAGGATCCGGCGCCGAAGTCGTTCTCTCCCTCGACCGAACCGTCCTTCGCCAGGAATCGCCGCCGGAGAAGACCGTCCCTCTTGATCCCTGGTACGAAGTGTGCAACCCAGGTCATCGGATCTCAAACGAGCCTTCCGCTTCCGCCATACTCAGGCTCTCCAAGGACCAGCTGACCTCGCTCAAGGACAGCATCACCGGTGGCCGGACGAGGCGCGCGTCCACCTTCGAGGCCGTCACCGCCTTCGTATGGCGATGCGTCTGCAAGGCACGCGGACTCGGAGCAGACCAAGAGACGAAGGTTATCCTGCCGGTCGACTTCCGGAGACGCATAAAGCCAGAGCTTCCCCTGGGCTACTTTGGCAACGCCGTGGTCATGACAACCGTGAACCCGGTCAGAGCCGGAGACTTCCTCTCGGCCCCTCTCACTTCGATTGCTGAAAGAGTGCACGAGACGGTAGCTCGCGTGGACAATGACTACGTGAGGGCAGCCCTCAACGCCTTGGAGAAGATGGAGGACAAGACGGTGACGAATCTGGTGAAGGGGCAGTATACGAATAGGGATATCTGGGTTAACAGTTGGGCAAATCTACCGATGTTTGAGGCGGACTTTGGGTGGGGCAGACCGGTGTTCCTGGGGAGGGCGGAGCTCGACGTGAACGGGAAGTTCTACATCACCCGCAACAGAGAAGACGACGGGGGGATCAAATTACTGATGACGTTGGAGGAGGAGAATATGCCGCGGTTCCTGGAGGTGTTCCATCAGGACCTGGGCGGCCTCAGTGGAAGTTTAAGCATGCCGATACAAAATGGATCTCCATGTATACGCTGCAAGTAGGCTTGCTTCTTCCATCATGTCTAATGCACTTTTGCATAAATAAATTTCCCTATATTTACGTATATATATACTCGGGTGATTATAGAATTTACAGGAAAAACGCAACGGATATAGAACACAACTTCCCCCAACTCCTCTCATTCAAGTAACTCTTCTTCTGCCCTCATAAGCTCCATCAGCCACCAAGATCTAATTATTAACTAATTGCACCTTTTACATCAATGCGACAATATGATCCAAGCACAAAAACATTCTAATTATTAACATCTGATCCTTTGTCTCCTACATCCGACGGTAGTCGCCGGCGTCGAGCTCCTCGCTGTGGCTATCGGGGTTGGCGAAGATCACGTAGATGGCGTAGATCACGCCGGGGACGTAGCCCAAGATCTTCAGCACCGCACACAGCCAAAACTCCAACTGCAGTCCATGTTGGAGCGGAAGAGAATTGATAAGATCAGATCGGAAAGAAATAGAGAAAGAAAAGGGCAGTTTAATTAGAGAGGGGGAAGGAGTTTCTGCAGTATATGCCTTGCAGCAGCCATAGCGGAAGAAGACGCCGAGGGGCGGCAGAACAACGGCGCACAGGATCTCCAGAAATCTCATGCACCACCCCATCTTCTTCTTCTTGTTTCTTTTTTAGATATGTTACTGCTTCTTCTCCCCCTCTTAATTACTATTAATTTGGATCTGGACCTGCTTCTTCTTCTAGATCCTCCAGATGCAAGGGATCTCCACGCACCGTCTTTTTATGCCAGCATTTTCTGATGAATTATATATAGATATATTATTCCTCAAGTTTGAAGTTAGATAATATAAAAACAGCTTAAAATTATTCCTCAAGTTTGAAGAATTTTTTATCTCGATTTGTCTTTTCTATTTATTTTTACTAGTTGTAAGGAGGGAAGAAAAAATTGAAGCACAAAATACATAACTTGCGAGATGAATGTAAAAAAGAAATCTTTGATTGTTCATACCTTTTCTCTGTCAGTTTCTACTGATGCTGCTTGGAAGGAGGGGGATAAATCTGGATTTGGGTTTGTAACCTCAAGCAAGAATGGCGTATCAGTATCAGGATCCAGCTTTGAGAGGGCAACTTCACCAATCAATTCAATGCAGAACCGGCTGTTGACCGATAATTACAAATACATAGAGGGTATTGAAGTTTTTCCAGTTCAGTTACATGGACTTTCATTTCAAGATCATTCAATGGAGCATTTCATAAATTAGCCATCATTTCTGCTAAGCATGATACTTTATCTTATCCAATTCTGATCCCTTCATTGCGCACAATCAATACTAAGACTGGTTTCAGCAGTGTTTTGCAAGGCCTTTTACTTATCTTGATGTTTTGCCTCCTCATACAACCCACATTTCTCCTCTTCAAATGCAGGAAAACAAGGTCCCTCAGCCTTTCACACAACCAATGCAGGAACAGACTAATGGAGTTTTTCTGCTAAGGAAATTTCCACAAGATTCTGCATCACACCAAGTTCAGTTAATGCCACATAAGCGTCTAGGAGGACCAATTCAAGGTGCATCTCTAGCAGTATCAGGAACATTTGGAGCAGTGAGATCAGGATTTGTGGAGGAAAAGTGCCAGGAAGCTTCACAATGCAATTTAATATCCTTTTGCAGCTCTTAAATTCCTATTAGTGTGGGAATCTTTTTCTAATATGTTTGTTTCTGTGCCTTCGCAAGCTTTATGTAGGTCTATTTTATGATTAATATTAGTTGTCACCTTTGTACTGTAGTTGACTAAGGTGTGAAGTTCCCGTACCCCTTTTGACTTGTATTATGGAAGCGTAGTCTTTGATATTATTTAGGTATTACTTAGGGATATTTATTTGATTATTCTTTTTAGAATCAGGTAAAAAATAAATTAATTACCATACTATATATATTTTTTCTAAAAATAAAAGTGCTCCGTTGATAAAAGCAGGCTATGAAAAGCCTCATCATCGAGGCACGCAAAAGTCAACAAAAGGAGGCCAAAAAAACAAAAGAAAAAACATTTTTTTTATTCGACAGAAAAAAAATATCTCCTTCCTTCAGCTCCAATAAATCTCCTGGCGGCTTCCAACGCTCCCTTTTTCCTCTTCTTTTTCTTCATTCTTCTTCTTCTTCTTCCGCACCAACGACCATCTCCGCTTCGGAATCTCCGCCTTCGCTTCCAATCCTCCGCGGGCTCCGATCGAGCACCCCCCAGTGAGTAAATCTCCGTCGCATCTCCTCCTTTCCTTGCGTCGGCTGCTCCCGGAATCGATCCCTTGCTTCGTCGCGGTGGTTTTACCTCCACGCCTTGATCTGCGGTTTCAGTTGACCTATGCCTTCGTTTAGGATTTTTTTTTTTTTGGTTTCCTTTGAGTGATCTCTTTGTTTTTATCGGGATCGAGTGTGCTGGGAAGTGTTGTTGAGCTTTTGGGAAGTTTTTTTATTGGGAAGTGCTGTTGAGCTTTTGGATCGAGAGTTTGTTCTTTTTTTTTCTTTCCTTTTTACCGAGGGTTCTTGATGTTAACCATCATAGTGGTGTTTCTGCTGCTGAAAAAGATATGCAGACGTAATTCTTCCATGGTTGTCGGATATTTATTTTTGTTAAGTGATTCTGCACAATGTCGCATGATTGACTCTGTTTTTTCCGATGATGCATTTAGATGGAATTAAGAAGCTCAAATTAAGACTCTGGGACTTGTTATATGTAATTCCAATTTTAGCTTTTAGATAAAGCCAGAGATGGTTTACCGTCGTATCAGTTTGCAGCTGTCTAGCATGGATGATTAATCTGGAATGATTTTTCATGCTGTTCAAGGATAGTGTTTATTATGAAATGGAATGTACATTTAGTGCTACTTTCTTGGGCATTGTTCAACGAATGTTGTCGGGCATATTTGCTTTTGTGGTATCCTCGATACTGCTTATTTCTATGCTTGAATGTCATGTAAAACAGACATTCCATAAACTGAGTGTGCACTTTGGGCGTTGGATTGGATTTGAATGTTTCTTACATATATTATGTAAATTAACTTGAACCTAAAGCAAGGAGTAAAGATAGAATACGCCTGTTGGAACAAAAGGGTATTATCAAATGTGGATAATTTTGTCTAGATTCAGGAGATAGAGAGCTAATGAGATTATTTATGTTGGTCAAGGATGTGTGATAATGCATACAACTTTTCCTACTGTTTCCTATAATCAGCAAGGTTGGGAAATTAGATATCTGTCCATTATTTCACTAGACATGCCAATAAGTGTTGCGATTAGTTTACCTGGAAAATCAGGTTTATGTTTAATTAATCCTGCATCCATGTTATACTTAAATTAAATCTTTTATTGTCTTTGATTATGCTTTCATTTTTCCTCACAGCAGTACCAATAAAAAGTATTGAGACGTGTCAAAATAATACAAGGTAAAACTACATGTATGGTGTGAATTATTAATTACTCAGCATTGTTCTTTTTTTAATGTGCCATTAGAACATAAACTTGTAATTGACTTACTTCTTAATTCAGTATGGGAATCTACCTAAGCACTCCGAAAACTGAGAAATTTTCTGAAGATGGTGGCAACACTAAACTTAGGTTTGGTTTGTCATCTATGCAAGGATGGCGTGCGAGTATGGAAGATGCGGTATTACTATTAGAACTTTTTTCAATTAATTTATAACAAAAACACCGTATATATTTTTCTTAAGGGAAAACCATCAAACAAATTTTATGAAAGCAAATTATTAGTGATTTTCTGCAACAGGCTAGCATTTTATTGAACATTTGTATCATTGATTTCCTTCAATCTGTCTCTTATTTGCTTGCTGCAGTCAAAATTTTAACTTTCCATATTGCGGTTTCACATTACTTAGGGTCTCTCATACGAGCTATGTTTTTTTAGGGGTAAATCTAACAAGCTCTAGGCTTACTTTATATAATACGAAGTATTGAACATGTGACAATTTTAGTTGATTTCCAGTGAAAACTAACAACTATATTTACTAAGTCACATGTTCTTCTAGGAAAGAATTATAATCTTAACAAAGTGAAAAAGGAAAAGTTCTAGAACCAGCATAATTTATTGTATATTCAATGCTAATCATTCATTTTTCTGTGAGTGGCTTGTCCTCAACACTCGAGAGTTTTAGTCTTTTCTCAGGATCAGTTTTTGTATACTTTCCATGCATTGTTGACCTGTACATATGTTTTAATGCTTTGTCATAGAAATTTGGTTAATCCATTCAAAAGATTGTTACTTACATGCTACTTCTTGCACATTGCCTCTCCCAGCATGCTGCTGTACCAGATCTTGACAATTGCACATCATTCTTTGGTGTTTATGATGGTCATGGAGGTAATACTTTCAATTCAAACACTTCCTAGAAGTTAATCTCTAGCATCCAAAGTTTTTTCTTTCATTGTTTACTATTGAGCCATTTGTACGGCTGAATTATTGGTTACAATGTTACTGATGAAATTTCTTATTACACTTTATAATGTAAAGGCCCATCATCCACTTTGGCTTCATGCAAATTCCTTGTCTACCTCTTCTTTGTACTTTTACTTTAGATGTTGTCCTATTGCAATTATTACATAGTAATTGTGGGGCACATCTTGTTTCAGGAAAAGTGGTATCAAAATTCTGTGCAAAATACCTACATACTCAGGTTGTCAAGCAAGAGCATCAGCTTGGTGATTTGGCTGCTTCAGTACGAAGAGCATTTTTTAGGTGTCATTCTATTTCTGCCTAACAATATTTTGTTTGAATTCCGATTTGTTAGTAAAAAAAATATATTTCATAAGTAATGCTACATTGAGAAGGGAATGAGTTGCTTAATACATATGATCATTGTTTTGATATAGAATGGATGAGATGATGCGAGGACAAAGAGGATGGAGAGAATTAGCTGTGCTGGGAGACAAGATGGACAGGTTCACTGGTTTAATTGAAGGGTTGATATGGTCCCCAAGGGGTAGTCATTCTGATGAGCATGTAGATGAATGGGCCTATGAGGAGGTAGTATATTCGTTTAGTGATATTTTGGGCATGGATTGCAATTTCATGAAGTACCAGCAGTATTTACTGTACCAACAAATGCTAAATTCTCATAAGGGGCTACTGCCTATGGGTTTGGGGTCAAAAATTCATTCAATGGCTATAAACTTTGATCTGGAATGAAAGACTATTTTAGCCATTGGTATCATTTTTTAGGATATTTGGGATCTATTTAATCCTCAAATGTTCTCATTCTTCAATATGTTCACCTCTTTCGAATTCTCTCCAACTCTCATTATCTCATACTTCCAATCTCTCTCAGTCTCTGAAAACCCTCTTTCCACTTTCCATGGGAAAACTTGCTATTGATTTTGTGATAGATAAATCTTGACTGTCAGCAGTTTTAAGCTAATATGTTTGGCTATAAATATTGGATGATATTTGGTTAATTGTGGTGGAGAAGATTCATCTAGCATCATGGGTGATTTTATGCATATGGAACTGTATGTTTGAGTTTTTGCTTGATTTCATTCAAATTTGGGATCCCCAGATCAAATTGTCCTAATTCTGCTCGTATTTGAATATTTGAACTTTTAATTTCTAACTGTTGTTTTCAAACTACATTCTTTGACTTCGAGTCTCATTTTTGTCATCTTTGAAGTAGAAGGGAAGAGGAAAACTGTCAAGGAAATGGAGAGGGAGATAAAAACGAAAGAGTATAGGTTGTAGTAGAGCGGGAGGTAGAAGGAATGAGAAGAGGAGTTGAGGATGTAGAGAGGAGAAAAAAGAGAAGTAGCACATTTAAAATTACCTTTTCAATTTCCAGTTATGCAAGCACCCAAGTATTTATACATCCCTAGGATGCAATGAGTGGTACAAATGCATTGTGGAACCTCAAACAATCCCTTAGATAGGCACAAAGACTTCTAGAATTCCTACAGAATAAATAAATTACATAAGTTGCAAAGAATCCCTTAGATAAACTCAAAGGAAGTTTAGAATGCCAATGTTCCTTCATGAATTCAGATGATCCTCTGTTAATTCTGGACATGATTGTTTGACCTTGTCACAAATTTGATCTCTGTTGATCATATAATTTCTAATTTGTTGTGTCTCAATAGTAATTATCACATTATAATTTCTAAAGATTTCCCATTTCACCTTGTCAATGCTTCATATCATATTTGTTCTTTCCAGTGCTAATTACAACCCTGAACAAAAGTACCTCTGAAAGTTCATTTGGCAAACTTAATTTTAGGTTTGACTTTTATATCAGGGACCTCATTCAGATTTTCCGGGACCAACATCTGGTAGCACAGCTTGTGTGGCAATTATTAGAAACAACCAGCTCATTGTTGCCAATGCTGGGGACTCTCGTTGTGTGCTATCAAAGAAGGGTCAGGTTTGTTACCTAGGGATCCTCTTTATGTGTGTATTCATGCGTTTAAACTACATCGATAGATGAGAATCCTTGTATGTGTATGTTCATATTTTGTGTTCTTTAGCAGGCAATCAGTTTGTCAACTGATCACAAACCAGACCTTGATGAGGAGAAGGAAAGGATCCTAAAAGCAGGAGGGTTTATACATGCAGGGCGAGTAAATGGAAGCTTAAACCTTGCTAGAGCAATTGGTACTTCAGTATGCTGTAATCAAATCTGTATGTCCTTGTGACTTGTTGCACTTTTAAGATACAACTTTGCTGCAGGCGATGTGGAATTCAAGCAAAATAAGTATTTGCCAGCTGAAAAGCAAATTGTCACCTGTAGTCCAGACATCAATGTTGTGAGTATTTTTATCACAGTTATATTGGTGATAATTTAAGTTTTCAACTATTTTATCTGCAGGGTGAATCTTTCACGCTCCATATGTTCTATCATAAGTTTATCTAATTTGTGGAGTATTCATTTTAGGTGGAACTATCTGATGATGATGAGTTTCTCGTCCTAGCATGTGATGGAATTTGGTAAGTCTTATGAGCACCACTTCATTCAAGATGACCAAACGTAACAAAAATAATAATTCATGTTAAGACTTTGGGTATTGATGTGCCTAGGACTTGCTATTATATTTATTTCAAAGAAAGGGACTATAGCTGATATGTTTGTGTTCTAAGCATAAACCGTGCACTTGAGGATGTCTGACCACTACAGGTTGAGTGGGTATAACAACAATCTATTTGATGATTTTGTACTTACAATTAATTGTTACTAACAAACTTGTGTTTGGTCTTCATCAGTAGTATCATTGTAATTTTTCCTGTAGTCAAGAAATCTACTTCACTGCTTTGTCTAATAATTATGTATATTAAGCCCATCTAACAAACTTGTGTTTTATTCTAGTGTCATTGTAGTTTTTCCTACAGTCAAGAAATCTACTTCACTGTTTTTTTTCTAATAGTTACCTATACGAATTTCATTTTAGATGAACCCGATCTTATTAGGCTGTGTAAACATAAATAGATTCAAGAGCATCTCTATAAAAGTAGATTTGAAACCCTTTCGTGATTGATAGTTCTTTTCCTTTTCTTACTGCTTCACACCCTCAAAAGAAGTGAGCTACTTCTCAGTTAACTTTTTCGTTCCAGGGATTGCATGTCAAATCAGCAACTAGTAGATTTCATCAAAGAGCAAATGAGAACTGTGAGTATCATATTCTATGCTTAATCTTTGCTTTAATTCTCGGGCATTGTTGAATTCTATTCTATGCTAATAATTCCACTTCTTGTTCGATTCTTTTTCTCTTTTAAAACAATCATGGACAATAACTTGGCTTTTGAATTTTTTTCCGTCTGTTCCCTTCAAATCCAAAGAAGCTCCTTAGCATTGTTATTTTCCATTATGTCCAACATACGGCAAGAAACCAAGGCCAAACACAGTCAGATGACTTTGCTATTTGCAACTTAATTTGCTACTAGTGTAAACAGCTAAACTGCCTTGAGCTCGCAATTTTAATTGTCATTGTCAATGAACAATGACTATTCCACAGGCTGCTTCACAAAATAAAGAGTAAACTAATCGAAAAGAGGATGTTTGCACTGGGTGAATGATTACCTTGTTCTGATTCATCTCTTTGCCCAAACTGCAGGAGAGCTGCCTATCAATAGTATGTGAGAGAGTATTGGACCGGTGTTTGGCTCCGAGCACTCTTACCGGGGAGGGTTGTGATAACATGACCATGATACTGGTGCAGTTTACGAAGCCTGTCAATTGAAAATGTTGCTGGTGTATAATGGCTGTGCTAAATTGTGATGCTAAGAAGTTTCTTGTTGGTCTTCTTTTGGATGGGACATGGGATGTACATAGATGGCCACTTGGAGTTTATTGGTTTGGCAAGCTTAGATTGCCATCAATTGGCAGGTCGAGTTAGTACGTAATTTTACTTCAAAATTGCTCCCCCAAGTGTTGGATATATGGCATAAGAGGCGTGTGGTGTTTGGTCGTCAATCATCAAGTTTCTCTCAACTGATTCAATTAATACGTATTTTTTAAGAAAAGGAAAAAGAAAGAGAAAAGAATGCATGGATGAGTGATTTGGAATTGAGGCGTGCGATGCAGCAAGGAAGGTTGTTACGAGCCTTCGACGACGTCGGCGTTGGGAAGCTCACGAAGCAGGGGAAAGGAGGAGGAAACATTAGTTGCTCATTATGGACTTAAGGTTAAATGAAGTGGTCTTCGTAACCTGCCCTTTCAACTCACACTAAATTTTTGCCAAACTAAAAATAAGTAAAAGTTCTAATTGTACTTTAGGAGGTATTCGAATATGTAACACAGGGAAGACAAATTAGATAAAAGTACAACTAGCAAAATTCACTTCAGTTTCACTGCCTCTACTGCTATACTATATTAATATTATTATGTTGCAAGTTTATAACTCATTATTTATATTCGACCTTCTATGTCGGTGTTAATATTACCTTAATATTATCTTTTTCTCTAATTAATAAATAATTTTTGAAAAAAGAGGTTTTAAAAAATTAATCACAGTCCAATATAAAACGGCATGCTCACTTGGTTCATAGCGGCCGTTATAAGGCGAGCGAGCCGATACGTGATGAATAAAGTTTTATCCTTCACTCTTTCCCTCTTCCACTCCCTCAAGTGGTCTCGTCAAGTCGCCCCATGGTCGCATTACAGGCGACGCCGGTGCTCTTCCTCTCCATGCAGGCGCCGGCGGAGGCGATCGCCGGCTTACCTCCTCTGGAGGCTCCGAGAAAAACTCCCTGCTTCTCTTGCCACTTGAAGCTGAAGCTATCCCCTCATCCCCGTAGGCCTCGCTGCTTCCGCCTGTTCGGAGCCTTGACTGCCGCCGATGGGGGCACCACGGAGGCCGGAGAGACGGCGAATAGGGTGGAAAAGGTACCTTCCTTTTTTGTTTTGTCTCTTTGGATTTCGGTTGAAAGGCACGGACGATTTTTCTCCGGAATTCGGTTTTCCTTTTCGAGGAGATATGAGGACGAACTGAATTAATTTTTTTATTGATATGTAATTATTTACATGATTAGATATCTTCCAGTTGGTTGTTCGATTCATTTGATTTTCCTTGGCAGGGGAAGAGTAGCATTTTAGAGATTTACTTGTTTCCTCTCTAGAACATCTTTGCCTGTCACGCCTAGGTATTGTATAATGTGGTACTATAAGTGCATGATGATTTGAGTTTGTTGATTGAGTTTCTATTACAATCTGTTAAATTTTATCAATTAACAAAGTTCACCAAAAATATGCTGTTAGGAAAGGCCCAACATTATATTCTCAATCATTTTCATCAACGATGGGCAGTCTTGCATGATCTGCACACGTGGATTATCATGTTCTGGCAAACTTACTCGAGTTTAAATATATAAGATACTAAGTTCTAAAAAGAATACTTCTTGTATTCGGTAGTACTTCTCAATGCACGTTGAGCTAGAGTTTACTGATAGATTAGTGGGTTTTGATCCTAAAGATGACAGTGCAAATCTGCTTGATATCACATGCAAGCTGGTCGACTTTTTCCTCCTATAGTATGCTTCTATCTGCTTGGTAGTACAATAAATTTTTATGATAAAGTTTTCATGTCTTAGAATATCTGGATTGCTGTAGTCCTGTTTTTGGCTATGTATCCTTATCAGTTTTTGAGGAACTTTAGTATTTGAATAAACTGAATGAGTATTATGGCAGAATAAACAAAAAAAAGGTGTGTTTTAGTAAATTTGGTGAAATTCAATGAAAAGCAAGAATGAGGTGGGAAGATATAAAGTAAGTCCAAATGTTTGTAGTTATGTCAAATTTTAGTTTAGAAGGAATAGTTGCCAAAAAACTTTAGTTATATCTCTTATTTGGAGTTACAAACTGGTTTCTGTTAATGCAAATGTAACTTGTTTGTAGTTCTTATAAACCCCTGATGGCAATCCGAATATTCTTTTATGTGGAGTAATCAGGATGGACTTAAGACAGTTTCATTCATATATTCCAAATGGAGGTTTGGCTTTGTTTCTTTTGGCAGTAGTTTCAGATTTCATCATCACTTTATGCTTCAAATAATTCGTTTATTTTATTTGTGCATTATCTTTTATATTCATTTGTGCATGGAACTCATTGTTGTTAGGTGAACTTTGCTTTCTCTTATTCAGTATTCTGATAGTTTAAGATGGGACAAGTATATATATCAAAGCTAGTTGACGGTTGGTACAGTATTTTTATCTTCACAATGTTGGATAGTTGCACGAGTTCGGTCAATGTACTTGATGTTCTAAATCTATTTTTGACCTAAGTTCAGGTGTTGTCCTCTTTTAATTCTGTCACACAACAGCCAGTTGTCATCCACACAACTGAGTCGTTCAACCACATGCTCGAGTTCTTGAGAGTTCAAGGGAGGGTGAAAGACATGGTTCTGGTGTTTGATCTAATGCAAAGGCAGATTGTTTTACGGAACCCTAACACTTTCTTGATTATATTCAAGGCCCTTGGTATTCGTGGGGGGCTGAGGCGTGCTCCGTTTGCACTTTTGAAAATGAGGGAGGCTGGATTTGTAATGAATGCTTTCTCGTATAATGGACTGATACATTTCCTCCTGCGGTCTGAATTTTGTAAAGAGGCAGTAGAAGTTTACAGGAGGATGATAATGGAAGAACTGACACCAAGTCTTCGGACTTATTCTGCTCTCATGGTGGCTCTGGGGAAGCGGAGGCAGATAGAGACTGTGATGGAACTTTTGGTTGAGATGCAAGTACAAGGATTGAGACCAAATGTTTACACCTTCACCATATGCATAAGGACACTTGGTCAAGCAGGAAGGATAGATGAAGCTTATGGTCTTCTGCAACAGATGGAAGAACAAGGATGTCCACCTGATGTTGTTACTTATACTGTACTAATAGGGGTTCTCTGTGAGGCAGGAAAGCTTGATGAAGCAAAGAAACTATTTTGGAAGATGAAGGCTAGTGATCATAAGCCAGATAGGGTGACTTATATTACATTGATGGACAAATTTGGAGACCACGGTGATTTGCATTCAGTGCAAGAATTTTGGCATCAAATGGAAAAAGATGGTTATCATGCTGATGTAGTTGTTTATACTATGATGATCAACTTTTTGAACAAAGAAGGTAGGACTGAAGAAGCTTTTGAAATGTTGGATGCTATGGCAGAAAATGGCATATTGCCCAACTTGCACACTTACAATGCTTTAATCGGCGGACTTCTAAGAGCAGGTAGATTGGATGATGCTCAGGACCTCTTTAATCATATGGATATCAATGGTCCAATACCAACTGCTTATACCTATATCCTTTTCATTGACTACTTCGGAAAATCTGGAGATTTTCCAAAATCTTTTCATATGTATGAGGTTATGAAGAACAAGGGAGTGGTTCCAGATGTTGTTGCTTGCAATGCATGCTTGTACAGTCTTGCCGAATCTGGGAACCTTAAAATGGCCAAAGCAGTTTTTCATGAACTAAAGGCTGTTGGCATGTCTCCAGATTCCATCACCTACAATATGATGATTAAATGTTGCAAAAAGGCTGGTAAAGTTGATGAGGCTCTGAAGATATTCAATGAAATGAAACAAAGAGTGTGCAGCCCAGATGAAATTACAGTCAATTCTCTTATTGATGCACTGTACAAGGGTGGTAGAGTGGGCGAAGCATGGAAAATGTTTCACAGTATGGGAGCAATGAATCTTAAGCCCACTGTAGTAACGTACAATACACTGTTAGCAGGATTAGGAAGAGAAGGAAAAGTCAGAAAGGCACTTGAATTACTTCAGGATATGAGCAACCATGACTGTCTTCCAAATACAACAACATATAATACTGTCTTAGATTGTCTCTCTAAAAATGGCAAGGTAGATTGTGCACTGAACATGCTCTATGAGATGACAGAGAGGGAATGTATGCCCGATTATTTATCTTACAACACTGTGATTCATGGTTTAGTTAAGGAAGACCGAGTTAATGAGGCAATGTGGCTCTTTCATCAAATGAGAAAAGTTCTATTTCCTGATTTTGCTACGTTATGCAGCATTTTGCCAATCCTTTTGAGGAATGGACTGCTGGAGGATGCTGTCTATATTACCAAAGCATACACTTATCAGGCTGATGCTCTAACAGATAGGTCTTCCTGGTCAGCTCTGGCAGAAGGAATATTAAATGAATCTGGAATTGATCAAGCAGTTAAATTTGCTGAAAATATGATTCCAACTGTCACATTACGGAACGACTACTTGTTATGCCCTCTGATTAAGTTTCTTTGTGAGTCTAAAAGAGGATGGGATGCATATAATCTTTTCCAGAAATTCAAAGGCTATGGAATTTCACCAACCATCGAAGCATATAATACTCTTATTCATGGCCTCCTTGTAGCCAAGTTATTCAAAGAAGCTGAAAGGCTTTTTGCAGAGATGAAACAGAATGGCTGCTCCCCAGATGTTTTAACCTACAATGCTTTTCTGGATGCATATGGAAAGTCTCAAAAAGTTGAAGATGTGCTTAAGTTGCAACAAGAGATGCATTTTAGTGGGTGCAAACCAAACAACATAACATACAATACCATCATATCAGGCCTTGTAAAAGCAAAAATGTTGGATAAGGCAATTGATTTGTATTATGATATAATCTCCAGGGACTTTTCTCCTACTCCGTGTACGTATGGTCCTCTTATAGATGGGCTTCTAAAATCAAGAAGGCTGTCTGATGCTGTAAATATGTTCAATGAGATGATTGAGTATGGATGCAGACCTAACAGTGCCATATATAACATTCTTATAAATGGGTTTGCAAAAGCTGGTGATGTGCAGAAGGCTCTTCAGACATTTGAAAAGATGTTTCGAGAGGGTATCAAGCCAGATGTGAAGTCCTACACCATTCTCATAGACACACTTTGTATGGCTGATAGAACAGAAGATGCTCTCTACTATTTTAATGAATTGAGAGTAGATGGACTTGAACCTGATTTGATCGCCTACAATCTGATGATTAATGGTCTTGGAAAATCTCAGAGACTACAGGAAGCTGTAGCTCTCTTTAACGAAATGCAAAATAAAGGAATTTCTCCCGACTTGTTTACTTATAATTCTTTAATTCTCTACTTTGGGAAGGCTGGGATGGTGGCTGAAGCTGGAAAGATGTATGAAGAACTCCAAACAAAAGGCTTCCGACCAAATGTTTTCACATATAATGCACTCATTCGAGGATACAGCACATCAGGTGATAGTGATCATGCCTATACAGTGTACAAGAAGATGTTGGTTGGAGGGTGCAGTCCTAATTCAGGAACATTTGAACAACTTCCGAACTAATTGCGAGGCAAGTCAGAAATTGTCTATACGCATCTTTTTTAGGAGTTTGGAGGAAACATACTGATTTGCAGCTAACAAAAGGAAACTCCATCATAGTCGATGACGATCTTCTTAGTGCTTATATATAATAGTTCAAATTTTTTTTTCTTTCTACAATACTTCTTTCAAATGTAAACTGACTTTTCTTAATAAATTATCAGAATAAAACACAATGTATATACATCTTAGTATTCAATCAGAATCCTTTTTTTTCGTGGTTATGCATTTCCAATTAACAGAACAAGCAGTTCCTTGCAGTGGCTTAACATTGTTGTCTTGTTGAAGTATTTCAATTTGAACAGATGTCTTGCCAGGGATGTCTAAAACTCATATGCCATTTCTACTAATGCTTATCAATTTCATAGGGAGCTCAGTTTTGCCAAAACAAATTATCTTAACCTTTCAGTTAACCTTTTGTTTCTATCCAATTTGCATACCTCTTTTTCTTCAACTCAACCTCCATCCAAATTTTCTTTTATTTTGGCCAAAAAACTACAAAAACATCAGCTCATAAGGTTATTAACATTCAGTGAAGCACATAAACTGTTTTCTACTTTCTAGTAGCTCATTTGACATGCTAGCTAAAATTTCCAAAGAAGGATATAAAGTGTTTCATATTAATATCAATATTACATTTCACTTGCTACCGACTTTGGTTTTTATATTTGGTATAACAATCAAAGGGGGTGTTGCTCTGTCGGATCTTAAATTACACAAATCTGTTTATTCTTCTTCCGGATATAAATAAATTTTTTTTATAGGGATCGTAACTATTAGTCCCTTATCCGGACCGGTTGCCATCGAACCGTCCGGTTTGAAAGCGGTTCATATCCGAAAGCATCGGCGCAATGCCTTGAGACGACTGCGGATAAAACCTGGACCTTCCGGAAACTTTTCCACCTAACCTCGCGGCTTTCCTCCCTCTCTCTCTCTCGCTCGCTCTCTTCCGCTGCTTCCCTTCCTCCTCTCGCTCCCTCGTCAATGGCCACATTCCTGAGAGCACCGGGGCTCCTCCTCTTCCCCTCGCCTGCTGAGGCGGCAGCCCGCCTGGCTGCTCCGGAGGGGCCGAGGAGGATTCCGTGTTTCTCCGCGAGGCAGAGTGTCCCCCGATCTTTGACGCGGAGGTTGTCTCCTCTCTCTCGTAGACCCCGCCGCTTCCCCTTCTTCGGCGTCTTCGCGGCCTACGGCGACACCACGGAGGCCGAAGAGACCTCGCAGACGGAGGAAAAGGTATCGTTCTCTGGTTTGCTTCTCTCCAATCTAGGTTCTCCAATCCTGAACTTTCCGGGTTACGAGCTCGAATTTAGTTGTTCGTTTCGATGTTTCGATTTTTTCGATTGACATCGGTGGTTTTGTGATTAGAAATCATGGTGGTGATTGCAGATTCATTTGATTTCCCCCTTCGTCGGGTAGGCAACAGTACCATTTTAGAAATTTACTTCATTACTTAGTGGAATTTCGTTGTGTGTGATTCCTAGGTATTGCTTGATTCATTTGGAAGGTAGTGTAAGTGAATGGTGATGGGACTTTCTGAGACTGAGTTTCCATGAATGCATTTTCTGGTGTTTAATTGGCCAAAGAGTTGGTAAATAATTTAGCTTCTAAACCAAATCACCGCGGGTAGATCATCTGAAAATGGCCTGCATCGTCGTAACATATTTTTTAGAGAGAGTGTTTCACCGATCGAGTCACATGTATCTAATATATTGATACCTAACGGTTTCTCACAAAGTGGTGATGAAACATAACTTGTACAAATCTTTCAATTTGCCAATTCTATCAGAGCCATTCGTCCGTAGAGCTTGCATCAGTATCTCCATTTCAATTCAAACATGGGTTTGATTCACGCCTATTTTTTTGAACCAGTTAACCTTAACATATATTATAACAAAGATTAATTGCTAATTGACACTATAAAGTTGTTTTTACCAATATATTAAATCAAGGGACAAAATGAAAATACGTTCAGTAATGTGCACTATGTGATTACAAATATGAAATATTAAACTCGTATGTAGAACTTCGTTGTGTCTAATATTTATTTGATGTAACTAAGACAGATGTTCCTATATCTAGTAACAAAAATTCACAGAAAATGATATACTTGTTCTAGAAAAAAAATCATGCTAATAACAGTAATGAAAGTGTTATGAAATTGTTGAAATTGTAAGATAATACCATATCTTTGTGAGATTAGATGAAAATCCTACCTATCAAGTGGATTTTCTATAATCAGATTGTTAATTGCAATGAAAATCCTTTGAATGTCCATGACCCTGTGCATTTAGAACTGGATAGCGAACATACTTAAAATGAGACCTGATAGTAAGATGAGATTGTATCTTCTCACGAAGAGATAATTAGTGGAACTATGCTTAAGTTGCATATATTCTTATCTAGTATTGAATCTTACAAGGGAAATCATCACACCTTTTTACAGTTTGCTTGAGGCCGATTTTCTTTATAGACCTTTTGTTACTGATTGTAACTAACTTACATTCTTCCAAGGTAGAGATGAAATTTCTACTGTGATTATGGTCGCTTGTTCTCTTCTTTCCCTTTTTATATATTTTTAATCCATTTGACTTTATTGTATCTCTTGCAGATAACTGCTTGCTCATTAGAGTTACACTTTCATGTTAATTTAGCTAATAGAGTGATTACATGTGTCCGGGGCTTTATTTATTGAATTTTTGCTGAGATGATTTTCTTGATATTCAGCAACATTCAAAGGGAAATTGCATGTTGGATGCAAACGGATCTTAGACTGGAGGAAATAGTTTCCAAGAACTTTAGTTATAAATCAAATGCCTAGTCATTAATTGGGATATGATATTGGTGATGGATGATTCCAAATCAATGTTGTAAGTATGGGCTCACTCCTTCCCCCAGTCACAATCCTGAAACTTGATCGTGTCACAACTCACAAATTTAGTGTGTATTTGATATTCATGTGTGTGGCTCAGCTAGTAAGGACATCTAACAAAGGTTTTGGACTAAGTCTCACCTTCACTACTTTTCCTTTATACCAAAATAAGAAATAATAATAGAGAGATTGGTGTCGATTCTCTGGAGGATCCAAACTCACTTTTCAGATAAGCCTTTTTTTGGCTTGCTGTTTCGCACTTAATTATTCTGGCAAGAAATATTCTGTGGATTTTCACACGTGATTGGTGCAAGTTGTTTGTCCTCCTATAGGGCATTACAATTAACAATTAGTTCTTGTCTCCTTTTTTTTGTTGTTTCTTTTGCCCTCCTCTAAATTTAAACTCTTTGTCTTTTTTGGGACTTGGAGTAAATCAGTTTGATGAGCTTCCATTTAAAACCTTTTCTCAAGCTTTTTGAATCACTATTAAGAGTACTACATCTCAATTGTAGACTATTATATTTTAGGGTTAATTATCTCTATATTACATGTACTTTAAGCTAGTTATACTTGCATCCTTCCCATTATTAAAAATTATCTTCACACCATCTCAACTTCTAACAGCACCCATCCAAGCATATATGGTAATTTTTTATAATTATATAATGTTTGTTTATTTAGCTAATCCATGCTATCATCTTCTTTTTCTTCTTCCCCAATCCTGGACTGAATCTAAGGGCATTATAGAAAAATTGGTTAATGACTGGACTGAATCTAGCTTGTACATTTAAGTTTAGGCTATCTCTGTTGTCTGGAATGCCTTGTATACTCATGCTAAAACATCTGTATTGCAGGAGGATTCTGATGAGGAAATCTCTTTAGAGGATGGAGCAACTGATGGTAGTGTTATTGACACAGAAGAAACAGTTGCTTCAACTGTATTGCTCTCACTACAGGCATACAAAAAAGCATTGGCCAATGATGACAAATCTGGAGTTGCTGAAGTAGAAGCCCTTCTTCAGTCGATTGAAGATGAGAAGAATACTCTTTCATCTAAAGTTGCCTCTTTGTCCAAAGAAATGTTAACAGAACGAGATCGGATTCTTAGGATAAGTGCCGATTTTGATAATTTTAGAAAAAGGACAGAGAGAGAAAGGCTTTCTTTAATGGAAAATGTGCAAGGCGAAGTTATAGAGAGCTTATTGCCTATTTTGGATAACTTTGAGAGAGCGAAAGCTCAAATAAAGGTGGAGACTGAGGGAGAAGAGAAAATCAATGACAGCTATCAGAGCATTTACAAACAATTTCTGGAGATTCTGACCTCGCTCGGTGTAGAAGCTGTGGAAACTGTTGGGCATGCCTTTGATCCTTCGGTAAATTCTTCTGCTTTTCATTGTTAGTCATGCTGTGCTTGCTGCCTGCTGCTTACCTCAGAAGCATCGTTTCCCTGATAGTTTATGAATAGAATTCAGCTCTTAAGCACCAGAACGTATTGGAAAACCCAACAACAAATATCCGGCTGAGATTGTGGTTTAGCAAGCGGCTATTCACCACTCTTGACCCGACTATTTGGAGATACATGTTAGGTTGATTCATGTACGGAAGCCAATCTCTAAGTGCATCAAAAATGAATAGCCTGACTAGGTGCAAGTATCCATGTCCAAAAAAGACAAGTTTTAGGATTTTTGTTTCTACTTCTGCTGGTTATGTCCTTTTACCATTGATTACTAGCCTGTGATTTGTCATTGCAGTTTCACGAGGCAATAATGCGCGAGGAGTCGACGGAGTTTGAAGAGGGCATCGTTATCCAAGAGTTCCGCAAAGGCTTCAGACTTGGGGAAAGGCTTTTGCGCCCATCGATGGTTAAAGTCTCTGCAGGGCCAGGCCCTGAAAAGGCTGAGGATGATAATGTTGTGATAGAAGAAGATGGTGAAAAAAGTGAAAGCAGCAGCACTGATGGATCAGATGAGGGAGCTTCTGAATGAGATGCACAAGCCCGCAATTTTGTATGCGCAATTGCATGTGTTTCTAGAATCTAGGATCAATCCAATATTCTACTCTCGTACCCACCTCAGAGAAAACAAATTTTTTGAGTTACCTTCTACATTGAAGTTTAGGAGATTCCCTAGACGTACAGTAATGTTTGTTCTGATAGTTTCATGGTCAGGTATTGAGTTGGAAGAACATCGGATTTGCTTTGACAAAGATAAAATGTGATGCAATTGCAAACTTTGTTGAATGCTGATAGATGGGATTAGTTGGTGCTCGTAGGGAACACGTCAGTGTCAATCGGTGCTATTTTTAATCAAGTATCTACGAACTTTGCTGAATGCTGGTAAATTGGATTATTTTATTTAGTTCAATCTCCATGGAGCCCTTGAAATCACCATCTTCGAAGCCAATTACCTCCACCATGTCCCTCAAAGTTTAGTCATTGAAGTAACCTAGCATATACATACACCATAATTCATTCATGGTGTCTTAAACTTTGCTATTAAATCTTGAATTGAATTGCCTCTATCACTCTCTCTCTTATTCGTCTATAAAATAATATATTCTTCCTCTCTTACTAGATCAATCATTTCCGGATGGATAGCCATCAGTTGAAATTTTTGTTCTCCCATTCCTTTTTAGCCTCATCTTCAACACCTTTATAAAAAATAAACACTAATATTAAATTCCACGTCTTTAAATAAAGCTACTATCAGATAGTTTAATAATCTTCCCGTATAAATATACTTTACAAGTTGCGATTATAATAAATGTATATCTAGTTATCATACGGTGATTTTAGGAATCTTCCAGTATAAATATACCTTACAAGTTGCGATTATAAATATAAATTTTTTTTTTTGCTAAAAAATATATATATAATCTCAACACGCAAGTAAAAAATAAATTACTACCGGCACGTTTCTAAATAGATCCCATCCAGAAAACGCCGGAGATGGAAGACAATTAATTATTGTTGCGTCTTACTTTCCAAAGATGGATCTACACTTCAACTTCTTATTCATTAGATTGATATGATAAGAGTCAGTAACTTTTAAACTTACTAATTTATTACATCCACAAGCACAATAAATATATAAACAACTTGGGTGTAGCATGCATACCAAGTTACGGCAAAAGTGTGCCCCCGTAAAACTGTTCGACCAAAATTTAAAAAAAATAATAATAAAAGACAACGTAGATCGTCGCAAATTGACTTTTTTTTGTTTAATTTTGATCATTTTCCCATCCTTTTCATGTGCTTAAAGGAAAACCAGAGATTCTCTTGGCTACGTAAAAAAATGCTAATTATATTAAAATGATAAAAATATATTTAGAATTATAAGGTGTCTACCTGCACGCAAGGCCTCTCCAGGTGTATAAATAGGGTTACCGAAGTGGTGATGAACGGCAAACAAGCATCAGCAGCATGGCAGGTGTTCTGCATGCTTCCGCTTCCTCCTTCGTCCATGGCCTCATTGCGTCTCTCGGTGGAGGCAACCAAGGAAAACAAGAACCCTCCTCCTGGCTCCATGGCCTTCTTCATGTCACCGTCTACGAAGCCAACCACCTCAACAATCTCATCGAAACTTTACTCATTCAAGTACGTAGGAATTAAACTGATTAAAAAACCCTTCATCGCAATGCATGATGATTCCTCTTTCTCAACGTAGACTCTATGTTGGTCTGATGATGTGTGTGCTGCAGCCGACTGAAAGCATTCAGAAAACTCTCAACGACAAGCTCGCCCACACTCGCCTCTTCGCGGCGGTGGAGATCGGAGAGACGACGGTGGCCAGGACTCGCCTGGCCGAGTTCCAGTCCGACAACCCCAAGTGGAGCCAAACCTTCCGAGTCTACTGCGCCCACCTCTCCTCCTCCGTCGTTATCTCCATCAGAAACCAGTTCGACGTCCTCCTCTCGCCGGTCGTGGCCCGCGCCGTCATCCCGGTGTCTCAGCTCCTCCTCGGAGAGCCGGTCGAAGGCTGGTTCGACCTCTTCCATTCCGACGGCCTCAAGCTGTCCAGGGGGAAGCTCCATGCCGCCCTCAAGTTCATCCCTGCCGCCGCCGACTCCTCCTGGGGCGCCGGCGTTTCGCCCTCCTTCCGTGGCCTCTCCAACGCCTTCTTCCCCTTGCGGACCGGCTGCGACGTCACGCTCTACCACGACGCCCACACGACCAGCCATTTCCACCCCGAGATCAAGCTCGGTAACGGCGAAGACTACCGGCCGACGCGGCTGTGGGAGGACCTCTACGACCTGATCGTGGCGGCCAAGCACTTCATCTACATCACCGGGTGGTCCGTCAACGTCCACATCACGCTCGTCAGGGACCCGGAGCGCATGATCCCGGGCGCGGCCGGCGTCACGCTCGGCGAGCTGCTGAAGCGCAAGGCCGACGAGGGCGTGGCCGTCCTCGTCATGCCGTGGAACGATCGGACCTCGTGGTCGTTCTTCGAGGACATCGGCGTGCACTTGATCGATCAGATGAAAACCCACGACGAGGAGACCTTCAAGTTCTTCGAAGGCACCAACGTGAAGTGTTTCCGCAGCTCGCGCCGAGCAGACCACTCCCTCACGCTCGCCGATGAAAAAGAACTCAAGCTGATGTTTTCTCACCACCAGAAGACGGTGTCGGTCGACGCCGCCGACGGCGCAACCGGCGCCCGCAAGGTTGTGAGCTTCGTCGGCGGCGTCGACCTCTGTGGCGGGAGGTACGACGACGAGAACCACACGCTGTTCAAGACGCTCTTCACCACCTATCGCGAGGACTTCCTACAGGGTAACTTCGACCACGCCGACGTCGAGCACGGCGGACCGAGGGAGCCGTGGCACGACATCCACTCCAAGATCGAAGGCCTCGCGGCATGGGACGTGGTGACCAACTTCGAGCAGAGATGGGCTAAGCAAGCTCCGAATGAGATGAGGGATTTTTTGGTGCATATCAGGGAGCGGCCACAGACCTTCCCTATGCCGTCGGATGCAGCCGGATCATGGAGCGTGCAGGTCTTCCGATCCATCGACGACGCCTCGGCGGTGGGGTTCCCGCCCGACCCGCCGGCGGCGGACAAGATGGGGCTGATGACCGGGCGGAACGTGACGTTCGAGCAGAGCATCCACTCCGCGTACGTCGAGGCGATCAGGCGGGCGGACCGGTTCGTCTACATCGAGAACCAGTACTTCTTCGGCGGCTGCGCGGCATGGGGGAAGGACCGAGACTGCGGATGCTCGAACCTGGTGCCGGTGGAGATCGCGCGCAAGGTGGCGGACAAGATCCGGCGCGGAGAGCGGTTCGCGGCCTACGTGGTGACGCCGATGTGGCCAGAGGGGAAGCCTGAGGGGGAGACGGTGCAGGGGATACTGCACTGGAACCGGCTCACCATGGAAATGATGTACGGTATCGTGGCGGCGGCGATCGAGGAGAAGGGGCTGACGGGGAAGGTGCACCCCTGCGACTACCTCAACTTCTTCTGCTTTGGAAACCGGGAAACGACGCAGCCCGGAGAGTACGTGCCGCCAAGGACGCCGGCAGCGGGGTCGGACTACTGGAGGGCGCAGAAGAACAGGAGGTTCCTCATCTACGTGCATTCGAAGCTCATGATTGGTGAGTGCTTGGCGAAATCAATAGCAAGGTTTTTTTTTTGTTGCAACAGAAGCTTCGTTCTGTCTCCATGATCAACTCCATTAACTCACCGCAGTCGACGACGAGTACATCATCATCGGATCCGCAAACCTGAACCAGAGATCGCTCGCCGGCGACCGGGACAGCGAGATCGCGCAAGGTTCATTCCAGCCGGCGCACCTCAATGCGGGCGGCGGCGGCCCGGCACTCGGCGACGTGCACGGCTTCCGGATGTCGCTGTGGCACGAGCATCTGGGCAGCGGCTTCCCGGCGAGAGGCGGCGCAGGCGTCTTCGCGGAGGCGGAGAGCTTGGAGTGCGTGCGGGCGGTGCGTGGGGCCGCGGAGGAGCACTGGAGCAAGTTCGTCGGGGAAGAGGTGGTGGACCTCCCGGGGCACCTGCTGCCGTTCCCGGTGAGCGTTTCGGGGGACGGGAAGTTGTCGGACTTGCCGGAAGGCGGGGTGTTTCCGGACACGAAGGCGCCGGTGAAGGGGAAGCGGTGGAATCCGGTGCTGATAAAGCCGGTGCTGACTGAGATCACTGATCTGCTCACCACCTGAGATCGAGCTATACTTGTTTATTACTGGGCTCTCGATGTGTTTGATTAATAAGGAGACACCGATGTGGTTTGTTCCCAATTAAGTCCGCTCTCGTTCCTCTTAACTTGCAAGTGAGCATTACTTCCTTTCGATCAAATCCAGTATGTATTATCGTTCGAATCAAGTTTGGGTTTTAATTTAAATTGAATCTTCTCCTCCTTTCTTTTTTTGGTCTCAATTTAACTTAATCTAAACTCGAGCAAATTACTGACAATGAATAGAAGAAGTTATATACACTAAAAATAATGATAGCAGACATTACTGACTAATCTAATTGTTCAGTTATGGATGTATCCGGCCTGCCTGGTTTTGCCTGAATGGCCCAATATCTTTGAGACAGAGACGGACAGCAGCAAGAAATCACTTATTAATCTTCGACCAAATAGCCTCAGAGTAGAATCTATTTCAACCCATATATTTAGCCTTAGCGTTTAACTTAATATAACTACTATTGTGGTATAAATATATAGCCTATGGCTAGTAGCTCCATGAGGCACACTTGATGGCCCAAAAATTAAATTAAAACAAGGACCACTCTACTCCCACAGGCAACAACAACAATATTTCAATGCAATATGTTCATGAACTCCCTCTCTCTCTCTCTCTCTCTCTCAGCTTCACCTTTATTTTTAAAAGGAAAACTGAATCTGATGCAGAACTCCACTTTTAAATATAAATATCCTTCTTTTCTTCCTATTTCTGATCCAACATCTCATGCCTACTGATAAGTATAATAATATACGACTTGATTTATTTTGAAGGGGTATCCACTCGTTCATTCCCTCCCCCCCCCAAGAACCTGAAAAAGGAGGAGATAAAACATGTAGCTAGAGACTACAGTTGACTAATTAATCCATACGGCTAACCAGGCGAGCCAATTGTGTGGACTATTTAATTTAGATAATTGATAGAAGAAAGATCTTAACATGCACGAGATAAAAGTTATCCTCCCAGTCCCAAATAATTTTTTGTTTTATTTTAGAAAAAATTGTTACTAATAATTTGTGATAAAATGACAATAACTGCTTATCTGTTAATTAATTTGCATGCAAGTAAACATTAATTATCGTCGGAGAGCTAATTAATCAGCTAATCTCAGTCGATGCGCGTACGGTGGGGATCTAATCAGCGAGCGCCACCGCCGCCTCGATCCTGCGACTCTCGCGGTCAAAATCCAACGGCCGTGGTTTGCGCTCCAACAGCACGCTCAGATCTCGTCTCGCCTCCCCAAATCCAACCCCACTGCCCGCTCCCGCGTGTCCTCCTCGGCCGCGCCATAATACTCGCAGTCAAGGCAAGTCAAGTGTATGATAAGATTCTGTACTCCCCATCCCGCCACAATCTTTGTGCCTACATCGAACCAACCGGTCCCAGCCACTGCCCGACAAGACCGTTATATATTTAATAATATATATTCTTATCTTTTCCTTTTTTTATATAAAGAAATAATGAAACTAAATCGTTAAAGATGACAATAAATGCTTTGTAATTAAAGAAATATATTTATTTAATAATCAGAATTAAAAAAATTTATAAAAAATATTCATGATGTGGCCTCGAGGGGACGACACGTGCGACGACGCCCTGGAGGTGGGGTTCGGCGGAAGCCGGGAAACCCTAGACGGAAGCGGAAGCAATCGAGCAGCTCCTCCTCTATTTAAGCAGCAGCAGCGGCAGGAGGTAGAGGACGCAGCGAATTGAAGAAGAAGAAGAAGAAGAAGGATTAGATCTCACCTCTCTCCCTCTCCCTCATCTAAGGTGATGGATCGCTTTCCATCTGTTGATGGGCGGAGGCTGGAATTAACAGGAGGTATACGACCGCATCGCGGTGGCTGACAGAAGAGAGTGAGCACACAGCAGCAGATCGCATCGACCGGATGCGGCCTCTGCTGCGTGCTCACTTCTCTTTCCGTCAGCTCTCTCTTTCTTTGTCTCCCTCCTCTCTTTTTTTTCTCAGCAGAGCGAAGCGTTGATGCGTCGAGAACCTGCAGCGCTATTTATATTGTACTGAAGCCACTGTTTTATTAATTTCTTCTCTTCTCCTTTCGGTAGTCTCTCAAATAGTGTTCGTTGTTCGCTGTTCTCCTTACTCGGTTGTTTTCTTCTTGCCTGTACATCTGTCGAGCATGTAGCGGGCACGGAAGCCCACGGAGAAAAAAGGGCGTGTTTCCGAGGTGCTGCTGGAGAGCAGATTAATGGATATTAGGGAAGTATTCGGTGTTGGATCGTCCGTGGGTTAATAATTTTACAGACATTACTTCTTCCTGGGTTAATGTGATATAATTTTAGGGCTTTCGCACTGTCAGAAACGAAACACACACATATATATAAATGATATGGCCAGGAGGCATGGTGGAGCGTGGCTTTTGAGATGAAGGTTTATATATATATATAAATCTGGGTTTTGCTTCGTTAACTGGAGAAGAGACATGTTTTAACGGAAATCACTATTTGACTTGTCTTCTCTCTCATCTTTTTCTTGTCTTAATATTCATCCCTTCTTCTTCTCCTCCCCTACATGTATATTTGCAATTGTGTGATTGCATTATAAATCTTTCAGTTTTACCTTTGCTCTCTTTGTGTATGAGGAAAGATCATACGGATCTTTGAGGCCTGAGATGTAGTACTACTTCTTCCTCAGGGAATACTTACGAGGAGATCAAGATCTGGACTTGATCTCCAGCCATGATCAGGTTAGTACAAGTAAGTAGTCTTTCTTAAGTGGCATCAGTTGCAGTTTATTAATTTATTACTTCCTCCAGATCTAACCAGTATATGAGTGTGTTGCTTGTGGTCCTTCTTCTGCTGCAGATCTCATCTTATTTTCTATTATCTGCAGCTGAAGGATTGATCGTTTCTCTAACAACTTCCATTTAATTACCCGGCTGTTTCTGTAAAAGTTCTTCCCGTTCCTCGGCCTAAAAGATGTTGATTTCTTGTTTATTTGAGCTCATTGTTCTTAGTGCGCATCAACTGATGTGGGTTCCAATTCTATATATTTATGTATGTGTTCCCCAGTCTTTTAGTCTCAGTTGGTTAATTAATTGGATGTATCTTGTTATATTCTTTGGCGACATCATTCCTCAAATAGGAATGCTTCCTTTACTCAAATGTTCTAAGTTACTTGTTATCTCATAATGTTTTATTGCATCTCACTTAATCCTATTTACTGTTTTATTGCATCCTAAAAGTCCTCATAGCATTTCAAATTATGTTAGGGAACTGAATATATACAGACGGTGTTATATTAATTGAGCATCTTTTCTCAAATGCAAATAAATTAATCAAATTCTATAAAATTGAGTTTAAAATATATAAAAATGAATTTAAAATAGGAATAAATCTCTCAATTAAATATATTTTTACATAATTATCAGCAACTCAATATAATATTATATCCTGTAATTTTTTATCATCTAAACATTAAAAAAAATTATTCATCAGTAACTACTCCCTATATTCCCAAAACAAAAATTCTATTCATTAGTAACCACTCTCCATGTTATGGGTTTCATAAGTTGGATTTCAGAACTCCTCACCCAATCAAACCATCAAATATACTTTATTTCTATATCTATATATCTATTTAACCTTGTTTCTTTAAATTAGATAGGGGTTAGATTTTAAGTGGTTTCCTTCCCTTAATCGATTGAATGAAAAAAATTTATAAAAAGAAAAAAATCAGAGATGTTCCTTCCGATGTAATTTTAAAAAAGATCTAGAGTTTCAAATGAGTTTTTATATATATATATATATATATATGTATACATAATTTTCGAAAATGATATGACGTGAGTTTTTTTATAAAAAATAATTAAAAGCAAATTACAGAAGTCAAAATTGAGTCCTTTATTTAGGAGCCAAAATGACATTAATTAACTATTCCTACTTCGAATATATATTATAATTTCCATATATAATTTGGCAAGAGGCTGCTGAGCAAACAAAGCTTGTGTAATAAGCTTATCCAACTCCTATCCAAACCCTATCATGATTTTGAATTTTGTTCTAAGAAAACCAAAAACAATTTTAACTTACATATTAGATGTGATTTTTTTAAAAGCACAGTTCAAAATAGTAGATCGAACAAATGTCAAAACATGCATTGGGACTCCTTACAGATAAAATTAATATGGTCAATACAAATAGTCCTTTATGATGTACGTTACCAAGGAGGAATGAACAAAAATAAAATATATAAAAGACACAAGCATATCAAAAACTTCAAATGTTAAGGATTATGTCTAAGTAAGCTCCTCTAATTTAAATGATAAAGCACTGTACATTATTGGTTCAATATTCACTAAGGTCTAAAAAAATAGGTATGAATAAATTATAGGATAATAATTGTATTCTGAGGATGTCTAGATCTACTTATGATTGAAATTTCACCATCTAATTCATTATATTTTGATTGTGATTGGAGGAGCATCGAAAATCATAGTTCTAATTGTAGTTGTTCATCATTTCTCACTTATGCGAGGAATCACACAGGCGAGCTGGTACACTAGGTGGAGCGACGCTGGACCCGCTTTGGGTCGATCTGGGTTGGTTCATCATCTACTCAATTATGCCACTTAATCTATGTCATTTATCATTCAATCTGCAGTATCTAATTAAGCATCGATTAATCGATCAAGTTTACAAGTTTAAAAGTTCAAATTTATTTGGTTCAGTTTAGTATCTCATTTGGTCTGATTTAAGACAGACTAATATGAGTTAGCAATTTCAATCCATTTACATTTAATTCAATTGATTCAGTTTAAGTCTAAGTCTATATGAATTTAAGAGAGATATGATTATATGGAACAGTGGACTTGTAGCAAATTTCACAGGTAGGATGATAAATAGTAAGATAAATATAGAGCTTTGTGTTATAATGGAGATGCCTACAAAATGGACCAATATGGTACATTGTAAACAAACTTTTATCCTTTCGCAAACCAAACAAACTCCAAAGTCAGAATTGGGAAATAGTTATATGCATCAATTCCAAGCAGGGTGCATGATCTCACCACATGCGTGCAATCACATGAGATGAGATGAGTCCACAAAGGACGCCCATCATTCACCAACCAACCATCAGGCAGCTGCTGCTGTCACTAAATTAATTAGTTCTGCTGAACAACGCAGACAAAGAGGAATCAAAGAGGGGGGCCATTTTACCTGTGGCTCACACTCTTCCATATATCATCACAACATCTTTAATTGATTTGAGCCTCTCAAGGGGACCAGAAGATAAGGGTTTCTAGGCATGTGGATCCCCTCCCCCACAAATGGAGGACCTAATTAACTTTTAGGAGCTCCTCTTCTCTCTCTCTCTCTAGGTTTGGAAGCACTTCACTCCACTGGCGAGCTTACTTATAAGATGGTCCTAATTAACTATTTCTAGCTTTTTAATCAGTCAATCTCATTTATTCATGATGTGAATCATGGTCCGATCAATCTCACTGCAACTGTTCTAAAAGTAGTTTGTTTTCTTGCTGTTGCAGTACTTTACAATTCACTTTTATTTTACACCCAACGAGATAAAAAAAAAGGAGAAGCTTTCTTTTTAACATGAAAAATAGGAATCTTGATGAATTTTACTTTATCACAAATATGTGCAGTGTAAGGAAGGAAGCTGAAGGAAATGGATATGTGAAAATTTTTATTCTTGAAAAAAAAAGTATGCTGGAAGATGAGAGGAGAAAATGGAGAAATAGAAGAAGTTATGTTAAAATTAAAATTAGGATTGGAATTAAAAATTAATGGAGGAGTTATAATTCATAAGTTCGCTGCATCGATACATGCAAAGCTTCTTCTTCTTCAAATCGTTAATTAGATACGAAGATTTAAGGTTGGCCGCTGTCAAGCAGCGGTGGGTCCTGAATCGGTGGCCGCGGCCGCCGCCAACTCACTGTCCTTGAGCGCCGGGCGGAGCTGGTCGCAGCAGAAGCTCAGGTACTCGAGGGTGTCGCTGCCTGCCTTCCTCACCTCCACCACCCGCACCGACGGCGCCACCGCCAGCCGCCCCTTCGGCCCGCTCTCCTCCCCCTCCAGCCGCACCCCCACCGCCCCGCTCCGCGTCACCCGGAACCTCCCCCCCCCCCCCCGCCGCCGCCGCCCCCTCCAGCCTCGCCACCACCCCCTCGGCCGTCTCCCGCGTCGCGAACCGCATCCCCTCCTCCCCGCCCCGCCCCCGCCCTGCGGCCTTCTCGAACAGCGGCGACAGGTCGAAGCCCTTCGAGAGCGAGATCAGGTGGAACGCGTTCAGCGTCTCCGGCTCATCCGCCTCCACAGTGGACTCCTGCTTCTTGCCCTTTTCCCCCGCCGGCGGCACCGCCCGGGGAATCGGCGACTTCTTGAACCAGGGCATCTCGACGAGCTTCGCCACCGTGATCCGCGTGGCGGGATTGGGGTCGAGGAGCTTTGTGACGGCCCGGCGGGCGTCTGAAGAAAACCACGGCGGGCAGCAGAAGTCGCCGCGGTGGATCTTGCGGTACATGGTGATGAGGTTATCGGCCTGAAACGGAAGGTATCCGGCGAGGAGGACGAAGAGGATGACGCCGCAGGACCAGAGGTCGGCCTTGGCGCCGTCATAGCCCTTATTTCCGATTACCTCCGGCGCAACGTAGGCCGGCGTGCCGCACGCGGTGTGGAGGAGGCCGTCGGCGCTGGCGTGGTCGGCGAAGGCGCTGAGCCCGAAGTCGGCCACCTTGAGGTCGCCGGCGCCGTCGAGGAGGAGGTTCTCGGGCTTGAGGTCGCGGTGGTAGACACCACGGCCGTGGCAGAAGTCGACGGCGGAGATTAGCTGGCGGAAGTAGCGGCGGGCGGCGTCCTCGCGGAGGCGGCCCGAGCGGGCGATGCGAGAGAAGAGCTCGCCGCCGCGGACGAGCTCCATGGCGAAGAAGATGCGGGAGCGGGTGGCCATCACCTCGTGGAGCTCGACAATGTTGGGGTGGCGGACGACCCGCATGACGGCGATCTCCCGCTTCACCTGCTCTGCCATCCCGGCGCGGAGCACCTTCTCCTTGGCGACCACCTTCACGGCGACGCTCTCGCCGGAGCGCAGGTCGCGGGCGAGGTAGACCTTGGCGAAGGTGCCATGGCCGAGCACGCGGCCGAGCTCGTAGCGCCCATGGAGGACGCCCTTCCCCTCGGTGTCCGACGTCGGCAGCTCCTCCATGGACGCAGTTAATCTTCCGGAACGGAGGGAGAAGAAACAAGTGGAGGAAGGAGGATCTACCCGTCCTCGACGTGCTTGCGGTGGCAGCTACGGTCGGCGTGCTGCTTGCGTTTGCCGGCGAGATCGGGGCTTGATCTCCTCGTCATGGCTACGGCCCTGCGGCATTCCCCGGTCCGATCTCAAGTCGCCCTCTCGCGGTGCAAAGAGGTGATGAGATGAAGTATACAACAATTCTTCCTCCGGGGAAATGAAGGCTTCAATTTCATTCGGAGATTTTGATGTGTTTTTTATAGGATGGCACAATTTATGCCGAACCCAACTTCCTTCCGAGTTTGTATCCCAATTTTATTCTAAACGAAGCCCCAAGAATAAATAAACAAACCCAAACATAATTTTCTTGACGTATATGACCTAACACCAAACACCATGTAGCATAAATATCTAGATTCAGTCGATGGATTATACCTAATTAATTCAGATAACTTGTAAAAAGTAGGTGCTCAGTTAAAGTAATAACCCTTAATATCAGAGAGGTTGTAGATTTGAAACTCACTAAATTTAAAAAATATTTTTTCTTCCTTTTCAAAATTGTGAAGAGTGCTACCTAATATATATATCAATTGGCTTTCCAATAGAGTATACTAAATAATTCATTAGATATTTTACCTAGACATAATTATGATCTAAGTCATGTCATATAAATCAACTGTCGATATATTTGATATCTACCTAACTCCTAGTCCAATTGAAATCTTGTAGATTTTTTTTTCATACAAGTACAGAAGATCATATGATTAGCCACTGTACCAATATCGATCGATGTACACCTACCTAACTGTGGTTGTTATTAATTTAGCCAAGGGAGGTCAATATGGTTGTGTTCAATTGAAACTTAGAAATGTACAACTACTAGAGCTTCGTGTGTGGTGTTTCAAAACCTGGACTTATTATGCTACTGCTATTATTAATTAGTAAAAAATTCTATAAAAAAGTAATGTATACCAAAGAAAACATACTCTTTTTAAAATAAAAAAAAACCCAGACAGATTTAGTGATGGATGCTCAAAGCCTAATTAGGAATTATTTGGCTAAGTTATTTTTAAGTTTACAATATTTTTTAATATTTTAATGGTTTTTATTTTATTTTTACCGTATTTATACACATATTAATTATAATTATTATAACTGGTTGTTTTAGGAAAAATTAGACAACAATGCAAATAACACTAGAAATGACATCACGAGGTCTATAATTATTTAGAAAAGAACACCAGTTATTGTTCTATGTCATTCCATCTTTATATCTTCTGGTCCGGTGCTTTATAAATGTAGAGTGGCAGAGTACTTATTTTTAAAAAGGGGAAAAAAAACAAATAAACTACATCATCCAAACATCGGTATAGCGAGTAATGATAATTGAGGCACCATATCTCTATACCTGACATGGCAACATAAATAATAGGGTGGGTGAATGCGTCACCCTCACCAAACTTTCCTTCTCGTAGATCATAAACTTTGTTCTGCCCGATCTTTTTGGAGTTTGAGCCTACTTCAAT
This sequence comes from Thalia dealbata, assembly GCA_030544415.1. NCBI lineage: Eukaryota > Viridiplantae > Streptophyta > Magnoliopsida > Zingiberales > Marantaceae > Thalia > Thalia dealbata. The sequence continues at coordinate 20,795,692 of CM060458.1, forward strand.
TTGCCTCCTTTATATTTCTAGTAGTACTCAATTATAATTGTGTAAAACAATAGCAGTTTTTGCTTTCATTTATTATGTTCAAATATATCCTTATTCTCTTACTTACCGGATATTCATTCTATACGTCGAAGTATATCTATCTTGGGCACATATGTTGGCGCTTGGGTATGTGATTGACGGCTAAATCATAGCTCAACATAAGAACCAAATTGTAAAATGTGTAAGTCAAAGCTCATGCACACAGTATACAAAGTGTACATTCCTCTAATTAGAATAATTAAATTCTAAAAGGGAGGATCATGATATCTTGGGTTCAAAACTTATTAAGTTCTTAAAAAAAAAACTCATGCACACAGAGCTTAATTCATGAGGCTATGACGTGATTGTTTAAGATGATAGACGAATGAGAGATGATTGTGGGATGATAGGGCAGGGGTGTACGTGATGCACGCAAAAGATGCGAATGTGCAGAATGCCTCAGAGTGAGGTCGTAAGTCGAACCACTGCATCACCCGAGGTTCAAATGACTAAATAACCTGAGATTGACGAGCCTAACAACCGGAAGTTCAAGGATCAGATAACTTAGTGTTCGCTCGATGGTGCAATGTGTGCCAACCCGACTAGGGGCATGCAGGCATGCCCCTTTATGCGGAGGATAATTGCAGACATGAAAAGCTAGCATGGTTGAATGTGCAGGCACGGTGAGCAAGTAATGCACAAGCAATTCCATGTGCAGATGTAATTAGACGATAATGCACAAGCAATTCCATGTGCAGATGTAATTAGACGATAATGCACGTACGATTATAGTCCTTGAATAAATTCGTCCCTTCAGCAACATGTCCGAGTTCAGAGTCAGGTGAGTAGATGGTTGCAACTTTTCTACTATGTATTCTCCTCTAAATCCTTAACTATTAAGTAAGATTAGAGAGTGAGTTGCATTTGTAGATGAGCTTATTTATAGACGGTAGGGAGATGTTTTTTAACAAAAGAATCAATGTCCTCTTGTAATGTCCAAATGCAATACTTAATTAAATAATATGAATCCACTGGACATTTCAGTGATTTAATTAGACGTGTGGTATAATGTATCTCTATTTTTCAAATCTTGAAATGACCGTATGACTCTCTTCACCCTTAAGAAAATATATTTTTTTCATTCGTACCAAGACAGATAGATTCAAAGAGATTTTTTTATTATTCTAATCTATAATCTTAATTACCTAAATATCCCTGCACTACGTGCCCATTAATATATTACGTTAAAGTCATCTTACTAAATAACTACGTAGAATTGGCAATTAATTAATTGATTAGGACATTTTGCCGTATGTATTAATCGTAAAAGTTATTTAGTTTATTGCTTGAAAGCATTAATTATGGTTCATTTATTAATGCAATTATATATGTAATTAATTTGGCCCCATCCCATGCCGGTCGTTGAGGTTTCGCTGTCCATTTGAACGATTCTATGATAAGGATAGTGTGGTGGTGTTTCAGTTTAGTTTACTGCTAAACATCTTTATCCATGACCTTAATCGACTAACTCTCATGTCAAAATTAAATAACAGATTAATTATGTGGCGTACCATTAACTGTTCCTTTTCTCTCGATAACTCTCTCCGTCGTTATGTTCCATCGTCTGCGACGAGCCATGCGAAGTAAGCTGACTATATAAGTTTGAGATGCGAAAACAAGAAAGAACACCAAATAATAAGAATAAAAAAAAACTCACTTCTATAGCCAGCTTTATTTTTACTCACATAGGTATCATACTTATCATCCTAATAGGTTACATAACTAAGTATCATGCACCCCAAACAAAGTTGAAATATATGTATATATATATAATTTATCATTATATTTTTATATTGAAATATTATATTTTTAATTTTATAATAAAATGTTGTAAGTCTTAATGTTCTAAATAAATATATAAGTAAATTCTTAATATCTAAAAGAACTATAACCTAACTTATGATCTAATATAAATAAATAATAATTCAACTGGTCTCGCGTAGACTTATAAAATATCTAAATCTATATTCATCCGGTCCTTAGACTTAAAAACAAAAACTAGATCAATTACTCTAGTTGCTAAAGGGTCTAAAATGCATCATCCAACCACTATTACGATCTAATAAACCTTTAGTTTGGTAGGACAAATAGTAACGTGGTAGGTGCTTAAACTACACTGACTCGTAGTCGACAAACATCACATGAATCCCCACCATAAAGCAAGGGCCCTACAAGCAGCATGTAATTTTGTGCCTCTTTGGCCCCACACACGTCGTGCGTGTGTGCTACGGGTCAAGCCATCGTTATTGTCACCTCTATATATCATTTAATTTAATTAGATCCAACGAACATATACGTCTCTAATAATAATGATGGGGGAGACAAGAATAGAAATAATTGAACTAAGAAAAGGGAAAGAATAAGACTTCGGCTATTCCTTTGATCGCATCCTTTCTTTTGTCGGCATCCTTCCATCCTAAGACGTGTCGATTAATTATTAGCCACCTCCCCTCCTCTTTTTTATTTTTATATTAAAGAGAAGGATAAGTAAATTGGATAACTATTCGATGAGGAAAAAAAAAACACTGAAAAAAATTAACATGTTTTATTAGTTTATAAATTAAATTCTACATAGAGAAGGTATTCAATATGTACTGTAGTTCATATTTTCGTGTTATTTTAAGCTATTTCTGATAGATTTTGTATTGAAAATAATAATTCAAGTTATATGTAAAAATAATTGTCTCGCATGTATGATCCAAAAAGGGCATCTCCACGCACACAAACAGGTCTATTAGGATTGAAAGCGTCGTGTGATGGAGAAGCAAAGGGTGGACTTTTGTGCAATAATTTAGAACTTCCAAAGTCAAGAGAATTATCTAGATTTATTACACCTCAATATAAACAAATAAATAAATAAAATGTAGAAGATGATGGGAATTAAATTCATGAGAGCATATCTGTCGGAGCTACGAACTTAATTAGTCTCAATCAGGGAAGAGTTATCATTAATAATGCAAATAGAATTGATCGGGATGTGAGAATTGAGAATAAGACGAGGTCATAATTGATTAAAAAAAAACATTATTGGCAGAAGAATTAAAGAATCTAACTAAGCTAGCTGATTACATATTATATAAGTGAAAGATATTTTTAAGTAGTAGCTGGACTATTAGCTCAATAATAGAGTATGCCACTGATTATTATATCGTTATGCATAAGTTTTGAGATCTAATAGATAAATATGCTTATTAGTGTTTTATTTGCTCATAGGATTAAAGGGCTTGTGAGGATTATCTCCATTATTTTATATTTTACCTATATAATTTATTATTTTCTAATTGATTTTCCAAAAGATTAAGTAATTTATTATATCGGACTTGGTCGAACTTATGGTTTATCTCTCGCTGTATTTTGGTTTGAAGTGACGGGTAGATTTTGATGGAGAAATCGCCAGCGATCGCAAGATGACAAAATTATTTGCTTTCGAGATTTGCAATTTGAAAACCACGACATCGACTTAACTTAAATTATTGGGATTTATAAGAGGGACTGCACTCGCGGTTAATTACTATTATTATTATTTTTTATACGATACTGTACCACATTATATTAATATTGTATTACATTATATTATATTATGAGCTCATACAAAATAAAACAAATAGTACGTTAATGAGTATAAGATATAACTATAGAAAAAAATAATTGCTTGATATATAGTCATTTGATGTAACCAAAAGAGAGAATTATAGATAAAACTTACAGTGATTCATTCGTAGATTGGACGATGAATCATTAACTCTATTATCCTTATTACCTATCTATCTTTAAAGGTGAAACTATTTGACCTTTATAAGCTCTATCTATTATTAAATTATTCTACTTATAGTAAGAATTATTCTGCTGGACTAAAGTGATACCTCATTTTAATAATTCATCACTTGAGTTGGAGTTGGATGAATATAACCAATATATATATATCTCCGACGATGAAGGTGTGATAATATCTTTGAAGCCTTCTTATTGACTTTTTATCCAAACCGTATTATTGTTTTAAAATATGTTGAAACTTTAATTTAGAAAAAAAAAAGAGTTTTAATAATCAGAGTATCGTGAAAATAAAATAACTAAAAGTTGGAACAGTTAAAAGTTATCGCGTGGACTCCTCCCAGTGAGGGTGAGGGTGAGGGGGGCAATTATTCTGTGGAGGACACGGCAACCCTAAAAAAATTAATCCGGGGTCGACCAGTCGACTGGGGCCGGTCCATCACGATGATTATTACGTTATGAGGTCATCTGGGTCCGTCCATCGCAATCAACGGAGGCATGGCATGTGGCATGCGGCATGCGGAGGGGTGCAATCAATTTGTGATTCCAGTCTACGTTACACATCTCGCTCACGACACAATAATTGACCCCCATGCCCACTAATCGCACCCTAAATTAAAATTAATCCTCCCTCGGATCCGGATCGATCCGAAATTGAATCGATAAGAGCAGCAGAGTGGTTTTTAATCCAAACAAACACCATCATCGCATGTACCCGCTCTCCATCTTCCTCCTCTCTGTTTTCACTTGCTTTCCCGTGTGCTCTCCCTCTCCCTCTCCGTCTCGCCAAAACCAGGTGCCCCGCCCTCGATTCCCCTCTGATTCCGCTTGCTTCCTCATCCGCCCACCGTTCTCCCCCCATCCCCAATCATTTGATTCCTCCCCCTTTTATACGCCTCTTCCGCACCGGCCCAAACGGCTGAGCAGATGCTCGGGGTCCTCCAGGATCTTCTCGTTCGTGCGAGGACGTGCCGAAAGCTCTTACTCGTGTCGGGCGATGATACCAGAGATGGCGCTGGTTTTTTAGTTGACGAGAGGAGGGACGGAGTTGGAGGTTTTAGTTGAGCGCGAGCGGAGGAAGAGGGGGAAGAGGAGGAAATGGGAAAGGAGGCCGGAAGCGACGACGTGAGGAGCCTGCTGCTGGGCAAGTACGAGATGGGGCGGCTGCTCGGGAAGGGCACCTTCGCCAAGGTCTACCACGGCCGCGACCTCCGCTCCGGCGAGAGCGTCGCCATAAAGGTCATCGGCAAGGACCAGATCCGCCGGGAGGCCCGCATGATCGAGCAGATCAAGCGCGAGATATCGGTGCTCCGCCTCGTGCGGCACCCCAACGTGGTGGCGCTCCGCGAGGTGATGGCCACCAAGTCGCGCATCTTCTTCGTCATGGAGTACGTCAGCGGCGGCGAGCTCTTCGCCCGAGTCGCCCGCGGCCCCCTCCCCGAGGACCAGGCCCGCCGCTACTTCCGCCAGCTCGTCTCCGCCGTCGACTTCTGCCACGGTCGCGGCGTCTCCCACCGCGACCTCAAGCCGGAGAACCTCCTCCTCGACCACAACGGTGACCTCAAGGTCTCCGACTTCGGCCTCTCCGCGCTCCCGGAGCAGCTGCGCCAGGACGGCCTCCTCCACACCCAGTGCGGCACCCCGATGTACGTGGCGCCCGAGGTCCTCCGCCGCCACGGCTACGACGGCGCCAAGGCCGACCTCTGGTCCTGCGGCGTCATCCTCTACGTCCTCCTCGCCGGGTTCCTCCCCTTCAACGGGGACAACTTGATGCGGATGTACTGCAAGGTGCTCAAGGCCGACTTCCAGATCCCGCCCTGGTTCTCCGCCGACGCGCGGCACCTCATCTCCCGCCTCCTCGTCGCCGACCCAGAGAAGCGCATCTCGGTTCCGGCCATCATGCAGCACCCCTGGTTCGAGAACGCATCGGGCCTCCCTGATCCGATCCCGTTCCCTCCTTCGCCACCGCCGCCGGCTGCGGATGGGGAAGAGGAGCAGAAGCCGGGGACGCCGAGGTTCTACAACGCGTTCGAGCTCATCTCCTCCTTATCCTCCGGGTTTGACCTGTCGAGCCTGTTCGAGAACCGGCAGCCGGCAGGGACGGCGTTCACGTCGCGCACGCCGGCCGCGGCCGTCGTGGAGCGGCTGGAGGGAGTGGGACGGGCGCTGGGGTTCACGGTGGAGAGGAGGAAGCCGTACGTGCTGGCGATGGAGAGGAAGGACGAGAGCTGGAGGGGGAGTACAGGGGTGGCGGCGGAGGTGTTCGAGGTGGTGGCGGGGGTATCGGTGGTGGAATTCTCCAAGGCCGCCGGCGAGGACTCAGAGTACGCCAACTTCTGCGAGAATGTGCGGCAGGGGTTGGAGGACATCGTCTGGGCGTGGCAGGGCGACGACCACGGAGGCAGCGCCGCGTCCGCTGTAGATATTGTACATTAATCTGGTTGTAGATAATTATTCAGTCGTAGAGATAAAGTTACATAGGCTTCCTCTGCGGTTTCAGTCGCCGGCGACACTGCTTCATCCTCCTCTTCCCCTTCAGCTCTATTGATCCTTCTCGCGCCGACACTCTCTGCCTCTCTTCGCTCCATCCACCGCGATCCCGTTATCTATTTCCTTTAACCTCCCTTTGAGCCCACCTCCTCTTTTTGACCTCTTCTCTGGACCCGTCTCCTCTGCTCCTTTTTTCTGTAGCTCGGGTGATTTGAACACCTCTCTATTCGATCTCTTCCTGCTCCAGGAGATGAGATGTTGGTAGGACCTGCGAGCTAAAATAGGTGCCGAGGGAGGGGACGTCTCAAGGCAGAGCTTGGAATCCTCCGACGATGGCCGTGGGGATGTCTCGAGGCAGAGAGCTTGGAGATTCGACGACGATAGCCGTGGGGATGTCCCAAGGCAGGGTTCGGAATCCTCCCGAGGATGGCGGAGGGGATGTCTCAAGGCAGAGCTCGGAATCCTCCTCCTCGCCATGGTCGGCGGCGTCGCGAAGGGGAGGGGGAGGGCTGGGATGGGAAAAGGAGGAAGATAAAGAGATTAGGATTTTGAGATGTAATTATTCTTTGATCACATGACATAGAGAGATGATTATAATTATTACATTTTTTGAAAAATAATGCATCTAATTATTACATTTTCATCAAAAAAAATTAATATTAAAACATAAAAAATATTAGAAAAATTTTAAACAATATGTTGGCCTATGTTAGCCTCTATTTTGTTAAGGATGAGAGAAAAAAATAGAAGAAGAAGATAGATCATTAATCATAATTACAAGTCTTAGGTCATATATGATTCCGTGCAAAGGAGTTATATGACCATTTTCATATTAATATTAAATCAACCACTAAGATATTAAATTAATATTAACTCAAAACATTAATTTTAACACTCCCCTATAATGTTTTGTTTGTCATACCCAATAATTCTCTAATTTATACAAACTTGTTACAAGGAAATGTTTTAATGAAAATATCTACCAATTGGTCATCGGTCTTCACTAGGTGTAAACCCCCACCACATGAAAAAAAAATATTTTTTTTTGGTCCGATCCGATCCGGTCCGGTCCGACCGAACCGGCCGGTCAACCGGTTCAGGTGGACCGTCCGCCCTTAAAGAGAGGCGCGGCTGCGAACGAGGAGGGCGGAAGCCCTATCTCGCTCGCATCTCTTCGAGCGCCGTTTTCCCCGTTCCCCGCTCTTCCACCTCCCCTGCATTCGGCGCGGACGGTCGGCGGCGAGCTCGTCGGTGCGCCGCTCGTTCGCCCTCGTCCCCATTCGTCGCAAGTCGGCGCGTCGGAGAGATCCGCAGCAGCTTCGGTCGAGCGCTCCTCTTCGTCGCCATCTCCCCTGCTTCCCCTGTACGCAGCTCGCTCGAGCGCCGACGAGCTCGTCGGCGCGCCATCCGCGGGTCCTCGTCCCCGTTGCCGGGAGTCGAATCGGAGGGGAGCTTGGCAGCGGCATCAGCCGGAGGAACGCCACCTGCAAGCTTCTCCACCGCGTCCGCACAGTGGAATCGTTGCCTCCACCTCGACTCCGATCGGTGGCTGCGTCCACCAGTGCTGCCTCGCCCCACCTCTTCGACAGTGTAGCTGTTGGCGTTCCACTAGCTCTGCGCGAGTTGGAGGTGAGGGATCCCGTCCCTATCTACCTCCTTCGTCCATCGTTGCCACAGATTCGTGCTCGCCGTCCGCAGAAGGTTCGTCGACCTTCGAACCCTTCGAGGGTTGGTTTCTCATGGCCGGATTTGATGCAGCGAGATCTTTGCCGTCTCGCGTACGAGGACGCCGGGGGTCGTCGGCCGGAGTTTGCGTTCGGGCGTAGGCAGCGGAAGGGCCGGCGACGGCGTCGGCGAAGGAGTCGACGAAGGAGCGATCGGCGAAGGAAGCGGCGAAGGTGTTATTTCGCCCTTTTTCCTAATCGTAATCGTGATTAAGGATTTCCTTAATCAAGATTAGCGCTAATTAACTATGCTTAGTATTAATAAAAATATAATTAGTATAAGTTGTGTTAATATATGCTTAGATTAACTTAAGCATGATTAAGATTTGATTAACTAAGCTTAGTGAATAAGAAATTATTTCTTTAATGAAAACGGTTGGGTTGAATCAAGTGGGATTAAATCGGTTGGGTTTGAGTTAAGTTTGAGTTCGAGTCAAGTTGGGTTGGGTGAGCCGAATCAAATAAGTTGAACCTGGTTCGAGCTCGAGTCAAACTAGATTGAATTGAATTTAGCTGAACTGGAATCGAACCGAACCGGGTGAACAGTAACCTAAACCGTTGACCGAGTCAACAGCTGACCCGTCAGCGTTGACCGGGCCCACTACTGACCCAGTCAACATTGACCAGTCAACGTTTACCGTTGACCAGTCAACGTTGACCTTTGACCAGGTCAGAAAATAATAAAAAATAAATTAAATTAAATAATTAATAAAATAATATTAAAATAATAAAATAATATTAAAATAATAAAATAATATTAAAATAATAAAATAATATTAAAATATTAAAAAAATCATAAAAATAATAAAAATTTCTATGGGTTCTACTTGGGCCCCTGGATGACTTGGGCCAAGTTATGGGTGAGTTTGATGAGTAGAAATTGAATAAAAATTTATTTAAGTTATTAGCTAAAAATGTAAAAATATGATTAATTTAGAATTGATTAGGTGAGATTAATCCTAAACATGTATAGGATTAATTTCATGTAATAATTATTTAATTGATAGATTTTAATTTATTCATCTTAAGGGAAATAAATTAAATCTATTTTAAATAATTTTTGGTTTAAATATGATTATTGTGGGTACGCGATCCGAGTAGCTCAGCGGGTGATATTCTCCGCGCGACTTGGTTCCGAGGAGCAGATCGCTATCCTAGGTGCGTTGGTTCTCCGTTGGTAGGATTTATTCACACTAGAGAATTCCCGTTGGGGTTTTCTTAGGAAAAATTCTTGGATGTCTTAAATAAAATAAACCATAATGTTTGATAAGATTTGAATTGTATGCATGCTAGCATAGTTATCTTATCTAACATGTTTATCTGCTATGTATCAAACATGTTCTACATTCATGTTCGGCATGTTGTATTGTTTTCTATGCTTGTGTTAAATAACTACCATGCGGACATAGATAATACATGCGACATGTTAGAACCTCTGGCGACGTCACCGCCACTTAGAGAAAAAGGGGCCTTTTTCCATATACCCTGGTTGACCGCCGCGTTCCGACGAGAGTCAAACGGTAATGTCCCGTTAGGCGCCACTCCCGAGGTTGATGCATAGCGGAGCACTGGGAGCACCACTCCCGACGTTATGCATAGCTTATATACTGGGAGCTAGTAGGGTAAGAGACTGTACAAACTCCATGGTCGGGTTAGACTGGAAATATGGAGCAAGTCTTTACTCGAAATCTTCACCCGCACGAGTGTCGTTGTAGGCGGCCTCGTGATAGTCCTGTGATGGTTAGCTAGGATGAACCCTACCATGGACTTGGCACTGACGAAGTCGAGGGCCACAGCCCATCGTGCGGATGTGCGCCAATCTCGATAGACGTCGGCGGCTATTGGACTGGGAAGGTAATTTCACATGCGACGCCTTGGACAGTGAATCCGTTGACCGCACGGCTATCACCCTTGACGTCTGCAAACGATCGGATGAGTAGTCCGGATCCTAGGGTGGTTATTCCGACTAGCCGTGGCCGATGAGATTTAAGAGAGGTGACCTTGTCTACTTGCAGTATGTAGTACTACATGGGTGTCGTGACCCCTACGGAATCCGGGGAGGATGTAAGGGCACGACGGTTTCGCTAGGGGAGGCATGGTTGGCAACTAGTGAAACAATAGGAGAGGGACTCTAGGTCATCCGTCCTCTCTGCCAACATCAATGCAGCGGGCATAGGTAGAGACAGAAAGACACTGATGGGCTTACTGATACCCCCGGCCCGGGTAGTCACTAAGCGTAGGCTGGCAGCCCGAGTTTATGAAACTTAAAAGTCTCACCATTACGTAGGTGATAGTCTACTGATATGCATACTAGACATGACTTAGGTGACATCTAGTGACATGTACACATGTATTTAATTATTTATTTAATTGTTTATGTATGTTGTCTATTTTTATATAAATTGGTTAAACGATATAGCATGAAAGACGATGATTAATTACCAAAGACATCCTAGAATACTCCTCCTAGCATTTGATTTCCTTATTCGGTAGAGCCGTAATTTCGCATTAGGCCGCAAGGCTGAGCACACCGCGTTCAATGTGTGTGCAGGTGTCGACGCACGAGACGAGATCGTTGACGGAGGGTTCGTCGCGGAAGGTATACGACTGCTGTTATGAGTTTTCGTATGCCGGTCTTAGATTTGTATTAGGAGATATCGGGACTGTATTTAAGATGTTATTTGGAAATGTGGGTGTATGTAGTTTAGTATTTGTATTTATGCCTTGCATGGGCTTGTCGGGCTCATACGGCGGTTGCTACGTGTCGTCCTGCGGGTCGGGGCGTGCACTAGGCATACAAATCGGGTCGGGCTGCCCGCGAGCGGCTCGTGCCCAGCCCGAACCGGGTCGTGCCTCGCACGGCCCGGTAAATGGGCACGGCCTGCCTTCTGCTCGTGCTGGGCCGCACCTTCGCAGTCCGTGGCACGGCACGGGCTCGAGTCGTGCCCAGCCCGGCACGATCGGCACAGACCACCCTGCCCGCGTGACCCGTTGGTTTGAGCCGAAGGCCCGGAGCCAACGTGAGAGCGCAGATGCCGCAGCGTGATCTGCTCCACATCATCTTCATTCGCTACTCAAGGGTTCCCATCTTCGGCCATCACTTGCTCATCTGCCCGACTCCGAGCGCCGCTAATCTACAGAAGGGTGACTTTAAGCTCATCTTGTCCCGTCTCATGCGTCCTAGCCTCCCGTCCGAATACACGATGTGATGAATCCGCCGTGCACTGTGAACATATGCGAGTATTGCTATTGCAGGATGGGGTAGCTAGGTGCAGACATAGAGAGCTGAGGAGAGGAGATGCAAGTGTAGACAATGACATAACAAGGAGGAAGACGACTCATCGTTCGTCTCATCATTGTCGTCGGTAGAGAAGTGGAGAGTGGAGGCTGGAAGGGAAGGGAAAGGAAGAAGAGTTCATCCCGTCGGTGTCGTCGCTAGAGAAGTGGAGAGACAGAGTGGAGGCTGCCAGCTGGAAGGGAAGGGAAGGGAAGAAGAGTTCATCCCGTCGGTGTCGTCGCTAGAGAAGTGGAGAAACAGAGTGGAGGCTGCCAGCTGGAAGGGTAGGGAAGAAGAATTTCTTTAGTCATCGTCGTCGCTTGAGAAGTGCAGAGAAAGAGACTGGAGGTTGGAAGGGAAGGAGAGCTGGAGATGACATCGTCCTTTGCTTGCAGATTTCCTAGGACAAAGGCAGAACAGCTTTAATGAATTAGTTCAAATACCTTTTTGCCCTCAACTTTATCAATATATTATATTTTTTTAAGGGTATTGTAGTCCTTTGAATATATTATCATTCCCCGTGCAGAATTTTTTTAAAAAATAATAAAATTAATTTAGTAAAATACTATACTTAAAATCCTTATAAATACTCCCATTGATTCACGATTTATTCACACTGCACGATTCATTCATGCAAATGCCAGAAGCCCTTTATTCTCATCTTTTTTTTCTTTTTTTTTAGTCTAATATCAATCCACTTCTCCTTCCTATTTTTTTGACTCATCTAGCTAGTAGTAGGAGGAGCTAATAAGCATCCAATTGATGATTGGATCTTGGAGTTGAATGGTTTTCGACTTCATCTTTGCTTTAGAATGGAGGTCACCGACACTTCACGATTATTGTTGATTAAATTCAATTGTGGGTCATCCACTAACTCCTTCTTCCCGCACACCTAGCATGATCCAAGTCGTTGGAAGCGAGATGTGGAATGGATGATCGAAACTGCTATCCTTCACAGTGAATTCAGTCAGTTTTTAAACATCCCTTCCCTCGCCGACGTGCTCTGCAACTACTTCGATGTTGTTTTCAACCACTTTCCATTGGCTCATGGTAGGACCATATTAATAGATATAGAGATTACTGTCTTTAATGTTACCACCTTACCGCCTCTCGCCATGAACGACTTGCCCAAGTCGGAGGACATGTCACTGCTCGTGGATAACATTAAGACTATTAATTTCGAAGCCGAAGTAGGGAAGACATGTACCTTTGGTAGCAACAATTCTTGCTCGATATGTCTGGAGGATTTTGAGGTAGGGCAGCAACTTAATGTAATGCCATGTTGTCATGGCTTCCATATGAAGTGCTTAGAGAAGTGGCTCACTAGAAGTCGTGTATGCCCACTATGTAGGATCAAACTCTCTTCTGATTCAAATCAAGAGAGATAAATAATTAAAAGTTTATCTCGTTGGTTTATGTTGTTGCTACTGTGCTTATGCTTGATTTAAGATTTTTTTAAAGAAAGATGCTCAATATTGTATTTAATGTATTACTAGTAAATTAGTTTATATATATATATATATATATATATATAGATGGGAATTGAATAAATTCCCTCGCAGCTTCCACCTAACCATGTGTCTTATATATATATATATATATATATTTTTTTTTTGAATTGGGGACATCGAGGCTTATTAATCTAACGGGGTTGACTTGGTCTAAATGTTCGTGGATGGAGGCATCAAGGGAGGCGAAGAGTTGAGGGCCGCACTCTGCTCTGTAGCCACCCTTAACCCAGGGTCGGCAGAGTCTTCAACGACTGCAACCACGACTCTGCCTCTCCCTCCCGCTGCAAGTCCAGGCTCCCATTTTGAGTATTCAAACTTTCCACTAGCGGCTTTGAGGTCGCGAGGAGGCATCGCCAGGTTGAGGGCTCGAGCGGCTTTGAGCTTTAAGGTCGAGGGGGCATCGCCGGGTTGAGGGCTCGAGGACAGAGGATTTGACGGTGGACTCCAGAGGCGAGGAGGCAATCGTCGGAGACGGAATCATGCGCTTCAAGCGAGGGTTTCTGATTTCCCCCTTTCCAACTTCGGATCGTAGCGGCGACTTCAACTCTTCGACCATCACGACGACATCGATGTTTCATTCTTCCTCTTTTTATCTCCCTATCGGCCACCAGTGCGTCGCTTGTAGCCATGCCGACCTCGGGTTGTGCCTTCCTTCTTCTTTTTCGTCCTCTTCTTCTCTCCCCGTCGGCCGCCAGTGCGTTGCTTGTAGTCGTGCTGGATGGCCCGGCTCGGCACGTCGATCTGGCGTGCCCCGTGCCGTGCCGGGCGGGAGGATGCCGTGCCGGGCGGGAGGATGCCGTGCTCGGCACGGCCCGCTCTAAGGGCGTGCCTGAGTGGGCCGTGCTCGGGTCAACCCGAGCACGGCCTGTTTGCATGTCTAGTCTTCACATGATTGATGATAACCTCTTCATCCTCCACCGCTTCTCTAATATAGTGATGCTTGAGATTGATATGCTTTGTTCGGCTATGAAACACCGAATTCTTTGACATTGCAATTGCCGACTTGTTGTCACAAAAGAGAACCGTGATCATGTTTTGCTTCTCCCCCATATCTTCTAAAATCATCCTCAACCAAACCACTTGTTTAGTTGCTTCACTTGCCGACATATATTCGGCTTCTGCGGATGAATGCGCCACTTTTTCCTGCTTCTTTGATGCCCATGAAAAAATACTCGATCCGAGTATAAAGCAATACCCGGATGTACTTTTCATGTCATCCATGCTACCTGCCCAATCATTATCACAAAATCCAAACAACTCCACATCTTCTCTTTTATTGCTTTCAAACATGATGGCATAATCTTTGGTACCTTGTATGTACCGCAACACCCTCTTTGCAACTCCATAGTGCATTTTACTCGGTTGATGCATAAACCTAGACAACAAACTCGATGCATACATGATATCAAGTCTAGTAGTGGTAAGATATAACAAGCTTCCAACCAAACTCCTATAATCTGCTGCATTAGCATCACCACTATCATCATCTTTCACCAATTTCTCATTTACCAACAATGGTGTGAATACCGGATTGCACTTTTCCATCTTAAACTTAGAGAGAATATTTTGGGCATACTTCTTTTGAGAAATAAAAACTCCATCATCCCTTTGATCAACTTCAATACCCAAGAAATAATTTAGTAAACTCAAATCATTATCTCATATTTTCTCATCATGTCATTCTTGAACTTATGCATCTTTTTCTCATTATTTCCAGTAAATACCAAATCATCAACATAAAGAGAGACAATAAGCATACCAGTTTCACCATATTTGACATAGAGTGTTGGCTCGCTAGGACTTCTTACGAATCCACTTTCGATGAAGTAACTATCAATGTTGCCATACCATGCACGGGGTGCTTCAAGTCTTGAATACTCAGAGTAGAGAGGTCTTTGATTTCTCAAATAATAGCCTCATACTTGGAAGTAAGGCTAATTAAAATTTTCTCACAAACCGCTTTATCCATTAGGTCTTCACCCAAGTTTTTAGTTTGGTTCACAACTTCAATCACTTTTGAGAAATACTCTTTTAGAATCTCTTTCTCCTTCATTTTCAGATTTTGGAAATCCCTCTTAAGAGTTAAAAGTTTTACTGTTCTCACTTTGTCGGTTCCTTAAAACTCCTTTTGTAGAATATCTCACGCATCTTTGGACGTCTTTGCCCCAATTATCTTAAGAAAAAACTTCCGGGAAATACCTTGTTGGATGTAAAATAGCGCATTCGCTTCTTTCTTCTTATTCTCTTTCTCGATTTGAATCACCGCCGCATCAACAGTTTCCATCGTGGGTTTCGGTGTGTGCACAAACTCTTCTTCCACTATGTCCCACAAATCATGTGAAACCAAGAGAGTCTTCATCATTATACTCCAGTAGTCGTAGTCTTCCCCGTCAAAGACGAGTTGCACACCTCGCATCGGCCATGTATCTCCTTGCATCGTCATGGCTCTGATACCACTATGTTGGCCTATGTTGGCCTATGTTAACCTCTATTTTGTTATGGAGGAGAGAAATAAACATAAAAAGAAGATAGTAGCGACTGCCCTCAAAATGAATTCTTAACCCTAATTACAAGTTTTAGGTCATACTTATATATGATCCCGTACAAAAGAGTTATATGATCATTTTCATATTAATATTAAATCAACCACTAATATATTAAATTAATATTAACTCAAAACATTACTTTTAACACAATATGCATACGGTTTGTTTAGACTAAGTTTGGTATAATAGAATTATATTTAAAATTGTACATAAATTATCCACTCTTTAGTTCAAGTACGAGTTTAACACTAACTAGGTTTAATAAAAATTACATCTAACACAAATGGATAGGGCTTCAAAAGGATAAGCTGTCCGTGGGTTGGGCTGTCTCAACGTGGATCGGCTATGGCTTAATTCATATCTTTGTTAATCTCATTAGTTTATATACAAGGAATATCTTTTTAGTTTGAAAAGTCGATTTATGTCCACTATTCATTAAACTGTTTCATTGGTTTTTAAATGAATATAACCTTTTTTCCAAAAATAACTACTGAGAAATGAAATGTGTATCTTCTCTGTATCAATTGGTCCAAAGAATCATTAATCTCATTCAATTGGTCTAATAAATCATTAATCTGGAAATATGGACATTAAATAAGTAGTTTGTTCAACTAATATTTGATATTAAACAAATTAAAATAGCTAACTTATCATGTAGAAAGGATAGTTAAAAGAACAAAAGTTATACAGAAAATAGGCTTTCATAATATTAATTTCCCACCATTTTTTTTCTATAATAAGCTTAGATTAAATCTAAATTCGACGTAAATGGATTTTCTATATAATAATAGTAAGTAATAATTTTATCTCAATTTACTTAATGATAAACTGTTATAGGAGATTATAAGTTTACAAAAAAAATTTAAAAAAAAAATTCTCAGTCACGGTGCTAAAATCCGATGAATGTCCAGGATTCTCAGGTTATTATCGAACAAAGTTTTAATCATATTAAAATGTTGAAGTCGATGGATGCCACAAGATGATCTCTTCAAGATCGATAGTAACAAGGGTATCCATCCTCTAATTACTCTCCTATCTAATAAAGCTTTAATCATACTGCCGAAGTGGATGGATGTCGCAAGATCTTTAAGATGGTAGTAACAACTGCGGCGATGAACTTATGATCCTGGCACAACCTGGAGGTCATATGCTTTACCAGAAGATCCCTAATCATGGGTGACTCGATAACTCTCAAAACCCTATCATCCATTAGATCGCCTTGTGATTGTGCTCCCACATAGGTCTTGTGAAAGGATTCGGATGGAGCGCTACGAGGGCGTCGTAGTAGCACTGGTTCTTCTGCTTGTAGAGGGGGTCCGTGGTTGTGCTCGCCCTCGTATGTGACCGCCAACACAGATCTGTCTTTTGCATTTCTCTGAACCTGATGACGACGACGGTGATGGTTACAGACTGATTTAAGTAATTAATTAGGACCGCTACTACTTGATCGACACATTTTTCACCTTCTTCTTAACTGGGCATGAAGGGGCAGAGCAGCATCTAAAGTAAGCCCTTGGGAAGGGGTTATCTCTCGTCACCTTCTGCCCGTACTTCCTCCATTGATATCCATCCTGCACCACATAATTATTAAACTCCCAGTTAGCTTAACGTGGAAATATCAAAGATGATTATTTCAATACATCGCTCCGTCAGCATTCCATATCATCCAAGAGTCCACCTAACTGCAACAGCATATGAGTAACTTGATTTACCATGCCAGAATCAGTAGGATCGGTTCGAACATAAATCTTGGAAATAGGATCTGCTCCTTTGAATCTCTTGCAAGGATCTTCGCCTGACGCGATGGAGCTGACAAGATCATTCGCCTTCCTCTTCGGTGGCGTACCCGGGACGCGTTCAGGGCCGCAGCCGAGGGCGGCGTGCTTCGTCAGCACGTCCGCCACCATCCCGGTGAGCCGCTTGGTCTCCTCTCCGATGAGCTGGTTCAGCTCGGCTTTTATAAGTCGATTAACCTGCAGACGACATGGATAAAATATCTGATTAAATTTTCTTTATTTGAAGAAGCATTTCTGCCCGAAATGGAAAAAAAAAAAAGCCTCACCGGAGACGCTTCGGGAGATGAACGGTGGCCGGTGGAGAGGTTGAGGTCGAGGCGGAGGGAGGGCTGCAGGTCGGAATCCATTGAAGGGTCTGGAATGGGAAGAGGAAGACGGGAAGGGTTTATAGATCAGAACGGGGGGAATTTTTTTTTTTCAATTATTAGGGTTGCGGTGTGAAGGAGAAGACGACGACTTCTTTCAGATTCGTTCGTTTTCCACGCTTAAAAATAAAAAATAAAAAAGATTGAGGCAAGCATTATGACGTCAGCCACTTGATGAATCCCTGGATATGACATAGCATTTGGATGTTTAAGCAAATAATTGACTCATCAATGGTTTAAATTTGATGATTAAGGCAATTGAGCTACATAGGTTGTAAGTTAAAATATCTATCAAGTTCGAAAAAAATAGTTCAAATCTGATTCTAAGGTAATAAACTTTTAGATTTGACGTAAATAACTTAACTTAGTATTATAAAGAATAACAAGATTATAATGCAAATATATCGATGAATATAAATAATGGTATAAAGTTTATAATTGTTAAATATTTTTTATTGAAATAAATTTAGACATACAAAATTATATCTCATCGATAATTTATTATTATTTTTATTCATGCATAAGTATTAAATAGAGAAGTTAGATGATAAATTATATAAATAGAAATAGTACATGGAAAAAAAATTCATAATATTATATTATTTTAATACAGTAGACTATATATAACTTAATATTATTAAGAATAATTCTAAATACTCATTTTATGAAAAATATTTAAATATCACTATTATATCATAGACTACGCACCATAATTAAGTAATATATTAAAAAATAATTTAAATATACGAGGAAGTATATTCGAACTATATCATATATCATAGAACTTTAAAATAAATATAAGACATCATAATCAAAAAAAAATTAATTACTTAAATAACGATTAGTTCTCTTTCACAAGGATTATATGAATTCATAGGGGTTAAAAAATTTAAAATAAAAATAATTTATTAATGTAATTTAAAAATAATACGTGAGCATATTTACACACGTTGGATTCTTTGTTTTCACTTTCCCCCTTCTCTTTGTTCTTAAAAACTACGTCAAAAGTTTTTTTAAAAGAAAACAATAATCGAAGCAGCCAAATCCATATGGGAAAAGAATCGGAGGAAAGGACGAAGCGGTCAAACCCACCCACGAGCATCCGGTCCGGTTCGGCTCGAGTCACGGAGTCCACGTCCGAGACAAACCAGCACGTTTCCATTGAAATCGCGTGCCGCTCACGTGCACAGCCTCCCAATCTCGATCAACACGTGATCCTGCACCGATGACGTCGTCGATCCTACGTCACTCGCTGACGGGTGGAGGAATATTAATTAATTCGGTGACCTCCCAATGTTTTGGACGCCTCGTCGTCCGTGAAGAACGACGCGACTTGACTTTTTTATATATACGATACGATCATCTTATTTACATTTAAATGATTAAAAACAAGACCTCCGAGTCTTAGTCTTTTTATAAGATGAAAAATAATTCAAAAATAAGTTTGATCGATTCAATAGCGTGCTGACCGTACGCTCAACGACCGTAAACTTCCTACAAAAAGTTAAAAAAAACAAAGTCTTAAAGTAATCGTTCGGCCATCGTTATTCATCCCATCAAAAAAAAAAATTGATCATAAAAGTTCCCAAATAGATAATTAAGTTTACTATTTTAGTTGGGTTTGGATTGATTAAATTATTTATTAATAATATCCTCGGTATTGCTAGAAATGGAAATCTGTGGTGGGAGAATAAAAAAATAAAACGACAAATTCAGAATTAATTATTTTTATAATACTTACTGCACGAATGAAGCAGCGGAGGAAAAAGAACGACCGAGCGAGTGGGTCTTTTGCTCGGTTAGTACCGTTTTATTTAAAAGATATATAGAGGAGGTGTGGGAAGCTTCCAAGAAACTTCTTTGCCCATACGTCATACGGTGAGTTGTTGACACGTGGGAACATAACGGAGGCCGGGAATCTTATTTTGTTCTCCTGTCCTTGTTGAAATCTACACCGTATATTTTTAATTATTTTCAGCACAATTTTCTTTTGAATCCAGTGATTCCTTCTACTATCGTAGGGATTAAATAAATAAATAAATATTTTCTCTTATATTTTAATATCATCGTTATTAAATACTGCATTAAACTAATCTAAAAAGGTCCGAGTTGTTTTTTTTTTTTTTTTTGAACTAAGTTTGTCTTGTCTTGATTCCGATGAGTCGCGTACCGAAGCATCCGAGTTCGTCTCGACCTTAATCCATCGACAGTTTTAAGAAGACCAAACGAGTCAACCTCCCGGCAATTTCGATATTAATCAGCCGCATGCGTTGTCGTTGCACACCACCGCGCATCGAACGAAATGACATCACCAACGGTGACGAAAAGAGTGCTGATGTCATCAGGAAGTCAGGGTGCCGTGTCATCACCTAGTCATCGGTCTCATTTAATTACTATTTTTTTGTTTCATTCGGAAATCAAAAAGAGAAAAATTATCTTTAGTTTGAAAAGTCCTCATCTTGACTTGACAACTTCAAACCCTCAGAACCCAAAACCTTCAACTTAAACTGTACTTATTCTCGTGTTGCAAATGACCATTTTTTTAATATTTATTTCGTACTTGTCGGACAGCACACCTCCTCTTTATCTAATTCAATCCAATAACTTCCGCCCTTTTTTATTATTTTATTATAAAATATATACCCTTTTACCCCTATAAATATAAAAAGTTTATAATTTATACTTTTTTATAAATAAAATATATATTTTAATATAATCCCACCATCATTTAGTTCAATATATTTTAATTGATAATATCAATAGTAATCCCAAACACCTTCTCCCTGATATTTGAGCATCTTCTCCCTGATATTTGAGCATCGCTCTTATATCACGTGTTACAAATTATAAAAGAGTAAATATAATAAAAAATAATATAATAAGTGTATGCACCCTTAATTATACTAATTAAGCTCTGTACTAATGATCATGAGTTTAAATTATTATTTTGATGCACAAAAAACAAATGCACTTATTGCTACACATACTCTCTCATTACTATTTATATAAATTGATATTTTTCTATCATTACGTTAGCTATTCTAACACGCACATTAATTAGGATTTTAGTATAAAATGTATTAACACTTCTTTATTTTCTATTAGCTATTCTAATACCTACATATATTAGAGTTTTTTATACAATATGTATCAACATTTTTTCATTCCATTTTTATAAAATTACTCTATATAATCTTGCTATAAGTGCATTCATTTAGTAAATACTTTATTTAATATAAAATAATCTATATCGTAAAAAATTAATATGGTCGCATGTCGTATTAGTATGCAATGACCCGGTAATTAATAGGCAATTGCCTAATAGTTAGCGTCATCTTTTTTAAATTAACATGACACACGTTCTTCTTCTTCTCATGACAAATGCCTAATCTATATTCCTTCTTTTCCTCGACTTTAAACGCAATATTTAAGTCGCCTCTTCTAATTAATTTAGATTAATCGATCAGGTCGCTGTTTTATACTACCGCTTATACTTCCCGTGGGAGTTGATTTCAAAGTCAATGTTTTCTATTATTCCATCAGCAAATAAACGCCATCCACCTTCTGTTGGCCTTTCCTTTTCTTCCCACCCAATTTCCAACTAAACCCAAACCAGGGAGTATTTACGATCAAATGCATCCTACAATAAAGCTAGATTATTGTCGTCATGTGGTTGTTATATAAAGAAACAGCATCAGGTCAACGTCGTTGCAATAAAATTCAAGGAAAAGGGATGACTAATAACGTGACGTTTTTGCTGATGCAGAAGATGACCGCATCAATCCTACGCCATCAACATGACGCACGCTCCTCCATCCATCTTCGTCGCCGTCGTCCTCCGATGCTCTTCCTTCCTTTGTTTTCCCATTCATCGCTTTCTCACTTGTTTGCACTCGAATCTTGACGTCCCAAGTCAATCCATCAAATCACCCTCTTTTAATTCGTTATATATGCCCACCCTTCCCCCTCCGTTTCCCCAACTCATCGTCTTCGATTCAATCCTCCATCCTCTTCGCTTCAAATGTTTCACCGACCGATGGACCCCAACTGGACCGACCACTCCTCTCTCAGCCTCGACCTCGGCGTCGGCGTCGGCGCCGGCGCCGGTCATGGCCGACGCTCCCCTGATGAATCCCCAACCTTGCAGCTTGGCGAGGGCCAGCCACAGGCCTGTATGCTCTTTCGCAAGGAAAGCTTCGTCTCGAGAAATGAAGAGGTATGTGCACGCACGTACGGCTGATTAGAAACTCAAGTAGCTTCTGAACTGCATCTGTGTCTTTCATAGGCTAATGGAGCCATAGAAGCCCAGCTCAACCAGATCACCGAGGAGAGCAGAAGACTCACCGAGATGGTGACCAGCGTGCTCATGAACTACACCGCCCTGGGCGGCGGCGGCGGCCGGGAAAGGGGGCTACTGGACTCCCCGAAGAGGAAGAGGAACTACCTCGATCAGGATCACGACGAAGAGCTTTGCAAGAGATTTAGAGTAGCAGATCCTATCTCCAGTACTACCTCCAAGATCTATGTTCGCACCGATCCTACTGATTCTAGAATGGTAATCAATGTTCAATAAACAGTTGTCGAGAAACACTTGCTTTTGGTATTCAGTAATCAGTAATCAGTGTTGATGTTTGCTATTTGGTGCTTTATAATTAGGTGGTGAAGGATGGATATCAATGGAGGAAGTACGGGCAGAAGGTGACGAGAGATAACCCCTTTCCCAGGGCTTACTTCAGATGCTCCTTTGCCCCCTCATGCCCGGTCAGGAAGAAGGTGAGTGCAGTAATCCGTGATCGATCTTCACTAATATCTTGAATGATTTCTTCTCTGATTAGTTAATCCCATCAGGTGCAAAGAAGCGCCGAGGACACGACGCTGCTGGTGGCCACATACGACGGCGAGCACAACCACAAGCCCGCCTCGCAGCTGGAAGAGGCCGCCGTCTGCGGCGAGGTAGTGGAGCTCTCGTCGTCTCCGGCGCCTCCGACGACGACGGCCGCCGTCGATTCCTACTCTCCGTCACCGGTGCGTGACCTGGACTGGGAGGGAGGCGCCGCCGCGGTCGCCGTCGTAGACAGGGTTATGAGAGGCTTGGAGTCGCCGAGGTTTCGGGGCCTCCTAGTGGAGCAGATGGTCTCCTCGCTGACGAAGGACGCCGACTTCACCGCGACGATCGCGGCCGCCGTGTCGGAGAGGATTCTTCAGTGTCGTCGTCCGCAGACTTAAGATTTTAATTCAACTGTGCGTCAGTGGAATATAATAAATGGGTGAGTCCGGTGACGACGATCAAAGCGTATGCAAAAATGAACGGGAAGAATAAATAAAAATTTCTTTGCACTATTTATTTGATTCATAAATAGCTCAGTACGACTTAACAAGATAAGACATAATGATATAATACAATATGTTACTTGGTATAATATTATAATATTATCATAGCAATAGTTATATCATCGTAACTTAATATGATATGCTAAATAAAGTCCTTCATTTTTTTAAAAATAAATTCAATAAATATAATTATAATTAATAAAAGATTCTAATTATTATATTAAATAGAATTAGAACCACGAGGCACGAAGTTGAGAGGTTCAACCAAGTCAAAAAGGTTTGGCTCAGCGCGAGTTCAAAAATGCCGGCGTGCACGAGATGGGCGAGGGGCGGAAGCGGCCCACGCCGCGTCGTTTTCTTCGAGCTCGATCGACCAACCATGGCCGCAACTCCGACCCGCCTCGCCCTCGCGACCCGCTGGCGCCGAGCGCAGCAGCGCGACCTTCTCTATCCGCTCCTCTACATAAAACTCGCCGCCCCACGAGTTCCACAGCCACTCTCCTCCACGAAGTTCGCACGCCAGGCGAGAAACGCTTCCGCCGTCCCTCGGCTGGTGCCTCTCGCCGACGAGTGGATGACGTGCTCGCTGGCCGCCCCCTTCCTTCGCCTCCCGGTATGCCGCCACCAAATCCTCCTTCCCTGCGCTTGGATTTTGTAAAAAATGAAGACGGTTCTTTTATGGGTTTTTTGCTTTTGGATCCTTAGGTGTGTTCATCTCCGCGGGTGTCGTGCGGCACGA
Organism: Thalia dealbata; assembly: GCA_030544415.1. Taxonomy (NCBI): domain Eukaryota; kingdom Viridiplantae; phylum Streptophyta; class Magnoliopsida; order Zingiberales; family Marantaceae; genus Thalia; species Thalia dealbata. The sequence goes on from CM060458.1 coordinate 20,819,320, forward strand.
GGTTGGGAGCTCCTCGAGGTAGTTCTCTAGACCCGAGTAGGGATGCGTTGGAAGATTGTGCTGTTAGCCTTGTTCTTCTGTGTTCAACCCTTATTTTCTCTTGTCTAGTTGAAGGATTAAGGACATTGTTTGAAAAATTATGGCGTTGATCATCAGAAAGTTGAATTATTTCAGGAGCACGCATATCCGATCCCCGAAAGGATTGCCTCGAAAAGATCCTCTTTTATATGCAGATTACAAAATATTAGCTCCATCGGTGCTACTAAAAATTCAGACACGAACCAAGTGCTCTCCCATCTATGCTGATGCAATGGGTTTCCTTTTTAAGTTCATATCCTATCTAAGGCATAGTTGGCTGATGATGTAGAATCATCTGGTTGAGGGCATCAAGTCAATCATGTATGGTCTGAATGTAGGTTGTACGCTAAGTTCTAAACAAATTCAGTTGGCACTTTGTCTCATTTCTTGTCCACGATGTTTTTGAACCTTAATAGTTCTCGTCTTTGACCATTCACCTACCTGGGACGCAGTTGCCCAAAGCAAAGTCTGACGTTGATCATTTTCTTTTTTGGAATTACAAGTGTCCTAATTGATTAGGTGCAAAAAAATAATAGCAATACTTTCCGCTGAACAAATTTGCATCTTTTTTTTTTCATTTCTTGTAAGCTCTTTCTATCATGGCTTGTGTAGAATTATTTTTAGATTTATGATTGAACATCCGACATCCTTCTGAATATTTTTAAACTTCATATGGAAAAAGCATCTCAAAGTTGTGATCAGTAGGTATATTACGGAGTACATTTTGATATTCTAATCTCCACAACCTTTCCAGATGAGGTACATCTGAAAAAGGAGTACATATTGATATTATAATCTCCACAACCTTTACAGATGAGGTACAATATCTGAGAGTTTTGACTAAGTAAATATGCTTTCCATGCAGTCTTAGCGTTTGAGAATGGAAATGCTGAGACCTATAAAAATTCATCCCTTCAAAGTTTCTTAGAAATCAACTACCGACATATGCTCTTGTATTTCTTGAATTTTGTTATTATCTGGCATCTCAATTATCAGCTTTTAGTGATTTTGCTAACAAAAACTATCAACTTAGTGATTTATGTCCTGAAAAATGAGATATCATTTGTATTTTTTCAACTGGACTATATCCATCAGAAATGGATTATTTACCAGAAAACGAAAATTCTGTTAAACATCTAAGAATGAAAAGTGGCGCATTCTAATTTTATCATACTTTTGACCAGATTTAAACTGCCTGGCAGTGAGGAGAAAGTTCTCTTATCAACTTTTATCCTACAAAAAATCTGCCTTTGCGGTTCATTCTGCTGTGGTGTCTGCTCCACGCCCATATCTGGATAATGAAGAAGAAAGAAAGCAGATGTGTGAAAGATACGGCTTCACGCAAATTGGGGAAACACTTCCAGAGAATATTACTATGAGAGATATCATGGCTACACTGCCTAAAAAGGTGCCAAGTCAATTATTCAGGTTCTGTCTTAGATAGATACTAATATTTTTTGGATTCTTTTTTGAAGCTATTTGAAATTGATGACATGAAAGCATGGATGTCCGTTCTAATATCTGTGACTTCATATGCGTTGGGAATTTTAATGATTGCAAAAGCTCCATGGTATTTACTTCCTTTGGCCTGGGCATGGACTGGAACTGCAGTAACAGGGGTTAGTTTCTTCATCTCCAAAACATTCATGCATATCCATTTTCAGTTGACTACTGAGTTTCTTTGTGATGCCCACTTGCTTTCATCTTGATGCCTTCACTAACACTTCTCTCTTAAAGTTTTTTGTGATAGGCCATGATTGTGCTCACAAGTCATTTTCAAGGAATAAGTTGGTTGAAGACATCGTGGGAACTCTAGCATTTTTGCCTTTGATATACCCTTATGAGCCTTGGCGATTTCAGCATGATAGACATCATGCTAAAACGAACATGTTAGTTTTGGATGACATGATTCTTCTATTGTTTTAATATATTTGCTTTGTGAACTGTGAAGTGAAGAAATGATAAAATTTCTGAAGCATCATACCACACTTCAAATTCTCAAAATACATACCACAATTATGTCTGTGGAATAGTCATATAATGGGCATATTTCACTTGGTCCACATTAGCCTAATTCAAAGTTAATTATATTGCGAATGATATCATCCTATTTGGAATTATACCATAATCCTCTTAAAAGTCTCGATGTAAATTTCAATGTTGTGGACTAGGGCTTGCAAAAATTTTTTTTTTCTTCTTGTCTCCTCTTAAATTATCCTTTGATGAAGTTCTTTTTCCATGTAAATGCTGCATTGTTTCCCGTATGGAGAAACGGGAAGTTTAACTTCATAAGCTTCGCTCTTACATTCATAGCTCTCCAAATTCTAGGTTGATAGAAGATACTGCTTGGCAACCTTTATGGAGAGAGGAGATGGAGTCCTCCCCCCTTATGAGGAAGGCAATAATATTTGGTTATGGACCATTTAGGCCTTGGATGTCAATTGCGCACTGGTATAGTATTAAGCTTCCACCTTTGTTTTTTAATTTCATCTGTAGCAAGTTTTCTAAAAATTATTGAGGTTGCTACAGTGATGCTAAATATTCCTAATTAGTTCAAGCTTCTTACAGGTTGATCATGCACTTTGATTTGAAAAAGTTCAGACCTGCTGAAGTTGGAAGGGTCAAGATAAGCTTGGCATGTGTATTTGCATTTATGGCAATTGGATGGCCATTGATTATTTACAAGGCAGGGATCATCGGATGGATCAAGTTTTGGCTTATGCCATGGTTGGGATATCATTTCTGGGTAGTCTTTCTCTTTAACCTTCATTATTATTATGCCCCGGAATAAGACTGTTGATCATTTTAGAATTTTGTTTACTTGTGAACCTTCAAGTTTTCTCTAAATTTAATTTGTCAAATTTTATAGATGAGTACCTTCACAATGGTCCATCATACTGCCCCTCACATACCTTTCAAAGCTTCAGAAGATTGGAATGCTGCCCAGGCACAACTAAACGGCACAGTTCATTGTAACTATCCTCGCTGGTACTCTACTAACTAGTATCTCCTTTTTATGCAAAACTATCTACTGTATTTATAAATTTATAGTAATTTCCATTGCTTTGTGGTACTTCCAAAGCTAGAAGTTTTTGAAGCATAGAAAAGGTTGTGATGACTGTGTATCTTGTAGAAAAGTAACTCTGTTCACACTATAAAAGTCCTGAACTTCATGCTAAATTATTTGAATAAAATGAAGATCTTTTGGCAAGATTTACAAAGAAAATCCCAAGTTAATGAAAATGGCAAAGTTCTGCAAAATGTTTCAATCATCAATTGCTATGCTAGCCCATCTCTTTGTTTTTTTGAACTTAGTGAGTATTGAACTCACAACCTCCCGTATAGAACTAATTGTTCTAATCAGAGGAGTATATATTATGTGCACTATGCTAGCCCATCTCTGACTTAGCAGATGGCATATATTTCTGGTCAACTGATGATCTTGGAATGTTCATTCACAGCATAATCCAGCTAGGATACTAGCTTATACTTTCTTGCCTAGTGCAAATCCTTTTTAGAACAACTACCTGGTACCTTAAGTTGTGGTACACAGTTTTGCTCCTTGTTAGAACAACTACCTGGTATCTTAGTCATTGTACACAGTTTTACTTGACTGTCTACAACATGGAAGAAAGCTTCAAGAAACATCAAGTTGCATGTAGTCAAACATCTCTATTATCTCTTTTCATTAAACAACTCTGTTGAGTTATAATTGCATGATGTCCTAGCAATTTTTTTTATGTTTTGATATGTTGTTGTTTTTTGTATCTCATTCCTACTTGTCCATTGTCTTTCATCTGGGAATGGATTGAAGCAAAGAAGACAATTGATCTTTGCCAGTTCGTTTCATCTGAATATAGTTGGGTTAGAGATTAGGAATTTGTTTGTCAAATAGAAATATCAAGGTAAAAGGTCTGGCTGCCTGTAACATGAGGCTCCTCTGGTTTCTGGGGCTAGAGCGGCTGCAGACTTAATTACATAACCAACTTCATAAAATCCTTGAAATTTGTTTATATTTTTCATAAATTCAGGCTTAAACAGTAACCAAGAAAGTTAGCTATCTGAACTTGTCTATGACAAAGCTGTGATAAAAGTAAATAATTGGTAGTCCAATAAGAGTACTAGGGTTTGTCAAAACTAGTGGTTTGCAGTTGTTGTAATTGGCTTTCAACAGAAATAAAGTTCCTATCGAAAGAAGATAGCAAGAAGATGGTGTTACTTTGTTAATCTGTGACTTCAAAACTTTTTTTTAGAACTTAATGAGTCTTGAACCTAAGACCTCATGATCCTCCCGTATAGAGCCTAATTACTCTAACCAGAGGGATCTACACTTTGTGTACCCGTGACTTCAAAACTTGATGAATAAATTTTTGAGGAAAAAACATGATCCAGTGAAGAACAAAAAGTTCATCATTAACCAATTACAAGATGAATTAGATAAAAGTGATTTCGTTGCACTTTAAACTGGTGTCATGTTTCATATGCTAAGTGGCCAAGTCCAACCTGGTCCAAAATTTTTTTTAAGAAAGAAATCAAGGTTGGCCAGTTCCAGTTGTTGAACTAACTTGTTAAGATTTGGGGTTTCACTGCCACTTGCTATGACTCATCCTATCATAAATATGAACATAATTCAGTCAAGTTGGACGATTTACTTTCATAGGGAATAGAGATGAAATGTCCATCCAATAAGACTATCTATCTACTGATATAACTTGGTCAAAGGCATTTGTGCAAGTTGGACAGCTTACTTCCACTGTATTACATATAATACACGAACACAACAATTTGTTTTTCCTTTTTTTGGGCAGGATTGAGATCTTATGTCATGACATCAATGTGCACATACCACACCATATTTCTTCAAGAATTCCAAGCTACAACCTCAGGGCAGCTCACAAGTCACTCCAAGAAAACTGGGGCAAGGTTTGTCAGGATCAAAATTCATTTTACCACATACATTTTGCATTCGTGTTTGTTAATAGTTATTTTTTTAAAATCTGGTGGAAGCACACTCATTTTTTGCCGTGGACAATTAAAATTGACAGTACCTCAATCAGGCCAACTGGAGTTGGCGTCTGATGAAGACGATAATGACCATCTGCCATGTCTACGACGAGGAGAGGTTTTATGTGCCATTTGAGGAAGTTGCTCCTGAGGATGAAGTCTACCCAATCAAATTTCTCCAGAAAGCCATGCCTAATCACGCATGATACTCGAATGAAAATTTTCATCTCCTTTTCTTTTCCCTTCTATTTCCCTTCAACCAACCAAACGTAGGAAAATGCCAATCCAGTTACTGCGTCTTCCCAAATTTGTTGCTTTTGGCTCATTCAGACATTTGCCAATTTATTATCTCAATTTCTGACTTGCGATAACATTGTTTGGCACATACATAGAGATATATATAGAAAGCTTGTGGATATATTTTGTTGGAATAACTTGATATTTGGCTCTGTACCAACTTATCCGGAAATCTGTAGTTTTATAAGTTATTGTAATCGAAATGACTGCTGCGTGTTGATGTAGTTTTTAGTCTATAAATTTGTTACAGATGCAAACACCTAGATAATTTAGTTGCAGTTTTTTTTTATAAAAAAATCTATTTATTAATCAACTGAATAAATATTTGGCAATTGGGTTGAGACAAAATCAACGGGGGTAAGATTAAAATTAACTGGGTAAAAAACTTGAAACAAATAATAAGTCATTTCGCTAATCAGGAGAAGGACTTTGAATTAGAGTAAAGCAAGACGTGCCAGGAAAAAGAAGCCCCAAACAATAAAAAAATAGCAATAATTACAGCCATTAATTCATGTCTTTGCCATCACTATCATTTCACTTTCTATGCTTAATTAATTTAATTAAGCATGCCCATAAAGCATATCACGTTTCCACCAGTTGACTTCTCTTTAAATCCTTCTTCCAGCCATCACTTTTAGAATCATCCTTCTACTTAAAAAGAGAAATTTACATACATTTGAGGGTCCTTGAAAACTGAGCAACCTTAAATTGAAGATATAGTTATTGAAGAAATATAATTAAATCACATAAAAAAGTACTTGCACATATCTAAGAAAAGATTTAATTAAGTATTTTTTTAAGATTTAAGTAAATTATCTATGTAAATAGCATACTTTAGATCTATAATTAATTAATTTGAATAAAGTTAACTATAACATTAAAATAGATATTTAAAAACTCACAGACCACATTGAAAAAGAAGTACTTGCAAAAATTTTATAATCAATATAGGTGGAAGTACACCCACTAGCTAGCTAGTAAATGGAAAGGTGTGCAAAAGTAGCCCTAATTAATTTAATCCCACAAGACAAGGAGACCCTTCACTAATCCCAACCATTTGAATAAAAACAATGTTATCACCCAATCCAATCATATGCTTTTGTACAACCCCCCACTATCTCACGCTTCACACTTTGAAAACAAATAAAATAGAATTCACAAGGACTTCATATCCCGGAGAAAAAGCCTTTTTTTTTCTTCCTTCCTACTCGTGTTTGGCAGTAGTTTTGTCACAAGTTATATCATCCTTTCATTTAGACGTATATTGAAATGATATCCATTTTTATTTTTTGAACCGAGTTATCAAAGGGAAGGGAAGGTGGGGGGTTTTCCATCACACAATTTTCTTTGAATACCCAAAGTATCTTTGGATGATATTGTTAAATAATGAAGGTAGACGTATCTGACTTTTAGTGAGAAAAATATGCACATTAAATACCAAACATCTAATCCTATTAGCGTTCAGTTTTGGTCATTTATCTATATCATGCATAGAAATGTTGAAGAAATAAAAAACACCTGTGTATGTTTATTAATTTATCAATGCATTCCCAACACCCACCGCTTTTGATTATTTTAATTGAGCAGCCATCCAACTCCAACTCCAACTCCGCATAAAGACGACGAGAAGTTCCCGATGAGATTAAGCCATCAAAAGTGGACTCAAAAATAGAAGAAATAAAAATGAGAAGAAGGCAAAAAAGTTGATGCAGCAAAGACGGTGAAAAAGAAAAAGTGAAAGCAGAAAATGAGCCCTTATTCCCGTAGACTTGCGCCCCTCCTCCCTTCGCGTCTCAAAAGCAGCGCCTCTCCAGCTCTTCTCTCCCTCCCTCTCTCTCTGTGGACGGTGGACTGCGGACTTCTCTTACCGGGAGACGTCGGCGTCGGCGCAGCCACCACCGCCGTTGGTGGTGGACTGCACCGTCAGTGCTGACATGCTCGGCGACGAGGGCGCATCGCCGACAACAGGCGGCAAGGAGCGGTGGTGGTGGCTGAGGCAGCCGGGTGGAGGTCGAGGGAGGGCACGGCAGGTGGCGGCTGAGATGGCGGAGGCGAGTGAGATGGGCATGAGGCAGAGGCCCTTCCCTTGGAGGTACTGCATTGCCGTCCCCATGTCCTCCTCCATCAGCTTCGCCACCTGGTTCTCCGCCACCGTCAGGCCGTCGTTGGCTAAGGCGGCTGGTCCGGCGGCAGCTCCTCCTCGTCCTGTGCCTCCGCTCTGATGACACCACGTGCATGACATCATGTCAATTAAGAGTGATCTAAAATCTAAATGGTGATGGAATTACGAAGACAAAGTTTAGTTGCTCGTGCAAAGAATTAATGCATATCACATATACCTCTTGAGACATATCGGCCATGAGCGGCGGCGCAACCGCGGCTCCACCAAGCCTGCTCATGCTGAGTACCTGTGCATCAATTACAAAGAAAAATATCCAAATACAAAGAAATAATGTAAGCCCTAGAATATAACAATTTTTAAAAGAAAAATGTAATTTAGGGCCTAAAAAGTATCCTGCGTGCGCATGGTATACAATTCCAGTTGTTCTACAACACAATGAGCCATGTGAAGCCATTAATGAAGAGAGTGCATCAACCATGGAAGCGATGCACTCACCTGACGAGCTACAAGTATTCAGAATATATTATTTGCCACAAGTGAGAAACGTGGAGCTGGAGGAACTTGATCATTGGGGTTGGGGTGTGGGGAGGGAGAGGAGAACATTACCTTCACTTGGAGCTGCAGGAACTTCACGTAGTCGATGATCTCATCAAGCATCGAAGCCTTGTCCGTCTGCAATTCCCATTGAAACTAGTTTGAGTTCAAAGAATTAACAGCACACGATCTCAGTTAATTATATACAGATAACACAAGCTGGGTTTAGCTTACAAGGAGTCAATTAATTAGAATTCATTTCAAATTCATTTCATTTTGGATATACTATTAATTAGATCTCTATGGAATTGATCTAACTGTTGGATATGGGTACATACACTAAATTTGTCTGAAACATATAGAAAACGATAAAAGTCAGAATATATTAAAATATTAACTTTTCAAAGCGAGGCTTCACGAGTGCTATAATATATAAATGGCTTTGCGTCTGGTAGAGATTAATGTCCTAACATGAGAAGCAACTTTGATGTGTCACACTGAAAGAACACTAAAATGGATGTAAAAGTAAAACCTGCCGAACCGACTTGAATACACTTTTCCTTTCTGAAAGTTTTTCTACAGCAAGGACCAATTATATTCTCTAGTTATTCTCACGGAACACGGAAGAAAATTGCTGTGGCAATAAAAACTAATATAAAAAAAAATACAAACGTGGGAATATTCAAACATATGCGATCATTCTTAATTTACTAATATTATCCTTGGATCATTGACCTGAAACACATCAACCCCCTAGCAAAAAGGGGTAAGAAAAAAAGTACCATAGATGTGTTGCATCTTTCTGTACCGATGCTCCTATTGAAGCAATTATTGCATGTTGTGCCAGTTTCTATTACAAACATGAAATGTTTCAAGCAGAAAGAAACAGTATGTTTCCAAATGGCATATAATGCTGTTATTCATTGTTAGCTAACAATGTAATTGTTCATTGATGAAAGAAGCTAAATTACTACCCTCTAAAAAAACGGAGCAGCAGCCAAATTATAAATGCACGTGTCTAGTAGACTGTCATAAAAATAGTTTAGTTTTTCTCGTATGTGTCATAATAATTAAAAATAGTTAAATAGGGAGATCAAAACAACTGATAAAATTTATTAGATAATTTAGCAGTGTTCAATTCTGAATCATTATTTTGTTCTCCTCTCAAAAGTAATCATTTGGACATTGTGTATTGTAATTTGCATAAAAAATATCTGAAAAATAATTTTTTATAGGTGTATGATGATCCATACATATAACAAGCAATATGTCAATGTTATAATTTTATGGCAAAATATTAATTTGCATGAGTTAGGTAAAGTTAATTTCTGGCACTAAAGCGTGCAATTTGATAAATTTACCAAAATTAATTACCATTGGATGTATGAAAAAAGGAAATGAAAGCGCAAGTGTGCGAAGGTGAGAAAATAACCTTATTGGCGTTGGGCACCAACTCCTGCAGGGCTTTCATCCTCTCTGCTATTCGCTCTCTCCTTAGCTGTCATACAAGCAAACAAAGAACCATTAATGAGAACTAGAATTTGCAAGAGAGAGAAAGACACGCAAGATTCCAAATTTTGGAACAAAGAATTAATGGAGGCACCAAAAGATGCTTGCAAATAAAATGTCGAAAACAAACCCATTTTTCCTTTATTAACACATATTTCTTACTCTTTCGGCAATGCTATGTGGATCCGTCGCTTGTCCTCTCCTCGCTCTCACTCTCGGCCTTGGAGGCGCTGTGCCGCCACCGCCGGGTGCTGAAACAGCCGCCGACGCAGAAGATGCTTTCCCTACGCCTGCAGACGCTGCCAGGGTGCCTTCGTAGTTCTGAAATGGGTGGAAGTTGGAATCTTCATTAAACGGCACAATCCCCCCTTTGCTTGTTTGTTTTCATTAGTTTTGCTTAGAAGAGATGGAAAATGAGGGTTTTGAAACCTGGAGATGGGAATGATGAAAATGCTGCTGCTGGGTCGGCGCTTGAGTCCGGAATCCGTTGTTGTAGAGGACGTCGGCATCCTTTGATCGGATTCAAAACCGAAACGTTTAGCAGGAAAATAAAGGTTCTGTTTTCCCCTTTCAACGCAAGGAAGAGGAAAGTAGACGACAATAGAAAGGATCGAAGTGAAAATTAGCATACTGAGGGATCGAGCGATTTGAATGGCGCTCCTACTTCGTCTCGGGAACCGTCGACTAGAAGACGAGAGTCCACAGCCCCGCCGTTCCCCAGGGAGAGCGGAAGCGGTAGAAAGATCCCCGCATCTACGCCGCAGCCAGCCGGCGATTGACCCATCGACTGCAGAAGCATCTGCTGAAACATCAGCTTTCTAGTCGCCGACGTAGCGCCGTGCGAAGCGAGCAGCGATGACTCATCGTACGGCGGAGGAGCGCAGCTCATCCCTTCGTCCGCCGCCTGCTCCTCCGGCGACTTTAGGCCAGCCCTCAGAAGAGACCTCCCGAGCCCCAGCGGCCAGGCAGAGCCAAAGCCGGACATCATCTGATCGAAGAACTCGCCGTGCCCGGCGGCGCCAACGCCGTTCTGGCTCTCCTGGAGAGCGATGTCGACGGCCTCGGTGGCAGACGGCACCATTCCGCTCAGGGATGCTGCTATTCCTTGCATCTCCTTCCCGCTTTGCTGCATCGATCGTGTCCGTCGCCTGTGTCGCCAAAGCTTGGGCTTCGTCGAAGACGGGCGAGCGAGAGAGAGAGAGAGAAGTGGAAGAAGGGAAGCTTGAGGTGCGTCTCTTATTTATAAATAAACTTGCAGTCTAAGAGTTAAAGCTAATTAGAAACAAGTGAAGGACTTAACACTTAAATAATGAGTTATTAGTCTAATCACGCTCTCATCCGTTATCTACTCAGCGGCACAAATCGTAACGTTGGCTTCGTGGCAGCCTGCTACGATACAAAATAGGGGATGGTGCTTAAATTATCATCTAAGTTTATTTTCTCTTGTATTATGTTTTAAACTAATAGGTAAGTTTACGTTGTGGTCCCTATTGTTCTTCCTTAGAAAAATAGGTAAAAATACTAGTGAGGTTTTATTCTTATCTACCACTACGTAAGTGAATACTAAAAGATTTATACTATACTAGACTCATCTCACATTAACTCATATTAGGATCAACTCGTACTAGGATTAAGGATTATGTAAATGTCTGTTTTCTTTCGATTCGACCAAATTTTATGATTTCCCACTCCACATTCGACATAGCAAGTTTATAATAAAAAGTATTATTAAATTAAGCTTTTTTAAGACGAATTACTAAGGAAATAGCTGGGGAAAAATAAAAGAGTCCGTTTAATTTTACAGCGAGAGAAATTGGCATCAATATACTAACAAAAAATTGGGGAAAAAAAAGAGTCCGTTTAATTTTACAACCCGAAAATTTAAACGATACAGACTTATCCCAATCTTAGAATAACAATATAGAACTTAAGAACGCACATTTAATATTTCACCAAATCCAGGCAAGTGGAGATTACACATGGAAGCCCTCCCCCCAGAGGTGTTGCTTTATGAATACAGAGGGAACCCAAATGGTAATCTCAATCGGAAAATAAGCTGAGTTGGCAAAATGATCGACTACCAAATTGCAATTTTGAAGTCAGGGAATGAAAGAAATTGCTGCCAAGACAATGTGTAGCATTTGATGTTACAAACTGATTAGTACTACTACTACTCCTAATACTCATCACCATCTTTTTGTAAAGAAGCACTACATAGGCGAAAAAAATGACCGGCATCACGACTGACCGACCGACAACAAGTGGCTCAGTCGACTCACAAGTAGATTTTGCGAGCTAACTATACAAATAAACAACAGCTAGCTACCTTACAATCTGCATAATTCAGCTACCCAAAAGCTTACATTTCCCCTCTCCCTTCCAAGGGGAAGCAAGGTACAGCCGCACACTACAATCCCTTCACCAGCCACATAGTGAAAAAGGAAAATGGTGAAGTACACCGATGCTGGGCTAGGAAAAAATGGAAGTGGATATTTACCCGAGTGAGCGAATTTTAAGTGTTAACTACATCGAACTCAGATTAAACGTTTTCTCTTTTGTTTCTTCCCTTCCCGGCGTAGGCATCACCGACTGGTGCAGTGCTGCCTCACTTAGCCCTTCCTCTTCCGTTTCTTCCCGGTGGAAGAATTACTCTCGGCCACCTTCGGTGATGTCTTTGGATGTCCTTTTCCAGATGTTTCAGATCTCCGACCCCTTGCTTTCCCCCTCTCAGAGGGGGTATTCATCTTTGGTTCGGTGCTAGCTTTTGGAGTGGCCGTGCCCCTTGACTTCGAGCCTGTTCTTGGGCTGTCTTCACCTGATTTATTTTTAGAAGTATCCTTCCTGGCCTTGCTGCTGGCAGACTTGGGAATGTCATCCGATTTCTTGGACTTTTGAGCATTATCCTCCAACTTACTTGCAGTTTTAGAGGAAGATTTGTCTGCCTCCAAATTATCATCCTTGGAGTTGCCACCATCCTTCTTAAGCTTAGTGGCAGATTTGGAACTTTCGTCTTTGGATTTGCTTGTCGCCCTCTCTTTTAGTTTACTCGATGAGCTGGGTGTATCATCAAGGTTTGAAGATGCAGCTTTACTTGGCCTTCCTTTGCGGTGACTGCTGTATGGAGACACAAGAAATCAGGATTTGTAATAGGTAATACAAGAAATAGAACGAGAATGATTGCTTCTAGTCAAACCCTCTTGAAGGTGTCTCTTTATTTGTTTCTTCTGGGATGGTGCTTGCACTCGATTTCACTCGTTTACGTTTTGGCCTGGTTCACATGGCAAAACTGATTATCAAAACAAAATTTGGTTTACCTAGAAAATAAAATGCTAATTATGTTGCAGCAAAAAAAATACAACGGCTTTACTAATGTGAATGTTTTGTCAGATTCTATGAACATGCATGATTTTGAAACGGTAGATGCTATGCTCGATAGGCTTCTTGTCACAGTGAAATAAAAGCTTAATAGCTTGAGTATATTACATGACGCATTTCAGTTGAAAAACATACTTTTATTACCCAAAAAAAAAACTTACTCTTCCGGAGAAGCATCAGTATCGCTCATGTCTTTTGTTTCCTTCTGCAGATTAAATCAGAAAAGTTAGGAAGCAGAGACCACATACAAAAAGATAAGGAAATTTTGACTGACCGTGTCATGTTTCTCGTTATCTTTAATAAATTCCCAGCGTTCTTTCCTCAACAATAATATCTCTTCATCGCCATCATTGTAGACAACCTGAACAACATCAAATAAGTGTGAATAAAAATCACATGTTAAATTTACAGCAGGACCTTGTGAATCCAAACTACTGAGGAACTTCTACCTTGTGCTTCATGGAATTGTGATCATAAGAATCAACAACACCGTCATAAAACCTGCATAGGAAAAAATTAGATCGCCCTGTAGTAGATAAAAGAGGCAACACAGACATCACTTGACAGACCTAATTAAGAAAATTGAAAATTAGCAATCATGAATAATTAAGACCACTTGATTGAGTGGGCATGCTGTGATGCTTAAAGACAATACCTAACCACATTTGCTCATATTGTTTTGCCAAAATAAAATCCTCACTTTAAATTATAGTAGCAAGACAAATTTTTAAATTTTTTTAATGGTTGAGATTTTTTTTCCTAAAGGATATCTTGCTTAATAATGCAACTATATAAGTAATATCAAATCAGCCAAATATGAACAGTTTGGATTATAAGTTAGATTGTACTCACTTCTTATCAATTGGCCACCATACCCTGATTTTGGAACCAACAAGCGTCTCATCGAGTTCTTTATTGGATGTTGGTGTTCCAGAAGCCTAACATATATTTCAGTAAAAAAGAAAAAATAATGTATCATGACAATACAAGGACAATAAAATCAAGAAGCAGTACAGTAGATGTACTAAATCTCTCTACTGACAGTGTCCAGACAAATATTTGTAATGCCAAGCAACCTATCTACAAGAACCAAGGAGAAAATTTCTATTCAAGTCAACAATAAGAGAAAATGTACATCTAATTTCTATCAATCACTAGAAACCTAAACAAAATTCCACAAGCTGAGTTTTAACCTCTCCAAATACGTGTTCAGATTACAATTTGACATTGGAGCATATTTGACCTTAGGTACATCAAAACTTTCCGGGAGGAAATAAAAATTATGATATGCTGATGATATTGGATGATCCAAAAGTAATATGCAGCAAACAAGCTTTACGGTTTCCCATCTTTACATCCAATTCCTAAGGCAGCTTACTAACAATTAGCAATGTACTTCAAAACAACGAAAAAAAAGTACTTGAAAAGAATTACCCTCCAATGCAATGATTTTTTTTTTTAAAAGTACTTCAAAACAACCAGTCCCCACCAACTACTTTCTAAATAAGATTCAGCAAAAATTGGCATGAACAAGTGCAAATGCATCCATAAGAATGCAATGAAGAAATGATATTGCTCACGTAACAGAAAAAAGAACTACAGTTGTTAAATGTTAAAGCTTCTTCTCAAGAACTGCAGTCTGCAAATCGCCCAATTACATAACTAAATGTCAGTATGGCAGAATAGTATATCTTCGCTGGTGCATATATATCATTAAAGATGAGCAGTAGAATGTTGAAAAAGGGAAAATAAATAGGCAGTTTTCACATAATATGGAAATTGAATTCAAATTCTCCCATGTTGATATGTTTTTTACTTCTCTCTATTTTAATCTGAAAGAAAAAACCAAAATATCTATCTATACGTATTCACCTCTTTGGAACCATGCGCACGCAACCCTTGCTTCCTCCCAGGTTTACTTGTAACATTTTCCTCTAGATTGAGTTGATTTTTGGACTTTGTAGTGGATTTTGAGGAGGAGAGGACTTCCTGAAGAAGAAACCAAAGAAATGGATAGTTTATTAAAATCCAAAATGTTGAGAAGCATCTTATACAGCCAATAATATCATTTTCTTCATTCATTATTCCTAGAACTCAGTGCAACATAGTTTAAATATACAGGTGAAGGACATCAGCCAAGCAGTATAAACAAAATTTCCAGATACCTAGAACAAAGTAGATATGGATTTGAGAAAAAGAAATTTGACTCCACAAAATTCAAACCCAGTAACTGCTACACTAGTGAAGGTGATAGGATGTCCAGCAGCATGTATAACAAATATTACTTGTAACAGGGAGATGCTATTCTCATACCCAAGTGTTGTTTCATGATAGCATAAGTTTATACCATTTAGAAAAGCAAAATGTTCCATTTGTCAACTAACTTTGGAGTCTCTTATTCAGATATCTGCCTATCTAAGGCACAAGCAACACATAGTGGCCCAATTTAACCCACGTCAAAACATATGCCAAATTTATAAGAAGATTTGCTGTTTTAAATAGTTGTCTAAACAATAACTAACCAATTAGTCAATGAAAAATAGTTCCCACCAATATGTCAAAATTTGGAAACTAGTGCAACTACCTTAAGAAGAATTCAAAGGTGCAAAAAGTTAAGCTACAACTGATTGTGATAAATCTTAATAATGATAATGACTCCATAGTAATAGAATCACCTTTAAAACCGATTCTTTGCCTCTATCTCTTTTTGCTTTGATATTATCCTGTTGTTCTATTTTGGGTGTCTGCAGTTTCGGGGACATATCTTCATGATTACTCCTACTTCTTGAACCTTTTCTACTTGTTTGCCTTTGGGATTTTTCTTCTGTGATTGTTGTGACAATTTCAGGTTTTTCAACATTATCAGAATCTCCAGTACCATCTGATTCCTTCGAGGCAGAGTCTTTAGGAGAAAGAACTTTATCAGCAATCTGGGACTTCTTTTTTGACAAAGGAGAAACAGGCTGTTCAGTTACTGCAGCATCTCCATGTCCTTGTGTTGTTGCATTTAGCTTTGAACTAGGTCTGCCTCGTTTTTGTCTAGTTCCACCAGGAACCTCCATTTTGGGTGACAATGTATCCTTCTCGGTTTCACTGGCTGCTCATAAGAAGAAATCAAATCAATTTTACTTCATAGTTCTTTGTTTTCAAGTGGATCGTCCATGAACAAATAATGTGCAACAAACTTGAAATAATCCAACGAACTAGATTGGTTACCCCTAGTTTTCTCAGCTTCATGATCTGAAACAGCCTCTAGGTTTGCAGCCACAGACTCCACATTGTCTGAAGCATCTCCATCAGCTGCAGCAGCCATTTTAGGCTGATCACCAAGAAGATGAGATTCAGACTTCTGCTCTGGAGAAGATGGTGCTACTATTGATTCACCACTACCTATCTGAACTGCACCATTGCTCAACATTGACCTTGGTGATTTCACAGAGGTAGTAACTTCATTAGGGCAACCTACTACTTGTTCCACTTTTGCCGACCCCTGAAATTAAAGAGGAAAAGTAAATTAAAAGAATTGCACGAGGTTACATTGGCCATAGGGTTCAAAGGGAAAAAAGAATAAACAAATGCATTTGAAGTAACTCTTTCAGATAGTTTGCTGACATCTGCTCAAGTAACAAATCCATAACAAACCATAATAAAAGAAAACTTGAAATATTATATGTTTCACTACTCTAATACAGCGAGAGAAATATTCAACATCAATAGCAATCAACTAATACCCTCACATCACTGGGATGAGAAAGAGCAAACTAGAAAGATGATAATTAGTTGATAGTAAATGCAAAACAACTTATCAAAAAAAAGATAATGTATAACTAACAATATGTTAACAGACAGATGTCATCATAAAGGTTTAGAACACAATAAAAGCAATCTACAAAACGAACAAGGGGTGAAGACTAAAGCCAAATATCTGAAGACGTAGTCCTCATTTATACATTTCTAAAGCATCTCACTGAGCCACCTTGTAATTGACAAAAGTAATTGGGTGTGTCCATATAATGCAACTCAAACCAAATCAAGTCAAAGCGAATATTTTTTCTCCAAAATTTCTTAAACTGAACAAAATTCCCAATGAAACCAAACTGAACTATCTTTTGATTTGAACTAATTTCCATAAATATTACTTTCTAATAAATTAACTATTTCAAAATAAAAATTAAAATATAATTTATTTTTATGAAACCTGTAAGTGAAACAAAATTGAAATTTGCTTTCAAACCTGTACCGAACCATATGTTGTAAGGAGGACAAAAACCATACTGAACTAAAATTTCAGATCAGTTTCTCACGTTGAAACCAAAAGGATGACAAAATCATGGCACAGCTAGAGTTAGCATAGTCAAATACTTCTCAAAGTTTCTCAAAAAACAAAAGGACTAGTAATCATGCACTCAGAAAGTTGTCTAATAGGAAAACTAGCATATGATATATGCAGGCAGTAGTAGTCAATCCATCACATTCTGTTGTGGCATAAAAGAATTTGCAAATTTGCGAGAGAATGATACAATGTTGTTCAAGGTAACTAACTATATATATAAAGTAGGATCTGAAAAAATAAAATTGGTTTTAATCAACAGCACCACTGAAGTAGAGTAGTACTTGAAACAAATAGGAATAGACAATCATTTATGAGATTTGTTTACTTGTCACTTTCTTCAACATCTGATATTCATAAGAGAGAAATGACTCAATATCAAACAACTAGTTCTTCTTGATATGAAAAATGAACGTGAATTTACACCATAATCTACCCATTCAGATAGAATGAAATTTGTAATATTCATTGTAACTTCTAGTTTATAAGAGATAATTGTAATATCAGAAACACATTATAGTGGTGCATGCATATCCAAGCTGTTGCATTGCAAAATGAAGTAAATAGGACATAAAAGGGGGAAAACTCATGTTCATGGAGTATGTAACAAAAAAAAAACGCACCATAAATTCACCAGAAGCATTTATGCCTTGTTGCTCCACACCATCAGAACTTTCTTGGCATATGGAGGCTACAACATTACTATACTCATTTAAAGATATGCGAGTAGATTGAGATAGTTCCAGAAGATAAGGTTTCAATTTTGCAGCACAGTTACTGAACACTTTCTCCCCAAGTCTACGTACAACAGGCAAGATATCCTGAGGACAAAAAATAAGTTAGGCAACAGAATAGTTAATTCAATATTCAATGGTGAATATTAGGAGGTAGATAGTTACTTTATCATCATTCTTTACACTATCCAAAAGGCATAAGATTAACTCAGAGGAAATATCTTCACTCTCCTCGAAAACAAGCGTCATAATCATCTCCATTGAAGAGAATATATTATCAGAATGATTGGGCCTGAAAAAACAAACGCAAGGCAATGTATAAACATAATATTGGAATAATAGTGTTAAAATCTGTAAAATCAATACAATAAAGATGTAAAGATTTTCCAGCTAAGGACCCAGGAAAATAAACAGGGAAAGGAATAACAAAAGTTTTACATAATTATATGTAGATTCAAATGATTGCAAAGAATGGTAACTCACTAAATATAAATATAATCAAAGGAACATCAAAAATCAGTTCAAGGTTTCACATTAGACAAAAGCTAAGAAATTCAGAAACTTCAACAGCAGATGTGATATATACCACAGAATGCAAATAATAGATATCCAAATAAGCATAATACCAGTTAAGTCAACATGAATAGAATATTCATGATAAAGTAGATTAACAAGTACCCAAGAATGCCGCATGCAGGGGTAGTCTATACAGAATGTCGATCATTCACCAAAAAGTAGGGTCTAATTAACAGTATTTAAATATATTTGTAATTCTCACAATATGTCATTCAAATTTAAAGCGTATTATACATATGGACTAGGAATAGTTTTATATACGATAAAAATCCAACAAATTCATGAAATGCTTTCAATAGCATATGCATCAGACAATGTTGTCATCACAAATGAAAGCAGTGCCTAATTTAGGATCTACAGCAAGTCCACGTATCCAGTCTTACTTCACAAACAGATAGGACACCTAGATTGCAATAGAGTAACCAGAACATCATGGCAAGGTTTGCCCTTAAGCAACATGACCTGATATTGGTATATCATGTGGTACACAAATAATCATGTACTTATATATCCCAGTAGGGTTCATATTTTCATAGCATAAAAGTATACATACATAACAAAAACTATTTCCTGGTTTAACATGATTTAAGACCATATTATGGTATGTGTATCTCTTTACAAATTAGCCTATCAGAGATGGAAGATTTCAAGATTTTCAAATCAAAAGGGATGGCTTATCATGCCATTGGAGGGAGCTGACTAGCAAAGCCAATCAGGATCAGCTAATTGATTGACACTCAAGTCCAAAGTAGGCGCTCCTTTTTATAATAATGTTTTTCAGTAGATATGAATATTTATTTATATTTCATGTAACCTTTCTCCCTAAAATTACAGCTACAGAAATTCATTGTTATCTTCAAAAGTTGCATCGGTTGGAGTCTAATTCAGTGTATGAAAATGGTAGAAGTATCGTTTCAAGCTTGTCAGAACACAGTGAAATAATCTAAGAGAAAAATGAAAATACCAATTAACCTCAGTACCTTATCGTTTTCAGGAAATGGTTAAACATTTCCAAAATCAAAGCATCACATTCAAGATCCAACATCACGACACATGACCTAACTTTTGCAACAGTTTCAAGTATTGCAACTCTTTTGGGAAATGAGCGACTTGCAACATCATCCAAATTTTCAAAGGCTTGAACAATCATCTGGAATAATTCCTGAACATTTCCAGTTTGATTATGTTACTAAAAAATTATTAACAAATGAAAATTTATATGTAGCTTAATGGGATACATGCACTACATCCATACCACCACACCAACCTTCATTAAATTATCATCATATGGGGTTTCAGGAGCTGTTATTCTTGTGATTTCACTAAAGCATGCTGCTACAGCAACTTTCACGTCAATATCTGAATGTCCCAATAGCTCCTTAGCCACCAAAGCTCTCATAGAGGGCCTAAGCGCATTTGACATTGATTGTGTGGGTGATTGATCCACTCTTGATAACAAATTCTCGGTTTGCTGCAAAAAGAAAGATTAGAGGCGTGTGATGAAACATTCTATGTTAAAATAAACATAAATAGCATAAGTTCCATGGTCAGTATGCAATGATACTTTAGATGATAGAATCAATTATATTCTGTAGCTATATCAATTTTAGGCATGCTTACTTTAGTGAGAGAAGTTGAATGTCAGAAACGACATCTGCAGTTTATAATATAGAAAGCAAATGGATCACACAAATAATTTCCATATTGATGACGGGCACATCAATAATTGATCCTCCAGTGCCTTGTAAAAAATAGGAATATTCTTAATGTACTAGGATATACATATCAAAAAATGAGTGAGACAAAGCAAAAGCAGCTACATCACAACATTCACAAACTTATTAAATTCGACCAAATTGATCCATCATTTTTCAAAGTTAATTATTTATTCTTTTTCCTAGGTACGTAGTTACTGACAGCAGAAGGAACTTCAACAGTCCGTGTCAAAGAATAACATCCCCCACTAGACAAACTTCATTGTAGATTATGACATGAAAAGAGATCTGACAAGCATGCTCTTAAATCAGGAGAGAAATAAAAAGTTCAAAAAAATCAGCATCTCTATGTAGTAGTGCCACAAGAAGAAATAAAAATATAACATTGTTTAACAGCTGTTATACAAATTTGATTCTCTACACATCTTTTTATGCTGTGCTCGTCTATAGATGATAATTTGAGAGGGTTCAGAGAGTGATCAAGAATTTAGATGATACCATTGTTCTAAAAATCAAACAAAAAAGATGAAAAATCAAGTACTAATCTGTCAAGGAAGAAAGTCTTATGATCCTCAATAATGCTCACGAGGATAAAGTATGATATTGGCTTGCTTTGAAAAATTTAATATAGCAAGCACACGATATAAAAATCACTTATTATCAAATAATAATTGACTAACTATGAATAGATAGGAATAAGAAAAGCAAGACAGAAAAGCAGTAAATACATCCAAAATACACACTGGTTGATGAAACAAATTACTCCCATGAGCATGCAAAAACATGTTTCTGCTTTCAAGATAGTTTGCATGCTTTGTAGATGAAATAGCTTGAATACTATTTCAAAGTAAATGATGAATAATTAATCAACAACAATACATTAACCAAAATCCTAACAATTGCACTCAATAAGGCATACGAATAATCAAGGGCATCTGCATCAATAGAACCACCGATGCGCAAACAGGCATTTTGCACATGCTCGCACACTGTGCAATAAAAATCTAAGACTACGATTAGGATGTAAAACTCACGCAAAGAGCTATTAAAACTCACGCAAAGCACAGATTACACAGAGCCAAATTCTGGCAACCTAGCGCGTTATTGTTAATAGGAAAACAATAAAATAAAATGCCTAGCGCGTACGTCGAGGATGGCTAGGAGTTCATCGACAGCGGACGGAGGGGACTCGAGCCTGCTCCCGACCTCCCGAAGCCGATCCTCCAGCATCTTATCCTCGCTGCCCGTCGCTTCAACCTCCAGATCCATGACCACGCGCCGTCGACCAGGCCCTACTCCATCGAAACCCTAAATAACAAGACGCAGAACAAAGACCAAAGGGTCCAACAGAAGAAACAAGGAACAGATCACAACCCAGGGCTCAAAACGTCGAGAAGGAAAAAAAGGATGGTGTTGATTCTTACTTATGACCTCTGCGCTTCTGGTCGGGATGCTCGATCTATCTCCTGGATTCGAACGCCGCCGGACCGCACGCGGGGAAGCGGGGGAGTGAAGAGTGGGGCGCCGGCAGGGGAGGTGGGTGGGGAGCGGTAGGAAGCGCGAGCTCGATAGAGGGAGACGGAGAGGAGAGAGAGAGAGAGAGTTGGGTTTGGGCGGAGCGATGGGAGGGGGGGAGGGCGAAGGCGGACCCGTTGATGGCGGAAGGGCGTTTATGAAATCGGATTCACCGAGAGGAGTTCAAGTCCGTAACGGGTTTCTCGGAACGCAGCGCGGACGGGACCCGCGTCCGCATGTGGTGACTCAATTGTTAACGTTATGCTGGGGGCGGCGCCTGCAGGTAAAAATAGTGGAGGTTTACACGGAGTAAATTACTAAATATAACTCGAGCCTTACATGTTTTATGGATCTCTCTGATTCCGACTATTTATTTTACTTTTCTAATCTCATTAAAAAGTTTCCCTAATGCCCCTGATTCACCCTAGATGTTTTACTAAAAGTGGATGCCGTATTCACACAATTTCTCAATATAATTTTTGGTCTCAATTCAATTAATCATATAATTTCGCACATGAAGATCAAATAGGATTAAATTTTTTTTGCTAATGAGGCATTTCATCCTTAGCCATCAAATTTAATTAAATTTTATAGGCAAGGTGTGATTAGTTACGTTGTAAAAGCTTTTTTCCTTACGTGCAAAAGCTTTTCCCTTTTAGTCTGAGAGTTCAATTGAGGCGTAATAGATTACGGGAATAATATCGATAAAAAAAAACAACGGGGGCGACAACAAAAATAAGCCGCTCGTATCCCAACCGGTCGTAACGGTTATAAATAACCGGCCGGTCAAACCCATAAAGCGTCTCTCTTTCAATTAATTCAGTTCGTTTAGTTTTCTTCGATAGGGCAGAACTCGAAACCCTAGCAATGGAATCCGGACGGAAGCATCTCCAGGTCTTCCTTCGATCTCCCGATCTCGGCCTCCCCACTCGGTGCATGACCATCGACCGTCGCTCCACTCTCGGCTACCTCAAGCGCGCCTTCGTTCCGCCGACCGTCGCCCTCGATTCCGTCTACATCGACCTCGGCGGCCGGCCGCTGGCGGACTCCTGCACGCTCGTCGATGCCGGCGTCGCGCCCGGATCCTCCGCACTCCTGACCCTCCGCCTCCGCCTTCGCGGCGGCGGCGGCGATGGCGGTGCCACCGGCGCCGAGTCCCGCGACTGCTACCTCAACATGTACGCCGTCAAGAAGCCGGACAAGGTCGACCCCAATGAGACTCGCCTCTCCAAGTGGACGACCTGTTCTCTCTCTGGGGAGCCCCTCGCGGCGCCGGTCGTTGTCGATCGGCTCGGAAACCTCTTTAACAAGGAAGCCCTCGTCGAGGCCCTCATCCACAAGAAGATCCCAAAGGAGTTCGGGCACATTAGGGGTTTGAGGGACATGATCGCGATCCACCTGTCACCGGATCCGAGCGCGGTCGACTCGGAGGCGAAGTTCGAGTGCCCGATCACCGGCCTCGAGTTCAACGGTAAGTACGGCTTCCTTGCTCTGCGTGGCTGCGGGCATGTCTTGAGCGTGAAGTCTCTCAAGGAGGTGAAGACGTCTGCTTGCCTGGTTTGCCACAAGGAGTTCGTGGAGGCGGATAAGCTCGTCATCAACGGAAGTGCAGAGGAGGTGGAGGAATTGAGGAAGAGGATGGAGGAAGAAAGGGGCAAGGCGAAGGAAAGGAAGGAGAAGAAGGTCTGCGGCGCGAGCCTACTGAGCGGCACCAAGCATCGCATTCATGCCGGAGATGGCGAGGGCGGGAATTTGGAGGATGGAAAGAGGAATGGAGGTGGAAAACGGTTCAGGGCGGTGGATATGGCGCCTGCCCATGCGACAAAGGAAGTGTATGCGTCAATATTTACATCTTCAAAGAAATCAGATTTCAAAGAGACCTACTCTTGCAGGTCGCTTCCCCTGGGCAGGAATTGAACCTACGAGGGCTATTTTTTGTTTATACAAGTGCTGCTGGCAGAAAGGCTGTAGGCTAATGTATGAGCATTATAATTTTGAAATATCACTTCAGATTAATACCTGTATATTTTCAGAGCTGAGAGGATCAAATGATTTTGTTCAATTAGTATGTCAATTAATAAAAATTTCCTGGATACATCTATTGTGGCAGAAGTCAGGCTGGAATTGCATCTTTGATATAATTTGGGCGATTCAAAAGATAGAAAATATTAATGTGCCTTAGATTTTTCAGATAAAATGAAGAACCTTAGCTTCCAATAAGGTTATAAAGTTCCATTTTTATCATAAAAATTCATCTTCCTTCTAGCAAGTAGGTTTTGAACTTAGGATTAGCTTTAAGTAGATGCAGCTTAGCTGGGTAAAAAAAAGATTTTATATTTAGTTCTGATGGGTGTTTAACAAAAAGGTTTTATTCGGTGTTCTTGTAAAAAAAAAAGTTTAGTTTGATCTGGAGTAATAATGCGATAAAAAAGAGAGGGATGGGAGATGACCAAACACATTAAACTGTGCTGCATCGCATGTCATCATTAGGTCCAATTCCATTGCCATGCAAGTCAAACGAAAGCCCATTCCCAACCAAATCCTCCATCCACCGACATGAGTCCGGCAGGAATACACCAACACATTCCACGGCCAACAACCCAGCGAGCGCTTGGAAGAAGACGGTAAAAGATGTATCATCTCTATCCATCTTTGCGCATGATACTGATACTGATACTAATACCTTACTCTTACGCACCCCCTCTCCTCTCCTGTGATAGGAAGAAGCCGTGTGGACCCTACTTTTAACGGATGCGGTTTCGGATGGGTAATTCTCGGTGCGGTCAATTTTAGTTTGGTTGATGGGCGATGAGATTTTTAATTTTTTTTTTAAAGATATCTGTGAGGGGGTCAGCTGTGTTATTGAGCATAAATAAATAAAAACTAAGAGTTTACTTGATAATAAAAAGGGTACTTTCAGGGGCGGAAATGGAATTATACATATATTAAAGGGGCAACGCGGATGGAGTAGAATGATGGGCTTCAATTGCGCTGCCGCTGCTGCTCCTGCTGCCTAGTGCTGAAGTGCGAAGCCGAACCCGGAGGAGGAGGAGGAGGAAGCAGCGGCGATAGCGAAGGAGGGGGGGACGAGACGACGATGTCGAGCAGCGGAGGGCGGCCGTCGGGGGCGTGCCTCAAGTGCTTGTTGGTGGTCTTCGCGGTGACGTCGGCGCTCTGCGTCTCCGGCCCCGCCCTCTACTGGCGCTACAGAAAGGGCTTCGCCGCCACCGCTCGATCTCTCTCTTCTTCTTATGGTTCCTCTTCCGGTTGCGCTCCCTGCATCTGCGACTGCCCGCCGCCTCTCTCACTCGATGCCATCGCCCCGGGTGATCTCTCTTTTCTTGCTTGCGCCTTTTCGATTTCTCTGGCTTGATTTCCGATCTGTGTCTTGCGACTGAGCGGTGGTTCCATTTTATTTAATAGTTGGGTGGATCTGTTTGGATTTTTTTTACTTTCAACTGATTTAGATCTCTGGCGAGGGAGACTTGGTTATGTGGATTAAACTAATTTGGATTTAGTTAATGATAAGGAGAGTACAGATATGTGTTTGTATGGTTCCTGCAAAGTGCGTTGGTACTTGTCTTACAGTGATTCGTAGTGACTTCAAAAATTGAATTGGATCTATATCGTGAGAGATTTAGTCGTGTGAATTGACTGATTTGGATGGTTGGTAATGCAAAGAAGAAAGAGTGAGTTTGTTTTTTTGGGATCCTTGTAGGTGAAGCTCATTTATCTCTGAAACTTCATTATGCCCTTTGCTAGAATAAACTGCAGCTGTTGGATCGGATCTATCTAGGATAAATGATTAAAAAGAGGTTATCCGCTCTTGACATGTTACCGTGCTTGCATAGAGGACTATATTTTGAGGTAGGTTTTCAACCTTTATCTAAAAATTGTGATCTACCTTTGATATCTTATAAATTCTGTTGATCGGTGTTTAACATGGAGAGGACAAAGATTGACATTATGCTCATAGCTGGTTAACATGGGCAGGACAAGATTGATATTATGCTCTTTGGATGTACAAGAGGAGACCTTTATCGATCCTAGAATGCAAGATTCTTTTTCACTGATGTGATCAGAAAATAAACAAAAACATATTTTCTGGATCGACATCTGTATTATAGTCCTGCAAATTTCCTTGTAATTTCCAATCACTTAATGGCTTTGAGATCTTTGCCAGTGTTCTTTCTTTCTTCTACTCATTAATCTTAATCTATCCATCACTGCTGCATGAATGCTGCAAAATTAAAAACAACTCCTTATTTACAGCCAGCATTTTGATCACGGGCAATTGTTTCTTGCAGCTGTTTGGTTCTGTTAGCTAGCTTGTCATGGAAAATGTACTGCTGCAGCATGGTTAAATTGCATAGTCTACTTTTTTGTAATGCATTCGTTTATCAGGCATGCTATATATTATATGACAAATATACCTTTTAGTTTCATTTAGTTGCTTTGTAAACGTTACTCTTAGCACTAGATTTTGGATTTTGTTTCCTCTAATTCTTCTAGATGTATTTCAATACTTATCGTACCAACCTAGAGAGGGATTGTTATTTCATCAGTGGTAGACTTTTAAAATTCCTTTCATGAAGCATTTTCAGATTGTTATATATATATATATATAGCTTAGTGCTGATGTTTGTTCATGCATACTTGAATTCATATTAATACCCTATTCATTCTCCATCTTGATATTAATATATTTTTCTTTTTCCCATTTTCAGGTCTGTTAAACCTCTCTGTTACAGGTACGAGAGCTTCTATATCTGTATATTATGGTGCTTGAATCATAATAATTTTAAAACATTCTTCCTTCAAAGAATAAATTTAGTTATTGGAACTAAAGTCCTTTTTTCCCACTCATTATTTAGGCTATGATGATAAGCCCTTAAGACATAGAGTATCTATAACCTGTAAATTTCTGTTTGAAAAAGAAAAAGTAGCATAGCATTCACAAAAATATTGAGTCACGGGTGTAAGCACTTTTGACAGTTTCCTATCTCTTCCCGAGCTCCCTTTTGCAATGAAGAACACAAGTAAATGCTTGCTCCTGGAATAAGTTAGCTGGTGATCTTTGACCCATCAGAATATACCAAATAAGAAATTAAGACATATTTCATCTATATTCTTTAGTGGTGACAAGTAACGAAGTCAAGACTAATGTTGTCTATCTTAACCTTTGCGGTCCTTTTCTTTTCCTTTCCTCCCTTATCACATTTTCAATAAACATTGCCACAATGTTTCTACTACCACCTAGGTTTACTTGATTGATCGACCATTGTTCTAACTCAAGTATATTCTTTAACATGAAGATTGTGGGAAAAATGATCCAGAACTTGGCAAGGAGATGCAGAAGCAGTTCGTGGATCTCCTTACAGAGGAACTAAAGCTACAGGAGGCGGTTACAGAGGACCACGCCCACCACATGAATTCAACCATTATTGACGCCAAAAGATTGGCTTCTCAGTACCAGAAAGAGGCTGAGAAGTGCATTGCTGCAACCGAGATCTGTGAGGAGGCACGAGAACGAGCTGAGGCAGCACTGCGAAAGGAGAAGAAGATAACAGCAGCCTGGGAGCGACGAGCTCGCCAACTAGGCTGGCAGGATTCATAACCTGTCGTTATATCTTTGCAAGTTATAAAAGAAATTTATTCAATGGTGATAATCAAAGCATGATAAGGCAGTACCTCTAGTATCTGGAAGTGTTCATCTTTGCAAAATGTGCAGAATATGTAGAGCTGAGTCCTTTAGTTTCAGAATTAATATGTCACAGCCAACACTGTTGAACACATTCGCTTATTTCAGTAACATTTGTGAAGTCTATTGACACTTTTTCCACCTGAGGGCTTTGTATTTTTTAGCTGGGCAGCAAGGTAAACTATTTGATTGAGTCCATAAAATGGTGAAGTGGACGCTGGTCTGATTCCAAAGTGAGGGGGGTTCCCAGTGGCATGGGGTCTCGATAGGCTCTGTTTGTCCACCGTCACCTGCCAACCACCATGCCCCCTTCTGCCGCCTCCGCCTACGTCAATGCGTTGCAAGTATGATTTTATAGCGTTAGGGTTCTACATTGCTCAAGTTTCCTTCACAAAGGACAGTAAGGAGAACTGCAAAGGCACTAAGGCAGCAGTTCCTTCACCAAGGGACGGTAAGAAGAACTGCAGTCACTACGGCAGGTAGGTCTTCTCTGAGGATTTATAGATCCTTCAGGTTCATTAAGGTGTTCCTCATCTTCATGGGGGTTCCGAGTTCAAAATCGATTTGTTGCATGTCTCCTCAGTGAATGTTGTTTTCCAATTAACTCGATTTAGCTAGTACTGTTAAAAAACAAATCAAAAGGTAGTATGGGCATATTAAAAATCCTTCGCCTTGAGAACATAAAAATAAAGTTTTCGTTGACATTTCAATAGTAGTTACAAGTGAAAACATTAACATCAAATTACAACCTTTCTGGAAACAACCAACAACACAAAAGGGCAGGATAGGGCAGGATTTTAGGTTTCAATCAGTTCCTGCCCAGGGGAAGCGACCTGCAAGAGTAGGTCTCTTTGAAATCTGATTTCTTTGAAGATGTAAATATTGACGCATAAACTTCCTTTGTCGCATGGGCAGGCGCCATATCCACCGCCCGGAACCGTTTTCCACCTCCATTCTTCTTTCCATCCTCCAAATTCCCGCACTCGCCATCACCGGCATGAATGCGATGCTTGGTGCCGCTCAGTAGGCTGGCGCCGCCGACCTTCTTCTCCTTCCTTTCCTTCGTTTTGCCCCTTTCTTCCTCCATCCTCTTCCTCAATTCCTCCACCTCCTCTGCACTTCCGTTGATGACGAGCTTATCCGCCTCCACAAAATCCTTATGGCAAACCAGGCAAGCAGAAGTCTTCACCTCCTTGAGAGACTTCATGCTCAAGACATGCCCGCAGCCCCGCAGAGCAAGGAAGCCGTACTTACCGTTGAACTCGAGGCCGGTGATCGGGCACTCGAACTTCGCCTCCGAGTCGACCGCGCTCGGATTCGGTGACAGGTGGATCGCGATCATGTCCCTCAAACCCCTAATGTGCCCGAACTCCTTTGGGATCTTCTTGTGGATGAGGGCCTCGACGAGGGCTTCCTTGTTAAAGAGGTTTCCGAGCCGATCGACAACGACCGGCGCGGCGAGGGGTTCCCCAGAGAGAGAACAAGTCGTCCACTTGGAGAGGCGAGTCTCATTGGGGTCGACTTTGTCCGGCTTCTTGACGGCGTACATGTTGAGGTAGCAGTCGCGGGACTCGGCGCCGGTGGCACCGCCATCCCCGCCGCCACCGCGAAGGCGGAGGCGGAGGGTCAGGAGTGCGGAGGATCCGGGCACGATGCCGGCATCGACGAGCGTGCAGGAGTCCGCCAGCGGCCGGCCGCCGAGGTCGATGTAGACGGAATCGAGGGCGACGGTCGGCGGAACGAAGGCGCGCTTGAGGCAGCTGAGAGTGGAACGACGGTCGATGGTCATGCATCGAGTGGAAAGGCCGAGATCGGGAGATCGAAGGAAGACCTGGAGATGCTTCCGTCCGGATTCCATCGCTAGGGTTTCGAGTTCTGCCCTAACGAAGAAAAGTTAATGAACTGAATTAGAAAAGCAGAGGAAGAAATGCCGATATTTATACTGGTAACGCCACCGGACCGGGCCGGACCGACATCACGAGCGGCCATTTTTGGGTTATTTTTAGTTTCGTCCCTGTCGTTCGTTTTTTATCAATATAATCCTATAATTTATTACTCCTCAATTCAACTCTTAAAACAAAAATCAATTTAATACGATTCATACACCTTAAATTCTCCCTTGATATTTTCAAATTTTATCATACCTAAAAAAATTGCATATTTGTTATACATTTCTCATCAAGGAACAAAAATATTAATGGCACCTTTCTGATTTACTTTTAAATAAGATGATTAATAATGAAAAAATATATGGTAAATTAATTTATTAATCTTCAGTAACAGCAGCTTAGCAGATGCACATCAACCACTTTATAGAAACTTAAATAAAGAACATGAAAATACAGTATGGTATTACTATCAAACTAGTGGATTTTAATTTACAGCCCTAATTCCAAGTGTCGTGGCATTACTATCACACTAGCTATATATATGCTACCAAGTAATCACAGCCCAAGTACAGAGCAAAGAGCAGCAGGACTAACTAAACTATATACAATCTCCTCAACTAGAGAGCAGCTTAGAGATTTTACATGCAAGCACCTAGAGGATACAGATCGGATGCAGTATCATCATGCCTTTCCTGCACAGCAGAATATATTGTAATTAGATGGGCACTTTTCCAGAAAAAAATACGAAAACAAAAACAATGATGGATCACTGCAAGGACACATTTAAAAGCTTGTTCAGATTGAGACTGACGGAATAGTGCACTAAAACATTACTAGAACAAATCCTTGTTTGAGGGAAGGTATCCAACAATCTTCGGGAGCATTATTTTACATGACGTGAAGGAAAATTGGAGAGATAGGTTTTCCACCTTCCCCTTTGAATGTGTATTTCTTAGGTCTCTGAAATTGTGGAAATTCATTTCTTTTCTGTTTCCTTTCCCTCTGTCACCCTTAACTGTTGCCAAACAGGTTCTAAGAAGTGTAAGCTAACATAATGATGCAATGATTTGATTTAAGTATGAAACACCTAAAGAAATTTTTTTTCATTCGCTCGCAACATAGAGAAAGAAACTCTACAGACATACTCAGAATTTGCTACAGTATCCAACACCATAATCAGCGTGAATATGTATTTCCAACATTATTGGAGTAAGGGAGGAGTTTATATACTAAACTCGAGGAAGCATGCATGTCATATTTTTTTGAAAAATAAACATACATGTCATATAATGCAAAACTTTGTCTAGAACAAACTACAAGAGTTGCACAAAGGAACTGCGGATTGAAATTTGGAAATATATGGAATAGATAACAGGTCTGCGTTCATTATATAATAAGAATGACAGTTGCAAAGTAAATCCCTAGCTATCATATATTTTTTATTATCAATATTCAGGACAATAATCTAGCAATTTTGATAGTCCTGATTGTCAACAATCATGGCAAGGATTACTATGATATTTCTTCCATATTAGAATCAATTTGATTTATTTCAAATAATTGTTATTAAGCAACCTTTTGGAGTATGCGCCAGAAACATGACTTAACATCACGAGTAATTAGAAAAAGGAGTATGATAAAAATTGGAACGTGCATATGTACACAATCAGACACAAAAGGAACTTACCGGTTTTATTACAGCATTGACTAGATCATCAAGACTGCAACCATTTAAGACTCCTTGCGGTTTTGTTCTCTCAAAATTGTTCTCGTCCCTCTGGAAGCCATCAATTGTCCGCCTACCGATCTTGTAATTTTGCTGGACCACAGAGCTAGCATTTTTACATGAAACAATATTTATATCCATCCTTCTATTTTGATCACTGCTGTTCAATCCAGGACTGGTCATATTATTATGATTGCTTTTGTGACCCTCCTTTGGTTCTAGTCTTTGTTTAGTCTTTTCTACACAGCTGAAATTGACAAAAATCGACTCTTGATCAGTATTTGTAGGCATCCGAATAGTCTGCCCACCAGAAAAGCTAGATAAGCACTGACTGTCCCTTCCTATCAAAGGATACACTGGAGGTGACACTACAGTACCAGTCAAAGAAACACTTTGAGGAATGTTGTCCTTTTGTGACATGGGAAAATTTCCTGTCAACTTAACCAAATCATCATTATTGGTAAGGTAATCAGACGGCAAAGTATTGGTTGTAAACCCAGTTAGTGGAGCACCAGATAGCCAGGTGCCTTTGCATCTGCCAGTATCAGCCAAATGGGAAGAAATTGCAGCAGATGGATCTGATGACAGTGCTCTGATTGAAGAGTGACTGGCAAATCCCCTGAAATGTGTCATCTGATGATGTGTTTGAAATACAGGTGTGTTATTTGTCCCATTAAGAAAAGAGCTGTCTGGGCTACCAGTAGAAAGTCCACTGCCAGAAAAATCACTCAAATAGCAACTACTAGCTTCATGAAATCTTTTTGGTTGTGGTCCCTCGAGTTTGAATGCTGTGGGAATCCCCTCCAACAGCCTCCCATGTTGGTTTCCAGGAAAATTTATTTGTTGGAGTTTATTTAGATCATCGGTAGAAATGCTTGTGTTGTTATGCGCAACTTGCACTATGCTGGAAGAAGTACGATGAAGTCCCGGTCCTCTTTTATCTACTTTATCAAGCACTCCACTAGGTTGGAGCATTGTAATGGAGGGTAACTTCCCTGAAGCAGCCAATGCATGAAATCTCCCGCATATATCAAACGAACTCATACTTAGATAGGAAGGGTCACTACTTCCAAATGCAGCAGCCACGTTAGCTTGTTGACCCGCCACAATAGTGAGCCTTTTCAGGTAAAGCCTGTACTTCTGCAATCATAAACAAGCTAGTCCTCGTCATCAAAACATAAAGTTTTAAAAATAAAAAATAAAAATAAAATCAGAATGAAAAGAGGCAAGAAAACAATATTAGGTTTACCCTCTCGAAATACCCGTAAATTTCTTTGTTTCTTCTGCTAATAAAAGCTGGCAGTGAACAAAAATGTTTTGTTCACTACCGTTCTATCAGCAAAAAGCAATTTCAGGTTTAATAAAAGAAAATATTACTATCTCAACCTTAAGATTGCTAAATAATGGCCAGAAAATTCCCTTATGCTCAAAAATCATTAGCGAAATCTCTGCTAGGATTTCTGAAAGGATTGGTGTCAAGTATCATTTTTTTTTTCACATAAAGTAGAATAATTCTCCTTCAATCATATAAAAACGGGAAGAAAAAAATAGACATAAACGCATGCCTGTAAATGGCTTGCCACGTTTTCCCTTGTGAGCTTATCGACATTCATGATATCAAGTATCCTCTTAGGCACAGCCTCTATCAAAAAGAAAATCACAAAATTAGAGTGACATGTATAGCATGTATAAAGTTTAACTAGGTCTTGAAAGAGAGACACAGTACATACTGTCAATTCCCAACTGGTTAACAGCAGCAACGAACTTCTGGTGTAGGTCAATAGACCACACAACCCTTGGCTTTTTCTGAGTGGTTGAATCTTCATGATCATGCATATTATCATCAAAACCATCTTTATCCTCCTCATCTGGGCCCTTCCTCTTCTTACTAAATGTCTCATTGTTGGTTGACCGACTACCTTGGCCGCCTTCACTACAAACTGTTGGGTGCTTCTCGGAGTCCTCCCCATTATTGTAATAACTATGGTCTTTGTAACCAAACCTCCTTCGAACAACATGCTGCCATATATTCTTGAGCTCCTCGATCCGAACAGGTTTGAGCAGGTAATCACAGGCACCATGTGTTATGCCTTTCATCACGGTTTTAGTCTCACCATTTACCGATAGCACTACAGTGAAACAATTACTTGCCTTAACCTTCTGGATTTCAATACATCATTAACAGCTAGTCAACTTTATTTGCCTAAAATCATTAATTAGAAAATAAAGAAATTAAAGAGAGGAACGATAGCACTACATCAAAATAATAACGTGAATTAATTGTGAGGGTTACATAGTTCAGTACGACCAATAGCAACACCAATTGGCTGGAATCATTTCTTAGGTGGCAAAAAAATCACATAAGGTTTTCCACAAATAATGACAGTGATGATTGAAAAAATCAAACAAATCTGAAGACATTTGGCCGAGTTTCATAAGAAAGAAGCATACATTGACCAGTAAACTAAATGCACGATCATGGTGAACAATGAGGTAGCGTTATGTTCTTACTGATGACAGGAAGGTCCATCTCAAGTCCAATGAGTTCCAGAAGCTTGAAACCGTTCATGTCCGGCATATGCACATCACTGATAACCAGATCAAACTTGTTTCTGTTCTCCCTTAGCAACCTCAAAGCCGCAGTAGCCTGATTTGTCACCGTCACTGGCACAAAACATAAAACGTTATCTTAACAGCCAAACAGACAATGTGTTTGATTAAGAAAAAGTGTTACAGTCCCATTCCGACAAACGAAACAAAGACAGAAAACCAAACAAATCATGCATGTCACGATCAATAAAGCCCCCCCCCCCCCCCTTCCCATCGAGGAAAATGGCACAACTTTACACACAACATGAAAAAGAAAGAGACACAAGTGGCGAGTAAAATTGCAAACCATGGTATCGGCATCGGAGGAGCAGGGCCTCCAACACCTTTAGGCAGGTTGGGTCGTCGTCGACGGCGAGGACGCGCATCCCAACCGGGAACTGGTCATTCAGTCCACCACCAACTTGTCCCCGCACCAAGCTCCCCTTTTTGCTTTCTTCCACCGTCATCCTCCTCAGGATTGCATCAAAACCCAAAACCTAAGCGACTAAGCAAGCATCGCCAACAGGGGCCTTACGAGAGAGCTGCTTCAGGCGTCATAGACTGCACAGTCGCGCACTGCCACCTTCCACGCAGAAGAGGTGCGGAGCTGGAGGACCTCCTCGAACTCGAAGACGAGAAGGAAGCAAAAAGGGGGAAGAATTGGGTGGGGGGAGTTTGCTGAGAGGGGAATGTAGTGGGGGCAGATTGAGGTCTTGCCGTCTTGGTGGGAACACCTGCTCACTTGTTGCTTTCCCCCATTTGATTCCTCCCTCCCTCCCTCTCTTTTGTTTATTTATTTTTATGACTCCTCCATCCATTCACATCTATTCCTGCAAAATGTTAACAAAAACAATTTTTTATTGCTAAAAACGTAAAACAAATAAAAGAAAATGTTAAAATTAATTTAATAAAATAATTATATTTTAATTGTACCTACCACTTTAAGTCTGAAAGGATATTTTCTCTAAATTCTGAAGTTCTGTTTATTCAATTTATCTGTATAATAATATTTATTATCATTTTATTATTATCTTTTTTTTCAAATAAAATTAAATTATCACTTACCAAAATATTATATTATTTCGTCATTATATATAAAATTTTATTCTTAACTTATTTGATAGCATCAATAGTAATCTCAATTCACCTTTTAGGAAAAATATTTAAGTATTACTACAATATCATTTGCTACAAATCGTAAAGGAACAAATATATTAAAAATAATGAACATCTCAAATAGCAGTATTATTCTAAGCTAAGTATAAGACAATAAACTCTTTTATTTTATTTTTATCCGGCCTAGTAAAAATTATTGTCTTGAGATTACGAAGAATTACTATTTCATCTCTTACTTGTTGTTTAAATAGTCTCCAATTTCTCTCTTTCTAAATGTGATATACAAACTCTGTTATCACCACCTGTATAAGCTGCTCTTTCAATGTTCTCCTTTTAACTATACCAGCAGCTGTATTAATTGTGGTTTTCTATATATTTTATTTTAAAACTTCATTCTATTTCAACAATTCATTTTATATAGTTTTGCTATATTCATATTCATTCAGTAAATGCTCTAAGGTTTCCATTGTAGTTAAAACGTCCTCCTTTTATTTGCATGCTCCGCTTAAGTAATTTTTTTGCAGTTATTAATTTCTAATGCAATGCAAGACATAAAATGAAGGTAGCTCTAGGCCTAGTTGTAGAATCATAAATCAAACTTGTCCAATTCTTATTTGGCAATGTACCCATCAATGTATTGTAAATTGCACCGATTGTGATTTTTCTAGTTAGTATTATTGCCAGTTGAGGATGGTATTGTAATACCTCTCTACTCATTATTACTTATCATATAATTATATCTTTAAAATAATATTGATTTAATATTAAATAATAAAAATATTTTATCGTGGAGATAAATTGAATAATAAAAAGTACATGTTAAAATCTAAAAATTAAGGATAAGATTTTTACTATTTTAAAATCTAGATAAAGTTAATTGTAATTAAGTAATAACAAAAGAATGTAGATATAATTATCACTAATTTAATTATTAATAATGGTAGCTAATTCTTTTAGAAAGTAAAAAAATGAAAACATTATCAAGGCTAACTATTTTAATTGATTATCGACTAATATTTTAATTTTTTTAAAAAAACATATAGTAAGAAAACATGAATTTAATTACCCTTAATTTAATTATTACATTTTAATTTTTTTATAAAATAAATACTACTTAAGCTATCTGCTTGAGCCAAGAATAAGAAGTATTTTATTCTTGATTAACTTTTTAATATTTAAATGTGTTCTTAAAATTAATCTTAATACTCTAGTTAGAATAGTTAAGTTTTATAGTAAACTCATCTTATTTTTTTTTAATTTTTTTATTTATTAACTATTTTTTATTTATTGCTTTCATCAGTTCTCCAACAGTGCACTGGCAATAATTTCTGGAGCAATTAAGAAGCCTGGGACCCCAGAAAGTACTGAGCCAGCAAAAATAAAGTATTTCATCTCCCTGGCAGCTTTCTTCATCTGCCAAATAAAAGTTTGATCAGAATTTTATTTTGATCGAGTAGATGGGGCCAAGTCATTTAATTATTTGATGCTGTATTCCTTTGGTGCCTGTATTTATTATTTTAAAAAAAATCTATTTGTAAATCTACTGAGCAGAAGTTCAATCATACAATATCAATTGAAGTCATTATATTAATCAAGTAAAAGCTCTATTATATTATATGTGAAGATGCAGACTATCCAGCTTTATTGTTCCCTGGGCTTTTCTTGTGCAATTTAGGTGGAAGGCAAAGAAGTCCTCCCTCCAAAGGTTCGAGCCCTCAATGAAATACCATCCTGTGATTAAGGGGTGATTTGTTCTAAATAGATAAGCTATTCAATATGTTCCATATTTGTTCATTTAACAAATTTCCTGTTAAAGTTTCCACTAAATTGGACATTTTCCATTAACAGAGAACATGATCAGAAGAGCGAACAATGTTTTCTCATGTAAAGTAACCGAATATGCTGAATCAACCATCTCCATTTTCCACACAAAACAAACAAGAATAAGACCCCAATAAAGGATCAAGTCAGCATACTTGATATAATGTCACTGGTACAACATTCTTATTTCACATAGAGAGGAACAGATCAAGCACATCAAAACCCTTATAAAAAGGCCGTGCAAGAGCTTATGAGCACAGAAGAACAAGGAAGTTTCTTACTGTTTCTGAAAGAGTACAATCTCCTGCTCAACTTCAACACCACTATCAGACACTAAAACCCATGTCTCTGCAATTTTTTCCACTTGCCCGACCAGCATCTCAACTACGGTGAATGCTCGCAATGTTCCATTTGCAAGATGATTTTGGTTTTCTGCAGAGTTAAGGTGGATGGATGCTTCCAAACGTTTGACTCTTGGCACAATAGCAGCATTCAGATAGATGGTGTTGTCAGTGCCGATAACGATCATTTTACGAAGACCTTTGCCGTATGCCAGTGCTTTGTGCATGTGGCCAAACACAACCAGAGGAATGGGAATTTGTAGATCTCTTTGCAAGTGCGATATCGCTAGAGCAAGATCTGCATTAGAAAACCCATAAACTTAAATGAGGAAGGAGATATTGATCGCTCAGTACAAGTAATGTACACAAAAGTAGTCGGCTGATAGACATGATTTACTCAAAGAAAGTACCTGCATCACCATGATCACCACCGCTGAGAACCCAATCTCTACCACATATGTCACTAGTGTTCGATCCTAATCCTGCAAAAATAAGTTGAAATGTTGAATTAGGATAGTCTAGTTGAAAGGAATTACTCGATTAATTGGATAATACAGATTTTGAAGTGAAACAAACCTGTAGGTCCATTGTGTGCAAGAATTATAACGCAATGTCCTTCAGGTGTCCCTACAGCAGCATCACAAATTTTCTTTGCACTTTCTTCCATATCACTGACCCCATACCTGAGTACGAGGTACAAGTATCCAATGGTTATTTATCATAAAATAAAGAACTTATTCCTTGTTTTCCAAATCGTTAGGATGTGGTAAACAAAATTGGGGATCATAAAATTGGTGTCAAAACATTTTGTCCATAATCATGAAAAAAAGCGTGTGCATGTCTTCTGGTTATCCAATTTTGAGAGGAGGCATTGATTTAACTAGATGACTTATGATAGAACTGTCGTGTTCAGTTAAGATGACTTCGGTCATTAATCACAAAGGTAGGCATATTTTCTAGAAGGGAAAGTAGGTTAGTTTTGTGGAAGAAGGATCTCATACAGGTAAATTTTAGTTCATTGATGCTTTTAGTTTCCGCCTCACTTGAGTCATTGGATTCCTTTGTATCTTGTGGCTTGTGGTGATATAGTACGGTAGTAGAGGGGAAAGGAGAAGAAGATGACATAATAAGAGACTGAAGGTATCCAAGTTAAAAAGCCATCCGTTCTCTCATAATGTATTCTACATTTGGTTCTCTATTGTACCACTCAGCTCGCATGCTACAATTTTGTAACTTCCTACCACAGTTAATATTTTTTAAAATAACTCCATTTTATTGTTTATGCTCTTTTTGATACTAAACTAGTTTTGAACCTTGCTCAATTTATTTTTTTGTGTTACAGAATAATTTTGAACAGTTATTCATATCTTA
The DNA here is from genome assembly GCA_030544415.1 of Thalia dealbata. Lineage (NCBI taxonomy): Eukaryota > Viridiplantae > Streptophyta > Magnoliopsida > Zingiberales > Marantaceae > Thalia > Thalia dealbata. The sequence continues at coordinate 20,857,663 of CM060458.1, forward strand.
CCAACCTGGACGAAAGAAGCCTGTGCCTGAATAATCTGTCACCACCACAAGAAAATGGACGTCCCCCAAGAATGCAGAGCTTCAACATTGGGAAGTCCAAACGGCCATAGCCAACATGGTCTTCCCCCAAACTAAAGATTGAACATGAGACCATTAATCTCAAGAAAAATGCATGTTAACGTGGAACTGAAAACATGCACTTTGATATCATAGTTAAAATCTTAAATATTACCAGTATAATTCAAAATATTGGAGGCAACAGCACTAACAGCTGAGAAATAGGGTTGTCAGTGAAGTTTTGTTCAATAGATAGGAGGAAGTGCAAGTGTTACTAAATGTCCATTTCATGTGAACCATAATAGTCGGGCACGTGACTTCTTATTCATCCTCTGTAAAAGTTAATTTAGAAGTATTGGACATAAAACAGAAAGAGATAAGAAACCAACTATGGACTTTTCAATATATCAAAGAATGGAAAAAACAAATCTCAGGAAATCACAATTAAAAGCCGTAGGCTGTCAATCTTCTGTTTTCCCTATATCTATATGAAGAAACATTGACATTGATGAGGTCTATGTAGACTTGCAACTGATATTTCAGTTTATGAATGTAGCCTAGTATTGTTTGTGGAATACAGAAGCATATGTAAGGTTTATTTATCAAAAATTCTGGATACCCCCACAAAGGAACATGCTTTTCAATGAACAAGTACCTGACTAGGTTCTATTTCTAAAATCAACCCTATAACTATATTTTGGCAATGGACCACCACATTTAGTAACCTTAAAACTTAGCGATGATGAAGAATTAATCTTGAGCATTACTGAAAACAAAAGAGATTAGGAGTCAAGGAGGTAAGAAAAACACTTCACCGGAAGATATCAGCATATTTATATATTAGGATAACAGATATTAAGTAATCAAACCATCTGAATGTTGGATGGTAAACCTTGACAGACTATTGCCTTTTAAAACTATCAAATCCAGTTATATCAATCTTACTAATCTCTAAATATGTTTTACTTCAGAGCAATTAAATGGCAGTTTATGTAAGGTTGCAAACTAAAGCTTTATGAGTACGAACTTTCAACAAGGATGTGCACAACTAATTTTGACCATGATAATGATGTAGTAAACAACTGCAAGTGTAATGTACAGAAGAGTGAACAATCAAGAGAAAAAGGTTGAAAGTGAGAAGGTTTAAGATTCCATGGGAAAGAGAATTACCATTCTAGCTGGAGATGGACTCGGTCAGTCTTCCTGAATGTCAAGTGCAAAAATAATTAACATAGATTTTCCAGAATGAGTTGATTGGGATATATATAGATAGGATATAATGAGATTATCCATGATAGAACCGGAGGAGCTTACTCTTTTGAAAACTTTTGAGTAGTCCAACAATCATGGTTTCCTAGAATTGCTGCTTTTGGAAACTTAAGATTTGAAATGCTTCTAACGAGTTCTACATTCTCATTACCAAAATCACCTGAAATAAGAGAAAGTGTAACTTCTCAAGATTCTCACCTCAAGATATTAAATTACATCATTTGAAAGTAGATCAAAAAGGAAATCAACGTGCCTGTGAAGAGTACCAAATCAGCCTGCATAGCACAAATAAAGGACATCAAATTTATATTGTAGAAATTGCCTAATAATGTACACGATGCTCATCAAGTTTTCACAAACAAGCACCTTAACTTATCAGAAACATAACATGAACCTAACTTTTAGATTCTGTTTCAGTCACTTTGAGCTGATTGCTCAAGGAAAAAAAAAGACGAAAGCAAAGTTTTTGATATAAATAAAGGAGATACGACTTACCCATTTATATAGATAGCTCTAGGACTGATAGGCCAGGAGCATCAGTTTTTTTTTCAGAATGAAATTCCATTTGTGATAATCATAACTTGTTCTTTGACTAATTAAACTTCTTCAACAAACCTATTGATCTGTTTCACTAGATGTGAAGGATTTCATTTATTCTCTTAGGAACCAAATAAAAAAAACGAATACCTCAATGCATGATCAGAACCAACGGAGTTGGAAGTTTATAAAGAAGCTTGAAGTCAATTCAGCGTAGGAAAAGACCGAGGTAATTTTGGTATTAAAGAACAAACGGAGACTAACTTGGTTATCTTAAAACTGCTAAATAGGTGATCAGAAAAATGTAGATTTTGGAAGTACCTTTAGAAATTGAAGAGCTCTTGAGTCTTGTTCAAGGTCCCAGTCATCATGCTGCAGCATCAAATTGACAAAAGAATATCACCAACAGAGCGTAAGATTTAAAGTAGATATTAAATACAAGCATAAGCATCCAGATAAACGGATAATGAAAGGAAATGATGGTAAAGGATGTCATTCTCTTAACTCTTCAGATACGCATTGTACCTCTACAGGCCAAAACCAAGAAAAAATCATTCCTTTCATCAAATACCACTTCCAATAACCACTCTCAGTTTATCTAAACCCTCAAAAGCTAAAATTTTCAGCTTTAACAAAGCGTCCAAAAAGAACTAACTTCTCAGATTTAAAAAAAAATCAAGTGAAGCTCTCCAATTCAAAACGGCAAAAAGAAGAGCAGAAAGCCCCAATTTGGACAACTGGGATGACGAAAAGGGGATTTTGCGGCGTGGCAGTGGCACTCACCACGTCTCCGACGACGGCGATCCTGACGGGGCGCGACATGGCGAAGCGACTGTGAGCAGTGGAGGCCGTGGCAGCAGAAGAGGGAGGCGGGGGAGACAGAGCGGCGGAGTCGAAGGAGAAGAGAAGAGGAAGGGGGATTGCCGAGGTACGACCGCTTGGCCTTAACGCCCATGCGCGAAGCATCTACCTTCTGCTGCCAAAATCCTTACTATTTCGGAAGGAAGAGCGTCGAGGCCGTCGGCGGCAGCGCCAGCGGTCGGTTTGGCTGTACATGCTTTAGAGCTTCCTCACACGAGCGAGCGCCTTCCCTCACAAGAGTCGCTTTTACTCGCTAATTTTATCAGTAGATGGCTCCTCTCCTCTGCCACACACACTCGACTCCCCTCAAATTTTAGGGTCAAAAACATTTCAAATTTCGAATCCTAAATTTCTAATTTTTTAGATAGTAGTTAAGTTAATTGAGGTTGCATGCATTCCATTCTCGCTACCAAATGGATGGAATAATTAAACTATTTTGTAAAATTATATACTTTTTAACATCACGAAATCCCTGACTTACCCAACCGAGAAAAGGGTGGCCCTACGAATGCGATACCCCGTTACGCTGATGGTACACTGTTGGGGAACACCTGGAGAGTCCTCCCGAAATCGACACCGCAAGAGGACGCTGCGTCCGTTGGCGGTCCTCCTCGCGCTTCGCCGGCCACGGGACCCGCGCATCTGCGAATGACATCCCACCACGTGTCCCGTCGGGGGATAGTTTCCCGCTTCGCCACTCGTTGAAACTAAATAATTAAACACTCCGACTCCAAGTTTACCTGTCCCAACGCCCGTAGGTCTCCTCCTCCTCCCTCCTCCCTCCTCCTCTTCGTCTTCTTCTTTCTAGTTTAGTTCATTTCTACAAAAAAAAAAGAAAAAAAAAAGAAAAAAAGAAAAGAAAAAAAGAAACAAAAAGTTAGAAAACAAAGGTAATCGATCCTTCGAATTCCTGTTCTTATTCCATTTCTCATTTTTTTCGATCGAATCTGCAAGCATGGATAGAGTTCAACATCGAGATAATGGGTAATTCTGGTGCAGGAGATCGATCGATAGGGGTACTCGGGCGTGAGTGGAGCTCCGGAGTAATTGCATCGTTAGCTTTAGGGATTGAATTTATTTTTTTGTTCTTCTCTCGCCAGTCGCGATTCGGTTAAATGTCGGACGTCCTCTGAGCCGTTGCTGAGGCCGAGTACACACAGACACGCGCGCGCACACGCACACAGAGATGACAGATCGGGATCCGGAATCGGCTGATCCAGCGGCGCCGATGCCAGGGCCGCCGGGGCTCTCGCGGTCTAAGTCGTCGTCGTCGTCGTCGACGATGAAGACGGCGAACTTCTCCATGGAGGTGTTCGACAACGAGGTGGTGCCGTCTTCACTCGGCAGCGTCGTGCCCATCCTCCGCACCGCGGCCGAGGTCGAGGCCGAGCGCCCTCGCGTCGCCTACCTCTGTGCGTTCTCTCACCTGATCTCCTTCTTCCCCTCCCCGGCTCTAGTTCTTCTGCATTCTGCATTCGCCATGGATGAAAAATTTCCTGAAGAAGATGAATCATTTTAAGGCGGTTCTTCGTTTTCTAATTCCTCTAATTTATTTTCCGGAGGTGGTCTGATAATTTGTGTTTGGTTCGCTGTGTAATGAACGCAGGCCGGTTCTATGCTTTCGAGAAGGCGCATAAAATTGATCCCAGCTCAACCGGACGCGGAGTTCGCCAGTTCAAGACCGCTCTTTTGCAGCGTCTCGAGCGGGTACGTTCAACGCAACCTTCTGACTCCTCCCTGAATTAATATTTCACTTATAAAGTATTGCTAAGTACGGGATTTTTCTTAGAGTATTGAGATATGAGATGTGATGGATTTCACTTGGCCCATGGGCCATGGCTTCGGCTTAGAATTAGGCTGTCCTCTCAAATTTATTTGATCTCAATTTGATTTTTTACAAGCTATAAAATTATTATAAAATTGACTCCATAAGCCGCCATTCCACGGAGAACAGTCCATACGTATCGAAATTATCCATATTTCCTGCCCATGGACTTTTAGCAAGCAAGATCAAAGTTATCTTATTCGTCCGTGATTAAAACGGGAAAAATATTTAACCATTATCAACTACTTAAGGCCACAAGGGTCGTATTGGAATAAATAAACAAACCACAGGGTTAGATTGAGAGAGAATGAAGATAGAGGGGATATATTGGTAGAGCCGAGGAATAAAATGGATCATTGTCGGCAGGAGTTTTGTTAGATTCAATTCAATGCGTGGCAAGGTTCTTAAATTTTTTGGTTTGCAGAAACTAGCAGCAAAATCATTCGCATTGGCCCCTCCGTTGCTTAGGTTTGTTAAGCTCAACAAATGGTCCTAGTTGTTCACTGGTCCATTTTGCTGTTTGATTTCGAGAACTAGTCTTGAGTTTACAAATGAACAGATTTGTCTCTAGTTCAAAATTTTAGTTTGTTATTTCCCTTTCATATGATGGTGTTTCTAATTTTCCTAGAACGGCAGTCTTTACAAGGCTTGATTTTGACTTGAAAGTTAAGTTGGATTGAAAAAAAGGAATTTGGGTGGATTTTTTAAGTTGAGGCCTGGAAAACTTATTGCAGTCTATAGACCAAATGTTCATTCCTGTTCTTCCGACTTCGGTGGTTAAGAGTAGCAATCTTGGGAATTGCAATATCTATCGAGATTGGATACTGAACTCTGTTTGCAAAGTTTGACATAGAATACAGTGATATGTAGATTATGCTAGTCCCTCGACTTTGTTCTAAATGAAACATTTTATTTTTCTTGATGTTTTCTGCACATAATCCCACAATTTCGCTTTCTGAAGCCAATCTTACGTCGTTGCTTGTCATACTGTGTGGACAAGACGAAATACGAATTTTCTCTGACAATCTGAATGAATGATTTGAGTCCAGGACAATACGCCCAGTCTTTCTCATAGAGTGAAGAAAAGTGATGCACGAGAGATTGGGAGCTTCTATCAGCAATACTATGAGAACTATGTCCGCTCTTTGGACAAGGGCGAGCAAGCGGATAGAGTTCAGCTGGGGAAAGCATATCAAACAGCCGGTGTCCTATATGAAGTCCTCTGTGCTGTTAATAAGACTGAAGAGGTTGAAGAAGTTGCACCTGAGGTTTGTCTAGTTGATGGTCGACATATTTTTCATATATATTTACGTTGTTTATTTGTACACTAGTGCATAAAATCTTTCGTCTTTGTGTCTGTCTATGCTCACTGGACAGATTATTGCGGCTGCAAAAGATGTCCAAGAAAAGACAGAGATTTTTGTTCCATATAACATCCTTCCCTTGGATGCGGCTGGTGCTTCACAAAGTATCATGCAACTTGAGGAGGTATGATGGTATTGCAGTGATCTTCTTACAAGCATATCCGTTATTTGCAGCTTATGTAGCTGATATGCACTGCAATGAGTTTTGTTCTATTGGGAACTAAATCATATCTAAAGAGAGACATTCTTGGCATATATTTAGACATATTAATAACTTTAATCTACTGCCTTCCTAAGAAAAACTTCAGAATATTTTCCAATTTTGACAGATTAAAGCAGCTGTTGCTGCCCTGAATGATACCAAAGGTTTGCGTTGGCCTTCTTCTAATGGACAGAGAACTGGAGACTGGGATCTATTTGATTGGTTAGGTGCTACGTTTGGTTTTCAGGTACAATATTCACAAACATTTGTTATTCTTCCTTGGAGGATACGATTGATTTTTTTATCATCACGGAAGTAATTTTGCCATTTCCAGAGAGATAGTGTAAGGAATCAAAGAGAGCATCTGATCTTGCTTCTTTCCAATGTTCACACAAGGCTTTCACCCAGGCCTGAGCCATTTCAAAAGGCATGTTCCTGACTTTGCCATATATGCATATTTACAATTTGGAGAAGATATTTTGTAATTGAAAGATATGAAACGTGTGTCTTCTATGTTTGTTTATATTAAATAACTGTCTTTTTTTTTTTGGTTGTTTGCTTACAAGCACATACTTTGGCTTCATTGATTGAGCAAAAGACAAAGTTACTCTGCAAAGATTTCCTTTACTTTCCTCCAGGTTGTTATATGTGTATATCTCAACAGAACATCTCGTGTTTTGATGAAAACAGAACATCTCTTTTATGAGCAATATGTAGTTTTCCTTTTCTTTTTTGTTTTTTAAAGAAGTTTCTTTCTAGGATATTCCTCATAACAAGATTATGCTTGTGTTGTTTAATGAATATTTCAAAGATTTAAAGTAACATAAATCAGACAGCTGGAATATTCACGTCCGTTCATTTATTTTTAAGGCAGATGAATTTGGTGGATTATGGAGAATAATATTTTTGTGCAGTTCTGCTACATTTTTTATCAATTATCGTTGTGGAAAAGCTTTGGATTTCTACTGAATGAAAGCTAAGCATGTCAGAAGAATCACTAACTCTCAACTTTTCTTGAACATTGTTGACATGAAACAAATAAAATGGAAGCTAACGTTGAGTCCCTTTTATTTTAGCTATTTTCACTTCTTCTTTTTTGTATTTGATATCAGCTAGTTTTGAAAGTCAACGAATCGAAATATATTTTTTCTTTTATGGAATATAAAGATCTATTTTTTAGTTGTGCAAATTGGAAAAGTTATCTAGCTTATACCATACATGAAGCTATGTTAATTATATGTCATATAAAGTTTTGATATCAGCTAAAATTTGTTTGCCTGGAGCAGCTGGATGAACGAGCTGTTGATGCAGTGAAGAATAAAGTATTTAAGAACTATATACAATGGTGTAAATACTTGGGACGAAAACATAAATTGAAGTATTGCCCTTAAATCTATTCGCTTTATTTGTTCAATTGCTTTAATGTTTTTGGTTCTTACAAAATATTGCCAATATTTTAAATTTCAGGCCTCCACAAGGTGCACAACCACAAGAAATTCAGCAGAGGAAAATCCTGTATATAAGCCTATATCTCCTTATCTGGGGTGAAGCTGCCAATGTTCGCTTTATGCCAGAATGCCTGGCATATATATTCCATAATGTGAGATCTCTTCTCTGAGAAAGATTTTTATTTTGACTTCAACTATCACAATCTTTGATTCACAAGTAATTTCTTTCTGAAATAAAATCATGATGGTAACAGATGGCATATGAACTAAGTGGCCTATTGGGTGGGAATGTTAATGTTGCGACTGGTGAAAATATAAGACCGTCATGTGGAGGAGAGGATGGAGCATTCTTGAATAAAGTAATCAATCCAATTTATTGTGTGATTGAAAAGGTATGCTTCGTTAAAGAAGTTCATATGAGAATCATCAACTACACATTGTTAAATGACTAACTGCTGAAGGCACGGTATTTGCCAGGAAGCTAAAAAAAGCAATAATGGAAAAGCTCCATATTCATCTTGGTGCAATTATGATGATCTGAATGAGTATTTTTGGTTCGTATGATTTTAGTTATACTAATATATGAGATAAATGCTACCGTAGCTTTCTACCTTTTTTTTTCTTGAGGTTAATTGCATAGTCATCAGGTCGCCTAACTGCTTCTCGCTGGGGTGGCCTATGAGGGATGATGGGGATTTCTTCAATTCTATCCAAAAGGTACGATGTGGAACTGGTAATAAACACAAATAAATTAATTCAAAAATACTTACCATGTCAAGATTTATTTACAGTCAAGACGTTCAACTAAGAATGGTTCTAAGAAAAGCACAGGGAAATCAGAATTTGTAGAGACTAGAACATTCTGGCATATTTATAGAAGTTTTGATCGGATGTGGACGTTCTATGTTCTTGCATTACAGGTACTATTGGAACTATATGTTATTTATATTATTGTCCTTTTTTCACCCGTGGTAAATCATCCAACTTTGTAAACTGTTCAGGTAATGATAATCATAGCATGGAGTGGTTATTCGGTGACAGAAATATTTCAGAAAGATGCTTTATACTCGATATCTAGCATTTTCATTACAGCAGCTCTTCTACGCTTCCTCCAAGGTATAACCTCAGTATCTGAACTCTTAGATTCTAGTGATAGATGTCCTTGTTCTTATAATGTTTGTACTCATATAATTAATTAAATTAGCTTCTTAATGGTAGTTGAAAATTGGATCACAATGCTGGTTACCGTTATAAATAAAATACTCACACCATGTTATCTTAGTCTAGAATAACTGAACAGAATTATTTAATAGATTTGAAGTACCTTTTTGCCGTGGATGAAGTTCCAATATTTTATCGAAAAGATGCTAATATGTAAGAAGATTTCGTTAGGAAAGAAGATTTCGTTCTGATTGCTTTAGAACTGTGATGGTGGAAAGATTTGCTGCTTTGATTGATACAGTTGACTAATATAAGTAGCTTTGGTAATGGATTTATTGTATACATGAAAACTGATTGGTAACTAATCCGAGCATGCATTTGTTTGAACTAACCCTGATTACCAAATTGAAAAAAGGATAATTTTTATTGGTAGCTTATGGCCTCTTAGTAAATGAACTAGAGTTGCTGGTGAAATTTGATACTGAACTTTTACCTCTAAGGCTTAGAGGTATTATGCAAGATTTTTAATACAAATGCCATAACACTTTTTTTAATTAATTAGAGTAGTTATGCAACTTGTATGTGAATTCAATTATTACTTACAAGTATCATCCTCAGTTCACACTAGATGCACATCTATGTTAAACTGTTTGATCTTTCATTACACCTCACCAATTTCGTCTTGATAGAAAAAATATATGAACTGAATGTTCTTCATTATCAAAATTTCTGTTATATGAGATATTTGAAGTTTTTCTTCATATGCTTCCAGGATGATCCCCCTTTTACTGATGGGCTGATTTCATTGTTCTGCTTTCATTCCAGGTGTTCTTGATTTTATTATAAATTTCCCTGGTCATCACAGATGGAGATTCATAGATGTCTTGAGAATTTTTCTTAAGATTTTAATTAGTCTTGCATGGTCTATTATTCTTCCTCTTTTTTATCTCCATTCATCACCAACGATGACGATAGATTTGCCTTGGGATATTTTGAGGAATTTGCTTCAGCTACTAAATGGGTTGCCAGCTTTATATATTCTAGCGGTGGCTGTGTACATGCTTCCGAACTTATTAGCACTAGCCCTTTTTATATTTCCCATGCTGAGAAGATGGATAGAGAATTCAAATTGGCATATTATCCGGTTCTTTTTATGGTGGTCACAGGTAAATATGCGCCATTATCTTGTTATTTTTACTAGTATTTTTTTTTTAAACTATATTGACAAGGTGTGAAATCCTACATATATGTACGAAAACATGTGATTTGATGTAAAAAAAGGAAAAAGAAAAAAAATCATGTGAAATGAATTAATAAATGTGATTAGGAAACCATTTATTTTGATTTTCTTTTCAGCTTTTATCCCTTGGTGTTTGCTTTTTATGTTTCCTTTATGAGTTGTTTGCTTAGGTAGTCAGTTTCCGTTGCCTATATAGTAGGCTCATTTAATTGTTATAATGAGTCAAATTAGTAATTCTCTTCCGAATCATTCAAATAGTGTCAAAGTGGTATAGATTCTCCTCTCTTCTTCCTGCACCGTATGCGTTTCACTGTGATTCAACAATTCTTCCTCTGTTGCCATAACGTTTTCCCCCTCCATCAGCCAACGTAGTGTACATTTAGTGTGTGTTATTAACAGAGATGTGGGTGCTTTTCATGAGAGCAACAACACAAATCAAAATGGGTAGTAGGAGAATTCTTCATGTTTTGCTTCCTACAAAATAAATTGCTTGCAACTTAAAATATGACATAAAACCATGTTTGAGGAACAATGTAGCATAAACAATTGCCAAGTTCCCTGGATTTGATAAAAAAAAAAGGTGCACTATCGATGTCTGTTACATTGTAGTGGATCCATCTCTCTCGTCAATTTTTCTCTCACTAAATAGTATTGTTTATTTTGCCTATCTGACGTGCTGATCTTTTCTATATGTTATCAAGCTGTATTCATATGAAGATAGTTTCTTGCCTGGGATCCTAAATAATATTTTGCTTATTTTTGGGTATGACATCCATAATCCCCCTTAATATCAAAATTCTAGTAATCTGACGTGCATTCAAACATGTCTGACGATTCAGTTTCATTCACCAGCATCAGTTGTGCCAATAACATGCTGGCATTCTATGATGTTGGATTCTTGTTGACTGCACAGAAGCAGCTCATGCTTGATAAAATGTTAAATACTAGATATCTCACATATCAAATTTAATATAATACCTACTTGGCATGGTTCATGGACACATTCACTTGTAGCGGGTACGTATGGACTATTTTCTAAGGTCCCAGTACATGAAATATAGAAGTTAATTTAATTGGAATTATTGTAGTATGTGGATCTTTTATGCATTCTCTTCATGATTGTAACTTTGGCCCTATGTTATACAATTAACTCTGCTCACTTTTGCATACTTGTGTTGCATCAGCTAAAGTGAAATGCTGTGATTTAAGTTGGATACGATGAATATGCATTATTATACATTTCGCATGCTCATCAACTAAAACTACCTTTTTTTCCCCTTAGCCAAGAATTTATGTGGGACGTGGCATGCATGATAGTCAGTTTACACTTATCAAGTGAGTTTCTCCGGTAAATATTTTTGTCTTATTGGCAGCTAATGCCTTTCTTCAACTGTCCATCATCTGGATCATTCTTTCTTTTGTAGGTATACTCTATTTTGGGTGTTGCTGTTGGCTTGCAAGTTTTTGTTCAGTTATTTCATGCAGGTGGCATTTTTTTCATGCATATATACCCTCTTGTAGATTATGTTATGGTCAATATATAATTTATGCCCATTCTTTCTCCTACAATGTTTTGTTTTCTGGCAGATACGACCTCTTGTGAGGCCCACAAAGGATATAATGAAGGTTCGCAACATTCATTATGAATGGCATGAGTTTTTCCCAAATGGTGGGTTCACATTCACCTCGAAACTTGCTTGAATTGTTCAATAGAATTTGTTCTAAGTTGTTGAGTTTCTGTTTCATGCAGCTTCCGGTAATCTTGGTGCTGTTATCTCAGTGTGGACACCGGTCATTTTGGTATGTCTAGACATGTTTTTATTCTCTTATTTGAAGTATGTAGTTCGTCTTTTGATCATTTCTTCTGATTTTTATTCTAGATTTTTCTCATATTGACAAATTGAAGTACTTTCCAGATGTACTTTATGGACACTCAAATATGGTATGCAGTTTTTTCCACCGTATATGGAGGTGTTTCTGGGGCATTCAGTCGACTCGGAGAGGTAAAATATGACACAAACATTATTCTTTGTGGATGCTTTTTAAAAGAAGTTTGAAGGTTTAAAAAATGTGTATATTTGCAAGCATTTTATCACCTTGAAAAAAGATATGAGATTTGTTGATTATTTTTAATGAGAGCTTAATTTGTTAGGACATGACCCAATTTATAATATCTTTACATGGGCAAACAAGATTAAATTAGGTTAAGTTCACGTGAACTATTTTAAGTTAACTATAAATATTTTTTTAATTACAACTGACGTACAACTCCAACTCTGGATCTCTTTCTTTGCTAAAAAAAGACTTTTCTGGTTCTCTTGCTGCGCTATTTTGTTAAATTTGATTGGCTAATCTTTTTTATTTTGTTAATATTTTAAACGGTTAAGAAATGACCTATTTTATATAGTTTCCATAGATTAATACTACTCGGGGGACCTGATAAACATAATAACCTCACAAAATAGTTCATGCTAACACACCTAAAAGCAATTATCTATATGTTTTTCTGATATCTGAAGTATGTCTCAATGTTTTCATAGATACGAACACTGGGCATGCTGAGAGCAAGATTCTACGCTTTGCCTGGATCTTTCACTACATACCTTGTACCTAGTGAGAAATCTAAAAACAAGGGATTCCTATTCTCAAAGCGCATCGCTGAGGTTCTGTTGCAACGACATTGTGTAGTCTCTCATAAGATACTGACGATTTTGATTTTATACATCTAACGCCTAGCAAAATGTAGGCCTCCACTAACAAGAGAATTGAGGCAGCAAAGTTTGCTCAGTTATGGAATGAAGTAATATGCAGCTTCCGAGAAGAGGACATTATAAGTAATAGGTAAGAACTTATATAGAGTTGCTAACCTATGTATATTTTTTGTTTTATGCATCATTTGAGTGTTGGTTTCCTTGGGAAATTGAGATTGCTTTCCTTCTATGGCTCAGAGAGATGGATCTTTTGCTAGTTCCTTACTCATCAGATCCCAACTTGAAGATTATACAATGGCCATCATTCCTGCTTGCTAGCAAGGTCTTTATCAACACCCATATGATGCTGCTTCTGTTTCTATCACGATCTAATTTCTTATTTTTCTCATAATTAATAATTTATGGTGCAGATACCAGTAGCATTGTATATGGCCGAACAATTTCAAGCAAAGGACTCTGATCTTTGGAGACGCATATGTGCAGATGAGTATATGAAATGTGCTGTCATTGAATGCTATGAGTCCTTTAAACATGTTATTGACCTTTTGGTCGTTGGAGAGAATGAGAGAAGGTATGTTGCAACTCATTATCCCTCTAACTGGCTTTTTTTTCAAGAAACATAAAATTTAAACGTGTCCTACACCTGGTTATAGTTGCTCAGTTTGTTTTGATGAAACACTTTGTTCTAATAGTTATTAAGCCCAGACGGGTTGATTTGCCTAACAAGACTAAAAAACTGGAACCCAACCAGTTCAGTCCATTATTCTATGAGATATGCTAATTAAAGAATGATATTAACAATCAGGACATTTTAAATGAACTGACCAGTTAAACGTGATATGTAGAAAGTAAGAAAGAATGTGAAATCATCATCGGTGAGAATTAAATGGTATATTCTTTTGCAATTTTCCGTTTTATTCTAAATATTTTTTTAAGCATATAGACAGTTCGACAAGCAAATTAGGGACTTAAGACTGATTATATTCAGTCTGCTGATCATGACTAGGTCCATTCTCAGTCATTGTATGTTGAGACTCTGGGTCCTTCATATTTTCTTTAGGTTGCATACTGGTGGTAAATTTGCTAGTCATTGCTTGATTGAGAATGAGAAATTGATCATGAATGATCATTAATCATATAGAGGACTTATACTGCGTAAGTGTAGTATATTAGGAGATTCAAAATTGTAATTTTTATTTCTTAAGTATATACTGAGGATCATAAATACTAAGGATCCCTATCACATTAACTAAATAATATAGGATATTTATTGCAAAATATTACATGACATGCGAATTGCAAAATATGTGATTTGACTTTGACATGCTCTTTATTTCATCTGACCCTCCTGGCCTAAGCAAAACTATCATGTCAAATTTACCTTCTGTTAGGAATATAAAAAGTACATTGAACTCTGTTAGAAGTTTAGGTTTTTAAGAAAAATGGTCATGTTATAGAAAAAAGTTTAAATTCAGCTGATGCTTGTAGAACTATACAAGCAAAGTTTTAACTATACAAACAATTATCTGGAGGCTCATAGAGGCCGTTCAAGTTGATAATTTATCTATACAAGCAAAGAGACGTCAAAGTCACAGCACAGCCTAGCATCTTCAAATTATCACAAAAAACTCATTTATTTAAATGTTGATTATAGTCTGCAGGTTTTTAATGTTGTAATTTAAGCCCTTGCAAACGATGACATATTTGCATATCTTTTTATTAACTGCTGATGCTAATATTTGGAAATATTTAGTTAGAAGCCAATCTAGATGTTGAGCTTGGACCAATCCTCTTTTACTGACACATGAAGATGTGTACAATATTTATGTATATTAAACATCTTCATATCTGTATAAGCTTTTCAGAAAACACGGCCATCTAATCAACTGAATACCTCCAATGTTTTGTGACAGAATCATTGGCATAATTATTAAGGAAATTGAAGCTAGCATTGCAAAGAATTCATTTCTCAGCAACTTCAGAATGAGCGCCCTGCCAACTCTATGTGAAAAGTTTGTGCAGCTTTTGGATATCTTGGTAAGTCAGACAGTCGACGTCAGCATCTTGGACATTTGATGTCCTATGCTTCCAGATTGTTTTTAGACTGACACAAGGATAATATATTTTCCATGCTGCAGAAAGAGGGCAATGCGTGTAGGCTCGGTACAATTGTGTTATTGCTGCAAGACATGTTAGAAGTGGTCACCCGTGATATGATGGTTCATGAGATTCGGTTGGTGAATAAACACTCCATAAGTTGTGTTTTTAGATAAAAATCGTGAGATTACTGCTCATATTTTAATAAAAGCAGGAGCTGGGGTTTAATAAAATTAAGCCCCAGCTTCATTTCACTCTAAAAAAATTATGAGATTACTGATTACTGTTTGACACTGAGCAATGAGCATTGATTTCAGTGAGTTGGCTGAGCTTGGCCAAGGGCAGCTTTTTGCTGGAACTGGTTCAAAACCTGCTATAATGCTTCCATCTGTAACACCACGCTGGGAAGAGCAGGTACCGAATGTTCTCGTATTCATTTAAAATTATGTTGATGTGAAGGCAAGGTACTGATCATACTCTACCATATTGCAGATTAAAAGGTTGTACCTCTTATTGACAGTCAAAGAAGCTGCAATAGATGTGCCTACAAACCTTGAAGCTCGAAGAAGAATAGCATTTTTCTCAAATTCTTTGTTCATGAATATGCCACATGCACCTAAAGTTCGTAAAATGTTGCCATTCAGGTCTGATATTGTCTCGTTACAATTTTCAATTACTAGCAATAATAACTTTTTTCTATAGATTTGTGATACATAAGTAGCATGACCCGAGGATTAAAATCTAGATACCGGATGGTATATACTAGTTTTATACAGGATCAGTAATGTACCAGTACATACCGGTATCATGTTGGTTATGTCAATGAAGAAAAACTAATCAGGCTGTGATTGTATTATTACATATGACGAAGGGAAGAGGAGGTGGAATTAGAAAAAGATGAAGAGGGAGAAGTGAAAGAAGAAGAAGAAGAATCAGAGATCAAAGGTGAAACAGAGAAACTAAAGAAGTAGAGGAAGTGTGTATATCTAACGTCTGGACAATGGTGTGCAGGCGTTAGTTATTCTTCCCGAGGCTGTGGATGAAAAGTAGTAGGAAGATGTGGAGAAGGTCGTGGCCGATGGGTCCAGTAATTGGCAAGTCATGAAGGAGAAGAAGAAAACAAAGTGATATAGAAAAAAGAAAAGTAGTGTTGGTTGTGTATTTGAGTGGACCCGGCCGGAAGTGATCGACCCACATTTTGGACTGCGTCGGTCAATAACGCTGGTATCAGACCCTAGTTTTAAGAATGAGTCCCAGGGTTTCTTCTTTTCGATAATTAGAGGCAAAAATTATTTGCTACCTTCTCATGGAAAGTAAGCTCTAAACTACTTTAGAAATTATATGTAAGGCAACATCAAGAACAAGTATTCTCATGAAAAATGAAACGATATTAGATATGAAAGAGAGACACAGATAGAGTTTTTTTCAGGGAAGAGATAGATGTTGGGACACTGGAACTTTCATTAAACCTTTTAATATTCTGAATTGATAATAATTTCTTCATGTGAAATTGTAACAGGTAGTATATGTATTTTGAATGTTCCAACTTGTGTTATACTCATGGTTCTATAAAAAAAACTTGTGTTATACTCATGGAGTTTGTACTTTGGCAGTGTAATGACCCCATACTACAGCGAGGAAACTGTGTTTTCAAAAAATGATCTTGATTTGGAGAATGAAGACGGTGTCTCTATCATATTTTACCTGCAAAAGATCTATCCAGGTTTCCTTTTTTCTGCATATAACCAGATGCATCTTGACTTTTTTGGCAGCTAATGAATTAATTCAACATCATTTTCTTCAGCTGTTTGTTATACTGGATAATCTAATTGATAGCTTTTATTAGATGAATGGAACAACTTCATGGAGCGAATAAATTGCGAACGAGAGAGTGAGATTTGGTCAAATGATGAGCATGTTCTAAAACTTCGTCATTGGGCCTCTCTTAGGGGGCAAACACTCTGCAGAACAGGTAAACTATTTCCTAAGATTCTAAGGTATCCTAATATTATCTGTCAGCACATTCTACAGTTTCTCATGTGACACAAACATGGTGCAGTGCGAGGTATGATGTACTACAGGAGGGCTTTGAAACTTCAAGCTTTCCTTGACATGGCTCAGGAAAGTGGTAAGTTATCCATTCTTCGTTTTTATCAGAAGCAGAATTAATGCCCTTTTTTTTCATTTTATTAACCTTCGCATCATCTACCTGCAGAATTATTAGAAGGATATAACGCATTTACCAATCAAAGAGAGGAAGAAAATAAGAGCCAAAGATCGTTATCCGCTCAGATCGATGCTGTAATTGACATGAAATTTACATACGTCGCAACTTGTCAAATCTATGGAAACCAAAAAATGTCGGGAGATCGGCGTGCAACAGACATTTTGAACTTGATGGTTAAGTACGTATTTTCTTTGTACTGTCCACTGCCTATAGCTTTTCCATCAAGATCAATATTCCCTATTGCTTCATAAAACAAATTATTGATAAAATTCAGTTATTTCACGTATGCAGTTAGTCTGTATAGGAAGAAACCGATCGAGCTCATTATTTTGAGAGTCTTGCATCTCACTCTTGTTTTTTTTCCGCAAGCATTCATATTATAATTTCTCTAGGCATGATTCTGATTGGACATGGAGTTACATTTCTTTTCAATTTTCATTCAAGAGTTCCAATGTTTTTCAATTTTCATTCAAGAGTTCCAATGTGTTTCCACACAAGAAAAAGGATAATGGTAACCCCACCATTAAAAACAAATATTTATAAATACCGCAGAACTTTCTTTGGAGATATTTATACACATTAGTTTAAGTACGAGGCATTATGGGGGGAGGACGGACGATGGTTTTCCCTCCGT
The DNA here is from genome assembly GCA_030544415.1 of Thalia dealbata. Classification (NCBI taxonomy): domain Eukaryota; kingdom Viridiplantae; phylum Streptophyta; class Magnoliopsida; order Zingiberales; family Marantaceae; genus Thalia; species Thalia dealbata. The sequence goes on from CM060458.1 coordinate 20,875,296, forward strand.
CGTCCTCTCCTCTAATTCCGATGATTTTTTCGATTCATTTCACCCTTTCTTTCTTTGGTGATGATGATAAAATGGAGTTAATGGGCGATTCGACGGACTGCTGTCTGTCCTCTTTTGAAACTCTTTTTCTCGATCCGAAGGGGGGAGTGGTGGCGAGCAGCTTGCATGGCCGTCCGTGCAGCCACTGCTACTACCTCTTGGGGGCGGGGATTTTGAGAGAGAAGAGTGGAGGAGATTCGCAGTGGTCGCTTGACCGAGAAAAGGCGAATCTTGAGCCCCCTGATCCACTTCATTTTTTTTTCTTTCGCAACGAAAATTTCTTTTTTGCAAGTTTGTGTATGTTATGTTGGATGCCAGTTCTCGAGTTAGGGTTAAGATTTTTTTTTTGACCGTGCTTCACATGATTGTTGGTGCTCTTTTATAAGTTTTTTGTATAAAAGCTAACATTTCTTCTGATTTCGAATTCTCTGACAGTTTTGCCCCAAAATTAATTTGTTCCATGATATAACAATACTTGGAGCAAAATTGGCTGACGTGGAGATTGTTTCCACATGCAATCTAGCTGGTTTTGTTTTAATTCTGTTTCTGTTCTTCTTCTTTTTTACTTATCTGTTTTTGAGCATTTCTTCTATTAAGGAACGTCTAGTTGTTATATTTTCGTTTTTAGGAAAAGTTGTGGGGAGATCAAAAAGGGATAGGTTGGAAAGTGTTGTTGCTTTTTTTGTTTTGTATTGTTTTTGCCACAATCTTAACTAAATGCAGACCACAAACTGGTTTAAGTTGGAATCAGAATCTGGTGCAATTTTGCCTCACTAATGAAAAGAATCTGTATTTAGAGAGAATTCAAAATTTCTCCAGTAAGATAGCTACAGTTGTTGCATCAATCATTGTCGTACCAAAAAGAATATTGCTGACGAACTTTATTTGTTTTCGTAAATACAGCTATCCTTCTCTTCGTGTTGCCTACATTGATGAAGCTGAAGAGAGAGATGGTGAAAATGTTAAAAAGGTCTACTACTCTGTGCTAGTAAAAGCTGTTAATAACCGCGACCAGGTAAAATTTCAAAGCAGCTAAGGTTGAATACTCCAGGAACAAGATTAAAAATATTAACATGTTAGATCTTTTACTTCTTCAAGGAAATATACCGGATAAAACTTCCAGGATCAGCAAAAGTCGGTGAAGGAAAACCAGAAAATCAAAACCATGCAATAATCTTCACGCGTGGTGAAGCCCTTCAAACCATTGATATGAACCAGGTAATGAAGAAGCTCCAAAGAACCGCTGATCTTTCTAACTTCCATTGTATCGTGGTGTTTCAATTTTTTTTATTTATGTTACATAGGATAACTATCTGGAAGAGGCACTTAAAATGCGCAACCTTCTCGAAGAATTCCATGAAGACCATGGATTACGTCAGCCTACTATTCTTGGCGTGCGCGAGCATATTTTCACGGGAGGGTAAAATTTACTTGATTACTACTAAAAGAAAACTGTATTTGTTTGTTCACTTCCCTGGATATACTGGCTTATATATTTATAAAACTTCTATTGTAGTGTCTCCTCCTTGGCATGGTTTATGTCAAACCAAGAAACCAGTTTTGTAACAATAGGACAAAGAGTCCTTGCAAACCCATTGAAGTAAGTTCTCCTTTTCCTTTTAGTGCTAATTTAAGTTTTTACATTATCTATAGCTTCTGCTCATCGTGTATTTTTTTTTCCAGTTCCATCCTACCATTTTATGCGGTAGAGTTGGACCTATATTCTTAAGATTGGTGTTTTGTTTCCTACATGCTTCATTTACATTTGAGGCTGCTAATAAAATTGATTGAAAGGTGAATCTCTAGCATATATACTTTGCACCATGAAGGCAGCTTGTTGGTTTCAGTATATGCATGACTTTTGGCTACTTAATATAATGCCGCCATGCTTCCTACTTCCTATGTGTTCTAATTGGCATAAACTCTATTGAGATCTTTGTTTCATGAATGCTTGCGTGCCTATTACACAGTGCATTGAAATTTTCCCTTCATTCTCCCTCTTAGTAGTATCATCTTTCAAGTTATTGAGCTATCTCTTTGCTTGTTGTCATTTGTTCCGATTCTCATCATCATTCTTCAGTTGAGCTATAACACACCATTTCAACATTATCTTTCCTATGCAAACCTTTTATGTTTTGCCATTAATTACACACTCCTGTATGTGCAAGTTCCAGACTGAACGTGGGCATTTCTAAACTATTATGGTAGTACATAGAGAGAAATGCTTCAGTACATCCTGACGGAATCCTTGCATTCGGAAGGAAATTCGGTTACTTAAAAAAATAGCATGTCTGATTATTAATATGACTTAATGCGTCTGTTCTAGGTATTAGATATTAGATGAGTAAGGGTTATCTTCATCCTATCATCTGATCATGAGTTTCCTTTTAGTTTCTGTCATGAGTGCTCTCTTTAATGTTTCAACCCAAGACCTCTCGTATGGTCAAGGAGTTGATTCTACTTCTTAGAAAAATATCACAGTAGAAAACCAAATCTGGCTTGCTTCATTTCCGAAATGTTTAATCTGTCTATATAAAAAAATTCAGAATCTTCCATTCTACTGATTGATTGTATGTTTTCTGGCTTGTATCATTGACTATCCGATCAGGGTCCGGTTTCATTATGGTCATCCAGACGTGTTCGACAGAATTTTTCACATCACTAGAGGAGGCATTAGCAAGGCATCTCGTGGAATCAATTTAAGCGAGGACATATTTGCCGGTGATTTCCGAATTATTTCTCTTTGCTCGAATGAATTGTATCCATTATCCTTATTTACATCTTTATTCACTCTCAGGCTTCAACTCAACCCTAAGACGTGGAAACATCACACATCATGAGTATATCCAGGTAGGAAAAGGCCGTGATGTTGGACTCAACCAAATCTCACTCTTTGAAGCAAAAGTGGCCTGTGGGAATGGAGAACAAATACTTAGCAGGGACATCTATCGCCTGGGCCATCGTTTTGACTTCTTCCGCATGCTATCATGTTACTTCACTACTGTGGGCTTTTACTTCAGCTCACTGGTAACCTCTATTTCTCTGATTACAAGTTGGATTTCTTATAGGAATAAATTTTCTGTGAACCATATAAATAAATGGAAAGTGCAAAAAGATATCCGTCGAATTAATGGTTAAAGTAGATAGCGATATATAATACTAGTTTGATTGCCAATTTTCATTTCATCAACGGCAAAGTAATTATTTGTTTGTTGAACTATATCTTACAGTTATGTTATTGGAAATCATTTTAACGTCATCCTTTGGACAATATGCAGATTATTGTAATTATAGTCTATGCCTACTTATATGGAAGACTATACTTGGCTCTCAGTGGGGTAGAGTCTGCAATTATCAATCAGGCAAGAAAGAGGGGGAACAAAGCTCTTGAGGCAGCAATGGCATCTCAATCAGTGGTTCAAATAGGGATGCTGATGGCCTTACCAATGGTCATGGAGATTGGACTTGAGAGAGGATTCAGAACTGCCCTTATAGACTTCATCATAATGCAGCTCCAGCTTTGCGCAGTGTTCTTCACTTTCTCCCTGGGAACGAAATCGCACTATTTTGGGCGTACGGTCTTACACGGTGGAGCAAAATATAGAGCAACTGGAAGAGGTTTCGTGGTTCGTCATGTCAAGTTTGCCGAAAACTACAGAATGTATTCCAGGAGCCACTTCGTTAAAGGGTTGGAGTTGTTGGAACTTCTGATAGCCTATCGCATATATGGAGATGCTGCAACTGATTCGCATATCTACCTGCTTCTTACTCTATCCATGTGGTTCCTAGCACTCACGTGGTTATTCGCACCATTCATCTTCAACCCGTCAGGCTTTGAATGGCAAAAGATAGTGGAAGACTGGGAGGACTGGTCCAAATGGATAAGCAGCCGGGGAGGAATAGGTGTGCCGGCAAATAAAAGTTGGGAATCTTGGTGGAAGGAAGAGCAAGAGCACTTGCAGTGCACCGGAGTCCTGGGGCGTATCTGGGAGATTGTTCTTTCCATGCGCTTCTTCCTCTTCCAATACGGCATTGTGTATCACCTGAACGTTACGAACGGCAGCACAAGCATCATCGTAAGTATTTCCGCCCGATTCATACTTTTGCTACAGAGAACGAACAAGAACATGATATCGTACTGATCACCTCACCAATATTACTTACCTCCCTAATGTTCTCGCCATGATCAGGTCTACGCACTGTCCTGGTTGGTGATCCTGGCCGTAATGGTGATTCTGAAGGTCCGCACGCATCGATAATCTATTTCCCCATAGTTCTGGTTTCCTATCTTGTTATGTTTTGTCTGAATCAAATATGTGGTCCTGCGCCTGTGCAGGTAGTTTCGACGGGCAGGAAAAAGTTCAGTGCTGATTTCCAGCTCCTGTTCCGGCTTCTAAAATTGCTCCTCTTCGCATGCTTTGCTGGAATTCTCGTCGTCCTCTTCACCGTTCTCAATCTGACCATTAGCGACATCTTAGCTAGCTTCCTCGCTTTCGTGCCCAGTGCATGGGCAATTCTGCAGGTAAGAGCACTAATCGTTACACGACCCATCTGCGCAGGTATCGATTAATATCTAACTAAAACCCCCCCTTTCCCTATCTGTTGGTGGCAACTCGAGAGCAGATATCCCAGGCGCTTAGACCACTGATGAAGGCACTGGGTTTGTGGGGTTCGGCCAAGGCCTTGGCCAGGGTTTACGAGTACGCGACCGGGGTGATGATCTTTGCGCCCATCGCCACCCTCGCCTGGTTCCCCTTCGTCTCCGAGTTCCAGACGAGGCTGCTCTTCAACCAGGCCTTCAGCCGAGGGCTGCAGATATCACGTATCCTCGCCGGTGGGAAGAAACACGACTGATCGCCGAGGACGGACATCCCATTCTGCATCCCTTGTTTGTTACATAGCTAATTCATCCTCTGTAGCAGTGCCCACCGATCTTGACGGCCAGGATCCATGCAGTTCCTCGATATGTTGGGAGGATGGATTTTGATTTGGAACTCTGGCCGTTCCTCCTGTAAACCATTTTTTGACGTTTTGAGTCATCAATTATTTAATGAAAATTAGAAGCTCAGAATGGTAGTGTTTTTAGCTGCCTGAGCGCTTTTCTCCCAGAAATCCAATGTTGTCTCAATGTTCAATGGTTAGATTTATAAGATGGAACGTCTCAGGCATATGGATCGATTTCCAACTACCCACTCTGCTTTCGTTACTTTAAATCAATGCTTATAAGAGTATAATTGTTGTTGCTTAAAGAGTTGTTATGTCATTTCGTTGGCCTCCTGCGCTACATTATTATTCTTGCCCGGAGTTGAGAAGAAATTTAATGGAAAAATTCTCAATATGGTATATAATAACCTTGCAATCATCTCATGAAAGTTTTATATATGTCAAATCTCGAATATTAATTTTGGAAATCTATCTTTTAAAAATAAATTTAAGCTAATCAGAAAGAAAGAAAAAAAAATCCAATCGAGCGATTATTTTCTAAGTCGTACGAGCACACCTCGCTCTTCTCCGGCCGGATCCCCCGCCCCGCCGCAGCCGCCGATCCGCGTCGCTCAGCCGCTAAGTCGGCCGTACGGTGGGGCATCACCGCCGACATCCCGCTGAGTTGCTCCGGCGAGTCAATCATCGCCGCGTGCTCGCGTGGAGGATAAGAAGAGAAACTAAAATCTATATATAATTTTACTTGATGTAGATGACGTACAATATGTCATACATTCTCTGCATTAAGTTCAACCTCAACCAAGTTATATATATGTGCACAAAATATTCTATTTTTCATAAATTTATTTTGCCTGTTTTCTTTGCTTTTAAAGGTTCGAGTAATATGAATTAATTTTTTTAATCATAGACTCTATTTATAAATTAAAAATTGAAAATAGTTTTTTAAAAAATATTTTTGAACTCCCCAGTAATATATCTACGTCAACAAAATTAAGTTAGGGTGATGAACGATCATTCTATTTATGTTATACCCTGCTTCTGCCCTGATGTTATACCCATCCAAATAGGGCAGAAGCAGGTAATTACCATTTCTAATTGAACACAGCAGCATTCTATTATTTAACTACTGAACCGAATGGAACCGGCATGGTTTATTATTATTTTGTGATCGAACCGGGTGGAGACGTAAAGGAGAGGTGGGTAGTTGTTGGACTCGCCTCTTTCTTCTCCTTCGGTTCGCCCGTCCATCTCAACTCGCGGTAAATATATATATAAAAGTGCTCTCGTCCTCCGAACGAATCGTGATTGAATCGACTCTCCCTCTTTTTCCATCTCTGCCTGCTCCCGCACCCCCCCCCCTCCCCCAGAAATCTCCTCTATCTCCGCATCGATCTCCGGAGGTCGGTCATGGAGGCGTCCTCGTGGGACGCCCTTCGCAAACAGGTGCCCTAATTTTTTCCCCCCGACTTCTGATGAAATATTCCTTCTTCTGTCATGATCTACCGCGGAGGATCCGGCTGTGGTGGAAATTTTCGAGTATTTATTTTTGTTGGTACTCTTGGATGATGATTGCTGAATATGATCTGCAATTTTTTTTAAAAAAAAATCTTCTTCTCTCTTAAGTAAAATTAATTTTGTGTCGGTCGTGAAAGCGTGAGATTTCGATATCGATTTCGTCGGTTCGAGTTGTGCCTGTGAATGAAGTTAGAATAACATTTCTTTCTCGATTTGATTGAAATCCCACGCGTCCCCAATGCAGGAGATCTGTTCTTTTTTATTTGAATGAATGACTTTGTGGACCATTCCCTGGTGAAAGGATTTCTGATGACCTATTGGAAGTCTTGATTACGTGATATATCTGGATGAGGCGGAGGAATCTTCCTTTAGATTCTTGCTCTGCTGAGGTAGATCTCGGTCCCAATCTGACGAGATCACGGAAGAACAAGAAGCTGCACGCCTATGCTACTAATTAAAGTTTATATTGTTTGTTCTTCTGTGCATTCCTAAGACCTGAACAAATTCTCTCCATTTTATTATTAAGTTCTAGTGAACCTCTCATTTTTTTGATTAGGGCCTCTTTTAATCCAGTTATGCGTTAGGATTTCAGGCATCAGCGTATATCAAATGGTTATTCTGTGCAATTGCAAAGCTAGATTATGCACAAATTACCGAATGGCAATCCTGTGGTGTGTTAAAGTGATGGTTCGTTATACGATCTGAAGTCATGCGATGCAACTATAGATTTTTTCTATGCTAGCTAAGGAAGTTTCGAATATGTGCACAAGGTTGATTGAACTTGTTGCAGTTGTATAGCTATACCTGGTCAATAAAAGGATTGTGCAATGACATGCTAAGCAGTGGACTATGGTGCTATGGGGAATGACCTCCACCTGGAATTAAAGAAAAGCATCCTCATTAATGTCAAACATACATTTTTTTTCAATTGTTAGTATGCATATCCATGTGTAACAGAAAGCAGTGTGGTAATGCATACTGATCTACCTTGTCATTTGTTTGAAAAATCCAGCTTGGTTGTTTTATCAGGTAGTTATGGCTTAAAAGACAGTTTCTAAGACTTTTCAAGTTAAATATGTCTAAACAAAGCTGGCTTATGCCTGTTCAAATGTTATTCCATCATTAAAGAAACCAGTCCCATGTTCTTCCTTCATCAACCTAAAAATAAGAATTCCATATCAAAAAAGTCAGTTTTTACAGCTATTGATTGCCCCATGAAAGTATTGAACATCTTGATAAAAGATATCTTGTCCTCATGTTTTCCTCATAAATAGTAATTCTTTATCAGACAAGTCAAGTGTAAAGTGATTCGTTATTATTGTATTGTCACTGCTTGCTTCTTAAGTCTAGATGGTCTGTTCATCCAAATTGTCCACTCCTTATTTATCTGAAAAACAATGTGCTCAGAGAAGCATATAATAAGAAATTACAAAATGTGGATATGCTGCAAGGAAAAAGGTAAAAAATAAATGAGCAACATAAAAATTGTGCAAAGGTTTTTTTTTTTGTCGTGGAAACCTACCAAGTATGGAGAAAACCAAGATAATATTTTTGTGACTTTTACTAAATGAAGGTAGGTAGTATTAATATCGTGTCATATTATCGCAAGTGCCCGAGTCAGTAGTGGCAGCAGTCTTGATCATGATAAATAGTATGACATCCTTAGCAATCATATTCCTTTGCTTATGGTTCTTTCAGTTTATTGTATGATATAGAAGGACAGTGTCAAATCATTCATCTTCTATTTTTGGTAAATGTCTTCCTCATTAGGCAAGGAAGCTTGAAGCTCAGTTAGATGAGCAGATGACATCATATCGTCGACTGGTCTCTTCAAAACCAGATGGTTCAGAAAATGAGCTAGAATCCGGAATTGAACATTTATTGAAGCAACTTCAGCAAGTCAATTTGCAGATGCAAACATGGGTATCATCTGGAGGCTCACAGATTATTTCTCATACATTGACACGACATAAAGAAATTCTTCAAGACCTTACTCAGGTACAAGATGTCAAGCCTTTATATGTTGAAAGAAATCTAATATTGAACTAGCTTGATAAATGGCCTTTAACAATTTCAGAGGTTTGGCATATAGAAAATGGTACAAGTTGATCTGTCCTTTGTCATGGTTTTTTGCAGGAATTTTATCGACTTCGTTCTAGCCTTAGAGCAAAGCAAGAGCGTTCTTCACTGCTTCTGGACTTTAGAGAATTTGATAGGTCAAAAGCAGATGTGGAGGAGGGTCCTGAACATGCTTTGCTTAAAGAACAAGCAGCCATAAGTAGAAGCTCAGGGCAGGTGCTTCATCTCAGTCCCTCCGCACTCTTAATTATATATGTATATATGAATGAAATTTCTGTATTATTTCTTCTCTTTGCAATTGACCCATCAAGCTTATCCCATCAATTTAATGATTTTGTTTCTTTTGATGCAAATTCTCGAATTCATTGGCATATTATAAAATTTGGCCACAACGTTAGTAACGTAACCTTTAGATCACTAGTGTGTGAGATCAAATATGTTACAGAAATTCAAATTTATCGTCTATTGAATTCAATTCATGTTGCTCAGAAAGATGCTTATCAATAATCCTTTGGTTAAAGTGGATCAAGATCTTAGTTACCGCTTAGAAGGAACTAAGAATACATTATCTTTTAAGATCCATAGTGGTGTATGAGCTTGTGTAGACAGAAGCCTACTTTATAAAGTTCAAGCACAAGTTGCACAAGTTGAGCATAATAAATATGCAAATGCAACTTATGAAACGAAATACATGATAATGCTATTTGATTGTCTCATTAATTTAAAGTGATGATGCCTCTTGTTTCATTGAAATACACACCGCTCTTCATCTAACAACCATATTCATTGGAAAATAAATGAATTTCATTATTTAGAAACAATTACCAATCATCACATAGAAGAAGTTTTCTGATTACGCTGCTCTTGCATGAAAGATTTTTAGTGGTTCATGATACATTATTCAGAAAAATGGGCATCATTGTGGTGGTACATATAAAGAGTCTACTCACGAAAACTGGAGAATCACTTGTTCCTTTTATCTTACAATTCTAGATATATACCCAAATTTGTTAAATGTTGGGTAATCTTGCTTTCTTCTGATTGTACCTTCCAACGTTTCTGGCATCACAGATGGATAGTGTAATATCTCAAGCCCAAGCTACTTTTGGAGCACTAGTTCTTCAGCGCTCCACATTTGGTGGAATCAACTCAAAGATTAGCAACGTCAGCAGCAGACTTCCTACGGTATGTGAAACAGTTGAATTGATCCAGAAACCCTCTCTGTGATCGATGCCAACATCTTAAAACGTCTATAAATGTGTGCAGGTAAATCATATTCTAACATCAATTAAAAGGAAAAAGTCGATGGACACCATCATCCTTTCCCTCGTCGCTTCCGTCTGTACATTTCTGATGCTGATCTACTGGCTGTCAAAGTGAGTGGATGTACGAAGTGATACCTGCCATATAGATAGTCTTATGTAATTACATGTGTTCACGAGGACATTTACACTTTTGTACCTTATGCTTTTGATATATAATGATTCCACTTCTACTGTTAGTTCTTCCTCAGAAGAACAGCAAGGTGTTATGGAGCATCAAACCTTTCCTCTTTTTTTCCTTTCTATGCAGTAGCGGTAGCTTGTCGGATTCATTTTTTAGTTACAGGGACAAATAATTCGACCGCTTTTTTGTGATCTGGCTTTTAGTTGAACTGGAGGGGCTTTATAAAGTTAATGAACTAGAACCCTTAAAATTAACCAGTAGTTTTCATCTATCCAAGAAATATCCATTTTAAAATTTGAAAGCAGTATTGATATTACAATTTTATTTTTCCATTGAATGACACCATGTTATTTTTTAGTAAGTTAACTCCAGTTAATTTTTATATTAAAAATTATTTTTTAAAATGTCATCAAATCAAAATTAGTTTTATATGAAAGAGTCAAATGATGAAATGCCCAAGCACAAAAACAACTTCAGAGAACAACACTTGATAATTGATACTTCCACTTAAAAAAGAAACATATGAATCATCCACGCTGCAATTTTCATCTGTTTGATGGATGAGAAAAACACGAGAACATCGAGTAGGATAATGCATTTTTTAAGATTCCAGCACTGCTATCGGCTATCGCCTGATGACGATGGCGAAAAATGTCGGCATAACAACAGTTCACTAATCCCGGGTTGATGGCGACAGTTGACGCAGAGAGAGAGCACTCATCCAGGTATGTGGGAAAGTTTTTAGCATGATTATTGCAAATCAATAAGGAGACAACTAAAATTTAAGGTGGGGGCAGAGAAAGACAGACAAAGCTTCTCGATACCTATTCAACTCAAATGACCAAGAAATGCTGTTGATGGTTTTCTGAAAGAAGCCATTCTCACAAATAATTTCTGCAGCTCTTCGGGGATCTACAGTCTGTCCTGCATTTTAGATCATAAGAAAGAAATTAAGTTTGGATTCGGTTTGTTAACGTTGAAGAATAAACTTCTACAAGCCAAAAAAGGAAAAGAAGGCGAATATAAGTTTGAACTACGTCTGATGAGCGTATAGGCATGCGGCAGAACCATCTACGCCAGCCAAAAGAATCAACTTTGTTTTCCATTCATCCACTCAACAAAATTGTCCAAAATTAGGGGCCAAGCAAGTTCCTCGTCGTAATTGTCAAGAGATGGGAAGTTTATCTATAATTCATCACAGGAGAAGCATTTCAACCTTTACGACAATAGGGAAAATGAAGACAAGATGCACGTAATAATCCTAATGTACACTGATCTTTACCTCATTACAAAATCTGAGAAAGCTTTTCCACTGGTCCATATTTATGACCTTGTAATCACGCTGGAACTGCAATATGAAATGGACTAATTAGATTACAAATTCATACGGAACATTACACTGATACGGCAAACAACTTGAAGAAATAACAAGCATATAACATAAGGGTACATTACTTACCTTAAGATATTCAACGAGTTTGTCAACTTGAGGTCGAAACTGGGAGCCTAGTACAAGTTCGAGAAGTTCACAGGCACTCTCGATATCGATGCACTTCTGCTTGTCTTCTGATAAAATATAAAACCACAAGGAGTCAACGAAAACATTAATGTTTCAACGAAATAATTCATAAAGCCAACGGACTGGAGCCTGGTTTACCTGTCAGGCAGTAGCGAAACGAATATGAGAAGAAATCTGAGAAATTTGATGGTCTAGCCACCTACAGATTATTAGAACATCAGATTATTCACATATTCACCGATGTAAGTTTAAAAAGGGGAGAAGTGTCTGATATCATCCATCTCAATATCAGATATTTACAAAAGCACGACTTATATTAGTAAAACTTAAGAGAGTCTGTTATCCATCAAATCACATATTTATCATTCTTTTTTTATGGTATCTGCTATTCAGCTTCCTATTCGAGTGATGCAACATCAAGGTGTCTTTATTAGGTTTTGAGAGAGCATCTTAACCTTTTTTTTTTGACAATCTGATTCATGATTAAATCCTACATGAATAGGCATCTATTGTGAACATTAAAAGCAAATGTAGGTCATCTTAGACAAGTATGGCTTACAGTGTCAGTTGAATATCCATTTCCAAATTTCTATACTTGAGCGCAACTGCATATGGTTTTTATAACAATTTCTAATCTTCATGCCACACACTTCCATTATTATTCGAAAGGCTTCTTAAGAGCTCTAATTTTGGAAATTGGTTACACAGGATGGCTAGGTAGAAAAATACCTCTTTCTCCAACTCCGATAGCGCTTTTTTCAATTTGCTGATGGTATCAGCATGTAGTGCCTTTAATCCTCTCCGCCACTCTTCCTGTTGGATAGAAAATAGGTGTAAGCCAAAAAGAAATGTTATTGAAATCCATTAGGAAAAACTAGCAAACAGACCAGGGTGAAATATCCTTGTTTTTCAGCTTTCATTTTCCTGAGAAATCAGATTGTTAACAAGTTAGAAAACGAGCATATTGCTTGTTGACATTTTAATGGCGGTAATAATTGAAGAAACTGAATTGACATAGTACCAGGCAAGCATTAGTATTCTGACATCGGTGTAGTCAACTTCCAGATCCGAACAGAAAGACTCTATGCCTTCAGGACTGTTGACAATAGTACCAGCAATTACTAACCATAAAAATATTCAAATAAAACCATTAAGGAAACTAGGATTGACGTATTCTACCAAAGTTGCATAGCTAAAAACTAAACAACATACCAAAAATTCTAAAGTGACCTAAACGCCAACTGCTTGCTGGAATTCAATTTTTCAAACATAGTTGAGTTGGTAATAGACTTTGAATAAATTACATAAGATGATTTATCAATCACAACATGTACTAGAGTTCTCCTTAAACCTCATACAAGTGTCATATCTCATAAAGTACTCTACACAATTTAGTAAACAGAAATTGCTACTTTTATAGCCAATGAACCCCTTATGGCAACATAACATGGTTTGCTAAAATGAAATTCCTATCTGTGTGCATTTGCATTTGTTTTCCATAAATATAGTAGTTGGGAATCTTTCCACTGATAAGAAGAAATCTATTTGTTTTTGTTAAAAACTATTATTTTCTTAGATAATACCTATGTACCAACTGACAAACTCGATGTTCATATATTGTTACAATTTGTGTATGATTACAATTACAACAATATATATAGGAGAATATCATAAAACCCAGATGATGCCTAGACTACAACCCTGAATGGAAGTTAAGCAAAACTGAAGATAAATGTAATGAGATAAGAGACAGATGCAACTTGAAAAAGATTAATAGAACTTTTGAACTAACCATTCACCCCAATGGAAAAATAAGTACTTCAGAGTAAAACTATAGTGTAGTAGAATAATGTCTTTCTAGGAAACGAATTTTAGCTAACTAATTTCTATAGATTAGATATTATCTGATTATTTACTTGCTCAGGGAAATAATAATTGATGACAGTAGATGCATCACAGAATCTCAGATAAAAGCATGGATGTCATCTCCATGAAATTGGCATTTTAAGTCAGAAACAACATAGGGCAGAACCTTCTCTTCCATCTCCAACTAATACCAAACTGTTAATAGTTATAAAGATAATACTTGTATGGCAGATTCTACATTTCCTAAAAGTTAGACTCCCAAGTTATCATATTAAGTAGAAATAACCAAAAAAGAGTTACAGACAAGTTACAGATCCAGAAAGAGTGAAAATAGTTGGCCAAAAAGTCTCATCTTATAAAACTACCCGAAAAACAAACAGCTCTGTTGTGGAACTTAGTGCTGTCCCACTTCTATGATTAACCAGTTGATCTTCTTTTATACTAATATACAGAAGATTGTAATCTGAAGAGATGCTTCTCAAAGTCATCAATTTCTGACAGCCGATTCTCTTTACTGAACTTTCCCATGATTAATAAAGTTTTCATTCAGATTCCCATGTCAAGATCACTCAAAAAGATTGCTGAACGTTAACTTTTTATTTTAGCAAAAGAGAAACAACTAGATTAATCACGAGATGGACAAGGAACATAAAAATTCTAAGACATTCTAACTTATGCTTATATAGAGATAAATAAAATGGTTGTTAGACTCACTCAATCAAACCAGAAGATGCATCAGCGTAAGCATGGAAGAGGCTGTCAATACGTTCCACTTCCTTCGAAACAGCTTTACTAGAAGCTAAACAGAAAGAAACAAAGAAATACTAAGATTAAAACTAGCAACTTTAACATGAGGATGGTGGTGATGCAAGAGACAAAATGGATGTATGAAGATAAAATACTTGGCTAAATAACTAATGGTGATGAAACAAGTAAAAAAGCATCATCAATCTTCAGCTTCAGTAAAAAGAGAAAACCCTCTAGATTTTATTAATCGCCATGGTTTAGTTTATCCATTATTTTTATTTTCTCTAGTTAATAGAATCTCGAAGTTGGTGAAGCTTTGAAAACCCATAAGAAGTTTGACCGATATGCACCAGACCTAAAAAAACAAGGTCTCATCCGATCGCCTGCAAAACTTCTTTTTCCTCACACTCATAAGGCTTTGACTATTAAAGAAAGACAAATATGACTAACAAAATAACGAAAAGATCCGCAAATCCTTCAAAAACAAGGACTAACTGAATATGAAATGCAGTTCACTTTAAACACTAAAATACTTGGACAATAATAGTTCGGAGACATTATCAGATATGCAATATCAAGTCACGTGCAAGATATTTTCTTCAAACTAGTCACGAAAAAAAGTACAGAAACTCATAACTAAGTCCAACTAATGCCCAAGAACACTAAAGCTTTGCTACTGAAGGATTAACTTCTAGTTTTCTATTTTGTTTTGTTCGACAGTCTTAAACAAAAAAGATAGGATTCAAGTTCGTCTATTCTGCACGTTACCGCAAGCACGAGATGATAGATGATACGGAGACCTGCTCTATCGGATGTTTGCATTCACCAAAATCCCAACTTGATAAGTCCCGTAGATTATGACTCCCACCGCTCGTGATCCTAAGTTCCTAGGAATAAAGCCCATCACTTCGTATCCACAAGGAGACTAATTCGACTCAAAAGGCGCTATCAAGAACCGAAAATACCGAACGAATGACCTAATCTTTAAACCACCATCGCCGCCCGCGGACGGCGAATCGGAATCTCACCCAAACAAAAACGGGCATCGGTTGATCCAAACTCGTCGAGTACCAAAAAGGGGGAAGGGAATGGATCTGGCACTCACCGGTGCGGTAGGCATCGGAGGAGCCGGAGGGGTTGGCGGGGGCGGCGGAGCCGGACCTGCGGGTGGAGGAGCGCCTCATCGCCCTCCGCAGGGGGGAGGATCGAGAGGCGGTGCCGCAGCGGGGCGGTGGGGAGGGGGAAGGAAGGAGACGACGGGGAGGGAAAGGCGTGGGCTTCCGGAGGGATTCGAACCGAATCGGGATGGGAATAGCGGAATTAGGTTCCGCTTTATCGATTTCGAAGTGAACGCTTTCGCGAATCGCGATCCCCCAAAGAGGCTGTGTATGTGAGAGAAGGGGATTATATATATAGGGAGCCGATACGTTATGTGAGTTCGTGACTTCGTTATATATTGTATATTTTTAAAAAGCGTTATGTGTATATAGTATTTTGAAAAGCTATTTAATCTTTAGCTACTAAAATTACTAATTTAGTATGGAAGGTGGTGCAACATTTTTCACAAGTTTGCTTGTGGCTGATTGCATATAATTTGATATCACCTCTCTTTCTTTATAACTATGGATAATGGTTGTAACTTTTTATTTATTTTCTCTTCTTTTTGATTAAAAAAAAACTAAAGGTTTTAATAGCTTAGCTTTGAAGATAGAGGTCTACTTGTGTTATGAACCAAGTAATTACTAATGCCGGGCCTTCAATAAAAAATTATATATAATATTTAACTCATCCTGGTCAATGTCAATCTCTGTGTGAATATTAAGTTAAAAATTAGTTTAAAGATTAGAGCAATAAGACGAATTTAGGACTCATTAAATTTTAGAAAAGGTCAGATATAATTAAGTGGATTACGAATTATTACTGAATCAATATTAATGTTGTTGGGTGATGTGCTTAAATTATCTCAACTAAAAGAAAAAAAAAGTTTTAAAAAGTTGATCTACTAATTCATTCTATGTTCCAGGGTATATCACAAGCCTTTGATCAATTGATTCTAAGTAGCTTTGTTGAGATAAATTATGCAAAGGCTTTTAACTATTTCTAATTATGCTACTTCCAATTTTGATTTATCCGCTACTTATTTCGTAGTTTTAATTTCAGCTCGTAGATCCCACTCTGGAAAAGAAAATGCCCACAGGATTAAAATATTTATCTATTTTAATTATAGGAAGTAAAAGAAAAGATAAAAGAGTTTTTTAAAAAAAAAAAATCAAGATAATAGGTTCATCTGTTACAATTTTTAGAGGTCTAAGATTTACTGCATTTTTTTAAAAAAGTGGAACTAAAAGAAATTTTTTTTAAAAAAATCAAGATAATAAACACTCATTTTCTAAGTTTCAGCATATAACATACCTTAAGACTTGTTGATTTTTTTTAAAATATAAATAAAAAAATGATTAAGTTGAATTAGACTGTGTTTAAAAAGAATAAAATAAAAATTGATTTTTTTAAAAGATAATAGGTACTCTTCATTCATTGTAAGTTTCTAAAAAAGTCTAAGACTTATTAAATTAAAAATAATAATAATTAAATTAAATTAAGAATTATTAATTTTTTTAGAAGATCGAGCGCTTCTCGTTCATTATAAGTTTCAATATATATCACACCTGTCATATTTATGGGGTACTTGTCCCGTCCATAAGATACGTGTAGGCTTTATAGACACAAAGAGACACTTATTCAAATTATTTAAAAGATTCACGTTAACAGATAACTTTAATTTAGAATATTATAATATTATCAACTTTGCATCTTATATTTTATTTTCAATGAAATATATATATATTTAATATTATTATTTTTGAAAAGAAAAAAATATACTTAAAATAAGAGTAAAAAGGAATGAGAAGAAGAAGTAACTAGAAAGCTTGAAAAGATTGATCTGAAGATGAGTTATATTTGCTTGGGGTAAATAATACATCATATTCCTTCCTTTTAGGCATTGTTTGGTATAAGAACGATAGAGGAATTCAACCTAAGTTCTATGGTGATAATTAAAACTAAGATTTATTTATTTTATGTGTTGGTTGGTGTAATTTTTAAGAGACGCAATTAAAATGAAGCATAGAGAAAGATTTGGTGATACGGAATCAAAGTAGCATAGTTTATAAACTGCATAAAAGTTGAGTTCTTCTGTACACTGCTCGGATGCAGCAAACTGGTAATTAATCGACCTAATCAATCCTCCTCCAAAAGCGAGCCACCTCTAACCAAAAAAAATCGCGCGCCCGGGCTCAACTCGGCACCAGGAAACCGGTGCTCATCACACAGCAGCACTGCAGCAGATCTCCATGCAGAGATTTGAATCCAGCAGCTCCTCGATCATCTGCTCCACGCCATCCTCCTCCGCGCTCCGGCTACTCTC
This sequence comes from Thalia dealbata, assembly GCA_030544415.1. Taxonomy (NCBI): domain Eukaryota; kingdom Viridiplantae; phylum Streptophyta; class Magnoliopsida; order Zingiberales; family Marantaceae; genus Thalia; species Thalia dealbata. The sequence goes on from CM060458.1 coordinate 20,892,875, forward strand.
CTCCAGCGCCTTCCTCTTCTTGATCTTCTTCGGCACTTTGTCGTCCTCCGAGGTCGGCGCGGCCCGGGGCGACGCCCTCGCGACGGCCGGGGGCCGCGCGTTGGCGGCGGCCTGGAGGGAGGCCAGGTTGCTGCGGTGGAGCTTCGCGGTGAGCGTGGGCGGGAGGTACTTGGTCCCCCACGGGCCGCCGGCGGCGGGGTCGAGCGGGAAGTTGGTTCTTTCTCTTGGCCCGCACAAGATCCGCGAGGCCTCGTCGTAGGCTCGAGCTGCGTCCTCGGCCGTCTCGTACGTGCCCAGCCAGATCCTTGTCTTCCTGCATATATATATACACATATTCAAAGCTCAGCCATGCAACAAGTTCATGGAAGACTGGAAACTGGAGAAACCTCGATCTTGAGCTGAGAAGAAGCAGTAAGTACTACACATACAGCAGAGGGTGGCGGATTTCCGAAACCCAGGAGCCCCAGTGGCGCTGCCTGACGCCTCGGAAGCGCGGCGGCGGCGGGACCATGTCGGCGAACGGAGCTCTTCTTTTTTTCTTGATCTTGTGTGCAGAAACGGAAGAGGTGGGTTTGGAGGAGGAGGAAGATGCGGAGTAGAACTTGAAAGAGTGTGAGGAGGAGGAGGACTCTTGTCTAATTAATTAGCCTTTTGGTGGAGGAGGGGGGCCTTCTTGAATCATCCTATAAACGAATGAAAGGAGGGGAGTGTTGAGGAGGAGGAGGAGGAGGAGAAATGGTACAGCGGATGGTCATCATCATTGAGTTTTATACTACCACTCCATTTCAGTTCCTTGTTTTGCGCCTGGACGCTGTACATGTCCTAAGTGCGGATGTGAAGTGAAGCCATGCTGCCTCTCAGGGGCCCTCCCGAGGAAGGGTTAACTTCATCATGGCTCATGAAATGACCCTGTCTTTTGCTTTTGTAGCACAGAGGTGTGTTTGTGTTCTTACTAGTTTAACCTCTATTTCTAACCAGTTAGAAGATAAATTTAGTACAAAACCAGGTAGGTATTAATCACAAAAGAAAACATCTAGCTATACAGTTATAGTTGAAAAGGCACTGCACGATCAGAAAGAAGCATAAGTTTATATCTATCTCTATAAATATTACTGCTGATATAAGACTATAAGTTGAATATTGTTCTTGGATACTGTAAGTATTTAGTTGTAGATTTTAAACTATTTAAAGAGTTGAAAATTTCTTTAAAAGTTTATCTATTCTCATTCATGTACCGTAACTTAGTATCAAAAAAGCAATGATGAAGATTTGTTTTTTTTAAGGTTGGCACATGCCGTGTTACTTGCAATGAATCATATAATATGACATTAAAATCTTCAGTAAAATGTAAATAAGAACAAAGCAATCTATTTTAAATCTAGGTATAATTATGATGGATAATGTATGGCAATACCGTGTACTATAATTTTTTTTAAAAGATAAATTATTTATATTAATCACAGATCAAAATTAAAATTAAGTAGTCATATATTAAAAAATATGATATGCTAAATAAAAGTGAACTTAAGAAAGTTACAGCAAGATATGAGTAGGGTGATGATTCCTGCCATATAGGCAGATGTACCCTAGAAGTAGGTGTATCCCCTTATCCCATGTTCCCAAAGAAAAGAATATTTTTCTCCCTTTTCCAAAACAAAAAAATAAAGCATTTGTTAACCTCAGTTCAGAATTTAATTTTTATTTTATTTTGGTTTGATTCTTAGAATATCTTAATATATGAAGAGAGGAAAAATGTAAATAGCACTGAGATGATGTTTTTATAAAATTGATTAGATTTGAAATTTATATAATAAATAAAATTACTGATTTTTTTAGTGATCAGACTATCTAAAAAATATAAAAATTTTATACAGACAAGAATCGGTAAAATTTTACACAGCAGACTAGATTTTGAGTTTAACATTTATTTTAACTAGGAAAAAGTCATAGATTGATTCCCCCTGAAGTCTTTAGTGGTATAAATTAACATGGATATAGAAATTGTAGGTGCAATGCACCATGTCCATGGGAAAAATCAAAAATATGCCATGAATTTGGCTGCTTGTGCTGACTTCCAGTGCCTGCCTTGTGCTTGTGCTGATGGGGGGATTAATTCATTGTTTTGTTGGGTCAGGCGTTTATGCCCATACCTTACTGCTCCCCCCAAGGACTTATCCTATGGCCATATGGGATCACATTTGATCCAACATTTTTTATTTCCTTTCTTTCTGAAAACTATCAACTAATTATTTATTCATAAATAATATTTAGGATAGAACTAATCTTATTACTGCGTCAATATACTTAGGATTACTAATTAGCTCACTCCCCCTTATTTATTTTACAGTACAATCCTTAGAAATAAATATCATATTTTTATTTTTGCTATCCTTATGTAGACCAAATTAATCATATCTATAATAAAATATACGGTGAAATCTCATATTATCCTACCCTATTTATATGTTTGGTGTGAAATAACGTAGGAAAAAATTAATATTTTTAAGTAAAATCATAAGTAAAGAATAAATCAATATTTCTAAGTAGAATTTATACTTATTAATTTTTACAGACACACTATTTCCCCTATTAAATATTTAAAAGATCATCGTCAATTACGCCCCAATCACTCAGTCCAAATAGATATATAATAAAAGCTTAATGCATGATTTTGTTTTCTATTTCTTTCTTAATCGATCCCTTGCAAGAAGACGACAGTGAAGTGGTGGTAGGCATTTGGCAGAGAGAAGACAAGTCCCCTCCATCCATCCATCTACGTCTGTTGCTTCAAGCAAGCAAGCAAAGAAAAATTGAAATATATATATAAAGAGACAAAACTCCTACCGCTGCGGCTTCTGATCCCTTCCCTGCATCAACAAAACTGGTAACAAAATTGTAGCAGCAGCCAAAACTTGCACAGCGCTCCTCTTTATATTCATATATATACATCTCCTTCAATTGTATATAACTCGACCAGTTTCAGTTTGACCACTGTGGTCTCAATTTTTTTTCCCCCCTTTCTGTCAGTTAATTAATTTACCCTCGATGGATAAATTTTATGTGCATTTCATCTAGTTTCTTCCTGTTAACTGCATATCAACACCATCCTTAATAGAATTGTTTTATATGACCGCGTACCCGTCATCATACTGTAAATAAATAAAGATGATAGAGGAGGACTTTAAATGCATAGAAATCCTTATTCTTGAACTGGATCACATGGAGGAGCTGGGTAGTACCTGGGCGTTGTTTTCTCTTGAACCAAGTTGTCATGCATGCATGCAGAAGCAGCGGCTGTAGCTGCCGCTGCTCCTGCTGCTTCTGCTGCTTCTGCTGCAGCAGTAGTAGTAACAGTGGCCACAGCAGTGTGGCTACCTTGTTATTATTAGCTTGGCTATTGATGGTGTTGGTGTTGGGTGTTGTTTTTGGATCCAAGAAATCAACCTCATCGATCGGCTCTGTTCTTGTACTCCTCAGCAGATCATGTGGTGGGGGATCAGAAGTGGTCGACTTCATCTGAAAAAATATATATATATATATGTATCATGCGTGATTTATATATATCTTCCAGTGATGAACATTAATTGATTTGCCAGTTTGCTGCTGGCGTTTTCTTAGTATACGGTCGTTGAAGATGATTGCCACTCCCACACCACCGGGTGATCCCAATGAATGTATCAGCTTTCGTTTCAAAAAAAAAAAAAACTTATCCCTGGGCTTAGTTTCATAAATGGGCTACGTCTAGGTGGACATATAGATAGATAGAAATGATAATTCACCAAAAGGGGACATAAAGATTAACTTAAAACATAATCCATTTTACCCATGAGTTAAATAATACCATCTAATGTTAAACACAGCAATACAACTCATTTGAAAATTATATATATATAGCCTTTGTGTAAGGCGTTCTACATCCATTATCTGTGTCATTTTTTCCACTTCTTTTTTCTCTTATTCTGATTTTTTTTAAAAAAATTAGTAATACTTAATAAATAAAATTTCTAAATGAATAATGAAGCTTCAGATGAATAAAACTGATCAAGTGGGGGAGAATTAGGAAAGAAGATTAAAAGAATGTGCTTCTTTGGCAACCTTAATGAAGACATCCTCCAAAGTGGTATCAGCCAAGCCCCATGCCTGGACTGTAAACCTCGTCTTTGCCATCTGAACTGCTCGGAAAACATCGGCAATCTTCACCTCCTGCTTTGGCAACTCAAACTTTTGGGTTCCAGATATATGATATATCTTGTTTGCATTGGGAGAGAGTTGCCGAGCTAAGCTTTCCACCTCTTCCTCCTCCTTCGCAGAGGTAGTGATTGTGAAGACAAAAGATCCACCGTACCTCGCCTTAAGCTGTACGTGATGCATATGTATTTATATCAGTTTTATTTCAATATCGTTTTATTTCTGCCAGTAAATTGTAAACCAAAGTGGCTTTGAGTTTGATATAAAGATTAATTTTTCCATACTGGGTTGTATTTACTTGCATGTTAGCTTAATTACCTCATTTGGATTTCCTATGCACTGGAAACCTCCATCAACAAATACTCCGAGACGATCGCAGAGGACCTCGGCTTCCTCCATTGAGTGTGCTGAAAATTTACAACACATCTTTGATCAATAGCTATATCTATATATATCATTGGAGAACTAATTCAGAGACTAAGACTAGGGAAGAAGCATAATTATATCAACTTCTCCTCTATCTATCCCTAGTTGTATAAACATATCTTTTAAGTTTAATATGATTGGTGTTATCTCCAAATCCACTCCTTAGCTAATTACCCTACACCAAATTAGGGCCCTGAAGACTTACTTGTGAGTATAATTGCTCGATCTTTCTTCGCCTGCTTTACAACATTCCACAAGTGATTTCTTGAGGCTGGATCCAATCCAGTACTTGGCTCATCCATGTACACTACCTGACAAAATTATTCTATTAGTTAAAAGTAAGGAGCACAGGCTAGTTATAATTTTTGATTCTTAATTCATGGATCAATAGGGTGCATACTTTAGGATTGCCGATTAGGGAAATAGCAACACTGAGCCTCCTTTTCATCCCACCACTATACTTCCCTGCTTGCTTATCAGCAACGCCACCATAGAAGAGATTCACACTCCTTAAGGATTCATCCACAGCCTAGAATTAAAGCAAATTAAGCATTGATTCGTTAGATATTTGATTCAAAAACAAAATTTTGTTTGTTTGTATAAAAACCAAAGTCAAAAAGCACATCCCATGCTTCCTGACTTGACTTCCTATATTTGGTTATATTCAAAGGCACGAGCCAATTGCCCACTTTCTTTCATAGACAAAAAAAAGTCAAAAACCAACGCTAAAAAAAACATCTTCGGTTTCCAACAAATAAGCACACCTAAGGGTATATGCTGATACAGAGTAATATTGATCGGAATGTGATTTCAATCAAGTTTTATTTCAAAATATAATTAGAATTTGATTGGAATCACATTCCAACCAATATTATCCCATACCAAATATACTGTAAAGGTATCAATATCTAGTTAGATAATAACTAATAGAATACCTTCAATAGTGCAGCCCCCTTGAGGTTCTTCAGTCGGCCATAAAATAATAGGTGTTCTCTGCCAGTTAAAGTCTCCCAGAGTAGGCTGTATATATGATATATTTAATATTAATTCATATGAATAAATAAGCAACGTATAGTTATATTTGAACATAAAAGGATAAAACTATTAGGTGTTATTCGATATGTGGGGTAATTGAAGGTTGGTTCGAGAAAATCTAGCATCAAGTTAAAGCACAGATAATAAAGCGTCACTTTGCATATGGTTGAGATGATTTGTATAAATGCTACCACTTCAAATTACTCTCATTCCTCTTCCTTTACAAATACCATGGGCTTCAAATTTGACATTTAACCCAAGCTTGCATTAAGTTCGCTTCAAGCTATATTTATTCAGTTGGTTTTCAAGTCCAAATCAAACTTCATCTTAAATATATATTAAAATTTAAAATAAGATTAGATTTAGAAATCAACTTTTATTTACTTTATACTAAATATAACTTTACTTTAATTTGGATAGATTTCTTACTCGTATTGTGGGCATACTCCTATATTTGAGTATATTTCATCCATATTAGTCGTTATGTCCATCTCTTCAACAAAAGCCGTGCCGGAGGTTGGTGGAATAAGCCCAATCATCTGCAAGTTAAATACGAAAAAAAGGTATAGATGGATGTGAATTTTAAACTCTAGGACCTTCAAAATTTTAACAGACACCCTTAAAGGGAGCCAATACCATATGATTATAGATAATAATCGATTGGAAAAATGATCACACACTAACCATGCTGATGAAGGAAGTTTTCCCAGCACCATTAGGCCCAAGCATCCCAAAGCATTCACCACGAGGCAGAGCAAGAGAGAGCCCTCTAACTGCCAGTTTGTCTGGATTTCCATCCCTTCCTGGGTACACCTTTCTAAGGTTATCAGCTACCACCGCATACCTCACACCACCGGGTTCTGCTAACAGCTGCTCAACTACTTCTCTCTGATAAATGCATACATGTAAGAATTATTACTCAAGAGCTACCAACTACTCAAGCAATTACTAGAAGTGTATTATCATTAATGTGCAGTGTAATACGTCATCAGTAATGTTCAGTATTATATGTTATCAGTAATGTCCAGTATTATATGTTATCAGTAAGGATTAACTTCTTACTTTAGTGCAGAAGTATTATATGTGTTATAAGTAATGCTCAGTATTGTTAGGCAATGCTAGCTGCATCGTATCAGTAACTAATAATCAATAAAAGCACGCAGTGGAACCAATTCCACTCCCTTTTCATCGAAACAAATGTTTCACTTACTTCTCGAGAAACATCAGGCTTCTCCATTTGAACAAGAACCTTGGATTCTTGTCGCGTAAAAGCAGTCATCCTTTGAGATAGCGAGGTAGGCTGCTTGTTGCGGAGCCGACGACGACTGAGGAAGAAGAGGGGATTCTTCCGAACACCGGTATTTCCAAATAGCTGGTCCAGGTAGAATGCGAGCGGAAGCAGAACCAACCACTCGATAAGCATTATAATGAGCACCTCCTTCATCCCATTCTCGCTATCCTTCAAGTTTCCCCATCTCATGCCGGTATCAATCCCCATGTTATAAGCACTTGAAGAGTACTGGGAGAACTCGTAGAGCCCACGGTACAAGGAAAACCCAGGAAATATCTCCATGACTCTAATCCAACCTCCTACGTACGTTCATGTAGAAGAAGCGGAACAAAGACACATATATATATCACTACCATTAAAAACAGGCTCTGGATTGACCTTCTTATTATGGAAGTTAATAGTATCTCACTCACTTGGAAAGCCGCTATCTTCAATAAAAAAAACGAGTAGGAACTCCCCCAGCAAGCCCGAACCAAATACATAGATATATCCAACCACTGTGCATTCAACATCAGATATAAATAGATATGTTCAGCATATATAGCAAATAAAGCACAGGCTATATATTTGATGCCAAACATCTAATTTATGATATTAATAAAAAGAAGAAATAATCAGTACTGGTTAATACTTTATATTTCTTATATACAGTGTTGATTCATATTATATTTCCTATTTCTTTGTATGTATGTCGGTGATTAGGACTCACTTGTGGCAGTTTTGACAGAAGAAAACCAAGAGGCGGAAAGAAAGGCCATCGCAATCTGCAAGTTTATGTAAACGAAATAGAAGAGGATTTGTATGCCGTAGTCATTGAACTTGAAGAAGTTTAAGTCTGCGCGAGAGAGGAATTAATTAAATTAAACAACAACACCAAATATATATATATATATATATATATATATATATATATGCGTGCGTTTGTGTGTGTTTTTAGGTTTCTGGTGTCAATTAAAAACTTTACCTATCGCGGAGCCAAATACCACAAAACATGCCATGTAGAGGGAGGACAGAGAGAAAAAATAAATGTAAGAGATGAGCCAATAAGGTCCATCTTTTAGCCCGTGCATCTTCATCATTAACTTTAATTTCTGCTGCTTCTCGTAGACGAGATATGAGAGAATAACCTACACAAGAAGCAGAAGTTTTAGCCTGTTCATTTTTAGCCATCTGAAATTTATGTGCACCTAAAAGTTTTGGGTAATAACATCATAAGTTTGATCTCGCCACAGCATGGAAATAAGGCACAAGTTCTACAACACCAGCTAGTAGGTCTCTAACCAACTACATCGACTAAAACTAGATCAACTAACTAAGTATTCACTTTCAAAAATTCTTATAAGAATTGCTGGATCAAAAAAGTTCTATTTTTATCATTTTAAGGATCTTTATCGGTAAAGTAACCAAACATGTTTTCTGGAAATTTTTTCAACAATCTCTACACATGCTACTATTACTAAAACTTACTGGGAAAAGCAGTTCAATGATCCAGGTGAAGAACAGAGCACCAAGAAGAGAAGAAATGTCGAGTCTCAGCTTCGTTCCTGCCTTGGGCATCTCTTTGAGATACTCCAACAACACCATCACACCGGCACCCTGACGGAACTTGAGGTATGCATTGGACGCCTGTGAAAATTAATTAAAAAAACAAGACGAGAGTTAAATTTTAAGTAAATAGCATGAAGATTATATAGATGAATTAGATTATTACCAAATTCACTGTTTTTGGAACACGGAGCAGGCCGATCTCCGAGGAGACGGTATCGTTGTTGTAGGTAGAGTTGTACCAAATGCTGATGTTGAGAACATTCCCATCAGAGTTCAGGAAATCATAGGCTGCAAAACCCAATCATTCTCCTTGTAAGATTTTTAATTGATGTATCTCATTTATTTCGTCAGCTCTAATCTAAAGAGGGAAGTTTTAACAATTTTAAAGCATAAGGAGAAAGATTTGAGAGGAAAATGTTTTACTATTTCTAAACTACCAGAGGTAATCCCTATAATTTTGAAACCTTGAAAGGAAGGTTTCTGCTTAGTTTTAAATTATGAGAGGTAGGTAGTCTTTACAATCACCCTAAATGAGAAGGGATGTTGCTCTGATTAACTCATCTTGAAACATAATAGTGGAGATACTATTAACTTCTATAATAGTGGATCAAAAAGATCATCACCTGCAATATACTCGTTCAGTGCTCGTTCCGGATTTCCCTGTCTATAACCCCTGAACATCTGTTCGTTGATCAAGGCTGAAGTGTTCCGCCAGAGAGTCAATGGTTGGGTGCAAACGAGATCTGCCCATTTCAAGACGTCCGTGAGAAGTAATTAATTATAACACAAGCAGCATAATCACACTGCAGGCAAAAGTATATATGTTTTTTCTATAACTCTTTTTTATTTATTTTGCAGCTTGTGCATGAACATGCAGTGAACGAAGAGAAATCTGACCGAGCTCAAACGATCTGCCTGCGACTTGAAAGGAGATTGGAGTACTCGTCCCATTCGCTGCGCATTGAGATCGGAGAGCATACAGCGGCCTGTTGGTGTCGGGCAGAAAAGCCGGTTCGATGAACTGCGACGTTCTCGTAGGCGTGTCCGTCCCCTGCAATATATATATATATATAGAAATGTTAAAAGGGAGAAGACGATGCTCTCTGGGCTCAGTTCATGAGCAAAAATACATTAATCTACCGCAACACAGCAACACCGGTTCAGATTATAAAAAGATTGATCCATTTGTCCAATAAATGTTAAACTATATATTTTTTAAAAATATAAAAAAAAAAGATAAGATAGAATAATTTATGAGGTGATAAAAAAATAACAACAAAGACTTACCAGCATTGCATCCGACAGACCGCCGGGGAAATCGGAGATGTTGAAAGGGGAAGCAGAGTCCAGAAGAAATAGCGTTTGTGCAAGACCTGCAATGCCAAGCATAACATATTGATTAATTAGGGGAGATGTTTAAAAGTATGATGGGAGTGCTCTTAATCTACTTACTTGTAGCGAACGACTGGTTGGCGCCGGTGAAGAGCAGCGCCGGCGGACATGACTGGGAGGCCCTACAGGAGGCATCAGGGAGGCCGCCGCCGTCGATGGGAGAGGAGGAGGAGGGTGCCGCCGGGGCCACGGCACGGTATTCGGGGCGGGGGACTTGGAAAAGCGGCGGCCACCCGGGAGGGCTGGGGATGGGGCAGGAGGCGACCTGGTCGAGCGTGGAGAACTGGAGGCCGCAGACCCCTTCCCGGCACCCGCATCGGTACTTCTCCCTGTCGAACTCGCTGTTCACCGCCTCCTGGAGGCCGACGATGAGAGCGCAGAGGAAGACCGGGAAGGCCACGATGCCGACGTTCGTCTTCAGGTTCCTCTTCTGCAATTTCATTCATTGGTTCATTGATGGGGCCGTCCTCGTACTTTTGGTGCGAGAGATATTAATTGCTTGGTTGCTAACCTGGAAGGTGAGGTTCTTGCGGAGGAGAGCGTCGGCTTGGGTGAAGAAAGTGGCGTGCCCTCGAGAGGAGGAAGGTGATGACTCCATGGTTTGCTGTTCTCCTCTCCTTTTCTCTCTGATATCCTTTTACATTTGTATCTCCATGCCAATATGTATATATATCTCCGGTCTGCGTGCGTTTTTAATTAGGGAAACTGCAAGGAATGACCTTGCAGTTGACCATAATGCAATGCGCGTGTTGGAGTAAGCGGATCGACAGCATACGCACTTTTATTTCCCACTTTGATGACAATTTGATTGGATTATGATTGAAAACTAAGTTCTATTTTTAACCAAAATCTGATACGGAATTATATTCTAAATAATCATAAGTATTTGAGAATTCAAACTGATGTAATAGACCAAAAGGATGGAGGTTAATCTACGACGACTAATCAAACTGAAGATAAGGAGGTTTGAATTCTCTGCTTAATTTGTGACCGGAGACGGAGAGAATGGTCCAATTAGCCTTCTTCTTTCTTCACACACAAGTTTCTGCTCAATCGCTCGAATATTTTTTAACGGTGGTGGTGGAGTTCACCTTTTCTACTTGCAGCAATAGTTTATTGGTTAATTAAAACCGCGTCCTCAAGTTTGTTCAACCATGTCATTTTCTTTTTTTTCAAACTAGCTTTTTTTACAACTTAACCGTTCTTAGACCTAAGACTTCGCTCAATTACTTTAACCAATTAATATTAAAGAAAAAATTTAAGCAAACAAATACAATAATTAAGTGATAATAATAATAATAATAAGAGCAATAGTTTAAATAATATGCTATTGGAATCAAATATTTATATCTTATTAATATAGTTTGAGCTTTCTTCCTAATTCTTATTGATATAGATCAGATCTTTATCTTGATGTTGTTGATGTAATCTGACCTTCACTGATCTGATAATGGAATGATATAGTAAGACAGATGTAATATGGCGTTTGCCTTTAAAAATAATGGTTGATGAATCTTCAAGAATTTTTATGCATGCAAAGGTACAACATTATTTCCTTATCTTTGGTCTCAACTCAGATGAGGGAAGGTTTCCAAGTTGCTGACTTTTCTTTAGTTAGATTCACTATTTCTGCAACATGTGATTTAAGTAACATTCTACATATAGATAGATATATAGGAAGCAGGGTTTAGAGATTCCAATCACCAAAGCTTGTAGAAAATATTTAAGGTAGAAGTAACACAATGCTGTGGAAATAGAAAAAAACTATAAATCCTACTAATGTCAACGATCTTAGAAACATTACAAATCTCGGTACAATTTTCACAAGGATCAAGTTGTGCTAACCAAATCTACAATCATCTGTTTTTCTTCTTATTTGCACGACAGTTGGTACATTTTTTGTTCAACAAAGATTCACAATGGACCTCGTGCAGATTATTTGGAACTTTTCCACACGAGCTGAATTGATCAAGTTTGTGGATCAGCAGCGGGCCGTCAAAGGCTTATAGTTCTTAGGCATTATTTGACATGGACAATTAGGAGTGAATTTATAGACCATCAGGTATAAATGTATACTTGAGGATGGTCTATAAATCCACCCGTTAATTACCTCAAATAAACAAAGTCTTATGGTTTGTTGGATTCCACTATCAAGCACTATCGAAACAACTACAAGTTGGCAATATTTACTTAACAGTCTACAATAATCAACAAGACAATGAAATAAGTTAGCCTGAGATTTTTTTTTTCTATTGCCCCTTCTTAGATGCCCATCAGAACTGATTTATATCATGATTTGACTGGTTTGGATCATGATTCTTCATCTTCCGAGGTATCTGAACTTAATTCAAAATTGTTCGGTAGCATTCCTAGTGACGGAGACAAGCTTGGCAAATCTCAGAAGGATATATGCTGGTGGAAATCTTCAAATTGGCTTGACGTCTCTTCATGTACACCATGTGATTTGTATAAGCACTTAAGCTGTTCAGCAGTATTAGTGAGGTTTTCTTTCTGTTGCAGAACCTGTCGATGAGCAGCCCCAGCTTGGTATCCTTTTTTTCTATCAAAGAACAGATTGCACCTCCATTTGAACGTCTTACGTTTGCTGTCCCAGCCGAGAGAGCAACATTTTCCCAAGGATGTCTTGCAGTGCCCCTGCCTTTAACAAACCATGCACCTTGTTTGGAAGCGATGGTTGCAGAAAGAAGCAATGCCGTCCTTCTATTGCAGATACTTCACAGGGATCCTGCCTGCAGAGAAGGGCCTCTTGCAGTCCTTTATTAATTCTTTGGCTGCTACCCATGAACCTGCTAGGGCTGTAGCCAAGCATGGAGGAGTCATGTACATTCTTGAACTTATTCTGCCAACTCATGGTAAAATGTCATTCCCCAAGCAACCTCTGCGGATGTATTTGTTTGTTCTGTTTGCTCCGAAAAGCTGTAGTTATTTTTGGCAGTTACAACTTGAGCCCAACCAAAGGAATGTAGAAAAAGGGCATTATTGTCTATTTGTTTAAAATGATTTGTTGAGCATGATACCCAATGGTCACTTGCACTGCATAGATGTGCATATTGGACAAGGAGATGAAAATGATCTCAAAAGATATTTTAGTAGATTATGTAAGACTAAGTCGGTGTGGCACTTGCATTTCTTCTTCTTCAGCCTTCTAAATGACCCTTGGCTATGAAAATTATTAGAGATGTAATGGATTCAAAATTGAATATTCTGTTGAAGAATGGCCATACATGGTATGTGAACCAGGAGGCACAAGAAGTTTTCTATGGTTCGACCTAACAGTTTATCTTAAAACAGCAATCTACTACCTTCCTTTTCAGTTAACAAAATCACAGTCTCCATAATGCATATATGATACTGGATGAGTTGTTGATGAACAATGTAGATGGTGTAAGATTCATCCTTCATCAACTTTAAGATACCTGATTTATACTCCTTCAATAATTCCAGGAAGAATGAGCATAAATATCAATCTAGAAGTTTCTAAATATAATCATCCGAGAATATTCTAAATATAATCATCCCACATCTCTATCGGTTTGTTGCATGGAATTTGATAACTAAGTAGTTTTACATGCCAACAACAATTTTTTTTCTGCAGAAATATAATTCAGAATAACAAGTAGCACAAGAATGATTAAAAACCAAAACTATCACTTACCTAACTTGAATAAGCAATCAAGTCTGACCTTGTTGGCAGGATTCAGAATGAAAGAGGCATCGCCTTTCTCACTAGATTGCAATTCCCAAGAAGTCAAGCAGTTCAGTAACATTTTCTTTGTCATTGAATTCTCACTAAATTTCATATCTGGGAATTATGTCACAAGGGAAAGCGGTTTGCATTGTGCAGTCCAAGAGCCTTTTGATTTCAACAGCTACGTCATGATTCAGAATGGAAGGGGCATCTCCTTTCTCACTGGATTACCCCTCACAAGAAATCAAGCAGTTCGAGAACTTTTTCTTTGTACTTCAGAACATACTTCTCCTTAAAATCCCGATCTGGTAATGTCAAAAGGGAAGGCAGTTTGCATCGTGCAGTCCAAAGACCTTTTGACTTCAACAACTCCATCACACGAAACCTAGGAATTATCCTCTTGTCCAAGTTAAACAACAGTAACTGGGAATTATGTCACAAGACTCATTAAGTTCTAAAAAAAACAGTAGTGTTGACTGGTGCGCGATGGAGGACGGCGTGTATCCAACTTCCTCAACCAAAAATTTCATCTTTCTCACTAGTTCCTTCTGAGAAGAGCATACGAATTTTGGTGCTTTGCTGAATGCAGTGGAGAAATCTGAGTCGGACCACCCCAAGCTTTTCACGAGCTCGATCTTGCCCTCTACATTTTCCTTGCCGACCAGGTAGAGTGTGTAAACAGCCCATACGAGCATCGGCGACCGGGGCATGCCCAGCTCCTCTACTCAGAGGAGCAAAGTCCGGAAAGTATCCGGTTCCTGGACGATGAACTCTGGGTGCTTTTTCACAACCAGAGCGACCTTCTCTTGCGGAATGCCGCACTCATCCCTCAAGAACGACAGATTAGGGAGTACCCGTTTCTCAATGCTGTACCCAAGAAAGCTCCTATGCTTTTTAATCTTAAGATTAGTGAGGAGAATCTCCTTCGATCCAAAGAGTTTCTCCCATACCTCCAATTTGGAGAGAGTGAGTTGGAAGTTGACGGAGATGATGCAGAGATTAGCCAGGACCATGTCAACCAAGTCGGAGGTCGAGCAGCCCAAGTAGCGCAGAGATTGAAACCTTGGGACGAGCATCCGCTCCACATCGTAGCAGAGGAGCCCAGGCCTCAAAGAAATTATCTTCCTGAGAGAGACGCCATCGGAACCCGCAAGAACTAACGAGGTACTTGACTGCGCACTGGGGATGGAGACATCCGGTGGTGCTGGTGGCTGGGGCGGAGAAGGAGGTGGTTGAGAAGAAGCGGATCCGGAGGCGGCCGAGTTGGGGCAAGGAGAGGAGCGTATCGCGGCGGAGGAGGCGGAGCATGGCGACGGCCATCGGAGGACGGAGGAGAAGAGGTTGATTGGTTGTAGTAGTTATATATACACACACACATATATATAGGGCTTGTAGATCAACAATTAACTTTGGGGTGGATTACAAATATTTTTCTTGCATCAGGTCCTAATTCAATCAGTCGACTAAAAGCGATGCGAGATCCAGTTTTTTATGGTCGATTCCTTATCTGATCAATGCTATTTGTTCATGAATGAACTATTACTGCTCATATTTTCCTGCCCATTTTGTTAATTACTTTGGATGATTGTTGTTTGTGTTTAGAGATGTAACTAGACTTCTTTATGCTCGGTGATACTGTAGCGTGCCGGGCCATGCCAGCTCCTGATCTAAGTAAAAGTCAGGCCGAGTCTGGTTTGGCACGACTCGCATGATCAGCCCACCAATGTGTATGTAAAAATATGCACTAGGCGATGTTCGAAGTCTTCAAACACACTTTTCAACTATTACACTATATAGATAAAATATTTAATTAATTAGGATATAAATATATTGTGCCGGACCTTTAAAACCCAGATTTGTGGTCTAGTACGGTACAGTACTGAGGCTGAGCCTTGCCTAGATCCGTTTACACCTTTTTTTTATTTTGATCTTTTTATTTTTAGTTTAAAGTATTTTCTTGATAAGATGATAAAACATATACTCTTTAGAAGGAGGGCTAACTACAAAAGATAAGACTGTTGGATCTCTTGTTGGTTTGCTACTAGAATGATTGTTTATTGTGATCTTATTTTAGGATTATAGAACTTTTTACTGGTGTTCGACTCGATTTTGTTTCTCTTCTAGTGATCTTGATATCGATGATGTGTTGCATCAAGTTGAACAGTTGGTGAACTAAGTTCATATATATGCCCTGATGAAAAGGAAGTAGAACATATTCCACTAGGTTGAATTTTACAGCAGATGATTATGTTAAGGTGCATAATGTTGTGAAATAGAACCTTGTGTTGGAAAACCTATTAAAAAGGGAGAAAAACAATCTATCTAAAGATGGGAAACCTGGGTTTTTGACTCAATAATATATATTGTAAGACATCTTATGTGGTAAGTTTATCATGAGATCTTTTCTGGAACAATTTTTTGTGAAAGTTTCTGACTTACACGAGTACGAGATAGTAAAAGAACATACATTCATTGTGTTTAATAAAAAATATATTACTGTTAATTTCAATTAACATGCACTTTTCAATACTTAGCTAACTCTAACAAAACTTGAGATTTAAAATTTGCAATTCAAAATTAGGATCTAATTTTATGTCTACAGATTGAAAGGTTAGTGTACCATTTAGTAACACAGAATTTTGAAATTTCAATTTCTTGATTCGGTACTGTATGCTTCTACATGTGTTCTGATTCTTCCCAAGTTTTATTCTGATCTTGCAATTTGAACTGCGACTTTGTCTATTCACAAGAACTGAACGAATTGATAATCTGAGCCTTGCAGTCCCAGACACTTTAGCAGTTGGAAACTAATTGTCGAGAACTTATTTGTTAAACTCAGCAAAACTTGTACTATTTGACATAAGAATTATTCATGTAGGTGTAGCTAGCACCACATATTAATTCTTCTGTGCACTGTTTTTTATTTCTTCTTATAGATACTCAGGGGTTGCATCCATTCATAGTGGTGGTCCTATGCTTTCCCCAATTCTAGTCTAACCTTTAAGGAGGTTGGTGTTTGCACAGATTTCCTGGATATAATTTGTTTGCTGGCAGATGGAACACAATCCAGACAAGGAAAACAATCATTCAAGCGAGACATGATGATTCTGCAAAAACTTCTACTCTCTATATCTCAGTCAGGGACAGGTGCTCTACCTCTGCAACTGTAATGTCTACTCGAAGCAATTATGATAGCAGGGAATGATGCTCTTTGGAAAGGACTATATCCCATTCTGAAAAAGGTTACAGTCTACCAGGCTCCTCTTGCAAATCAATTGGAAATATAGATACTGCATTATCTTCAGTGCCAGATATTGATAATTGCCTAAACGGGAATGCCTCCAATAGCCCACGAGGCTGACCTAACTTCTCAGGTATCAGATGTCAACTTGAACTTGGAGATTCACTTGACAGTTTCTTCGGTACTTGTGGTGATGTGAGCATCCTTAGAACCAAGACGGATCCTATTTCTGTTCTCCCAGTTCTGTCCTCAACTTTGCATACCACCTAGGTTTAGTTCAAACATTCCAACGTCAACCGGATCCTATGAATGAAGAATTGGAAGTAGACATCATGCTGGTTTTTTCTTGGCAAGAGATTGTGGAGATGATTTGAAGTAGCTGATTCCGTGTTCAAAATTTTGGCTTAGGTAAAACTTTGCTATTGTGTTCTAGGTCAATTTTTATTTTCAATTGGATTTATCCACAATTCCACACACATAAGATAAACTCAGTAGTACGAATGTGATTAAGATCTTACGAGATTGTTCACAAGATAGTTTATATATACACATAACTGTTCGAAAACGAGTTGGATACATTGCTAGTTTATTCCCAAAATTAAATGGTTGATGTAACATATTACTGTCCGGTATCAGACTTCCTAACACTATTGAAAGAGCTCCCAAATGGTGTTGTGTGATTCTTTTCTCCAGTACACTTTAATCTTGTGGTTTTAATCATACTTGTCATGCAACTATTCTTGTGCTCTATTTTCAAAGCAGATGTTACATCTGCCTGCTGGCTGATTATGAGGATCCAGAAAGCACAAGATTCCTTCCATGTCACCATAAAAATCCACATCACCTGTGTTGATAATTAAGTGGCTTAACGAGATCCATGGGTATATTTTGTTTTTTACTTCATTTCTAAGTTTCGATGTCTTCTTCAAGTTTCCTTGAATTGTTATCTCTATCTGTCTCTAGTGCAACTCAACATCTTGATAATAATTCTTCTTTTTGAGAACAAAGAGGAAATGAAAGAAAGGAAAAAGATTACCCAAACAACTGAACTACCCGATGAAACAAGACTGACTACATAAGCTTCGGAGGAAAAATGAAAAAAAAGGCTCAGCGGGAAACAAGAATGGAGAAGCTTTGCACTTCTTTTGTAGAGCTGCAGAACTTGAGTTCAAGCATCAGTTACTCATTTTTATGTGAAAACATTTGGTACCAGGAACTGTGTGGATGCTGCAGTTAGCGCAAGTGCTGAAAATTTCCAGCTTCATTGCAGGAATTGTCATTTCACTTCGTAATTACTTGTTTTCTAGCTTCCAATCTAACAAGTGATTTCGCAGCTTTTTTTTTATAATCTGCTTCTCCTCCTCCCTTGCACGGTGGTTCTTTATGATCAATCTCTGAATTCTTTGCACAAGTCTTAGAACTTCCTTTTTTTCCTTCTAAAACTGCTTGTTTTCCTTCTATAATTGCAGGAATCGGTTACAAGGAAGCCTCTGCTGTCAGCAATGACGTTGATCAACTTCTGCCATTGGGAGATCATGATCAAAGAACATTCCACCATATTAATTGTCACCTCTATATTGTTAGTTAATAATAATCCACAATCGGACTAATTGTTTATTATGACAGAAATGGACGGATTGGGAAATTAACCTGCAATTTGCATAGAGGACCACTTTCCTCAAAACGCTGCCTGGGGTCTCTGGATGCAGATTGAAGCAGGCATGGAAACAACTTGTATCCCTTGATCAGACCACTCTTAACTGTACATCACACATCACATTTAATGTGATGTTGCTGCTTACATATGTAGTGTTTTCTACACAGGAACAACCTGTGAAATTAATCTGCATAATGTTTGTGGACTATTAGTCATATTTTTAGAAGATATTTTACGAGGTTTGTTAGTTTCATCCATTTAAATTAAATTGCGAGTCAGTGTTTTTTTATCAAAAATACAGGTTTGCTTCTTCGGCTATAAATTAAACCTTGGGCATAATTATTCCAATACCTCCGGGGCGCTCAATTCAATTATTATTAGCAAACGTTGGCTCCAATGAGAACCAAAACGAGGAGACTCTCCCTGGACCTCATCCAGGGAGCTGCGGCGGCGGCGGCCTCCGACCGCTCCGCCGACGGCATCTTCCGGTACATGGACCTGATGAGGCTCCCTCCGGGTACGCCGGCAGCGGACGAGGTGAGCGAGGTCCGCTGCGAGTGCTGCGGCCTGTCGGAGGACTGCACGCGGGCGTACGTCCGGGTGGTCCGGGACCGCTTCTGCGGGCGGTGGGTGTGCGGGCTGTGCGCGGAGGCCGTCGAGGAGGAGGAGGAGCAAGGACGGCGGCTGAGCCGCCACCTCGCCATCCCCGTCGCGGCGAGGGAGGAGGCGGTCGCGGCGCACATGGAGGTGTGCCGGCGGTACAACAGGGTGGTGAGGAGGAACCCGGCCATGTCCCTGGCGGGCACCATGTCGGAGATCCTGAAGAAGAGCTGCCAACAGAAAGGTTACCATTAAGTAAAATGGTGGAAGAGCATCATCACGGACATGAGTCCTGCCTTTAATTTGGTCGCTCTGCGTCATCTCGATCATTCACGTATCTTTTTCTGGTTTTGGTTGGATCTTGCATGAAAAAGGATACGTATCTGCGTGGGAAATAATTATTCAGGACTAGCAATTTCCAGGATGTTCTTTTAAATTGCTCGTACGATTTTTTTTAAATTTTTTTAACTAATTAAAAACACTACTATTATGTATATAGATAGATAAAAAAGAAGAAGAGGAGAACTGATTGCTCCCCTTGTGGCTCATGCAGCAATGCCTCTTGCTCATGTTTTGCCAGCAAGAGAAGTGCACTAACTACGCTCTCTAAAAGAGATAAGGATCCAGCATCAATGACCTTCCATAACCTTCCTTCCTTTCTTTTTTTTCTTCTTTGTTATTAATAAAACAAGGTTGGGGATGACATGCTAGGTCAAGTAGGCTTTTGCCTTTTGGTCCACTACTTGTATATAAGTTCATGAGTTACTTTGTATCCCTAGCAATTATAAGATATCTAAAAAACAGACTCAATTACTGCACCTCGCTTTGTCAATTATTTTGTACCTAAAATCAGGTCTTTTCTTATGTAGTAGATAATATATTCAAGTTTTTTTTTCAAACTAAAGCTATAATTAATAATTAATTAATTAGGTCATTAATTAACTGGGACATACCACCACCTAATTTGATTAATACATGCTCTTCAATATCTATATATTAAAAGTATTATTATTATTATTATTATTATTTGTGTATATATTTTTTAAAAAACTTACCATTCTAACTAAAAAAGTATACATATACTATTATATGTATATATTTTTATAGCTTTAATTAGAAAAGTATAAGATTCTAATTAAAGATTCTAAATAAAGAAATTATTTAGATATTTATAAATACTTGCTCTTGAAATTTACTAACTCTACAATCAATTAGTGACAAAAATATCAATAATCATATAATTAATTATATATAATAATAATAATATGTTATAGACAAAAAATAATTGATATTTTGGCCCATCCCACCTGAGGCATGGACAAAGAAAGCCATAAATGCAGCTCCCATTAATTTGCATCTTCCATTATGAAAGTCAAGTTTTCTTTTTTCTTTTAAAACTTAAGTTATTATTCTGAATGAAGAAAACTTTTAAAAGCCATATACATATGTATAAAAGAACATGTGTGCATATTATTTTACTTTATCCACTTTGCATCAGATTTCCTCATGCTATTTACTTCACCAATTCTTCATTATATATATATATATTGTCAAGATTATGATCATTAGAGCTTCATTTAAAAAATTTTTGGGCAAGAAAACATAATTGGCAGAGGCTTCAACTGGATGAGTAACTATATGTGGGGAAACCGACCTACAGTATATTTTACCAATTATATATATTGTTTATTGCAATGATTGAAACCCTCCAAACTTGATCTTAATATTTTTAGAACCAACAGGACAATAATGTCACTAAAAAAATCTAGATATTGCCATCCTTTCTCAATTTAAAAAATCATCAAAATGATTAAATGGTGGGCTGCATCATCTCCCAATACATGTGCCATATGATATGGTGCTTAAAATCCTTGTTCTCAAGTATAAAAAAACATGAGGGTGGCCCTCTCCTTTTATAAGGTGTATAGGGGTGATATTGCTTTCTTTTTTATGTTTAATTTTTTTAAAAATAATATCTTTTATTATAGAATATAGGTAAGTCTTAAAATGATATTATCGTTTTAGTAAAGTTGAAGTAGCTTTTTTTTTTCTTTTTGGCATGGATTTTTTAATAATAATAATAAGAATTCTGTGATTGATTTCCTTGGTCTGTAGAACTTGATAAGGTTTGGGGATGGAGATGACAAATTCTACCTAAAAGATAAGATTCTTATAGATTTCCCTATTAATTTTTCTACCCACAAAATAATCATTTGCATTAACATATTATTATTGTCATTTTAATTTATC
Organism: Thalia dealbata; assembly: GCA_030544415.1. Lineage (NCBI taxonomy): Eukaryota > Viridiplantae > Streptophyta > Magnoliopsida > Zingiberales > Marantaceae > Thalia > Thalia dealbata. The sequence goes on from CM060458.1 coordinate 20,914,212, forward strand.
TAATAATGATTTAATTTTTTATAGTGGAGGTGTTATGCTCATTATATGAGAAAGAACTAGTAAAGAAAAAATCTCCATAATTCAACTTCACATATATTTGGAAGAATAAAAAAATAAAACTTTTAAAACTCACGAAATCTCAACATTTGAATATATATATATATATAAACTTTGTTTAGGGAAGCTCCTCTCAGGAAACTATTAACCAGTTGACCGAGACTAACGATCTCTGATCTCAGGACTCAGAGTATGGGTATCCCAAAAGAAGAAGAAGAAGAAGAAGAAAAAGAAAGCATAAACTGCTGTGGACAAGCTACTAATGGCGCACCCAAACTCAATGCTATCTTTTTCATCATCGGCAGGGCCACTTGTTCCACCAAATTAACAAACATTGTAACCTGACAAAATCCCAATCAGTAGCAGCACGCCGAGCGGCTGATCTACCAACGAAAAACTGGTTAACTCATCACTCCCTGACGCTTCTACTCTGCAGAGAAGAACAAGTACATCACCGTGAGACCATGGATCACCCCCTACAAGATCGACATCCTGCAGCAAGGGCAGCGGGAGGTGCTCTCCAGCCACGGCAGCGCGCAGCTCCAGTGGAACCGGTGAGCGCACGGCAGGTGGATCAGGATGTCCCCTGCCTTGAACTCCTCCAGGCACACCGCGCACTCCACCTGCTCACTCGAAGTCCATCCCAGCCTGCTCCAGCTGAACCTCCTCCTGCTGCTGCTCCTCTTGGAGGCCGAGAACACCTCCCTCTGCACATTCTCCAGGATCTTGCTCTGCTTCAGGCTCTCCGAGCTGTTGTGCCTGCGAATCCTCATCATCACCATCATCATCAATAAGAAGACGAGGAAGCAGCGGCTCTGAGTTTTAGATAAGGGGTTGATAAAAATCCACATACCTCCTGATCTTTAGTCTGGCGTCCAACCTGTCCTTGGCTTCCCTGGCGATGTGCCCAAGTGTATCTCCATGGATTTCCTTGTTCAGGTTGCATCTCTTCTGATGGTACATGAACATATATATGCATGGATTGTCAGATATAAGAGAGGGTATAAGAGAGAGAGAAGGGGGGAATTGCTTCGAGCTTGAGATCTGGGACTTCAAATCTCAGCGTCTCTGAAGAAGCAAGTCATGGATAAAAAAAAAACTGAACGAGCTGAACACGTACCGTGGAGAGACTACTCAGATGCGTCTCGTGCCCGGTCGTGTAGAGGCAGAAGGATGATCTCCTGGAGCTCGTCGGTGGGTCCGCCAAGCAACCGCCGCCGCCGCCGCCGAGGTGGATGCGCCGGCGGCGGGCGCACTCGACGCCAGGGAGCATTCCGGCCATGGGAGGCAGTAGAACTCGAACAATTAAAGAAAAAGGAGGAGGAGAAGAAGAAGATAATTATACGTATGGAGTTGGTTGGTTGGTTGATTGAGTGGAGGGCTGGTGGCTTCTTCTCGCGTCACTTGGTGGCCTCTCTCAAGAGATTTGAGTCTTCATTTAAACTACCCACAGGGTCACTCTGTAGACTGCACGCCAAAACCTGGATGGATGCCAAAACTTATCATAATATATATTATTTGAAAAACAAAAATTCAACCTAAGTTATGAATAAAGAAAGTATTAATTTGGAAGAAGGTTTTAAAATGACAAGTGAAGTACCTTTGCAATGTTACTGAAATAAAAAATTGTTATGATAATAATACTAGATCATATATCATTTGATTAGATATTTCTCATGTAATAAGATTAACTATCTAAAGTAAACAATAAGATTGAAGGATCTGGAAGTCAAATTCATCAAATATTTCTTAGAAAAAGTTATTAATAGAAAACATTCCACTTTCTTTAGAAACTAGGATAGGAAATTTCTGTTTTTAGCTCCTACCATTCCAAATTTATCTAGATTGCTCATAAATTTGGTCCAAAATTTTAAAATATATATATATGATTTTTTTTTAAAAAATATTTTATTACTTTTAGATCTTTAACTCTATATTTGTCATAGAATATTACTATTCTAATCAGCTTAGAAGTAAGAAATATACACTTGCTTGCTGCTTCCTTAAAGATATAAGCAGATGTCAAAAGAAAAATTATTTTTTAAAGAAATTTTACAGAGTTCAGAGATCAAATTCAAACAGATCCTAGAGATGGTGGGGAAGGAGGAGGAGGTTTCATGGAAGGTTCCGGCCATGGGAGAGAGAGAGAGAGAAAGAGCAACATCAACACCAATTAATCTGACATGCATTATTTTTGTGCCCCCCAACCTCACCATATATGGCCATGCTTGTATGCAGCTAGATTTCATTTTGGCTGAGTAGATGATGACCTGGCCTTGGCGGAGATGATCCAGTGGGGGCTGCTGAGTGCTGATCAATCATCCTCCTCCTCCTGCATGCAAATGCAGCAATGGGAGAATTGATTGAATGATTGATTGAGGGGGAGAAGGAAGGAAGATTTTGCTGGAGCTCAAAAGAATCCGAGAGGCAACACAACACCATGTGGGAGGAGGAGGCCCACGGCTCCCTTTGCCTATTTATGGTTTTACCATTTCTACTGTTTCTTATTTACACCTTTTTGTCCTCCCACTGACCATAACAACAACAAAAACAACTCCTCCTGGCTTTTGGCAATTGATGAGGCTGTTTGCTTTGGTTGCTCCCATTAAGAATGCTGCCAGTGGCAGTTTCTGTAGAGTTATTTAAATGTTTACCCGTATAGCTAGCTGTAAGTTATAATGATGATCATTTATTTAGGTGATTGCAAATACCGTGCAAATAGCTCCATCTAGTAAAAATTACTACTACTATTATTATAAGATTTATGCTTAATTAATATTATTAAATAGTGATTATTTATTTATAGGAATGCAAGTACTATGCAAGTAGCTGCATCATTTCATTTGCAAGATAAGACTACTATATAAAGTTAGTAAAAAAGAGAGGTTATTTTCACATCATAGTAATTATATGTTTCTGGTCAGTAAGTAAAAGGCAAGGCCATGGGAGTTTAACTCACAAAGTGCAGTTATTACTCATGTGTGTAAAAGGCCCTTGCCCAATGTATTATTCCCTGTTGTAGATTAGTACGTTACAAGTAAAAATTTCTAGGTAATGAAGTGCTTGTAGAAGAATGAAATGCTCACTGATTTTGCCTCGACCTCAACCTGAACCTTTTGTACAAAACTTCAGCATCAACTTTGCAACCAACCACCAAAATCTCTGGGCCAGGATGTGAGGAGTGATTGATAGATGCCAAAGAAAGGGGGCGGGGGGGCTACAATGTTATCCAGAACAAAGAACTGGCCATCAACAGATAAAATTTTTAGAAGAGGGGAAAAAGGAACCCAAGAAAAAAACACCATTTGTCAGACTACTGCAATCCAATGGCAATCTCCTAAAATTCCTATTGTTTCCCATATCTGTTGCTGGAACATATTTACAAAATATTCTTCTAAGAATTGATGCTGAAATAGAAGGAAATGCATCAGCAAATTGGCTGTCAGTATGATGATTTTCCTACACAGTAGAAAAAAAAAAGGGACAACTTGGAACATGAAGAATCTTGAACGCTACTTCAAATCAGGCTATGTATGAAGACAGTCCAAATTTTTAGCTGTATGGATCTTGATTTGTTCTTGTCCACACCGAAAGGACTATTTGGTTTGGGATAATATTACTGGAACATGATTTCTAATTAAATTTTAATAATAATTCTAATTAATTTAAGTTGAAATAACAATCCAACGGATGTTACCGCAAACCAACCAGCCTATATATGTAACCACAAAGTTCAATTAGGAACAAACAAAAACAATGAATGCGTACGTATCACCTGCAATATGTGCATAGTAGCAGGACGACATATGGTTTGATATGATTATTTAATTAATAAAATTACACAAAACAAAGGAGCACCTCTGTGTATGAAATTTAGGTACAAGTAATAATCACCAAGCTTGATGCTCTGAAATAAAAATGAACAAATCACACAGCAGAATCATCAACATAAGCATTATTCCAAAATCTTTCCACTACCGAATAAAAAGACATAAATACGACGTCTCAACCAGAATAAAGTGCATAAATAAATAGTGGAATCAAATTCCTGCAGAATCAAGATTAAAAGGTCGGTTGCCTTCCATGTAGGATGTCACTATTTGCATTGGCTCATCGTTTGTTTGTTGTGCCAATCAACAACTTCCTGATATGCGAGATCACCTCCAAAAATATCCAGCGCGCTACCAACTGTGGCATCGACACGGTCCTTGCCTGCTGTTTTTATCCTCTCCAGATCTTCAATTGTTGTCACCCCGCCAGCGTAAGTTACTGGAATCTAAGAAGGCACATGTCATTCGAATTAGCAGCAAAAATATTAGAAGGAAAAATGGTTTTTCGTGAAGGATAACCAATTGAGAAAAGCCAACCAAAATCTACAAACCAGGCAGAAAATATATGATGCACGAAGATTTTTCGAGTTATACTAAGTAAATATGTTATCATTGTTAATAAAATTTGGTACTAAACATGTGCTATGACTGAAGAAACAAAGAAATTTCACAGTGCAAGAAGCAAAGTTTACTAGGGCAGTATCAGCGGTCTAGCATTATGAATTGAAATCCACACTAGTCAATTTTGGTTAAGTATCAGCATAGATCGGTGACCAGTACCAATGTTTTAAACCTTGGTAGAAAATTCAATTGTACAAATTTAACATTTTTTGATGATCTTTGTTGAGATGCAAAACATCTCATGATAAGATTTTACAATGCCACTGAAAATGTAGAAACATCAAAGTAAGGACACAGAAAATATGTTATCAACCAAAACTAGTGAAGAAAAAAGGATATCAAAACACTTGCTAACAAACCAAATTGGTCATTAATATGCAGGGATAATCTATTATTGTAAAAAAAATATTTTTCTTCTAATGAGATATTACATACAGGTGAATAATGGCCGAGTAACATCACAAGCTCCTCATCAATTCCAAGCCTGACAGAATACAAATAGGAAAGGTCAATAGCATGCTAAACTATATTTCTCAATTTTGAAGCTGTAATTTAGTTTAATCAGGAAAAGGAATCTGCCACCAAGAAAAATAACTTATTAGTGATAGGATGTTGTTGCGGTGCAATGACCTACTAACAAATAGAGACTGGTAAGAAAAACCTCAAGAGTATGGAACAAAAATCAAGAGAAATTCATTATGAATATTTTCTTCTAATATAAATCAAACAAGCATCTTCTAAATATTTATCAAGCAATGGCCATGCACACAAGTGAACTGGAAAAAAATTCTGGAAAGACACTACTTTGGCTTCATCAGTAAAATCTAAGCCTTGGCTCCCCTATCACTAAGGTTTTTATACCGATTGATTCCCTCTCTCTCTCTTCCTCTCACTCTCTAATTATCTTTTTCTTTCTTTATAGTGTAGGTTCTTTAAAAATTCCGCTGGAAATCAAACACATGAATTAAGTTACTCAATCCTATGAGACACAAAAGATACAGTGCATTACTAAAGGGGAAATAAAGCTAAGAATTAACCTTTTCCCCTCAACATCAACCCCATGAATTAAAAATTCATCTGCATATGTGGAAATAAATTCCAAAGTTTCCTTGTCAAGAAAAACATCAGTGAATTTCTGCCATCTGTCTGTGACAATGACGTAGTTTCCATCCTGCAGTGATGAAAAGGCCAAGAACCAAAAGAGATGATAACTAGAAGATCTTTGGAGAAAAACCTATTCAACCATATGAGAAAACTAACGTACCAAACAGTATCTAAGGGATTTTAGTACTTAAACATAATCACAAATTTCAAACAATACAGAATTGAGCAAATCATCAATTGCCAATGCTGTTTTTTACCATAAAAGCAGCAATGAGTTTATGAAATCAAATCAATCATTATAACAGGTTATCTCATGGAATATGTAAAAAAAAAGACCAACAAAGATGAGCATGCTTAGTGCAAGCAGACTAGCATAGATGGACATAAGAAAATTGAATTCATTGATGTTATGTTCTCTCGAAGGGAGAAGGAAAAAACTAACAAACAAATAGCAAAATGAGCAGTAACATAAATAAGTAACTTTAAAGGTTACAGCTTTGAGTATAGATGGTTTACATGTTGGTGTGTGATCAGAATGGAATATAAAGTAAAAATAGGCAGTATTTTTAAAGTGTGGCATGGAGGAGTTCCAGGACAAAAGACTTCCGCTCCAATATCAAGGACTACCACTTCAATACCAACTTTCATCAACATCATTCCACCTTAAAGCTTAAGAAATTAGATGAGACATGATCTATTAATGTATAAAAAATCACAGTGTAGTTATAAAACTTCAAATATATAAGTTTCTAATGGTATGGTGATCCATCGCTGATAATGGTATTCTGCTATCAAAAAAGGAGATGCTGCATATCTACAATCAACAGAGAATCACAGTCTAACATATTAGTTTTTGGGACAGTCAATGGGCAGACAACTAATTTAACATCCTACACATGATAGTTTAAGTCACCTAATCTAACTTCTTTGTAACCACAAATACATGCAAGCCAAGACTGAGAAAAAAAAAAAACCAGAAATAATGAATCCTTGCACATATATATATATACACCTTCTTTCTGCAACTAAGGTCTAACACAAGCTTCCTTTTGGTAATCTTATCTACAATATGCTTAAGTCGTTCGAGGTCCATCTTTCCATCCCTGAAAACATACTGCAACAAAGAAAAAAAATGATAAGACTAAATTTTGTCCACGGAATCCAAGTACATAGAAATAATTTAGAAGTTTTTACCCATCATATAATGATGACAACCAGATCACAGCTTTAGACAACATAATGCATATCAAATTGTTTATGAATTATTAGGTCCATCCAAGAATTTTATGTTAAAGAACAAAAATATTGGAAAGAAGGTAATATTTATAATATAAATTCAACAAATTTAAGCTTAAAATTTTAATAGTGAAAACATTATCAATAATGAAAGATCTCTGAAGGTAATTACCTCAATGGATTCATCTAAAAGAAAAGATAATTTATGGGAGTCAACATATACATTGTAAATATGCAAGAAATTTTAATATATACCGATGTAATGATCACATGACTAGCCCCTTCATCGAGATAAGCTTTTGCATTGTCTGCATTGATCCCACCTCCGACTTGCAAACCACCTACAAATGCAATTAAAAATTAAAAAAACAATAATAAACATAAAGGTTAAACTAAGAAATGATAATAGGAATGGAAATTTTAGTTCAAAAAAAGCTGGCTAATATAATGGTCACTGTTAGTTTTCAACTGCAAAATACCAAAATTTCCATTTTTCCTTCTAATATTTTGATCGCTTTATATATTTCAGTATTCAGGACTAATAGGACTATGATCCTAATACCAGCGATCTGTGATTGGTGGGAGCCTGCCTTATGTGATAGGTTCGTTCATGTTTGATGGACAATAATTGATTGGCTAGACAAATACTTTGAAAAATCAAAAGGCAGATCGGAGTACATAGATTAACGGACTGGAGTTCTTTCTGACCACATTCATTTGGTGATCTTTTAGTGCTTTGTATAATGGATAGTAATTGATATACTGTACAAATCTGTTCCAAATACTCTTAAATGAGACTATAAAAACGCCCATAGCTGTATACTCGGGTCTTTAATCTATCTATATAAAGGGAAAATAACTTCCAAAAAACTGTTTTCTGCACCCTTTTTTATGTTATTCCTCAATGATTCTGAATTTGATTCTACGTTGCTCCAAACTCCACATCAGCCATCTTATGTTCTTGTGGGGTGACCTAGAAGGCAAAGAGATAATGCCCATGCATCTAAGTTATTTTGTCTTTATTATCAACTGGATCCAGTTTGCTCCTTAATACTCTTGATATAACAAATTGTTGATTGGTAATGCAGTAGCATACCATAAATCCATTATGTTGACACAATCTTCATTTTGGCTCATAATATATTTATATAGAATGAACCAGTCAAATTGACACACCTGAACAACTCAATTTCGGCGCCTTTAAGCAACACGAATCCACATGGTGTAACACAAGAAAAATCACAAACCTATATATATATATAAATCTATAAATCTATGGATGATCACGAAATTACCAGGGTAAGCACGAAGGGCTTCAACGGCAGCAGACTGGCTATTGGGATCAGCACCAAGCATTATGACATGGCCTCCGGTGAGACCGTCCTCCTTGTACAGACGGGCGAACTCCGCCGGCGACTTATCTGACTCGAAATTGGTCACGAGGGCCGTCGCGCCGGCTTCCGCGTCCAAATCGCGAAGCGTCGATCCGACGATTTGTTTCACCTTGCCCTAACGCTTTCGAATCTCAATCTATTCAGCAGAGTCATTGTAAAAGCAAAACCCGAGTATATGGGAAGAAGAAACAACCAGTTACCTTGTGGATGTCGATGCAGGGACGGAAGCGGGCGGCGCATAAGACCAGAGGAGAAAAACGGCCGCTCTTGCGCCTTGCCGTCCATTTAATCGTGGGGTGAGAGGAAAGTGACGGATGAAGAAATGGGGTCAGGGTTGGAAGAGGCAACCGGAGTCCTGAGAGAGCCATGGCCTCGCTTCGGGCTGAGCCACCGCAACGATGGTGGACGAAATGAGCGAGTCAATAGCGCAGGACGGTGATGCCGGCGGCGACGGTTGATGCCATGAGACGATGGTGAGGTGGCGGGGGAGCGGGCGGCGGCGACGGCGGTTGCGATGGTAAATGAAATGAGGTGATGATACTGGTTAGGTCTTCGTGTTCACCGATTCACTTATTACAGCAGAAGGTCCTTCCAATTTAAAATTTTGAGAGATTTTTTAATAGGAATTGAAAAATTACATTGAGGTAGTAATCCTTTATGGCCATTTAATTCAATAATATTAAATTTGTTTCAGTGGGGGGCATGTAAGTATTTAAGTACAAGATAGAAAGGTAGGATGCAACATGTACACCAAGTGATAAACTCTCCAAAAGGAGTTTATAAGAATAGAGATCAAGTACATAAAATGTATGCCTTAGAAAAATTAGATTCTACGTAGGAGGTTACAGATTACCCTCTACCTGACAACACCTACCTGAGAGGACCCAATGCAAACAATCCTCAACAAGCAGATATCACAAAGGCCCAAGTTGCCTTTGGTGATTAGGAGTATACTTCAACTCAGATGGGAAGGGGTGGCGAGCCAAGCAGATGAAGTGTTTCCTCCATGGAATGAGGATATTAGCTGTAAGATCATCACAGTATCAATGGTGGTCGACAGACTCTAGCATGATCTTCTAGTGAACAGAGAGATTAGGACACCTTGAACTGTTAAAGGTAGCAACATTCTCTTAATGACTGGCAGTATCATCATAATATCAAGAGAAATAACACAAAGCAATCTAAGGGGCATAGAATCAAGACACGAGAGAAAATTGGCATATGCATTGAAGTGTTGAGGCATGGCACATTCTTCAGAGGTTCATAGCTGTAAGGAGAGAAATTAGGTTTCGTACATAAGAAATCTTAAAGATGTCAGAAACTTATCAAGTGTAGTTGGAAGCAGAAATAACAAAAAAATCATAACTATTGGCAGGACATAGATACTGAAGATAGACTTATTGGAAGTCCACATAAGCTCTCATGATGCATGCAAAGTAGCACTATATAACTGTATCACTGGTAGTGGAGCAACAAATCAGTCAAGCCAACTCCTCGTCGCAGTGTCCTTGTTCTTCAAGATAGGAGTGTTGCATTCTAGAAGTGGAAGTTCATTGCAACGGCTGTTATGTGCGAGAAGCACGAGTAACGACAGATAGAGAGGAAAATTCCATAGGAGGAAACCCACTGTATCAAACATGGAGTGGATTGAAGGATTAGACTGTATAATGTTCCTAAAAGGAGGTCAAAGAGGTTGTCCGAAAAGGTTGCAATGGTGGAGGGTTTAGTGTTCGACTAGCTGCTGAAGCACAAAAAAATATTAGGAGGCAAAAGGGAAGAACCTGTTCGAGTCCTACAAATGCAGCAACAGTCTACAGCAACAATGAGTGCAATAGTAAATCAACAGCATGTATAATAGTGGAGCTAGATAGCAACCTTGAACTCTCAGAAAAAGTCAAGTTGTCGGGTTTTGAGCGAGTAAAAAACGATAAGAACAACAAAATCAAGAGAAAGGATATTAGTCAATCAGGGAGCAAGAGAGAATATTGATTTCTTTCCTGCAACAAATCAGGGGACAACAAATTTGCAAAATAGCAGCATCAAATCTAAATCCTATTCTGGAATGTTAGGGGCCTCAATTGGGTGGAAAGAAAAGGAATGACAATGAATATAATTAAGGATGACAGTCGTAGTGAGCTCATAATGAAGCAAGGTTGGGTCATGGATGTGGAAGCTACAAATAGGGAATTCCTCCACATGGGCAAAAAGTTGTTAAAATATTTCAGGAAAAACAATGGTATACAAAAAGAAACATAGCAGATTTGTCGAACATATAACATGAAAGTTTCAATCTAAGAGAAATCTGCATGATTAGCCTCGATTGTGGTATTAAAATTCACTAGAGATGGTTAGCTGACAGAAATTTTTTAGTAAAAACCATGTATAATTTCATAAAAAAATTAAGGATGAGGGATGCAGATGCATACAATTTGTGGAAGCCAAAGCTACCCTTAAAAGTAAACATATTCCATTGGCTAATGAGAAAGCATAAACTACACAAAATTAAGGTGCGACTAATCTGCAAAGGAATTAACATAAAAAAATGTGTATATTATGTGATAGAGATTGAGACTAGGAATAATTTATTCATGTGCTATCTATGGACTACTTTTATATCTGAAATAATTGAAAACTCAATAATATTGATCCATGGAAAACAAAGGAGAAAAGAAGGGATAAGATGTTCAAAATTAAGCAACTAGTTGTGCGGTATTAGATTGAATATATAGGGAGAAAGGAATAAAAGGTGTTCTAGTGAAAAAATGAGTTCAAAGAAAGCTTTAGTCAACCAAGTTGTATTCATAGTATTCTTCACAACGCATTTACCACCATAGAGAGGATTACATAAATTTATTTTCAGTGTTAAAGTCGTCTTATTTGTTCTTTAGTATGTTTCTCTATGTTTAACTTATTTTTTTGTTTTTATTATAAATTGAGGAAATGAATGCAAAAAAACTTAGCTTAGAATTTTTTACGCTAGACTTTTAAATTTATATGTAAAAAATAATTACATTTAAACTTTTTTTATAGTTAGTGCATTTCTAAAAGAACTTAAGCTTATTTATAAATAAAATAAGAGAGCCAAAATAAATGAATGGGACAATATAAGAGCTCAATCGAAATAAAGAGAGGTAAATGCAGAGGAAACAAGAATTTGTAATCTCTTAATTTGATATATCTTAAATTCTAACATACATTAATTTATTCAAATCTGAGCACTCATCAAAACCTTGAGAAGTTTCAGAAGGCAGAGAACATATGAATTAGTAGTAATTATCAACACTCCGGTCACAATTTTCTAGTCCATGATTGGGATATCAAATGCTTAAAATATCAACAATAAGCAAACTAATCCTCGTGATGGCTATGCACTTTGTAACTAGACCAAGAACATACAAAGAGACCAATGCTGGAACGCATCAACCACTTTTTAGCTTAATAATACACTTGCTGCAACTCTAGTTCTTGGATTTAATCAGCATCTTCTGCAGTGAAATCAGGCTCCGGTGGCTTTTGCAATCTCACCAACTCCATAACGCTTCTGTTATTTCGCATTCGATAAACGCCTCTGAGCGCATTCGCTGCAAATCGCGAGGCGTAGATGGCAGCACCAAGGCTAGTTGTGCCTCTGGCTAGGTTCTTTCTGAGTCCTGCCTCCTCTTCCTTCTGCTGAAGCTCTGCCATCTTCCTCTTGGCGTAGCGTCGCCATGCAGCTTGGATAAAGCAAGCTGCCCATGTCCTCCACTGCTGCGAGTAGAAGCGGAATGTATGCTGGACTTGCCTGCTATGGAGTCGCCTGAACTGGCTCGCAACAAATCTTAGCTCTTCGGCGTTGAGTGCGAATGCTTCAACCTCTTTCAACGCTTTCACTGTTCTAGTGGAGGTCGGAAGACTACCTCCAGACTTTGGATCCAAAGCCCAGGTCAACAACTCCTCACCACAGAAGTCACGTTCCTGCAGAAAGCTTCGGTTGAAAAATCCACTTCTTCCACCATCAGTGGTTATACTTTCCAAGAGCCCACGAATTATGAAAAGCATCTCGTCAACAGGGTCTCCCTCTCTCAAAATATAACTATTCTGTGTGAAAAGACTGGGTTTCAGTCGTTCGCAGATTGCATCTAGTAATCGTTCATCCAACTTCTCAAACAGAGGGACCTGAAGGACAAGAAAGGGCCCCCAAGGTTATGAATATTGACTAGATGAATGACAAGATAATCCAGATGAACTCACCCTCCTAACCAAAGCCAAACAGAGATGACGTTTGATATCCCGCCGAAGGTCCTTAGGAAGGCTCTGAACCAAACCTTCTTCATCCACTCCCCTTGTCTCCAACCACTTGTACTGATCATACCGTCGGACACGGTCTCTGAGTTCAGGTGGTAGCATCCTATGATGCATCCATTGCTCTGAGTCACGTCTCTTAACTCTCATCTCCTCAAGTCTTATTGTTATTGACTGAAGATATGTCTGAAATAATAATAGACAGATCATTTACTGCAAACTCCTAACACAGAACTTTAAAGCCAACTGTGACGAACAAAAGAGAAAGAAAACTGCAGTCACAAGCTTTACCTGCATGTTACCTATGAGCAGGGCAAAGAGTACAAGTCCAAGAACAGCAATTGCAATTGAGAAGATAACCTCACCAAGATAAGTACTGGTTTGCAACCCTTGGCCGAGGGTACTGTAGCAAGTAGATGTGTAACACGCTAGTCAGTCCAGTAAAATTTCAGATTCAAAAGATACAATCATTCTGGGATTTTAAAAATTTCCCACTATAATAAAGTCGATAATGCATGTAAAGTATTTTGCTGAAATGTCTATAAACTTCACCATGTGTGTCAGAACAGGGTCAAAAGGTTGCAAAAAGAAAAAAGGTAGGAAAAGTCACGAAGTTAGTGGCTGAGCAAGTCAAGAGCAATATTGAAGAATCTTTTTCTTAGCTAAATAATTTCGGAAGCTTAAAGCATGCAATTTGATGGACTAACTAGCACCTACTATGAACTAAGCCATAGAGAATCGAGGTGAGAGAACTATAATGAAGGCAACAGTAGAAACAAGAAAGTCAGTACCTTAGGTTCTGCAAACCCCACCAGAAACAATAAGCGAGCTTCAAAAGGAATCTTCTTGATTCAACAATTTGAGAATTCAAGGACTGCTCAAATATTCCAAAACTGAAGAAGTCATTGTTATCATCAGCTACACATAACTGAAGAACTTGTTTACTGATATTCTGCCATTTGTCAAAACCACCCAGATGCTCGTTACCACAATACAGGTAACGGATATCACACACATCAGTTCTCGTTTTACAGGCTGACTGCCAACAATCATCTTCACGCTCAACAGACAATAAGTACCAGAAAGCACCAACTATCTGCATATAACCAACCAGCACAATAAGACTAGTAGTATGTATATTCTGTGCTTGTTATTTAGATTTGCATGAGGTAAGACAAATTTATCAAGCTGCCTAAAATTCAACATCATCATATACTTTTGAGCTCGCAAGCCAATGCTGTCATGCTAAAGAGAAAGCAAAGTATGATCCAGAACACATGATCTAGAATGAATATATAAGCCTAACTGGAAAAGGGGAAAAAGGGATAGGATGCTGGACCACCTTAATATCAACTCATTGAGAAACATCATCACCCTAAATATAACATAAACATAACAACAAGCTCATACAGCTCGTAGTGAAATTTCAAACTATTGTCAGATCCTTTTACAAACTGGTTCCCTTCCCTGCCAATTATTGGTTTTAAGTGTATCAACCAAAATGTTGAAAATTGTTGCCATGTTCTCCTTTAAGCATGATCAAAGCATAAAAATTTAGCAATGGCATGAGTTAACCAAGTAAAAATAAAATACAACACTTACATGACAAGCTAGCATATACCACAATAGATAATATGCCGCACCAGCCCAAGCACTATCCGCAAAGACACCAGCTGTCCTTTTCAGGTCTGATGTCAAAGGAAGAATGCGGAATAGTCTGGGAATATACTGAAGAAGAACAATGACAAATAATGCATTCTTTGTAGCCAATACATCTGAACCATTGGATCTATGGAGGAATCGCCAAACTACAATCTGTATGATTACTGAGACTAAGTTTCATCTTTCATATATTAGAAGAAAAACTAAAATATTCATACATATATTTATTAGAAAACAAGAGAAATTAGAAACAGAAGAACCTAAACATAAACATCGGAGTAAGATGAATTCTAGTTGGTATGTGACTCCTAAAGTTGGCACATAAGCAATGTTGTTAACACTAATCATATTACATCATCGTGGCTAAATCAATTTACAATGTTGCTGATGCATAAATTTCATCCTGTCACTTCGTATATCTGGTTTTTGCTTTCCTAAACAAATGAAAAAGTTTTCCAATAAGAACATATGTCGACTGTCACAAAGTTTAAGTGTTAATTTTTCTAACTCCAATAGGAAAGACTTATACATAGGTGGGTGAATTATTATTTAGTACCCTCGGTTCTACCTAAAGCCAAGACTTTTAATTTATGCAAAAGTTTGAAACTTTGAATGTCCGCACTTCATAATAATATTAAATATGTCGTGTCAATATTTAATAAATAAATATGCCTATGATTACTTCCCCAATCTGAAGTCGTGAGAAATTTAACACTAATCAATGCTTCTACAGTTCTACGCCAAAAAATATCTAGTAACAGCCAGAAGAAAAGGCTCCTGCCAATAATATAGAAATTCTCATTTACATACAAATGTAAATATTTCGAGTACCGTCAGTTTGGATGATGTAAGTGAAAGAAGGATTGGGCAACACACAAGAACTACAGGACGATAAACTACCACACAGCATATCTAAACATTCAAACAATAATGCAATGCAGTGAGCAAAAAGATAAATCAAATATAAGGAGATAAGTCTTTGTCATAGTAGTTCTGAGTGATCTCTAACTTCTACAAAATGAAGAGACCCACCCCCATATGACTATATAAGAGTTCAACAGACCTGTGGTAGTGGTAGGATAGAAAGAAAGTCAATAATAAAGTTGCTTCGCAAGTATTTCTTTGCAATCTGTGTTGGGTCAATAACAAGTTCACCTCTGCCAAATACTCGGGTTGATGGAGCAATGTAAGCAGTACGAAATTGAAGGGCCATTCGAATAAGATAAAAGCAATCAATTACTGTTCGTACTGTAGTTGATGCAACTGCTAAATTTCGATCTATTCCAAGGCAAGCTGATTCTTCATTGTCATCTTTTATAGGAAGATAGTAAAACAAAGGATCCACTGATACTGCAAGAATACATGATATAACAAAAAGCCTGTTCATCAGTATCAGAAATTTATCTTGAGGATCAAAAATCTTCTTTTCAGAAGCTTTTAGGTCTTCTGGAAAAACTTCTGTAGAAGCACCAAACCGAAATGACCGGCCAAGAAATTTTAGTCCTTCAGATCCCTTTCTCACTCCTCCTTTCAAGGATTTGGCAGAGCTCTTTGAACCTCGGCCAAGCCCCTCAACATTGAATGTGCATCTATTCATTCTGTCAGCGTTATAGGAAAAGGGTGATGATACAGGACTTGATTCTTCCAACCTATGAATCCACATCATAACATGTCCAAAAATTGTATGCATTAGGATAAAGAGAAGGAAAATAGTAAGTTATATGTTGTACAACATACTGATGCCGATAAGTATATAATGAAGGTTAAACTAGAAAATGTAACAAACTTGAATGAATCTTTCAGCGTCACGAGTGCATCTACCAGGAGAATTTTTGGTTCCTCTATAACAATTCATACATTTTCACCTATTTGCATATCCAATAACCAAACTACAGGAATCATGGAATTTTGACATAAAGGTAGTCTATGGTTCATAAGTATGAAATGATTTTAGTTTCACAAGCAGAGTAACATAAAAGTTATTGGGTAACACTTTTCAGGATAGATTATACCACAGCTAGCAAAGCTTTCGGCATCCAGTAAAACTATGATGAAACTTAGTATGTCCAGATAAACAGGTGCTTCAGCTACATCCAGTTCTATGTATTTTTTTCATAAATTAAACATGTAGTATGATAATTAAACAAAGACTTTTAACCCTTCATTGGATCTATCCACACAATCATCTCTAACAATAAAATCTATTTATCTGCTCCACCCTTGGCAAAATAAAATATTACAAAATACCTTATTCAGAACCCAATGAAATACTATGTGAAAAAAGTCTTTCTAAGTAAAGAAACTTCAAATTTAAGAAGTTCAACAAGAATAAACAAACCTCACAAATTTTTCTTTTTGGCCATCCATATATTGCGCTTTGTAACCACAGTCAAACATCTTGTATATCATACACTACAAAAGACTAATAGCTGCTACTTCTTATGGTCTGCATATTTATAGAAACAGGATATTGTAATAAAGCAATAAAATAATATTTCACAACCGAAGTACAGAAAATGAAGCATATTTCACCAGCAAAAATGCATCAAAGAATCTTCAGCGTCCTACGAAGCAATAAAAGCATATTTCACAACTGAAGTACAGATAATGATGATGTCGACAAGATAACTGATGTATTTGTATAAAGTCTCCACTAAATGACTAATAGTATTTCATTTCAATAACAGGAAAAGTCAGTGTTCTGATAATTTAACAGATACTTTGTGTGACCATGAAAAAAAATAGAATTTAAGCCATTAGATTGGATATAAAATTAAGATGCAAATAATCTTTGTAAAACTGAAACACCTAAGTGTACAAAGTACAGTTATTTAAGGACAAGAATAAGTCTAATGTCCATTGCAAATAGTATAACATGTAAACATCCATAAAAGGAACGATTAAGAAGTATTGTAAGAAGAGAAGATATTGAAAGAAAAATTACATCAATTTCACAATTATACCCTATTAGAGTCAAGCATGGTCATACAAAGGACGGTGCACAATACAGTTCAACAGAAGTGAAATCCTATTGTAACAGAAATAGTACACATAGAAAGGTACAGGACACAAAGAATCCATAATGAAAACAAATGGTACCAGAACCTCTGGAGTTTGGGTTGCTTTTTCATTGTCAATCATCAGCAAGTTGTGTAAAAATTGATAGTTTCAGTTCTTTTCCTTGTTAAAAATGAAGCGTTGTGTTGTTGTATGAAATAAAATTCTATTATTCTTTTCCCTGTGGCACGAACCCATGATTGTGTGACCAAGCAGAAAAAGGACCCTGCTATAAACCAGGGTGGAACAAGGTACCTACTTGCCATTAACGAAGTTTTACATCGGTAATGCTTGCCGTAAATTGATCCCCCTAGCACTTTAAAAGCTGCTGGTATGAGTAACAATTTTAAGGGACACTAATCTGGGGGCTAAATCAACCAAGTAGTCACAGTGATAGAAGCAGGAAGAGACTAAGGAAACTAAACAATGTCATCTTTTTCTAAAAATTTCACCACAGGGGTAACAGCTCGGAATTCAAGGAGCAAACATCAAGGTATGCCAAAGTCGAGACTTCTGGATCCAATTAGTAACTAATCCATGAGGGCAGGCACCTACCAGATCCTACCTATTACTTCGTCTTCGCTTTATAATATAAATATAGCATTAACCCGACAACACAGGAGCCCTAATAAAAAATGATCTCAATCAAAATCATCAAAAAAATCAAAAATCACAACAGAAGAAAAAGAAGTGGAGGAGAACTCGACGGACGACAAGAAGTTCAACTATTTGCCGATCCAAAACCAGGAAACAATTCTAGAACGCAAGCTGCAACACAAATTACACATCAAAAATGGATAAATTAGAAGGCTACGCCCGCTATGATTACCTCTCGAAGATCGCTACAAGGGAGGAAACAGAATCATCTTGATCGTCTTAACAGAGGGAAGAATTTGAAGACTACAGCTCTGGTTCCTCTGCCAAAAAGTGGGGTCCGGAGCTCCGGCCAAGAGCCGTGGACTGGACGATAGCTGGAGAGGAAAGAGGAACGAAGAGCTGCAAGACTGGAATGGACGAGATAATTATTTCCTAACTCGAGCCGGCCCAGCCAGTCCGGACGACTTTTCTCACCTGCGTCCAGAGTTCCCCTAAATCCAAACAACTTACCCCGCACATATACCGTTCTTTAAGCTGCTTATCATTCCACGGGACCGATAATTCAGTCCAGTGAAAACAAGGGTATCCCTGACGGAGACATAAGAGACGTGGCGATTTATTAATGGAATAAACCGAGTAAGGCCGTACCGATATGACTCGGTTTCGGTTTAAGCTGCGTCGTAGACAGGAACTCAAACAAGTTATATTTGTAGTCCAACGTGGTTGGAGTTTTAAAAAGGGGGCGAATTCTGAAATATAATTTTCTTTTTTAATAATATTTTTTCCGTCATATTATTATATTTTTATAAAATGTTTTATTACTTTAAAATATAGAGATCTAAGTATGCTGAGGAAAATATAATTAATTAATTTCTAAAAAAAATTGTAAATTTTTTTTACTAAAAAGCTAGTCTGCATCTTTATTAATATTATGTCAT
Organism: Thalia dealbata; assembly: GCA_030544415.1. NCBI lineage: Eukaryota > Viridiplantae > Streptophyta > Magnoliopsida > Zingiberales > Marantaceae > Thalia > Thalia dealbata. The sequence goes on from CM060458.1 coordinate 20,932,989, forward strand.
AAATAAGTAATAGAAACACAAACAATTTTTTAAGAATTTTTTTGGATTGCACTCAAGAGGATCCTGTCTTCTTTCCTCCTGCAATACTATTAAGGAGCAAAGGACAAGAATAAGAAAGTAAGAAAGTAAAGGACAAGGACGATGCCGTGGGAGGCCACGCAAGATATCCATTGATGATAGCATAGAGAACAATAATAATATCGTCTCTACAAATATTAATACTCCCGTTATTCTTATCATAACGGAATAGTAACTCATGTACCAACGGTGGACTCTTCAAATGAAACTACTCATAAATTGAATGTGGACAATACTTCAAATATTGACCCATCAAAAATTAATGAGAATGAACATACAACAGAGATACAAAATGAACAATCATGGGCTGGACTTTTCTCAAGTAATAAATTGATAGAGAATGATATGTCACTTAGCAACTTTTCTCCTAAAAATAAAGATGGCAAACTATTTGTTGAATTAAAAAAAGGAGGAAATAGATAAGATGAATGGTGAATGAAATGTACTTTAATCGCTTATATTATTAGTACAAATCCTAGATTTAAGTATATGGAGGGGTACATAAAAAAATATTGGAGTACCACAGAAAATCCTAAATTATTTCCACGTGATGATGGTTATTTTATAATCAAATTAGCTTAATACAGGAGATAGATAGAATTCTATCTTCAGGACCATATAACATCAAAAATAATCTTATCATGCTTAAACATTGGACTATAGATTTTGAATTCAATGAAGAATTCTTAAAGGACGTTTCTATCTGAATTAGGCTACCTAAGTTACCTTTATACTATTGGAGGGAAAACTCATTAAGTAGAATAGTAAGTTCTCTTAGTATTCATATGATTGCAGATGAGTGCACGACAAAGCAAATGAGAATATCTTATGCAAGAGTTCTAATTAAAATGAATGTGACATAAACATTACCTCACAACATTCTTATTAAGGACAAATAAAGTAGAACCATCGAGAAAACAGTTGAATATAATTAGGTTCCTGAATATTGTATCATTTGAAATAAAGTGGGTCACATATACCAAACCAACCAAACAAAGCCACCAACTGACCTACAACAAGAAATGAGAAGGAAGAAAAAGACAAAAAAAAATTATAAAACAGGAATAACTACCTACAAAGAGAGAGGGTAAAGAGAATAATCAGCATATGGAGATTACTAATCAAATAGAGGATACAACTAATAAAAAGTAAAAAGTTGTCAAAAAAAAAGAACGGGATAGTGTACAACCCCTACAACATGAGCTAACTATTGAAGGGTGTTCAACACCTGCGATAGAAAAAAAGTATAATGCTCCTACACTTAACTTTGATGAAACCTTAATACTTGAGCCTATCTTGGAGCAGGAAATAACTAAGCCTCTTGATAAAGGGAAGACATCAATATGATATGGCTTAGTTGGAATGTACGAGGTATAAATAAACCTCATAGACAAAAAGAGGTTTGTCTATATCTCAAAAAAATCGAATAAGTTTGGCTGGTTTGATAGAAATAAGAGTTAAAGAAGATAATGCTGATAAAGTGATGAAACGAATAGCAACAAATTTTAAATATATAACTAGGTATACAACATCTGCAAATGGTAGAATTTGGTTATTATGGAATATAGATTTATTAGATATAATTGTGTTTGCTGTCGATGTTCAATTCATTCATTGTTTAGTAATTGATAGATACTTTAACTTACATTATAATCTTACACTTGTATGAATTTAATATTATTGCACTGAGAAAAGATCCATGGTAAGGCCTAAGGAATATAGCTGCTCGGGTCCATGGATTATGGCTTATTATGGGGGACTTTAATGCAGTGCTACCTATTGAGGACAGATTGCAAGTTAATCCTATCACCGAACATGAAACAAAGGACTTTAATGCCACAATAACGAACCTCCAACTTATTGAGCTGATAATTATTGGAGGATATTACACATTAAGCAACAAACAAGAGGGGGAATAATAGGATATGGAGCAAAATAGACAAAATATTTGGGAATAAGGATTAGATGGAAAGTAATGGAGTAGTGGTGGTAGAGATAGGAGAAGCAATGGCCTTAGATCATTCTCCATTAAAACTTGATGTTTGTGCTATCACTAATAGAGGTATACCATATTTCAGATTTTTGAATACAATAGCTGATCACATTGAATTCCTTCCTACTGTTGCAGCTACTTAGAGCATAGAAATTGAGGAATTTGATATATATAAAGTATGACAAAGATTTAAACTCATTAAAGATGCAATGCAAGAACTATTCAGGAAATATTTCAGTCAAACAAAATAAGTAATTTAGAAAGTATCCAAAGATAATTACAAGATACCTCTTTACTAGCTAATCTACATATGCAAGAGGAATATGCCTTAGTGAAATTAGAGAAATGAGTTAAGGTAGAGGAGAGTATATTGAGGCAAAAGTCTAGAGCTCATTAGATTACTTTAAGTAATTCAAACTCTAAATTCTTTTTTACCTATACAAAAATAAGGAACGATGCTAAAACTCTCAGTATCCTATATAGTAGAGATGGGGAGAGATTAACTGCTCATAATAAGATCAATGCAAAAATAGTTGATTTTTATAAAAGTTTAATAGAAAATGCAGAATATGAACTTCCTACGAAGGATAAAATGATAGTTAGATTTGGTAGGTTAGTTCGGCACCATCATTTCTTAAGTCTATGTGCGGTTGCCTCAATAAGGCTTTATTTGATATAAATGATGATAAAACTTTGGGGATTGATGAATTTAGTGCATTATTTTTTTAAAAAGTATGGTTTATGTTAAAGCATGATATATGTGTAACAATACAAGAGTTCTTCTTGATAGGAAAAATGTTGAAAACTATAAACTCTATTTTAGTTACACTCATACCTAAGGTACCAAATCCAGAAACTGTTAAGGACCTGAGATCAATTGCTTGTTGTACAATTTTATATAAGATTATTGCTAAAATCTTAGTGAATAAAGTTAAAGGAGTGACTGGCAAATTGATTAATAAAACTCAATGAGCTTTTGTACTATGAAGAGTGATTGTAGATAATATTATATTAAGTCATGAACTTATTAAAGGATATACTAGAAAAACAATATCCCTTAGATGCATGATCAAGCATATGATTCAGTAGAATAGATATGTGTGGAACAGATGCTCATAGAATTGAGATTTCCTCCTAGATTCATTCAATAGGAGATGATCTGCATCAAATTAGTGCATTATAACATCATCATTAATGGTCAAAGAATAATGCCTTTTTAAGCAAAAAGAGGATTAAGGTAGGGTGACTCTCTACCACATTATATTTTTATCTTTGTGATGGAATACTTGAGTAGATCTACGAGGGAGTTTGAAAATATGAAAAACTTTAAATATCATCCTAAATATGCAAAATTATTTATTACTCACCTCTGTTTTGGAGATGATTTGCTTATATTTTTTGGAGAAAATAAAGAATCTATCAAGCTCTTACATTAGTTATTTCTTAAATTTTTGAAGGTATCAGGTTTGACAGCTAATGCATTTAAGAGTAATATCTACTTTGGAGGAGTAATTGCTGAAACAAAATACAAAATATTACATATACTTGGTTATAGAGAGGGCTCTTTACCATTTAAGTATTTAGGAGTACTTTTGGCTTCTAAGAAATTAAAAATTACATAATGTAAAGAATTGTTTGATAAAATGATGGTTAGACTTAAAAGTTGAACTGCTAGGTTGCTAACATATGTAGGAAGAATTCAACTTATAAAGTCAATATCATTTGGAGTGCAAAGTTATTAATCACAAATATTCATATTACCTAAGAAAATAATTAAAATGATGGATGTAGTTTGCAAAACATTCTTATAGATATGATCAATTAAGACTAGCAGGAATGCCTTGGTAACTTGGAATAAAGTCTGCATACCAAAATTAGTTGGAGGACTTAACTTGCTAAGACTAAACTTATGAACAAGGCAGTCATCTTCAAGCTCTTTTGGGATATACAAACTAAGAAAGATAAATTATGAATCAAATGTATACTACGACGCTACCCAAACAAACAAGCTGGATGTTGAAGAAAGTAATGATGAGTGGAGAGGTATTATAATACCACCATCAATTGGTACTGACACTAACTAGAAAAACCACAATCAGTGCAATCTACAATATATTAGTGGGTATATTACTAAAGAAGAATTGGACAAATTTAATTTGTGATTTTAATGCTAGGCCTAGAGTTACCTTCATCCTATGTTTGTTTTGCATCAGAAATTAATGACTGTAGATAAACTACTCAAGTGGGGCATGCAAACAAAATGAAAACATCAGCTATATTTGACTACAATAGAAACCTTAGAGCATTTGTTGAATGAATGTAAATGTAGCAAGATTATATAGATTGATTTGTTAAAATGGAATGAAGAAATATTAAGATAAACTATATGAAAAATCACAATTAATTCAGTTGCTAGAATAACTAAAAGGAGAACATTGAAAGGACAACTTATACAATTGGTGATAGCAGAGTTTGTGTATCACATTTGGGAAAAGAGGAACTAGAGACTATTTAAGCAACAAGGAATGAAATAGTCATTATATCAATACAGTAATTTTTACTAGACTAGATTAATATAAAATAAGAGAGCTTTGTTATCTTATATTTAACTTAGAATATTATTCCTCATTAAGATATTTATTTTTAATATATTTACTCCTTTATTATTTGTAGTACATAATATTGTAGTGATATTCAAATATTTTTCCTGTGATTTGAGAATTACTCTTCATGTTAAGTTATAGAGCAAAATTTGTATGTACAATGATATAATTATGCAGGACATGCACATCTTTCTACCAACAATGATAATTTAATTTATTTATAAAAAAATTACTAAAATCTGTAATTAGTACGGCAATTTTATTTAATAGTTTAATTCTAGGTAAGTATAATATTTTGTAATTTACTATATATTTGTAGAAAGTAGTTCTAGGGTTAATTTAGTCTAATCACTGCTTGCTTCCCTCTCGCATGCTTCGACCATGGCGGCCAATCATCATCTCCTCCCTCCGTCGTAAGAGCTTTGCCCCCTTCTTCCGACTCCAACCCGGTCCTCTCCGATTCCCTCGCATCATCGTGCACTGTTTCCCACTTCATGGTCGAATATCTCATGAAGTCCTGCGGGTTCACCGCCGCCCAGGGGGCCAAAGTCGCGCACCTCCGGACCAGCGAGAAACCCGACGCGGTGCTCAGGAGAGTGATCACCAAGACGCGAAGATGTCTCTGCCTCAATTTGCAGAAAACCTTCGTTCCAAAGTTGGAATCTTTGCGCAGCATGGGCTTTGCGAAGTCCGACATCATCGGGGTCCTTGTGGCGCAACATTACCTCATGTCTCACACCATCAGCAGCTCCATTCGTCCCAAATTTGAGATGTGGGAGATCTCTTTGGATCAAGGGAGCTCCTTCTCAAGCATCTTAAGCGTCATGTATGGATTTTGAGGTGCAGCACGGAATGGTTAAGTCTTAACATATAGTTCTTAAACGGAGGAGTGCAGGGTTCCTACGGAATGGATCTCTCTAGTTGTGAGGATAACACCGGGCACCATTTCACAGAAGCCAGACAAGCTCCGTGATTTAGCTGTCAGAGTGGAATAGATGGGAATGCCCCAGGGATCTAAGATGTTCGTGTGGATTATTTATTCTCTACGTATGGTCAGCAAAGACAAATTCCAGTCTATATTCAAGATGATGAGGAAATTTGGGTGGTCAGACAATGAGTTTTATTCTGCAATCAAGAGACAACCGAATGTTATAGGCCTTTCCATTGAGGTGTTACAGAAAAAGATGGATTTTTTTCGTCAAGTGTGTTGGTCGCACACCTTCTTACATTGCTCAGCGGCCGGATATATTGATGTTTAGCATGGAGAAGAGGATTCTTTCTCGTATTCGTGTGATTGAAATATTGAAATCCAAAGGCTTATAGGATGGACAAGGACAACTCTAGCTCCAGGTTTCTCGCGTTTTACAAATTGAGAGGTTTTTTCAATCCTTACGAACAAAAAGAAGATGATCAATGAAAAGGGGTATACGATTGTTTTTTTTTTTTGGACCACTGGTTAATTATATGAGTGGATTCCCAAACTGCTTGAGCTCTAATTGATCGGAAAGCTTGAGAAGAAGCAACGGTTTTTGGCCAAAACTTACATTGATGTGGCTTGCAAACAGGTTAGCTGATATCCCAGGAACCAAACCGATACACAAAAAGCTGTTCATGCATTCACTGGATGCCAAGTTTCTCAATCATTGAGAAACCTGATTGATAGATGTAGAATCAAATTTTTTACTGAACTTGCAGATGAACTGTATTAAGATTAGTCTATGTAAACTACTTGGTAATTGGAGGGAATATGGATCTGTTTGTTTGTGTGGAACTTTGACTCAGAAGCATCTCCAACGCTTGCTAACTTTTTTGTTACGACATTTGACTGAGACCTGCATCAAGGTCAAATCGGCTGAAAACGGAAGTGTATTTCTATTTCCACCGACAGGTCAAGTACAAGTACTGCTAGAGGATCTCTAACCCAACCTCCACTATCTTCATCTCTATATCTAGTTTTTTTGTTTCCATGTTTAACATGCTAATAAACTCTTTTAGATTGTTAACGATCAACGTTTTATCATTGCAAATAAACATGCGATGCAGTTGCCGAACGGAGAATATGGTTATTCCAAACCTCCTCATTTTGGAGTATTTTATTGCTTTGGAAGAAATGTTTACATGATGTGGAGGTTTATTGTTTCTCTTTTGTTCGGGACGGGCAGAAGCCAGAAGCGAGCGTCCATTTATTTTAAATAAAAATGGGTCAACGGTGATGATGCGGTATATGGACCGATTGTTTTGGTAAAATTTGTATGCAATAGATTTATACTGAAAATTTATTTTAAAAGTAGGTCAGTTTGAAAACAAAGGGTCTAATCTACAAAAAGAAATCCTGGTGTTTTAATCTCCGCATCGCCTTGCTCCACTTCTTTTCCTGCCCGCATTCTTCCTCGACCATGGTCTCCATCATCTCCTCCCTCCGTAGAAAGAGCTTTCAGTTTCACCTCCTCCTCCAACTCCTCCGACACCGCTACTTCTCCGACTCCACCTCATTATCGTGCACTGCTCCCGCACGCCGCAGAGCATCTTCGGCTCCCCACTTCATGGTCGAATACCTCAGGAAGGCCTGCGGGTTCTCCGCTGCTGAAGCGGTGAAGGCCTCCAGACCCATAGCGCACCTCTGATCAAGCGAGAAACCTGACGCCGTGCTCTGTTACCTGAGATCCTATGGTTTTGGCGAAGCCCTCCTCAGGAAGTCGATTTACCAGGAGCCAAGATGTCTCTGCTATGATGTGAAGAGAACCCTCGTTCCAAAGCTGGAAGTTTTGCGCCGCATGGGTTTTTCGGAGTCCGACACGTCGATGTTTTTGTGGCGCAATACCGCTGGCTGTTTAGGCTCTCGAGCCAAACCCTTCTTTCCAAGTTGGAGGTGTAGGGAGGTCTCTTTGGATCAAGGGATCGCCTTCTAAAGCATCTTAAGAAGGGTATATGGTGTTTAAGCTACAGCATTGAGAAGAAGCTCAGTCCTAACTTAAAGTTCTTAATAGATGAGTGCAGTATTCCTAAAGAAAGGATCTCTGTCGTTGTGTGAAGAAATCCGCACATCATGGCAAGCAAACCAGATACACTCCGTGCTTCGGCTGCCAGCGTGGAAGAGATGGGAGTGTCCCGGGTATCGAACATGTTCTTGCCGATGGTTAATGCTCTATTCATGCTCAAGAAAGACAAATTCGAGGCTATATTCAATATCATGAGGAATGTTGGGTGGTCAGATGATGAGTTCTATACTGCAATAAAAAAACAACCGACTTTTTTAGGCATTTCCAAGGTGGTGTTGCAGAAAAAAATGGATTTTTTCGTCAAGGATGTTGGTTGCACGCCTTCTTACATTGCTCAGCAGCCGATTATGCTGATGTTTAGTATGGAGAAGAGGGTACTTCCTCGGATTCGGGCGATTAAAATGTTGAAATTCAAAGGCTTATGGGATGGACAACTCCAGCTCCGACTATATGCCCTTTTAAAATTATCAGATACAAAATTTATGCAGAGGTTTGTTCATCCTTATGAACCAAAAAAAGAAGAAGAGAGAGCTCCAAACTAATGGACTAGAGTTGTGATGGAAGATAATTCCTAGCATTTCCATGCTAATTGTCGATGTGAAGAGGTATCTATTAGTTAATCTTATGAGTGGATTCCCATCCTCGGCATTTTATGAGTTGTAACTTGATGTAGAGAGAGATGATTCATCTTATTCTGATGTTGAGGATAAGGATAAGGAGGAGGTATCACAAAGCTCGGGAAGCAGTAATGATCTTGTAGAAGTCTATGAAACTGATCTGACATAGAAGAAAGTGACCATAGTAGCTAGCTTGGGAAGACCAAGTTTCTCAATCATTTAGAAATCTGATTAATAGTTGTAGAATAAATTTCTTTCTGGAGCTTGCTGATGAATGGTTTGCAAATCAGTTTTCCTAAACTAATGAGCAATTGGAGTAATACAGGGGCTATTTGTTTGTCTGCACAAAAACCATAATTGAAAGCATGTCTCGAAGCATGTCGACTTCAATTGTAGTATTCGGTTTGGCATACATCAAGGTGGAATCACCTCAAAGGTGTGTCTCCATTTCTACTTAAAGGTTGCAAGGAATCTTATCCATATTCCTACGGGAGAGGGTTTGGTAGGTGAACTGTTGGAGAATACCATTAGTTCTCACTACCTTATCCAATATTATTGTTTTTGTCCTTGGATTCAATACAACTTTGTTATTAAGTTTTTTTTTTTTGAAAGGGAAGAAGTTTTTCTTCAGGAATAGAAATTTTGAGCATTTGCTTGTTAAAATGATAGTAATATTGTAAGTAATATGACAAGTAATAATATGATAGTAATGCTATTTTGAGCATTTGGTTGCTTGTGAAATGTTATATGATAGCACCTTTGCACAAAGAAGCTGTGCTTAGCACAACCTACATGATCAATTTGCATATCTATACTATTTTAGTAAATGCATGATAATTTATAATTATATTTATTTTTAATTTTAGACTACACAAAAACAAAATTTCTAAAATATACCGTAAGTAAATGCAAATTTGTTTTGCAATAAGCTCGAATTATTAGATTTGCAATACGCCTACTCCAACAAAGAGGAGAAAATTGCAATGGAAAACTCCCGATATAAGAGGACTCACTCAAAAATTATTTTAAGGACTTTTAGAGGGACATTTCGAGAAAGGGGACTTCTGACTTCTGAGGAGGTCTGAAGGAGAATTGGTTAAAATTGGGTCAAATTTACGTTTTAAAAACCCTTAGGTTTTAGTCGCAGCATCGCTCGCTCGACTTCTCCACCTCGGATTCTTCTTCGACCATGGCGGCCGCCATCCTCTCCTCCCTCCGCTGCAAGAGCTTTCCCTCATTCCTCCGACTCCGTTTCTTCTCCGACTCCTCTGTATTGTCGTGCAGTGCTTCGGATTCCCAATTCATGGTCGAATACCTCATGAAGTCCTGCGGGTTGTCCGCTGCTGAGGCGGTCAAGGCCTCCGGGCCCTTAGTGCACCTCCGATCAACCGAGAAACCCGACGCCGTGCTCAGTTTCTTGAGATCCCAGGGCTTTGGCGCCGCTCATCTCAGGAGGTTGATCACCGCGACGCCTCGATGTCTCTGCGTCAGTGTGCAGAATATTTTCGCAGCACGGGCATTGCGGAGTCCGACGTCATCGATGTCCTTGTGGCGCAACCCTACCTCATGAACTACAGCTTCAGCCGCTCCATTTGTTCCAAGTTGGAGGTGTGGGAAAGTCTCTTTGGATCAAGGGATCACCTTCTAAAGCACCTTAAAAAGACTAGATGGCTTTTGAGCCACAGCATTGAGAAGAAGGTAAGTCCTAACTTAAAGTTCTTAATAGATGAGTGCAGTATTCCTAAAGAAAGGATCTCTCTCGTTCTGAGAAGAAAGCCGCAGATCATGGCAATCAAACCAGATACGCTCCGTGCTTTGGTTGCCAGCGCGGAAGAGATGGGGGTGTCCCGTGGATCCAAGATGTTCATGCGGCTGGTTGGTCATCTATCCGATGTCAGGAAAGACAAATTCGAGGCTATATTCAATATCATGAGGAAAATTGGGTGGTCAAACGATGAGTTCTATACAGCATTCAAGAGACAACCGAATTTTATAGGCCGTTCCATTGAGGTGTTGCAGGAAAGGATGGATTTTTTCGTCAATGACGTTGGTTGCACGCCTTCTTACGTTGCTCAGCGGCCGAACATGCTGATGTTTAGCATGGAGAAGAGGGTACTTCCACGGATTCGGGTGATTGAAATGTTGAAATCCAAAGGCTTGTGGGATGGACAACTCCAGCTCAAACTATCTGCCATTTTAAATTTATCTGATGGAAAATTTATGCAGAGGTTTGTTCATCCTTACCATTTCCATGGACTTAAGCTGCAAACTAATGGACTTGAGTGTGATGGAAGATAATCCCTACCATTTCCATGCTAATTGTCAATGTGAAGGTGTATCTATTAGTTAATCTTACGAGTCGATTCCCATCCTTCTTGGAATTTTATAAGTTGTAACTAGATGTGGAGAGAGATGTAGAATCACATTTTTTACTCAACCTGCAGATGAACTGTATTCAGATTAGTCTACGTAAACTACTTGGTAATTGGAGGGAAAATGGAGCTGTTTGTTTGTGTGGAACTTTGACTCCGAAGCATGTCCAACACTTGCTCACTTTTTTGTTACGACATTTGACCGAGGCCTGCATCAAGGTCAAATCGGCTGAAAACGGAAGTGTATTTCCATTTCCACTGACAAGTCAAGTACAAGTACTGCTAGAGGATCTCTAACCCAACCTCCACTGTCTTCCTCTCTATATCTAGTTTTTTGGCTCCATGTTTAACATTGTCCGAGAGGGACGTTGCATCTCGTAACTTAACTTCCCAAACTTCTTCTATATTTTATACTATTTATATCTGTAAACGGATAAAGGAAGCTTCGTCATCGAATATATATATTATATTCCTGAGAGATTGTTGGGAGGAGAGAAAGACGGAGTTGATATAATAACTCCGCAACTTGAAGGTTTTTACCGGTGCTTTTGAAAGAATAAAGTAATCCTTTTTCCCCTCATCCCTTCGGGTTTGGTGTTCTTCGCCACCTTCCAGGCTTGTGTCGTCTAAGTGCCTTGACGACACGCCGCATACCCGGATGTAATCTCTGTCCACGTTTGAAGGGTGTGACAATTGGTATCAGAGCCAAGTCCCGAACACCATCCGAAGAAGCAAAGTACGGTGCAACATCTCTACAGTCTCCATGGTGACCAAACAAGAGTTTGAGAAGTTGGAGAAGAAGGTGGGCACGATGGAGGAATTGATAAAAGCTTCGCAAACCTTACGCGATGCAAATTTTTCCTCCTTACAAGCCCGCATGGAAGAGATGCAGATGATGTTCTCTCGCATCTGCAATGATCTTGAGCGGACTCGGATTGCTAGTGAACGAGTATCCGAGATCACAAAACCAAGCTCCTTGGCGCAGAAGGGAGACGACGGAGCGCAGAAGCTCTCGCTTGGAACGGAAGCAGGTTGTTCCAACTCCCGACGACCAACGGATGCTCGCCAATCGGCAAAACCAAACGTCCGGATTCCGGACCCCCCTACTTTTGCCGGTGTTCGAAGCGCGGAAGTACTGGAGAATTTTATAGGGGATATGGAGAGATTCTTTAAAGTCGCCAAGCTTGATGACGAAGATCAAGTAGATATGGCCGCTGCGTTTCTTGTAGGTGATGCTAAGAAATGGTGGAGAGTGCGCTGCAACCCACATCTCCACGGAAAGGGAGCGACGATCGTGAGTTGGACAGCCATGACGAGAGAGCTTCGACGACAATTTCTCCCGGCAAACGCTGCATGGCTTGCTCGTGAGCGGCTGCAACGATTGCAACAAACCCGATCAATTCGGGAATATGTCCAGGAGTTCAACACGGTCATCCTGGATCTCCACGACATGTCCGAGGTGGATCAACTATTCGCGTTCTTTAGAGGTCTCCAACCATGGGTCCGGAACGAGTTGATGCGCAAGGGTGTATGGTATTTGCTTGACTGGCGGACGAACAATGCTACGCCTCGCCCCGATGCAACACTCTCTCCTACTCGCAATCAACCAGCGAGGATGGGCGGACGACGTCAATTCGGTGTGACTCTAGATAGAAGGGAGTACGCTTCAACGGCAGATGCGAACAACTCGCATTATGGTGTTTCCCCGCACGCTAACAGGGGAAAACAGAAGGAGTGCGACAGATGTGGGGGACCTCATCCATCCCACCAATGTCGTCAGCAAGAGGAGTTGACGACAATAGAGACCACGGAGGAGTTGGCGACGATGCAAACGGCGGAAGAGAAGCCAACAGCGGAAGCAGCAGATCTTCCCGTCATCGTCCGCGCGACCCCTCTGCAACAAATAAACGCAATCCGTAAGGGACGCGATTGCCACCTGCTGTATGTTCCTCTGCAGGCAATGGTGGCTCCCCATCTAGGCGGATTGGTGGTGTTAGACGCAACGCAGCCGGGGTTCGTAAAAGCCTTGGCCGCTCCGCCCACGAGGATGGTTGAAGAACAGAGCACGAGCGTCGTAGGGATGATCGCTGCGATGCAAATCGTGAAGGGGTTGCGCCACGGAGGAGTTCGCCTCGCTGCCAGGCGAAAGGACGAAGTTTCGAAGGTGGTCAGGTCAATGGGAATGGAGACACTCGGTGACGAATTCAGAGAAGTAATCCAGCAGGGTGCGGCGACAGGGGAGGACTCCTTCGATGTCGCAGAGAGGCGCCCATCATCCTCCCTGACTGGGTTGACACGAGCTTCCCACGATGAACGCGGACCAGTTGCTGCCAGTGTCGTCCAAGACCGCCGGGAGGAGTCGATGGATGTGCAGGGATGTTTGGAGAGGTCTCGGCGACGAAGGACGAAGCAAGCCGATCTCCATCATCGCCCAGGAGAGGTTACTGTAGGTGGAAAATTTCTTCCGAAGTTGCCTTCGCGAATATGGCGAAGAGCAGAGAAGATGCACGAACGTAAGGCGTCTATATCGCGATACGATGGATCTTTCGTGGTCACGTGGATGGGATTTGCTGCATATCGACTTCCACCAAGGTGGCGCGTTCAAACCGACTTCCATGTGAGTTTCTTACATTCTTCCGGGAGGACGGTAATGCTCTTCGACTGCAGCAAGGTTGGTCGACGTCCTCTACTGTCCAGAATCCTCCGAAGAAGATGGATCGGGCGTTGGATTTTCCAACCCGAACAGCATCGTGGAGTGGTTGGTGCAGCGGCAGGGAGATTCCGTCAGCATGTTTCGTCGACAAGGAAGGGCCCCTTGAGATCGCATGGGGGCGACAGTTCCTTCCTTTCGGGCGACAATTCCTTTCTTTCTACTTGTGATGGCTCGCGACTAGAGAAGTTGGCAAATGACGGGGAAAGTGTTGGGAAGGCCCGGCGATGGTTGACGGAGCACTCCGACCCCCATCGCCGCCCAAGGAAGGTTGCCGTGAGGGTGCGAGTTCTTCTGGCGCTCGCTTCGCAGATGTGGAGGAGAGCTCCACATTCGCATCTCCCACCTCGTTGCCTCTCAAGATGCTTCACGACGCAGAGGCCGCAACTCGTCTACAGCAGAGTCGCCCGATGCCATCCTCTCTTCATCGTTCCTCAAAGCAGGCGAACGACGGAACAAGCCGACCCCTGCTGCCGCCCAAAGGAGGTTGCCGTGGTCGATCGAGGTTTTCTCTCGCCGCAGATGGGGAGGAGGGTCCCACGTTCGCATACGCATACGGGTGGGCTCACAGATACGATGGATTTTTCGTTTCCACGAAGCATTCATCTGCTTCAGCTTCCGCCTCGTCTGCAGCAAGATCGACCAGCGCCACCTCGTTTCCACAAAGTCTTGAGGTATCGGACGTTCCCAACCGAAGGTTTCATGGAAGTCTTGATGCAGCAGAAGAAGGACCCCATCGAAGAGGTGAGCTGTGAAGGTGACGTGGCTTTCCAATCGTTCCGGAAACATGTTCACGATGGAGTTACGAAGAAGTCGATGAGGACATCGATGTCTTTCGGTGGGAGAGAATTGTCACGGGTGCATCCGCGAAGCGACGCTTCCAAGACGGAGGTTGCATATCGTAACTTAACTTCCCAAACCTCTTCTATATTTTATACTATTTATATCTATAAACGGATGAAGGAAACTTCGTCATAGAATATATATATTATATTCCTGAGAGATTATTGGGAGGAGAGAAAGACGGAGTTGATATAATAACTCCGCAACTTGAGGGTTTTTACCGGTACTTTTGAAAGAATAAAGTAATCTTTTTTTCCCTCATCCCTTCGGGTTTGATGTTCTTCGCCACCTTCCAGGCTTGTGTCGTCTAAATGCCTCGACGACACGCCGCATACCCGGACATAATCTCTATCCACATTTGAAGAGTGTGACAAACATGCTAATAAACTCTTTTAGATTGATTAACGACCAACTTTTTATCATTGCAAATAAACATGCTATGCAGTTGCAGAATGCAGAATATGGTTATTCCAAACCTCCTCATTTTGGAGTATTTTATTGCTTTGGAAGAAATGTTTACATGTGGAGGTTTATTGTTTCTCTTTTGTTCGGGACGAGCAGAAGCGAGCGTCCATTTATTTTAAATAAAAGGGTCAACGTGGTGATGATGTGGTATATGGACCGATTGTTTTGGTAAAATTTGTATGGAACAGATTTATACTGGAAATTTATTTTAAAAGTAGGTCAATGTGATAAAAAAAGGACTAATCTAGAAAAAGAAATCCTAGGGTTTTAATCTCCGCATCGCCTGTTCCTGCCCGCATTCTTCCTCGACCATGGTCTCCATCATCTCCTCCCTCCGCAGCAAGAGCTTTCAGTCTCACCCCTTCCTCCAACTCCTCCGACACCGGTACTTCTCCGACTCCACCTCATTATCGTGCACTGCTCCCGCACGCCGCATAGCATCTCCGGCTCCCCACTACATGGTCGAATACCTCATGAAGTCCTGCGGGTTATCCGCCGCCGAGGCGGCGCAGGCCTCCAAGCCCCTCGCACACCTCCAGTCCAGCGAGAAACCCGACGCCGTGCTCTGTTACCTGAGATCCCACGGATTTGGCGAAGCCCACCTCAGGAAGTTGATTCCACAGGTGCCAACATGTCTCTGCTTCGATGTGAAGAGAACCCTCGTTCCCAAGCTGGAAGTTCTTCGCAGCATGGGTTTTTCGGAGTCCGACATTGTCGATGTCCTTGTGGTGCAACCCCGCTACCTGTTGCTGCACTCCTGCCACTCCCTTCTTCACAAATTGAAGATGTGGGAAAGTCTCTTTGGATCAAGGGATCTCCTTCTCAAACATCTTAAGAAGACCGTATGGTTTTTGGGCTACAGCGTTGAGAAGAAGTTAAGTCCTAACTTAAAGTTCTTAATAGATGAGTGCGGTATTCCTAAAGATAGGATCTCTCGCGTTCTGAGAAGAAATCCGTACATCTTGGGAAGCAAATCAGACACACTCCGTGCTCTGGCTGCCAGGGCGGAAGAGATGGGGGTGTCCCGGGGATCGAAGATGTTCATGCCGATGGTTAATGTTCTATGCATGGTCAAGAAAGTTAAATCTGAGGCAATATTCAATATCATGAGGAAATTTGGGTGGTCAGATGATGAGTTCTATACTGCAATCAAGAAACAACCGACTGTTTTAGGCTTATCCATTGAGGTGGTGCAGAAAAGGATGGAGTTTTTCGTCAATGATGTTGGTGAATTAGAGAGGGCCAAGGAGGGAACTAGAATTTGGGACTCCAAAGAGGGTTGAGAGTTGTGCGAAGCTCCCTTAAAGTGTTCTATTTATAATTAGGGCTGAGTGTTTTATCCTCCTCCTAATTTCATTGTGTTTGGAAGTTCTCATTTCGCGTTACAATAAGAAACTGATGAATGGTAGAGGGCTGCTATGCTCTACACCGGTGCAATGTTCAACGTGCATCTTGGCTATCCACTACAAGACATTGTGCTACTCTTAAAATCCTCGAGTTATCCTACTTAATCCAGGAAATAAATGCCGAGTGCATCATGCATAGGGCTCAGTACAGAGTCATTTCAAGCATAGAAGGCTCAATAAAGTGCCTTGTACAATGTTTTCCAATGGTTGACGTTAATTTAAAACACCTATTAAATGCATGCGCTTATCATCTGCAATAATTTACAACATTACTATCATTACAAGGAAAAAAAGGAAAACATTCTGACTGAGTTCAATACTCGTCAGAAATCAAAAAACATTACTATCATTACGATAAACCAAGCGCTCAAATTTCTATTTCTACAAGAAAAAAGAAACAAAAAAGAGGCAATAACTCCTCTAGGAAAGAATAAAAAAATACTATAAAATGATCTTTCGGGAATAACCATATTCCCTTAAGAGAGAATAGTTCATCAGTATGACCTATATAACCTCTAATGCAGAAGACGGCGACAGTAGCAGCAGAGAGAGATTAGATTTAATTTAAATAAAAACTGATGGAAGCCATTGCTGCTTCTCAAGCTTTGCGTACAGCCTTCCTCTATCTCAACATAAGAAAATTAGCTCAATTATCTTCGTCCACTAACAGTCAACTCATAAGATGGCAAGCAGTTTGGCAACCCAATCATAAGATTAACCACTGCCCCAAACAAACAATACCTGCATTTCATTCGGCATCTAGAGTGTGAATGGCAGAGATCATCTTCCATCGCTTGCGCTTTCGTTCATTAATTTGAGGTCTTTTTCTTCATAGGGATGAACAAACCTCTGAAGAAATTCATCATCTGTTAATTGTATAACTGAAAATAGTTGGAGCTGGAGCTGTCCGTTCCATAATCCTTTGGATATCAATTTTTCCATCACCCGTAACCGAGGAATTATCCTCTTCTCCAAACTATACGTTAAAATAGTTGGTTTCTGAGCAATGTAAGAAGGCGCAAAACCATGGTCCTTGACAAAAAAATCCATCCTTTTATGCAGCACCTCCTTGGAAAGGCATAAAAAATACGGTTGTTTCCTGATTGCAGAAAAGAACTCGTCGTCTGACCACCCAAATTTCCTCATGATATCGAATATGGCCTCGACTTTTTGTTGGGCGACCTTGGATAGAACATTAATCATCATCACGAACAACTTAGATCCCCGAGGCACCCCCATCTCGTCGGCTCTGACAGCCAAAGCACGGAGTGCATCTGGTTTCCTTGACATCATGCTCGCATTTTTTCTCACGAGGCGAGAGATCCATTCCTTAGGAATACCGCACTCACCTGTTAAGAACTCTATGTTAAGACTTAGCCTCTCGACGCTGCATCTCAAAATCCATGAATTACGCTTAAGATTCTTGAGAAGGAGCTCCCTCGATCCCAAGAGAGTTTCCCACATCTCCAATCTGGGAAGAACAGATCGGCTGAGGTTGCGGGATATGATGTGTCGTTGCGCCACAAGGATATGGACGACGTCGGACTCCGAAAAACCCATGCTGCGAAAAAATTCCAGCTTCGGAGCGAGGGTTCTCTTCACATCGAAGTGGAGACATCTGGGCAACACGGTGATCATCTTCCTGAGGTGAGCGGCGTCGAAGCCATGTGATCTCAGATAACTGATCACCGCGTCGGGCTTCTCGCTGGACCGGAGGTGCGCAAAGGGCTTGGCGGCCTTGGCCGCCTCGGCGGCGGAGAATCCGCAAGAGCTCACGAAGTATTCGACCATGAAGTGGGGATCCGGAGATGCTGTGCAGCGTGCGGAGGTAGAGTCGGAGAAGCACTGGAATCGGAGGAGTTGGAGGATGGGGGGAAAGCTCTTGCGGCGGAGGGAGGAGAGGATGACGGCCGCCATGGTCGAAGAAGAATGCGAGGGGAAGAAAGAAAACTGAAATGTGGAGCTAAGCCCGACTGTAAACCCTAGATTTTTATTTTTCTTAATATCTAAATTTTGACCCGACCGGTTCAGGCTCAGAAGTCCTTTTTCTCGAAATGCCCCTTTAGCAATCCACAAAATAACTTTTCAGTCCTCTTATTTCGGGAGTTTTTATTGCAACACTTTTTAAGTAGAAAAGAAAATAAAAAGTGAAGATTTAAGAACTTTGATGCAAAAATCTAGTAAAGAAAAAATTAAAGCTAATAGGTCTTGATAATTATTTGGTATAATAAGAAAATTTTGACAATTCTATTTTACTTTACGTTTCTTTTTCACATTTATTTTATTTAATACTTTTATGAAATATAACTAACCGCATACTTTAATTAAACACGATCATCTAAATTTTTATTAATTATACGCTTTTATGAGAGTACGAGTAGTACAGCTAAAAAGATTAACACTATATATATAACAAAGTTTAGTGAGGGGTTAATATAATATTTTTATTTTTTATTTTTATATATGTGAATCTTAACACTTTAATAACAAACTATATTAATTTACTTTAGAAAAAAAAGATTGAGATAGCCCACTCTCACAACTGCATACATGTATACATCATATGGGAAAAAAAACTTTATAACCTAGCTAAATTAAGATACTTAATGTGCATAATAATAATAGCAGGTGCCATACGGATCTTAAAATTAATACATTATTCTATCTGTTTTAATAGAAAAATAATCTCTCCCCATTCTTGGTAGAATGCCATGATATTTGCAACACTAGGATCAACAAAATGCTACCAAAGACTAAATTAATATAATTATATCTTATTGTAAGTTAAGACAAATCATCTACCTCCACATCCAATTACAAATCACAAAAAGCCAACCAATTTAGGAACCTAGTTGCATTAACTAGTCCTTCCATACAAATAATGAACAAATATGCCCCCTTATACTCCAAGTTAGAAAGTAAATGCTGGGGATCATCATCATTCGCATTCTAGTCAATCAGTTTGCATTTTTTTTTATTCTTTAGAAGGAAGAACAAACCTCCGAAAGAAAATTGCATCTGTCAATGATAAAAGATAAGATACCTGGAGGTTGACTTGTCCATTCCATAAACCTTTGGCTTTCAACACTTCCATCGCTCGCAGCCGAGGAAGTACCCTCTTATCCATACTAAACAGCATCATCTTCGGCCGTTTAGCGATGTAAGAAGGCAAGCAACCCACATCATTGACAAAAAATTCCAACCTTTTCTGCAACAGCTCCTTGGAAAGGCATAAAAGGGTCGGTTGTCTCTTGATGGCAGTATAAAACTCATCGTCTGACCACCCAAATTTCCTCACCGTCTTGAACAAAGTCTCAAATTTGTCTTTGCTAACCATGCATAGAACATAAACTATCCACAGGAACATCTTTGATTCCCGGGGCACCCCCATCTCATTGACTCTGGCAGCCAACGCACGGAGTGCATCTGGTTCCTTTGCGAGAAAGGCCGGATTTTTTCTCACAGCGAGGGCGATCCTTTCTTTAGGAATCTTGCACTCATCTGTCAAGAACTCCATGTTAGGACGAAACTTATTCTCAATGCTGAAGCTCAATAGCCATGTATGCCTCTTATGATGCTTGAGAAGGAGCTCCCTTGATCCAAAGAGACTTTCCCACATCTCCAATCTGGGAAGAATGGAGCGCCTGAAGTTGTGGAACATGAGGCGGGGTTGCGCCACAAGGACACCGGTGATGTCGGACTCCGAAAAGCCCCAGCTGCGCAAAGCTTCCAACTTTGGAGCGAGGGTTCTCTCCACCCTGAAGCAGAGACATCGAGGCGCCTCCGTAATTATCTTCCTGAGGTGGGCGTCGAGAAAGCCATGGGATCTCAGGAAGCTGAGCACGGCGTCCGGTTTCTCGCTGGACCGGAGGTGCGCGAAGGGTTTGGCGGCCTTGGTCGCCTCAGCGGCGGAGAAGCCGCAGGACTTCACGAGGTATTGGACCATGAAGTGGGAATCCGGAGATACCGTTCCATGTGCGGGAGCAGGGCAGGATAACGAGAGGGAGTCGGAGAAGCACCGGAGACGGAGGAGTTGGACAAAGAGGGGAAAGCTCTTGCGGCGGCGGAGGGAGGAGAGGATGACGGCCATGCTCGAAGAATGCAAGAGCCGAAGAAGAGAAGTCGATGCGGTGATTAAACCCTAGGATATCTTTTTATAAATTTGACGCAATTTTTTGACCGTTTCCCATTGTTATATGTACATATAGAGAGAAAAAAGAAAAGGAAACAGAGAGAGACTTAATCGACTTGAAAAATCTCTGCATGATATATGTTCTATAAAACAGAAAAAAAACATTACAATTGTTTCAAAATGTACGTGTAAAAAATGCAGCAGACAATAAACAAAAAAATAAATTGAGAACATTATTAAGAAAATTATTTTTAATCTAATACAAACTTGTTTAGTCGATTTAATTATTTAACCAAATATTTATAATTTTAGAACCATTATTTTTTTATTTCTTATGAAATCAAGTTATAAAAAAAAGTAACAACTTTAAGTTATGTTTGATTTTTAAAATTTTTATTTAAATCTTAAAAAATTAAATAAAATTATTTTGGCAACCAATCGATAGTTATTTTTTTTATTAAAATAAGTCTAGAATTTATCATTTAAGCTCTAATTAAAAAAAACGACATATACAAAACCCTATTACAATGTATTGATTAATGACCGCCGTTAAGCTTGTTTCAGACTTGAAAGTAGAAATGGAGATATGCTTCCGCTTCGAGCCAATGTTACCTAAATGCACGTAAGTTGGAAAGTGCCGGGATACACTTCTGAGTCTACGTTTCACACAAACTAACAACCTCAATATTCCTGCAATTACTCTGTAGTTTGGGTAGACTGAATTGCGTACAGTTCACTTGCAAGACCCACAAGATTCAACATCTGTTAATCAGGTTTCTAAATGATTGAGAAACTTGCATCCCCATGCAAGTATGAACAGTTTCTTGTGTCAGTTTGGATTCACAGGTATCAGCTATAACCTGTTTGCAACTCACTTCAAGATAATTTCAGGTCAGGATCATCATTGCTTCTCAAGCATTGATACCCCCCTCCCTGCTCTCAAAATCAAATGAGGTGGATCCCCGGTTCCAATTCACAATAAGCCAAGCAGTTTGGGAACGTTATCCTTGTAGGCAAAAACATTCTTCTCTCTGAAAATGGCTGATGTTGCAATGACTCTTTTGATTTCACCATCTCCATCACGAACCCAACGAATCAACATCTACTTCTCATGAGCTTGAGCTTGGCTTCTTATCTTTCTTTTCTGACCATGGACAGAATATTAATAGTCCAGAGGAAGGTTCTAGATTGCCTGGGCACCCGAAGCACCACCTCGGCTCTCACCACCAGACCATGGAATGAATCTATCTCCTGCACGATGAAAGTTTGGGTACATTTAGTAGTAGAATAAATAGATTGCGCCACCCAGACGAAAACAACACAATTCATTCCATACCTGGGAGGCGCAATAAAGTGCCTACGTAATGCCTAGTAGGACATGCTCTCCAAAGGTATCCATGACTCTGCCAAAAGAGGATTGTGGCCGTGCGTAGATGTCAGATTGCTATTACTATGACTTGATGCTAATACTAACCTTAGTATTAAAAACAAATCTATATCTAGAGAAA
Source organism: Thalia dealbata (assembly GCA_030544415.1). NCBI lineage: Eukaryota > Viridiplantae > Streptophyta > Magnoliopsida > Zingiberales > Marantaceae > Thalia > Thalia dealbata. The sequence goes on from CM060458.1 coordinate 20,954,715, forward strand.
AAACTTCTCTGTCGTAACAAAAACCTTAAATAGCACGCATCCATTCAACGCAAGCACAAAGAAATATTATAAAATACGGTGGTTTGGAATAACCATATTCTACAAAAGAGCGTCTGAAAATGTAGGAGGCGAAGTCAGAAACAGTAGGTCGGATTTGGGAATCAATTCCCCCAGCAACACCTGTTCACGACTTTTGAGTGAAAATGTAGATGTGTCGGTTCAACTGCTAGGCCGATTCCACTTTGATGCACGTCGAACCAAAAACTAGAACTAAAGTCAGCAGGTATGAGATATGCTTCAAGTTTGGTTTTCGCACAACAAAAGAAAAGCCCCTATATTCCTCCACTTGTTCAGTGCACGTAAAACAAAGAAATTTATTCTACATGTATCAATTAGGTGACTAAATGAATGAGAGCATGCCAGTATGAATAATTTCTTATATGTGAGGTCGGTTTCATAGATATCTACTAACCTCTTTGGAAGGAACTACAAAATTAGTTCAGGTCAGGATCATTACTGCTTCAGCACCAAAACAGATTATTTCCTCCGCATCCAGTCGCAGCTCATTCACAAAGTGCCAAACAGACTGAATTAGCCAGTGCTCCAAACAAATAATAATCGACTTTACCTCATTTTCATCCGCACCACGTTTAGAATGCAAAGGGTGGAGATCATCTTCCATCGCTCGCATTCTGGATTCTTAATTTGGAATCTTTTTTTTCATACGGATGAACAAACTTCCCAATAAATTTTGCATCTGATAGTGATAAAAGCGAAGATACACTGAGCTCGAGCTGTCCATCCCATAAGCCTTTGGATTTCAACATTTTCATCACCCGAACCCGAGGAAGTACCCTCTTCTCCATGCTGAACGACAACATCTTCGGGCGTTCAGCAATGTAAGAAGGCGTACAACCAACCTCCTTAACAAAAAAATCCATCCTTTCCTGCAACAGCTTGTTGGAGATAGATAAAAAAGACGGCTGTCGCTTGATGGCAGAATAGAACTCATCGTCTGACCATCCACATTGCCTCATCAACTTGAGGGTAGCCTCAAACTTGCCTTTGCTAACCATGCATAGAAAGTAAATCATCCACATGAACATCTTGGATCCCCGGGGCGTCCCCATCCCTTCGACTGTGACCGCCAAAGCACGGAGTGCGTCCTGCTTCAGTATAATCATGCCAGGCTTGTTTCGCACAATGAGAGAGATCGTTTCTTTAGGAACCCTGCACTCATCCGTTAAGAACTCTATGTTAGGACTTAACTTCTTCTCGATACTGGAGCACAAAAATCGTTTATTATGCCTAATATGCTTCAGAAGGAGCTCCCTCGATCCAATGAGACTTTCCCACATCTCCAATTTGGGACGAATGGAGCGGCTGATGCTGTGGGTCAAGAGGTTAGGTTGCGCCACAAGGACGTTGACGACGTCGGACTCCGAAAAGCCCATGCTGCGCAAAAATTCCAGCTTTGGAGCGAGGGTAATCTTCACGTTGAAGCAGAGACATCTGGGCAACTGGGTGATGATCTTCCTCAGATGGTCTGCGCCAAAACCCTGGGACCGCAGATAACCGAGCACGGCATCGGGTTTCTCGCTGGACCGGAGGTGTGCAAAGTGTTTGGAGACCTTGGCAGCATTGGCGGCAGAGAACCCGCAGGACTCCATGAGGTAGTCGACCATGAAGTGGGGATCCGACGATGCGGAGGAGTCGGAGAAGAACCGGAGACGAAGGAGTTGGAGGAAGGGGGGAAGGCTCTTGCGGTGGAGGGAGGAGAGGATGGCGGCCGCCATGGTCGAAGAAGAATGCGAGGGGGAGAAGAGAAGTGGAGCAAAGGCGATGCTGGGAGAAAACCCTAGGAGATCCTCTTTTAAATAAAGGATAATAAAATTGACCAATCCGATTTCCATTGCGGAGTCCTTCAAATAATTTTTTTAGTCCTCATCTGCTGAAGTTTTCCACATCTAATACTGGATCGCGGCCGTGCAAAATGCACCGATCTAAAAGTATATGAATTTTATTTTTAAAAACAATAGTGATAATAATTAAATAAATAAAACTTATTGCACAGCATCCGAACAACTTCAAATTTTGGAATTTTTGAGGAAGGATAGAACTTGAGTCTGAAACAATCTACAAGACAACTATATACTTCAATACAATTGCTGGGTGGTTCACATAGCATAGACTAATATGCACACAGTTCAGCGAAGAAATTAACATATACAAGAGATCAAAATTATAGAAATTTCCCTTGTGGCTTACAGATTAGCATATACAACAAGCCCTATACATAAGCACACATCCACTGGCTTGTAAAGTTTAATAAAGATCATGGCAAAGAAACGAACTACCATGAACGGTTCTGTTGAAAAAAAAAGGTTTGACAAATTTGTTCTAATGAGAGATTCCACCAGCCGAGGGAGGGATAAAAAATCGATACATAGTACGTTGCTAGAAAGAAATGCTCCAGAAAGTCGCTCCAGCCATGAATAACAAGCATAGAAATCTTCACAACATATAGTTAACAGTGTAAAAACTGGGCTAAGATCAATGATGATAAACACATTATCAATAAAAGAACTATTGGTTCTTTAACAATTAAGCAAAAAATCAATCTCCATAGAAGAACGTCAGCCCCTGTGCTCTGTACCATCTGCAAAATTTACTGTGGCAAATGTAACTCAAACATTTCCATCAGATTTTGCATACACGGACATAATTATGTACGTATTTCATAACTCTGTCTAAAATTTAATTGTTTGCAACTCCCAACAAATGAGTACCACTATGTCAGAATCCATCAACCGGGCGATTCAAAGGTAAAGCAACATCGTAGAATTTACAAACCAAAAAGGAAAAAGAATAAGATTGAGCAACCCGTACTCATAATCAGGAAAAGAAGGGTCGTAGGATTACTGTAATTTTCACTGAAAACGAAACAAAATAAAAGAATTCCCCACGTAAATAAACTGGAAACAAAACCTTCCCATGCTATTTGAATAATTCAAAACTATAAGATAATTTAACAATGTCAATCATGTCAGGAACTACTTTCTTGTAGCAAAAGGTTTAATATCCAAGCCTGAACTGGGAAAGCAATTTCTTCCTGTTTAATAAAATACTATAATATGGAGTAGTTGTGAATAACCATATTCTCCGTAGTATGCCTGCATAGCCTCTGCAAGGCAGCACACAGACAAACTTCCTTGGTAGAAGTATAATATTTTTTATGAGGATGGACAAAATTTCACCTTAATCGATCAATCAGTTTGCAAAACGATTCAGAAACTTCGCATACCCGTGCCGGCATGAACAAATTCTTATTTGTCAGGTTGGTTTCGTAAAGAATATCAACTAACCTGCTTGAAAGCAACAAAATATTAGTACAGGATCATTACTGCTTTTATAGCTTCACATACCTCCTTCCTACTCTCAGCATCAAAATAAGATAAACTATCTCCCTTCTCATCTAGTTACAACTCACAATAGGTCACGTAGTTTCGGAACCTTATCCATGTGGCATCGAACATACAGCTCACTGAATTTTCTGTCGTTTAATTTAAATAAAGACTCTTTCGGGTCCTCCAATAACCCTTCTGATTTCAAAATCTGTATTACACGAACCCGTGGAATTATCCTCTTCTCCAAGCTTAGCGCCAAAAGGATCGGCCGTCGAGCAATGTAGGAAGGCGACAATCCTGATTTGTTGACGAGAACATCAACTTTTCTCAGCAATAGCTCATTGGACATAGTAAGAATATTTGGCGCTTTCAGGATTGCAGCAATGAAATCAGAATGTGAGCACCCAATTGATCTCATGAGCTCGAGCTTAGCATCTATATCTTCCTTTTCGAGCCTGCTCAGAGCAAAAAGAATATCGAGAAACATTCCTGATTTCCTAGGCACCCCTAACTCATCGGCTCTCTCCGCGGAAACGCGGAGTGAATCTGTTTTCTGCACGATGAACCTCACGTTCTTTCTGACAAAGAGATAGATCGTTTCTCTACGAATGCCGCACTCCTCCTTTAAGAATTTTATGTTGGACACCACGTTATCGGCGTCACTGGTGAATATAAATCCTTTCGTCAAGATTTGGTCGGCGAGGACCTCCGTCGATCCGAAGATGGTCACCCACGTCCTCAATTTTGGCACAATGGAGCCACTGACGTCGGACAGAAGCATGCCGGGCCGCGCCGTAAGGACATCGACCAAGGCGGACTCCGAAAAGCCAATGCTGCGGAAAGATTCCAGCTTTGAGGCGAGGGTTCTCTTCACATTGAAGAGCAGAAGTTTGGGCGCCTTGGTGATCATCCTCCTTATATGGTCCGGAGCAAACCCCTGGGATCTCATGAAGCTGATGAAGGCCTCAGGATTGTTGGCGGATTGGAGCTGCTCGATGGGCGCGCACGCCTTGGCCGCCTTGGCCGCCTCAGTGGGGGATAACCCGCAGTACTCGACGAAGTCTTTCACCAGGGAGGGAGCCGGAGATGCGGTAGCTAAGCACCGGAGTCGGAGGAGTGGGAGAAAGGGGGTCAAGCTCTTGCGGCGGAGGGAGGAGAGGATGGCGGCCGCCATGGTCGAAGAAGAGTGAAAAGAAATGGAGGGAGGCGATGCTGGAATTAAAACCCTAGGCTTTCTTTTCAATTATAAATTTGACCCAATTTCCACTCAGAAGTCCTTCAACTGTATATCTAAAGCTGGATTTGAATTGGGGCCGTCCAAAATGCACGGATCTTAAAGTATAAACATATATTTTTTAAAAAAAATAAACAACAAATTAAAAATAAGTTGTATAAATTATAAAAAGTTGAATCTTCCTCCTCCTCGTCTTAATACTCATTACGCATAATATACATTTAAAAATCATAATTTTCTATATTTAATACTGAAACCCTCAAAAAATACATTACCACCATCATCACAATAAATCAAATGCTCAAATTCCCTTAGGAACAAACTTTAATCGACAGCTCTTCAATTCAATCCACTGCGAACGTTTTGAGCCGATACCATCATTATGAATGTCGAACCAAATGTAAGAATTAAAGCCAGGAGACACTTCAAAGTTTAACTTCCATTCAAACAGACGAACATCCCAAACATTCTTCGTCCCAGGTTGATATGCGCACGATTCATTTGCAAATTCCAGAAAGAGATTTATTCTCCATCCATCAATAGATTCCTAAATGAATAAGATGGTGGGCCTGCCCACGCCAGTATGAACAATGTCTTCAATGTCAGGTCTGTTTCATAGATATTACATAACGGCAGGCACTACAAGATTAGTTCAGGTCAGGATCATCACTGCTTCACGAGCTTTGATATTGAGATACCACATTCCTCTTCTCAACTTTGAGATCATTACTGCTTCCCGAGCTTTGTGATATCTCCTCATCCTCAACATCAGAATAAGATGAATCATCTCTCTCCACATCAAGTTACAACTCATAAAATGCCAAGGATGGGAATCCACTCATAAGATTAACAAATAGATGCCCCTTCACATTGACAATTAGCATGGAAATGGTAGGGATTCTCTTCCATCACACTCTAGTCCGTTATTTTGGAGCTTTTTTTTTCTTCTTTTTCTTCATAAGGATGAACAAACCTCTGCATAAATTTTGCATTTGATAAATTTAAAAGGGTAAATAGTTGGAGCTGGAGTTGTCCATACCATAAGCCTTTGGATTTCAACATTTCAATCACCCGAATCCGAGGAAGTACCCTTTTCTCCATACTATACAACAGTATAATCGGCCGCTGAGCAAAGTAAGCACGCGTGCAACCAACATCCTTGACGAAAAATTCCATTCTTTTCTGCAGCACCTCCTTGGAAAAGCTTTAAAAAGTCGGTTGTTTCTTGATTGCAGCATAGAACTCATCATCTGACCACCCAATATTCCTCATGATATTAAATATTGCCTCAAATTTAACTTTCTTGACCATGCATAGAACACTAACCATCGTCAAGAACATGTTCGAACCCCGGGACATCCCCATCTCCTCCGCACTGGCAGCCAAAGCGCAGAGTGTTTCTGATTTGCTTCCAATGATGTACGGATTTCTTCTCAGAACGAGAGAGATCCTTTCTTTAGGAATACTGCACTCATCTATTAAGAACTTCAAGTTAGGACTTACCTTCTTCTCAACGCTGTAGCACAAAAACCATCTGCTCTTCTTGAGATACTTTAGAAGGTGATCCATTGATCCAAAGAGACTTTCTCACATCTTCAATTTGAGAAGAAGGGTTTGGCTCGAGAGCCTAAAACAGCCAGCGGCCTTCCACACAAAGACATCAACGACGTCGGACTCCAAAAAACCCATGCTACCGAAAACTTCCAGCTCTGGAACGAGGGTTCTCTTCACATCGAAGCAGAGACATGTTGGCACCTGGTGAATCAACTTCCTGAGATGGGCTTCGCCAAAACCGTGGGATCTCAGGTAACAGAGCACGGCGTCGGTTTTCTTGCTGGACCGGAGGTGCCCGGGGGGTTTGGAGGCCTGCGCCGCCTCGGCGGCGGATAACCCGCAGGACTTAATGAAGTATTCGACCATGAAGTGGGGATCCGAAGCACTGGACGACAATGCAGAGGAGTCGGAGAAGAAACGGAGTCGGAGGAATGGGGGGAAGCTCGTGCAGCGGAGGGAGGAGAGGATGGCGGCCGCCATGGTCGAAGAAGAATGCGAGGTGGAGAAGTCGAGCCAGCGATGCTGCGACTAAAACCTAGGGGTTTTTAATACGCATATTTGACTCAAGTTTGACTTATTCTCCTTCGTAGTTCATACCTTAGAAGTGCTCTTTCTCGAAATGCCCCTCTCAAAATCAATAAAATACTTTTTTGAGTACTGTTATTTTCGGAGTTTTTATTGGAATTTCCTTTTTTGAATATGCGTATTGCAAACATAATAAATTGAGTTATCAAACTATAATAATGTGAGGCAGGCCGTGTGTGGCATGACACATAATAATGTTATGCCTCAATTGAACAATAAGTTACCAAATGCTTAAAATAATATTACTATTGTACTATTATTTTCACTTAAAACATATATTATCATTTTAACGAGTAAATGTTCAAAATTTTTATTTCTAAGGAAAATCTTCTTCCTTATATAAAAAACTTAATAACAAGATTGTATTGAAATCACAAAATAATAATAGAAAATAAGACAGTAAATGTTCAAAATTCCTATTTCTAAGGAAAATCTTCTTCCAAGAGTTGACCTGCATAATTTCTACCTTAGAAATATGGATGAGATCTATTTTTAACTTTTTAAGTACAAATGGAGACACCCACTTGATGTATGCTCAACCAAACACTAGAACTGAAGTCGACATGTTTTGAGACATGCTTTCAAGTATCGTTTGTCAAACGGAGGTACAATATTTAGCTCTAAAAGTTATCAAACTATAACTAGTTTAAGTTCAAAAATAAATAATGAAGAAACTCGAAAGAGAACCAAATTTATTTTTCTGAATTAAGGAATGTAAAAAGTATATGAATTAAATAAAATACCAAAGATTAAAAAGAAAATAATAAGATTATTCTTAAATTAACTATTAGAATGTTGAATTAAATAAATTATTTATTTGTAATATCTACAATAAGGAGCATAAGAGGAAAAAAAAAATTTGGATTGTAAGAACTCATATATTGATGTACTAGGATCATAATAGAAAAAGTAAGAAATTTTATATAATTTCAATACATCCAAAACTAAATTATATTATGTAGTAGGAAAATAGTTGTTGATGATTTTAGAATTCTTTCTTTTTTACTTGAGAAATAGTACGAATATCAAGGACTAGACTAGCATACATTATCAAGGAACTAGACTAGCATACATGTAGGTACTAAAGTTGATAAAATGATGTGACTAAAAAAACTTGTAATAAACTGGAAAAAGGATTTTTCTAGGTCCAGCTCCCAAGATATGACTTACTGAAGAGAACCTCACTCCTAATCTAGATAAAAAAAGTGTGCCAGTAAAGAATGTTGTACCATATTTAAATTATGAAGTCTCAAACCTCCACTCTTGATAAGAAGTTGTTATATGCTTCAATTTTTTAGAGACTGGATCTTCCATTATCCTACAAATCTACCAGAAGCTTAAGTTAATTATTTCTTTAGGATAACTTGACTAATTCAAGAGCTCTGATGATAAATTCCTTTTGAAGAGTTAGGAAGGAGATGTAAGTGCCAATATATTTAAATCAAATATTCCTGAAACAGTTCAATCAAATGCATAAATATTACTATCATTAGTAAAATAAATCAAATCTCAAAGTCCCTTAGACAACAAACTTTTATCGACAGCTCTTCAATTCAATCCACCAACGAAAAAAAAAATTTAGCTGGTCGGGAATAAGCATTTTTTTGAACAGTTCAGGTGCATACCGCAAGCTTTGAAGATATAGAAGATGGAGATAATAATAGCGGAGGTTGGATTCATAAACTCCCTAACAATACTCATTTTCGAATTTTGAGAGCAAATGGAACGTTTTGATCCGATTCCATCATGATGCATGTCGAACCAAATGTAAGAATTAAAGTCAGAAACTGCGGGAGACACTTCAAAGTTAACTTCCATGCAAACAGACAAACATCCCCCACATTCTTCGTCACAGGTTGATTTGCACAGAGTTCATTTGCAAATTCCACAAAGAGATTTTTCTCCATCCATCAATAGATTCTTAAATGATTAAGAAGGTGGGCCTGCCCACGCCAGTATAAACAATTTCTTCAATGTCAGGCCGGTTTCTCAGATATCAATTAATGGCAAGGCACTACAAGATTAGTTCAGGTTAGGATCATCACTGCTTTGAGATACCTCATTCCTCTTCTCAACATAAGAATTAAGATAAAGTATCTCCCTCCAGATCCAGATATAACTCACATGCGGAGAAGTTTGGAAACCCACTCATAATCAACTAGTTTGGAGCTCCAAACAATCGATGATCATATGTACGTCCCCCTTTTGAAATAATTAGAATGTAAATGGTAGGTATCATCGTGCTTCATACTCTAATCAACTGGTTTGGAGCTTTTTGTTTCATAAGGATGAACAAACTTCTTAAAAAATATTGCATCTGGTAGTTTTAAAAATGAAAGTAGCTGGAGCTGAAGTTGACCATTCCATAAACCTTTGGATTTCAACACTTTCATCACCCGAACTCGAGGAAGTACCCTCTTCTCCATGCTATAGTTCAGCATAATCGGCCGCTGAGCGATGTAAGAAGGCGTGCAACCAACATCATTGACGAAAAAATCCATCCTTTTCTGCAACACCTCAGTGGATAAGCCTAAAACAGTCGGTTGTTTCTTGATTGCAGTATAGAACTCATCATCTGACCACCCAAATTTCCTCATGATATTGAATATTGCCTCAGATTTAACTTTCTTGACCATGCATAGAACATTAACCATCGGCATGAACATCTTCGATCCCCGGGACACCCCCATCTCTTCCGCCCTGGCAGCCAAAGCACGGAGTGTGTCTGATTTGCTGCCCATGATGTACGGATTTCTTCTCAGAACACGAGAGATCCTATCTTTAGGAATACCGCACTCGTCTATTAAGAACTTTAAGTTAGGACTTAACTTCTTCTCGACGCTGTAGCTCAAGAACCATACAGTCTTCTTAAGATGCTTGAGAAGGAGATCCCTTGATCCAAAGAGATTTTCCCACATCTTCAATTTGTGAAGAAGGGAGTGGCAGGATTGCAGCAACAGGTAGCGGGGTTGCACCACAAGGACATCCACAATGTCGGGCTCCGAAAAACCCATGCTGCGCAGAACTTCCAGCTTTGGAACGAGGGTTCTCTTCACATCGTAGCGGAGACATGTTGGCACCTGGGGAATCAACTTCCTGAGGTGGGCTTCGCCAAAACCGTGGGATCTCAGGAAACAGAGCACTGCCTCGGGTTTCTCGGTGGATCGGAGGTGCCCGAGGGGTTTGGAGGCCTGGGCCGCCTCGGCGGCGGATAACCCGCAGGACTTCATGAGGTAGTCGACCATGAAGTGGGGATCCGAAGCACTGGACGACAATGCAGAGGAGTCGGAGAAGAAAGGGAGTCGGAGGAATGGGGGAAAGCTCTTGCCGCGGAGGGAGGAGAGGATGGCGGCCGCCATGATCGAAGAAGAAAGAGAGGTGGAGAAGTCGAGCAAGCGATGCTGCGACTAAAACCCAGGGTTGGTAATGCGTAATTTCACCCAATTTTGATCAATTCAATGCCTCCTCGGAAGTTGGCATGGGCCCCGCTTACATTTGGCACAGTTCTTATCGTGCCGGACATTGGATAGAGATAAAAAACGGGCTGGATCGCCTGCCGTCGGCCCGAGCTCGACCCGATTTGTGGGCGTGTCGTGCCCGATACGGCTCGCTCAAGTAGGCGTACCGTGTCGGGCTTCTATTCTGAGCCCGTGAGCTTGGGGAGGCACGGCACGAAGCACGATATATATAATATTTTATGAAAAAAATTAATAATTTTAAGTTGGTACAGTGGAAACTAATGGGATTTTCTCGGTGAAAGCCTGCATTTGATAGCAGAGTTTATGTATTATATTTAGAAAAAAAAATACTTAAAAAAAAATACTTAAAACTATTTAAACAATAAATAAGGGATGAAGTGTTTTTTTTTATACAACAATACAATGCATTTTATGTATGCACGGTGTAATTATACTAAAATAATATAAATATAAATAATAATTTATTTTATTTGTAAAATAAATTTTCACGTGACACCGTAGATACCATCAATCTAAAATAATATTACAATGATTAAGTCTATTTATTAGAATTTTAAGTGTTTAATAATTTTATTTTAGCAATAATATAAGTACTTTCATCATTTCATTTTATATAAATATTTATTTTAATAATATTTAGAGATACTAGATGTATATTTTTAAGATCTTGATGAACTTAATTTTATTTTTAAAATCTACTATATTATCAATTAATAAACATATTATCATAATATTCGTCCATTGTCAAGTAAATTCATGTAATTTAATTATTAGATTTAAAATTATTATCAAAATAATATATATGAGCGACACAGCCCGATAAGTTTCGAAATGCCCCTCTAAAAATTCATAAAACAATTTTCGAGTCAAATGGGAGTTTTTATTGCAATTTTCACTCCTTTTTTTTTTTGAATAGGCGCATTGCAAATCTAATAAATCCAGGTTATAGCAAAACATATCGAGTCAATTTTGATTGCAACTATAAATAAGTAGCCTGCATGCTTAGTTTGTAGAGTTGGATATTGTTAGGACATTTGCCTATCCACGGAAGCATGCATAATATTTAATGCTTCAAATTTTCAGTTTATAAGAAAAACTTTCTCCACATGACAAAGAAAATTCAATTATAAACTTCCACTGAATGCAACAAGCAAGAAATATGTAATGGTTTCTTCCCACTATAAAAGAAATAGTTAGAAATAACCACATTCTCCAATGGCGTACCTTTATTCTCTCTATAAAACTTTAACCCTATTTAAGAAAAAAGACAGTACATTCATATATTCTTACAACTGCTCATTAATTTATATAGACTAACTTACACATAATTTCACAGAGAAATTGATCGATCAAATTTCTAAATGATTATAAAATATGGCATCCCCATGATAATATGAATACTTTATACAACGTCAGTTTGATCTTATATGTACCAATTAATCTATCTATAAGCTACTAGAAATTTAGTTCCTATCAGGATCATTATTCAACTTTGAGATACCCCTCTAGTATTCTCAAAATCCAAATAAAGTGAATCACCAATAACAGTTACATCCAGTTACAACTAAAAAAATCAAGCAGTTTGGAAAATCAGTGATAAGATCAACCAATGCTCCATACAAAATAAGAATCATATAAATGGATGCTTGTAAAAAGAATTGGAAAGAATATTTTGACGAAGCCACAGGAGTGCTAAAAGTCTAAGAGTTCTCAGCTGTGGACAAAGTGGGCAGCGATACGAAGCTTAGCACTAAATGCCCCATCAAGATTACCAAAGTAAGCTAAAGTCACTAGTATATTTGGAGCTCCACGAGAGAGAGGGGTCAGCATGGTGTGATATTACCACATGAACAAGAAGATGAGCATCTAGATTATAGGTGGGACAAGTTTAGATCAATTTAATAGATAGAAACCAAGAGGGTTCGGGCCACATGCTTTCGAGAACTGTTCGTTCTATTCATGAAGGAGAGGGTTCTTGATTTGCACACCATTCATTTGCAAGTTCCAGAAAGAAATTTATTCCACAACTATTCATCAGGCTTCTAAATGATTCAGAGACTTGGTCTTCCCAAGCTGGTACGATCAATTTCTTCCATGTCAGATCGGTTTCATAGACTTCTACAAGATCATTACTGCTTCCCGAGCTTTGTGATACCTCCTCCTTATCCTGAACATCAGAATAAGATGAATCATCTCCCTCCACATCAAGTTACACCTCATAAAATGCGAACAAGGATGGGAATCCGCTCATAAGATTAACTAATACATACCCCTTCACATTGACAATTAGCATGGAAGTGATTGGGATTATCTTCCATCAGACTCTAGTCCATTAGTTTGGAGCTTTTGCTTTTTCTTCTTTTTGTTCATAAGGATGAACAAACTTCTGCATAAATTTTGCATCTGTTAGTGATAAAAGTGTAAGTAGCTGGAGCTGAAGTTGTCCGTCCCATAAGCCTTTAGATTTCAACGTTTCAATCACCCGAATCCGAGGAAGTACCCTCTTCTCCATACTAAACATTAACATATTTGGCCGCTGAGCAATGTAAGATGGCGTGCAACCAACATCATTGACGAAAAAGTCCATCCTTTTCTGCAGCACCTCCTTGGAAAAGCTTAAAATAGTCGGTTGTTTCTTGATTGCAGCATAGAACTCATCATCTGACCACCCAATATTCCTCATGATATTGAGTATTGCCTCAAATTTAACTTTCTTGACCATGCATAGAACACTAACCATCGTCAAGAACATGTTCGATCCCCGGGACATCCCCATCTCCTCCGCACTGGCAGCCAAAGCGCGGAGTGTATCTGGTTTGCTTCCCATGATGTACGGATTTCTTCTCAGAACGAGAGAGATCCTTTCTTTAGGAATACTGCACTCATCTATTAAGATCTTTAAGTTAGGACTTAACTTCTTCTCGACGCTGTGGCTTAAAAGCCAACTCGTCCTCTTGAGATACTTTAGAAGGTGATCCCTTGATCCAAAGAGACTTTCCCACATCTTCAATTTGAGAAGAAGGGTTTGGGTCGAGAGCCTAAACAGCCAGCGGGGTTGCGCCACAACAACATCGACGATGTCGGACTCCGAAAAACCCATGCTGCGCAGAACTTCCAGCTTTGGAACGAGGGTTCTCTTCACATCGTAGCGGAGACATGTTGGCACCTGGGGAATCAACTTCCTGAGGTGGGCTTCGCCAAAACCGTGGGATCTCAGGAAACAGAGCACGGCCTCGGGTTTCTCGGTGGATCGGAGGCGCACGAGGGGTTTGGAGGCCTGGGCCGCCTCAGCGGCGGCTAACCCGCAGGACTTCATGAGGTATTCGACCATGAAATGGGGATCCGAAGCACTGCACGTCAATGCAAAGGAGTCGGAGAAGAAACGGAGTCGGAGGAATGGGGGAAAGCTCGTGCAGCGAAGGGAGGAGAGGATGGCGGCCGCCATGGTCGAAGAAGAATGCGAGGTGGAGAAGTCGAGCAAGCGATGTGGCGATTAAAACCTAGTGGTTTTTAATATGTATATTTGACCCATTTTGTCCAATTCTCCTTCGGACCTCCTCAGGAGTCAGAAGTCCTCTTTCTCGTAATGTCCCTCGATAAATTTATAAAATAATTTTTGGAGCCCTCTTATATTGGGCGTTTTTATTGCAATTTTCTCCTCTTCTTTTTTTTGGAACAGGCGTATTGCCGATCTAATAAATCGAGCTTATGGCAAAACAAATATGCATTTAATTACGGTATATTTCAGAAAATTTGTTTTTGTTTAGTCTAAAATTTTAAAAAATATAATTATAAATTATCATCCGTTTACTAAAAATAGTATAAATCATTTTTTTAAAAAAATGTTCGACTTTTGTTTTAAGTTTTTGTTAGATAAAAATGCACTCAATTGCTAATTGCCGGAGCTAAAGTATATATATTTTACACTCAACAAAGACTTCGTTCTTAGTTATTTTTTAAATATATGTTAAATGGTGGCATTAATAAAGGCATGAAAAGACTTTGTACCAATTAAGCCACGTTGAATACTTACTAAATTTTAGTATATCCTATACTTCTTCCTACGCCTACCATCTCTCTTCTTCTCCCTCCCTCACCCACCCACAAAATAACCTATATTAGATTCTTGTCGAACGACAGTAAACTAGTTAAGGGTGGGAGTGACGGTATTGTAGCTTGATCGCAATCATCCGCTCATGACTGCAGAATCGAATCGATGCTTATGTGAGTAGATTCGGGTAGGCTTCTATGGAGCTGTGACGAAGAGCCGCTGTCAGGTGTTGCGGTGGAATTGATGCATTCAGGAAGATCCTCTGCTCCGATGGCCTCCGTGGTCTCTACAGAGGGTTTGGGATGTCTGATTCTGACATATGCGCCATCTAATGCTATTTGGTGGATTAGGCAGGAGTCGGCTAACACATGAGCAGCGACGGCGAGTTAAAGTTGGGATATGGGACGATGGTGGTAGTTTAGGAGGCAAGCATTGCTGTGGCAGGTGCAGCATCCGCCATCGCGACGATTCGCTGGATACCATCAAGACAAGGATGCAGATGGAAGATAGTGGGTGGGAAGAAATAGACGCTGAGGTTGTTTATGCGGATGGGTGGGGGAGGGAGAAGAAGAGATAGGAGATGGTGGGCGTAGGGAGAAGAAGAGGAGAGATGAGGGATGGAGGAAGAAGAGGAGAAAAGTAGCCTCTAGATATCACCGTGGCCGGAGAAAATTGAGGGAACGAGGGACGAGCGATCGGACTAAGACCGAGCGGGCCGGTCAATTTTCCCTTGTTAAAATATTTTAACAAGTCAGGGCCTCCATCCTTAGTTTGTATGAGCTTTTGATATTTTAATATCAAATAATAAAGTAAAAATAATTTTGTCCGATCGATCAACTTGCGAACATGGTATATTGACCGATATTTAGTAATAAAAAAATAAAAATCTAGCTCGTCGTCCCCTCGGTCGGCGACCCGCTCGTCCAATCGCGTCTCGGCGCCCGCTCGGATTCTCTTAATCTTCTCCGGCCACGGTGATATCGAGAGGTGGGAGACGCTCCTCTGCTTCTTCTTCCCCTAGTGCTCTCCTTGCCTCCATCTCCTCTACTTCTCCAATCTTCTTACCCCCACCCCTCATCTCTCCTCTGCTTCTTCTCCCCATAGTGCTCTTCTTGCCTCCATTTCTACTTCTCCCCTCTTCTTCCCCCACCCCTCATCTCTGCTTCTTCTCCCCATGGTGCTCTTCTTGCCTCCATTTCTACTTCTCCCCTCTTCTTCCACCACCCCTCATCTCTCCTCTGCTTCATCCTACGCCCGCCATCTCCCATATCTTCTTCTCCTTCTCCCACCCACCCATACAACAACCTCAATCTCTGTTTCTTCCAACGACCACCATCTCCCATCTGCTTCTTCTCCCCCCACGTAACAACCTCTGCTTCTTCTCCCTCTGCACACCATTCATTTGCAAGTTCCAGAAAGAAATTTCTTCTACAACTATTAATCAGGTTTCTAAATGATTGAGAAACTTGGTCTTCCCAATCTAGTATGGTCAATTTCTCCTATGTCAGATCAGTTTCATAGACTTCCACAAGATCATTACGGCTTCCCAAGTTTTGTGATACCTCCTTCTTATCCTCATCAGAATAAGATGAATCATCTCTGTCCACATCAAGTTACAGCTCATAAAATGCCAAGGATGAGAATCCACTCATAAGATTAACTAATACATACCCCTTCACATTGACAATTAGCATGGAAATGGTAGGGATTCTCTTCCATCACACCCTAGTCAATTAGTTTGGAGCTTTTTCTTCTTTTTTTTGTTCATAAGGATGAACTAAGCCCTCCTTGGCGAGAGTGCGAGTGGAGCGAGAGAGGGGGTAGTGAGGTTTTAAAATCTATTGAGTTGAATTGAAAGTAATATTTAAAAAACTAATTGAATTGATTTTCTCTATTTATTAATAATTGCGTAAAAAATTTCGATAATTTTAATATTGTATTGATCTTTTTTTCTTAATTTTTAATATTACATATATATATATTTTTTAAGTCTTAAGATTTCACTAATATCTCTTATTATAATACCTTCTTTCTAATGTTTTGATAGTGAAGTAATCTAATTATAAAAACAAAATTTCTTTTAATATTCATACTTAAAGTCATATAATCATTAAAAAATAGATTTTTAAATAAATTTTAGTTAAATATATATATGAATCTTATCAAAAATTTATAGAACTATTTTCAATAAGTTAGCATGTATTATCAAAAAATTTATATCAACAGTGATCTTTGTAAAACCCCCTTCAAGTAAGTTCATTCCAAGTCCCTTATGTGTATTACCTCTTGCTATTTCTTAAGTCATATAAAGTATGGATTTAATACTTACTAAATTTAAAAATAATATTGCAATAAGCTGTAAAATATATAAGAGGGCATTTGGAGAAAAAAGACCTCTTGAGTTCCAAGGAAAACCTCTAGGGTTTAGACTCAGCGTCGCATTCTTCCGCTTCTCCCCTCGCATTCTTCGTCCATGGCTGCCGGCCCTCCTCTCCTCCCTCCGCCTCAACAGCTTTCCCCGCTTCCTCCAACTCCTCCGTCTCCGGTCCTTCTCCGACGCTACCTCAGCACGCCGCACAGCATCTCGGGATCCCCACTTCATGGTCGAATACCTCGTGAACTCTTGCGGGTTATCCGACGCCAAGGCCGCCAAACGCACTGCGCACCTCCGGACCAGCGAGAAACCGGATGCCGTGCTGAGTGATCTGAGGTCTCAGGGCTTTGGCGACCTGTTCTTCCCAAATTGGAGATGTGGGAAAGTCTATCCGGATCGAGGGAGTTCCTTCTCAAGCATCTTAAGCAGCCGAAATGGTTTTTGGGAAGCAGCATTGAGAGTGTAAGTCTTAACATGAAGTTCTTGACCGACGAGTGCAGGATTCCTAAGGAATGGATCTCTCTCGTCATAAGAAACAACCCGAGCACGATATTAACGAGACCAGACTGACTGCGTTCTTTGGCTGTTCCCCGGGGATCTAAGATGTTGCTTAGAGATGCTTTATTTTCTAAGCAGGGTCCACAAAGACAAATTTGAGGCTACGCGCGAGATGATGAGGAAATTAGGTTGGTCAGACGATGAGTGTTCTGCAATCAAGATACAACCGTCTCTTTTGGGCCGTTCCACAGAGGTGCTGCAGAAATTTATGGATTTTTTCGTCAAGGATGTTGGTTGCACGCTTCTTACATTGCTCAGCGGCCAACTATTTTAGCTTACAGTATCGAGAAGAGGATACTTCCTCGGGTTCGGATGGGATGGGCAGCTCCCACCTCTAAATATATTCAGTACTAAAGTTAACCGATGCAAAATTTTATCAGAAGTTTGTTCATCCTTACTAAGAAAAAGATTCCCAATTAATCAACCAGAGTCAGAGCGATGGAAGATGATATCCCTACCATTTACATTCAGATAAAATTTGAATGAAAAGGAGGGAGGCGTACACGATCGTCATTTGTTTGGAGAGACTGGTTAATGTTGTGAGTTGATTCCCAAACTGCTTGGCATTTTGAGAGTTGCAACTGGATGTAAAGGGAAGTAATTTGTCTTATTTCTATGTTGAAGCAGTATCGATCCTGACCTGTACTGCCTTCCAAGAAACCGACCTCACATCGAAGAAAATGTTCATATATTCAGAAGCCTGATTGATGCAGGTAGAATAAATTTCTTCATGGAGCTTGTAAATGAACAAACTGGCTGTTCGGTTACTGTACAGAACCAAACTCGAAGTATTAATCAAATGAATAGCCCTCACACTTCCAAGTATCTTCAAGTGTGAAGGTGGAATCTGACATCTCCAAGGTGCAATTGTGGAACTTTGGCCATCACAAGCCCATCCTCCTCCGAATTTTAGAAATTTTATTTCTCTTATAAAATTAATTTTATACAGAAACTAATTTCACAGACCCTACGAAATATTTTTATATTCACACGAGTGCCAAAATAAATAAAATTATTTTTATATACAAAAACTAATTTTACATATTAATTAGATAAACATATATTAATCAGAAGTATATATACTAAATGAAAATAAAATTGAGATGATTATTATGAAAAAAAATTAATTTTGTCTTTCAATTAATTTCAATCTCATCGAAAAGGATGTCAAAATTGCTACTCTCATTTTTAAAACGTGAAATCACACTCCCTCCGCTAGGGTTTAATAAAATTTATTTTAAAAAGGAAATCCTAGGGTTTAATCCCAGCATCGCCTTCTCGCTCCTCTCCTCCCTCTCGCATTCTTCTTCGACCATGCCGGCCGCCATTCTCTCTCTCCGCCGAAACAGCTTTCCCACCATCCTGCAACTCCTCCGGCTCCGGTGCCTCTCCACCGCATCTCCGGCTCCCTGCGTCATGGAGAAATACCTCGTCGAGTCCTGCGGGTTCTCCCCCGCCGAGGCGGCCAGGGCGGCCAAGGCGAGCAAGTCGATCGAGCAGTCCCAATCCACCAGTAATCCCGACGAATTCATCAGCTTCATGAGATCCCAGGGGTTCGGTGCGGACCATATAAGGAGGATGATCACCAAGGTGCCCAGACTTCTCGTCCTCAGAGTGAAGAAAACCCTCGTCCCAAAGCTGGAATCTTTCCGCAGCATTGGCCTTTCGGAATCTGACTTCATCGAAGTCCTTGCGACGCGGCCCCACTTGCTTGCGTGCGACGTCGTCGGCTCCGTTGTGCCAAAATTGAGGATGTGGGAGACCATCTTGGGATCGAGGGAGGTCCTCGCCGAGTATGTCTTGAAGAGATCATTTCTTTTATCCAGTGACACCGAGAAGGTGGTGTCGAACATAAAATTCTTAACGGAGGAGTACGGCATTCCTAGAGAAACGATCTATCTCTCTATCAGAAAGGACCTGAGGTTCATCCTGCAGAAAACAGATGCTCTCCGCCGTTTCGCCGTGAGAACCGAAGAGTTAGGGGTGCCTAGGAAATCAGAAAAGTTCCTCCTGGTTCTTTCTGCTCTGAGCAGGATCGGGATCGAAGATTTAGATGCTAAGCTCAAGATCACGAGATCGATTGGATGCTCAGATCCTGAGTTCCTTACTGCAATCCTGAAAGCGCCAAAACTTGGTACCATGTCCCAGGAGATATTGCTGGAAAAAGTTGATTTTCTCTTCAACAAATTAGGATTGTCGCCTTCCTACTTTTCTAGACGGCCGGACCTTTTGTTGCTAAGCTTGGAGAACAGGATAATTCCACGGGTTCGTGTGATGGAGGTTTTGAAATCAGAAGGGTTATTGAAACATCAGCAAATGTTTTTATTTAAGCTAAGCGACAGACAATTCAGGAAGTATGTTCTTTGCCACACGGATAAGGTTCCGAAACTCCGTGACATGTTGTGACTTGTAAATAGATTAGAAGGGAGACAATTTATCGCATCTTGATGCTGAGAATAGGAAGGAGGTACTGCAAAGCTAGTGAAGCAGCAGTGATCCTGAACTAATCTTAAGTTGCTTTAAAGCAGGTCAGTTGATTTTCTTTACGAAACCAACCCGACAATTAAGAAATTGTTCCTGCTGGCACCGGCATGCGAAGTTTCTGAATCATTTTGACAAACTGGTTGATGGATGTAGATCCAACTTCTTTCTGCAAATTATTCCATATGGAATGTACTGAGCAACCAGAGGAATATAAACTAGTTGTGTTCTTGATCGACTAAGGTGAAATTTTGTCCATCCTCATAAAGATTATAACTTTTATCAAGGGAGTTGGTCCGCCTGCTGCCTTGCGGAGGCTATGCAGGTGCATTATGGGGAATATGGTTATTCACAACTACTCCATATCATACTTTATTATTAAATAGGGCGAAATTGTTTTCCCTATTCAAGCTTAAATGTTAAAACTTTTTGCTACAAGGAAGTAGTTCCTATCATGATTGACAATGTTAAATTACCTTAAAGTCTTGAATTGTTCAATTAGCATTGAAAGGTTTGTTTCTAGTTTATTTAGGAAGGGCTTTTCTTTTGTTTCTTTTTTCTGTGAAAATTACAGTTATTCCACAACTCTTCTTTTCCTGATTATTAGTATGGGTTGCCCAAATATATTCTTTGTTCTTTTTGGCTCTGTAAATTCTACGTTGTTGGTTCACCTTTGAATTGCCCGGTTGACAGATTCTGACATAGTGGTACGCAGTTGTTGGGAGTTGCAAACAATTAAATTTTAGACAGGGTTATGAAATAGATACATAATTATTTCCGTGTATGCAAAACCTGATGGAAATGTTTGAGTTACATTGCTACAGTAAATTTAGTGCTAGTCTCTTTTTGCAGATTCTATTCGGGTGTTCTACAGAGCACAGAGTCCATTGAGCATCTCCGAGAACTAGTTCAATTGGGTGTTCTTCCATGGAGATTGATTTTTTACTTGTAACTTGTTAAAGAACGAATAGTTCTTTTATCGACAATGTGTTTATCACCATTCATCTTAGCCCAGTTTTAAGAGTGTGGACGATATGTTGTGAAGATTTCTATGCTTGTTATTTCATGGCTGGAGCAACTTTCTGGAACATTGCTTCCCAGCAACAGCCTTGTTGAATTTCATCAAGCCAATAGAATGTAAAACTATGTACGGATTTTTTAATCCCTCCCTCCGCTTGTGGAATCTCTCATTAGAACAAATTTGTCAAGCCTTTTTTTCAACAGAAATGTTCATTGAAGTTCGTTTCTTAGCCATAATCTTTATTAGACTTTATAAGCCAGTGGATGGTTAAGATATGGATGTATGCTTATTTACAGGGCTTGTTGTATATGTTAACTCGTCAAGCTTCAAGGAAAATTTGTATATATGTAAATTTCTTCGCGGAACTGTGTCCATATAAGCGTATGCTATGTGAACTACTTAACAATTGTATTGATGCAAAAAGTAGTTTGTCGTTTAGATTGATTCGGACTAAAGTTCTATCCTTATTCAAAAAAATCCAAAATTTGAAGTTGTTCGGTTGCTACTTGCTATGCAGGCGCGCTGTTGGAAACTTAGTCAGTAATAGATAATGACACATGCACATTCTAAGAAAATCCACACAATTGAATAAACTATTTCTGATTATTAAAATATTCTCAAATTAGAATCACCACAATTAAAAAAACTATTGCAGAGATTGCAAGAGAGTATTATATTGTAAGAAAACTAAGTGCAAAAGGGAAAATAAAAAAACATTATTTTTAGTTATAGTCTAGTCTAAAAAATTTTACCACAAATACAAACTTTAGTTTGTGAAAAGAAATATATCACTCCTCAAACATACATTTATTCTCAGTTATATTAAAGAATAATTATTGCATTAGCTTTAATCTCAAACTCAATACGCTATCTTATTCATTCTTTTCATACAGAAGAGGGAGGACCTGACCTAATGCATTAGTCTTATCCCAGATTTAATACAGTGACTTCTTCCTTCTTTTCGCACAGGAACAGGGAGGAGCTGAAATTTTTTTTCCTAAAAAAGGAATAACAATGACAGAAGTATAAATTGTATTAAAAATAAATAAAATAAATAAGGGAAGATGAGGGTTAGTTTGTTGATTAGTTAAAAATATAATATAAAAATTTTCTGCTGTGAAAAAAAATCTACCAATTTTATATCTTTAAGAAAATATACAAAATTTTAAAATAAATATTTTTTTTCATAAATTTAGTTTTTTTGCACCATCATTTTGATATTAAGAAGGTAGTAAGTTATAATAGATGTAGTTGAGAAGAATTAGTGGAAACTACTTATTACTCAGGTAATATTTGATTGTTATTGTATCTTTTTTAAGCTTTATTTTATTAATTATATATCTAATAATATTATTTTTTTAATTATTTTAAAATAATATTAAATATTTTGGGAGCCGTGCATTTTACACGGCCCCCCCTCCCCTATCCAGTATTAGACATTGGAGTAGAAGTGCGAGGGTTGCGAATCGGGTCAAATTTTTAAGAAAGGGAAATCCTAGGGTTCGTTCCGGCATCACCTTCTTACTCTTATCTTCTTCCCCTCGCATTCTTCTTCGACCATGGCGGCCGCCATTCTCTCCTCCCTCCGCCGCAACGGCTCTCCCCCCATGCTCCGACTCCGGTGCTTCTCCACCGCATCTCCGGCTCCCTGCTCCGTGGAGAAATACCTTGTCGAGTCCTGCGGGTTATCCCCCGCCGAGGCGGCCAAGGCGGCCAAGGCGGCCAAGGCGAGCAGGTCGGTCGAGCAGTCCCAATCCACCAATTATCCCGACGAATTCATCAGCTTCATGAGATCCCAGGGTTTCGGTGCAGACCATATAAGGAGGATGATCACCAAGGTGCCCAGACTTCTCCTCCGCAGAGTGAAGGAAACCCTCGTCCCTAAGCTGGAATCTTTCCGGAGCATTGGCCTTTCGGAATCCGACTTCATCGAAGTCCTTGCGACGCGGCCCCACTTGCTTGCGAGCGACGTCGTCGGCTCCATTGTGCCAAAATTGAGGATGTGGTTGACCATCTTGGGATCGAAGGAGGTCCTCGTCGAGTATATCTTGACGAGGTCATCCCTTTTAACCAGCGACACCGAGAAGGTGGTGTCGAACATAAAATTCTTAACCGAGGAGTACGGCATTCCTAGAGAAACGATCCATCTCTCCATCAGAAAGGACCTGAGGTTCATACTGCAGAAAACAGATAAACTCCGCGGATTCGCCGTGAGAGCCGAAGAGTTAGGGGTGCCTAGGAAATCAGAAAAGTTCCTCCTGGTTCTTTCTGCTCTGAGCAGGATCGGAATCGAAGATTTAGATGCTAAGCTCAAGCTCACGAGATCGTTTGGATGCTCAGATTCTGAGTTCCTTACTGCAATCCTGAAAGCACCAAAACTTGGTACCATGTCCCATGAGATATTGGTGGAAAAAGTTGATTTTCTCTTCAACAAATTAGGATTGGCGCCTTCCTACTTTGCTCGACGGCCGGACCTTTTGTTGCTAAGCTTGGAGAACAGGATAATTCCACGGGTTCGTGTGATGGAGGTTTTGAAATCAGAAGGGTTATTGAAAAGTCAGCAAATGTTTTTATTTAAGCTAAACGACAGAGAATTCAAGAAGTATGTTCTTTGCCACACGGATAAGGTTCCGAAACTCCGTGACATGTTGTGACTTGTAACTAGATGAGAAGGGAGATAATTTATCGTATCTTGATGCTAAGAATAGGAAGGAGGTACTGCAAAGCTAGTGAAGCAGCAGTGATCCTGAACTAATCTTTAGTTGCTTTAAAGCAGGTCAGTTGATTTTCTTTACGAAACCAACCCGACAATTAAGAAATTGTTCATACTGGCACTTGGCATGCGAAGTTTCTGAATCATTTGACAAACTGGTCGATGGATGTCGATCGAACTTCTTTCTGCAAATTATTCTACATGGAATGTACTGAGCAACCAGAGGAATATAAAGTAGTTGTGTTCTTGATTGACTAAGGTGAAATTTTGTCCATCCGCACATGAATACTAAACTGTTATCAAGGGAGTCTGTCCGTCCTCATATTGTATTTTTTTATTAAATAGGAAGAAATGTTTTCGCAGCTTGCATTCAATGGAAGTTATTCTTAAACTTTTTGATACAAGGAAGTTGTTCCTGACAATGTCAAGTTATCTTATAGTTTTGAATTGTCCAATTAGCATGTGAAGGTTTCGTTTCTAGTTTATTTGCATACGAAATTCTTTTATTTTGTCTCTTTCTTGAGTGAAGGAGATTACTGTAATTGTAAACCCTTCTTTTCCTGATTACTAGTATGGGTTGCTCAAATATGTAATTTTTCTTTTTGGCTTTGTAGATTCTACAGTGTTGGTTTACCTTTGAATCGTCCCGTTGACAGATTCGGACATAGAATTAAATTTATTCTGAATCTGTAATCAGTTATGTTATGATCCATGGTGATATGAAGTTCTCTTTTTGTTAGCTGGGAAATTGATATCGGAAAATGTGTTTTTGTTCTGTTGTTGTAGAGATTTTGGAACCGGTAGAAACAGATTTTGATACTTGATGCTTTATAGTTGAGAAACACATTTTGGTTCGCTGATATGTTACCTATTCCTCCTTTATACGATCAACCATCACCTCTTTGGAAGAATTTAGCCTTGACATTGTTCTTTGCATGGCTTTTCAATAGGTTTTGTGGATATGCCCCATACCCACTTGATACATCCCTGATGGACAATGGTAGATATCCTCCTCACTTTGGTTTTTGAAAGTAACATTAGAATCTATTGTCTGTTTATTTTTTTATGAAACTATCCAATATACGATAGCTACGATGGTTCTATTGTCTGTTTCGTGTGATGAAAATGTTGAAATAGAAAGGGCTGTGAACTGCACAACTGCAGTAACTTCCATTTTTCAATATACCAGATGCAAAAATCTACGAGAGGTTTATTCTCCCTACATAGAAGAAGTTTCTGAACTTTTTAAGACAGTTTAGCAGCCTCGTCGGGGTACATGCATTCATGATTTAGAAACTTTGTGGATTGAATCCTGTTCCAATTTGAGACAGTACAGCGGCAGTTAGGAGAGCCACCAAGACAGTTCTGTGTTTCATATTGATGAAGGATGATTTTTTTTGGTTCTGGTTGGATGTTTGTTCTCCGACATGGCGCACTGATGAATCCTAAGAGAGTACAGTTTTCAGGACAGAGTAATCCTTAAAAGTCCTTTCATGTGAGAATAGTTTTGCTTTTACCGGAGGGGATTAAGCAGTTCATCATACGGGCCTCCCTTCAGTGATGTTCTTTGGTACTGACATTTCTTGCAATCTTGTTTTTGATTTTATGCAGTGTCCTTGAAGCATTGTTGTTTGGCCTAATGCTCATTTGTGCAAATCTTTGGTACTGGTTCTACGTAACCTTGAGCAGAGTTCAATGGTGGAAAAGACTTTTGTAGCCGAAAGTTAAAACTCTACAGGGTTTTGTTGTTTATGCTGAAATGTTTTGCTGTGCCTGGTGCAATCTCCTCGACAAAATTTGACCTAGTTTATTTTGTGTTGCTCTTAAAAATGAGAAGAAGAAAGAAGATAAACTATTCTCTATGTTTATATTTCTCTTAGATTTTATTTTTTATTAAAATAATTTGAACATAGATTAAATTTCTTTTAATGTTTTCAAATTGTTATAAAGATTTTTACTTTTCTTCTTGTTATTATGAATACTATTTAAGGTATCTTAGAATTAAGAGTCCCAACTTATTTTCATTATATATATCTTTAAAAAAATAAAAGAAAGCAAGCAAGCCCACCGCCCGGTTAACTTAACGACCCCTTACCGGAGGCCCGCCCGTCATCAAATCGAATCAAATCAAGCCGTCCATTTCTACCGCATGTTCCAACAAATCGCGATTCGCGGAAGCGGCCGGCGACCTCTCTGCATTCGAGTGTGAATCACGGCTAGGGTTTTCCCTTCCCTCTCCACTCCTCTTCCACGCGCGTCCAGCTGGTCATCTCCTCCTCAGTTTTCACGATCCTCCAGGTAGTTCGCTCCTCAATTTTCCCGTGTTTGGTTCGGCTTTGATCCTTTTCGATTCCGCTCTTCTCCTCGAACTCGGTTCGCACTTCTGATTTTATCTTCTAAGTAGCACGGTACTGTAGTTTCTTTTTTGTTTTGGGTATCTTCCTTCGTGCGGCGGTATGGTTGGGTTTGATTTGAAGTTTCAATGGTTTGATCTCGTCATGGCTCGATTAGGGTTTAATTACTCCGTTTATTGGCCTAGGGTTCTTGAAGACCGACATCGATCTCTTTGCTATCAGTCCGCCGCTGATTTGACTTCATAGATCGGAAGGATGGTAAGTTATTTGTTTATTTATTTATTTTTTCACTTGTTCTTTGGACGGGTGGCCATCTTCTAGATCTTTGATTTTGACCTGTTAATGCTCTTCTGCAGCTTCCGCTATCGCTTCTTAAGACGGCACAAGGGCATCCTATGGTAAGAGGAGCGAGATTGTTTATCTTGTTGCAATTATTTATTAGGCTCTTCGGTGCTGTTAAAAATTTTGATTTCTGACAACCGTGTTACCTTGGGACAGCTGGTGGAGTTGAAGAATGGGGAGACCTATAATGGTCACTTGGTGAACTGTGACACCTGGATGAATATTCACCTCCGTGAGGTTATTTGCACCTCAAAGGTACATTACTTTCTCTCTTGTTCTGCTTTCCTTGTTTAGTTTTTGGAGCTTCTGATGGACTAGCACTTATTTATGTTTCTTATAGGATGTCATTGTGGTTGCAGGATGGTGATCGATTTTGGAGGATGCCCGAGTGTTACATTCGTGGGAATACCATTAAGTATCTTCGAGTTCCAGATGAGGTATTTAACTTAAACCCTAGATAGCAATGTTGATATACTGTTTATCTAGGTTAGTACTGTTCAACTTTATCTATTTCTTAGAAACGCATGCTATGAAATTGTTGCTGTACTTGTCAATGTTCTTGTATTTGCTTTTATTTTTTAATAGTTGTTGAATATATAAAGCATGGAATCTTAAAATGGCACAGAGATCGTTATAACGCTACTAATTAAACAAACAGGAGTTTGTGCTAAAAAGAGGGGAAAAGAAAGAGAAAAGTAAGAATAGGTTGAAAGAGTATATGCTAGTAGTTGTGTTTGAATCATCGCTGACTGATTTATCTATAATTTTGACAATATGACTCAGCATTTTTGGTGTAGTAATTCTATGGATAAGTATACGTGATGGATTAATTAAGTTTTTGAGCTTTTGAAGTTTTTATACCTCTGATAATTAGAATCCATATGATTATACGGCAAGAGGTTGACAACAGGGTGTTACTGGCTATGTTAGATTCCCATTTGAAGTTTTTATACCTTTGATAATTAGAATCAACGTGATTTTATAGCAAGAAATTGATAACATGGTGTTACATGATATATTAGATTCTATTTGTTGTGGGGTAGATCTAGAATTCAAACATGTGAAAACACTTTGTGGAACAATGCCATTTTTGTTTGGTTGGTCCATATTTTTTCAATTTCGATTCATGCTCACTATTGTAAATCATATCAAATTGAAGCAACCAACCTGGCTCAAGGAGAATACACCAAATTGTCCTTCATCATCAAATTGCTGAAATCAATTTGTATTCTAGAAGATGCTTGACATCTATAGGAGCTTGAGACCCATGCAATACAAACGACAAGCTGCTATCCGGTTTATGCTAGGATCATTACACCTTGTTTTTTGTGTTTATTTGATTACAGTTCTTTTCTTTTTGTTTGAAAGCTCTGTTTGTTTTGCACCATAGAAACTATTATGGTAACATCCCATGATGTTCACATGTACCTCTCTACTTATTGGGCTGACAATATGTTTTTTCAACTTTAGGTAATTGACAAAGTTCAAGAAGAAACTGTCAAGAGTCGTGCAGGTACTGCTTATTTGGCCTTTTGTGCTTATATAGTCATAGCAAATGCAATCGATAATTAGATATAAGAAGTACATTAATTGCTGAAGTCATTAGTATTTGATATATGAAACAACAATGCATCTTTTATATAAAAATACACACTGGGTTAAGAAAAACCTTGTTTTTGTTATTCTTTAGTTGTCTATACCACTTTCCTCATCAGCATTCGAAGTGCATCTTGGAATTTTCTGTTGTGAATTTGCTGGAAGTTGATAATATGAATGTGCACAAGTATGAAATGGTGCCTGTGGCATGAAATGGCTGTTTTTTAAATCTCAAGCAAGGATTCCTAGTATACGATGAATGAAAATTGACATAATTGATTAGCAAAATTTGCAACTTTATATTCTGCCCCATCAGTATATGAATTAGAGGACATCTGAAGCCATGCATGGAGTGCCTATTGGACTTGACTGTCCAAGGTATCCCAAGGTCTTTTCATATTGAAATCGTACTAATTTTCTGTCTTGATTGTTCTTTCTGCAGATAGGAAGCCACCCGGTGTTGGTCGTGGAAGAGGGAGAGGTAGGGAAGATACTGGTGGGCGTGCAGGCAAAGGCATTGGGCGTGGCCAAGATGATGGAAGCGGTAAAAGTGGTGGCCGTGGTAGGGGTGGAGCTGGTAGTAAAGGAGGTGTTTCTAGAGGTAATATTTTTCACATAGTGTTATCGTGCCAAGTTGATCATTGTAATGACGTGTGGGCTTAAAATACGTTGCAGGTGGAGGGCGCGGCCGTGGTTGATACGAGTGAATGCGAAGATTGTGATTACATCTCTCAAGGCTAATTGATTGATGGTGAGATTAGGGGTTTGTAGGTTTATGATCTTCGTCATCTTTGTTACATAGTGAAAATCTAAATTAGATTCATTGCTGGCGAAGCTTGAGCGTTTTGTGGAGCTTTTGCTGTGCAACGACTATTAGTTTGGCTGTGGTGGAGAAGTTTTCTGTTATCATATGAACGAACTTTCCAGTTCCCAATTAGATGACTGCACTGTTTTCAACTCGCAGTATGTCTCAGATTGTCTTCGATGTAATTTATATATACAGCAAAAGAGCAAAGTTTCAACTTCGGCTTGAACTAATATTTTCTTATAGCTGCATTCTTCTTTGTTGAGATGAATATGTTTTTGTCCAATATAACTATTTAGATTTGGTAGAAATTTTTTTAACAAACTCAAATGATTGCCAACCAATTATTGCCTAAAATATGAATGTATGCCGGAAGTCCATTTCTTAATAGAGCATGCTGAAAACAAAAACACTCAGGATACTTGAAGTATCATTTTTCTTTTAGAAAAAAATTAATCAAATGTTCCATTATCAATCATTGGATAAGATTTTACAATTAGTTAATTAAGATTACATAAAATGTTATTTAATGTAAAAATAATATTAGATATTTGTAACTTTAAACAATAGATAAAAAAGTTTTATCAACATGTTACTGTTTATTAATCATAAGTGTACACCATTCTGAGAGGAAGTGTACACCATTCTGAGAGGATAATGAGTTTTTGGATTTTCATTAAATTCTAAAAAAAACATGTCACTGTTTATTAATCATAAAAAAATTAATTTGAAAATTAAAAAATTCAGATAATATCTTTAAAAATTTTGAAAATTATATTTTTAATTTTAAATTTTTTACTCATAAAAAAATTAATTTGAAAATTAAAAAATTCAGATAATATCTTTAAAAATTTTGAAAATTATATTTTTAATTTTTAATTTTTTATTATAAAAATATACATGATTAAAATGTGATATGATTGCATTGTGATGTCTAAAGACACGATCTATTATATTGTATGAGTAGTTGGATCTAATAGATCATTATATTGTATGAGTAGTTGGATCGTAATATTTTATTATAAAAATTATTGCATGGGCAACAATACTAACTATAAAAAATCCACCAATCCACGTGTGACTTGTAAACAATAAAATTTCTGTCTTTAAGGCATTGATTAATACCTTAATTAATTTTATACATACGATCATTAATCAGAACAGTCATAAATCCTATAAATTTTAATTATAAAAATTATTTACAATAAATAATATTTAAAAATATTTTTTACTAAAATTTATTTTATTTTAATCAGATTAAAAATATAAAAAAAATTTTATCAACCATAATTAAAATATATTAATATAGATTTTTACTACGAAAATCCTCATCCAGAATTACCACGTGTCAATTCATCATTCACTAAAGCACCTACAGAAGATTCAGCGTTTTTTTTAACTTAGTGATGGTTCAGTGGACAGGATCGTGACTTTTTCAGAAAACCTCATAGCCTACCGTTGGATCATCATCAATGATGAATCATGTCCGTCAAAATCCCCGCTGCATTATTTGCCTCTCTTTGTTCCCCCCCGAGCTCTGCTGTGCCCAGAGAAAGGGAAGAGCGCCGCTTGAAATGGCCGCCCTCCGCCTGCCTCCCCTCTCTCGATACTGCCCCGCCGCCGCTCCTTCGCCGTCCTTCCCCTCCGTCTCCTCCTCTCTCCGTTGCCTCCCTTCGCTTCCCCGCCGCGTCCCCTACCTCAGGCTCGCCTTCCGCCACACTCGCCGCCACCGCCGCGGCGTCACAATGATGGACACCGCCGCTTCGAGCTACGCGAACGCCCTTGCCGACGTCGCCCGCTCGAACGGCTCCCTCGACGCGACGGCCTCCGACATGGAGAAGGTGGAGAAGGTGTTTGCCGACCCGGCTGTCCAGTCCTTCTTCGCGAACCCGACCGTAGCGGCCGTGCGGAAGGCGGAGGTGGTTGAGGAGATCGCTGCCTCATGCGAGCTCCGCCCTCACACTGTCAATTTCCTCAACATCCTCGTCGACATGCGGCGGATCGACATAGTTAAGGAGATCGTCAAGGAGTTTGAGGCGTGCTACAACCGCAGTACCAACACGGAGGTTGCCGTGGTGTCGTCGGTCGTGCCTCTGGAGACGCAGCACCTGGCCCAGATCGCACAGGCGGTCCAGAGGCTCACCGGCGCTAAAAACGTGAGGATCAAGACGGCGCTTGATCCTTCCCTCATCGCCGGTTTCACGATCCGGTTCGGGCCATCAGGGTCGAAGTTCATTGATATGAGCGTCAAGATGCAGCTCGATGAGATCGCTTCCCAGCTGGATTTCTCCTCCATTTCTCTCGTTCAATGAACAGGTCACTCATTTGGACATTCTCCTGTTTCTCTTCCTGCTTTAATTTTGTGCTGAACTATTAGGCATTTTATGTAATCTGATCGAGGTCTTCTTTGCATCTTTGTGAAAGATTGCTTTTGAATTCTACATCAAGTTTGCTCCTTTTAATTCATCCTCCCAATCTGCAGCAGTGTTGTCATATATGTAGGTATACGAACAACATGTACAGTGGATTATAAACTTATCTTAAGCTAATTGTGTCATGTTTCTATCGACGATCACAACAACTCTTCAACTACGTTCAGAAGTGTCCAAGGAAGCTTTCTCTTTCACTTATTTTTTTAGTTCAATTTTCCAATAAGAGATTGTTAACAAGGCAGATAAAAGGAGAGGGAAGTTGTCTCTGGGAAAGGAATTCTCCTGAATTTGATACAAATTAAAGAATGCACATGATCTGAATGTTGCAACATTAGGCTCTTCTATTGATGATAGATAATATGGAACATAAATTTTTTTGCTTACTATTAAATTTTGATTTATTGTATTACCTTCTACTTTGTAATTATCTTTTTACCACAACTGATTCCGTTGGTTGTGCTCTTTCAGAATACATATGTTTAGCAGTAGGTCATTTACTTAGAGTTATCTATTCTGTTATCTTCCCAACTCCAAATGCTAGCTTTGGCCGAGCTCTTATCTGGTGTGAAAATAATATCAGATAGAAGGTAAATTTATATATCTGTTAAATATCTTTTCATATCTCATAAGGATTTGAACCGTCCTGTCATTTTCTGGTGATCATTCAAACCTACGGAACATCTTACAACTTCATTTTTTTCCTTTTTACTGATTGGAAGGTTCAGTGCCAGGCATTTCAACTGTTGATTATAAGTTATGGATCGATTCCTAAAGATATTTGTTCTTGCTTCCTAATTATTGTTTGCTCCCTCGATGTTGTTGTGATTGCTCTGGAGGTTAGAATTGAATGAAAATAAAATAAATAAATATGAATTAAGAGTATGGTCCATACCTTCTTAAAATCAAGAGGTATGTTATAAGTTGTCAAGCAAAAGCGAAAACTTTGACGGTATTAGGAAATGTCTGTCAAACAACTACCCATCTGAACAGACTTTTTGATCACTATAAGTGCGTATGAACTTTTGTGATAGTCAAAATGGTATTAAACAAAATGATATGATCAAAAAAGATCGCCATGCATCCGTGTGTATTTGATTTAGTTTACAATTTAAATAGAGACTCTGGTGTGATGTTTGGTATGAGAATGGAATTTAAAGAAGAATTGGATGCAAGAGTGGATTATGTGAACTTTTGAAACAAAAGTAGTGGTACCATATGAAAGATAGCCTTGGCAAGATGAACCCGGCTTTATAGATAATGATTTCTTGTTATTTCTCTTGGGTTTCCAGGTAGAACTTTCATCCTTTCACTTTGTGATTTTTCCCCCCTTTCATTATCTTTCATCTTCTTGGCATATTTCTACTTTGCTAACTGTGTTATCTTTTACTTTGTATTAATCAGCCAGAGTATCTCCTATTCTACCGTAAGCATACTCAGTGTTGCTCGTTAATCTCTATACTTCAGAAAACAAGTAATGTGTTTGATTTGGCATCTAGATTCAGTACCTCCGGTTTATCCTATTGCAAAATATGTATTCCCATTTCATAGTTGCTTGAAAGATTGACAAGCATTATGCTGCCATTTTTATGAATATGTGTGTTCGTTAAGATGATTACTGAAAATTATTATATATAGGCCAAGAGTTACTTAACGAATTCCTCAGTTGAAACGTGTTTGAGAAATATGACACTTATCAAGAATCGACATCATTGAGCTCCTCGTACTAGTATTGCTGTCTTGGTCGACAATGTTAACTTTAGGTCAAGTGAAGGAATTCTCTAATAGATAAGATTGCCATTAAAAATCAATGAACAATTTTGCAGGTGGTCGGATTCATTTATATCTTTTCGTGGCTCCCATCAAAAAGGAAAAAAGTATATTCTTAAGGAATAACTATAACGGGTGATGATATCATCCGCACATAATAACGTATTTGTATCCTTTGTATTTATTTTTGAGAATTTTATCCAAATGGACTGCATAAAGAATGAACGGGCGGTGGGAAAGTAAAATCGAGCAATGATCATGTCTTTATTCATCTATTGATCCGTTAAGGAAGATGTGAATAGCCCCGACGTAGTGAAAGGTATCTAAATTCTACTTAGTTTTTAAGTAGGAATATCCAATAAATCTTATTATTATGATACATCTGAATCTGAAAACAATGTGGTGTGGCTACAAATAGGTTGCTTACCTTGAGACTGTAATACCAATTGGATCCGTGGCGCAATGGTAGCGCGTCTGACTCCAGATCAGAAGGTTGCGTGTTCGATTCACGTCGGGTTCAAATTTCATATTTTTTTACTTCCGGCAAGGATTTTTCGTCACTCCTCGCCTCATCAACTCCAGAAAAAGGAACGCTTTTTAATTAATATCGTCACGCATGACACCACACCGTCGCGCTTCCCATTCAAAGTTCAAACCCCTCGACCTTGACCTTGTCCTTGGATCAAACGTCAAAGCAGCCCACTCGATCGTTCCTTCTTCACGCATTCGCCTAATTGCCTTGCGCCCCAAGTCAACCCCGATTCCCTCCCTCCCTCCCTCTCTATAAATCACACATGCACGCTGCCCCTGTAAATGATCAACTACTCCAGATTCCATCGTCAGCAAGTAAATTATCGACCGATGGCGTCCTTGGGATCAGCAGACCTCGCAATGGCTTATGTGATGAAGAAGGCGAGCAGAGAGAGGATGAAGAGATTTGTGGTAATGGAAGAGGAGGGGGAGGAGAAGAGTCAGACGGGAAGCGTTGGGAAGGAAGAGGAGAAGGTAGCGAAGGGGGTGGGGACGAAGAGCTTCTTTGCGATGATGAAGAAGAGGATACAACCTGCAAATAGTTTGGCGTCGTCTCCAGATCGATGATATGTGAGCTAATTAATTGATCGATGTTGATCGGAATTAATGTAGAAGGAAACATTGGCGAGCTTCTTCAATTTGTTCTGCAAAAATGTGAATGTACTGTATTCAATGAAATATACATATACACACGCATTGTTAATGGCCTTCCAATGGGGTGTGCTGCTGCTGTAGATTGTTAAAATAATATTGTAGTGAACAGATATCAGACGCGATCTCAGGTAGATTCCAAGGGATCCCTAGAGGTCGAATAAAGATGGTTATTATAAATACTGCATGCTACAGAAAAAACTAAAAGCCACCAAATGTGTTTGCTCTTTTAAGGCATTTAGGCAGATAAAGATGGACGTAAGTTCTGCTACCAAGGAAGATGACTTGTTTTAAAATGCTAATTGATCTATAAACACCCAGCATAATCTGAAGCAAGTATGGTAGAATTATGATTTTTTTTAAACCGAATATTCTTCCTACTTGAGTTGCAAGTTCTTCCAAAACTCAGAGTTTAGTTTACAAGCGAACATGCTTTTTTTTATATAAAAAAAAGAAGGCAATCACATTTGCTCTAATAAGTAGAGTTACATAGTGGAATGAATCATCAATTCCTACCAACTTCACATAAAAGAAGCAACAAATGAACTATTTGAGCCTCCAATTTATACAAACACATCTGGCTTTTTACAACAGCTTTTGAAACCAAGAATTCTTCTCCTCAATCTGTCAGAGACTAGGGTGGTTGAAAACAATGTAAAAAGCAGTATGTAGGTTTTCCAGGTAACTGTGTAACCCAGATCTATTAACTTGCATTTCCCATCCAGCTGAAGATTAAGCTATAATTTGAATTCAGACATACGATCACGGCAACACTGCAATTTGGTGTCAGAGGATGGCGCATTCACATCTGTTTTGCTTTTGGGCTTTTGCTAGTTGTTTCTCTGATAAGAAGAATCATACTAGTTAGGAAACAAGGATGTATTAATAAGAAATGTATAACTATTCGTTCAAAATATAGTAATCGGCAACAACATCAGATGAAGGAAATGTCACCACCACCCAAGAAGTAGATTCTGCGCCATGGAGGGATCAAATCTTGCATTTGCCAAAATTGGAAGATATTGAAAAGAGTAGATTTGGCATAACAAATATCTGAAGTATGCAATTTATTCAAACTTAGAACCAGCGAATGCTAAAATTACCTCAGTGCAGAAAGGAAACAATAGAAAACAAAAAAAATACAGTCCAATGCTTTCTACAAGTCAACACATAACTCAATTTCAGCTAAGAATGCAAAGTGTTAGTCTGGGTAACTATTAGGATCTGTGCTAGTGCTAACCAATAATCCAAGGCATCAATTTTCTGAATTTGTGCAGAATCCCAGTTGCTGAAAGTTAAAACAAACTACACAACAAAAAGGGCAACATGTAATGAGTTCTGGATGATGGCCGGCGCACAGAACAAGGGCCCCTCTGGATTTTTCTTCTCCACCAGCCATTTGCCTGCTATACACCTCCACTGTCTTCTTTTCCTCTGGGTGCTGGCCTACATGGTACACCTCTTCTACTTACCCACTCTGCCCATCCTAAGTGCCAGCACACTTCCTCCTACTTTTCTTCTTCGTCCACCTATGGCTCATCCTTATGCTGCCACCCACCTCCTCCTCCTCTGGTTCTTCTTCCTACATATTTCCCGCATGCCTCATTTTCATTGGTACTGTCGGCACAGGATGGCATAGTACTGGCACTATACCTCACCAATATTTTAATTCTTGATCCAAACTAAGTTCACGCGTTTGCAAGTCTACTAATCAATTGTTCTGTTATGTGCCAAATTTTGATGGTCCATTAGCCGCAAAGCTATCCTATAAATCATGACCTCAACTCAAATTATGAAAAAACAACTAAACTGGTGTATCTCCTCGCGAGCTCTTGGACGTGTGTGTAAGCTGACTTAGCATATTGCCTCAGAGCTAATCATCTTTTAATTCTGGCTACAAGACTAAACCTGCCTGGATCATATGTGATATAAAAGTAGATCTATTTCCTTCCTACCAGATCAAATGTAAATATTCATTAGTGAGAAAGCATTTTTAAATCTACCGCAGTACAGCTTGCAAGATTTCATTTGAAATCAACCGAGATCCAGTCAACCAAGTTATGAGTAGAACAGAAAGATAACTTGCTTCTCAATTGTACCAGACTCGATATCTTTTATGTTAAAAGGATTGCAAAGGTCTACGACAGAACCGGCCTGTAGGTTACATAATAGAATCATCAAATCCAGGCATTCTTTTCGATTGAATTTATAGTAATGCACTTGAAATCCCATTCCAACACTAGCTGAAAGTAACCAACTTCTTCCCATAAATGCAGAATCAATAATATAAATTTTGATATGCAATTTTTCTTGTCATACCATCTAGTAGTGGAAAAGGATAATGCAAAAGCACATCACTGTAAAAATTCTTGATTAATACTGCCTAGTCAATAAAAAATAAAGTGAAACATCATATGCAAGTTGATTTAGATCACTTTTGACTTCTTTGTTCCTTTATACCCTGTAGCTATAAACTTCATAGTTCCTACCATAATTAGCTCTTCTCGATGAATAGAATACTCTGCTCTTAAACATATTAGGTCCTACTTAAGTATGTCATAAAAGTACATGCACCGCCAAAGTAGTTAGGGTTGCCATTACACAACATCAGTGTAAAAGAACATATACATGAAATCCAATTGGTTATCCAAGTAGAGTGATGCTTTAACAATGCAGGAACATTGGAACAATTTCAAACGCCATTAGAAAATGTTGAAACATATGTTGGTTTTATCTTGATCGAAGGGTTACAATCTCACATAAAGTTGTCTGCTATTATTCTTTTCCATTCTTTTGCCTTAGATGTTTTATACTAAAATTCTATTGTCTCATGAGAGCTGTAGCACTTTACCATACAATCAGAAATCTGAACTCTCTTTACGGTGTGGTTGACCAGCAAGCGTTATTCACCCTATTTATTCAAAGTAAGAAAGACCATATTTAACCCAAGCCCAGAAACCGTGGTCATTGACATAAGAACTTGACTTGAAAAGAAATACCAAGTTGATAAGGGAGGTTCACTAGGTCTGAATTACTTTTTATAAAATAAACAAAAAACAAGCCAAAAAGTAGATCTTATGTGCTAGAATGACAGAACATCAATTAGAAGCATCATATTTGATATGATAACAAACTCAAGCATAAGTTGTAATCTGCTACAAAAGTGTTTTTGATCAGAATTTCAAGCAAAGAATAAAATGATGTAAAATTTGCTAGATGGCATATAATGAAATTTAGAACTGAAGCAAAGAATAAAGTGAAGTACCATTCTTTTTGTCAGATACAGGAGGGCGAACTACAACATGCATAGTGATCAAACCCCCAGGAAGCTCACCAACTGGTACTCTGGACTCAGCAATTGTTCGGTGATTCTCCAATATTTTACCACCATTTATGAGCTTGACATCATTTATGGTTGTTGGAGCTATTTCTTTATCTAAAAGTAAACACAGTGAAAAAAAGAACTGCCACCTAATCAATCATAAAATATTACAGGCAAAGCTCCAATGCAAATAAATCAATGCATAAAAGACATACTAGAGTCAAAAAAACAAAGAAATACGAAATTGAATGCTTTTATAAATTATGAACTGGATTAATCTGCAGCAATAAGGAAAAACATCCCATACTGGAATTCTTTTAGCTGAACATATTTTAATGTGTCGGCAATATGTGGTTATTGCTTTTACTTGGTATTTATTGCAAAGTAAGGATTTGAAATTACACTATACAACATTGAGAATGGATTTTCCAGAACATATTCATATTGACATAGTCAATAATATTAACAGCTACTGCTACCCTTCCCTCTCGATCATTCATCCAATGCGAATTCCAAGTTAAGATTGCTGATCCTTGCACCAGATGACAATGGTATACAAGAAACTAACAATGGATAGTGTCAACTGTTAGATCTTAAACGGAAGAACAAATAAGCATCTAGTTACATGCTATCCACAATGAGAGATTCCTGGTAAAGATTCCGAAGACCTGGATGTGTCGAAGTTAATCTTAAAAAATCATTAGGAGTGACTAGACTAAAGCTGCATGTAGAGTCGTATCTAAGGCCAGTAAAGTGATTCACGAGAACATGCCTTCCAAGATAAGAAATGTTAAAGATAGACAACAGACGTCAAATTCGAGAACTTGGGTGATTATAGAAATAATAAAAAAATCAACGAACTAAAAAAAATAGCTGCCATCCCCTTTAAGCCAATAAGAAGCCTTCGAGAAATAACTATATCCAGAGAGAGGGAATAGTAAATATTTCTTCGCTAGAATCATAACTACAGCGAACTAAATCCCCAGAGGGGAGCAACGCCAAAAAAATCCAAGCTTTTACCTTGAGGCCATCGAGAGAGCACGAATTCTTTCAGAGACGCCACGGTGGTGGAAGGTTTATACTTGTTCGGCCCGATGTCGGTGCCATCAAAGAGCCTAAATTTGAGCTCGATCAAATCCTCTTCGGCCATTTGAAAACAGCTCCGAGAAAATAAACAACAACCTCGGGTTTAATTTTTCAATGCATACTCCGCTCCACAAAATCCAATCCCAAACTGAAGTAGAGGCACTTCAAACAATTCAGTACCCACAAAGGAAAATCGATCGACACCGTCGAGCGAGCAAGAACCGATCTTTAAAGAGAAAACCCAAAACAACTATCTCGCAGGGATTAAACCTTGGAGCTCAACAGCACAATACCCTTCTCCTTACTCTCGACTCGACGAGGAATCCCAATCCAAGAGCAAAGAGAATCAGCGATGATACGGACCGAAATCTCAGCTAAATCGGCCACATAGGAGGGTGATCCTTGCACGAAGATTGGATCTTGATTTGTTTGGCGCATGCCAAAGAGGAAATCCCCAAACGGGAGGCCTCCCCTGTTGACGGAAGGCGAGGAGCCAAAAAGAGACGACTTTGAAAGCTGCTTCCCCTTTTTCTTTTCTTTTTTAATCTGCCTTTACTTAATAATAATATCATCATATTAATTATTTTATTTTATTAACCTTGCAAATGCGTGTAAGTAAAACCAAGAGAAAATTCAAAAGGATTCCTTTAAATGAATCTAAAGATTCTCTTCCCAAAAGTCAAATAAAAAGGTAAAAAATAAATAAAATTATTTGTTTCCATAACATAATTTATAATTTTGAGGTACAGGGGGGTTTCAATGTGCTGAGGCATATCAGCATAATGAACGGTGTAATATATTAAAATGTGGAACATATTATTGATGAAAACAAGGTAATAGATGACAGTTTACTGTATGATTTCCAATTACTGATAAAGAATCATGGATTTATTTGGTAGTATTATATTATAATTTAAAATAAAAATCGAGTTTAAAAAACCGACATTTAATTTTCTATTGTCAAAGCATAAGATTTCTCCTCGGTTGTCCAAAAAATCTCAAAGCAGGAAGAAACTTCCGGGGATGTTGACCACTTTTACACCTTGGTTTTAAAAATATCTAGATCAGGCAAGAACAAATAACTTCTGTATAAAACAAGTAGATCTCATTGGCTGCATTGAGATGAGATCTATATTTTGACAACAATGCAACAAATGGAACGAAAGATTCTAAACTCTCGACTTGTTCCAAGACCTACACAAAATCCACGAGTAGGTCAGATGTTAACCAGTTCAATTTCTGGAACCTTCCGTGGATGATTTCTTAAGGAATTTAATGTTCAGAGGTCTTCCCACATGAACACAATTTGTCCACGCTTTCTTCAAACCCTTCAGGTGGCCCAGATTCTGCACCCATCTAATAAATATCAAGAATCAGATAACTTAAACCACAACTGTGCGAAAGTTGAATGATACTTGCATGTTAAAGGAGTACACAGTAAAATTTTAGTTGCAACCTTTCACCTTAAGTATAGGTAAATTTATAGCTGGCAAATCATTTGTGGAATACTAAACACTTCTAAACCATTTGCCTTAAATATATTTGCAACTACTCTCTGTGGTGACGACCAAAAGATACCTTCACAATATTAAGTATATGTATATATATGGTTTACCTCCATTTGATTCAAATTTATAATCACTTTGTCTACTAAATCCACCTTGCTAATATATCTACCCACCTGCTTTTTCAAAAAAATGTGTTTACCTACCTGATAGAGACTGATCTTTAAAATTACGTGATAGTCTTTTCTTTTAATCAGTTAACAGCTTGCAATTTCATGCATTCTTATCTGGAATCAAATTACAATCTTATCTTTGAAACCCACAGTATAAGGTGACATCATTCATGGGAAACTCGATAGTGATCCAAACAACATGCAGGTCACCTGTAATTTCTCAAAAACAAAATTAATGAAGAATCCGTAGGATGTAGAAAAATAAAGTAAACTAATGAAGTCCCATAAGATGTAGAATATATAGGTACTGACCTAATGCCAGAAGGGCCCAAAACTTCACCCACCCCACCACTCTCATTTTCCATTTTTTAGTGCAGCTGTTGGTAGTATCAGACCACCACCGGCAACATCATAATGTAGGTTAAAAATTAAAGCAAAACATAGAGCATTACTAAAAGCAGGTTTCATCCTAACTGCACATTGCAAATAGTCAAAGGTTTTCTGTTGTTCTTGGTTGTGATGATGCAGACTCTCCTTCGAGAACTTTTCTGAAGAAGACTGAAATAATTTCAGAAAGGATATATAAGAACCAACATTCCTGCCTTCTTAATGGGAGAACGTTTATGGTGCCTTTAAAATTAGATTATGCAGGTTAATGGTTCGTAAAATTTATCCATGCATACTATATACAAGAGTAAAACCTCTAACAGCATATTTAGCTGTGGAAACAAGCATGTGCTTAGCTAATATGAAATGATCCTCCTCTGTGAACGCCACTGCACAGATGATAGCATTCGATTCAAGATTTGGTGAACCAAGAGAGAAGAAGTTCAAAGATTGAGACTCCAAATTTAACAATATGTTTTTAACACAGAAAAATACATGCATTGCCTAAAAGATCTCACAGCTCACTAATCAGCAGTTTTTAATAAGAGTTAACAAAACAGGCAGTCAAAATGGATTCAGTTCAATCTATAATATGGACATTTTACATGATTTGCTTCCTAAAGGTCGAACATTTTACATGATTTGATTCCTAAAGGTTGAACGTTACTGGGCATCTTCTACCGTAAATCTTATTGAATACCCTCTAGAAATGCAGAAACATCAATATGCGTGAGTCTGAAAGAAGAGGTTTTCTCAGAGGTAGAGTTGTTTCAAAAGTTTAAAGATTCTCAAACAAATCTTCAGAAACCTGAAAGGAGGGAAGATATTAGCTGAAGAAAGCATAAACTACCATAATGCAATGTTATTTTAAGTATTTAATAGGTAAAGCAATGAAGCTGCCTACTTCTGGGTAAATATCAATGACCTTGATATCTACAGAATAATTTGATTTCACAGAATGTACTAATGCTTGCAGTCAGACAAAATGTAAACTTAATGCTGTAAGCAACCAAGAAAATCATTGAAGCACGAAAACTAAACCAAAACTGCAGTCTGGGCTCCAACTCCAATGGGTTAAAATTTAAATGCATCTATCCATAGAACTAATTTTCCGTGAATCAATGAAATAGTTAAACAAATTTCCAAATCTTGAGAACACCACTTTTTATAGTGATCATCCCAAATGCCAGAATTCACCAGTAGACAATGGGAGTTGCAGCCATGAGAATTCCATTAAGTGATACAAAAGTGCAGATCTAAGGTTGTACAGTTTTTGTCCTTTCACATCTTTATGGCTCAAATTTTGATAATGACAGCCTTACTTTGCCTGGAAGGTTTCTGTACGTACAAAGATAAAATAGGGGAAAAGCTACTTCCAAACCAGCTGCATGCATGCATGAAGATATAAAAAAATAAAGATAATTGCATTCACCCCCCCCCCCTATTTATCCCTAATTGTGAAGACATTTCAAGTTTTAATATTGTAGAAACCTCCCCTCTCAGGTTGCGATATTGTAGAGACCTTCGCTCTAAGTTTTGATATTGCAGAAACCTCCCCTTTGATATTGTAGGGACCTTTAATCTAAAGTTTTGAAATTGCAATGACCCCTCCCATCCCGCCCCCCCCTTATGTTGGATGATAATTATAAGAGGGGGGTCTCAATGCAATATCAAAACCTAGAAGGGGAGGTTTCTGCAATATTAAAACTTAGAAAGTTTCTACAATATTAAAACAAGAGAGGGGAGGCTTCTATAATATTAAGAATTAGAGGGGAGTTCTCTATAATTAGGGATAAATAGATGGGAGGTTAATGCAATTAACCATAAAAAAATATATTAATGGCTAAAAGAATCAATGAAAGAATGATGTGATGAGATGTATGATTAAGAAATGGAGTTAAGCCATATGTCTTTTAAGTGACAAAGTAATATAAAATAGGATAAAATGAAGGCTTACACACATGATTCTCGTACAAGACTCACAGATAAAATTGACTACAGTAAGGGGCCCAAAGAGGCAAGCAACTTAGTGAACCAACCGTCTGAAACAGGAAGCAAGGGCATTGGCAACTTCTACTGGCTCCTGATAAAGCAGTCACCTATAAGTCTAATTCATGACATAACTTGTAGCATTAATCATTTTAATTTTCAAAGGCCAAAACTAATTTATCTGATCAGAATAGACGAAAGATATTCAAAGAAGATGAATTTACCAACATTACAAAGATTCACATGGGAAGTACATACCAAGATATATACAAGTAACCAAGTATGAACAGTTATGGAGTGAAAAAGTTGCAAACACCATATAGCTCCACTTGTGCATCAGCAAACACTAAAAAAAAAATTAATCCATGTATGAAAAAAACTGTAACTGGATGATTTGGCATAGGTAACATGTGTCTGTAGGGCAATATCAACAGATATATTTTGAGTCATATAGTAGTGATACCAACAATAATGTGATAAATTATTCTTATAGGGTTATAGCAAGTAATACCTGGTGTTCCAACTCAAAGCTGGAAATGTATTCTGAAGTTTTTTGGGCTAATGGCCAACATACTTCTGTTGCACTTTCAGTTATGCAGATTTTGAAGGATTGGAAAGCCCAATTCAATCTTGGACTTTGAACTCTTAACTCCATATCTTTTGCAGGACCTATTGCTTATGAAACATACCTGGAATCAAATTCAATCAGAGAGATGAACAATCATCTGATATAGAGAATGATTTGACATTTGTAGCAATTATCACCATGGAGATTAATGCCAAGGGTGTGACTATCTATAATCTATAAAAAAAATTTCTTTTTAAAGCCTTGATGAAAAGAAGCTAGAAACATAGAATGGGATTCCACTATTCATATTTTACTAGCAATCTGACTCATCCTTTTGCAGAGATTGGTAGAACTATCTGGCTTGCATCTTTAACTGACTATAGTAGGTGTTCAAAAGGTTTAATTCCCTAGAGGAATATGCTAGATTATCGAAAATGTCCTTGTAATCAGACAAAACGTATCTTTAAAATTATAAACCTGGATACACGTTATTAAAAAAAAATTCAAAGACAATCACCAGCACACTCCTCACTATGAAAAATATATTATACAGATCCTTTTCAAAATCCAAGAACTCTTTTTTTTTCAAATTCTTTCATAACAATATCTACAAGGAGGAGAACGAACTACATGTGGATAGTAACTTATCGATAAGAATTGACAGAGAAACTTTACTTATGATAGACATAGATGAAACAAGCCAACCACTGAAGGTTGTATTAAGAAAATCAAGGGTTCTCATTGCCATCCAATATCACTTCGAAAGCCAAATATCATGGCTTCTGCAACAAGGGAAAAATTCTAATGACTTGATCAGTCAAATTGTCCGACTTTCAAGGAGATTCCTCATGGATTGCAGAATATTGAATCTGCTCTTATCAAGGCCTGAGATTTTCATTTAAGATGTACAGGTGAAAAAGTAATAGTTACTCTGAATCAAGCTGATGACTTTATATACCACAAATTCTCACTCCATCGTGCCTTCTGGCCTATGATGTTGCTTGGGAGTTGGATGATTCCCATATCCAAATAGATCAAACATCAAGGACCTGACAGTTTATAAGCTCTGCCGATCCAAAGTCCTTAGTAGAAACAACCCTCCAAAATTCAGGTTCTTCCTCTGTTAGGGAAACCGGGACATCGGTGATAGAGTCAATCGGAGCATTTGATGAAGTTGAAATATTTGTGCTTATTGGACGTGGTAACTCAGCCTCCAATATCACAATATTGTCATTGGCAGCTTTTATAATCACATGGAGATGCCCGAGAAAGCCAGCAAGCAAATATGGAGATTCTGAATCGGTTAAATAGGGGACTGGAACCTTTTCTATAACAACTCTCCAGACGTCATCCTCATTGTCATATATCTTAATCTTTCCCGTGTCCAAATAACTAGAAGGATCCAAGGCATATAAATCCCCATTGACTACAGCACCCAACTTTGTCCCTGCCTGCTTTGCAGGCCAACCATCACCCATGCCAGGTGGCATTTCCACCCATGAACTTGTCTCTGGGTCATAGATCTCACCGCCAATATCAAAGAAGAACGGCCAAGAATATAAACTCTGAGGCACACATAACCTTCCTCTATATGAAGCCATACCAGTTGCAATAGGCTTTAGCATGTCAGCTAAGAAAGCAGTCGGTAACACCTGTGTTTTCAGGAAAGGCATGCTTGGCAGCTCTGTCCAAATACCTGTAGCAGGATCAAAGACTTCAGCAGAACGTAATGGAGTTAAGCCATTTCTTCCCCTAATGACACCACCAGCAACATAAAGTTTATTGTTTAATAAACCAGTCTTACAAAAAGCCCTAGCACTGGTCATGGGGCGCACCTCCTGCCATAAGTTAAGACATGGATCATATTTCCACACACAATTGACTGCAGAGGCTCGAGAAAATCCTCCTAGCACATAAAGGCAGCCCTCGACAGCACTGACTGCACAACCACAAAAGGGCATTTGATCCAAATTATCCCCCCGCCTAAGCC
The DNA here is from genome assembly GCA_030544415.1 of Thalia dealbata. Lineage (NCBI taxonomy): Eukaryota > Viridiplantae > Streptophyta > Magnoliopsida > Zingiberales > Marantaceae > Thalia > Thalia dealbata. The sequence goes on from CM060458.1 coordinate 20,999,670, forward strand.
AGCCTCTTAGGAAATCAGCAAGTTTGATGCTAGAAACCAGCACGCTCCACATCCGAAATCCAGGCAAACCCCTCCTTGGCTCCTCTTCATCCACAACATGAGGCATTGGCGGCAACCGTTGCCACATCTGTGAAGCAGGATCTAGTGCATGCCATGAAAATTTGTCTGTTTCAGTCTTTGTCATCACATACAACCATTCTTCAGTCACCCCAAGTTCCTTCCTGAGCTGATACAGGTCATCACTCATGATTGCTGCCTTCCAACTCCGTGAAACCAATTTCGCATTCAAGTAGTAAATTCTCGGCAATCTTGCAAGTACTTGCATCGAAATTTCATCCGGAAGACTAGTGATGAGTCTGGGCTTGTCATCCCGATAGCACGACATTCTCAGTCGCTTGTTTGAATCAGCCCGTGAGGTTTCACAACCCTCACACGCGCGATTCTTACCAATAGGAGTGCTCAAGAACGACCCCATCAAGAGCCTCAAAAATCCTGCCACTATTCGAGTAAGAATAAGATGCTAATTTGCTACGCAGACAAACTCCATCAACCCTTTGATTCTTGTTAACGAAAAACAAATACACAAAAGATCAAAAAAGTATATCGAAAAATCAATAGCATCTTGGAACAATATGATCCATAAAATAAACAAAAAGAATCAAAAACGAAATTCCTCTTTCAGCACAAGAATACAGAAAATGAGAAAGGGATAAACAATCTAGAGTTTTTCAATTCCAGCATGCGCTGGAAACAGAAGGCATAACCTCAGATCCATAGGGCAGAATCAGAATCGGATTGCAATTGATCAAACACGTTACATATGGAATGTTTTCATCGGGAACAACTGATGCAAAAAAACGAAGGGCAACGAAGATAGGAGAGCATCAAATCATGTTCAGATTCACCTATTTTCCAGTCAGAGATCCGAGAAGAAGAAAAGCCCCCCGATGCGTTCGTCAATTTTTTCTTCAGTTCTTCTTCCTTTTCTCTTGCCGATCAACGCTCTGGCTGCGCACGCCTCACTGGCGATGATTCTTTAAACGGATGCCTTCTTCCCTTCGTCTCCCGACTTGGCAGACGACTCAAGTCACAACGCATCTGCAGCGATTCTTCATCGTCGCCATTCGCCGGACACGATATTTTCCTTCCTTCTGTCGCGACTTAAGTTGTATTATTTAGAAACATTTTTGGGAGGGATTAATAAAATAATTTTCATCTTATTAATTTAAATAGGTGAATAAAATATTTATTTTTTTAAAACATTGATCTGTGAATAAGAATGATAATAATAATATATGTACGGTTTGTTAATAATAGTCCATGAATTAAAAGTAATAGCTCAAGACATGACTCTAACTAATAAATAAAAGAATCAAAAAAAAAATAAAAGTTATGATTTATGTATGTTATAGAAAAGGAAATTATCCTCTCCATGGAATGCAAATGATCAAAAGTTTCCCCATTCGCTCTGCAGGCGGCTCCCGCTTCGCCCACACAACACACTCTCCATTTTAGCTGGCACTGCCTGCATGCCACCGTGCATTGATTGCATCCGCTCCCCTCCTCTATAAATACCTCTCCAAGCCCTAACAATGCCGTGCTTTGTCACGCCCTCTTCCGATGCTCTCATCCTTCTTATTCAGGAAGCAGACCAAGATTAAGACCGATCACGCCGCCGCCGGAACAAACTGCACCGCCATGACCTCCTCCGATCCCCCCCTCGGCCTCAAGACCATCGCCGCCGGCGCCTCCCTCGACGACGGCCCTGCCCGAATGCCCAACTGCGTCAAGCGCGCCCTCGTCGTCGCCGCCGCCGCCGCTCCGGCCTCTTCTCCCACTTCCGCTTTCTCCTCCTCCATCGAGGGTTGCGTCGTCCACGAGGAAGAGGAAGAGGTCGCCGAGGAGGGGGAGGAGGGATGCTGGGCGACGTACGGATCGAGGAGGGGGAGATGCCGGTGGCGGCGGTTTCCGCCGCCGATCCCGCTGCTGGCCCGGACGGGGAACCTTGCGGGGCACATGCCGTGGGTGCTGCAGCGGATCTACGGGGACGACGGACGGCTTCAGATCCGGGAGATCCGCGTCAGGCACCACGAGTACTTCCGGGCTCAGCGAGCAAACGGCCGGCTCGTGCTCCAGCTCATAGAGTTGGACGACGGCGACCGCCGCTCCGACGACGAGAAGGAGTTCGTAGAAGAACTGCGCGATGATGCGCCGTCATCGTTAGTGGCTCCGTCATGGCCGCCACCGCCGCCGGAGAAAGAGGAGACGCAGGAGGAGAGGGAGAAGAAGACGCCGTCGCCATGGCTGGTGAAGGTGGCGATGAGCACGTCGACGGCGGCGGCCATGGTGCCGGCGTCATTGCCGGAGACGACGTGCGGGAAGGAGAGGTGTGACCTGGACGCCGGGTCGAGGACACTGCATCGGCAGCTGCCCGTGAGCAGGGCGAGAATGGTGCATGGCTAATCAGAAAGAGAGAGAGAGGTGGAAGTAATTAATGCTATATATCGAGCCATTTTTGTTTCCATGGGCTCTTCCAACGACGAATGCTTCCTCCTCTCCTTTCTCCAGGCTTCATTTCACCGCTATCTTCCGCATCTTTTGAATGATTAATCGGTAATGGTGCTCGAGGGTTTTTAAAGTTAAAAGTTAAAATTAAATTAGGCATTAATGTTTAGTTTGCAGAAAGTATCTAACTAGGAAGGAGCCAAGTAGATGTTGGAAGAAGCTAGGTAAGGGTATAAATAGAGCGTCAAAGTTATATACCTTCTGTTGCTGGTTCATCCCTACGCGTGGAAAGTATGCATTCATACGGTAATACATCATGGGAGTTCGACGTGCGTGTGAAACGCTCGGCGCGTGCGATTCGACGATGGGGTAAATAGAAATAGTCAAAAAAGTTTGTTTTATTTCACGTGAACGACAGCAGGAGCCACGCCATACGTACACGTGGTTGGACGGCAGCCAATCGCAGCACGCCATTGCATCCTCTTCCTCTGCGACACGTCCGCCGCTGCAGCGTTGGCCGGTGGACGGAACAGCTGAGCTTTGCGCCGGTCGTTAATACGTAGAGTGCACTTCTCGTGACCGAGATTATTATTTTTTAATATATACATCAGAAAATAATTCTTAATTGATATTAATTTAATTTAATATTTTTTAAAACAAAAAAAAAATGATTTCATTAAAGGAGGAGGAGGAGGAGGAGGTACGTGGGACTGAAAAAGGAATAGAATGAAACGTTATGATGTCCAGGTGTTTGGATGATGATATTTTTTATTAACAAAAATAAGGAAAAAGAAATCCACAATATGACATATTGTTTATAGAAGAAAAAAGTATAATATAGAAATTGTAATGGGAATTTGCTGCGGCGTCCAAATCATACAGCTAATAAAGCCGGATGCTCGTTGCGTCGTCTCTTTCACAACCCAACACATTTCTTCTACCCATCTACTTTATTTATAATTCCCACATTTGCAATCGATTGTTTTTTTTAATATCTGTTTGCTTTAAAATTTTATCAAATTTAACTGAGTATTTGTTGTCCAGATGAGAATCAACGATCAAACTATTACTTTTACTGTGAAATATTTAAATCCTGGAAAATTATTCTTATATTTATCTTCATCCATGCTTTATTCCTTGTGAGGTAAAATTTTAAGGGACTGTTTAATTGAGATGATACTAATATACGTAACATTTCATATGTATTTACCCAACCGAGCAACTGGTGCGCGTGGTATCATAAATGTAATTTAAGAATCCCAAGTGATTGAGTAATATTCGTCTAACTCGATGCTTATTAAGATGAATTCGATTGCTTGCCCCGAGTAATGATGTGCGTCGTTATCAGCTAATCAAATTCAAGCCTCGCTAAGTATCATTATCTATTATTACGTATGAGGAGATTTAGGTGGCTTGGCTTATAGCTTGGCTTGGCTTAGCTTGGCGGCTGCTTGGCTCTACGCTGCCACTGTTCAAGCAATTGCTTAATGAATTAATTAAAAGCTCGTAATTGTGAATTTAAGTCGACTAAGTCAAAATCTCATTATTTATTTAACAAGTTAATATTATCTATGCTATCAATCTTTTCACCCCACTAGTTTAATCCATCGCAGATCAATCAGATAAATAAATTTTGAATATATCGTTAATCTTAGAAGTAGACGGTTAAGTATCATTTGTAAAAAAATTTAATACGTCTCTCTCTTCCTCCATTCTTATATTCTATTGTGCCTAAAATTTTAAAAAGAATACAGTACCTCTAAATAAGAAAATCATTAAGAATAGTAAAAAATTAAAAGTTCAAGAAAAAATAATATAACGGTAAGCAATACACCAATTAATCCATTAAACATATTAGGTGCGAGTCTGCTGAAGTTTTTTAAGTTCAATAATTTATATGAATATGTATCTTACAGCATCCCATCCTCATCTTACTGTGACCTCACATTTATTTATTTTTTATTGTTGGGCGAAATAGAGTGAGGTGATGGATGCTCTTTCCATGACAAGATTCGTCAACCTAAAGATTCTTTTCGAGGAATTTTTTTTAAGGGCTGATGACAGTGAGCAATCAAATTACGATGGTTTCGAAGTCAACTCTCCCGAGCTGTGTTATTGTTTGCTTCCATCAAAATCAATCATCATCAGTTGTTTCCCTTCATTTCACTCAACTCCACCAAGCTACATTTCATAAAATAAATCAGTGAGAAGATAACAAAAAAAAAAATTACCAATATATTTTAAGCATGAGGATTTCATGAAGAAAGAATGAAATATATATTTTTAATTATGTTCGTGGCTTTACTTAATTTTTCTAGCTTCAAGACAAGCTTATCCATTTAGAATTCCCCCTTTTTTTCTTTTTAACTTCTTTCACAATTATGAGACGTTGCAAAAGTTCTCATCAAATCAAATTATTAAGGGAAAAAATATAATAAATTATTTTTTAAAAAAATAAAAGTATTCCGTTCTAGTTTTATCTGATATTTTTAGGGAGAGAAAAACAACAATATTTTTAGAAAATAAATTAGTAGCATATAAGCATAAATATTATTTTTTTTAAAAAAAATAAAATAGATTAGGCGGGACAGACGAGGTAATGATTCTTTTCATCCTTCTCAAACGTGGAAGAAGGTTATTTTTTTTTCTTCTAATCTTCAAGAGAAAGAAAGAGCAAATGAGGAAGAAGCTGCTCCCCTTTTTTTACCTTCTCAACAACGGCGTCGTTGGCTGGCGCCGACCCACTTTGAGCCGCCGCCATTCCCCCGTCGCTGTATATTAACTGTCGGCGGGCGTTGGGAGAGCTAACGCAGAGCGAGACGGAGAGGCCGACCTCACTATAAATGCTTTCTTAATCAGATTCCGGTGAGGAAAACGGGAGTCGACGTTTACCAGCCGGAGGCCTGGAGTCCCTTCGTGCCTCCCCGCTCCATCCTAAGCGGCGGGAAGCGCAGAACTACGATCGCGCCTCCGGGGAAACCTGAGCAAGATTTCATGCCCTGCTGGTGTTGAATCTGCTCAACAGGTCAGTTTTTGTGCGACAATCTGGCTTGTTTTGAGGAATTTGAGATGGATGCGACCGTTTTCTCGCTGATCCTCGCCTACGAGTTGCAATCCCGGAGCCTTTTGTTTGGTGATGGAGTGGTTTCCCTGTCGGTTGCTCTGTGAGGTGGCGGCCATTATCTGATTTGTTTGCTATTCGAATGGGTGGGATGGATTTTGGGATTGTACTCTCGGATCAAGTTTGATCTTTGAGAACATTTTTCGGAAGAGCGATAAATCATCAGATCTGTGATTCAAACAAGGATATCTGTGTCTTTCCATTTGTTTTGGTCGTCTGTATCTGTATGGGTCCGTTACTTACTGAATGAGCTACTGAATGCCATTCATCAGCATAGGCTTTCCCCTTGGATTTTCTTTTGCCGTAACTTCGGTCTTGTGAAACGTGGATCTTGATTCTCCTATTTTTCCTGAACAATTTGGAAGCAGATTGTGGCAAGGTGAACACTTGGATCTGCATAGTAAAGACGTTTCCCAGTGAGTTATAAAGATGACGACACTCGCGTGGCAGTATACGAGCAACAACGGTGGAAACTATGCAGCCTCGGATCTGGTAGTCTTACATTCCTTGTTTGTTCTCCTTTTCCGTAAATGAGCTTGACTGCATTTATCTAAGGCCATCAGTAGAAATGATTCTAATGTGTGAGGTTTCAGATAGGTCACATGTATAGAATTATTCCTTTCTGATCATTATTTCGTTAACAAGCTTGACATTTGAGGTAGATAGACTTCTAGTGCAGTGTTGGGGAAATGGCATAACTGCATATGATCGAGTGGAAGATTTTAACAATTAATTTAATAGACTTAACCTCTTGTAAAATCTGAAGTAAGCTTTTGTTATCACCTCAAATTGAAGTCGCTTTTGGCTGATTATGCTCTCCATCATACTTTTTGTGCACAATGTTCCAATTGACATCACCATCATTGTTGAACGTCACGGCCAGGATAAGTGATATAAGTTATTAAGTATGCCCTACTGCTACAATTCTTGATATGGTTTGCTTATATGTTTAAGTGTGAAATCACACCACACTAAATTGTCTAACTCATCATTGTACTCTATCGATTACCTTTTTCATTGCTGCATGCAATCGCATAATTAATCATTCCAAGGATTGGTAGAATCTCATGAATACTAAACTTGTAGCAACATTTGAGTTTTGCCATGTAATTAAATAAATCTGGGACTTAAACTCACTTGATCTACTTATTTAGTATCTAGCAATATGAGTTTTTGATGGTCATGCTGTCTAAGAGATTAAAATTGGTAGTTTATTGTATTTGATGCATCGTGAAAGATTGATATTGTTTATTTCATCACAGGAGAGAAAGTTGGATTCTAAGGTCCAAGAATTGGAGCCGCCAACTCCACTTTCAGTCTCATCAAAGATGGGCTTCAGGTGAGTCTGAACTATTTTGAGTTGTTCTAGAACTCTGGCTTGTCCAATATATACACTGGGATAAGTGCATTCAGTTCCAGCACAAATAATGGCTCAATTCTGTGAGATATTCTCTTCAACATGGCAGAAATTTATCCTTTCAATCCTAATACCGAGTTTGCACATCCTTCACAAATCATAGAGATATAAGGTTTCTAAGGCATAATCCAAATCTTTGAGTCAAAAATATCCATTGGTCACGAGCATTCATGATCTATACAAGGATAAAGGGCCTTCAACAGAGATTTATTAGATGGCCAGAGGTGGCAAGTTCTTAAAAATACATTTCATCCTGAATTACTATTGTATCTGGACCAATCAGCATTTCATTTGCACACATCTAAAAACATTTCAGTAAATGTCATCAATTTACAGATTATACATCGGATTGTTTTTGCATCATAATTTCTTCTTAAGCATGCTAAACTAGTCAAAATAGATGGAGTTCTGTTGACTCTGATATATGACTATCAATACATAGATGTGTTCATATTTTTACTGTTTCTTTATTTAACTTGTTCCTTGTCCATAAGTTGTGTGCATTTCTGAATGTCAGATGGTGTTGAAGTTCATTTTTTGTTACAGTATCAGATTTCTATTTGGAAACCTACTTACATACGTAAAATTTTTGCAATAAAAGAGTCATTACAAGGCCTAGTGGCTTTGTTGTAAGATCAAGTCCTTAACAGTCATACTTGGATTACTACTTCAGAAAGAGATAGCTTTGATATGATGCATGAAAAATATTTGTTCCTTGCTATGAAAAATCCACACATTTTTTGTTGATTTTCAACTTTTTGGTAAATGAAATAGCTTGTATTCTTATATCTTTTATGTAGGCCTGCTTGGCCCTGTATGTATTTATCTGAGATGGTACTAGTGTATAGACTGCTTCTTACATGTCGAGGCAGTGAAAAACCTTCAATTTCAAGAATAAAAAATTATATATATTTCAAAATAACAATACAAAAATAATGTAGGTTTCAGCCCATGTCCCATCTATTCCAATATTATGTCATATGTTTAGTCCCTAAAGGAGTCGTTGTAGCTATTACAAAAGCTTAGTTTTATTTTATTTTATATATTTTGGATATTATTTCTTTAATTTTATTCTGGTGTGGTATTAATTCCACGATGCTACACTCATCCACCCATTGATTGTTACGGGATCTGCTACTGAGATTTTAAACTTTGCACTTGTCTCAAATGGACCAATCCAAGGTAGCATCTCTACCATATCTAACAAGTAGTTGTATTTATAACCACTAAGCACCATGTTCAAGTTGTCTTGAAACATAATTCTTGAAGAAAAATGATGAATGGAACTTTTTTACCTATCTTCTTTCCATGATCAAACATATAATTGAGATATTACTGTTCCAGGAGTATGCCAGCACTTAGTCACATCTGGTTTCCTTAATTTCATGCCTTGTATATTATGTTCTAGGTTTTACATTCAATTCACCTAACATTATCTGGAATTTTGCTATTTTAACAAGTGTAACCTTAGACTGTGAGGATAGAAAGCTAAAATCAGTAGCATTGTGACAGTTTGAGCATTTCCAGATGTTTTTGTTCTGCTGTTCTTTTTTCCTGTCCTTTTCTTTATCATGTTTTTATTTCTTCCTTGTTTTTGTTTCTCTTCTCTGTTCTGTTTTCCCATGCTTTTGGGTGACACATTTTATCATTTCAAATTGGTGAAATAAATGCAATGCTTCATTTTTTTAAAAAAAGCAAGTGCTAACCTAGCCATGCTAAGTCTTGCTCTTACAATGCCTTAGTGGCTCAGAAATGTTATCTTGATTTATATTATTGTTCACCTAGAAATACTATTATTACATATACCAATTAACATCTCTTCCAGGGATCGTAATGCCATGGAGGACTCAGATGGAACTATTTCAAGTGTTGCACTATGCATTGAGAAATTACGTCAGATTTATTCAACCGATCAAGAAAAAGAGAACTCTTTGAAGGAGTTGCTAGATCTTATCACAACCCGTGATAGTGCATTGGGGGCTGTAGGTTCTCATTCCCAGGCAGTTCCAGTTCTTGTTTCTCTTGTCAGGTCAGGGTCATCTGGTGTGAAGATTCTGGCTGCCACTGTTTTAGGATCACTTTGCAAGGAGGAAGAACTAAGAGTGAAAGTACTACTTGGTGGATGCATTCCTCCGCTGCTTGCTCTCCTTCGATCCAGCTCAGATGAGGGCCAAACTGCAGCTGCAAAATCTATATACGCTGTTTCTCAAGGTGGAGCAAGGGACCATGTCGGTTCCAAGATTTTCTCAACTGAAGGAGTGGTTCCTGCCCTCTGGGGCCAATTGAAGAACTCTCCTAGAAATGGAAGCACAGTTGATGGTTTGCTGACTTCTGCATTAAAAAATTTATCCAAGAATACTGAGGGATTTTGGTCTGCAACGTTACAATTTGGTGGTGTAGATATACTCATAAAACTGATTGCTTCAGGACAGACAAGTACCTTGTCAAATGCTTGCTATCTTCTTGGTTGTGTAATGATGGAGGATGCTTCAGTTTGTTCTCGAGTATTAGATGTAGAGGTCACCAAGAAACTCCTCAAGTTGATTGGACCTGGTAATGAAGCATCTATCAGAGCTGAGGCTGCAGGTACTCTTAAAGCACTTTCTGCACAGTGTAAGGAGGCAAGACGTGAAATTGCTACTTTAAATGGAATTCCTACTTTGATAAATGCAACTATAGCCCCATCAAAAGAATTTATGCAAGGGGAATCTGCTCAAGCATTGCAGGAAAATGCAATGTGTGCATTGGCAAATATATCTGGTGGGCTATCATATGTCATTTCCAGTCTTGGTGAGAGCCTCGAAGCATGTACTTCACCTGCACAGATTTCTGATACACTGGGTGCTTTAGCCTCAGCTTTGATGATATATGATTCAAATGCTGACTCTATCCGGGCAACCAACCCTTCAGTTATTGAGAAGATATTGATTAAACAGTTCAAATCAAACCCATCATTTCTTGTTGAGGAACGCACTATTGAAGCCTTAGCCAGTTTATATGGGAATGCCATTCTCTCAAGGACCCTTAACAATCCTGATGCAAAGCACGTTCTTGTATGTTTGATAACCATGACAATGAATGAGGCACAGGAGGAGCTAGTGAAGTCTTTGATAATGCTATGCAACAAAGAATGTAGTCTATGGCAGGCATTGCGAGGTCGTGATGGTGTTCAACTGTTGATATCTCTTCTTGGACTCTCTTCAGAACAACAGCAGGAATGTGCAGTTGGTTTACTATGCCTTCTGTCCAATGAGAATGATGAAAGCAAGTGGGCCATAACTGCTGCTGGAGGCATACCTCCTCTTGTTCAAATATTAGAAAATGGATCTTCTAAAGCAAAAGAAGATTCTGCAACAATCCTTGGGAACCTTTGTAACCACAGTGAAGATATAAGAGCATGTGTTGAAAGTGCTGATGCGGTTCCTGCTCTACTGTGGCTGCTGAAGAATGGAAGTGATAATGGCAAGGAAATTGCATCAAGGACAATAAATTATCTCATTAGAAAGTCAGATACTGGAACTATCAGCCAGCTATCAGCTCTGCTAACTAGTGATCAGCCTGAGTCTAAAGTTCATGTATTGGATGCACTGAAAAGTTTGCTTTCAGTGGTACCCCTCAATGACATTTTGCGTGAAGGAAGTGCTGCAAATGATGCCATTGAGACCATGATAAAAATCTTAAGCTCTGCATCAGAAGAGACTCAAGCTAACTCAGCATCAGCCCTTGCAGCACTTTTTAACTGCCGCAAAGATTTAAGGGTAACTCATGTTGCTTTGAAGTCATTCTTGTCTATAATGAAGCTCCTTAATGTAGAGTCTGAAAAACTTCTGAGAGAGTCTTCACGATGCCTTGCTAGCATTTTCCTGTCAATCACACATAACAAAGAGGTTGCAGTAGTGGCCAAAGATGCATTGGCTCCATTAATTCTGCTTGCCAAATCCCCAGCTCTTGATGTGGTTGAGCAGGCAGTACATGCTTTAGCTAATCTTTTTCTTGATTTTGAATTTGCTTCACAAGTATTGCCAGAAGATATTATTTTGCCTGTTACACGTGTCATTCAAGATGGATCTATTGAAGGAAAAACTCATGCTTCTGTAGCAATTGCTCGTTTTCTTCAGTGTTGCTCTGTTGATCACACAATTGCTGAGATTGTAAACCGTGTCGGGACAGTACTTGCACTCGCTTGCATTCTTGAGTCTGCTAGTACTCAAGATGCAGTTACTTCAGAAGTTCTTGATGCACTTGTGATGTTGTCAAGATCAAAAGGTTCAGTAGACCTTATAAATCCTCCATTGTTGGTTCTTGCTGAAAATCCTGATAAGATTGCTCCATTAGTTTCCTGCATAGCTGAAGGAACACCCGTTGTGCAAGATAAAGCTATAGAAATTGCATCAAGACTCTGTCACGATCAGCATACTGTTCTTGGTGTTCTATTATCTGAAGCCCCAGTGTGCATCTCATCAATTGCAAGACGAGTAATTGAATCCAGTAGTTTGAAGGTTAAAGTTGGGGGAAGTGCACTTCTTATTTGTGCTGCAAAAGAGCAAAGCCAGAAGCTGGTAGAGGCCTTGCGTGAATCAAGTTTATCCATTCAGCTAATTCATTCTCTTGTTGGGATGTTGCACTATAAAGATTTTTCAATTGACCACCGAGATGAGGATTGGCCAAGAGGTATAAGAATTAACAGGAAACCTATGGGACAACCAACATCTAGACAAATGGAGAATAGCACAACCTTGATATCTAGTAACATGATTGCTACGTGGTTACTGTCTCAACTTTCTTTTCATGATAACTTGATAAAAACAACTATAATGGAGGCTGGGGCTGTTGACATCCTCACTGACAAGGTATCTCAACATGGATACCTGTCCATACAGGTAACTCGACATTTTGTTTTGCAATTTCTTGCTAATGGTCCTTTAAATCTGGATATGTATCTATTAGTTGAAATCTTTTCTGTTTAACATTGATCTTCCAATTTATTGTTTGTATCCGTAATATCTATCTATAGTATTATGGTTACATTGTGTCTTATTTGCATTTTGTTAATGTGAAACTTGCAGAGTGATTCTAAAGAAGATAACAGTCTATGGGTTTCTGCTTTACTTTTAGCATTACTCTTTCAAGACAGGGAAATAATACGATCAAATACAACGATGCGCTCTATTCCTGTGCTTTCAAGTTTATTAAGATCAGAGCAGTCTGTAAACAGATACTTTGCTGCACACGCTTTAGCAAGTCTGGTCTGTAGCGGTAGCAGAGGAACTTTGCTTTCTGTTGCTAATTCTGGGGCAGCTAGCGGGCTTATATCTTTGCTTGGTTTTGCTGAAAAAGATGTAGCTGAACTTCAGGAGTTATCAGAAGAGTTCTCTTTGATGCCGAATCCACAAGAAATTGCTTTGGAGAAGTTGTTCAGAGTTGATGACATTAAGCAGGGTACAACTTCACGAAAAGCCATACCTGCCCTTGTTGACCTACTCAAGCCAATTCCAGATCGACCAGGTGCTCCTTTTCTAGCATTGCGCCTTTTAGCACAGTTAGCAACAGATTGCCCATCAAACAAACTGGTAATGGTTGAATCTGGGGCTTTAGAGGCACTAAATAAGTATCTCTCACTTGGTCCGCAAGATAAAACAGAAGAAGCTGCCACAGATTTATTAGGTATTCTGTTTAGCACTGCAGAAATAAGAAGTTACGAATCAGCACACAATGCAGTTAATCAACTTGTTGCAGTCTTACGTTTGGGAGGAAGAAATTCCAGGTACAGTGCAGCTAAAGCACTTGAGAGTTTGTTTTCATCAGATCATATCAGGCATGGAGAGTCAGCACGACAGGCTATTCAACCCTTGGTGGAGATTCTGCATACTGGTTCTGAAAGGGAGCAACATGCAGCTATTGCTGCTCTTGTTAGGTTGCTCCATGAAAATCCATCTAGGACCTTTACTGTCCTGGATGTTGAGTTGAATGCAGTGGATGTTCTATTCCGGATCCTTTCATCAAACAGTTCTATGGACCTGAAGGGAGATGCTGCAGAATTATGTGCTGTCCTATTTGAAAATGCAAGAATCCGTTCTACTACAGCTGCTGTCCGTTGTGTAGAACCTACCATATGTTTACTAGCAGGTGAGTCTAGTCCTGCTCAGCACTCTGCAGTTCGAGCATTGGATAAGCTTTTGGATGATGAGCAGTTGGTAGACATAGTTGCTGCACATGGAGCTCTTATCCCACTGGTTGATCTGCTATCTGGTAAAAATTATAGCCTTCATGAGGCAGCTGCTAGAACTTTGGTAAAATTAGGCAGAAATAAACCAGATTATAAGTTGGAAATGGTGAAGTGCGGAGTGATAGAAAAAATGCTGAAAATCCTGCATGAAGCTCCAGATTTTCTGTGTTGTGCATTTGCAGAACTTCTTCGTATATTGACTAATAATGCTGGCATCGCTGAGGGTCCATCAGCAGCCAAAGTTGTGGAACAACTCTTCCTTTTACTTTCAAAACCAGAATTTAGTGCTGATGGACAATATAGCACATTAAAGGTTCTTGTTAATATTTTGGAGCAACCCCAACACCGGTCTGATTATAGCCTTACACCTCAACAGGCTGTTGAACCAGTTATCATCTTACTAGGTTCACCTACTCAAGCAGTTCAACAGTTAGCTGCTGAGCTCTTGTCAGTTCTCCTTTTGGAGGAACATCTGCAGAAGCATCCAGTCACAGAGAAAGCAATTATTCCTCTCATTCAACTTCTTGGATCAGGTACATACACATTACAACAAAAGGCTATAAATGCTCTTGTTCAAATTGTTATGATCTGGCCAAACACAATTGCAAAAGAAGGTGGTGTCCATGAATTATCTAAGGTCATACTGCAGTCTGAAATCCCCTTGCCATACTCTGTATGGGAATCTGCTGCGTCTATTCTGTCCAGCATCTTGCAGTATAGTTCCGAGTACTTTTTGGAGGTGCCTGTGGCTGCTCTAGTTCAACTGCTTCGTTCTGGAATTGAGAGCACAGTTGTTGGTGCTCTAAATGCTCTTCTTGTCTTAGAAAGTGATGATTCAACTAGCGCACAAGCAATGGCTGAAAGCGGTGCTGTGGAGGCTTTGCTGGAACTTATGAGGAATCATCAATGCGAGGAAGCTGCAGCCAGATTATTGGAAGTATTGTTGAATAATGTGAATATTAGAGAAACAAAAGCTGCCAAATCTGTAATATCACCACTGTCGATGTACCTTCTAGACCCACAAACGCAGTCTCAGCAGGGGAAAATGCTTGCTGCTCTTGCTCTTGGTGATCTTTTTCAGAATGAAAATCTTGCTCGAACTGCAGATGCTGTTTCTGCATGCCGTGCTCTAATAAATCTTCTTGAAGATCAACCAACTGAAGAAATGAAGGTTGTAGCCCTATGTGCCCTCCAAAACCTTGTAACATACAGCAGATCAAATAAGAGAGCTGTTGCAGAAGCTGGTGGTGTCCAAGTTGTTCTAGAGATGATCAACTCTAGTAATCCTGATACATCAGTTCAGGCAGCAATGTTTGTCAAACTTCTCTTCTCTACTCAAACTGTTCAAGAATATGCTTCCAGTGAGACAGTGACAGCCATTATGGGTATGGTTTTTTGTCCTATGGCCTTAACCATCTCATGAAAGTGTAAATGGATGATCACAGTCTTTTCAGTTTCTTCATTATTATTATCTTTGATAGTCTGATCTAATGGGATCTTTAATTTCTTTCAACATATGGGTGCTGAATCATGGCTCCTAGTGCTTTGTGCCTTTATTTTGCAAGAAATTAGCATGCTGTTACGGTAGAGTAACTATAGATCGATACAATCAGTAGTTTTGTTCTTTAGCTCTTATTTTCAACTGTAGGTATTTTGATTTCACTATTGTCATGGACTTTGCTGAATTATCATGTTTATGTTCTGATCCTAATTTTCATCATTTGCATTTAGATATAGATTCTAGATGTGGGCCTTTCCAGATTATCCTATTTTGATATCTTAGAGAAGCTCTAGGTGGTAGAGCTAGTCATTAACACCATCTCTAGTAATACAACTTTTAGACCCGTGATCATCTCACTGTCAGAGTAAACAAATAGATGGCACACTTGCTGCATCAGTTGTTCATATACATTAATATGTTTGTATATATTTGACATGTTATATTGTCAGATTCAACCAAAGGACAGAATAAGCTATCAAATTATATAGGAAACAAAACTTTGAATATATTTTGCATGACACTTCTGGAATATACCAAATGTTAGAAGATGTTTTATAGGAAACCTCAAAAAGCTAATAAAATATCATCATAAGATAAGTGACGCATGTGGATTCATATCCAAATTCGTTACTTATTTGATTCAATTCGTGAGGGTGGGATTATGAGTCCAGTGGAACTGGGGCGTAACTCTCAGTTACTCAAGAATCTCATCTGAAATAACGACTTATCATCTTTTATAAACGGATACTGTTTGTCTTTACAGTTTCGGAAATTTGCATTTTTGTACATTTTTAAATAATTTGAGAAGTGTCTTATGCATGTGCAGCTGCGATTGAAAAGGATTTAATGGCCTCTGGAAGTGTGAATGAGGAATACTTAAAGGCGTTGAGTGCATTATTAGGCAACTTCCCTCGCTTGAGAGCCACTGAACCTGCTACATTAAGTATTCCTATTCTTGTAAAAGCCCTCAAAACTGGATCAGAGGTCGCTCAGGAAGCAGCACTGGATTCACTATTTCTTCTCAGGCAGGCATGGTCTGTGTGCCCACTTGAAGTATTCAAAGCTCAGTCAGTTGCAGCATCAGAGGCTATTCCTTTACTGCAATATTTGATTCAGTCAGGTCCACCGCGCTTTCAAGAGAAAGCTGAACTTCTGTTACAGAGTTTGCCAGGCACACTGACTGTTATTATAAAGCGTGGGAACAATTTGAAACAATCAGTTGGAAACCCAAGTGTTTACTGCAAACTTAGGCTTGGCAGCGATACACCAAGACAAACTAAGGTAAGATAGTGTTTTACTTACATTTGGTCATTAGTCAATTAGTAGACAGTGTAGAAGTTATCCAAATTGTTCAGAATATAAATCAATCAATAGTTTCTCATTGATGGCGTAAAACTTTTTGATTGAACAACGTTGATCGAAAAGTAAGGTAATAACAGCTGTAAGCCCTAAGTTCGAGTCTTGTTTAAGCCATACGTTTTTGGTCATAAGCTTTGACTAATGGCTTCTTTATATTTCCTCTTAATTTGCTATAAACCCTGGTAGGGTTGTCAAGAATCTAAGGATGCTTGTTTCTGGTAAATTATTCCCATCTCTGATTAATAAGATGGTGATCTTGTGACTAAAACTTAGGTGATTTACTCCAATTGTTAATTTGAACCTTTGTTTTCTTATAGTTGGAATATTAATTTTTTTTTATTCGTATACATCAATAATTCTTCACCTATACAACTTTGACTAATTTATCTAATTAATTCATACTGAAATCATTGTGAAAGCTGGTTCTCAGTTTGTGCTTAACCCATTTTCATTGCCATTGTTGGTAGATATATAGAAGTCCAGCATGAAGCAGGATTGTTCCCCATCTTGCTGTGTTGAATGATTCTCACAGATGTAGTAAAAGAGAATAGATACATCACCTGTCTACTTGTCCTCATGGTTCGTTTGTCAGATATTGTAGGCTGCAAATTACATTGAAACAACTTAAACAATCAAATCCTTCAGTAGGAATCATTCTATTCAATTATTTAATATATTTGCCTTTGCATTAATCTTCAGTCATTTTGATGATTGGCATTAACCGATACTGACTTCTGAAATGGTATCTAAACAGTATATTTCTGCTCTTTTCTCCTAATACTGTTGCTATTTCTCAGATTGTATCGACTGGTGCTACACCTGAATGGGATGAAAGCTTCGTGTGGGCATTTGATAGCCCTCCCAAGGGCCAAAAGCTTCATATATCTTGCAAGAATAAGAGCAAATTCGGAAAGGTTGTTATCCAACAAAAGATAGAAAACCTACGTCCTCACCTCTAGCAATACTTTGGTATCTGCTTCTTTCAATTCTTTTTCTAAAACTAACACGTTCTTTTCCCTCTTTGTTTTGGTCGCAGAAATCATTCGGAAAAGTAACAATTCAGATTGATCAGGTGGTTGTGCTTGGATCAGCCGCTGGAGAGTACGTCCTACTCCCCGAGAGCAAAAGCGGGCCTCGGCACTTGGAAATCGAATTCCAATGGTCCAACAAATAGCATCCTCCTCCACAGTTTTTTCCACCCTTGTAATTTAATGTAAAAGATCTAAAAGTTTTCGTCTCTCCCACCTACTTAGGATCCATGCTTCCTTGTGGTATCATTGGATATGGCATGCATAGGGTTTTCTTTTTTGTTTCTTGTGGTTATTGTTTCACTAGAAAAAAGAGTGGTATTCTTTTATACTCTCTTGGATGTAATGAATCACGGTTCTTAGCCTTTTGTTTTCATTCTTTTTTTGGTCTTTGAACAGATTCAATCATGAAAGATGATGAAAATGTATCTTGGGAGTTCATCCACTATTCTTTGTAAATGAGTATTGTTTGTTGCTATTCAATTATTGCCAATAAAAGTTGCACGGAGGTGTCATTATATACATGTTATATACCCTAGTTTTCCTTCCAAGGTTTTAAGTTTCAGCATTGTAACCTACATTGACTTCCCGACCGGGTTAATATGACTTGACGTATCGGGCTGTAGTTTAATATCCCTTTCTACTGGTAAGGGTTTTCTGTTGCGATGTGATGTCTAAGAAACCTCTCCTGGAACAAAAAAAAAAAAGTTAAGATAGAAGGATTCATCCTTGACTGTCAAGAGCTGCAAAATTGTTGTGGAATGTAAATACAAAGCACAACATCTTTACTTCGCTTAAATCGTTTATAGACTATATTGTTCTATGTACATACATGGCAAATAGCTCTACGGAGTTAAGAGCTTAACCTGAAGAACAAAGAAAAAAAGATGATGTTTCAAGTGTCTGAACTCCTTGCAGAAATCTTTCATTTGGATTGAAGGCCAGATTGCTTTGCGGCAAATGAATTGCTCCTCATAATTAGGCTACTTTATGAAATGTCACTGCTGCCTTCCTTCCTAATCAGTAGCAATTTAAAGATTATATTTTGTAGTGGCATGAAAAGAACATTGTATAGAAAGGTTACATACATGAACAATTTATCAAAAAAGGGGGAAAAAAACTCAAATCTATCTTATCTTGGTGATACCGCACTTTAATCATAAGTGGTTTAATAATTAGATGTTGATGAGAGGGTAAGTGCTTAGCAGCTTGTTAAAGTAAAAAAAAAAAAAAAAAAAAAACTCAAAGCCCGAGGTTATGGGTGATGGTGAAACTAAATGTGGATAGATATGAAACCTATGAAAGGTTTGAAAACTAGAAAAAGAAATAGTAATTAACACTGTAGAACCAACAATAATGCAGATAGATCTTCGATTACCACTAGTCATAACGACTGCCAGCACAATTTTTACTTGTACACCCCAACAAAGAAAACGTCGTATAAAAGTGTTGCATTGGCTGGAATGTTGCAGTCTCCTGAAGAGAAAAGGAATATATTTGTAATCACTTTACTAAAGAAGTGAATAAAGGGATAGACAGGAGTATTAAACATCACAACATAAGGGATGGATTTGAAACTTTGTTAGATCTTTGTTGAAAATGATTCAGTTCTTTATGGGTTGGAAAACTAGGCTATCACCATTGGGAATTTAACAAGCCATCCAAATAAATCTCTTAAAAGACTAATAAAACTGAATGAAGACAAAAGCCAACAACTTGGGCTAGAAAAACAATTGTCCACTAGGAACCAAAAGAAGGTCGTTATTTAGAAAAACTGTAAGACATAAAGATGCTTCACCTACAGAGACTATTTTTTACCAAGGCAGAATCAAGATGTCCTCTGCTAATCCTTGAATTAACCACAATAAGAAACACAGCTTTCTAGGGAATGTTTATACACATGTCGGCAAAGGGACTAAAAAACCACAGGTAAACAAGTTATGGGTTAAACCATAAGTAGGTAGTATGTGATTTGACATTTTTTCCGCTATTCAGCAACTCCAATTTTTTATACAGCCTAACAATGTAGATCAAATTGATAGGTTTTCTTTAGCAAATAAATGAAAGTTTAGATTGTAATTGGATTTGTATCATTTTACCTGAAAAGCATCCAGCTGGTTCTGGTCCATATGCCAATAGTGGAGGTATTAGAAGTTTGCGCTTCCCCCCTGGAAGAGTTTGGATAATAACGCAACTAATGGAAGACAATAAACTACACAAATCTAGGAAGAAACACTAGAGAAACAGTAATTTCTAGCTCATGCCGTACCAACAAGCATTGGAGGCACACCAGCACCACCCAGAATTCCCTGATCAAGCCCTGGAAGGACCTTTAAATAATATAAACGAATTAGAAACCACAAAAGCAAGCCTTTGCATCAATAATGATTACGGCATCACAGATCAATCAAAATGTGAAAAGGAAAATTAAACCTTTTAATAATAAAACAGAATTGTGATAAGCTAGAGAACCAAACGGATGTGGGTTCGAGATAATAATAATTCTATAATTTCTGATGTGTGTACTCGTTCATAATTATCATCCCGGTGTCCTTCACTATCTTCTCTAACATTAGATTAAAGCATTAGCTTTTTTCCTATGGCATGCGTGCTTGTCGAATAGGAATATAGTAATCCCTTTGTTAGATGGTGAGAATCGACCCTTTTAGACAGCATTGACAAGAATCTTGTTCACTGGGATTGCACTTTCACAAAAATATATCTGTGGAATATCAGTAGTCCACTGGGAATGTCATCATCAGTTGTTTCACTTGTCAATGGATACATAAGTGATTCACAAAACAGCATTATCCGAAGTGTATGAGCTAGAGACCCGGTATAAAATAATAGAAAATTTTAAACTATCAGTTACACATAAGACCTACCTTCCCTGCACCAATTCGCATTGTGAGAGGTCTTCCACGCTTATAGCTGCTATCGAACACTGTGCCATCAGCAAATCGTGCAGTATAGTGAACCTTGAAATAGAACTACATAATGAGCTTTTGAATAAATGAATGCTACAATTACCAAGTAAACTTGTAAAAGTTTTTCCTCATATTTAAGCCATATGGACAAAAGAAACGCATTAAATAAAACTCGATCATAACTCATAATTCATATACCATTCAAAGATTAACCTCGCTGTGGGATTATTCAAATAAGAGAAACATTACAATTTCTGCTATATTTTAAGTGCATGGAATGATGGAAGTGCGCATATCCTTCCTATAAATATCAGAAATGATGCTTAGAAAATAGGGAATCCAGTATTGTTGAAAGATCATCCCTGCTTTCCCTCGCGAAGAGAAGTGGGAAATCCTTCAACCAATTATGGAGACACCAATTACAGAGGTGAGAAGACAGCAGAGTTCAGACTAAAGGCAAAACAAAAGAGCAAAGGCCTCTGGAACAGAAAAGATGAGAGAATTCATGAAAAGTGCCCCCAGCATGATTAGTCTCAAGGCATAAACAAGTTCGATCCTTCCACCCCAATTTTTTTCTCATCGTTTAGTATCTCCCTAATCGTTCTCCGTCTACACTTCCTATACATCGTACGAACAGTCTACATTACCCCACTATTTGCAGGAATCTTTTGCTCGTTCCAAATTTTCAGTACCAGCAATACTAATCTCCTATGTTACGGTAATTTAATACACGAGCAAAATCTCTAGTAGAGCTGCAGTCATTAAATACTTAATACAAACTCTGCAGCTGAAGCATTAAAAAAAATCCAAGATCAGATTTTTAGGGCTCACATTGATGAGCTCGCCGCGCGGGGCCTCAACCCCGGTTCCCACAGCAACATCGCAGTAGCCGAGCCCGGACCTCACAAAGTTCATATCGCAGAGGGGCTCGCCCACGGTGGCGAAGTACTGAATCCTGGTCGCATCCGCATCATCCGCGAACGCAGAGGCCGCCAGAAGCCCGAATCCGGCACCAAAAAGCCTTCTTCTAGTGGTGCAAGATGCCGAGCCTCGGGACAGTGACGAGGAAGAGGAGGTGGAGGCCGCAGCCGCCTCGTCGGCGGGGAGAAGAGAAGGGAGAGGGGAGGAGCCGGCGCGACGAGCGGGGCAATGCGCCCGCTTGAGCGGCTTGGGGAGATGGGGAGGGAGGCGGGGGGCGGACGCCGCCGCAGCAGATAGCGCGGAGACGGCCATGGCTGCTGCTGCTGCTGCTCTCTATCGCTAATTCGTGGGCGGTGTGCGTGTGTGGCTTCCTTTCGGTCGTTGAAATGTAAAATTAATTAAAATGGGAGTAATCTCAGTTTGCTCCCTACACTTTTCACTTTATTTCCAACTTGATCCCTATCTGATGCTACTTAACTTAATTTCCTCCACTCTATTGCTTTTATTACCCTTAAATATGTCTTAATTTAAGCAGAGAGGTAACAAAGAAACTATTTATTCCCTAATCAGCCAACCTAAGTTTAAATTGAACAATTTTATGTGTGTATGAGTGTGCAACTCCAAAATAATCATTTCAAAACAGACTATATATTTGAGCTAATTTTAATTTAGAAACATGCATATAGATTACATTCCTAACCTAGTGTGTGTGTTTATATATACTAATTGGTAAGTTGGCGTTCAATTTCGTATCAGATGAGATGATTTGACATATCATCTGAAACACCAGAAGAATCCGTATCTGCTCATAATTTCAATCTACTGATGAGTACATATTGACCCACTACATCCTGAGCCTAAGTGGAATCAGCAGGCCGCTGCTGCCGAGCGCTGACGCCCAACTAGCGTCGCCGCCCTCCGCCGTCGTTGTCGCGGCTGCCGCCGCACGGCCCCGGCCGACGGACGCCCTAATTCTAGCCCACGTTACCTCCACTTACAAGTATACAGCGGCCCTCCATTAAACTCACGGACGTCGTGTCGTCCTCGACCAAAGCGATGAAGGAGACGCCGCATGCGGGCGCCGGAAGGGGGGGAGGGGCCTAGCTCGGGCCACCAAGCACTCCAACTTTTTGCCAGGGCTCAATTTTAAGGTACGTACTACTGTTGCTGCTAATCACTACTCCTACTAACGCGTGTCGTCGGCGTCCTCGTCTTCTTCCTCCTCCGCTGCTGTTTTGCTGCTGATTTAAACGTTCAAAATGAAGGAGGACGAGGAGGAGGAGGACGCGGCCGGCCGGCATGCAGCAGGAGTGTGCGTGATGCAACTGTACGTAGTGCGTCGAATGATTGCTGCTGCTGCTGAAACGACGACGACGACGACGGACGCCCCTCTCGATCTCGCAGTTGACCGGCCAATTCACGTAGAAGTTGTCTTCGCCGGCATCATGATGGGGCGGGCGACTTGTTGAGCACCCGCCTCGCTGCATGCATTTTGCTGTGGCAGGCCACTGGGCACGACGTGCGGCGCCCTAATTAATATATACTTCTCTGACGCCGCATGGTTAGACGAGCGGCGGCCGGCCTCCCTTGTTCTTGCGCCGGCCGGCCTCTTGCTTCGTTTAGGTTAGTAATAATTATTAAGTTTTAAAACAAAAAACTTTTTTTCTCTTAAAACCAAACTAATTGTCATCCTTAACATCAATGGCGGCGGCAAAGAACAAACTTGTATATAAAGAATACTAATATTCTAGACTGAGTTTAAATCCTGAAGAATTCTTCAATGGAACGCTGATGGCATACCCGGCAATAATGAATGCATGGAATCCAATTAATTAGCTACACAGAGCAGATTCAATCTCTCCAATTAAAACCCATCCTGCCATATGTATATAAAGATATTTATTTATACGTCGTCTGCTTCTTCTAACATCTTTTAGCACAACTGTCAAACTCCAGTGGGGAAGATTGACCGCGATCAGATTGCAGAAATTGCATTCAATAGTCAAACATGTAAGGAACTGAAACTGGAAGAAGATCATGAGAAAAAAAGTGCAAGGAGAGAGATCATAGATTGCATCACAACAATCTGCAACCTCGACACTTTATTTTTTCCCTTTTTTAATCTCAAGCACACTGGCAGTAAAAAAAAACACCAGAAGAAAGAAGGAGAGGAAGGAGAAAAAAATAATTAGTAGGACTTAGAAACTTAGGAGGGTACAGCGATGTGTGTCAGAGGACGCAGCGGTGGCGCAGTCCTCAGTTGCCGAATCTTTCCCTCTGTTTGCAGCATTAATTGTACTCAACTTTAACTGAATCCTTCCTCCCTTTCTTCTCTTCCTCCCCCTTTCTTTTACTGTCCAGTTTTGAGTTTTTTTGACCTAATCGATCGATACACTGCTCCTTTAATAAATTAATTAATTTCCAGCCCAAGTAAACACTAACAGGAATTCCGATCCAGCGAAGGTTAGGCTGAGCTAGTCGGCGACCTACGTCTCTCGGTGGAGGCCGGTGGTGGCTCGGAACAGCAGGTTGGGTTGTGCGACGCCGGCGCGGCCTCCCTGGTCGACTGGGCCGCCGCTCTTTTTGTTGGAGTCGTGAGGATAAAGCATGTATGTATAATAAGTAGGGCTTTTTACACATTTCCAGAGGGCGAAGGGTGTCTGTGTGTGTGACTTTACAGTATCTACAGTGTTGTTATCTTCCAAAGAAACATAAGAGAGGTAGAGATGAAGAAGGTTTATGTTTTAAAATATATTTTATGGTGCTGCAGTATCAATGTAGGTGGGTAGGTAGGTAACCTTGTTATTTATCCTCATCATACTTGTTAAGATTACACTAATTTTTCATCTGTTACTTCAAAAAATTTACAGTAACCATCTCTCTCTCTATTTTTCAGTGTCAGTGACTCCTCCACCTATTCAGTTATTATTTTTAAAACATTTTATAATATATATTAAGCTATTATTGACCATACATCTTATTACTAATAATGCTACTAGAACTTTTTAGCTCCTCCAGGGTGAATAATATAATTTTTTTTTAAAAAAATTAATATTCAGGTGCGAGGGTGAGGAATCATTGACTGAAAATATAGAAAGATAAGTGCTCAAATTTTATCCATTACACTGCAACTAAAATTTGGAGAGTTGGATTGCTAATAAGACATATTTAATATGATATTTTTTAAAAAAAAAATTTCTTCAAGGATAATATTAAAAACCAGGGAATATTTTCAATTTGTGGGGACAGAGAGATGCAATGCAGCTGAATTGATTTGATAAAAATGTCAAGTGTTAAGTAATATATGCGTTTATTAGCTGAAGTATGCATTGCTCTAAATGATTTGTTCTTTATTACTTGAAATAAAATTAAAATTGGTGTTTTGAATAGGCTTGGTCCAAAGAAGTACTGTCGGCAATTAAGCAAAAGAATTTTAATCAACCTCGTGCAATAAAAACCAAAAAGAAACAGTAGTAATAATAATTCTCTCACTGTTTCTTCCTCCTCCTTCTTATCAGCAGCTCTCAGTCTGCCAAACTTATTAAAAGTTCAGCAGGAACACCATAACTTTTTCTTCTCACTTCTCATCTCTTTTAAGTGCCATTACATTCTCTTCTTCAATTCCCTCCTTACTCCTCCTCCTCCTCTCTGCCTTTCTCCATCCTCCTCCACCTCCTCGCTGCCTTCTGCATCCTCCTCCTCCTCAGCTGAAGCCTTGCAAGTTCCACGGCCACATGAAGTCTAATGGCTTCCTCTGCCGCTCGCATGGCTCCACCGCCGTCTGCGTCCCCGGCGACCCCCGCTCGATGACCCTCCCCCGCCGCCGCCCGGGCCGCTCCTCGTCCGCCCTTCTGGCGGATGGAGGCGGCGGCGGCCAGTACTCCCGCCTCATCGACCTCAAGTACTCCCGCCTCCTCGACGCGACCACCCTCAGCGACGGCAGCCGGAGCCGCGCCGTCACCCTCCCGATGGTCACCAAGAAGTCGGTCCCGCCGCCTCCTTCCACCCGCTCCAGTGCTGGCCTCCCCCCTCCTCCTCCGACCGCCGCTGACGCCGACCACGTCTTCCAAGTAAGCAGCGTTAAGACCTTAAACTTGGCTTTAATGGAAGCTTAAGGAGAGGAATTGAATCTTCCAAAAGCCGACGACGACGACGAAGACGCAATAATATTATTCTTCCAGTGGAGACCACACCGTGGTTTTTTATTCAATTGTTTCCTTCCTCCGAATTAATTGATCTTTGGATAACTCCTTCCGCTACATTTATCTGCAAAAGCCAAGCGGCTTCTTTGTCTTAATCCCTTGCAATTATTCCCGTTTTGTTCGCTTCGATCTTTCGCCATTAATGATCGATTATCTCCGGCTGTTCTAATCTGCTAGGTGGTGGTGATGAGGGTCTCAATCCATTGCCAAGGCTGCGCTGGGAAAGTGAGGAAGCACATCTCCAAAATGGAAGGTATATATATCTCCATTCACCTTCCTTGATCACAATGCAGGAGAGTAGTTTTGGAAACGGTGTGTATGTATGGAGGAGGTATATAAGTTGACTTATCTATACATTTGGCCAAATCATAATTAATGAAGGTTTTTCTCGGACAAGTTCTTGAGTTTTACTCGTAATGATCAATTGGCCAAAGCTTGAGTTACATTTTTTCCTTCCAAATTACTGACGATTCATCCAGTTACCTGGTAGGTTTTTTTACTGATCACAAGCAAAAATGTATATGGGCAGGAGTGACATCGTTCAGCATAGATCTGGAATCCAAGAGGGTAACAGTGATGGGACATGTGTCCCCAGTGGGGGTCCTGGAGAGCATATCCAAGGTGAAGAAGGCTGAGTTCTGGACTTGCTAAGCTTAGCTTGTTGCTTGCTCCTCAGCTCCTTACAGGGCCACATCCACATGCATCAAAAAAATTTAAAATATATATATATAGAGAGAGAGCTAGCTAGATTCATAAGAAAAAGTGTATAACAGAGCTGTAATTTTATTTCAATTTAGGTGGTGTGCATGTCTGCCAGCTTTGTTTGCTAGCTAGCCAGCTTCTCCACTACTGCAACATTGTGGGAGTTGATAGCAGTTTTTAGTTTCAATGATTTCCTCAACCTTGATGCTAATTAATTGATCAGTCTGTGTTGCCTGTATATTAACTATTAATTCAGTGTTAATCAGTATGCAACAGCTGGGCCATGTTTAATTCACTGTAGCTGATCTTTGGTTAATTAATCAATCAATCTAGTACTGTCTTGTGAGATCCCCTTGGAAACTGGATGTGATTGAGAGGGCAATAGGGGAGGGGTTCTTGAGATTTTGTATGTGTAGATTGATTGGTGTCCTTACGAAGGACCACCTGTCTGTGGTAAGAGGACCACCTTGGTTTGTAAACTAGCTATTTCTGAAACGGCAGATCCAGATGATCAAAATAAAATTAAACAGAGTTATGATGTGATCATGAGAGATCTCCAAACATGTGATTAAGACCTAGCTTTTTATGTAGGTGGGTCATGACGTCTGCTTACTTTTTAACAAGGGCTGGTAAAAGATGGAACGAATTGGATTTACTTCCACTGGAAGTTCTTTTCTAAACAAACTGAGCGGTCGCTTAGTTGCATAAAAACTAAAAACTATGGGTGTCTTTGATTTTTGAAATTAAAAAGAGTATATATGGATTGAGGTTAAACTAGCATCAGATGCCAATCCACAATAGCATTACAAGCTAAAAAAATTCGATATTTTTATCCCACTCCACCTTAAATCTCATTAATAACTAAATACAAACTAGTTTCATTCCTACATTTACAATCCACCTTAAAAGCATAATTAATGTTCTTTTTTATTTTAATTCAAAAGTCGGACATAAGAGCTTGAAAAGCTTTCGTTAATGTAGTCTCTATTAACCCTTGATAACGCTTAAAGATAATTTCTATTTCTTTTAAACTCTTTCTAAAATATAATATCATGCAAAAGCTCATCATTAGTAGGACTAAGGATCGACGATACCTGATTCACCAGTGAATCTCAGTCGTAAAGGTAGGGGAGGAAGATTGACACGTAAATGATTTCTTTTGAAGGAAAAAAAAAGAAGCAAAAATCTTTTGGAAGCAATGATGAAGATATTTGATGATGCAGTTATGATGATACATATTGAGTAGTGTAGTTTGTAGAGTTGGTAGAGAAAAGATGAGTAGAGCAGCTAGGGAGGGAGGGAGGGGGAAGGATGATCAGTACTACTACTACTATGTGCTCACAACACAACCCTCCTTTGGGGCTGCTGGCCTGGCCAGCTAAAATATTAATGCATAATAAGCAGTGGCAATTTGATGTGTGAATGGTGGTGCTGACAGCTTTATGAAATTGGTGGGGTTGAAGGAAGAAGGCATGGCAGGATGGGGGGAGGGGGAGTGCGAGGAGTGAGTGAGTACCCCACAAGTGCATGGGCAGCAGGTTGGGACAAAGGCAATGATCCTCCACTCATGGCATGAGTGGCAACTGCACACCAAGACTTTTCCACACCCACTTCAGTGGATTCACAGTCTTTGCTTGCAAACCATCTTTCTCCTCTCTTTCAAGTAACCCTTTCAGTTTGGGAGGAGGGGGGGTTTCATTCCTTTCATCTTGCAGACCATAAATCTCTCTCTCTCTCTCTCTCTATATATATATATATATATACATATTAGTTAGGGGTTGTTCTGTCCATTTCCCATCCTGATATTTACAATTCTTAGGAACAATATTTTCTTTGAAGTAATCTTCATCTTTTACTGATATAGATATGCGTGGTTGTACTTTGAGAAGGGGAGAAATGTTTTTAATCCTGGAAAAAAAATTCCAATTTTGCAAACAATTAATGTGGGACATATAATTCAGCAAGAGATGGAAAAAAATAGTAGATCCACAATTAGGCCTGAAAAGATTTGATTGATGATGTATGAGAATGGAAATAGGCATTCCAAGTTTTTTTTTGAAAAAAAGAGTTATTTGAATTCTCTCTCTTTTGGGAAGAATGGGAAGTGGAATTTGAGCATCATGGCTGCTAAAATTATTAATTAAAAAAATTATAAGAGAGTGTTTATCTGACTATTTCAATGGAATTAAAAATAAATATATTATACGTTTTCCTTATAAAACCAAAAGTTATCATAAAAAGAAGTTCCTACAGAGTTTTTCCTGAAAGTTTATAATAAAATCAAAATTTAGTCAGAGTTTGCCCCTATTTTTCCTTATCTAAAGTCTATATGATGGGATATTTCAATTCTGTGAATGGTGGAATCCAAATCCATGGATACTGACTTGCCCACTGAAGGTGAATAATGGAAGGAGGAGGAGTTCTTGGGGTGAATCAGGTCAACTGCTGCCAAAAGGAAACCTAAAACCGATAGATTTGCTGCTCCCTAACGAGGCCACTTTTATAGGCCTGCCCTTCCTCAACATGCCCTCTCACTCTCACCCAAGTCTTATTTGTTAGGGCACAAATATACAAGCCATGCAACTCCATATCTCATCTGACAGGGACAAACATAGATGGATATATTATTTCCTTCACACAAAACACACACAAAAAAAGAGAGGTTATTTTTGAAAATTAAATATCTTTATCAGACTAAATATTCACCAAATTGGCTTATGATTATTTTATTCTAGGTATTTTTTTTTTCTTAGAGATGGAACAGGATTGTCTTCGATCCGACGGTCTCTGAACGGGACCGTGCTCGATCCGACGGTCCCACTTCTCTCCACGCACTGGAAGAGCAAAGCCCCGCCATCTTCTTCCAGCGGTTCCCCCCGAATCGACGCCGAAGGAGCGAATGGCTCTCACCGTCCTCCGCCTCCTCGCTCCGCTCCGGCGGCTCAACTCCGCTCCCCTCCTCCGCCCCAGTCTCCTAAACCTCAAACCTCCGAACCCCTCGCTCGCCTCTAGAATCCCGATTTCTCGCCTCTCCACATCAGGTTTCTCTCTCTCTCTCTCCGCAGCTCATGCCTGCTGCCGGCTTCGAAATTTTGATTTTTGTCATGCCTTTTGCGTCGTCGTGCTAGATAAAAGCCTAGTTCTCACCCGAGACGAGCGCCTCGCGTCCTCCGGCGACGTGGTCGACAAGGATGCGTCCGCGACGGGGTGGGGGACCATCGCGGCGATTGTCACCTCTATGGGCGGTGGCCCGGCGGCAGTCGGCGTCGTGCGACTGTCCGGTCCGACGGCAGTCAACGTAGCAGCTCGGGTATTTAGGCCGGGGAAGGGGTCCAAGAAGGCGTCCTGGAAGCCTAGAAGCCACTTCGTGGAGTATGGTTTCATCTTAGATCACAAAGGCGATGTCGTTGATGAGGTACGTGTCCTTGGACGATTTGCTTTGAAAATGTCGCTTTCCTACTGCTGTTTTAAAAGAGTTGGAGTCAAGGAGTGCTCGATTTTTGTTACAACGGGTTTGCAATTCTTCCTGTTTATTTGTGTAGTTCAATGTTGTGCTGCATCTTATTCCTGGTGTTTATTATGCTCTCATTATCGGTCGGCTTCATTTTTCTGCTTCTGGCGGGGTCAAGTTGGAGTACCTTCGTGCTTGTTTGTTAATTTCAAGTAGCTACATCAGATTATTTATTTATGTAATAATAATTTCAGTTCTCCTCTCTGACAAATATATGATAGCGTAAATCTAAATGTTAAGTTATAGCACTATTATATATATTGTTTGTGATATTTCTTTATGTTAATACGAACAAATTGGAATATGGTGTGTTTTATTTATGTTACTAAGAGGATGTTTGGGTAATATGTATCAATTACCTGTAATGCATTGATAGCACATATTGGAGCTCGCTTGCGGGAAAAGATTTACAGGACGGACTCCAGATAATTGGTTATTATGGCATATAGGATTGCAATAACTTTATACATAAATTGATTATATCTATTTCTTCTTTCAATTCACCTTTTCTAATAGCACATATTGAATCTTTCTGCTTTTAACCTCAGATTACTTTTCTTAGGTACTAGCTGTTCCAATGTTGGCACCGAGATCCTATACTAGGGAAGATGTTGTTGAGCTCCAATGTCATGGTAGTGATGTATGCTTGAATCGAGTATTAAGAGCATGCCTAGAAGCTGGGGCAAGGCTTGCAGAACCTGGTTGGTTTCTTGCTTTGGAACTTTTTTTAATTGTTTTATTTCGTCTCAACTTTCTAAGAATGTAGTTGAAAATATGTTTTTTGCATTTGGGATTAGTGAAAGATTGGTATCATATTGCATGTTCAGTTTTTCTTGATTCCAGTAAAATTTAGTTAGCTTGGTGGTTGCTTTTGCTGTTTGACTTCTCAGTGAAAATCAACTTAAACTACGCAATGTGGTCTTCTTTAATTTGTCGCACGTGATGTATTAGCATTTGAACCCTAGAACTTGATCCATGCTTGGTTCTATGTTTCTTTTGGACAAATTTTCTTATTTGAACATGACATCCAATAAGTTCCTGTCGTTTTACTGGCTGCTTTGAACGCCATGCCCTATCACAACCGCAGCAAGTTCTTCCTGTTTTCTCTGTCCAAATACTATGCCTTGATGGAATAAGTGGAAATGCCTGTTATGACTATGGTCAGATTATTACTGTCCTTCCTTTTATCATACAATTGCAGCAGTATTTCTTCAAGGTAATATTGAAAGAAATCTATGTTCAAGGAAGTTCCCTTTATATCTTTTTGTCATTTTTCCTCATTTGCCAATGAACTTATTATTGTATGCATGTGTTCTTATCATAACGTGCATCATGATTTACTCAGGGGAGTTCACCCTTCGGGCTTTTCTTAATGGACGCCTGGACTTATCTCAGGCTGAAAATGTCGGAAGGCTGATATCAGCAAATTCCGTGGCTGCAGCTGAGTCTGCATTGGCTGGTCTACAGGTATATCTATGTTTCTCTCTTGCTTCACAACCCACAAAATATGTGTATAACAGAGAGATTATTCGTTTGAATTATGTGAGATATTACATTTTTTATTTGATTTTAGTAAATCATTAGTTTATTAAGTACTATTATTTGTTTGACTTTTTTGCACAGGGAGGTTTTTCCTCGCTAGTCAAATCATTGAGAAAGCAATGCATTGAAATTCTCACAGAAATTGAGGCTCGCCTAGATTTTGATGATGAATTACCGGTTCTGGATCATGAAGTTCTAATAAATCAGATAGATGTTATGTGGAACAATCTCCAGCAAGCCATGGATACTGCTAACTATGACAAACTTTTACAGACTGGGCTCCAGGTACTTTTTTGCAATCTCAATGTTCTGAATGTCTGTTTCAAATTCTCTACTTATAGTCATAGACATTCTCTAAAGCTTAGCATTTATGATTCTTTTTTAGTATATGCATTTATCATAGTTCTGCTGTCTTAGTTATGTTTGGTCCTTTTTAAGTATATGCAATTTTTCTACTCATGAACAGTTGTATTCTAGTGATGTTTGGTCCTTAATGGTTTAGATGCAGTAATTAATTTGCATTTTTCCTAGAGTATCCTGCATATATCTGTCATCATATGTTTCTAAGTCCACTATCAGATTCACAGGCCTCACTATTGCTTAATCATGTCCGTGTTGGTTTTGATTCAAAATCCCTTGCATTCTATATTATTTCATATACTTTAATGTGGTAATTTGCAGATAGCAATAATTGGTAGGCCAAATGTTGGAAAGTCCAGCCTGCTCAATGCTTGGAGCAAAGTAAGTTACTAGTTCTGTCTTTCAAAGCTTAGCGCACAGGACCATACTTTGTTTTTGGTGAAATATTTTATTTGGTTATCATATTCTCCAAATTAGTAAATCTTTTAAACTGTGAACAGTGCCAAGCACAAAAGTTAATTTCAATACTGAGTTTGAAATTTTGGGTCTCCCTTTTATTTCTTTGATGACTTACTTTGGTTTGTACACATCAATCCCAAAAGTTCTTGTAATGAATTGTTATTTTCTAAAGAATGTAAATGTCTGCGAGAATGTTTATCTAATTGCTAGTCAAATTTATTTTTATTCTAAAAAGGAATTAGTGAGTTCTACTTTCGTGAAGCCTAGTTATATGAGTTGGATGCTTGCAGCATTCAATACTTGTATTGGAGGATCATATGCAATATCATCGGCAAAACAAAGGATTTCATCTTTTTCATAAATTTTTTTATTATTATTTTGTTGAGTGCTTTTTGTCTATTGGTTCTGGGAGTGCTACTCTTCTTTCCTTTTGTTTTTTCTGGGTCTACTATGCTTCTGCAAAACTTTGTTATATACTCTCATCTGTTTTTAATTTCTTAACATTCTGTAATAGTGTGCAGAGTGACAGAGCAATAGTTACTGATATTGCTGGAACCACAAGGGATGTCATAGAAGCGAATGTGACTGTTCAGGGTATTCCTGTTTCACTTCTTGACACTGCTGGTATTCAAGAAACTGAGGATGTTGTTGAAAAAATTGGTTAGTTGATCTTTGTTTCTCACCGAGATGGTGCATTTATCCAATATTTTTATACTGAAGGAAGAAGGCTAACAGTGCTCTGATTGTTTTTGTTTGTCATTCATGAAGGTGTACAGAGATCAGAATCTGCCGCCTTGGCTGCAGATGTGATAATCATGGTAACAAGTGCAGTTGATGGGTTGACTGAGGATGATAAGAAACTTATTGAACACATGAAGACTAATCAGGTACTGCAGCTTGTCCATTTATGTTTCTCTATTTTGGGTGATGAAATCATCAGCAACATGTAGCCAGAGCTGGTTTAAATTCTAAATTGATGCTTCTGGTGGTTTTTGCTCTCTTTCTGCATGAACTATGTTTTTAGTCTAAGCTGACAGATGAAATCTGTTTAATGAAGATAAGATGCTGACATAATTGTTTTATTTGACTATTGGACTATGAATAATATCCGGAAGATAAATTCATAAGCATATGGAGATTCATCAATGGGTTGCTGATATATGCATTTACCTGATCGGTACATTAAGTTCTACATCACCATATGCTTGAATTGATGTTTTAGTTTCCAGTGGAAAGCAGAGGCAGTCAATACACTTGTGTATGGCCAAGTATAGCTTTTCATGTTACATTGATGAACAATTCAGTTCTCTCACTTTAGTGGTTAATTGATGTTTATATGTTGCCTTTAATCTATTCTTGATTACCTCCATCATCTTTTTTTTTCTTCTTTTTTCAAGTCCTTTCCCTTTGTTGATTGAATCATTTCTTCTTTTTTTTGTGAAAACAGAAAGCAACTGGTTCTACAGCTCCAATGATACTTGTTGTCAATAAGATGGATTGTGCACCATGTGCTTCGATTCAACAATTTGAGATGGTTACAAGCTCCTTCTTGAAGCTTATTCGGACATGTGCTCTCAATGGTCAGGGCATTTCAGAACTGGAGAGGGCTGTACTGGAGGTCAGGGGCCTTGACTCAATTCTTTCAGGAGGGTTGAGATGGACTGTTAATCAGGTATGTGCTTATCAGAACTAGCTAGTTTTCTTTTTTTGCTTATCTCTTGTTTACATGGTCTTTCCTTCCTTGAAAACTTATATCAAACTAGATAAACCTGTTAACTTTCTTAGATGTTGTAATTTGAAGTAAAAGGAACGTGATAATATCAATCAAATGATACTTGGGAACCAGTGCCTGCTAATTGGGTTGTGAAGTCTGTCGAAGCTTGGAATCACATGATAACATAAAACCCCTTTTTTTCTTCATTTTGCAACTTAGTAATTGTGGAACTGATTTTTATGATTCTTCAGCAACAGTTCACGAACTTATTGTATTATGTAACCAGAGACAATTAGAGCAGCTCCGCAGAACCCAAGAATCCCTTTCCAGGCTCAAATCATCAATAACTGAAGATTTGCCAATAGATTTTTGGACTATTGACCTGAGGGAAGCAGCGTTAGCTCTCGGACAGATAAGCGGGCAAGATATATCCGAGGAAGTCTTATCCAACATATTTAGCAGATTCTGCATAGGAAAATGACCCAACTGGTGAGCTCCATATCTTGCATTACTTCCTGAATGATCGAGAGATGGAACCTATAAATCAACGTTCATGCTGATTTTAGATTCTTCTGAAAATTATCTCTGTCTAGGCATAGTTTGAAATGTTCTTATCAATGCATAGAGTAATGATTAGATAACCACTTCTTTCCAAATATTGAAATAAAACCTAATGGGATTGTTTTTGTCCTCTTAACACTCTTTTATCTAGATTTGGATTAAGCCTGGCTCAATATATTATCTGACTGAGCTAGGGGTATGTTTTTTCCTAAAACATCTTGTATCCTATCAAGCCTGGTCGAGTGTTACTCAAAAGTTAAAGCTGATCTATATTTATGTATTTCTAATAATATTCAGGTTAGCCTTTATATTGAACAAGATGTATCAAGGCTGACGGATGACCTGTAGGGGACTTGTGAATCAAAGAGACGAGGATGGACCTGTTGGCAGATGTTTCTACCCAACCAATTAAGAGTCTCGAACCGACAACATTGTAAAATTGTTATGATGTTTTTTCCAAATTTTTAGTTTTTTGGAAGCATGTGATTTAAAACAAGCACAGGTGTAAAAAAATTCTTAAAAGTTTTTTTTTTTAAAAAAAGAATGGAAGTCCTATAATATTATTAACCGATAATTAGTAACAGTAAGTACATATTTTAATCAGATAAGCTGTTCAAAATGGAGGCATCATATTAGCTCGAATCATCAAGAAGATTAAGTTAGTAGCAAAAATTCTAGTTACTATATAGTTAAAAAGAGATCAATAGGATTATGTTCTTAGCCCATCAACGAACAGATTACTAATGAAGTAATGCATCAAACAATTGCGAATGTGTTGATTAAAAAAAAAAACCCTTCCTTTTCCTTCATCCTCGTGTCTTTTTTCAGTTCACACGTTTTCCCCCGCGCAGCTCCGACCGCCGACCCAGTTCGCGAAGCTGCGTTTCCCATACCACTCTGGGAAACTCCGGCGGCTGCCTGCGGCCCTCCTCGCCGTGCTTTAGCATCTCAGCATCGTACCGTCTGCGGGAGCGAGGGTCGGACAAGGTCTCGTAAGCTCGCTGCAGCTCTATGAACCTCCTCGTGCACTCCTCTTTCCTCGGGGTATCCGCGCAGGCGTCGGGGTGGTACCTCCGCGCCATGCTTCTGTAGGCCTTCTTGATCTCCTCCGCCCCGATGTTAACAGCAGCGCCGGAGTCCAGCGAGAGCACCTCGTAAAAGTTGGCCTCTACCTTCATCTCGCAGCGGGCAGTGCTGAAGCTGTTGGTGGCTCTGGAAGCGAGCGACGATGATGATCTCTGTCTGGGGTCGAGATCCAAAGAGATGATGCTCGGAGCAGATGAGCTGAAGAGTGTCAGGCAATTCATCGCGCATGGGAATGCATGTCAAGCGGATGGGTTGATATATATATACATATGGAAGATGAAATGGGGAGGGAGAGAGGGAGACAGAAAATTAATGGATGGAGAAAGCAAGGGAATGGAAGGAAGGAGACAAAAATGATGCTGGCTAAACGCGGGCTGTGAAGATAAACTAAATGCCCCACACCCAGCTCTCTTTTTGTTGAATTAGTCGCTCCCATTCTTCTAGAGACCAATGGCCATTTTGTCTTCTTCACCTCTCCGGTGTTCTTGGAGCATTCAATTATGCTCTCTTCTCCGCAGACAGCTTGACCTGACTGGTTAATTATTGCAGAGGATTTGGCCGGCGCCTAATTGATAAATCATGCGTATATATATATGCGTACTTCCTTTTTAAAGGTTGCAAATCCCTTGTGCTTTGCAAAGAAAGTATCTCTCAAAAAAAGGGGGAGTTATATGCAATCAGAGAAGACTGATGAACTGGATGATGACTTGCTCAGACGACGGAAGCTTCAGGATGACGCGTATATGTGATGATAGTGAATGATATTTAGATTAGTTTCTGTGTAGGTTATAATCCCTCAATAGGCCTAGGCATGGGCTGAGGGCTATGGATCAACCCACTTAACTTAGCTCACGGTGAGATGGGTCACAGGATTAGGGTTCTTCCCAATTCCTCTAAGCCCATAAGTAAAGCAGCAGAGAAGCATGTGGACTTGCCTGAGGGAGGCACCCTCACCTCCACCGTGGCAGGGTGTGCTTTGATACATTGTGCCGCCTCAGGATTGAGTTTAATAGGGTCATACTATTGTTTTTCTTCAGATACTGAGCTAGTATGTAATTTAATCAGAGATGTATATAACTGAGCTAGTAAGTATGCAATGAGCTTCAGATACTGCTATCTACCAATCAAAGCTAATAACTGATACATCATTATTGCCAAATCTTAGAAAAGGAACAGCAGATCCAATTGGATACACCCACTTGCATTTTCAAACACTGAGCAAGTAGTGCCTTCAATAAGTTGCAGGCTACTGACATATACTAAAACTAAAGCAGATTCCCAGCGGTCTCCTATACATATATAAACCTCATCAACATAAGCTTTTTTTAAAAAAGGAGATGGATTTGTTCTACTCATAGCCAGTGTTAGAATCCTTAATTCCAAAGCATTCATATATATATATATAGATGGATAGATATTATTATCCTTTATCTAACAGGTGAATGGCTGATGACTTTGAAATTAAGTAGCCAAAAGAGGAGGAGGCAGAGGAATCCATGAGGGTGACTGCAGTGGTTGAAGCTTCAACAACTCTGGCTCCACAGCAACATGATCTTGTCTGCACAAAATGCAGGAGGGTGGAGCAATATATGCAGCTGGCATTGTGGATGTATGTGCAAGTCCAAATCTACTGCTACTCATCAGTCATTCATCACTGATATTTTTTCAGCCAACATGCAATTTTTGCTAGTACAGGTTTCAATTACCTTTTTTTTCTATATCAAGGAATGAAAGAGGGAGATAGGTTCCTACTTACTTTTAAACAATGGGAAAAGTGGATAAAAATTTAAAAATTAATTGCAATATTTGAACGAGTAAATAAGTATGTAATTTTAAATATTAGATGAGAGGATTATATTATTTTTAAAGCAGCGAGGTAGGAGGTTAAATATATGCATTTTAACCAGAATTAATCTTAAATTTATATCCACTTGCCTAAGCTTTGGAGCAAGTGCCATTAGTTAATAATACTAGCTAGTTGCATAATTAATTAAGACTCAACTGAGGGGAGGAAGCATGCAGCACATGATGAGGCTAATTATACTTGGAAAAAGGAGATTCCCAGTCCCCTATCCCTCAACACAAGCAATCTCAAGGACATAAATATCGGTAATTGATTAGTACCAGATAAAAACTAGGTATGGATGCATCAATAAAGTATCAAGACAAATGGCTGGCCTCCTCATTCACATCAAGTTATGATGTGAAAAGGGAGACAGTGATCACTGTAGCTCATGTGGTGTACATGCCTGCACTGTGTGATCGATATCTGATTCATCTCATATGTTAATTGATGTTAGTGCTGGCATTAATTAATTAAGGTGGACTAGCTGAAGATGACGGAATATTACTGCTGCTGCTGTGAGCCAAACTTCATTATTTTTTGTGGATGATTTTGAATGCCATATTTGGAGATGTATATACCACCAAAGAGGGAAAACAAAAGGTGATATTGGAAGTGAATAAATAGGTTACTGAAGGCCTTAATTCTTTTAGTCAGTAGGATTTAAATATTAGTATGCTGGAGGATTATGATTTGAAAGGTAGCACTTTATTTTTTTTACTTGTAATATTTAGTTAATTTTCTTACTTGTAATATTTATATACTTGAGATTTGTTAATTACTTTGAGGGTATTTTTTTAAAAACATTTTTTATGAAAAGAACTTGAAGAAATGAAGTTATACAAGTTGCTTCTCCTACTAAATCAGCCTTATTAAATAGAAAACTAGATACAGAATGAACCATTCTAATTATAATATATTAAATATATTACATCGGCATATCACATCAGAAAATGGTGATACGATACAATAAATTGTTTTTAAATTAATAGAATATCCCACCGATACAGCCAACCAGGGGCTGCTGAGATCCAAACAATTTTTAAAATCTATTGGAGATATTACTACAGAGAGATCCAAACAATTATATCTAAAATAAATTATTAGATTATATCTAGACAGAGAATTAAAGATGAATATATTTTGAATCTAAATTCATACATGTATGATTAATTGCAAATTATACATATTTTTAGAAAGAGCAGCAATCCATTTAACTTCAAAAGAATTAAGATACAAAGAAGTGACAAAGGAATACATGAGTGACTTGCACAGACTGAACAAAGAAGAACAAAAGACTTGTCATCTACAACTATATCTTTTTTCTTTCTAGTATTCAATAATTATCCTGATGTATGTGTTGGCCAGAAATCAACTTAATTGGTATACAGAAAAGAAGATTAGGAAATAAATTATAGACCTAGTTGATTGGTTTCACCAAACTAAGCCACAAATTGTTGGCACATTCCATTATTTGATTTGATTTCTAATGGAGATATTAATAATACCAGCAGATAGATGGATGGATCATTTGTTTATTCATACTTTTTTGCTTTTCTAAAAATCCAGGACATATATATTTAACGGAGATCTTTATCGGTGAGCTAATGCCATATTTTATAACAATTATTACTTATGTTTTATTGGAAACTTAGTTCATGGTTGCATGAGGCCTTTATTTCTTTTATATGTTACTCTAATTTGTTTCTTCACACATCGAGATGGGGCCCAAGCCATGAAGCTGACGCTGATCCCACCATTACTAGATTCTTCTTCTCCCCTTCATGAATAGCAGTGTAATATAATAATATAATTTATTATTGAGAATTGTTCAACAGTATACAAGTCTTCGTATTATTTTCAATAAATAAATAAATAAATGGTTGGTCAATCTAACAGGTATAGCCTACACTCTTTAAACTTCATTGTCTTTGTCATACGCATAATTAAATATATACTATGAAATAGAAGAATCAACTAGAAGTTAATCATACAGGCATACATAATGAGGAATTGATCCAAAAGGTCAAATAAACATTTTTCTTAAGATTCTAGTGGCACGCAATTCATCGCCAAGTTGCATTCATTTGGTCAGCTGACTAAAACATGGAACTATCCATTTGATCTTTAGAGGAGCAAGCAGCAGGTGTGACAAGTTAAAAGCTTTAGTCCGATTTAAATGACACTGAAACTAATTCATCAAGAGTAAAGTTAAGGGGATAAACAAAAATCAACCCTTGAAAAATAAAATGTTCCCTCCTGCCTTCATTCAAACCCTTGGAATTTGGACTTCAGTGAACTTTACAAAATGATCAGCAACAAGAAAGGAATTGGGAACACGATTGACTCAAAATGATTCTACTTCTACCACAACCCAAAAGCTGGACAAAATCACACTACATCCAGAAAAAGAGAGCACCATTTTACAGAAGATGATCAGAGAAAAAGAAAAAGGAGCCTAAAAGAAATGTAGGTCATGTACTACTTAATCACAACTCACAGGCATAAAATCTACAATAACGTCTGCTGGTGAGATTTTTGATGCTGGAAGATTATAGAACCCGGCATTTCATCTATTTTTTGGTTGCATATTCTAAAATTTCCAGTGTCTCTCCATGGAGACACTGGAAATCCCATAGACAGAGTCGAAGAAAGCTTAGGAAGCAGAAGAGTTGGTTCCACTGCTGCTGCCAGATTGCTTGGAGCCATTAGTGGCGTTCTTGATGTAAATGAGAGAGCTCTTCTTCTTCTCTGTCTGCTCATCTAAGTTCATCTGCTGCTGACGACATTCAAGGCTACAGAAGGCAATTTCACCCCTGTAAAGTGAAAGAAAGAATAGATCAATTTCAAGTATTCAAAATATAAATGAAAAAATCATGCTGATCAAATATAATTGCTAGATAAAAAGCTACATATAAAAAGAAGAATACCACCTCCATAAAAAAAGAAGAAGAAGAAGAACACCACGGTTAATTCAAGATTTCCAAGTTGGACCTGCATCAGTTCTAAATAATAAATAGATAAAAATGTTTTAAAAATATTTCTTTATAGGATTTTTAAATAAAAAACTTGTTACGTATCCAAGCACTAGCATCCGCGGTATTAAGAACAAAAGGAGGAAAAAGAAGAAGATTATGAGATCTAAATGTAGAAACGTTATAGATTTTAAAAGAAAATAATTAATCAAGCTGATGCCTTAAAAAAATCTTGTAACCAAATTAAGAAAACATCCAATTGATATGCCCTTATTTCTTCCCTTACTCATCAATAGGTGATGACAAAAATATGAAGTTGACGTCAAACATGAACTTTTTTATTCCAGTAATTTTCTACAACACGATCGGATGTTTCTTTTCATACACGAGTAATAAGTGGAACTAAAAGGAGATTCCAATATTCCGTCCAATAAGACATAAATGAATCAAAATAAAATCTTTGAGGCGAAGAATTATACATGATACGGAAAGCAGCGGAGGAAAAGATCGATCTCATGGTATGTAAAGAGATTTAAAATTTTGATCCACAAATCATCATCAAAAAAAAAAAAAAAAAAAACTACCTGTACATGAAAGCATCGCGGCCAGGCCCGAGGCTGCGGTTGCAG
Organism: Thalia dealbata; assembly: GCA_030544415.1. Lineage (NCBI taxonomy): Eukaryota > Viridiplantae > Streptophyta > Magnoliopsida > Zingiberales > Marantaceae > Thalia > Thalia dealbata. The sequence continues at coordinate 21,040,259 of CM060458.1, forward strand.
AGGCCGCAGGCCCTCAAAAAGGATGCCGTCGGCGGCACCCCGGAGAAGTCGCCGGAGTTCCTCCGGTGCACTCCGCCGCGCGGGGAGAGCATGGACCCGACGTACCTCGTTCCCCGCCAGTCCGCACCGCCGCCGGCGGCCCTCTGCGAGACCTCCCCCGCGCCCCACCGCGGGTCGGCGCCGATCGGCTCGTCCGGATCCAGCGGCTGGGGGGCCTCCACGTCGAAGAGGACGCCGGGGGGGAACTCCATCGAGCTGGTGGTCCGCCTGATCGGCGGCCGCGGCCGCTTCCCGAGCAGCATCGTCGCGTCCTCCTCTCCTTCTTCAACCGGAGGAGGAGTAAAGCGAGAAAAAAGAAGCGGAGTGCGTGAGGAAGCTGCGACCGCACGCAGGGATCACCGAGAGCAGAGAAGGGAAGGGAGAAGGGAGAAGGGAGAAGGGAGAGGGGAGATGGAAGAAGGGAGAAGGGCGACGGGGTGGTTTGGAAACGGAGGAAGAGAAGTGGGGGGGAAGATAAAGGGAGAGGAGAGCAGATCTGGGCCGTCCAATGTTCGATCTACCCTTCCAAGTTTTTAATAATGGATTTTTATTATACGATTGTAATTGCCTTCTCTTTTACAATTTCATTCCAACATTTACGATCAATTTCAGTTCGCTCCCACCGTTTACCAGTTTAATAACTTAAAGACAGTTTACGGTTTACCCCTAAAATTTATAGATTAATTTCCGAATTATTATCACTGTACCCTTATTTTTTTATTTTTTAAAAAATATTATTACAAAAAAAATGCTCTGTTTATAGATTTAAAATTTAAAAAAAAATCAATAATGATTAAACTCAGTATAGGTATTTTTCATTGGAATAGAAAAGATGGGTTTATACTAATAAATTTATTATATTTTTTTATTGGCTCAAATAAAAATTTATATGATATATTAGAAAGAATAAAAATTTTAAATAAAATAAATTATTATTCATAAAAAAATAGTACAGTCATACATAAATTTGTAATAATAATAAGTTTTAAACTAAAGTCTTATATGTATATTCTTAAATTAATCTTACTTAAAATGATTGTGTAATCGACAGAAAAGACACTCCATGTCGACATAATAACTGATCATAATAAATAAAATAAAATAAAACAAAAAAGTGGGCTCAAACAAAAAGGTATAAAAATAAATAGGGTGTATTTGATTGACTCACTGCATTCTCGTCTCATCTGTGGACCGATTGCAACTCCTTGTCTCATCTTCCTAATCTAAATTTCCGTCATTTCCTTCATCACATAATTATTATTTTTTTCTTACTCCAATGATTGAAGCAACAAAAAATTTAACGGGTCAAATGCTGACATGATCGTAAAACTTCAATTTTATGGTACTTCCTGCTTCAAAATAAAAGGTTCTTAATATTTGTGATTTAAAAAAAAAAAAAGATGCCTGTCTGTGAGTTCTGACAAACAACGTTTGGGGAGGAGGGACCCGGTGCTGAGTAGGATTAAAGCAATCCTTAGAAGCTTGCGATCGTTTTGTGTGCCATGTAAGATGCACTGCATGCTTCCAATTGTTGCCTCATCAACGTAATATATATATATATTTTTTTAAAATTTTATACTCTAAATAATTTGTTTAAATTAGTGTGTGTATATATAGTCCACTAAGTTAGCAAAGAATCTAATTAATAAATCAAAGGGGCGTACGCACTAATAGTATAAACTATTGGTGTATTTATTATAAAATTATTTTAATCAATTTTTTTAATTTATAACTTATATTATTAGATCAAAGAAACGATGAGATGAGTAGAAATAATTTACAAAATATCGATGAACATATTACTAAAGAAAATTTGGATGAATTTAATTTGTGATTTAATTACTATCTGGGATGAGAATAATTAGAGATTATTTAGTGTTAGTTTATTCGGTTGAATAATCTAATATGTATGACTCATGTTTTTTATAATAATTAGTGGTCTATGTTTATCTATTAATTAGTGGTCCACAATTCTCTATTATTATAAATAGAGTTGTGGATTCACTAAGTAGACTCCTTCACGAGAGATATCAAAATGAAGTGAAGAGAAGATTAATAGCAATAGTGTAGAAGAAAAATTGTTAAGAGAGATAGAGATCTTTTTGGTATCATACAAGGGCGTTTGAGTTATTTTGCCCTTAGTAAGGATTCTCTTTTTGGTTTACTCTCTTCATGTATGTAATCATTTTTCTTCTTTGTTTATTATTCACTTTTATTATTTTATATGATTATCTTCTGTATCCTGATAATTAGAGATCTATCTCTAATTTGTAACATTTAGTTAATAAGCTAAGAATAAATAACTAAGAATAAAATTAATTAATTTATAATATTTTATTTTTATACAGTATTAATTAATTGCCGGCTTATTCTTGGACTATAACAAAAGTCCTATAGTTAGTTATTTTTTTTTTTATAAACTTCATCATCTATTTTATAATAAAAATTATATTTTAAAAAATATAACTCGGGAGAGATTAATTATTTTGCAAGTCGTACGTTCAAACTCCTGAAGAAATATCGAAGGCTGTACGATTTTTTCTCTCATTATAATATTCTATTTTTTAGTCAAATAATAATCTTTGCTATCTTAATCAACCAAATATAATTCTAACAATTCAATTAAGGTATAAAATAATCTCTAGGACTTTGTGTACGCTCCGTGTACGAGTATAAAATAGTCTCAATTGGAAAAGAAAAGAAAATATTAATCTTGATTCAAACCACTAGGTATACATTTTTCTCTGGATCAAATTAATTTCAAAAGCAAATAAAATCAAAGCAAAATAAATCCACTGCAGGTCAAAAAAAAGTAACGTGTATTAGAGATCCACTACTATCATTTAGTATTATTATAATTAAATTCTTTGAACTCAAATGGAATCACCACTAAGGAATATTTATCTATCTACTAAATAAGACACATTAAACTCGGTTTACTATGAGATACATTTTATGAATATATAAATTAATCATGAATGTTCAAATATGTTCGATTATTTTTCTTTCTCTCTCTGTGGTTAAGGTCGAGAATTAAATCAAGAATTCTCTTCCTTTTTTTCATCCGTCCAATTCCCCTTCACCTTTCTTTTCTTCTTCATTTTTATTTAAATTTTGCAACATTTTTTTCTTATTATTATTTATTCGATTTTGTCTCTCTCCCACTTTAGATTTTTTTAAAGTCAAAGTCAAAGATAGAATAATAATATTGTAAAATAAATTAATGTGACAGTTGGACCAACCATGTATGAGCTTGACGTATACCAAATGAAATTATAAAAAAAAAATACATGGGAAATAATAAAAATACACACTGAGAGTGAGTGAGCGAGACTGGTGAAGGTGGATGGAGTAGAATAAATACATTGAGAGAGAGAGGAGGAGGAGGCAGCCATCTCCTTGTGGGATTGGAATGATGTGATGGGTGAAAAAATTACGATGGTCCCAACTTAATCGTCCAATGTATTTATACTTGGTATGTATTTTGGACCATCCCCCCCCCCCCCCAACTCTCATTTTCTACATTTAACTTCTTCTTCTTCTGCATCTGTCTCTATCTATCCTTGTTTCTTCCGTCCCTCAATCTCAATTTGTCCCCTAACTTAAAAATTCTTTATTTAAGTCCATTCTATGAAAATGAAAAGGATTCATATAAAAAATTCTACTTTCTTGCCAATTACATACTTGCAGGCGTACAAATATTCTCATTGCAATGCTAAAATAAATACACCTAATCCAATAATAAAACTGTTATTTCTCTCAATCGATGACTTAATGTTCATAATTTAGTTTTATTTCTCATGCTCCAAAAGGTTAATATATTTAACATTATAGGACAAAATAAGAAGAGAGGGATAAATTGAAAGTGGAAGAACCAATGATTACAGATGATGGAACATTTGAATCATCCACCTATATGCGCACCCGGACCTAATCTTAGCTGTATAGCATATGGAGTTAATTCACGTTCTTTCTCCTCTTTTCTCACATATCCATCATCATGCCAAAAGAATCAACCAGCAGCACTAGGTTAAGTTTCATCAGACTACTCTTTTCCTTCGACCAAATCAGTCATCCCAGTGATAAGAAATCCAACAGAATTAAAAGAAAGGAGAAAAGAGAAAAGTTTACCTCAACTTGATGAGACATTCTTTTTTTTTTCCCAACCCCAGGCTTGTGGGAGCCAGAGATCCAACGTTAGCTGGTTGAAGGTTCAAATAAAGGTTTAGAAGACAGAGATTATAATTATAAGTTGACTTAGAATCCACCAAGAACATAAATCGAATAGATTATAGTGTTAATTAGGTCACCCACTTGCTTTAGCTTCTTTCACATGCACTTAGCAGGCATTTCATTGCAACCACAAAGGAAGGCAAATTATTCTCTAGTAGACATATCAATCTCTCTCTCAAGCACCACTCAAGTTAAGAGCTCCTATTACTGAGTGATGCACATAACAGCATGTGCTGGAAATTGAATTAAAAACGGAGGCAGAAGAAAAAGAAGTGAGTGATGAGGTGAGATGACAAACACCAGCACTTGCATCTGGCTAGAGATTAGAGCATCCCCACCCACATCACCTGGACATGTAGAATATCTACTTTTATTAGTTTTATGTGATGAACTATTTAGATCAAAAGTTTTCCCAGGATTGCAGATCAAAGGAAAGCTACTCCACACGCCACCACTTAGCTTTCACCTTTGTGCCCTGTGTTTTTGAAGTGGACAGGAGGAGCAACATGAGCACCAATTATATTGCGCATCATTCTTCAACTAGCCAGACACACATAAAGAGTGAATAAGAAATTTAATGTGCATCACTGAAATAAGTCACTGATATTTTCTCAATACTAAACCTGCAGAGTGCTGTGATGAGTAGGCAATGAATTAAGTCATCATCCTCCTCTTCTATACTAACACGCTGTCACTATGACTATGCACTATGTATATGTGCAGCAGATACGTAGGCGCTGTGGCAGCATCAGCAATTAATAACTTATTTATTTTCCACTATCAAGGAAATCACCAAATACATCCCTTTCTGCTACTGCAATTGCAAGTGCTTTGTGGTTGCTTTAATCGATCGTTGTCTGTTTTTGCACGAGGATATCCATGTACAGTTAAGCCTAAGTGCAATCAGGCCTTTGTGGCATGCTTACATAACATAATACATTATATAAAATTTTGAAAATTTACCACATGTACGGGGAGTAGTGGACGGAATCACTCGTTAAAATTGACTAAATTTTTGCCACGGAAATACTACGATGACTCAATATGTGAATGCATGATCTTAACTGAATAAAATGAGGCTTGACCCTTTTACACTTGATGATATAATCACAAAGGGAAAGCCCACATTAGCAATACCAAAAATTTCTACTTTGAAAATCAATTAGACATGTTATTTCACTGGAGATGATAAATTACTATTCAGAATAAAAAAATGGCGCTTTTTCTAAGCATCAATTTCTGGTGATTGTACACTACCGTTTATGGCCAACATTTATAGTTGCTCAGAGACAATCTTAACTTAGTTAAGCCATTTGATAGACATCACAATTTTTTTCAAGGAGAAAAACTTACAGAATCAGTTGTGTTCTTTGCTCAAGAATTTCAGTTGGTTCATCCATGCGCAACCACCTTCGTCTCAGAAAATATTAATTGATGATTCAATCAAACCAAGACGATGATTCATGATAAGCATTATTTTTCTTCAGGGACCATACTAATCATCTCCAAGTTTCTCTTGCATTGCTCCCTTAATTCTTTCAGCTTGAGAAAGTTGGTATGCTGCAGATGAAAGAGAATATACATTAGTTAATGTAACATTTAGGCAATTTCCTAAGTAACAAGAAGTGCTCACAGCTGCCTTGTACACCAGCCACCCTTTCAATCTCAAATATCTCGAAGCATATCTAATTTCACTTATAACAAAAAAATTAAAAAAACAAACAAACAAAAAAGAAGTCTCTAAGTAGCAACTTACAAGCTGAGCAGTTTCATGTGCGAGGATATTTTCCGTATGAAGGAAAAGGGATCGCCACTGTTGATTCAATTCAAATTCCAACTCAGCAGATCTCTTCGTTATATTTTGAGCTGCTGTAATGTTAAGGTTATTGCTGCAAATTCTTTCTTCTAAGTACCTTGCGAGCTTCTTGCTTTTCTTCAATTCTATAGACAAATATACAGAGTTTAAAACCAAGAAATCACCAACTAAGCAACTACTGTTCCCTTCATGAAAGATTAGACAGAAGAATATCAAAGCACTTTTGTTTGCTAGTGTACTTATTACATGGATATTTATCTACCACAAGCTTACCAGCAAGTCTGCTACTAGTGTCCTGGTAATGTAGGTCCACCCATATATAAGCAGCTGGTTGTACCATCACAGACAAGATGAAGTGCACAATCAGACAATCAATCAATAAATTGTTATAAGATAAAACACCAGAACACAGAGATGCCCGAATTTTGGCTTTACCTTTGAGACAAAAAGAACATTGACAAGATTTGTCAGACGTGTTAGCCTTCTCACAGCTCGGAAAACCAGTAAGAGCATCTGTCCCATCATCTATTTTACCATCCAATAAACTAGATGCACCCAGTGGAACATTGCTGTGTCCTGCAACGCTGTTAATCTTTCTTTCCCCTAGCGATGCAAAATCTAAGCCAGTCAATTTCGATCCTGTAGACACACTTCCATTATTTTTGGTTTGAAAGGAATATCTCATGGATTCAGCACAATCAGTCTCATGATCATCTACATCATCTCCCTCAGAATCAGTTTCATAATGGGCTGGCTCAGATCCAAACGCGTCAGTGACCCTATGTGCCGATGGACTGTGGTCCATCTTCGGCAGAAACAAATGAGATGATAGACTTCTCTGGACATCATTGAGCATAGAATCCGAAGCCTTAGCTGGAGATGCCAGATTAGGATCAAACGAGAGGATCCTCTTGCCTTTTCTATCAGCCAAATGCTCATGCGCTCCATCAATATTTTCCTTCATTTTCTTTGGAGCCCTGAACCCTCCAGAAGATTGCCATTCGAAATTCTCATCACTAAGAGTTCGCTGAGCAAAATCCTGTTCTGAGAAGAAAGATGGGCTTCTCTTGCCATATACATTGGTTATATTTCGCAAAGCACCCTGGCCGGTATTATCTGTGTCTTTAGATGGAATCCCTTCACCCATCGTCCACATCCTTTGCAGGAATCGTCAACTTGGAAGCTTTGCGAATCCAACGGAGCAAGATTTCTGCCTCCACGACAGAGAAGAGTTGGCAAATAAATACAAGGACCGAACATCCAATTCTCTATCATAAACGAGAGCTAATTTAGGAAAATGTTCGTAATAAACAGACTGATTTGGAGGAACAATTAATAAAATATCCAAAATTTGCGATGGTTTAATTCTCAAAAGCACACGAATCCTCCATCAAAGCAAACCCTAATCCGCCGAAAAGCAAGAACGAAGGGGGAAAATATTCGACAATTACCCACTAAAAACGACAGAATCAACCCCTAATAACAACAAAAAAGGAAAACTTTTTGATAAGAAAAATTGCCGCGGATAGAGGAAACCAAAAACTCCTCAACAATTGGAAGAAATCGGCAAACAGAATGAGAGGAAAACAGTGAGCTAACACTATCCGGCCAAGCAGTGTAGACTCACCTTCCCGCCAATCGATCTTGGGCGAGGGCGAGGGAGAGGGCGGAGCGGAGCGGAGTGCGGCAGGGTGAGGGCGGAGGGCTCGATTTGGGGAGGGGCGAAAGGGCGGGCTTTTCGATTTGGCGAGTTTACAGGAGCCGCAGCGCCACGGCGGGCGCGCGGATTTTGTTGGATTCTTTTCGGAAGTGCCGGTCGGGTCGGGGTGGGGTCACCGCAGGGGGTGAGAGATTAGTTCATTCACCAGCGATGGCGATGGCATGCGAAGGACGCGGTCGACGAAGCGCGCGGGTTGCTCACTTGGCGGTGACAACGGCTTACGCTGTTCTCGCCTAAGCAGATCCGATAAATCTGGTTAATGCCAAATCCTCAAATTACTGTGGAATGAATAAGTTTATAATATTTTTGCAATTTATTAGGGCCGGGAGGGAGGTTGCTGAATAAATTGTTTAGGAAAAATACTCAATATGTTTTTTTACATTTTGAATAATGTTACGGCGTTTAATTTTGGTATAGTAAATTCAATTTTTTAAAAAATATAAGTTTTAAACTAATAAGTTATTATATTAAGTGATGAATATATACTCCCCATATTTTAATAATTATAATTTTTTTAAATTCAAACTATTAAGTTTTATTTTTTAATTAATTAATCAGGTACTCGGTAAAATAATTGGTGATAGAGGATGCACTAACTCAATCTAAAATGAGTAATGAGAGGTTAAAGTAGGGCATAACACTTAGGCTTAGAACTACTGAGTTAAGATATGAGACTCGAGTTTGAAACTCGAGTTTGAAGGTTTTCCAAGATGTGTCGATCTAATAAGAAACTCAATAATTCAATGGGACTATACTTACAGGAAATAGTGTCAGTGCTCGTTAAATGCTCAATAATGTTCAAAATAAGAGGTTCTAAAAATAAGTAGGATATCCTCTTATATAAATCCAAGAATGTAATAATTTGTTATTATAGAAAAGTTGTGACCATATAGGAGACCATGATGGCTTACCTGTAAAGAAAAATTATTTAAGCGACATTGAGTTTTTTTTTTCTTTAAATTTTATTAGCTTTAACCTCTTAAGAAGTGATAGTTAAATTTTATCACTCTTACTAACTAAGAATACTATTAATTTTACTGATCTAGTAGAATTAATTTTCATTTGGATTCACTTGAATCTAAGTAATGCCCAGGTTTCAGTATCAAAATAAATTTATTAATACAATTCAAACGGTATGCAATCCACTTCAATTTGGAACATTATTTTTGGTATTAATGTAAGTAGATAGAACAATAGATGTATGATTTGGGGGAGGGTATACCTCCTGATCCACTTCACTTTTATTCTACAAATACAATTATCCCTTGTGCCAAGTTTGATTCATTTTCTTTATGTACCCGAGTCAGCAATTAATTAATATCTATTGATTTGGAATCAAAATAATTCCAACACAACGTGCATAAAATTTTCAAGGAAGAAACACCACACAACACACAGCACACACTAAGGTTCTTATTCATAAGTATAGAATAAAGTGGATGCATACATTCAACTAATTAATTAAGCACGAGTGGGCTTTCAATTCAAATTCAATCCAACATTAGGAAGAAAGATCCAACGGCCACCCCAACAATTAAATAGATAAGGTATATCTTCCTAATCAACTTTATGTATGAAAAAGAGCTCATATCTGCACTAGTAGAGTGTTTGTAGACCGTGACTTAAAGAGTTCTTATTGCTTCTCATAGTATACTTTTGTACAAATTGTGTTGGTACGATCAGGATACAAATACCATCTCATATTTTGAACAAACAAACAAACAAATTAAGAAACATGTGCATGTGTAAAAAGCATCCCTCAACCCTCCTCTTCCTCCTCTTAAGAAAGGAAAAGAAAAGAAAAGAAAAGAAAAGGAAAGGAAAGATAAGAAACCTTTTTGCAAGTGCCACCACTTACCTACAAAGTTTTTATCTCCTTATCGCATGCAATGGATGTGACAAGTTGGGCAATAAGATCAAGGCATTTCCTTCAGCATTTTGGCTTCCTCGTGGATATTGAGAGGACCTTTTTTGAGGGATCAAATGATTCCCCACTTGAGTGCCATCCATTTCATTTCCATGTGGGATATCAAACCTCTTTAGGGAAAAAAAAAAGATCAGTTGATACTCTCAAGTCTCCTTATTATAAATTGCACTCGAACATTGTATATAGGGTTCAAAGCCTAATAGATATTGTCTATAACATGGGGGAAAAAAAGAGAAAATATTCCTTTTTGAATCAGATGTAAATAAATAGGTGAGAAAGATGAGTTAATTAACTTGATAGCAGTGCTGAGTTATAATTCATCATGATCATTTTAAAAGTATCTCAAAAAGACTGATAATAAGGGAGCATAGAAAAGGAAAGAAAAGAAAAAGAGGAAAGAGAGCTTAGTAGGAAGGAAAAGAAAAAAAAAAGGGAATTCTGGTAGTGCCATTCCAAATCTGATATGATTCATTCACGAGACAAACGATCGACTTAGGTAGAATTAAAGATAGAAAAAAGAGCTACATCTTTTGTTTGTTTATTGCTGAAGAAGGGAGATGGATAAAGAAAGAGAAGGTTTAGGTTATGTGGAAAACCTTGGACATGGCCTGAAACCTCCAAAGTTAAGAAAGGTGCAGTAGAGGAGCCCCCAAAAGAGCATGCCACACACCATGTGATTCTTGTAGGGCTCACATCTGGTTACCTTAATTTGCTGCTAAGCAAACATCCATTCTTTCTGCAACAATCTAATGTACTACTCTTGTTAGGTATCCAATTATGTACTCCAATCATTTGATCATATGTTTCCTCTTTTTTTTCCCCAACTTTTTATTCATATTGTATGTTGTTTTTAAAAAAGTTCATGATCTCCGTGGGAGGTAGATAGGCCTTTCTTTTCTTTCCTTTCCTTGGCACGATTCATTAAAAACAATAACAAGTGAAATCCTAGTTGTTCTTCTGCTACTCCACATGTTTATGACTCAGTTCTATCCTTCTTTTTCTGACAGTGAAATATTATATATAATATTCATGACTTAGAGGGATAAAAGGTCTTATAATATTAACTATCTCTCACTCTCACGTCTCAAATACCTCCTCCCGCATGCACGTCGTCCAGGGAGCGACACTGGCCATGCATGCATGCAGTGTGGGCTGCTCTCTTCCTCCCCCTCGATCGCCATGCAAATAAATAGCAACTCCATGCACGTAACGGTGCTGCCCCTCTATCCTTCTTCCTCCTCCTCTTCTTAAATAAATACGGAGCAATTATTATATTTCATAAAAATCCTTTTAGCTTTCATCCATCAAACGGGTCCAAATTTTCTTTTATAATTAGAAAAGTAAAATTATCTTATAATAAAACTTTTATTAATTATTTTTTCTTATAATAATATTAAAATACGAGGTTGAATTTTTTTTTTTTAACCTCAGTATAGAATCCAATTATTTTAATCAGAAGAGCGTATATGACAAAACATCGATTGGATCCTCCTGGGAGAAAGTAAAAAAAATATTTTATTTTTCTTCACTGGAGAAGAATCTTTTAAGAAAATTACCCAAATATATGCATATATATTTATCCATAGTTTGTAAGAAAAAATTAGAAAGATAAAAAGAAAGGGGTGCGAGTGTGCAACGCCGGTGGAACCCACGAGACCATCACACGTGCGTATGAGCCGACATCGGCCCCCTTCCCACCCTATAAATCGCACCCTCCGCCTCCGCCCTCTCTCCGCTCTCCTCAGCCCTCCTCACCACCTCCTTCATCTCCGACGACGCCAACGCCTTCCGCCGGAGATCTAAGCCTCTCCTCCTTCTCCCATCCCCCACCCTCCCCCTCCGCATTCCTCCGCTGCGCGGCCACTATGACGAAGCAGACCGTCGTCCCTGTCCAGGCCGTGGCCGCCGCCCTCACGGTCGCGGCGGCCGAGGCCGTCGTCACCTCCTCCTCCATCTTCGCCGCATACCCCCCTCCCTTCGCCCCCCTCCGCAGGAAGTTCCTCCCCCACCTCGACCTCGCTGCCGGGGGCGCCGCCCGCATCGCCTCGTGGGTTGAGTCCATGAAGGCCTCCTCCCCCACCCACGCTAAGTCCGCCGTCGCAACCGCGGCGTTGGCCGCCGACGAGCAGGTCTCCTGGCCCGTGAGTCCCACCTTCTCCCCAATCTCTTCTCCCCGTTCCTCCCACGTACGGTTGGCTTCTCGATCGATTAATTCTCGCTCTCTTCTGCGAGCAGATGAGGCATCCGTCGGCGCTGGCCAAGTTCGAGCAGATCGCGAGCGCTGCCACGGGGAAGAAGGTGGCGGTGTTCCTCGACTACGACGGCACGCTCTCCCCCATCGTCGACGACCCCGACGCCGCCTTCATGACAGACGCGGTGAGCCACCATCCCCCTCTCCCCTGTTCGCTTTCCTTCCCTGCGTCAAGTTTTGATCGCCGTCCCCGTTCGCTGAATCAGATGAGGAAGGCGGTTCGAAAGCTCGCGAGGCGCTTCCCGACGGCCGTCGTCAGCGGGCGATGCCTCGACAAGGTAACCATTGCCGAGCTCACCAAGCTCGCTCGCCTCCCCCGCAAACTGCTCCTCCTTCTTCCTCTTCCTCTTCTCTGATGGCGATCGGGAGCGCGCAGGTGATGAGCTTCGTGAACCTGGGCGAGTTATACTACGCCGGAAGCCACGGCATGGACATCAAAGGCCCCGAGAAATCTAAAGTACGCCGGCCTCAACGATCTCCTCTCCAATTTCCTCAGCTTAATCCCTCTTTTCGATTGCTCATCTTCTCGATCGTTCAGGCCAAATCCGGTCTCTTGCAACCAGCTCGCGAGTTCCTCCCCATGATCGACGAGGTCTACAGGGCATTGACGGTGAGAACCGAGTCCACCGCCGGCGCCAAGGTGGAGAACAACAAGTTCTGCCTCTCCGTCCACTTCAGATGCGTAGACGAAAAGGTGAGAAACCGATCTCATTGCACAGATGCGAAAGATAAAAAAAATTTATACATATAGAGAGAGAGATCTCCGTCCACGGATCGATCGAGCATGCTTGATCCATCTATTTTGAGCAGAATTGGGGCGCATTGTTCGAGCAAGTGAGGTCAGTGCTGAAGGAGTACCCCAGGCTGCGGCTGACGCAGGGGAGAAAGGTGAGCATGCTCTTGAACCAAATCTGCATCGGCTAATCCGGTGGCGTCAAATTAGGGCATGAGGGTGACTCGTTGTCCTTGTTTACCGAGCTTCTTTTAGGTCTTGGAGATTCGTCCCTCGATCAAGTGGGATAAGGGGAAGGCATTGGAGTTCCTGCTCCAGGCACTCGGTAAGCTCACATCAATCACTTTCACCGTTTGATTCTTCTGCTACAGTTTGGTCGGCTGATGGTTTTCGTCGCGAAACCGTTCGTGTTCATGTCACGGTCGTCCCGAGCTACATATTTAAACAGCTTCTCAGACCTTTCGACGAATTAACCTTTTAGGGTTCGAGGACCGCAAGGACGTGATGCCGATCTACATTGGGGATGACAAAACCGATGAGGACGCGTTTAAGGTATAAATACATATTATATAGCTGGGCTGTCGATGAGCACAGTGAGATAACCACTGCTCATAATAATCAAATCGATACCGGTCATGTGATTAGGTATTGAAGGAGAGGGGACAAGGGATTGGGATTCTGGTGTCCAAGTTCCCTAGAGAAACATATGCCTCTTATTCTCTTCAAGAGCCAACAGAGGCAAGTGGCCTTCTTCTTCTCCTTATTTTTTTACTTCTTGCATCATCTCAGTATTATTACCTGATGGGAAGCTTAACGTCAGGTGAAGGACTTCTTGAATCGGCTGGTGAACTGGAAGGATAAGTCCTGGATGGCGACGAAGGCTAATCCGAAGGCGGTGTAAAGGAATAAAAGAAAAATCATCATAATTTAGGGTTAATTATGGCTCATGATTAAAAGGAGAGGCAGGGTCTTTTTCCATTGGGGCACGTTGAAGGCATTGCAGCTACTTGGGCTTTCTGCCTCCCTGTAGTGCCTGCACTTTAAGACCTTGTGATTAGGTCGGCTGTACAATTCATCAAGGAAGGAAAGAAATAAACATAATTTTCTTTTTACCCTCCCAAGACAAAAGCAATGGGAATAATACTCAATTAATGACAACTTGCTTTGATGTGGGAATATATAGAGCTGGTTCAGATAATTAAATTTTTACTGCAGAGTGAGTACATGACTTCCCCCTTTTATATCTCACGTGCGATGCATAATATCGATCATCTTTTCAACACTTGCGAGGATCTACTTTTGTTCCTGGTAATTAATTTGCTCGTAACATTAAATGAGTGAATGCTTATAATTGTGGTCCATGATTCTTGATTTTAGCATGTCATTTTCTTCTTTATTTACTCTTCTTTTTTAAAAAAAAACAAAAGAAAACTGTCCGTGTGTGAACTTTCTACGTCATAACCTTCGTTCTATAAATAAATATTTTTATTTCTGAATTAAAATAACTTCAAGTGGAATGGACCACCTCAGTGAGTTGATTGAATCAAATCCTAGCCTGACCTTTTGGGGTAGGGAAAAGAGCATAATAAGATGAACATGGAGTAAGGTGGTTTTTTTTATGGCGGTTTATGTCAACCATCACTGATATTTATAATATTTATCAAACTGTCGATGAAAGTGGTTTCTGAAACTATCGATATCTAACAATAAGTAATCATCTTTTTTAAAAATATTTTAATAAATCATTCGGAACCTAAAAAGAGAAAAATTAAAAATTATTTGAGCAACAAGTCATATATAAAATAGTTCTTCTTTAATAATAATTTTTAGTGGACTAAATAATAATAAAATAAAATAGTTTATTATCTTATGAGTGCTACTATAGTTTGTGTTAATATATTTAATTCCTCTGTATCTTGTATTGTAAGTGTGAGTAGTGATACTTAAATAATTATTCTAAAAGATAAGTTAAAGATTAATATCATTAAACAAGTTATATTGAGCTTAAACTGTATGATGTTAGTGTAATTAAATATCAACTTATCATTATTGAATGAAAAATATATTTTGTTTACTAAAAATAATATATACTCTTATACATAATTTCGTACATTTCATCTTATTATTTTGATATCTTAAAATGAATATAATATATATATAATATTAAATAAAATAAAATTGCAATATTAGCCTATTCCATTTTAGGGCAATTAACTAAATTTGATCCGTAGCTAATTCTAGATAGAAATGCATGCACAGCTATTTGTTTATTTTTGATAAACAGTATTCGGCCTGATATTTTTCCTTCCATGCTAAACACGACCACCACAACTTTTTTTAAAAGTAAAAAAGGTCTTCTTCATAGAGCTTATGGCAACAGTTCTTTTGCCAATTAATGATAGGTAGGTTCCAAAACATGTTGCTATCTTCCGTGAAGAAAAATACTGTATTTGACCGATTCACATCCCCTGCACAATTCTTTAAATATAGAGAGAGATATAAAGAAGTCATTCTAGATCAATCAGTTTCTAATCACACGGAACTACAACCAAAACGATTATAATTAATAATAGTTATATATTTTTTAATATCTTATTAGTACGAATAATATAGTTAGATTAGTTTTTAGTTTAATTTTTTAAAATATGTGGGACCTTGAATTTAGGATCACGTTTATTTTTAGTTCAGAGGAGTCGAGGCGTATTAATTCGGGATTAAATAATAATTATATAAATTAATTTATTATATAAAAATGATGAATTCATGTTGGGTGGGCAAGAGGGTGATAAGTAAGTTAGTTAAACTTAGATGTAGGCATCATGAAGTGGTCCTTCGGACAAATTTAGGTCACTGTTTACAAGGACATGATGGATATATACATATAATATTATATGATTATATTCCATGAACAGACGACCCCTATAAGTGGATGAATTCCATATTACCTTATATTCCACTTCCAGCTTTTGGCACAATCAATCATGCTATCTTTTTGACTTGGGGGAGTTGAGAGGCAAGGTCAAGTACATCTCAACTCAATTCTGAGATAGCTTGATAATTACTCCCTAGATTAAGACTTTATACCTGATTTCAATTGATTGAATCAGATTAAATGTTTAACATTTTCTTTATTTATTATAGATAAATAACAAATATTTTCATTTTATTATTTAAATAAATAAATGTTTATATTTATTTTAACTTGCTCAGAATGATAGAAATGAGTATAGAGATGTATAATTGAATTTTACATTCTGATAAGATATAACAAGCTTAAACTAAATTCTTAGAACAAGTTATGTGCTTTCTCTTTGCATTGAGATGCTAGTTTCTTCCATTCTAATTAGTAGAAGTATAGGCTGTTAGTTTTTGTGCAGACTCATTAAAATATAAAAAATTAAAATTTATGAGAAGCAAAATCATAACTTTTTTTAGGGCATTTGTTAGCATTTTGTGATTGAGTTTTGAACTGGATTCACACTAGCTTTATGTATTTTCCAATATGATTATATCTAGGAAGATCATAACTCTATCTCTATATTTTTAAATACATAAAGCTAATGAAATTTAATTAACCACATCCGTGATTAATGTTAATATTAAAAATATATATTTATTAATAGTGAAAGCAACTACACTACTAAGGTCTAATTACATCAACAACTTATTTCTTAAACAGCAACTACTCAAGCCACTAGGATACATATATATGAGGGGACTGATTAATATCAATATTAGTAGGAGCATTTCAAATGTATTAATCAAAGTAAAGATTTATCACAATTAAAGGTTTCACTACTGCTATCTGATTAGATCAACAATAGCATGGTGCATAACTGAGATACCTCTAAGGAGACACATTAATATTAATCTTAGTAGGAACATTAAATTAATATTTTCTTATGACCATTAACTACTAGGAGACGAGCAACAAATAGGCAGGGTTCTAGGGTAACAAAGCCAGGTAGTTCTTTCTTTTTTTTAAAAAAAGAGACAAGTTTTGTTTGCAATCTGGTGCTTCCAACTCATGCAAGAGCAAAGGTTGACCTCCATCTGCTATCTCCTCCTAATTGGATATGCTCAAGAGGTTAGTGGCTTTATATATATATGCAGGACAAGAGAGTCTTATCTTCCACATAGGAAGATACTTCTGTTTTTTTAAATGTTCAAGCCATAGATCAAAGGAAAAGAAAGAAAAAATAAACAGTCAACTGAGCCAGCAGAGATCATAGGAAAAGATAATAATAATTAAGTCGCACTACTCACCAGGTAGATTCCAGTGCAGCTGTTAGTAGAGCGAGAAAAGATTATAAAAAGTACTAAATTAACACAACTCTTCATTTTAAAATATCATCTACTTGACATGAATGAATAAAAGAAGAGTAATCATCAGAAGCATGAACAAGAGCTTATCCTTGAGAACAGTAGACTCTGAGACCTTAAAAAAAAAAAGAGATAGATAGGTTCCCTCCTTTGGAAATATATGGGATATTACTATTGACTGCATCTGCGTGCAAAACAATGGGGGAGCAGGGACATCATATTAATGCGAGTAAAAGCATGGCCCTTTCCGGTGTTCTTTGGACAGGTTGGATTCCAACTGTTTCTCTTCGTTTGTTTACATATGACCATGGCCTTTTGGCTGCTCAGCAGCCCCCTGTTCTGGTTAGCTTAGTTAATTAAGTTGTTAGATATCAATCACCCTCTTCAAACATGGAGAGGAAATGAAAAAACAAAAACAAATAGAAGGTTGCATGTCCAGCTCCTGTAGACATTCCTCTTTAAGAGGGGGGCCAAAGGGAGGCACCACCAAGGAGGAATCCAAGTCGGGGAGGAGTTGGATTCCACTTGCCTTTCTCTGTGCCCCCTCCCTCCAACTCATGGTCATGGTGTGCTTCAATGAATAGGGGAGGGGGTGATCGGTAACATGCCATCCCTTTGGTTTATGTGAAAAGAAGAGGGGGGGCCTCATCTTAGCAAAGCCAGCCTCCACCATCATTGGTGAATAAATGCACAGCTCTCAATCAGTTTAACTGTGTATTGGGGCTAGATACAATTTGGTCCTTCTCTTTCACCTTTTCAATGGAGCCTTTGTAGTTTGATTTGTTTATTTATTTTTAAAATCAATCAAATATGTATTCATCAATATTGTTATGTAAAGATCATAAAATATGGTGCAAAGCTGCAATTACAAGTATCAAACCAGGGGTAAAGATAGAGATCCTATAAAATATGAATGAACTCACTATTTGTTGATCAATATATATAGATAAATTCATGATTTCTTAATGAGATGAAACAAGATATAATTGGAGTCATATTTAAAAGTTGGTGATATTTAGATACAATTATTTTTCTAAGGGTGGTGAAAAATTAATGGGGTAAATAAGTAATTAATTTGAACACAAAAGTATATTTTTTCTTTTTTACACCATGATCCTTAACGCAAAATTCTTGTGGGACTATATACCAATGATTATTTTGAGATCAGGTCCCGTATTTCTTTTTTATTTTTTTATTATAAAGAAAGATCATATTCAGCATTTGCTAATCATTTTATCTAAGTCTAGAGTGAGAAAATAAAAAAGAAGACTGCAAGCTACTAACATATATATACATAACATATTTATTTTTTGAATTTAATGAGTTTTTAGTTCATAAACTTTTGTAGTATTGTCTTATTAATCTAAGTAATTGCACTTCATGGAAAACTTGGTAATAGTGATTAGCAAATTCTCCTTTTTTACCTCCAATTTTAGGACAACCACCAGCCAGAATTTAAATTTCAATAGTTTATAAACAATAGAAGAAAAACAATCAAGAAACCTATTGGGCAGGGATTAACCTAGCAAGCTTCATGCTAGAAGCACCAACCAAAATGTATCACCCGGTTTATCCTATTAGTAAAGAGTTTTATAATATAAGGATGATTTAACTAAATCGCCCTATAATGATTTGATCAAATCACTATTCCCCTACATGGTATGACACTTTACCATTGGTGCTTATTAAATCCTTCATGCTAGATTTTTCCATTGGGCCGTATGCCTTAGGTTTCAAGTAGAAGAAGAGACCAATAAGCACAGATTACTTCATTGCTCATAAGTATCTCACTGGTGGGACTTTGTATTCACCAAGGCGGGGATCCAACGGAGACTAGTTCGATTGCTTCCGTTCTTCTAGCTTACCTCCTAAATGCAGGAAAAACATGTGGTGTTGAACCATACAAGCCCTCCTATGGACATTGTGAATAGAGATGAACAACCTAGTCATCAAACAGGAGCCTTAGAACCCACTAAAGGTGAAGCTGATATCACTACAAGGGCTCAAAACATAGTACAATAAACTCCATGGGGTGTCACTGCTGCGGCTACAACAACTCACCCAAATGATGCAGTAGCGGCAAGATTCAATTGTATCATGCTAGAAGAACAATCTGATGATACCTCATTTCTGAACTTATTAAATCATATCAAACGGGGAGCTGAGGATCACAAATACCTGCTGCTGGTTAGTTATACGCTGGCAATTTGCATTGCATTATCGGTCAGTTATCTCCTGACACAACAAACTCCAGGTTACTGCTTTCTAGCACCGTATCAACTGCTGCCTTGCATTAAGCTGTTCTGGAATCATCAAGCTCCTCTAACAATTTTCGATCAGCTGCCTTCTTCTACTAAACCGACTAGAGCTGCAGGCATTGTAGTAGCTGATTTTGGTATCAGAAACCACCACAGTAGCTAGCTGTAGAGCATACTGACACTGTGAAATCAGTATTCAGTAATCCGTCACTCCCTGATCTTTAAAATTTTGGAATGTTTTGATTTTGCTGCTGCATTTGGACTCTCATTTGGTACCACGAAGTTTGTTTGGTGCCATGGTTTGTACTTATACACTTTATATTCTTATCTGTTTAATAATAAAGGCTGGCAATGAGCTCTGAACGGGCTCATTTCCTTATCATCATCAAAAAGAAAAAAATAATGCTGCTAGTTTTCACTTCACTTAATAAAAAAGATAGTGAGGGTTTTGGGGTGGCGACGATGATGATGATTCATCATAATTTTTGTTGGCATCAGCAGTCCTAATAGTGTAGGGTTTTCACCTTCCTGCAAGCATCAATATATCATTGTTATTAGTTGTTTATCGGCGACCACTTTAGAAGTTTTGGCAGCTATCTAAAACTTGTGCAGGAATAAATCTATTGCCCCGGAAGGCATGTGAATGAATTTATTCAACAAGAGGAGGGGATATTTTAACTTGACATTTACATATTTTCTCTAGTTTTTCTTTGTAATACAGCAGGAAACTTAGACGAACAAGATTTATCTCTCTAGTTTAACTTACACTGATATATCTCTCTGATCCATATCACACTGAAGATTATCTAAGTTCTTGGCTACTTAGACGAAAAAGATTATGAATTGACTGATACAAATCAGCTTGCATTCTTCCAAACTGTCTGATACAAAGGAGTTGCAGAAGCATTAAAAGTCAGTGTAGAGAAGAAGCTGCTTTTTTGCATTTAGACCTGGAGGAAGAGAGATCCTTTTTAGAGAAATCCTGCAGTATTGGGCCCTTGGGAGCATGAATTGAGTTGGCAGTAAGGGGTTGAGAAAAGGTGATCTCAAAGCCCCGGCCCCCTACTTGTTCCTGCTCATCCTTCAGCGAATATAACTCTGATCCATGTCATGCTGATGCATGCTGTGGCCATAACATAACTTAGTGCCTTCTCTTATGACAATGAGGTCCAAGCAGGTCACATCCAGGTTGCTGGAAAGGTGCATATTTTTGGATACCTTCAAGCACTGGAGCTTGTATTGTTAACTGTATAATAACAGGCCTGGTGCTAACTTGAGAGCAAAAGCTCTGCTATACAGTAATAATATCAGCGTAAACAATGATATATATAGTCTTCTTTGGATAGCCTTCCGGTTAGTTAATCTACTTGATGCTCCAGAATGAGGACCATATTATGTATAATACTTTGCAGTAGTATGATCATGATGAACCACATGCAGTATAATTGAGGAAACCCTAGAGAAATGGCACAGTGGTCCTAATTAATTGAGTGAGATGCTTGAGGACAAATGCTAATATCCTTCAAAATAAGGCCAACCACCTAATGATGTTCGTTGAGCTATTTTGTTTATGTTAATATCTAGTAAAGTGATTATTATCTTGGTGTAGGTGTATATTACTATTACTATTATTATTATGCGTAAAAGGTGAGTGAGTAAAGAATGGATGCAATTATGAAAGGAGCAATGCACTTGAGAGCATGAGATAGTACTGGCCCTCACCACCAATAATGTTCATGGTGTTGGGGAAGCTTCTCAAAGTAGCTTCTTTTGATGTTGATAGGGAATGCAAAGCTATGGGATTGTAAATTTCCTGTTTTCTTTGTTATAGGGAATCACATATATACAAAAACCAATTCAAGATTTTTTTTCCCTACTTGGGCTTACTTGTAAATACTATATCTCATAATTTGGAAGCATCTAAAAGTAGTAAAAATCTCTTTTCTAATATCTCAGAACTATAGGTACCATTCAAAATTGTCAATACTGTAAATTTTAAGATATAAAGATGGATGATTTCTATTATTTTTAAACTATGAGAGATGATATATTCATTTTTAAAATGTTAAAGGAGAAGTTTATACTGCTCCTACAACACAAGAGGTGATCTTCCTAATTACCTGCATGAGATTTTGTTACAATTTAAAGAAAAAATAAGCTACTTCATTTTCTTTGTTCATTGGGGTCTCAAATTGATATATTGTGTACTGTATATAACCAGTAAACTTTATGTTGGGGGATAGAGAAGAACATGCTAAAAGATTAGCTTGTTATATATACATAAAAATATGTTGGATGATGAGAGCATGCAGTGTATTGTTGTGGCCAACTACATGACTTAATTGAAGTAGGCATCCAAAAGGGCACACTGACTGCCTTATTCCAAAAGGCAGTGAGCGACCCCTCACCTCGTGACCGCCAGCCAAAAGATAAAGCTGAAGACACACTAAAATAACATCCAAAGGAACACGGCAAAGCTGGCACTTCATCCCCTCCCTTTTAAAGTTTTAAATCCTCCTCGGTAGCTCATCACATGCTACTTCTACTTCTACTACTACCACTGCCGCCTTGGTGTACGATCACGGTCGATTGATCCGAGTTAAACTAGAGAGCGAGAAAAAAGCATGAAACGACGAGGGGGAGGAAGCAGCGGCGGAGCTCCGGCGGACCTCCTGGTCTGCTTCCCCTCCCGAGCGCACTTGGCCCTCATGCCGAAGCCAATCCGTAGCCCCTCCAGGCCCGCCGACAAGCGCCACCAGGCCCGGCCGGGGACTCGCGGCCAGGCGAGCCCCCTGTTCAAGACGGCGGCCAAGGCTTCTGCTGCTACTGCTATTTCCGTGAGTTCCGACATCACCGACGAGCCGACCTCTCCCAAGGTCACCTGCGCCGGCCAGATCAAGGTCCGGACGACCAAGTCGAGGGCCACGCCGGCTGGCGGGGGTGACAAGAGCTGGATCGACACGCTTAGCCTCAAGAAGGACGTCATGCACTTCGTCGGCGCCCTCCGTGGCCTCCGCTTCAACCTGCGTTGCTTCGGCGCCTTCCACGGCGCCGTGGACTGCACCTCCGATGACGATGACGACGAAGAGGAAGAAGAAGAAGAAGAAGAGGAAGAGGATGAGGACAAGCAATCAGCGACGGAGAGCAGCGCTGCTTCCAGAACCGTGTTTTCCAAGTGGCTCATGCTTCTTGAAGAAGAAACCCAAAGCAGAGCATGCAAAAGGAAAGATGAAGAAGAAGAAGGGGCGGAGGAGGGTGACGAAGAAGAGACGACGAACCATTGCTCCGTCGAAGTTGCGCCGCCTACTTCGGGTCCGCCGGCAAATGCGCTCCTGCTGATGAGATGCCGGTCGGCGCCGGCGAAAGGGTGGCTGAAGAGAGGCGGAGGAGACGATCATGAAGGAGAGGAGGCGGCGGGAGGAGCGAAGATGACGATCAAAGCGGAGGACAAGGAGGAGGAGGAGAGGCTGGTGCTGATGAGTTACGCGCCGGACTTCTTCAAGATCTCGACCGACATCGCCAAGGAGACGTGGGTGGTCGGCGGCGTGGATCCATTAGCGAGGAGTCGAAGCTGGAGAAGATGATGATGATACACTTTACGGCTTCACTCTCTTTCGCAACATTTTCGAGTCTTTCGATAAATGTATTAATTAAATAAATATATATAATGTATACTTGTCCATGTATGTGTGTAATAATTTTTTTCTTCTTAATATATATATAAGTGTTTGGTTATTCATGTTTATGTATATATTTACATATCCAAGCTTATATATAGTGGCTATTTGAATTGGAACTAATTATTATTCTCTTGATCCTGCATGTCCCAGCATAATTTCAAGGTTACTGTTCCTTATTTTAATAGAAGTTGACAGCCTTCTTCATCAGCAGATTCTGCACCTTGTCATGGTGGGTTAAGCTCTACACTACTAAGAATCGCACCAGGATGGCCGGCACAATGTGCCCAACCCATGAATGCACTGTGCCGGACACACGGCCTGTGCGTGTGTTATTTTCTGTTCTTAAACGCAATCTACTGAGACTTCTGCAGGGGATCAGAGAATGCATCAAAGGTATGTTGCAAACATGCTTTTTTTTTTAGAACTTGATTGTTGCAAACATGCTGATAAGGTGCATAGTTAAACATTGATATCACTGCAACTGCAGGAGGATAATAAGTTAATTTCTATATTTAACCTCATTTTAATTATAATTTATACCTGAGATAAAACCCCCCGATATAATGTCATCTATGATCTCGTCATTTCACTTGAATATCTAAAGTGGTTAACTAATATAATTCATCCTCTTACTATGATCTCACAATTTCAGATGCATGTATAAAGAAGGTAAACGGGAGCAAAAGGCAGCACGAAATCCTTCGGCAGTCAAACGGTATCATAAATAGCAAACAAGGAATCAAGAAGATCCATCATCGGGGTGAAAGTATATCATGGTCACTCTCAATCTCAACACGAGAGGTTAAAAACCAAACAGTGGTTAAAACATCAATCTCATGACCTGTTTAATTAGTCCACACAAACATGTTTTGATTCAGAACTAAACTAGAAACCCAAACTGTTCTAGTAGTACAAAGGTCAGAGTGGCTAGACCAGAGCGATGCTGCTCTCCCCACCTGGGGGCTTGCGGACTCCCCCGAAGTAGTCTCTTGATTCAGCTTTACCATCTGCGAATATGTCGCTGCCGCTCATCTCCTTCAGCTTTGCTACGCTCAGTGATTTCTCGGCAGACCCCGGGGGTGCGTCATCTTTGAATATGTCATTGCCTGTGAGTTCTTGGAACTTCTGAGTATGGATCTTCCTTGCTGTCTTGGTGGCCGATTCTTCGCTGAATGAGATATCGCTGGCGCCTCCAGCCGGCTAGACAGTGATGAAATATCACGAGTAAGAAAGCTAGCATTCACATGAAAGACATGATCCAACATAAGAAGAAAAATGTCAGGAAAACAAATCAAAAGTCTCAATGGCATGACATCAGGATTACTTGAATGTTGGGAAGTAAATTGTAAGAATGATATATAATTAATGCAAACATTCTTAACGTTATTGCTGATATAGATACAAATGATGAAGCACATTTTTCACGTCCATTTCCTATCACAACGATAAAATTGCACCCGAGTATCAAATTTCATTTACTATTTACCATTTCGTATTTTTTAGACTAAATTTCAGCAATGAATTTACAGACTCAACAGGTAATATTACCACAAGGACAGGAAGTTGAATTATTATAATGTGAAGCAATACAATAGGCATGAACATGAAAATCAAAATTTTCAACAGATAAATCAATACCTCTGTTTAGTAATTCAAGGAAACAAGCAAAACAATATTCTGAAAAAAGAAACGGTTTTTAAGTTTGATTCCTTATTTAGAATTTCCATAGACAACCTACAGGCTATAGGGAGAAGTAAAAGAGAAAGTCATGGAAATATCCAAGTGCAGAAGAAAGGGCATTTTTAAATTATCCAATTGCAGGAAACAACACGGTTAAGTTGCTTTCATCAGTTATTATATGAATCTTCTACTTTATTATCTAGGCACATTAGTTCCCCTATTTCTATGCCGTAGTACTTATTGCTTTGGTCTATTACGATAAGAATATTGCAGGAAACCACTGATGTTTTATGCGACAAGTAACAGGAATAGAAATATGTGAAGAGTGTAAAAACCTAGGTTCAACATTTTATTTTTTTTTAAAAAGTTAAAAATCCATAGTATGGTAAGGTAAACAAGTCCAAAAACTAGAAAGGCATGATAACTAGTCATTTTACTCACACTAGATACGTTAACTGATGTATGTATGCTCTGAGGCTGTGACAATACGAAATCCAAATTGCCTCTTAATTCCAAATTCCTTGCAGCTAATGGCCTGGATGGAATCTCGGGAGGAGGGCCAAATATGTCATGCCCACTGAGCTCTTTGCTCTTTGCTTCGGAGAGCTGTTTCCCCATTTTAGCATCCAACTCACTCTCTGAAGTCCCACTTAGTTCTCGTTGCTTTGCTACTTCAGCAATTGAAGTAGGTTTCTTTGGAGAAACTGTCTCTTCAGTGCTAAATGAGATCTGGCTGATTGCACTAACAGCTTGCTGATAGACAGAAACAAGTCAACCGATTAATCCTTAATCTCCACATGGTGATATTAACAACACATTTTAGGAATCTAATTATAGAAATTATGCCCAATGAAGCCATACAAGTATGCTTAGATTACGCAAAACTGGTAGTTCAACAATGGATAGCTCATGGAAACTAAGTAATAATAGCATTGAACCACTGAAAATATGAAGGATAGTTTCCTTGAAACATAGCCAATAGAGAAATTTAAGCTTTGTAGAATACAATGCATGCATGCTCTTGTTAAATAAACCTTTTTTTTCATAATTTCAAAACAAAAACAAAACCCCTTCTTGTCATTTGATTGAAGGACAGAAAAAACAAACTAAAGCATCAACATGTAACTCCCAATGCAGAATTACCAAAAAGATTGAATCCAAATCAATTAAGAAAATATTACCTGACAAATTCGTGCATTTGTCTTGCTGTTAGGATTTGGAACAGCATTACCAGATTCTGTCATGTCACTTTCACTCTCTGATGCAAATATACCACTTCCAGTCATCTCCCGCAGTTTTGAGCCCGAGCAGGGTTTCCTGTACAATCAAATGACTGTGACTTTGTGGCAAATGCAACAAGCTAAATAAAAGGAGAAAGCAGGGAGAAGACCACTCAAATACTTGTTTTGTTAAAACATATACAGAAGGAACCTGACGCTTACTAGACACTTTACTGCTGCAGTTGACAGAGTTCTAGAATTTATTCTACTTGCTAAAGAAAAAATTCACCACATTACAAGGTGGGCGCTGTTAGATCGTGCTATTTAGTAACCAGGGAAAAACTATCGGCAAAAGATGCAACAGCTCAGGTAAGGAAGTCTGAAAGCTGAATCAGGATAACGGCAAGTCACATGGGCTCCGGTTTTTTATTAAAAAAATAATAATCACATGGGTTCACGTTTTACCTTATCCAAATTGACGTTTAACCAAAGATATCAACCACAATCTAAACTATCCAAGTTCCAAACGTATACTATACACTTTCCAATCCTCTTTAAACCTATGTAAACGTTCATGATCACATATAGGAAAAATCATTCAGTTGAAAGGTTATTCAAGAAAGAAACTTTAAGAGGTTCAACAAGCATGGTTCCTACCAATCCTCCTCTTAAATCCCATATAATAAAGACAATCCAGAGCATATATAAAGTCTCTCTGACCCACTGGGTATCTCTTCTCTCCGTTCTCTGTCTTTTTTGCGTTCAACCATTTCTTGTGTCATTGAAAATTGCAAAATTGAAGCTACAATAATTTTACAATCAATAAGTACTTTAACTCACAGGTGATGCAATTGCAGATCGCCAGTACCCTTCATCGAGATTTAATATTCAACAAGTTATATGGCTCGCTTGCCAAAAAAACTACAGCTTTATGTTACAAGACTACTTTCTTGTTCAATTTTTTTTCCTTTTTCAAAAAAGCCATAAACTACAAAAGATAATATACAAGCAGCAGGAGGATGTTTCTAATAATTGATATTGCATAGAATCCTAATCCAGGAATATTTCTACCACCATTGATCAACAAGAAAGTAAGAGACCTAAATCATAAAGGAAAAAAGGTAGAGAGAAAGGGGGAAGTCTACAGAGATGCAAGTCATAAACCAATCAGATCACCAGCTCAGAATATCAAAAATCACAATTAAACCCACTTCCTAAATTCACAACAAATCTCCTACATATCCGGAAAAATCCAATGTTTGTATCAGATCAAAAGGACAGCCAGATCAAGAACAAACCCTTCCCATCTGGGAACAAAAACCGGGTTAAGGAGCAAGGGGAAAAAAGAGATACAGTAGAGAGAGAGAAAAACAAGATGGAAACAGAATCTTCCACAAAATTAACAGCACATCGATCGAGGATCAACCAGAACCCCAGCCATCAGCTCCAGATCTCTCACCTCGTGTTCAAGCTCTCGGCCTCCTCCGCGGACAGCTGCGCTCCAAACATCACCGGGCTAATCCCACCGGGTGGCTGCGAGGAAACACAAGGGCAGAACTCAGCGGACGGCCGGCAAAACAGGGGAGAGAAAAAGGTAGAAACCTTCGAGCTCCCGCATTTACCTTGAGGGTCCGACGGGAGGCCGGCACCGCCGGCTCGGGTGCCGGCGGAGGCGTCTCGCTCCAGGTGAGCAGATCGGACGTTGAGGTGTGCGACTTCCTCACCGGCGGGTTCCGATCCATCGCTCCTCCTCACTCCCACCTCCGCCGATCGGGATTGGAGAGTCGGGGAGAGTGCGAGTGCCGGTGAAGTAGAAATAATGGAGCGCAGCAAAAAAGCGTAGCCTCAGCTCCGAGACTGCGAGCTCTCCTTTTTTTTTTCCTCTTATTAATATCTTTGTTTACTGCGCGGATCCGGTCACCGTCTCCCGTCAAATTAAGTAATCAACGAAGACAACAACCCAGCAGCTTATAACTATCTAAATTGATACCCAACTTTTCATCATTATTATTATTGGATTAGCAAGTAAATATTTTTAAAAAATAATTAAAATTAATTAGTAGTAAAAAATTAAATAACAGCCGTAATACTTTTTAAAAAATTAAAAAAATTAAAAAAATTATTTTATATTTTAAAATATAAAAAGGTTTTTATTCATCTAGGAGGATAATCTTTATAAATTTAAAATAAATTAAGGTTTTTGACGACGAAGCGTTGCTGCTGCAGTTAAATTAGTGGTGCAGGGAGGGGGGGGGGGGTAACTTCACGCGGGGAGGGTGACGGGATCCGGAGGGACCGCGGGGTGGACTTTGGAGAATGGACGGCACGTGGGACGTTGGATGGTGGATGGCATCACCTCAACAACGCCTTTGCTCGCTTTTTTTTTTTTTTTTTTCCTTTTTTTTACCTTTTTATATTTTGCAGCGCTGCCATCCTGCTTTATGAAACCTTGACCGCCTAACTCCCTAATTTAACACTAACTATTTGTTCCATATAGATGGCCATTAATATGACCTTCAGACAAGCAAATTAATATTTGCTGATTTAAAACTGCGTTATACTTGTTTGGTCTTTGATAATGCTTTGATTTCCATTGATGGATGTTTTTTTCCTGCTTAATTTACTGAGAAGCACCTGCAGAAGGCTGGGTGTTGGCTGCAGCAGTGATCAGTTAAGCAGTGCAGATGGAAGGAAGGGAGGGAGGGAGGAGAGCATCCCATTCTTGGGTTGGAGACTTTTTTCAGCTTTTTGTAGCTTGCTGCCACCCAAAACATACGCAGCAGCTGCTGCTGCTGATGCTGTGTGTGGAAGATACCGAGCAAGCAAAGCAAGGCATCCCTTTCAGATGCGGCAATCTAGGATTCAATATAATGACCCTTATCCCCACTGACATAATCATCCCTGGATTTTAGATTTGCCTTAAATTAATGCCAACACGCTTTTGTTTTGGGGTTACTTTTTTCATAAAACCTCTACTACCTCTGAGAGTTTTAAAATATAAAACTTTTTTCATACCTTGAAATTAATATTACAATAAAAAGATCTATCAAATGAAAAAATATAAATAAAAGGATTCTAACATTTCAGAACTCTAAAGGATATGGAAAAGCTTTTTTTTTCTTCCTTCTATAAAGAAGTTATATAATATAGTTAGGAAGGTGAGATTAACTATCCGTCTATCTATCTGTTTAGCTTGTAAGTCAAGTAGCAAGTTGAAACAGATAGAGTGCCTTTAAATTAATGAGATATGATAGCAAGTCTTGAGAGCTTTTGAGCTCCTGGAGGCAGACAATGCCACCTTCCCAGCCAGCCTGACAAAGAGAAATGAGGGGAGCCATTGCTTTTGCACAAAGGAAGGATAAACAAAAAATTACATTTTGTTTCTAACTTCATAAACCATTAGACCACCTATCAATCAGCATAATAATATAATTTTCACTTAATTCAAGATTGATTACCTAAACCAAAGATTTTTATTTCCTATGCAACTTTTAGCACGGCGTCCCTGTTTAAAAGCTTACATTTGTGGAGAATGATTGTGAAGTGAACAAAGTTAGGTTACTGTACTTTAGAATTATTTCATATACTTAGTATACATCAGTCTAGTCCATAAATAAATAGGGTATTTAGCACTGTTTTTTTTTCCCATTTCAAGAAGCTAGTCAAGCTTAATCAATCCACAAGCATTGTGCTAACTAAACACAAGTGTTTTTATCAAACAAAGAAAATTATTGAAAAAAAAGTATTATTGTTTTTTTATTATGCAGAAATATTACACCTTTTTATAACCTCCGGGCCCTCCATAATACAATTCACTGTTTGAAGGGCTGGAGATGACATGATCAACATCATAATACTTTCGATCAAGTTCTGCCAGTACAGTTGCTTTACCAGAAGTGTAAGTAGCTGCATCTGCATTCAAAAGACGAATACCACGAATAGTAGCATTTCTGAGTATACCATTACCCATAGGTGGAGTCGGCAAATCAAATGGCGAGTAAACAGCTCCACCAACATACACCGCATCGCTATTTTCCAAGTTGTTGAAGAGTTCTATGGGCCAATATCCTACGTCCAATTCATCCGTGTACACGAACCAGTATGTCCGAGACTGGCTATCATGAACCTTTAAAAAAAAATCTATGAATATTAAATACTAGGGATAGTTGCAGTTACACTGTCATATTACCTTATAGATATAAAGTTTGATTTCGGTGGAGTTAAGAACCATGCCGGGAGCAAATGATGAACTTGTCTGAACAAACCCACTGCAGAGTAAATTAAAGCAACCTGTTTTTTGTAAACCATCTGACTGGAAAAAAAGAGATAAAAGTATTATGAGATCAGATCAGTTCTTAATTCAATATGAAAGTGTGTGTTAATTCATAGACACTTACGGTCCAAGTTGTGAAGAAATGAGTAAGATTGTCACCCTCAATACCGTAATCAACCTGCATTGAAATAAAATTTTACAGAAGAAAGGTCGATAAGCATCTGAAGAGTAATGGAAATAAGGTTCTTTAATGTTGGGCATAAAAGGTTTACTTTTGAATTTGAAGGTGTAGATAGATATACAGATACCTGCCATCCGGCGATAGCGTAGTTATAAATATTTCTAGGGCCACTGCGTCCTTTGCTGATGCCGACTAGACTTACGCTCCCTTGATCGTTTGAGAAGGGTGGAAGTTTGTAAATATCCAGCGTAGCCGTTGCGCCGTAGATCATTCCATCCTTACTCGTTGCTGAGAGTTCCACTCCGGCAAACTTGATCCATACGTATAAGAGTTAAGGTCAAAAACATGGTATCAGTTTTGGTATTTAACCAAAGAAATGCGCATCATGCACATCACATACGAAATAGCCGCTGTTAGCAGCAGCACTAGAATCATTTTGTGCTTGCAGGAGTGGCTGATCCATGAAAGATTGCATATTTTTCTTGTTCTTCTTTTCCCTAATCAGGTCTTCCTTGGTGGTCCGGCGGATGAGAACGGTTCCATCTGGGCATCTCTGTGGGAACATCTGGCTCGCCCCCAATTTGGGCTTCTTCGATCCCCAGCGTTGTACAGGTGCAGTAGGTTTTAACTGTATGCATGTATTCCTACATTAGACTAAGGCCATGTAGAAAATATATATACAAAGAGAGAGATGTACAAAGCTGGAAGAAATTAATTAATTACCAAGGGAATGTGATTTTTAAGCAGTGGGTGATCAAAAGCTGGTTGCTTGTAGAAATCCACACAGTCAAATATGATTCCATGCTCATCCTATATATACCCACGCACACACACAAAAACAACAATAAAAGAAAAAGAGAGAAGAGGAATAAATAAAACTTTCGTGACTTTAAGTATATATATATATATATATATATATATATATATATATATAGAACTATATATAAAAATACCTTGAAGGATTTGAGGTAGGGCTTGTTGATGGACTTGAGTTGTCTCTCCAGCTCCATATCTTCCTCTTCAGAGAGATCATGCCATGTTTCCGCAGTTGCAGGCCTCCACAGAAGAAAGCTCAGGAGGAAGAGGTTAAGCAGGGATGCTATGTTTCGGAGAGATGCAATGTTTCTGCAATCCATATTGTTGATTAATTTACAAGGATGAAGAAAAGACGGGGGGTTTGATCCATGGATATATACGCTGCTTATTGGTTTGGTTAGAGAAACTGAAGAAGGATGTTTTAAATACTGGTGACAGCAAATTGTTTCTCCTAATGATTGCTGAAAGAGATGCATATAAAGTTCATTCCATATGTATATAAACTACTACTTATTATTGACTGCACATATGGCAACTTCAGTAATGTAGAAGGTATAACATTGTATATATTTTTTTCATTCGAAAGGTAAATCGTTAATCAGATGCCTGAAATGTCTGAATAATATATAACTGAATTGCCATTTGTAGTACAAAAGATGGCCAATAATTTGTTTCACTTAATAAGTATCAGCATAATATCTTGTAAAATAGTTTTAGTAATATTTATTTGCATTATTTTATAATTATCAAAAAATAAGAATCCCAGTAGTTTAATAAAAATATGCAGATTAATTATTTTAGATTCTAAAAATATCTAGTAAAATAATATTTATAAATTCATACTATTACTGCAGTATTATCCTTAAACACTAACAAAATTAATTATTATGTACAAAGTGAATAGTCAACTAGTTAGAGTAGTAAGACTTCACTTTAAAGATCATGAGTTTATACTCATTTAAATAAAAAATATTATGAAAGAATTAATGGATGATAATTTGAAAATTATCATTATATCCTACATATATTAGTATAAGGGTATTTTTATTTTAGTATATATATATATTGTTTTATAGAATTTGAGGTTAATTGTAAAAGAAATCGCCTTTATCTTAAGGTTATTACAAATGCTACCTCTTAATAACAATAACCCCTATAAATCTTCTTTCTAGGATTTCTTTCAAAATTTAGAGCCGGCAAAAATCTTCTTTCAAGGGTTTCTAAAAAAGACTACTATTCCCATATTTAGTTAACTACCAATGACCTATATGACAATCTACTTTAACATGACATATCAGTAATCTATTGATAAGGTACTTGAACTAATTTGATTTAAGATGATAATGTTATTATACCCTTAAACTCTAGGATACATCATGAGCCTGAACGCTAGGACGAAATGAGACATGTCAAGTAAGGCTTAGAGCATGACTAAACATTAGAGTTGTACAAAGGCAATGCCATGTCTATAAGGATTTGACGTAGGGCTTGTTGATGGACTTGAGTTGTCTCTCCAGCTCCATGTCTTCCTCTTCTGAGAAATCATGCCATGTTTCCGCAGTTGCAGGCCTCCACAGAAGAAAGCTTCGGAGGAAGAGGTTAAGCAGGCATATTGACGACGACGAAGAGTACTGTCTTCCTCTGCAATCCATGTTGTTAATTAATTCACAAGGATCGATGAAGAAAGGATATGGGGGTTTTACCTGGGAATATATGTGCAGCTTATTGGTTGGGTAAAAGAAACTGAAGAACGATGCTTTAAAACCAGTGACAGCAAATAGTTTCTCCTAATAATTGCTGAAATAGATATACACATGTACAATATAATTCCATTCCATTCCATATATATATTACTGCTTATTACTCACTGCATATAGGGGCTCTTCGTAGTTATGGAAGGCACTTATAGACTTATGTACCCGAAAACTCTGGATAAGGTAACTGATCAATTACCATATGTTCTTGATCAATTACCATATGTTCTTTAAGAAAGAAGGATATATGTTCTTGAAACCGGTGGCAGCAAATAGTTTATCCTAATAATTTCAGGATTAAAGGAAGGTAATAAATTATATATACATACTGAGAAATAGAGAGAGAGAGAGATAACTATCTGCTTATTATGCAGTGTGATTTTTGCTATTCTTTATGATAATAAAGCAACAAAATTTATGATGCGCATTTACTGCATATTTCTTGAGAGAATTAATTGGGTATCGTTATAGATTTATCAGCATTTACAGCCCTACTTAAATTTGACAGTATAAATATGAAGAAGGGATTAGTTGTAGGGGACGGGCTCTGATTCCAATTTCCTAAGCATGGAGAGGGGAAGACCGTCTTCTTCTTCGTCATCAGCTATGGTTGTTTTCTTAGCCCTACTTAGTTTTCTTATTCTACGGTGGCCTGCAGTTGCAGAAGCACGGAGTCTTCTCTCCCAAGCGGAAGAAAGGGAACTCAAGTCCCTGAACAAGCCCTACGTCAAGACCTTCGAGGTATAAACTATAATTAGCACATCGAAAAATTATTAGAAATCAGATATATTTTCGGCAAGAAGTTTCGTTGGATGATATGAGTCCATATCTTTTCATCCTTTAATTTTACATAGGAGTATGGGATCACGTACGATTGTGTGGATATCTACAAGCAACCAGCTCTTGATCATCCTCTCCTTAAAAATCACACCCTGCAGGTAAACTATTTTTTGTTCTTTTCTTTATTATTATTATTATTATTTTCTTTCCATTGCATCCAAGTTTTAGCGACTAACAATGGGTTGAAACTGCCGCCCTCGAGGTAATCTTTTAGATATTATCACATAAACTTTGTAATAACTACAACTTCAGATACTGATAAACTTAACCAACCTTAATCATGATATGAAATGATATAACAATACATATCTAAATTAATGCGCAGTTAACGTCCTCATTTATACCAAAAGGCATGTCGAAGAAGTGGTCATCCATGAGGAAAAAGCTTCCGGAGAAATGCCCAAAAGGAACCGTGCTCATTCGACGAACAACCAAGGAAGACTTAATAAGACACAAACAGCACGAGAAGAGTAGGATGCAATCCCGTTATCAACTTCTACGGCAGGGAGATGGGACTCAGTATCAAAACCATGTAAGCACTTGATTATATTTACAAACTCTTAAAACAAACGTTTCCATTTCCTTATTGGGATCGATATATCTCCGTGCAATGCATTCTTGCAGTATTCTGGATTGATAGTTGAATCCATCCGCGGGCCATACTACTACGGAGCCATGGCCTCTTTTGATGTTAAGAAACTCTCGGGTATCTCAAATGCTCAATCAAGCTCAACCGAGATCATCATTTCTAAGGGGGTAAAAGGACCTATAAGATCTCTCAACGCAGTGCACGCTGGATATCAAGTAATTTAATCGTCTCTGCTTAAACTTATCATTCTCTTGTGGGTGTCAGTTTCGAATTTCTAGTTGTGTTTTAAACTGCTAAAATTATCTTAATTCTTTTTAACTTTAGGTTGACTACCTGATTCAGGGAGATAACTATACTCATTTCTTCACCTATTGGACTGTGAGTTCATCTTGAGGGTTGAAAACCATGCGTTTATCGATAATCATTCACTGTTTCTTTTCAATGCTATCTTCTTAATTTTTTTTCTTCTGCTAGTCGGATGGCTATAAGAATACGGGTTGCTACAATGTGCTTTGCAAAGGGTTTGTCCAGATCAGTACTAGGTTGACTCCAGGAATGATTTACACACTGGACTATCTATCCTTGAGTATTTTTAAGGTAAGCAGTGCTGTGATCAATATCTTTATCTGTCTCTACAATTCATGTCCTGACACATTTTCTTGTTTCAAAATCTTCTAGGATGACGTATCTCGCAATTGGATGCTGTACAATGACAGAGAACCAGTAGGGTATTGGCCAAAGGAGCTTTTCAGCAACATGGAAGATGCCTCACAAATGCAATTCACAGGAGTAGTTAACTCACCCATGAATGAGCCAACTCCACCTATGGGTAGTAATGAGTTAGCAGGTGGAAGGATGAGTGACATAGGCTTATTATTGGATAGCAAAGGCGCCTTCGGAAGCATTCCTAGTGGCCAAGGATTTGAGCTTAATGATCTTTCTACGCCATACTATGATGCTCGCTACGATTCCTCCACCCCTCGTCTATTCTCCTACGGTGGGCCTGGAGGTTGGAAGCGAACCTAATCTTCAAAAGCAGCTACAGGGCTTCTGATTAAGAGATACAGATCAGAAGATTGCGCTTGCTTGAGTATTTTGGGATACAGGACAGTTTCATTAACATCCAAAGTCTTCTCTCAATTGTTTTTGTTCGTTAATGATCAGTGTAATGGGAGATGGATTCACAGATACGAATAAGAGCAAAATACTGTTCTTTCATTGAACATCTCTAAAAACCTCTCGTTGCACTTTCACAGGCTGATCGTACAACCCTCAACCCTTGCTCTTCTTCTTCTTCTTCTTCTTCTTACTTCTTCTTCAACTAAGACTCGGACAGATACCAACTAGTTATCCCCTAATCAATAGTGGAGGCAACACGATTGATTTAGAGATTCACATCATACTTTAATCAACTAAGAGATTCACAGCATAGGCATTATGATAATGTAGGATATATTATTAGAAGAGAGCATGAAACTTTTTAGGTTTTTTTGCCCGTAAGTGCTTGGTTTACATTTGGGTTTACTCCTAAAGTTAGTCGCCATGTTTTGAGGCAGTCCTTGTTGCTCTCCAATTAAGTATTCGCCCATGGGGGTCCTCAATGTTCAAGCAAGTGATATGGAAGGATTCCTTCTTGGTTCAGGTTTCTGTGTAAAAAATAAAATAATATAAAAAATATAATATAGAATTAACTCCAATATATATATATAATCCAATTTTAAGATCATTGCCATGAACATAATAATTATCTTCTATCAATGTGGTATTTTCCAAATATGACCAAATG
The DNA here is from genome assembly GCA_030544415.1 of Thalia dealbata. NCBI lineage: Eukaryota > Viridiplantae > Streptophyta > Magnoliopsida > Zingiberales > Marantaceae > Thalia > Thalia dealbata. The sequence goes on from CM060458.1 coordinate 21,076,378, forward strand.
TTCAAACAAAATGATACTATCAAAAAGAAATATAATATTTGTTAACTGATTAGTGTGGCCCGTTACGAACATTAAAATAAGATATCAGCAGCCAAACCATTAGATGTGCATTAGATTAAGAACTTTTTCACTTCAGTTTAGCAGTCGCTACATATATTCTATGACAAGATATGTACAGGAAATCACGGTTATGTATTAGCACTCCAGTTGCAGTTATAAAGTGGCAACCAGTTAGTTCCTGAGAAGTTTGTGCCCTGGCAAGGAACACATTGGCTCACCATCTGCAAATTCCAGGTTTCTCGGTCCGGCACAAGTCGACCATCTCGTCATACTGCGAGCTGTAGACGAAAGCCCACAACTAGAAAGATACAGAAGATTTAGTACAATTTCTATATTAAATAAGGGGCAGTAAGTTGTTCGATCCACAGGAGGAAGACACACCTCAACCTCTTTGACTTCAAAATCTTCAGAGTGGGCAAGGCAGGAATTTCCAAAGGTTTCGGAGTGAGAACTTGATCCACTCAAACTTGAAAGAGAAATTAGGACAGATAAATTCCTGAACTAGAACTTTTCCGAGCCTAATAATTCAAATGAGCATTGAACGCATGATGTGGAATCAAGTAAAATGAGCGAACTTACAGATCTCCATCCAAGTATAGTGCAAAGTGGCCACCTCCACCCAAGGCCAAGAAATCAGATGAGCACAGTGTGAAATAGTGATTTGTACCTGCGCAGGCAAACAAGTTATATTAACACATCCAAGCATTTATCCTCGATGAATGATTGTTGGAAAACATATAAAACAGCCAATTAAGTGTACACGTCACTTCATGCATCTGGCAACCTTTTACAAGAGCAAACTAGATCCCCCGCTCTCAGATAATGTTAGATTAAACGTTTTGGTATGAAGATAGTACCGAGCTATGTTGCCTCTATCATCATATTCTCATGGCAATGCCCAAGCACATGCTTGGATACACATGCACTGAAATCAACCACCCACAGTTAGGCATTTGCAACCATTGATATTATAGGTGCACGTCCATTTTGTGAAAAAAGTAAGACTATAGCTGTTAGTGACAAGGAATAGAGTACTGAATTGTTGCAAAACTTTGAAATGACTGAATACTTAAATCCTACGTCAATGGTAGCCAGCACCTAAATACAAGCAAATGTAGATCACATTCCTAGTACCTAATGAGAGTAGTGAGTGCCTTGGGCATGCACATAGCAGCAGGCAATTTCGTGAGTTAATAGTAAATAAATAGATAACAGGCGATGCAATATATGTTGTAGAATTAGGTAGGTCTCCAGAGAAAGGACCCAACAATGCATCGTGATAGACTCCATAAATTATAAGTTTTAGCAAGCAATGAGCAGAACAAAGAATTTTGATTTCCAAACTATAACTTCCAATTTTACGATGTTGTTCTGTCAATCAACTCATGCAAATACAACAAACGGGGCATTCTTTTTCCTATCAGCCCATGATCGGTGGATATTTTACAATAAATTCTAGAATTGACAAAATGAGAATATTTATATGAAGGATCTCCATTTCCTTTGATAATGTATTACACTAGCGAATGACCGAGTCTAAAAAAACTGTAATTTGAAATGGAAAACTGGTTCAACTGAAAATAACTGACTTACGAGGAGACTCCTATGTCTAGAAAAAGTGGGATACAAATCAAACATATATTTGGAACCTTTTTTCAATTCTAATGGATGTTTAGATCTCTGGTTTAAGAAAAGAATACAGATATCTTATTTGCCAACTTCATCCATAAAAGAGAAATGAATCATAACCAAGAAAAAGGGCTACAAATGCCCATATTAATTACGATTTAAATAGTTAGTCAAGGGAAGGACTACAGTCAGATGCACATAGAAACAAAAAAACAGATACTTTGGATTTGAAAAGGGAGTACAACTTTCAAAGTCTGTTCAAATAACAGAAAAGGCCAGAATGGGACTAAGATGAAACTTAAGATACTTGATTGGAATTTCAAAATATTTTGTCCAACCACAATTCGACACAATGGAAACAATTAGTTTAATTTTATTTATTTATTTCTGCACTTTAGAAACATAACTATCACATTGAAAGAGATATTTAGGTTACCTGTAGGACGAAATATAACAGGATTTCCAGGTAAATCAGTGAAAACAAAGCTGTTGTTTGTACCCTGAAACAAAGAAAAAATATTGATCACTAATTTACTTAACAAAGCAATATGCTAAAACATCAACAATATTCGAATAATGAAGATCACTAGCATCCAGCTTCTACACCTGATACTTTCTGTTATTGGTCGGTTGTAATGGGGCTTCAACTAAGCCACCGAAAACAGCACCTTTTTGGTCTCCAACAACCTGAAAAAGCAAGCCATAACTTCTATAAAGACAGAAAAAATATTGAGCAAGTTTAAAATATTTTCAACAAATATACCAGGACTGAGTGACCAGGGCAAAGTGCACTTCTTCTATAAAGAGTTGATAGAGATATTCCATGTCTCCAAGTGCTGCATAAAGATGGGAGAGGTTAAGACTAAAAAATACACCACTATGCAATTATGAAAATACATATAAATTAATACAATCCAAATTCTTTTCAAAACCTATAGAGGAGAAGCCAGTTCCTTCCTTTGACTAATGCTGGAAGTGAAAAATACAGGGCTGCGCGCATATTTTCTGAAAGAAGTAGTGAGGGTTCAGATATGCTGGGTAGATCGAACTGTGTCACAGTATCCTTTATTACTGCAACTGGTCTCATCCCATTTCCATTCAACTCTGCATTATTTACTATGTTACTATCAACTTTAGGCACTGAACTATGCCTAAAGCCACTTATTTTAGCTGCCTTATGAATTGCTTTTCCAAGTGTTTTCTTGCCTCTAGCAAGCACACTTTTCCTCCCACTATTTTCATTAGGTAAGGCTGTAGAAATTTTCTCTGCTGCTTCTGCATGATGCTCTTTTATATCTTCAGTAGAATGATTGCCTGATTTTGAAGATGATAAAAGAGAGAAGAGAAATGCAGTTAAAGAAGTTGTATCAGGACCATCTGCAGCTTTAGAACTTCCTTCAGATTCGTTATTCTCCAAACTTTCTCTCTCCAGGTTCTCTTCCTAAAAAAGGGAGAAGATAATGCTAAAAAATATCATGAAGGCAAGATGTTTTCATATCGATAATACAAGATACTCACACTTTTTTTTTCTTCTCAAAATTAGAACAAAAATTGATCAATACAATGAAAATTCAGGATAAATTCAAGATCAGCCACATAGAGCATTAGAAACATAAAAGAAAATAAATAATAGGAAACTAGAGATACTAAGATAATCTGAAAAATAATTAATACCCTTGGTTAGAATAATAGAGCTCTATTCGGGAGGTTATGGGTCCATTACTCACTAAGTTCAAAAAACACCTTAAAAACAATTTAACTAATCCATCCATTCCATCCCAGTTATTTAAAATACTGAATTTTTTTTTAACTAATCCATCCATTCACATTCCAGTCATTTAAAATCTTGAAAATTTAACTTCAATTGTAAATCAAATGGCGTTACCAAGATTGCAGACACCTAAAAGTGGAGACGTTTGCAGTTATACCCTTGACGGATTTTCAATAGTAACATAAATGGGAACGCTTGCATAACAAATATGATTTTCATTTCCATATAGGAAAATCTAGGAAAGAATTCTATTCTGCTTTTACTGTCATAAAAAACACAATCTATTCCTGTTTTGATCAATCTTTATCCATTTTTTGTATGGGCCGTACTTGTTAACCAATTAAGTAACTGAAACTGTTCTGATCAGTCTTTATCTTGAATTCCTCACTTCCAGACGCCTCCACAGAGATATCTTAATCAATATACCTAAACAAAATTCATCATATAGAAGCAACTGCTGTAGGTAATATTCCCATAAGATTCCATCATCAGGCAGAAGCTTCTTCAGTTGCTATGAATAAGAAGATAAGCACCCACACAAAATTTTTCCTCTTATACTAGGATTACCAAGACAAGTGATTGAAACCAAAGTCGATGAAAAATCTGCAAATGACCAAGCAGATTGCCAGATTCCCTTTCTCCAAATAGCCTACCATGAAATTCGCATACAAACCACTCTCCATCAGAAGTTGCACATAAAAACCATCCTAGATCCCGTAGAAACATCATTTATTGAAGCACGGATGGGCAGATTTATCGAGTAGCCTCAGTATTCTAAAAGATCCAAGAACATTTCGCTAGAAATATTAGATTTGACGACAGGGGCCAAACAGGAATTCTAAAAGGAAATCCAAACCCATCAACAACCAATCCGACAAAAAAGTATGCGTAACACAAGCGAAATCGAAAAAATACGAAATTTTTGGCCTCGTAAGGCGTTCAGTCTGACCGATCAAACAGATTTCTCGAGAGGATGGAAAGGCAGGACTTCACCGCCCTGTTTAGCACTCACCGGGGCTTGGGACTTGGAGGGCGGCTCATCCGAGATGGGATTGAGGAAGACTGTGGTGATATTGGAGACGACGTGCGCCGCCTTCCTGCCGACTGCCGGAAGGTAACCCATGGATTCCGAAGCCGTCGATCTGACGAAAAACAAGGCGGAGCGACAGTGCTGCTCGACTCCCTCTCTCGTCCTCCTCCCTTCGATTCGACCGGTGAAGGGGATTTCGATCCGCTCCACTATTTCCGCTAGCAGACAAAGACAATGACTTCGGTTTCTCTTTATCCTTCTCTCTTTGTCGCTGTTTAGCAGTAAACGATTAAATATCATAATCTTATTGTCTAATCAAATAAAATATATTACCTGTAAAATATGCTCCTCACTTCTTTTTTCTTGTCAAAAAGAATTATTACTTTATTTTATTATTTAAATGTAATCTTTGTAGATATATTTAATGATTGCACTTAGTTGCTACCTCCCAATCCCATGGCTTTTAGTACAGTATATATAATATATATTATTTATTTATTTATATTGTTACTTATTAAGGATGATCAACATCACTTTGGAATTGTTTAGTGAATTAGGGCTATTGATTTTTCTATATGTGAAATTTAATCTATGGATAATTCTTCTAATAAAATTATATTTTTAAATTTAATAAGTATTAAACTTATAACCTCGAATTATATAATATAATTCTAGGTGTAGCTATATATTTTTTAAATTTGATAATACTTTGTATATTAAATAAAATAATAAATTTATTTGTAGTGTTAAATTAAGTTAATAGTAATTGATTAAAAATATTTTAATTTAAGTACTTATTTACTAAATTAATAATGAGATTCTCTTTTATTTTTTTACAATAAAATATTTTAAATATTAAAACTTGAAGCTAATAGAAAGTTAAATAAGTACAAAGTATTTTCTTCAGTTAAAACAGTCAGAAAGCAGTTAGGCGTTGAGTTCAATACTTATCAAAATTAAAAAAAAATAAAAAATTAAGTAATAAATCAGGTTGGAATGATAAGCTTGAGGTATAAACATGGAAAAGTTTAATATAAAATTATGGATCTGTGCTAATCTTTAAAAGTAGGAATTAATGTGGGAATACAGAATAGAAATTGATAAAACAGTCACAGTGGATGAGTAACTTACAGTAGTTAATTAAGGTGTTTGGTAAAATGGAAAAGGTTAATATAAAATTATGGATTAGTTATATACTTCAAATTTTAATTATTTATGCATGATGAAATAAGGTTCCCACAATGTCAAATACGGACAGAGGAGAAGGCAGTCAAAGCAAGAGACCAGAAGAAAACTGAATTCCGTGTTCATGCATTCATGGAATGAACCCCCTCCCGATCAATTCCTTCTTCATTTTTCCTCCCCTCTCCACCTCATATTAATTGGCATCTGCGTTCCCCATCCGTCGAATAATCTTGCAGTCGAAGCAGAAGAAATATGGCTTCACTTCGCTTCATCGTCTGCCGAAAACATCACCCAGAGAACACTCTTTAACACCAGTGAAACATGCCCGGCGTGATCCCTCTGTGGTCGTCCTCCGTGATGGCCTACTTGCTGCGCGGTGGCGCAAAACCTTCACGGTGCTGCAGGCAGAAGCCATGCACCGGCGCATCGGCCCCCAACTTTCCAGGTTCCGGCCGCCTCGCCCAGCGTGCTCATGCTTTTTAATTGGCGCTCGGCCTCCGGTCCGGCTGCTACCACCGCTTCGTCTCCTCGCTCCTGGAGAGGATCACCGGGACACCAGCCGCAGGAGCCAGCGGCGGTTCCGAGCATGTCGGCGATGTGGCTGGTGGGCGGAGGCGTTCACGGCGATCGCTCGCGCAGGTGGAGTTCTTGATCTACTCGGAGCTGCCGAAGAGCGAATCTTCATTCCCTTTCCTCCATGGGATTTAGATTCTTTAACTTAATACTACTATTCATCGATTAGATTTGATGGATTCCTCAGTCAGGTACAACATCGACACCCACAACTCCTTACAGTGCCTTCCTTCTTTTTATATCAAAGGAGGATTTATTACCATCAATTTTATTTTCTGGTTTCATATGCGCTGAATAAAAATTTTATAATCACGTTCCTTCTTACAGTAAGTAAGAAAGGTATGCAGTTTTAGAATTTTTACCAGGTTATTATCCATAAATAGCTTTTAAACTTTTCCTTGCTTTATGGTATTCTAGAATAAATTTAGGTAACTATTCCAGGGCAGATAATAAATAATTCAGATAAAAAAACACATCCCACTTTGCAGTTTTGCAATACCAAAAAGCAGATTGAATTGAATTAATTGAAGAGCCTTCCATTTATGCAATTGATTAAGCGAGTGCTTGCTTTCTGGTTTCCACACCAACGCCTTCCCCTCAATCCAGAAAAAGTTGTTCCTCTCACTCCTTCAGTTACCAACTTCGTCTAATTGTCCCCTGATTAATTGCGTTCTCCCCCATCCTTTGCGTATATATATATATGCACCCAAGCGAACCTTCTCCCACAAGGAATTCATCACCCCAAGCATCCCCCGCTATCATCATTCCTCTTCCCCTCCCCCTTGGAAATAGGAAAATGGCAGCTCCTCCTCTTCCTCCTCCTCAGGCAGAGCCCATGATGTCATCGTCCCAGGGTCGTCGACGCTCAAGACCGGTGAAAGGCGGTGTCAGGACCCTCCCCTTCATCATCGGTATACAGTTTGTGCCTTAACTTTTAACGGCAGATGATGTTAGAAATCACGTTGATGTTACTCTTCTGCGTCTTCTTCTTCGTCCTACAGCAAATGAAGTACTGGAGAAGGTCTCCACCTTAGGGCTTCAGCTGATCATGATCATCTACCTCACTGAAGAGTATCACATGGACGCTGCTACTGCGTCTAGCGTCTTGTTCTTCTGGTCGGCGGTGTCGAACAGTTTGCCCATGCTCGGAGCAGTTCTCGCTGATTCCTACGTCGGCCGCTTCCACATGATCATGTTGACATCGATCGTGTGCATGTTGGTACGCAAAAATATTTAGACACGTACAGCTTGGTCGGCCGGTGGCCCTGATTAATTTTTTCCGCTCATCAGGGGGCGACAATGCTGTGGCTTACGGCGTTCCTGCCGGGGGCGAGACCACCGGCGTGCGGACGCACTGCAGAGCACGAGAACTACTGCCCGGCAGCGACGCCGGGACAATTGACCCTGATCTACGCCGCGTTCGCCTTCGTCAGCATCGGGTCGGCCGGGATCAGGCCGTGCTCGCTGCCCTTCGGGGCCGACCAGTTCAGCAACATGGAGGCCGAGAGCAGGGGGAAGACCCTCCAGGCCTACTTCAACTGGTACTACGCCTCCGTCGGGATCGCCTTCGCGCTAGCCTCCTGCGTCATCGTCTACGTTCAGGACAACTTCGGATGGAAAGCAGGGTTCGGCTTGCCGATGGGTTTCATGGGGTTGTCAGCCTTCCTGTTCCTCCTCGGATCTCCGCTCTACATCAAGATAAGCATCAGGAAGAGCATTTTCACCGAGTTCGCCCGAGTGATCGCTGCTGCGGCGAGAAAGCGGAAGTTGTCCAAGGAGGCAATGGTTAATTATCACACAGCGAGCTCTTCCGGTCATCTTGCAGCTCCTTCAAATGGATTGAGGTATATATAAAATATATAATTGAATTTTCGAAGAACCTCCCCTCCCTTGTGAGGATTAATCGAAAAAAAACTTGCAGGTTCTTCAACAAAGCATGTGTGATTACAGACGCAGACGCAGAATTGGGCGCGGATGGTGCGGCTTTAGATCCGTGGAGGCTTTGCACGATGGAGGAGGTGGAGGACCTCAAGTCGGTGATCAGGGTGATACCAATGTGGTCTTCGGGCATCGTGCTCAGCTTACTGATGAGCCAGAACTTCCCGGTGCTGCAGGCGGAGGTCATGGACAGACACCTCGGCGGGAAGTTCCAGGTCCCGGCGGCCTCGTTAAACTCGTTTCAGCTCATCACTCTCAGTCTCTGGTCCGGCTGCTACGACCAATTCCTCCTGCCGGTGATAGCAAAGATCACCCGGAACCCGATCGGGCTCACCCTGAAGCAGCGGATGGTGATCGGGATGGTGTTCGCAATTCTCGGGAGTGGGGTGGCGGCGACGGTGGAGATGGTGCGGAGGAAGAATGCGACAGAGGAAGGGGTGAGGATATCGGCGATGTGGCTGGTGGCGCAGTACGTCATGATGGGGATGGCGGAGGCGTTCAACGTGGTGGCGCAGGTGGAGTTCTTCTACTCGGAGCTGCCGGCGAGCATGAGCAGCTTCGCGGTGGCGCTGTGGACGCTCGGCTTCGCGGTGGCCAGCACGCTGTCGGCGCTGATCGTGAAGGTGGTGGATGCGATCACGGGGAGGGGCGGCAGGGTGAGTTGGCTTGCGACTGATCTGAACAAGGGCCACTTCGATTACTACTACATCATCCTGATGCTTCTGGGGGTGGGGAACTTAGTCTACCTGCTGGTCTGCGCCTGGGCTTACGGCGAGGTCGGGAACAGGAAGCCATGGGAGATGGAGGCGGAGCTGCAACTGCAGGAACAAGCACGAGCTCAAGAAGAGCAAGAGTTACCAGAGCGCATACCGTAGTGGCTCATCATTCACACACATGAAATAAATTATTTCCAAATAGGAGAGGAGATCATGCATCGATTGGAACGATGATATGTACATATCCATGTATCGAACGCTTGGAGAGAAGTTTCCTTAATTCCCTCTCTAAGCATTAATTCAACAAGTTTTCCGCAATTATATACATCTTCTGCGAAACTGCATGTCAACTGTGATAACTGCAATGCTTAATAATCAGTTCCAGGTTGCTTCTTGACGTTGCAGATCAAGACTCCCTTGACTGCAAGCACAATTCAATCTGAAGCTTGAAGCGCACGATTAACTTGAAGAATCAAATGCTTGCGGAGCTAAGTTTTGTACCATTACTTCACGATCATGAGAGAAGGGGGGGGGGCGCAAATATCCACTTGACTTAATAGAAAGACGATGAGCAAATATCAGTTAAAATGCGTAGACAGCACTACCACCTAACAGTCCGTATATAATCGCCAGGCGTACATGTAAATAATGATCATACGGCGAAGTGAACACCAAAATACTGGCCATTTCCACACATCCAGAGCTGCTGAGAGGCTTTTGAAATAGCAACCCATTTAATTCTAATTCTCTCCAAGTCGCATTCACAGAGAAAGTTAGGCCGCCTCCTCTACCTCGCTCCATTCATGTATATATGCGCGTGGTCATTAATTACAAATTATCAGCTAAGAAACAAATGGGAAAAAAAAGGCATTGCCAGAGATGTACGGGCGAGCAATAACTGTACATGTTTTTTTCCATCTAGCTAGTGGAAAAAGCATCTGAATTCTCGAAAGAGTCAAACTTTATTTAAAGCCCCTTCGATTTAAACCCCTAGCCAAATCAAGAACCGGCTGCTTTGCGCATCTAAAAGAGGCGTTTTCTTACACGAGGCAAAAAGTTCTTCCTTCCACTCCTCAGGTTCTCCCGCACCATCCTCACCTCAAACTGGAAATATATAGTCGACAGCACGAACTGGGCCTCTTCTCCTAAATTAATTAGTTAATTATACTCTTCGAGATGTATGTAGCGTATAAGTTAGATTTTTAAAGTTTAGTTACTGACTACAATCATTGATAATTACCTTTTCAAAATTTTCACTGGTTCCTTGAAATTTTTAGTTTAGTTTTTTTATTTTTAAAAATCATCGCGATTTTTTCCCCATTGACGGAATTTTTTTTCATGGGCTTGTGCAGGGGACGATCATGTTGTGGCTCACAGCTCGATCCTCCTCTTCGCTGCGTTCGGCCTCGTCGGCGCCGTATCCGTCTGCGTGCGGCAATGCTGCATTCCTTTCGGAGTGGACCAGAGCGGTGGCAGCGCCGCCCCCTCGTTTGAGGGAGAAGACTCTGCAGACCTACTTCAACTGGTACTACGCCCCGGTCGAAGCTTCCTTGGTGTTTCTCCTCCACCGTCGTCGCCTACATACAAGACGAGATGGGATGGGAAGCCGGGTTCGGCGTGCCGGTGGCGCTGATGGGCTTGTCGGCGCTCTCGTTCATGCTCGGATCACCGCTCTACCTCAAGTTCAAGAGCCGGAAGAGAATCCTAACTGAGTTTGCTCAAGGCATCTCCGAAGCAGTAAGAAATAGAAATCATAATCTGCCAAGAGAAAGCTTCGCTACTTATTATCAAAGGGAAGTCTTTTCCCATTTCATACTTCCTAGATTAAGGTATATATAATGCATAAATACACTTTTTAGATTAAGGTATATATAATGTATAAAATACACTGTTACTTTAATTAGAACGATAATATTTTTTAAGAGAGATCATGAGTTTAATACTTATTAAGTTTTAAATTATGAGTTTAATACTTAATACAATTTTAAATTGTAAGTTTACTACTACTACACCGTCTTGACGCTTCTGGTTGTGGCAAACTTCTTCTACTTGCCGGCTTGTAGCAGAGCTTATGGTGAGGAGGGGAAGAAGAAGCCATGGGAGGTGGAAGAAGATGCATCTTAAACTATTAAAACAACCAAACAACTGCGCGTTGAAGCATTTTAGATCTTTAGCATAATTTCAGTGCAGAGGGTGTCATCCTTAGTTTTCTTGTTGCTCGTCTCATCGTGCATGTACTCGTTGTTTGAATCCTCATCTCTAATTGTCAGAAGCAACCATCTGAAGCAGATCTCTTATAATGTCATTTATTAGAAGTTCAATGAAGTTGACAGCGAAACGATACACACTAACCGCGAATCATCGATCGACTCAAACTAAGTAAATTGGCACAAAAAAGACACTGCAGATACATCGAAACCTGTTGGTGAACAACGAATGCCTTGTATATCCATCTTCAATGCATGGCCTCGCTGAACTTAGCACTTGGTTTGACGCCCTGCCGTGCTTTGCACTTGTTCATGTGCTCGTGGTGAAGTCCAAGCTAGATTTACTTGAACAGGTGCTGGCCAATTTTTATTCGAGGAGATAAATTTATTAACTGTTCCTCCATTTGACAGGGTCTCAATTCCTATTTGCACAAGGGAATCTGAACTCGGGTTGTCTTGCCTCCAGTTTCATGTTGGTAATTGGGCATTGCCTTTTTCTTTTTCCCGACTTTAAACCTCAAACGCAGTGAGTTTGTCATTACCCCGACTGAGCTCAAGCCCATCAGACCCCCGGCAATAGATGGTGTCAGCATAATACCTGTTGAAGGTAACAAAATTCCTGCAGCGATGGGAATCCCTACCTGTAGGAGGAGCATTGAATGCTTTATATTAGTTCATTATAGCATATCTCAAGTTGAAGAACAGAGTTTTCACACAAAAGGATTGAAGGAATATGTTTTGAAAGAATGAAAAGTAGTATGTGTTGTCATGGCCTGACCAGAACAAAAAAGATCCCAGCACAGAACTTGCCGACACATATTGAAGGTTCCAACTGATGCATTAGCAAATTCTTGAACTATGACATTTATCACATGGTCATGATGATGGAGTCTGTCACTGTATGCAATGCTCTGTAGACTTTACTATGGTAGTTGCGTCAGCAGAAGAAAATTGAATCTTAAGGATTGAGCTTGGAGGCAGGAAGTCAAATGTATCAAGTATTTGTTAAGGAGTGAGGAAAGAATCTCGTGTAAGTTCGCCATCTTTCATTTGGCGAACGTGTCGTGCAATCATACTCTAGGAGGAATGATGGATGAAGAAAAATGGGAAAAAAGGTGAATGCCAGACATGGAGACATCAATGCCATTGAAACAATGACGTCGTGTGCAGCTATTGGTTAAGCAAACACAAGGACACTTTCTGTAATATGTCAAATTTTCCTCGCAGAAAAGCAAGCACAATGTTTTTGTCGGGCTTACAATATTGTATGCAAATGCCCACCATAAGTTTTGCTTCACAGTCTGCATAGTCAGTTTGCTCAAATCCAATGCATCAACCAGCTGCAAATATGCCATGTAATTTAGTTAAACCCAAAGAATATAATAGTCAGAAAAAAACATTAACATACATTAAAATACAAAATCAGCCAAAAGTATGATAACAAGCTATAAAGCCCCAACTATTTAGGATTCTTCTGTGTGATTGAGTTCTACGTGTACATCTAAGCTAAGGTGGGAGAAAGAAATACACTGAGAAGATATATAAGCCTACAATCCTTCTGTAGATATCTTTGTCCATTGACTAGGACATTTCATTTTCATTGTTTTGCACTTTTCTTATGTAAGCACTGCGTTTTGAGTCCGCTGATATCAATACCCTTTCTTTAGCTACCTGCTGGAATCGAGAAAAGTGGAAGATGCAAGTATATTTGTTCTAAACTTGATGCTGCCTAAAATGAAGAAAAAGTGGAGCAGTATATAAAACAAAAAGCCAAATATGAAATGAACAATCACTAAAATGGTACCACTTTATACCTGTGACAATCTGTTGCCCATAAGCACAATTGAAGATACATCACTAGCTGCACCGACACCGTCACCCATTGCAATACCAACGTCTGCTGAGGCCAAGGCAGCGGCATCATTAATACCATCACCAACCATGGCAACAATTTGTTTGTCCTTTTGAAGCTCAGAGATGAACCGCTTTTTATCCTCTGGTTTGACTTCAGAGAGAACCTATGTACGAGCAGAAGAGTGCCAAAATATTGAAAACATTCTAATTGAGGCTATAAGAACTTGCTTCTGCTAAAATTCAAAGAGTATTAACTCCGTTCTTTAGCTAAAATATTTAATACTTGTAGCACGAGAAAGACATCTCTTTTAAGAGAACAAATAATGACTACAGAGGTGTAGCAGCAGATACAAAGATATGGAATTTATAGTAATCTTAGTGGACCATAACAGTTAAAACCACCAGTAACAAAAACTAATATTTTCCATATCCACAAGACCAATGAATGAGAGGATTGAGGACCCACGAAATGCAATTTCATTGGTTGTCGATGAGTTAAGAATACATACTGTTCATGAATTAATTGAAGATCAAGATTCTTAATAAACAAGTTGCACACTGAGAATAGACTTCCCAATTCTCTTTTCTTTCAATTCCATACTTCATCCTGAAAAATTGTTAATGTGCGTCAAATTTTAATAATTTAGCAGAGATCTCACATTTGTACTTTTCAGTCCAGCATATTTTATATTTGCAACTTCTTGTCAGCAGCTCTAGCCCCATCCACATACACAAGCTTTAGTAGGCATATTCATTATTGTCTGGGAGTAAGATTATGTATATATATAAAATATCAGAACAATGTTCATAACCATTGAAGTTTGAATTGGACAAGTACACTTAAACTTAATCTTACAGGTAATGGCTGAAACAATATTTCTAACTTCAGCTTTCCCTTCATATAGATTGGTACCCGGACTGCACTGGTCCAACTTCAACACTTGGGACTTACATAATTAAGTTGACATGTTCTTTTGTTATGATAGCATAGTCAAACTTTTGAAATAGCCCATACGACTAAAAGGTTTTCTTTTGAAATAAACTTTTGAAGTAGCCGTTCGAACTTCCCTGCCTTAGCTTAAATCTAAATGGTTTTCTACACCATACAACTAAAATGGTTTTCAAAGGCTTGATGCTTTTCAGGCTGGTTGGTGAAGTAACATGACAATCATATCGAGTGCTGGTATCGTTTGGTTTTGGTACTGTCCTCATCCAATCCTGAGAACTTGGCAGCAACAGTATAACACTTTCTTGTGTTTTCACTTAAGTAATTTATCAAATACTTATTTTCTAAAACTGCGAAGAAAATAAATAAGAGTAAATAATCACGACCGTATACTTTTGTAGCCCCAGTCATGATTGCTAGTGTCAAAATCTACCACATGCATTCTTGATATGAAAAATATTCTTATAAAGAATAGGTAGCTAGGGGAGATTATGCATATTCTGTGCTTAGGGTTTACATGTCATACCTTGCTTTTATCAATGCCCACCAAAGATGCTACATACTCAGCTGTATTCTTCTTGTCCCCAGATAACATATAAATGTCTATTCCTTGCTTAGATAAAGTTTGAACAACCAGAGAAGCATCTTCCCTTATTTTGTCCTCAAAATAAATCATCCCAGCTAAAGCACTATCCACTCCTACGTATACAGCAGATTGATTAGTGAACTCTGTATCTGGAAATGGGCTACCAAGAACTCCATGCCTGCAATGGCACAGAAACAAATGAGATAAAAAAGTTAATTCTGTGTGGATACAGTCATTATGAGGGACTGCATCAAAAAATTGCACATTCTAGAACGCATGGCTATATAATCTAGCTTAAAATGATTGTCTTCCAAAAATGTAAATGAGCATTGGCACCAAATCAAAAAGAGCATGCTTTAGGAGAGATTAGGAAAGTAGGTTAATTTTCACTGCAAAAAGCATGCTAAGAAGATCTTTCTGTCAAAGAATTCTTATGATTGCAGGCCACCATTTACCTTCTGAGCCAGTTTAATGTCCCAACACAAACCTTCTTTTCATCAACAATAGCCACTGCACCAGAGCCAGGTTCCTCAATGAATGTCCCATCTGTAGCCTGTTATAAAGCATGCTCATTAGGTGATCCAAACTGTTAGAAGATCTATGGTGCCACAAAGAATAAATAGCGCACAGGTGGCATGACACCTAGCAGATACTATTTTCATAGATATTCTATAAATAAAACCATCATATTGGATGAAGAAATATCAGCAAACTAAAGTTAGTTTGACTAATTTAACTTCAGATGATAATATCTCACATAATTACAACAACTGCAAGTGGAGTCATACAATATCTCACATATTTCATGGGCTATGAAGGGAAATGAGAAAACGAAATTGATGGAGATTAGTCAACTAGCAGTGTGGCATTAGAGTGCATGTGGTGAGAGGAACAGGAGATGTTTCATGGGGATTTCAAAAACAACAAGGAGCTTAGCCAGGCAGACAACTACTGCCTTAACATTCTTCACGTCTCACAAGCCGCCACCGTAGAGCCTTACATGTTCGAGGCAATATGATTAAAAGGAGGTGTTATCCTAGTTCATGTTTACTTTACTCACCTGTAATTTTCTCTTCTGTTCTCCTTCTAAGTTTGATGTTTTATTTTTCACATCCCTTTTGGATGATATATTGTTTCATTTCAGATTGGTGAAACGAATGCAATGTTATTTTTTAAAAAAGAACTTCAGATTATAATAAGAGTTCTGGAGCCATAGTGAACTCACCTTCACATTTTGACAACCAACTGAACGAGCAGCTTCAACAATGGCTTTTCCAACTGGATGATTTGTATTTAGCTCCACTCCAGCAGCTAACCTCAAAATTTCAGCTTCTGTCATTTTGAATTCAGGATTTTCTCTATACAGTCATTCAGGGATGCTTTTATCAATGAACTTGAAAGTAGTGGCAAATTATGCTAGATTAAAGAACTGTTGCAGAGGCGAAATGTCATGTTCACTGATGCCTACAAAGTATCTTATACCAAATGTTATTAGTTAGATGCGTAGGTTTGTACTCTCATACACTAACAAACTTTTATTGCGTGAGAAAAGTTGTGCAAATTCATGATGAACTAAAAGTTATGTTGACATGATGTGACTCTGGAGAAAATCCAATTAAAGACCATATATCTATTATCAATTGCATTACCCTAAAGTTAACGATGATATAAAGTCCAACCAGAATCCCTTCTGTCTGTACAGATGATCACCTTTGTAATCCATCACTTTCTAGAGGCATATTGCCTTTGGAAAGCTCTCCTTTATAAGATGTTTTGCTAGTTACTTCCATTAAATAAAATGCACGATGGGCCATCTCCTCCACTTTCCAATTTTAGAATAAAAACCGTAAAAACAAGTTTCACTCTATTGTGTGCTTTAGAAAATGGACACACTTTAATCATGCCGTTGTCCATGGAAGCAATTGCCTCCAGCAATGAAGTAATCAGTTGGCCGGAATACCCCCAGTTCAAATTTCAACAGTCAATTTCCAATTGAATTTTAGCATCAAAATGAAACTCTAGATGCTTGGGAAAAATGAGAACTCCGTTCATTTGAGGTTTTGATAAACCAAATATGTAAGCTGCAGAAACCTATAGAGCTAAAGCTGCATCATATGATAGGTTCTTAAATATGTATTTAAAATAGATTTGTCAAATTTGAAAATTAATCATCACTTAACTTTGAATCCTCATGTTCCTCAGATTGAGGAATCATAACCCTTGTCACAACTGGCTTCCCAATGGTCAACGTTCCTGTTTTATCAAACACAACCGCGTCAACAGATGCAAACTTCTCCAAGACATCACCACCACGTAAAAGCAATCCCCTGGTTGCCCCTAAAGAGGTCCCCACCTGAACGGTCAATTCAGTAAATAATTAGGAGAGCCTGATTACAAACCACTAGAATATGGACAAGTAGAAATTTGATGCAGAAACTCTTTGGTAAATAACTTCTCTCTAGTAATTACCAGAACAGCAGTTGGAGTAGCCAGCCCAAGCGCACATGGACATGCAACAACCTATATAGAAGAATCAGATGTTGATTATCCTAATAGTACAAGGGACAAATGTAAGCAAGAAATATGTATAAGATAAAACATTTATATGCATATTTAGAAAGAGGGAACTATGACGAAGAAAATAAAGCTCATGGATTTTATATTGACATGTTCATAACAAAAGACCAGCCCTTAGTATATAGTTTCAATAATCGAGCTAATGCTTAATTGGACAGAATTTTTAATCCGTATGATTTTTGTATAAGGTCACCACTAGTCATGTAAATCAAACAAAATTTGAAAGAGCATTTCAAACGAGCAGTATGATTAGAATTTGAGAGTCTGACAGAAAATAGTGAACGGACCCAGTCAATACAACCCAGTTTGAGAAGAACAAAGGGAGTAGGAGATGTAGTAAGGAGGAGGTGGAGGAAGAAGAGATTGCAACTGTATGAGAAAGAAAAAGAAAAAATGATGTAGTTGATGACATGGACCATTAGGAATAGATTAATATTTATTTAAAAAATAGCCACGTGTGGAGGGTTACTGACTAAGTTGAGGGGTCATAAATATTATAATGTATCAAGGTAAGTAACATATCTTATTCAATTTTCACTCAAATTTGATTCAAACAAACAATTTTACAATGAAATATGAACAATAAGCCATGTGGAAATGAACCAAGGGATGACCAGTTCAAATTAATCGACCAACCTATATGTACTGACAACAGCTTGTCTATACAGCATATTAGTGTTGAGTACCAGTAGAGATCCAAAAAAATTTCAGTAATGCACCGAGATCTAAACCATGAACTCAAGTTCTACCACTAGTTTTAAAATGTAGCATTTGAAAGATAGTTGGCTGGACAAGTGAACTTACAAGCTTAATATAGGCGTTAAAGGTACAAATAATCTAGCACGCCCAATATAGCTCAAAAATATCAAAAATCAAATATTTAGAGCATATGTTACAGAGATTGATTTATACTAGGTTGGAAGGATAACTCCTATTGGCTATAGCTACAATTAAGTAGTTGATCCCAAGAGAATCATATAGAAAGAAGGGCTAGAATTACTTATACATGTCATACCAGAACACTACATGAGAGTTGTAAGGCCAAAGACACTGCACTTGCTTGTTTCAAGGCAGCTGGTAAAATTTGTGAACCAAACAAACTCCAAAAGGCAAAAGTAGCAGCAGATAATGCCATAACTCCATATGTAAAATGTCCTGAGACCTGTTAAAATATAATACAGCATTAGTATAGTTTACAAATAATCTTTAAGTTCAAATAATATAGCATAAGTCAATAATTCAGAGAAACTGTGGAAGACTCTTCAACTTGACCTCAACGAGGATGCAGGATATATTTATTACCATTAAATAATTAGACCATAAGACCATCAATTGATCCTTAAAAAACATAACTTGTCAGATTAAAGTGTGAATTTACTTGCAGAAAAGTTTCAATTTCTTCTCCAACACAATTAATCTGTATAAGAGCATATACAAACTTGGTGAAGAAATGTCACCCCTCTTTGGGCAACAACCTCGGTGAGCAACCTAGCAGCTAAGCATATGCATGGCCACTGGGGAGGCTCTTCAGTCACAATCAAGCGACCAACTTAAGGAAAGAGGAGGAGTTCACGTTGGAGGATGCATGCAAAAGTTGGAAAAAAATATCTTAACGATGGAAGGTTGATCGAAACTTCTCCCTCTTCCTTGTATAGTTTTATTAAAGAATCTGGTGTATGGGATATAGAAGCATGCAAAGTATGGAAGTTAAAATTGCCTCCCACGATAAATGTCTTCAATTGAAGGGACAATTTACATACTAAAATGTGTTTCATATGCAAAGGGATTATAGTTGAGGAGAACTGCACTCTATGTGAAGTGGATGCTGAGACAAGGGATCACTTATTTTCTGAGCGCCCTTACACAGAACAAGGATGGACCCAATTCTTATAACTCTACTCCAAGTTGAACCCTTCAACATCAACTTACTACCTTCGTAAGTGAAAGGGATCAAAAAACAAAAAATTGCTGATGCAGAAGCAATTAGCACTGTAGCATTGGAACCTCTAAAAAAGAGATGCTACAATTAGCACTGTAGCACTGTAGTGCTGTAGCACCCTGATACAAAGGTCATATCGCATCACATAAATTGCACAAGAACATTTAGCCACTTGATAGCTTGCATGAGACCATTTTCTCGCATATTGTTCTGCTTATGCAAATATTTTTCATTCATAAATAAATCATTAAACCAATGGTTTTTTTTTTGGAAAGGAAAATTTTAATAAATTTTCTTTTACATAAAAAAAATCCTCTTTCACAGAAATTTTAAGAAACATTCATCTCAATTGAAAAAATCTATGACAGCGGTCATGTCAAGTGGTTTGCATAAATCAACCTGGATAAGTCAACTAAACCCTCCAGGAAGTGAATAAGCAACACATGGATCTGCATGGTCAACACGTGCATCTAGTTCAATGGAACCAACCAAGATTTCAAATATAAGTGTATTTTTAGAGGAATCACTTCTAGAAAACCTGTGTATCATATGGTTAATCTGCTCCGTCCCTATCTCAGAAATAGTTACTGACAGTGAAACCCAAGTTCAATTCTATAAAGTTAGTCTTTAATGATGAGTGACTCAACTTTTTGGTGTTATTTCCATCTTGCAACATACATTAGCTTATTTTACAATTTCGTAGTCAGACTGGCTTTAGTAACTATAAGATACTACTCTAATTGATATCCGTATATTAAATAAAATCTTATCCTAATGTCAAATAATTGACCGCAAAAGATGGTATTTATTTTCTGAAATCAGTATACTTTTGAATGACATGTCAACCAAAACTAAATAAACTAAGATCTTGTTGAATTATATCACTATAAGCCAATCAAATAGTCATCACAATTCATTGTCTCTAATTCATTTTACCAACATCCGTTTTTCAATGCCATGGCAATCCATGAGTTTGGGATTTAATAATAAAGAATAATTCCTAATATTAAAGAAGTTGAGGATTTATGTTTACCTTGTCAGCTAAACGTTGCACAGGAGCCTCTCTTGTTTGTGCATTCTCCACCAAGCGAACTATGTCACCCATTACAGTTTCCCCACCTGGTCTTTTTACTTCAACAGTAAGTGTACCATTCAAGTTAATGCTACCAGCTGTCACTTCTGCCTAGGATAGAAAAAGCCTGCATTAGATATAAATCATGTGACAAACAAGATAAATTTTTCAACATTGAAAACAAACAGAAAAACCAATTTCAGATTTCCAATATAGTAAATGCAATGAAATGGAAGGAAGAACAAAGAAAAATACCCCAGGCAGCTTTGTCACTGGCAGAGGCTCCCCAGTGAAACTTGATTCATCAACTGTGCTTCTTCCAGCTTTAACAATTCCATCAGCTGGAACACGATCCTAGGGGAAACCCACAAACAAATAACCATGATACATTCAGGTGTCGCTCCTAAATACTGCACATATCTATATATATGTGAATTCTTATCTATACGTACATGAGTTAAAAGTGTTTAAAAACAAGGAACATCATATCAGAGAACAAACAACTATATGTAACAGGATCTCCAACATCATCGGACTCCCTTTATATTAATTTTTAATGTACTAAAAGAAGATGAGAATACGACAGATCTATTATTTGCATCTATAATTTGATCTAATTAGCTGAAGGCTGCACATTCCAGGACTGAATGTTCTCAACAAAGTTGTGGCATCCAGATAGAAGCTACTTAAGCTTTCTCAATACATACATCTCTAAAATCTTATAATAATAAGGAAATATATACTTAAAATGTTATGATAGCACAAAAAGGTCATTCTGCTTACTCCTGGTAGTACAATAATCTGGTCCCCAATAGAGAGATTACTACATGGAACCTCCACAATAGAAGGTAAATTTGTTGTGTCATTATCAACCATGAGTCTTGCTTTTGTAGGAAGAATATTCAGAAGTCCAGTCATGTCACTAGTAGCTTTTATTTTTGCTCTCTGTTCAAGATTCTTGCCTAACAAAACAAAAGCTATCAACATAATTGGTTCTTCAAAGAATGTCCTCCATCCCTGCTTGGATTAAACACAATACAAGCAAATGTCATTTATGATTCAAGACAAGAAAATATTCACATGTAATATAAAATTAGAGAAAGCAAGAAAAGAAAAAACTGCAGATATAAATCCAAAATATTTTTCATCAAAAATTATAAATCTAAAGTATATCAATTTTGAGGACATTATCAATGTGGAAAAGGATCATTACTAACAAGCATACCAGTTTTGGCATGAAGGCTGCAAGGGAACTGACGGCAAAAGATGATAAAGCACCTAAACCAACTAATGTATTCATGTTAGGAGAACCCATCAACAAACTTCTGAAGCCATCGAGAACAAGTTTTCGTCCAGGACCAAGAATAGTAAACAATGAAAGAGACAAATGGAAATTAGTAGAGTGGCATGTTTGAATCCAGGAAGGACCAGCTTTAAAAAAGTGAGAGATGTGCCCTATCAGGCATACAGCACATAATGCCCACGACACAGCAAGCTCTCTACCTGGAAAAAGGATAATATATTAGATTATTCCCAAAAAAGCATCTTTAAGTGCAGATTGGAAATGATTAATAACAAGGCAAGAATAAAAACTCATCCACTGATTCAAGTCAATACATCAGCTTTAAAAGATACACTAGTATATCTGATATAATGGGGTGAGAACTTACCACTTTCTTTTAATTGCTGAAGTTTTTCATCCACCTTCCTCTCAAATACCTTGTAAAAGCTGTCGTTCGCAGAATCTACAATAAATAACATGCATTAAGTGCAATGGTGTATTGTAAGAACCTATAAGAATTTTTTAAACAGATGATTCTCGTCCAAATTGCATGTTCCCAGTTAACTGCGTTAGGTAGGCATGTCCAAGATGCAGTTCTCAACAAATTTGTTTGAATTGCTAAGCCATTAGGGGGTAAAACTGATCTTCATAGCAAAGAACAATGTCGTAAATTTGTAATTGAAAATCTAATAATCAGCATCTCATGTTGCATATAAAACCAACGTATTCAGGAGTGTTGGGAATTTAACTTGGTATCTGCATATAAACAACAAGCATTTCATACAGTGAAAATACTGGTCTAATAATTATTTTTTATGAATATAGCTACTGAGCAATTGTTTGGATGACACACATAAACTTAAGTGCATCATTGCGTTCACAACTTGCAAAATAATTTCCAAAGGATTCAGACAGAATTTCACTTAATAGGATTCAAAATAAGCATTGAGAACATCTGAGAATCAATGCCAATTTCAACAAATTCTTTTTTTTTTAATAATATCATTGCATTCATTTCAATGAATTCAAAAGAAGCCACTATATTGCCATAGCGGTGGAGATAATGAGGTATATGCATAACCATATACATAGCCAAGTAAATATTTAGAACTCTATGGGATCCAGTGAAAAGTATAGTAACCAATGTTAATAAATTACATAATTAAGGCTTGAAAATTGAATCAAGGTTTAACAGAGCAAACAGTGGAGCAATAAAACATATGTATAAGTACAAAGAATATGTAAGAGAGTAATCAACCTAGACTATAGCACATCTAGCTATTACGCATCCATAAAAGTTAAGAAGAACTCTCCACAACTACACTGATCAAGCCAAGTCCTGCATAACAAGTAATAAACTAACAGAGTCATCTCAGCTGGCAAACAATTACCTCGAAGACTGGATTTGAAACCACAATTTGTCAAACTGCCTGCAAGTTCATTTCCCAATTGCTGTTTCCAGTTTGGCATAACCTTGACTTCTGGTAGCATCCACACAATTGCTGTCTCAGTTGCAAGATTGACGCTTGCTGAGGACACTTGCGGCTTGAGACAGTTATATAGAGATGTTCAGGAATCATAATTCTTGAAAAGAACACACATGAAACAATCATACTATGCTCATCGTTTGTTTGCATAGGACCAATCTAGTATATGTTAAAAAAAACTGAAAACTAGTATTGCAAGTTCCCAAGTTCCTATATTTGTTCATTCTTAGACTATCCACAGGTTCCACTCATTACAGACTATCACCATTATAACATTGCAGGGAGGTTGGAGAAAAAAAAACAGAACCCTGCAATTAAGTAAATATAGTGTGGGCAGCATTTGATTTAGTTGCCAAGACAAGCATCCAAGGTACTCAATTTTCAGAATGTTGGCACAAGATTGGGTAACAGCCATCGTAATATTGTACGACTCACGGTCTATGTTTCTTCAGTCGGACAAATTCAAACAAAAGAAGACTGGTAATAACAGGAGTGAGACTACATTTTATAGTACGAGAACAAAAACTAGCATACAAATCAAAAAATAAATAAGTAAATAAATAAGAGAAGTCCGTTACTTGACTTTCCAAAATGCGCTTCACGCTGGCAGCACAACCACCACAGGACATTCCCTAAGGACAATTCGAACTTTCACTATAATGAACTGAAAAGCATCAAATGACAGAAAAAAAGGCAAGAGTCAAAGGAAGTATAAGCTATAAATTACCCCAACATCAAGAATTATCACGTCAGACCCACTGGATGAAGCCTCTCCCGACTCCACCGGGACAGACGCCGGCTGCGCCCCGCCGCCGCTGGATCCATCCCCGCCGCCACCACGACCGCCGCCGTCGATCCCATCAGTTCCGCGGCCGCCACTCCCAGGACCCGACGAGGCGGCGGAGCTCGATAAGCAGGCCAATCCGCGGGAAATCGGCGCCACAGGAGGCGAGCTCCGCAGCAGGCTCCCGGCGAAGGAGATCAAGAACAGCTCGCGCGAACTGCGCGGGTCGAGGTTTCCGAAGCACCTGGCGCGGCCGGCGGCAGCCGCGGGCGGACACAGCGGGATAAGCAGCCGTCTGAGGTAGGGATAGTGGCGGGGTTTGAGGGTTTTGGAGAAGGCGAGGAGGGGGACAGTGGAGAGGGCGGCGGACTCCATTGCCGTCGCGTCCGAGCTCTTTCTGCCCCCTTTCTCCTGGCTGCTTATGCCGTCACGGTTGCGCACTCCGGTGAAGGTTGGGACCGTTCGACCATTTAATATGGCTAATGGGTCGATCGACGAGCCTCTTCACCAACTCGCAACTCGCAACTCGCAACCAGAGGATTGGGGGATTACATTCCGAGTAAATAATTTAATAGCATGTTTTGTGTCGTAGTACAACACATCGTGGAATAATTTTCTATAAGTATAATTTATATTTTAATAATTATATTAAAAATTATATATTCTAATCCCTACCAAATCCATTACAAGTGAAATGACCAGTTTACTCGGACGGCGTTATCTGCTTCTCTTATCCATCGGTGCCGTCGCTTGAGCGCGAGTCAGCAAGCAAGCAAGATGATTGCCCTCGGGGTCTCGTCGCCGCCGGCCTCCTCATCCTCGCCTCACGTCCTCGCCTCCTTCTCCTCCCTTAGGATTTCTTCTCCGGCCCCTTCCTCCAGGGTTTCCTCCTTCCATGGAACCCAACTTGGGGTCGGCCTGCGCGCTGCAGCGCCGCGCGTGCCCAACGCCGGACGGGCGGTGGTGAAAATGGCCAAGAGAGAGGAGGAGATGAAGGAGATACGGGAGAAGACCACGGAGGAGATCAACGAGGAGGTGATTGACCTCAAGGGGGAACTCTTGATGCTCCGGCTCCAGAAATCAGCGAGGAATGAGTTCAAATCCAGCGAGTTCGGTCGAATGCGCAAAAGGGTAAACTTTTTTTTCCTCCTCCCAAATTTTCTTGTTCTCGTGGTGTCAGAAATGGTTTTTTTCTCCCACTCTCCCACTTTTTGATGTGGCTAGAATCCTGAAATTGGGCATTTCTTAACCTTTTGATTTTTGAAGTAATGTCTGATTTCGTTTTCGTTGTTACTCCCATTTTTACGAATTTGTAGCGACGATCTATGAAATCATCTTCTTTTATCTTATTGAAAAAACACCAACTACCTTTTGCCATCCGCTTTTGACGCTTCAATCCAAAGTAAGCTCGATATGCTACAGTAAGGAAGCCATGAAAATACCCCAACCATTGCATGATACTGCAATCACTGAAAATATGGTGAAGAGTCTCCTCGGGCGCTATTGTAGAACACACACTTTGACATTTTGAACCTCGAGTCTTCACCTTTAAAGGAAAGATTATGTACGCGGAGCCTTACTTTGAGCAGAAGCCAAAAGACTTCGACCTTTAGGGACACCTTACAAGTCGTCCATATGAATCTGTTTCTCCGTAATGAAAAAGATGGAAATACTTGTTGATATTACTGTGCAATAAGGTCTCGGTAATGTGAAAGTATAGTGGCAATCTAGTCAGCGGGAGTGAGAGCTGTCGAGGATTTGGTAATTCAGATGTTAGTGGTGCTGCAAACTAGGTGCAATATACTAAAATTTTCAAATAGCAGAAAGAAGATCATCAATTATTTTTAAAACATAGCCGTGAATAAAATGAGGCTAAAATTGGAAATAGTCCTTGGAATAAGAATAAGAGGAGTTCTGTGTGCAGGTTTTCCACCTTGCCTATTCCTAGTGCACAACCAAGCAATTATTTTGTTCCACCAATGAACATTCCATAATGAAACTTTCGATCACCACACACATCACTCGTTTGCCCAAAAAATATTGGAAGGAGTTGCAAATGATGAGGGATAAGAACGGAGAGTTCTTCCTGCTCCAAAATAAAAGTTTACTCACTATAAAGAAGAGAATGGGGCACCTTTAATGTTGAATTGCCAGCTCAGTATTAAAGATCATACGATGAGATAGTTGAAGAGGATTGATTAGCTAAGAGCATCTCTATATTTGCTTACTTGAGTAACGTGTGTAGTGAAGTAGGTAGCTCGACATGGTTACCAAAATAATCTAAGGTGTTAGATATTAGTGCTAGCTTCTGACATATTTCTTTCTTAAATCTTGAATTAATGGCCAGACTATATTGATTGCACTGCACATTTATATCTTCTCCTGGATTCCCTGCCAACAAAATTCATGTTAAGTTCCAAGGTGTTGGGGGAAAGACGTCGAGCTTCTTAGTCAGCTGAAAGTTTATTTGTTTTTGCAGCTATTTTATTCGCAATTCCTGTGACATAACAATTAAATACAGGCATCTCTGTATGCATTAAAAATTGACGTATATATAATCATAGAAGCCTCAAGTTGTCTTTGACAATTTTGGTGATCATGGTGCTGATGTTCACAAAGAATTAATGAATGTTTATTTTATTGTGTAAGCTTTCCACGTTTAAAATTATGTGACCAAATTATGCCTGACGCATTTCTTGAATATCTTATAGATTGCTCGGATGCTGACGGTCAAAAGAGAGAGGGAGCTAGAAGAGGGGATAAACAAAAGATTGTCAAGGAAGCTTGACAGGAAATGGAAGAAAAGTATCGTGGTCCGGCCACCTCCTTCTCTGAGAAAGATGCAAGAGGAGCGGAAAGCTGCAGAAGCAGAGAAGTCGGCATAGATCACACTAGATGCATACAAGCAGAATTTGCTCATGCTTCCCGCCCTGTTTTGTCGACTAATGTATCTATTTTCTGCGTCACTTGAATTCCCTTCAGAAACGATCTCGTCATTGTTTTGTCGATCGTGCATGATATGTTGTTAACTCGGACATTATTCTGTTTTTGTAGTATACATTTCTTCAATTAAAATCATTATTGTTCAGGGGAGGAATCTGTGTTATTTTGGCCATTTTTTATCCTGTTGGAATTGGAGATGACTGCGGCTCTTACTCAACTACATTTCTTTTGATCATTTGTTTTTATGTGTTCATTTTCTTTGATATTTAGGATTCAAAAGTTAGGCAGCTCGAATTCAAAACACGTGTATCTCAGCGGGTGAGAGCCTTCTTCATGCCATTGGCAATGCAGCAGGGAGGTTTTCCCATTTATTAATTGCAGACTTAGATTGTTTATCAGAGGAGATTAGCTGAGACCCGCATATATAGCTTACATACATATATATACATCTTCATGCGCGCAAGATGAACATAAAACGTAGAGGAGTCTCGTCGTCACCTCGCACCTTCTTCTCCCATCCTCTCCCCCTCCCTTTTATTATTTATTTATCAGAGATTTAATATTACATTAATCAGTAATGATCATTGTAATATTAAAATTGGAGAAGAGAGAATATCAATATAATTAGCTCAAACAGGTAACATATTTTTATTAAACCAATTTTTGTTAGAAATATCTATAAATTTTATCAAAATCTTATAGAATAATTATCATACACGGGTATGTTTATATACTAATAATATACCGAGTTAGTCAAGATAGTGGGGGTTTCAAAATACCACTAAGTTTATTTTAGAGATCAATATATTAATGGATGCCATATTTTCTATATCCTCTCGTCCATGAAACTAAAACTTTGGCCCATATAGGAGGGGCAGGAACCCTTAGAAAAATTATGTTATGGATCGCATTTGGAGAAAAAGGACTTCCGAGTTCCCAAGGAAAACCTCTAGGGTTTAGACTCAGCGTCGCATGCTTCCGCTTCTCCCCTCGCATTCTTCGTCCATGGCTGCCGCCCTCCTCTCCTCCCTCCGCCTCAACAGCTTTCCCCGCTTCCTCCAACTCCTCCGTCTCCGGTCCTTCTCCGACGCTACCTCAGCACGCCGCACGGCATCTCCGGATCCCCCCACTTCATGGTCCAATACCTCGTGAACTCTTCGCGGGCTCTCCGATGCCGAGGCGGCCGAGGCAGCCAAACGCATTGCGCACCTCCGGTCCAGCGAGAAACCGGATGCCGTGCTGAATTATCTGAGGTCCCAGGGATTTGGCGCAGCCCATCTCAGGTAGATGATCACCCGGTCGCCCAGATGACTCTGCTTAGACTTGAAGGGAACCCTCGCGCCAAAGCTGGAATTTCTGCGCAGCATGGGCTTTTCGGAGTCCGACGTCGTCGATGTCGTTGTGAGGCAACAAGACATCTTGCGCTACAGCTTCAGCCGAGCTGTTCTTCCCAAATTGGAGATGTTGGAAAGGCTCTATGGATCCAGGGAGCTCCTTCTCCAGGATCTTAAGCGTCATTCATGGATTTTGAGAAGCGGCATTGAGAGTGCCAAGTCTTAGCATAAAGTTCTTAACTGATGAGTGCAGGATTCCTAAAGAATGGATCTCTGTCATCGTGAGAGCAAATGCGTGCTTTGGCTGTCAGAGTCGAAGAGTTGGGATTCCCCGGGGTTCTAAGAAGTTCCTACGGATGATTTATTATCTAAGCAAGATCAGCAAAGACACATTTGAGGCTAAGCGCAAGATTATGGAGAAATTAGGATGGTCAGACGATGAGTTCTACGCTGCATTCAAGAGACAATCGTCTTTTTAGGCCGTTTCACTGAGATGGTGCCAAAATTGATGGATTTTTTCGTCGAGGATGTTGGCTGCACGCCTTCTTACGTTGCTCGGCGGCCAATTATGTTAACGTATGGTATGGAGAAGAGGGTACTTCCTCGGGTTCGGGTGATGGAAATGTTGAAATCCAAAGGCTTATGGGATGGGCAGCTCCATCTCCAAATATATATAGTTCTAAAACTAACCGATTCAGTCTTCAGAAATTTGTTCATACTTACAAAGAAAAAGATTCCGAATTAATGAACTAGAGTCAGAGCGATGGAAGATGATATCTACCATTTACATTCAAATTAAATTTGAATGAGAGGATCATCTGTCTGGAGCACTGGTTAATTTTGTGAGTTGACCTCAACTATTTCTGTATTGCCTTCCAAACAAGTTAGTAGATATCCATGAAACCGACCTGACGAGGAAGAAATTGTTCATGCTATGCAGGTAGAACAAGTTTAGTCGTGGAACTTGCAAATGAACAACTTGTGTATTTACATATGAACAGCTAAATAGTTTCTCATATTTAGTTCATTTTGATGATCTGTATTATCTGTTTAAATTAATATATAAAAACTGGTGTATTTACAGATACCTAGTTACAAGTCCTGCCTTAAATTAAAACAACCAGACGGAACAAGCAACTGAAAATTAATCCAGCTAAAAGAACAGTATAAGCAAAGCTAATTAGTCTGGTATCACATCCTTGAGGCTGGGAATCGGTTTGGACTGCATTTACTAGACCTAAGACATGCGAGTCTAATAGGGTGCAAAGCTCATGCCCTCGTAAGTTTAATTATGCCAAGGTTCTAAAAATAGGTAGAGTTTAATAATGCCAAGAATATAGATTATTCTCTTATATAAATCTTGTAACCTTAATATAAAGTTCTAAAAATAGGTAGATTATTCTCTCATATAAATCTTATAATCTTAATATAAGTTTAAAAATAAGTAGATTATTCTCTTATATAAATCTTATAACCTTAATGGAGAAGGTAATTTGATATTCAAAAAAGTTATTATAATAAGATGATTAAATCTTCCAAAGTTATTATAATAAAATGATTAAATCTTACAAAACTTCCCAGATCTATTACTAATATGCTTGTAAAGATTGATAGCATCAACAATATCCCACCTTAAGCTGCTAAAAATTGATAGCATCAACAATATCACACCGATGTATTTAAATTGTGTGATTCCTTGGTTTATTTGGGAGCGTATCACTTAGACTTTACCTATTCCATGCATGCTCATGCCCCTCCATGTGTCCCTTCTCACTTTATCAACACAATCTATAATTATTTCACAACCACCAAAAAGAAAAGTTTGGATACGGGAGGAAGATGATGAAGTTTGAGATTGAGTTAGCTGCAGCATTTATGCAACTGATGTCCATTAATTACAAGTTTCAAATGCAATGCTATATATATATATATATATATATCCCTTTGAAATCATAGCGTAAACTGTCACATAATATTGCATTATGGTTCTTGATCTCTCCTATCAAAATAACTAGTACTGTTGTAAAAAAATTTTTGATGAAGTAACAAAAAAAAGGAAGAAAGCAAAGAATAACTCGCAGGTAATCCACTGCCATTAATATCCATGGACATTGTAGCATCTTCGATCCTTATCCAGTATCTCTTCTTAGCATGCAATCCTCATCTGATCTGAACACACCAAACTTATCACTTGTCCTGTGCTCTCTGATGTATGTAGATTTATTTGAGTAATTACATACTCCGTATGGACCTTGCGGTTCCATCGGAGCATAAACATAATATTTGCTGAAGAATCATTGCCTTTCCAATTTCAGTATTATGCCTTGTGCACGTAAACTTTCGCAAGAATATATACCTAAAACGCGATTTCCTTAAACAAAGAAGAGTTCGATCACTTATCGTATGCCAAACTGTTTTGGTCGTATGAGTTTACTATTGTTTCTTAAAGAATGACTTTTGACAAATCAGGAGCTTCTCATCACTGCTGCTATCGAGCGCCATCAAGCGAGCATCCCATTTCAGCTGGGATGCCAAAGATCTAGCAGTTTCAATGATATTTGCTGCATCACGAATTATCACCCAACCCTGTGTGCGCGCACCAACACAAATGTCAGATCCAGCACAAACTGATGATATTGATCGGAACATGCAAGAAGTTGCAATCCTAAATATATAGAGTCAAGTTTTTTTGAGAACGTAATACAGAGATTTAAGTTGATATGTATTTTTTCCTGTGAAGAACACCAAACTGGTGAAGCATGACATGGCCTAGTTTAAGTGCTGGAATTCATCAAGCTTTTTTGTAGTTAGCTTGAGAAAGTTGCGGCATCAGTATTGCTTATAATATATAAAAGTAGTGCCACTATAAAAGGGAATGAAACATACCTCAGGTCGTAAAATGCGATCAATCTCCAAAAATATATCGAGCAAGGAACACCGATGCTTTTGTCGTGCTTCAAGCGATAGCAGTCCTTCCGCATGGACCATGTCATAAGTTCTAGGATATGTTGGAAATGCCTCGCACCTAATTGAAATGTCTTTGTTAGATTACTGTAACATTTACAATCTAAAGTAACTAGATCTACCTCAATGATGTAATTTATAAGTCCATCCATCAGGTACACCATCAGGATGACAGGAAAAATTATACTAAGTTGAGTTCACTAGTGACATAAGTCCTGTGATGTCAAGTCCCCAACCTAAATTAAAAAACAGAGATTTAACCCATGAAAGATTGCTAGCACAAACTTATAGATTCAATGGAAGTTCATATACTGAGTGACTGAATGAACTTACTCAAACCAAACAGTGACAAAAGAAATGAGGAAGATAAACGTAGAAGTAAACTATTGTTAAGCATGGCCAGGGTCCAGGGTTTCTTTTCAATGAAGGCAAGACAGCAGCATTTGCTGGATGAGATAAGATTACCGAACTGTAACTGTTTGGTTTCCCTAGATAACTTTTGACCCAAAACATACTCCTGATAGATTCATTACCAACAACTATATACAAATATGAGGCTTCCGTAGACGAACAAAAAAATCACTGCTTATGATGCCACACATACCAATCATGCTGAACACCAATAAACCCTCTGTCAAAAATCAAAGGGAGATAATTGGGGCCAATTGTGGGCACAACGTTCATCACCCATGCAGATTTGCCAGCATCCAACAAAGCAGCATTAAAACCACCAAAATGAGCATTCATGTCAAGAACATTTCTGACCATATTAAAAGGTGGGGAAGGTTCCTCATCGCCGGGTCTCTTTGGATGATCTGAGAATATGAGGGGTGAAAGAAGTGACCAATAGTTATGAATCAACGAATTCCAGGTTGCAGTATCCTCAGCAAAATCCTCAGTATTTAAACCTGATTATGGAGAATGTTAAAGGTGTTTGGTCTGGAAAATGAGATGACAATGATCTTAGTCAGAAAAGTAAATAACATCAGCTGGTTCTCGAATTACCATATATATCAAGTTCAGTTAAGTTCAATTGAGCGCGAGAAGGCCAGGGTGTCCTGTACTCGATGGGAATCCACCGCTGACTTCTCATCCCTGCTATGCAGGGATTGAGTTTTTGGTAATATGGTGATTCAACATCATGGCTCCTACCACAAACTTCAGGCCCAGACTTCCTGTAAAATAAAGACTCTACATATTACCTTATAGACAATTGGCAGCATAATCATTCCCTATTGTTGCATCAGTAGACAATAGAACAAGGGACATGACTTGGTAGTTCATACCTTGAACTGTAACATTTCTTTTTGCTAGTCTTCTTCCAGACAATTGTCTCATCTTGTTGGGACAACAAATCCCAGCAGATATTTTCAGCAAACTCACGAATTATTGACCACTTCTTTTGATTTTCTTTATCACGCATAGATCTGTGGGTATTCATTTGTGAAGTCCAAACAAAATAACCCCCGGGTCTCAAAAGTCTGTCCACTTCAATTAAGAAAGTACCATCTGCAATGATATATGTTATAGTTTCAGTAACCAAAATTCAACAGTGAATAAAAGCCTAAAACACGTGACAAGACTAAGGTTTCTGATTTCCTACAACTCAAACAGGAAGTATCATCTGAAAACTAAAAGAGACAAGATATTACGATCACAGCAACAAAACACTCATTTGTAGTTTATCAATTTACTAATATTTACACAAGATAAACTATCAAATCAAATATGACGGTATAATGTCTGTGCTAAATACTATAAAATACTTGTCAGGCACCAGTTTCAGAAAAGGTCGAAATGGTAAGTCATGTAAAAATTGTGATGTCTGAATCCCTGTTTCCAGTATATCTTTGGACCAACATATTAAGTGTTGATGGTTGTGACTACAAGACCACTAACGTTGGACCCTTAAACAGTGGTCAGGGAAGTGAAGAGTTAGATATCATTTCAAGATTCATCTAGGAGGAGCAGTATAGCTGGATGGTTATCCTCTACGCTTGATTCTGGTACTCATGCCAGATGGGACTTCTCACCATAATGTGGAAACAGGGAAGTCTTTGTCCCAATGAAAGAAAGTGTCTACCTGATTTAGTAGGTGAGCGTATGATGTGACAAAAATATACTCTTTTAAATAATAACGATGATCAGTATATATGTCACCACAATCCAAACAACACATCCTAGTTTCACTGTGGACCTCAGACTCTCAGCTTATAATCTAAACCCCATGACATGGTATTTACTATTTAAAGAGAGTCCACCAGGACAATGTCTACAAGAAAATTTTCTGTTTCAGTACAAAAGTGAACCATTGGCAAAGTGCAGATCTAAAGCAAATAAAAATTGAGCGTGCAATGTTCAAACATTTTACAGTCGAGTAACTTCCTATGAAGCAGATCTGAAGCAAACAAAATTTATAAAGCTACTCAAGTCCTTTCAAATGTTTAAAAATGAAACAATAAACTTCTTATGGCACACTTTATTCCTAGGTATGCGCTCTATAAATCATATAGCAGCACTTACAATTTGCACAAACTTGCAAGTTAATGATTGTAAGAAATTCTATGGACTGTCATGGACATTAAATCATCGTGATGTTGTTATCAAACAAATTTCATCTGTATAGATCATGATAGCACTCTGGTTGCTTTTAATCTAAATATATTTTTTTAAAGGACCACTCCAAGCCCAACGCCAACATTGACTAAGAAAGACTACAAATACTACAAATAGAACAGAGTCTCATTAGTTCTACATTGGGTAAATATAACAAGAATTCTTACCATTTTTCTCCCATTCAACTTCACATCTTGCACAGTGCAACATATCGAAAGAAAGGTATGGATATGGTAACTGTCTTGATGAAAAAGATCCAATCATGGCAGGAATGCCTCTCTCAAGTGTGATTTGGACTTGACTACCTGATGCCTCATAGTTCGCAATGCACATGGTCAGGAGTTGCTTTGAGAAGAGATGTGCCCCAAAGCTACCAAAACCACAACCTATATCTAAGACAGTTCTCACCTGGAAAATACTCAGATATCAGTCAGATCTGAATAATGTATGTAACAAATGCTACTATAACAACAACCAGGTGATCTAATTAGTACAATGAACATCAAATTTTACATTTAAATGAGAAGTTCAATAGCCATTATTAGTTAAAGTTACTTCGACATCATTCATACAAATTCTTAGATTGTGCAAAAGTCGCTTCAGAATTTCACTCATAATTATTTGTCTAGCCACTAACCAAATCCAAGTTATAGCCAAAATTTATCACATTGATATCACTATAAGCAGCTCAGCAGTGAATTTATGTCCAAGGATTTGTTTATTTCTTTAACCAAATATTCAAATAGTCAGGGCGAAAAAAGAAAAGAGAAACTGACCCCAGCCTCAATGAAATTAGATTCATTCCGCAACCCAATCATTTCTGCTATTTGATGTGTATAATCTTCTACACCATCAACCATGATGGAGCCAGATTGGAACGAGATGTGTTCTTCCTCCACCATCATCCTACCATAGACAGCTTAATGGTGAACCTTTCTTACTTGAGAGATGAACAAAGAAACTTGCAGAAAATGAGGGGGAAAAAAAGAGCATCCACACTACCTCTTGGTTAAGCTCCCAAATGAGAACTCATGTCCAGCGAACTTCACATTGTATTTCCAAATGAAGTCTCTCCCACTTGGCCACCTTAGTGGAATTCTATAGTTCTTAGGAGGAAGAATCAAACAACCCTTCCTAGCGTCACGGAGGCATTTCCTATCATACTCAACGAGCACCACCGGATCTACCAAATCAAAATTCTCCGAGATATTCGTATAGCAAGGAACATAGTTCTCATGCTCAGGCGGGCAGAAATCTAGTTCTTTCAACCGAGCAATTCCAAGTGAAAGCTCGCCTATCTCTGTGAGATCAGCAACAACCTGTTCCTGGAATCGGCGATAGTAGTGGTAGATATTGCCACGGGCGAAGGTGGAGATGGAGATGGCCCAATAAAGAGAGCCACCTAAAGCAAGCACGATAAAGATGACTAAACTCAGTTTTAGGATGGTGAAAATGAAGTTTTGTCGGCTTCGATTAGCTCCAGCGGGGCTCAGGAGCTCATGGCCGAACCCATTCGCCCCGAAATCCTTTGCCTGATAGCTAAGATCAAAGAAGTCATGGCCGCTGCCGCCGTTGCCTCTTCCACCGCCGGAAAACCCACGGTAGAGCGGTCTCGGCATCGTCTTCCGCCCTACAGCTGCCGGAATTCAGCAAAAAACTCGCATTAAGATTCCATACGTAGAGAAACACACTCAGATCAAACTTTTCCACACTCGGACAGAACAATGT
This sequence comes from Thalia dealbata, assembly GCA_030544415.1. Lineage (NCBI taxonomy): Eukaryota > Viridiplantae > Streptophyta > Magnoliopsida > Zingiberales > Marantaceae > Thalia > Thalia dealbata. The sequence goes on from CM060458.1 coordinate 21,111,599, forward strand.
GATTGAGGATTGTTAGCAACAGGCAAAAAGGGAAGACGGCGGCGATTAGCCGGCCATCCATCGCAGAAGAACACTAATAGCCATGGCACGGTTCATCTACCTCACAATCAAGCAAAAAGCCACGAAAAAGGAAAAAACTTTCCTAAAGAAGGAATTCCCCTTACCTCAGTTCGAGTTCAGTAAAGTAAGCAAGATGGCATATCGCCTTCAATTCGCTAATCGTTGGAGCCCGCCGTCGACTCGGGGATCACGACGGGAACATAAAACCTACGGAAAAGGAAACAATTCAAGGCGAAAACTTTATGCACTGGCCGGCTCCCAAACCGGTGGGAACACCAGAAAAATCCCCGCCTGCTCGGGATGGAGAGATCTCAGGAGCGCTGGTGCCTGCACGCGCCTATCGCCACCATCACCGAAGACGAACCCTCGTCCTTCAAATCCTTTTCCTCCAGATTGCTCACCACCTTCCTGTTCTTCGCAAAACAAATTGCGGAGCGACACCGCCAAAGAAGAAGACGCGAGAGATCAATCCGCCTTCCTTTGTCTCACTCGCTGCTGCTGCTGCTGGCCTGCTGCTGCTGCTGCTCTCTCTCTCTCTCTCACGAGCCTCCCTCGGCTTCCATCACCCAATGAGATGCGATCTGCGTCGCGCACAACACAAATATAATAATAATTGTTAATCCACTTTTTCAACAGTAAACCGGAATGTAATTATAGAATGAAATATTAAGAAACAATCATTAAAAAAATCTAATTATTAACACAAATATGAAAAAATATAAAGAGTTAATTACGACAATAGCCCTGCTATGTTTCAAAATTTAATTTATAGGAGTTTTAAAATTTTTAAGGATATCTTCCTTCCTCCTTAGCATTTCAAAATTTAAAATATTGCTCCACCGTGTGACATTGAGATTTCTAATGCACTTATATTAGCTGTATAAAATTAACTTTTAAAAAAAATTAATAAATCTTAAATTCATGACTTTAAGTTTTAACTGTCCTTTTTATTTTAAGTAAATTCTTCTAATTTTAATCTTAAAAAATTAAAAAATTAAATAAATAAAAAACCTAAAGGAATTTTTTTTTTCAAATTAGTTAATGGCTAAAGTCCCTTTCATTCCAATTCATTGCTAAAAAGCTCTTGTTGAAGTGACACAAGACACATCCATGTCAATGATTCATTTCCCCACCTCCCTACTTTCCTGCCCAAACAATAGAGAGTAGGACAATGACTGAAACTTATTACAGGAAGGAAAAAAAAGAAATAAATTCTACGAGGAGATGGATGGATTTTTCCACTTCCATACTCCCAAATCACTTTAGAAAAAGCAAAGTGAGGGAGGGAGGATTGGGCTGAAGAACACGCCAGCTTTAGGAATCATGATGATGGAGCTCATTTATTTGGCCGTATCGATGAATTGAATGAACCCCCCACCCCTCCTCCATACGCTACGCCTCCCTCCTCTTAAGTCTGAACTCTGAAGTAGTAGAAGTAGGGGAGGAGGAAGCACTTGCAGCTACACTCACACTCTCCTGCTGCTATTAGCAGCATTTTTCTTATACTTACGTTATGATAAAGTAGCAGTCTGAGGGTGATTCTATCGATACAAACCATCCGTGACTAAAACAACTCCTGATACTGATTCCTGAACAGCAAGCATTGTGATAATATATAGGACAGGAATGGAGATGGTATAAATAAATGGGGATATGATATGAAGGGAAGAGGGTGATACATCCCTTTCTAATGTTAAATGGAAAAAAAAAGGGGAACAGCAGGCACTGCCTGCATGTGATATTTCGGCTCCTTCACTCTTTGTCTCCTCGCGTATAATTCCAATTAAATCCACCGACACAGCAGAGCAGCAGCTCGCACTTTTTTTATATTATTTATTTTACTTTTTGTTCTTGCTGAATAAATTCTTTGTTTTTTTATCGAGTGAAGGATTAATTCCTTTAATGACAATTGCGGAATGCAGAATCCATCTCTATGCGATGCGATCCACAAAAAAATCCCTTGCGCATCCGGGGAATCGAACCCCGGTCAGTACCGTGGGAGGGTACTATGATACCACTACACCAGATGCGCTTCGTTATGCGCAATGGAATGAGCATATTTCAGGAAATGTAATATGGATTTATTTTATATTATATGCTATATTAGGAACACATATTCTAATCTGCTTGACCCAAATAATAAGAGCAACTCGTTTTTCTCAACTAAAATAAGATAATTATTATTAACTAGATAATAACATGGAATTTCCACTAAAGGATAAGTCCCATATGATCTTGTGCATTCAAACCCATGGATATGGACCCAAATTTATCATTATGGAACATTTCTTTTCCAACTGAAATCCCTCTTCATGATTTTTTTTCTTGAGGGATTCTTCATTTATTGTTTAATCCTTACCTTTTCTTCGCTTATTTTTATAGGAAGTTTATATTTTTGTGCTGGATAAATAACTAATGAGGATTATTATATTTTCTAAACTTTTGGATCAATCGTCGACATCCTGATCTTATTTTATCCTTTCTTAATTATTTGGGATATATATATATCTATGAAAAACAAATGACATTATATGCTTTATTATTATATAGATAGACAACAGAGGTTTTCTTTGTCCTGAAAAGAAAAAAATTAGTAATAATGAAGGACTTGTGCGAGAGTCACATGGATGACAGTCATCCCAGCCTCGATCTGAGACAGGTATTTTGGAGCATTTGCTTGCAGCAGCAGCATGTGAATGAGCATATTATAGACGAGATGGAGTATGTAATCAAATGTGAATCTGTAGAGCTGAAGTGAAGACAACTAGTCCTTGCAAATCGCAGTGCATGCATGGCCCAGAAAAGGGCCTCTCTCTGTCTCTTATTCTCCAGGGATTCTGCATGACTTGAGGTACACCTTTAATTGCCTCACCTGTGCAGAGCTTGTCCCAACCAGAATGAACATTGAAGCTGACATATATGTGCATGAAGATAGAGAGAGAGAGAAGTGAATCAGACATTGACAAAATGGGTTGGTTTTTCTTTGGAGTATATCTAGCTAGCTAGCTGTTGATAACTGTGTTCTGCTTTCGACAAGGTATCCTGTAAACTGACTATGGAACGGTTTACTGATTGTTGAGCAGCGATGTTCAGTGATCAGCTGGAGCTTGGTAGAATCAGAAATGTTCAGCTGTTTCAATGGGCATGCAGTATAGGTGATTCGCTGCTCCCAAGTGTAGCTCTTGGTTTTTATCCTTGTACATACATTGCTCTATCAATAAAAGCCGGCAGTAGAATTCTGTTAAAAGAGAGAACTTGAGCGAGGCACTACTCCAACAGTAAAGAGGTGCATGCTCATGAGTGTTGATCTCCAGACGACTGCAGACAAAAATTAGCAAGTTTCTTTCTCTCTGATTAGCTGCTCTGTCACTGTTGTGTGGAAGGGTAGGGCCTGCTGTAGGAATACATACATACATACATACATATATATATATACACATATGTATCTATATCCAGGAAGTTCTTTGGAAGGAATTTGAGTCAAGTTTCAGAGGAATCACAAATCTGGCAATGACCGCCTTGTAATTTTCTTAACCTCTTTTTTTTTTTCTCTCTTCACACTTCTTCTAAGTATACTTTCTTCGATAAAATCGGTGGGCAATCACATCTTTGTATCAGCTCCCTTATGAAACTGTCAGAGATGTTTAGTATCAGAAATAGTTCTGATACTGTTCTTTGTTCTGTTCTGCAACAGAAATATCATTGCTGCACCTTCACAATTATCAGTATCAGAAATACTTCGGATACTGCTTTATATCAGTATCAGAAATGCTTCTTTTATTCTGATACTACTTCCTTTTTGATGCTGTGTACATGTTAACAAGTTTGTATATGCTTTGTCAATAAGGAAGGCAGTGTCTTCAAACTGGATACAAACTAAAAGAGAAAATTGGTGGGCAATCTTTACCCTCCTTTGTGCACCTAAAAAAATCATTGAATGTGGTGGTTTAGGAGGGGCTATATATATATAGTTTTTAGGTTTTGTGTTGGTTGGCAAGTCCTAACATACTTTATATGTTTTTGGCCGATAACCAGTTCCGATACATATAATAAGCAAAAATATTACATTAATTTGTGCACTTGGCTGGCCCTTTCCCTGCTTCCAGCTGTGTTTAAGGCTCGGTCTGTGAAAGTTTTCCCAAAATGTTGGAACACTTGGGAAAAAAATGAGAAGAATTTAGATGTATGAGAGCACGGCAAACCTCCTTGGGTAGCTATAACTTTTATGCATCTACGAGAGGTTCGATCATCTGCATCACATCGGATTGGAGAAGAAGAAGAAGGAGAAGAAGAAACTGGAGCCGTGCTCTGTGCTTTCGTTAACTTTTGTAGTCTCTCAGTGCTCACAAGCAAACAACTTACAGAGTTTGCTTGGGGACTAGCAGACAGTGGATAAGAGTTCTTATGGGTGATCAGACCAAACCTCCCGTAGCAGTGCCGCCAAAGAAGTGGAAGCTAAATATGAAGATGAATCCACATGCTTTTGCATTGCCAACACCAGAATGGAACTATAAAGCGCGTACCCCCCAATCACCGTATTGAAAAGCTGATGATATTTGAAAGAGAATTCTAGAAGAGGCAGACATCAGAGTAATGTGGTTGCAGGAATTGAAGTCGTGGTACAAGGAGCTTCAGTCGACCTTGATGCAGCAGCTGAAGGAGTTCAGCTGCTGTAGCCGTCCTTGTCTTTGGAGCTGAATCTGTCTCTTCTTTTTGTTCTTCATTTGAACTGCATTAACTGATACATGTTCAGTTTCAGTTTCAGCATGCTCGGTTTTCTTTTTTCATGTTCAGCTTGTACATATCCGCAGCTTACACACACTGTTTCAGCTGTAAATTGTGTCCATCCTTCCAACAGTTGATAAAAGACGGCAGTAAGCTTCCCTCGCTTCCTTCCCGATCAAATAATAATCATAATAATGCCGGAGACATCAATTTATTGTCCTCGACCAAGAAATTATAGGGTGAGAGCTCTTCTCGATCCACCCATGCATATAGACGACAAGAAAAAAACATTAACTTAGCAAGCCCGTGCTTCTCGTGGGCTTAGAGATCCAGCTAATGTATGTTCTTATGCATAAATTTGCATCCCCCACGCGGTTACTTTTATTAAAGTGTGCGCCCGTGCAATTTATTTGCTGAATTATATCTAAGTTGATCAACTGCTCTTCTTCTTCGAGAGGGAGAGAGGTCGAGAGATGGAAGCAACAAGACACCACGCAGTGTGCATGCCATTCCCTGCCCAAGGCCACCTCAACGCCATGCAAAAGCTGGCCAAACTCCTCCATTCCAAGGGCTTCTTCATCACCTTCGTCAATTCCGAGTTCAACCACCGCCGAATCCTCAGGAGCAGCGACCGCCCCTCCGGTCTCGACAGCCTCCCGGACTTCCGCTTCGCCACCATCCCCGACGGACTCTCGCCCTCCGACCCGGACGAGAGCCAGGACATCATCCTGCTCGCCGAGTCAATGAGAAGAACCTGCTCAGCTCCTTTCGCTGAACTCCTCACTGCACTAAACGATCCATCCGCCGGCGTGCCCTCGGTAAGCTGCGTGATCTCGGACTCTTTCACAAGCTTCACCCTTTCCGCCACGGCCGAGATGTCGATCCCAAATGCCTTCTTCTGCTCCATCAGTGCGTGCGGCTTCTTAGGTCTTCTTCGCTGCAAAGAGCTGATGCAGAGGGGCATCATCCCCTTAAAAAGTACTGAATCAATTATTTTCCATCTCTATATTTAAATATACACCTCTCCTGGCAATAACCATACGTTCTAAATTGAATCTTGCAGGCGAAGAAGACCTTACAAATGGATACCTTGACACCGTCGTGGATTGGGTACCGGGGTTGACGAAGATGCGCCTGAAGGACTTGCCGAGTTTTGTGCGGACCACCGACCCAGACGAGTTCCTGCTAAACTTTACCATGGATGAAGCCCAAGAAGCTCGCAAGGCCACTGCCATCATTTTTAACACCTTTCTCGAATTAGAAGGCCCGGTGATGGAAGCATTGTCGTCGGTTCTCCCTCCGGTCTACGACGTCGGACCCTTGTCCCTGCTCTCCCGGCACATCCCCGGTGGCCGGCCTGCAGCTGCCGCCGGTGGACTAAACCTGTGGAGGGAGGACTCGAGCTGCTTGAAGTGGCTGGAAGCCAAGGAGCCGGGCTCCGTGCTTTATGTTAACTTTGGAAGCATAGCAGTGCTGACGAGTGAGCAGCTCATGGAGTTCGCCTGGGGGTTGGCCAACAGCAGGTGCGAGTTCTTGTGGGTGATCAGAGCAGACCTTGTGGCGGGGAAGACTAATTCGTTAACGCTGCCAAATGAGTTCTTGGATGAGACAAGGGAGAGGAATTTTATCACGGGTTGGTGCCCGCAAGAGGAGGTGCTCGCTCACGCCGCCATTGGAGGTTTCTTGACGCACTGTGGATGGAATTCCACGCTGGAGAGCATATGCGCAGGGCTTCCGATGATATGCTGGCCGTTCTTTGCGGATCAGCAGACGAATTGCAGGTACGTGTGCTCGGAATGGGGGATCGGGATGGAGATTAGTGAGGACGTGAGGAGGGAGGAGGTGGAGGTGGTGATCAGTGAGGTGATGCGGGGGGAGAAGGGAAAGGAGATGAAGAAAAGGGTGTTGGAGATGAAGGAGAGAGCGGTCAAGGTTGCCAAGCCTGGTGGAGTCCAGTGGAAAAATTTAGAGAGGTTTGTCGAGGAGATAATAATGAAATGAACAGGAATTCGTTAGAATTAAATTGTTTGATCTAATAAGATTTATATGATCGACTAGCAACAAAATGCCATATAAAAAATTGAAGTTATCAAATTCTATATTGAAGAAACATTTTTAACATCTAAATCAGGTTGTCAGTCAAATAAAGATTGATTCTCCAACGAGTCAGCAAACACAAAAGAATCTCAGTAGAGCAATAAGGAAGAAAGATGGCAGGTGTGCATCTCTTGAAAAGAAAATTGCCAGACAACTAAAATTAATGGTTGAACAAGCAATTAATTACTAAAACTTTTTAAAGAGATATATAAAATAAAATATGAGCCTCACCTCAAGTTTCTAGATTCTCTAATCCCATATTCTCAGTAGCCTAATGATTGAGTTTTTCTTTAAAGAAAAATGTGGGAATTAAATAACTATTTATCTGTTGGAAGAAGAAGGACACTTTGCAGGAGTGGCCTCCTCCACCTGATGTTTATATTATTTAGATCACAACCAACACATTCTCTGCATCTAAATTGTGAATCCAACTTCTTGCTTGCTCGTCTGCTGATCGAAGGGTGGGGAAGGAGAAGGCAGAGAGATGAAGACGAGCAGGCGGCACCACGCCTTCTGCATGCCGGCGCCATCGCTGGGCCACCTGACCGCCATGCTGAAGCTCGCCAAGATCCTCCACTCCAAGGGCCTCTTTATCACCTTCGTCAACTCCGAGTTTGCTTGGGGCCTGGCGATTTGTGGATTCGAGTTCGTTTGGGTGGTCAGGCCTGGCCTTGTGTAGGGGGAGGACGTGGTTCTGCTGAAGGATTTCTTAGTGGAGACCAGTGGAAGGAGCTTCCTTACTAGTTGGTGCCCACAGGAGTAGGTGCTCTCTCATGCACAGTGGATGGAATTCTACGTCGAAGAGCATATGTGCAGGAATTCTCATGATATGATGGCCTTTCTATGCTGATCAGCAAACAAACTGTAGATACGTGTGATCGGAATGGGGGATTGGGATGGAGGTCAGTGAGGATGTGAAGGAGGAGGAGGTGGAGATGCTGATCGAGTTGATGGAAAGGCAGAAGGGGAAGGAGACGAAAAGGCATTGGAGTGGAAGGAGAGAGCACTTGAAGCAGCCAAAGCAGGTGGAGCTTCATGGAAAAATCTAGAAAATGTCATCGAGAGACTAATGAAGAAATAGATAAACGAATTCCACCTCAAAGGGATGCAAGATATATTTTTTGTCTTTTGCTGTATTCCTCTGACCATAATCTGAAATAATAAAATTGTTTATATGAGTATGATAATGGTATAAGTCAATTTGATAACTATTTGGTGATGAAAGAATATCTGGTGATGCATATATGCTTGGACAAAACGAATAAAAGCAAGAAATAATTGCTTAAGCATTAGTTCCCTTTTCCTTTCGGCTGGAGCTAATGTTGATTGATTGCTGGAGAGTCTTTTGAGAGCTAAAAAAAATCCAATTTCTCTCTAGAAAAGTGGGGCTCTCTTCAATCTCAACTTGGCAGTAATATAACTCGGCATTGAATCCAGTACTAGTTACAAGAAATCAGAAGATAAAGGATTTCCAGTAATAGATATAAATTCAACAACTGGTAAGAAAGTTGTAGCATCCCACTATAGGCAAATTTTCAGGTTTTGACTGGCCTGATGGAGTTACAGATGGTGTACACTCCGCTACTCAGCTAATTCTAGCTCCAATTGAGCTCCTATTTCGAGTTGTACACTTGACCACCTTCTAAGTTCTCAGTTTTTTATTCTGACTCCAACTTTATTGGAGGTAAAATTCTGCATACTTTTTACATTTTTTGTTTTTTTCTCTTTTATATCTCCTATCTACTCTAACGGGCTTTACCTTGAAGTCAACAATGGAATACATCCTCCTCACTTCAATTTTTAAGTAAATTATACTTAAAAATAAGGTGAAATCTACATTTAATCCCATATTATTTTATACCAAATATAATTTTAGTATATATTTGATATTGGGTAATATTAGTTAGAATGTTATTCCAAATAATTTATTGTCATGATTTGAACTAAAGTTTAATTGTAATCATATTCCAATTAAATAAATTTCTAAGTAATGCTATCAATATTTACACATGTAAATCGAGCCGGACCGGCTCAATTCTGGGGCAGGCCATGTCCTGCACTCACGGCCTGAAGTTATCACTGTGGGGTCAAACGGCCGAAAGGACTGACACGATACAAATAATATTTACAGGAGTATTTTTTAATACTAATCAACTTAAAATATTAATTTAACAAAACGACAAAGTAAAAATATTTTTTAACAAACTGGCCAAGTCAACTGCCACATCATATTGTTGACCATTTTTTAAATTAAAAAATTCAACCATAACCCCGGTTCAGCGTTCGACCATTCGATCGCTCGATCATTTTCGGCGATCATCTTTCCGTCGGCAGCACTCCTACGAACTCCACGGAAGCCGCTATGGACGATGAAGGTGGCGACGATTCATCGGCTCCCCACTGTTGGAACAGAAACAATGAACACAAGAAGTAGAGAAGCAGCGATGGGAAGGGAAAAATTATGTGGAGCACATCATGCTTTCTCCCATATCATCATATTAAATAACCCTACTACATCTATAGAATTGGAAAAAATAAAACTGGAAACTAGAGAAGATATGGAAAATATTTGATCTTCTCTTTACAATGTAAACTTGGAAATTGTAAATAAAACATGCAAAGATTAAATCAAAAATACTTGTTTCCTAAAACAAGCTTATTTCCTAACAGTCTCCTCCCTAAGCTTGTTCTTACTTTTCACTATATTTGGAAAGAACATACCCACAACCACTGTAGATAAAATCACCAACTCGAAATTTGCATCTCTTGACCTTCTTGCCGGATTGCACCCAATCATCATCAATATTCAAGTCATAATCAAACTCATCTTTGACACCATTTTCTGAATCAGAATCCTTTGAAGCTTGACCAATCTCTTGATGAGTTTTACCTGCTTTGATGAGCAAAGATTCTTTGACATTCTTCATGGCACTAAGTTTTTGACATCTGATCGCCTCCCTTCGCTTCTCCTTCTCCAATAGAGCAACATGAACATTGAACTAAAATAAATCGGACGAAAAATCGTGAAAATCGGCTAAACCGATGCCTGAACTGCATCTGAACCGGACCAGATCGAACCGGGCCAGACCGAATCGGACCGGCCAGCTGAAACCCTTTGGACCGAACCAATGCATGCGTGCTGCACGCGCCAGCCAACCTGCTCCCTCTTCCTCTTCGCTCGAGCTCTTCTCGAGCCTGTCACCGAACGCCTCTTGTCGTCGCTCCTTGCCGGCGATCCACCACCGCCCACGCGACGGAAACCAGTGTGTGAGGTGTTCACTTCTTCTCCGACCCACCGGCCATCTTTCCTTGCCGCCGACCGAGCCAGAAAACTCGCAAAGCACGCCGCCGTCCGCTGCTCCTCTGTCGCCGGCGAAATCGCCACTTCCAGCCGCCTCTTCGCAGCTCCCACTGCGTTCTTCACCAGAAATCGACTCCCAGAAGTCGATATAGTTCGTAGGAGTCCTCTTGGCTGCGAAGGAACCGACAGCCGAGCTCCTACCAGCGATTTTGGTGGAAAACAGGGTACCTTCCCTGTTTTCGGCGAATTCCTCCTCCGCTGCGTCTTCCTTGAAGTCCTGACCGGCGCCGCCCGTGCCGTCTGGTACGACGAGCTCCCCTACGAGGTCGATTTCCTCCGCCGTTTCCACCACGCCTTGCTCGAGATGGAGGATCTCACGTCGCGCCTCATGCTGAACACCCTGTTCGGCCGACAGGAAAGAGGGGAACACCCTCCGCGCTCCGCCAGGCACGAAGCCAACTCCCAGCCTCCGGCCGCACTCCATCCTCGTCTCAGCTCTTCTCGCTGGAGCTGTCCTCTCCTCCGGCGCCACCATTGTCTCTCGAGACAGGGAAATGCCCTGTTTCGAGAGCTTCATTTGCTCTCACCCTCTCCGCTCAAGGAGGATGGGCGCATCGCGTGAGAGACCTGCTGGCTTCTGGAACTCGACGACTGCTGGCTTCTCATCTTCCTCGTCATCGCTACCGCCGAGGAAGTCGTCGGTAAGAGGCTCCCCGTCGGAAGAGGCATCAGACGCGAACTGCTCATCTTCCACATCGGACGACTCACTTCCACGATCGTTGTCGCTATCGTCGTCGTCCTCCTCAGAGCCTGGATCAAACTCGAAGGCTTCGAGCTCCTTGGAGGCATGAAGCTCCTCCTCATCGAGCGTCACATGGATCAAACTCGAAGGCATGAAGATGGCTTCGGCGAGGGTTCTCTTGTCGGTGGACTCCTCTCCCGTGGCCACCGACCTGCACCTCCGGACGATGCCGAACCGTCCCGGTCCAATCTCCGCGTCGACCAGGTACTCCATCGCCAATCCTTCACTCATAGCACCCACGTCGCTCCCCTCCATTGGAGAAAGTTCCTGCAAAATAAATTCTTCAAAAAAATTATCTTCTTCCCTAATTTCTGTTTCTGCAACAAGCAGAACTTGATGAGCATGATGAAGCTCTTTCTTTTCATTGGTTTCGGTCAGGTACACCTTCTCCTCCTTCTCACACTCTGAGGCATAATGTCCATAGTGATGACACTTGAAGCATCTAATGTGAGATTTATCTTTTCTTATCTTCTCACGCTTTGAAGATGAATTGTCCCAATCTTCATCGCTACGGTCATGTGAACGTCCACCGTACCTTCCTCTCCCTTGAGCAAAACCTCTTGCTCTTCCTTGGCCTCTACCACGCCAATTGCTTGGAGGATCCCTGCGGTGTCTCGTCTCACGCGTCCAATACAGCTGGTTCTCCTCCTCTTGTAGGGAAGGTGCAATTCTTTCTTCAAACCTCTTCAATGCCCCTACTGCATGATCCACAGTCATATTGGTTAAATCACCAAAGTGTTCGAGATTACATGCAATAAGATAAAATTTGGAGGGAATAGACCGAAGCAATTTTTCCACAACCAATTGCTCCTTTATCTCCAAACCAAGGTTTCTCATCTCAGACACAACCGAAGAAAGCCTGCCAACATAGTCATCTATTGATTCTGAGTTCTTCATCTGCAACTTCTCGAATTTACCACGCAAACGACTACCTCTTGCGTTTCTGAATTTTTCATCCCCTACATGGAGATTCTTCAAAGTGTCCCACATCTCTTTTGCTGTCTTTTTGTCAGCAACGAGAGCCAGGACTTCATCGCTCAAAGATTGATGAAGAATTGACCGAGCTACCTTGTCTTTCTTCCGGTCTACATGCGCAGCACCTCCTTCCGACTTGATTGCTTCCCATACTCCTTGCGCATCAAGGAACGACTCCATACGAACAGCCCACATCGTGTAGTTGCCACCCTTCGTCAGCATCGGTGCAGCTTGATGACTCCCTCCTACCACCGAGGAGGTTCTGAGCATCGCATCTCCGGACGTGCCAACGACCACCTTCTTCCAGGACACCGACGTCTGCATCGACATCTCCTCTGATATCAATCGAGCACACCTTGCTCTGATACCAATTGTTGGAACATGAACGATGAATACAAGAAGTAGAGACTTGGAAATTATAAATAAAACATGCAAAGATTAAATCAAAAATACTTGTTCCTAAAACAACTTTATTTCCTAACACCCACGACTCCCTCCTCTTCCCCTCTGCAGCCGGCTCTCCCCCGCCCCCCTCCCCCCCCTCTGCAGCCCCTCCACAATGCCACAACTCACTCCACCAAAGCCGCCATGGATGATGAAGGTGGCGGCGATTCATCGGCTCCCCACAACTCCCTCCCCTTCCCCTCTGCAGCCGGCTCTCCCCCGCCCCCCTCCCCCCCTGCAGCCCCTCCACAAGGCCACAACTCACTCAACGGAAGCCCCACTCCACAGAAGCCGCCATGGACGATGAAGGTGGCGGCAATTCATCGGCTCCCCACAACTCCCTCCCCTTCCCCTCTGCAGCCGGCTCTCCCCCGCCCCCCTCCCCCCCCCCCCCTCTGCAGCCCCTCCACAAAGCCACAACTCACTCCACGGAAGCCGCCATGGACGATGAAGGTGGCAGCGATTCATCGGCTCCCCACAACTCCCTCCCCTTCCCCTCTGCAGTCGGCTCTCCCCCGCCCCCGCCCCCCTGCAGCCCCTCCACAAGGCCACAACTCCCTCTGCAGCCAGCTCTCCTCCTCCTCTCCCCCCCTCTCGCCGGCTCTCCTCTGCTCCCCCCCCCCCTTTAGCCCCTCCATAAGGCCACAACTCCCTCTGCAGCCAGCTCTCCTCCTCTGCTTCCCCCACCCCAACTCCCTCTCCTTCCCATCTGCAGCCCTCTATGAGGCCCACAGCTCCCTCCCATTCCCCTTGCAGCCGGCTCTCCTCTACTTCCCCCCAACCCTTTTGCAGCCGGCTGGCGTGGGCGACGGAGTGGAGGCAACGGCAAGTCTGAAGACGGGAAGGTCGGAGGCGGAGAGGAAACGGTGGCAAGTCTGAAGACGGGAAGGTCGGAGGCGGAGAGGAAACGGTGGCAAGTCTGAAGACGGGAAGGTCGGAGGCGGAGAGGAAACGGTGGCAAGTCTGAAGACGGGAAGGTCGGAGTCGGAGAGGAAACGGTCGAGCACTGGACCGGATTGATTTTTTTATTAAAAAAATGGTCAGCGGTCTGATGTGGCAGTTGACTGGATTAATTTGTTAAAAAATATTTTTACTTTACCGTTTTGTTAAATTAATATTTTAAGTTGCTTAGTACCGTAAAACACTCCATTTTATTCTCTTCATCAAGCATCGGCACCAAACAGAATAATGGAAATTGGCACAGCTTCCGTCCTTGCCGAGCAGACGCTCTTCTCGTGTATTACACGAATGGAATGGAATCATAAATGAGGGCCTACATAGTGAGAGCATTGGAGCATATATAAACTACTGCATCAAACTTCAAGCTTCGTCAACTGAGCAAAAAGGGAAGAGGGAAAAATACCAGAAGAAGAAAAAGAAGATATCAGGATGGAGTCGACTAAGCACCATGTTGTCTGCATGCCGTTCCCCGCCCAAGGCCACATAAACGCCATGCTTAAGCTTGCCAAGATCCTGCACTATGAGGGCTTCTTCATCACCTTCGTCAACACCGAGTTCACCCACAGACGCATCCTCAAGAACCGAGGCCCCTCTGCCCTCGACGGCCTCCCGGACTTCCGCTTCGCGACGATCACCGACGGCCTCCCGGATTCCAATCCAGACAAGAGCCGAGACCTCGGCCAGCTTATTGAATCGATAACAAGAACTGGCTCGATCTCTTTCACCAAGCTTCTGACCGAACTGAATGATCCATGCTCCGGTGTGCGGCCAGTCCGCTGCGTGATCTCGGATTCCTTAACCAGCTTCACCCTTGCTGCCACTGCTCAAATGGGCATCCCAAATGTGTTCTTCAGCTCCCTGAGCGCATGCGGCTTTATGATCTTCTTACACCTCAAAGAGATGAGGGAGAGAGGCGTCCTCCCGCTAAGAAGTATCAAATTTCTAGTGTTAGTTTATTTTCCTGGCAGATTAATCATCTGCTAACTATCTATGTTTGAAACTGAATCTGCAGCTGAAGGTGATCTCGAAAATGGATACCTGGACACCATCGTAGATTGGATACCAGGGATGAGGAAGCTGAGCCTGAAAGAAATGGCGAGTTTTGTCCGGAATGCCAACCAATTAGATCAAATCTTGACGGACTTTGTCATGAATGAAGCACAAGCGTCTCTGAAGGCCACGGCGATCATCGTCCACAGCTTTCATGAATTAGAAGGGCCGGTCATCGACGCGTTTGCATCCATCCAGGCACTCCCTCCGGTGTATGACATTGGCCCTCTCTCCCTGCTCTCTCAACAAATCCCTAATGGCGATCCATTGACATCAGTCGATGGACTCAACCTATGGAGGGAGGACGCAAGCTGCACGAAGTGGCTCGATGGGAAGAAACCAGGTTCCGTGCTCTACGTTAACTTCGGCAGTATGGTGGTCATCAGCGGTGAGCAACTGGTAGAGTTCGCTTGGGGGCTCGCCAACAGCGGATGCGAGTTCCTGTGGGTGATCAGGCCTGACCTTGTGGCCGGCGAGAACGCGGTGCTGCCGAAGGAGTTCTCAGTCGAGACCGGCGGAAGGAGTTTTGTCGCAGGTTGGTGCCGGCAAGAGGAGGTGCTCGCTCATGCGGCAGTAGGAGGTTTCTTGACGCACTGCGGATGGAATTCTGCGACAGAGAGCATATGCGCAGGTTTGCCGATGATATGCTGGCCGTTCTTCGGAGAGCAGCCGGCGAATTGCAAGTATATTTGCTCTGAATGGGGAATCGGGGTGCAGATCAATGAGGATGTGAAGAGGGAAGATGTGGAGATGCTGATCAAGGAGGTGATGCAGGGCCAGAAGGGGAAGGAGATGAAGAGGAAGGTGCTAGAGTTGAAGGAAAGAGCAGCTGCGGCAGCCAAACCAGGTGGAGCTGCATGGAAGAATTTAGACAAAGTTATTGAGGAAATAATAACGAAATAAATCAACTTAGTTTTATGAATGGAAGCTTATAATTGCAAGTCTAAATATCTATGTTATCCTAATTAGTCCTTTCCAAAAGGACGATTTATCATCTGCACTAGATTCTCCCCAACTACTGCATGCTACTAAAACACTTGAACTAGTTTGCCACTTTCGAGTTGTCACCAACACCGAGTACAAATTTCCACCACCATTTTGTTTTCTTAGAGGAATAGGAAGTTGGGGAAACCAGCAAACTTCTTTTTATTAGAATGCTGCAAAGTCCCTAACAAATAAAAGACTACTACTAATTACATGGATCGAGACTCTAATACTTTATCTAGGATGGCACACGACACATTCAAAGGCCCTTTTACCTTACAGTCTGCTCCATTTGTTAATATCTCCCTCCATTTAAGCACCTCTATGCTCAAACTACATAAACTATACGGTGGTGATACAGTCAAATCTTTTTCTGGCTAATACCGAGTTTGTATTCAGCTCGTTGTTCAACATCAACCACCCGCGCAGGTTGTACTTTAATGGAGCCACAATTTTTCAGACTTCATAAATAGACTCTGTAGCGTAAACCTCCATTTTTTGAGGGCTTTGAATGTTGTGGCGATCGAATACTTTCCTGCAGAGTTTCATCTCCATAGTATTTTGTCTTCTACATCAACTAGATGAACTCTTGTTGCTTCTTCAACAGGTTGAAGTAGTCTGTACGTAGGTGGCGTTCTTCAACTCTTGATGCACAGTATTCTGACTTATTCATCTCCGCAGCATACTTCCATGCCGGGTTCCAATCAGGGGCAAATAAATGCACTGCATTAGAAGGTTCCCATATTTTTTTAAAGAGGTACGGTGGCCGACCTTATGCTTAGTGTGCATTTTATTTCCTTGCTCTGTTCGGGAATTCTGCTTTGCCTCTTCTATTGAATTCCCTATGGTCTTTCCTTATTTGCATGCTTGGATAACTATACATCCTTGATTGTTTGAGAATGGTCTTCTTACTTCTTACGATAGAAAATAGGGATGGAAGGGTGTTGTGGGTGGATTTAAATGGGAACCTTTGAAGGTAACCAAGTTCTCTCCAATTCATCCAGCACATCCCCTCAACGCAGCGGCCAAACAACTACGAACTTGATTCAAAACGTTGCCACCGTGATGCCTCCTTGTTTGATGCAGGGAGGCATCCAAGGCTAGCACTTAAAAAACCATATATACAATTAAACTTAAGATAATAATCAAATAAGTAGATAATTGCATAGACCAATAATTTCAATCCAAAAAATAAAGAGAAAAAAATTATAGTTCCTAAAAGATATAGATCTTATACTATAATATGAGGTGAAGATATAATTTCAAACGAGATCTTAAATAAAACAGACAACAATTAATTTTACGATTGATGTTAGAATTGGATTTAGAAGAACTGAAGGATTTATGGACAAAGCAGTAGATTTTGCATCAGGTGCAGGAGTAGAGAAGAAATAAATTATCATCCTCAACTCTGCAGCAGCTCAATAAAGAGAATTCCAATTCCAATTCCTCTCGTCTCTTTCTTTTCCTCGTTTTGTTTAAGATGATGATGGGGGCGGCAGAAGAGAAGAAAATTGATTCTGAAACATTGCAGCCTTCATTCAAAGAAGGTCTTCGGTCCAACTTGTCAGGTCTCTCCCTCAATTGCCTCCACATGGGTCAAACATACACGACAAGAAAAATAAAGTACAAGATGCTCAAGTTCCATAACTCGCCATCGTCCCATGGGGATTGGGGAGTGGAGTGCACTGCAAGTAAATGGAGAAACACACGCACACACTCTATTTATATATCAGCATCTCCTGATCCCCAAATCAAATCTTCCCTCGGGGCTCGTCCTCTCTCTCCCTCCCTTCACAGCGCAGCTGCTACCCATCAGAGTTTGATACAAACTCCTTGCTTTGTTCGTCTTTGGATTGAAGGCAGCTGGGTATTAAAGAGCAATTAATGGAGTCGACCAGGCGGCATATTGTCTGCATGCCGTTCCCTGCGCAAGGCCACATCAACCCCATGCTCAGCCTTGCCAAAGTCCTCCATTCCAAGGACTTCTTCATCACCTTCGTCAACACCGAGTTCAACCACCGACGGTTCCTAAAGAGTGGAGGAGCCTCCGCCCTCGACGGCCTCCCCGAGTTCCGCTTCACCACCATTCCCGACGGTCTTCCACCTTCCGACACCGACAGGAACCAAGACCCCCTTTTGCTCTCGGCCTCCGTCCAAAGAACCTGTTCTGTTCCCTTCACCCAGCTTCTAACCGCCCTAAATGATCCGTCCTCCGGCGTGCCACCAGTGAGCTGCGTGATCTCGGACTGCTTCACCAGCTTCACCCTCGTCGCCACCGCTGAAATGACTATCCCCAATGTGTTCTTCTGCTCCTGCAGTGCCTGCGGATTCATGTCCTTCTTCCAACTCAAAGAGCTAAGGGAGAGAGGCCTCATCCCTTTAACAAGTAAGTACTCAAGAATCGTTGCTTGCGCTGATTACTGATTGCTAAGTATACGTTCGGCATTGGATTTGCAGCTGAAGAAGATCTCCGAAATGGATACCTGGATACCGTCGTAGATTGGATTCCGGGGACGATGAAGCTGCGCTTGAGAGACATGCCGAGTTGCTTGCGGACCACCGACCAAGACGACTTCTTGCTAAACTTCACCACTGACGAACCGCAAGCGTCTCTCAAGGCCACGGCCATCATCGTCAACACCTTCAGTGCATTAGAAGCACCAGTTATCAACGCCTTGTCGTCCTTCCTCCCTCCGGTCTACGACATCGGCCCGCTTTTCCTGCTCTCTCGGCAAATCCCTCATCCTTCCCCCACAGCGATCGGCGGACTCAACTTCTGGAGGGAGGACTTGAGCTGCATGAAGTGGCTGGAAGGGAAGGAGCCCTGCTCCGTGCTTTACGTTAACTTCGGCAGTGTGGTGTGGCTCACAAGCGAGCAGCTTTTAGAGTTCGCCTGGGGGCTGGCGAACAGCGGATGTGAGTTCTTTTGGGTGATCAGACGAGACCTCGTGGAGGGGAAGACGGCGGTTCTGCCGGAGGCGTTCTCAGTTGAGACCAGGGGGAGGAGTTTTCTCGCGGATTGGTGCCCGCAAGAGGAGGTGCTCGCTCACGAGGCCATCGGTGGATTCTTGACGCACTGTGGGTGGAATTCGACGACGGAGAGCATATGCGCAGGGGTGCCGATGATATGCTGGTCGTTCTTTGGGGATCAGCAGACGAACTGCAGGTATATTTGCTCCGAGTGGGGCATTGGGTTGGACATTACTGAGGAGGTGAGGAGGGAGAGGGTCGAGAGGTTGATCAGGGAGGTGATGCAAGGGCAGAAGGGGAAGGAGATGAGGAGGAAGGTGCTGGAGTGGAAGGAGAGAGCAGAAATGGCTGTCAAACCGGAGGGGAGCTCATGGAGAAATTTAGAGAGGTTTATAGAGGAGACAATGAAGAAATAAACACCCAATTGCTATCAGCTGCATGTAAACTCTTCTCCCATTTAATAAAAGCTGGAATCGAACGTGATTGCCAAAGCTGATGATAAAAAGCCACTATAATTATATTAAACTAAAGTAGAAATAATTATAATAAAATTAAAACTAAAGATAAAAGTCCTTATCATGAAAAAGATCTCAAACCAATGTCGAAGATCTTATAACAAGAAAAATTAAAACTTGAGAAAGAAAATCTTACAGTAAAAGAAAACTAAATCTAGGGGAGAAGCTCTTACTCTTATAATAAAAAGGAAAAATAGGGTAGAAGATATTACCAAAGAAGCTCTTACCATCAGTAGAATTTTTTTACACTTACAATGAAATAAAACTAAACTAGGACAGAAGATCTTAGAATGAAAATAAAATTACGCCAGAAACCTCTGGTAAAACTGAAACTAGATGTTAAAGTTCTCATCATGAAGAGGGGCTAGAGCTTTTCAGAAACTTTAGTTTGAACAACAAGAGTAAAGATTTATCAGAAATCCTAAACAATGATGATGGTGGGTCTTGAACTTATAATTACTGAGCTAAGTATAACACCTCTAATCGGTATACTACCTAGGAAAGTTAATCTTCTTAGTTTACACACATGAAAGAGTAAATAACAACATCTTAGAGGGAAGCATATGTTATATTTTCTATTTTGATGATCTCATTCAAAAACTTACAGTAAAATATTCTGGGCTTTGATTTTAGTGGCATTGCAACAGTATGCTGTGGAAACACGGTGCCTGCCTGATGCGTCATCAGGCATTCATTGACATGGTCACTCATAATGACATAACATGCTCTGTTTGTCTCCACTCTATCTCGGCCTTACCCTTACAGTCTCATCTTGAGCGGCACTTGGATAAGGTAAGATTAAATTATTCTCAATGTCCAGGAGAGGACGGCAGTGCGAAGTAGAAAGCTCCATTAATTTTGGCAAGGCATGGAGAAGAAAAGCCGGTCGTCCCCACTCGGCCTGTGGTGATGCTGCCATCTTGGAATTGCACGTCTCACACCATCTTCCATTAGATCCATGCTCGATAGCACCAGCTTATTGAATCGATAACAAGAACTGGCTCGATCTCTTTCACCAAGCTTCTGACCGAACTGAATGATCCATGCTCCGGTGTGCGGCCAGTCCGCTGCGTGATCTCGTATTCCTTAACCAGCTTCACCCTTGCTGCCACTGCTCAAATGGGCATCCCAAATGTGTTCTTCAGCTCCCTGAGCGCATGCGGCTTTATGATCTTCTTACACCCCAAAGAGACGAGGGAGAGAGGCGTCCTCCCGCTAAAAAGTATCAAATTTCTAGTGTTAGTTTATTTTCCTGGAAGATTAATCATCTGATAACTATCTATGTTTGAAACTGAATCTTCAGCTGAAGGTGATCTCGAAAATGGATACCTGGACACCATCGTAGATTGGATACCAGGGATGAGGAAGCTGCGCCTGAAAGAAATGGCGAGTTTTGTCCGGAATGCCAACCAATTAGATCAAATCTTGACGGACTTTGTCATGAATGAAACACAAGCGTCTCTGAAGGCCACGGCGATCATCGTCCACAGCTTTCATGAATTAGAAGGACCGGTCATCGACGCGTTTGCATCCATCCAGGCACTCCCTCCGGTGTATGACATTGGCCCTCTCTCCCTGCTCTCTCAACAAATCCCTAATGGCGATCCATTGACATCAGTCGATGGACTCGACCTCTGGAGGGAGGAACGCAAGCTGCACGAAGTGGCTCGATGGGAAGAAACCAGGTTCCGTGCTCTACGTTAACTTCGGCAGCATGGTGGTCATCAGCGGTGAGCAACTGGTAGAGTTCGCTTGGGGGCTCGCCAACAGCGGATGCGAGTTCCTGTGGGTGATCAGGCCGGACCTTGTAGCCGGCGAGAACGCGGTGCTGCCGAAGGAGTTCTCAGTCGAGACCGGCGGAAGGAGTTTTGTCGCAGGTTGGTGCCGGCAAGAGGAGGTGCTCGCTCACGCGGCAGTAGGAGGTTTCTTGACGCACTGCGGATGGAATTCTGCGACAGAGAGCATATGCGCAGGGTTGCCGATGATATGCTGGCCGTTCTTCGGAGAGCAGCCGGCGAATTGCAAGTATATGTGCTCTGAATGGGGAATCGGGGTGCAGATCAATGAGGATGTGAAGAGGGAGGATGTGGAGATGCTGATCAAGGAGGTGATGCAGGGCCAGAAGGGGAAGGAGATGAAGAGGAAGGTTCTAGATTTGAAGGAAAGAGCAGCTGCGGCAGCCAAACCAGGTGGAGCTGCTTGGAAGAATTTAGACAAAGTTATTGAGGAAATAATAACGAAATAAATCAACTAGTTGTATGAATGGAAGCTGATAATTGCAAGTCTAAATATCTATGTTATCCTAATTAGTCCTTTCCAAAAGAAGGACTATTTATCGTGTGCACTAGATTCTCCCCAACTACTGCATGCTACTAAAACACTTATGTTGAACTAAGAAGATTAACTTTTCTAGGTAGAGTTTTATAGAGGAGACAATGAAGAAATTTAGAGAGGTTTATAGAGGAGACAATGAAGAAATAAACACCCAATTGCGGTCAGCTGCATGTAAAATAAACTCTTCTGCCCTTTTAATAAAAGCTGGAATCGAATGTGATTGGCCCAAAGCTGAAGATAAAAAGCCACTATAATTATATTAAACTAAAGTAGAAATAATTATAATAAAATTAAAACTAAAGATAAAAGTCCTTATCATGAAAAAGATCTCAAACCAATGTCGAAGATCTTATAACAAGAAAAATTAAAACTTGAGAAAGAAAATCTTACAGTGGGGAGAAGCTCTTACTCTTATAATAAAAAGGAAAAATAGGGTAGAAGATATTACCAAAGAAGCTCTTACCATCAGTAGAATTTTTTTACACTTACAATGAAATAAAACTAAACTAGGACAGAAGATCTTAGAATGAAAATAAAATTACGCCAGAAACCTCTGTGGTAAAACTGAAACTAGATGTTAAAGTTCTCATCATGAAGAGGGGCTAGAGCTTTTCAGAAACTTTAGTTTGAACAACAAGAGTAAAGATTTATCAGAAATCCTAAACAATGATGATGGTGGGTCTTGAACTTATAATTACTAAGTATAACACCTCTGATCGGTGTACTACCTAGAAAAGTTAATCTTCTTAGTTTACACACATGAAAGAGTAATAAAAAATAACAACATCTTAGAGGGAAGCACATGTTATATTTTCTATTTTGATGATCTCATTTCAAAAACTTACAGTAAAATATTCTGGGCTTTGATTTTAGTGGCATTGCAACAGTATGCTGTGGAAACACGGTGACTGCCTGATGCGTCATCAGGCATTCATTGACATGATCACTCATAATGACATAACATGCTCTGTTTGTCTCCACTGTTTTCCGTACTAGTTCATTTAAAATTTTAATTTAATAAAACGATTTAGTAAAAATAATATTTAATAATATAACCATTCACACGCTAGATTGTTGACTTATTTTTTAATTAAAAAATTCGGACTTTACGCCTCTCGCTCGCTCGTTGGACCGTTGCTCGACCGATCCGTCCACCCGGACGATGAAGCAAGACGCCGGCTTGCCATCTTCCCCAGTTCCTCCTTGGATCTCAAGACGCATGGGAGACGGTCGAAGAAGGTTTCGAAGAACAATCAAGTACCATAGGTTATACGGCGGCTCAAAATAAGGCGTTGAAAGAAACTCGTTTGAAGGATAAAGCAGCTCTATACATGCTGTTCCGAGCTGTTGACGAGTCATGCTTTGAGAAGATTGCCGGTGCAACTACTTCAAAAGAAGCGTGGGACACTTTGAAGAAAGTGTTCAAAGGAGCCGACCGAGTCAAGCAAGTGCGTCTCCAAACTCTTCGTGGTGAGTTGGAGAGCATGAAGATGAAGGAGTCCGAAAGTGTATCCGACTACATCACCCGTGTACAAGTTGTGGCAAATCAACTCGTTCGTAATGGTGAAGCGCTACCTGATGCGCGTGTTGTCGAGAAGATTTTGAGATCTTTAACTGATAATTTTGAGAATGTTGTTTGCGTAATAGAAGAATCAAAGGACCTTGTGACGCTCACAGTCGACGAGCTTGCCGGTTCTCTGGAGGCGCATGAACAACGTAAGAAAAAGAAGGAGGAGCCATTCGAGCAAGCACTTCAAACGAAGGCGTCAATCAAAGACGAAAAGGTATTCTATTCTCAAAATTTTATAGGAAGATGTCGTGGCCGTGGAGGTCATGGAAATGATCGCGGTGGTCAAGGCGGCAATCATGGAGGATTCTATAAGGAGAAGGGACTGTCGAGCCAACCAAACTGGCGTGGAAGAGGACGTGGTCGAGGAAGAGGCGGCCGGTCAAATTATTCAAATATCAAGTGCTACAAGTGTTACAAGTATGGTCACTACGCGACGGATTGCAACTCCGACAAATGTTATAATTGTGGAAAAGTGGGGCATTATGCAAAAGATTGTCGCGCCGATAAAAAGGTGGAAGAAACTATCAACCTAACCTTGGAAGATGAAGCAAATGAAGGTTTTCTCTTGATAGCTCAAAATGAAGTTAACATCAACAATGACATGCTATGGTATCTCGACTCGGGAGCAAGCAATCATATGTCTGGCCACAAGCACCTATTTAAAGAGATGCAAAAGATCGATCATGGTCATGTGTCATTTGGAAATGCATCAAAGGTAGAGGTAAAAGGTCGAGGTACGGTTTGTTATTTACAAAATAATGGCTTAGTAGGGTCAATCCAAGATGTTTATTACGTACCAGATCTTAAGACCAATATTTTGAGTATGGGGCAACTAACGGAGAAAGGTTACTCAATATTTTTAAAGGACAGACTATTGCATCTGAAGGACAAGCAAGGGCGACTCATTGCTCAAGTCGAGATAGGAAGAAATCGAATGTACAAATTGAATTTGAGAAGTGTGCAAGCAAAGTGTCTGCGACTCAACGTAGAAGACAAGGCGATGCTGTGACATCTCCGCTTTGGTCACCTAAATTATGGTGGTCTAAAAGAGTTAGCAAAGAAGAACATGGTGCGCGGGCTGCCGGACATGGTTTTTCATGGCAAATTCTGTGAAGAATGTGTGCTTAGCAAGCAAGAGAGAACCTCGTTTCAAAAGAAGGCAGAATATCGGGCTAAACACATTCTCGAGTTGATTCATACTGACATATGTGGACCAATCACTCCTGAATCCTTCAGCGGTAAAAGATACTTTATTTCCTTTATCGATGATTTCTCACTAAAAACTTGGGTTTATTTTCTGAAGGAAAAATCTGAGGCATTTGAGGTGTTCAAAAAATTCAAAGTGATGGTGGAGAAGGCAACAGGTAGACATATCAAGGTCGTACGATCTGATAGAGGTGGCGAGTACACTTCGACGACCTTCATGGAGTATTGTGAGGAACAAGGTATAAGGAGATTTCTAACTGCACCATACTCACCTCAACAAAACGGAGTAGCTGAGAGGAAGAATCGGACTATTCTCAACATGGTTCGATCAATGCTCAAGAGCAAGAAAATGCCGAAGGAATTCTGGGCAGAAGCTGTGCAATGTGCCATCTATGTACAAAATCGATGTCCACATATGAAGTTAGATGATCAAACACCACAAGAGGTATGGAGCAGACAAAAGCCAACGATTTCTCATCTCAAAGTGTTCGGTAGTGTGGCTTATGCACACATACCGGATCAACGAAGGACGAAGCTCGAAGATAAAAGCAAAAAATATATTTTTATTGGTTATGATGTGAAGACTAAAGGGTACAAGCTATTCGACCCGATAAACAAGAAAGTGTTGGTGAGTCGTGATGTGCAAATAAATGAAGCAAGCGAATGAGATTGGAATAATTCGACAGAGGTTATCATCGAAGTTGAAGAATCATCAATTATTGCACCAACAAGCATACCAACAAATTCTGAAACCACTAATGATGAAGAGGAACCTCGACAACCCACCACTGATGATGAAGAGGAACCTCGACAACCCAAAATGCGAAGTTTGCAAGATATATATAATCCAACAAGTGAGATGCATTTTGTATGTCTTTTTGCAGATGCCGAAAATATTAGTTTTGAAGAGGTGGTGTGAGATGAGAACTGGCAAATTGCTATGAACGAGGAGATCAAGGCGATAAACCGCAACAACACATGGGAGCTAGCAGAGTTGCCGAAAGGAAGCCAACCTATTGGTGTAAAGTGGGTGTTCAAGAAAAAGATGAATGCTCAAGGCAAGATAGAACGATACAAAGCGCGACTTATTGCGAAGGGATACAAGCAAAAGGCAGGAATTGACTATGATGAAGTATTTGCTCCTGTTGCAAGAATGAAGACAATCCGATTACTCTTTTCACATGCTGCTCAATTCAAATGGTCGATATTTCAAATGGATGTCAAATTGGCATTCTTGAATGGTGTACTCGAAGAAGATATCTACATCGAACAACCACCCGGGTACATGAGAATTGGAGAAGAAAAAAAGGTGCTAAAATTGAAGAAGGCGCTTTACGGATTGAAGCAAGCACCACGAGCTTGGAATACACGTATCGACACATATTTCAAGGAGAACAGGTTCAAGCAATCTCCCTACGAGCATGCCCTTTATGCAAAGAAGAATGGAGGTAACGTGTTATTTGTTGCTCTTTATGTTGATGACCTCCTTTTTATGGGAAACAATGATAAAATGATAGAAGAGTTTAAGAGCACAATGACGTGTGAATTTGAGATGACAGATTTGGGTTTGATGAAGTTTTTTCTTGGCTTGGAAGTTAGACAATAAAATACAGGTATCTTTATATCACAGGAGGCGTATGCAAAGGAACTTTTGAAGAAATACAAGATGACAAATTGCAACCCAGTTTCAACACCTATGGAACCAGGTACAAAACTTTCGAAATTCGATGGAGGAGATCGTGTTGATGCAAGTAAATACCGGAGTTTGGTAGGAAGCCTTCGCTATCTCACATGCACAAGGTCGGATCTCTCATTAAGCGTCGGCATACTAAGTCGGTTCATGGAGAATCCAGTTTATTCACATTGGAAGGCATTGAAGCGAATCCTACGGTATATCCAAGGAACGGTGTCACTCGGGTTATTCTACTCGAAAGTAGAAGATTACAAATTGGTTGGATACTCCGATAGCGATTGGTGCGGAGACATAGATGATCGGAAAAGTACATCGGGATATATATTTTTTATGGGAGCTACTGCATTTACTTGGCTTTCGAAGAAGCAACCGATCGTGACGCTCTCGACATGTGAAGCTGAATATGTTGCAGCATCTTGGTGTGTATGTCATGCAATATGGCTTAGAAATTTATTGAGCAAGATGGAACTAAAGCAACTAGGTGCAACCATAATTCAAGTTGACAACAAGTCAGCAATTGAGTTGGCAAAGAACCCAGTGAACCATGAAAGAAGCAAACACATTGATGTTTGTTTTCATTTTATCAGAGATCATGTGAAGGAAGGAAATGTGGAGTTGGTGCACGTGGCGAGTCAAGGTCAAGTTGCGGATATCTTCACAAAACCGCTGCCAAGAGAATCTTTCAACAAATGCAAGAATATGATCGGGATGGGATGGTGGATGGTAGAAGCATTTAAGTTTACGGGGGAGTTTTGTTAAATAAACTTTAAATGCTATATTTTATTAGGTTTTTTATTTAGTTGAAAAAGTATATAGTCGAATTATCTTTTGTTAGATGTAATTAGTTTATTTTTAGTATACTTCATACCTATATAAACAGTTTGATGTTTGTATCTTATATGAGAACATAATATATAGAAAAAGTTTCCTTCTCCTCAATCTTCCAGTCTTTTCTCTATGAGTTTATCTTTGTTTGTAGTTTTCAAGGAGCACCTACGACCTTGTCGACACCTCTCCCATTGTCCTCCTCTCCGCAGAAGGCAGCTCCACCTTCCCCTGCTCGCGGACAGGAATAGGGGCACAAGTAGAGCGACCCAGATCGCGTGCCCAAGCCAGATCGCATGAACAAGGTCAGAGCTTTCGATATCTCCACCGCTGACAGGCTCCACGAACTGGCGAGGAACTCTATGGCCTCCGTTGGCGTCTCCGGAGGGCAGTGACATCGGGAGGCCGCACATTGCTGGTGCGTGGAGAGGGCGCGGCGTCGACAATCTTTGCTCGAAGACAGGGAAATCATTGGCTTGGGCACGCGATCTGGGTCGTTCTGCTCACACCCCTATTCCTGTTCGCGAGCAGGGGAAGGCGGAGTTGCCTTCCGCGGAGAGGAGGACGATGGGCGCTCGCACCCCTATTCCTATCTGCGAGTAGGGGAAGGCGGAGCTGCCTTCCGCGGAGAGGAGAGGAGGACGATGGGCGCTCGCGCCCTTGTTCCTATCCACGAGCAGGGGAAGGCGGAGCTGCCTTCGGCGGAGAGGAGAGGAGGACGATGGGCGCTCGCGCCCCTGTTCCTATCCACGAACAGGGGAAGACAGAGCTGCCTTCTGCGGAGAGGAGAGGAGGACGATGGGCGCTCGCGCCCCTGTTCCTATCCACGAGCAGAGGAAGGCGGAGCTGCTTTCTGCGGAGAGGAGAGGAGGACGATGGGCGCTCGCGCCCCTATTCCTATCCACGAGCAGGGGAAGGCGGAGCTGCCTTCCGCGGAGAGGAGGACAATGGACGAAGTGCCGGCGAGGTCCTAGGTGCTCCTCCGTAGATCGAGAAGGGGCGGACGCCGTCGAGTTGCGTCCCACGTAGTTCGTGGGAAGAGGGTGAAGGCGTCAGGTCTTCGCGAACAGAAAGAAAGGCGTCATCGGCCCTCCTCCAACGGGTGGGAAGGCAATGACTTATTAAAAAATAAGTCAACAATCCGGCGCGATTGAATGGTCATATTATTAAATATTATTTTTACTAAGTCGTTTTATTAAATTAAAATTTTAAATGCACTAGTACCGAAAAACACTCCTTATCTCGGCCTTACAGTCTCATCTTGAGCGGCACTTGGATGAGGTAAAATTAAATTATTCTCAATGTCCAGGAGAGGACGGCAGTGCGAAGTAGAAAGCTCCATTAATTTTGGCAAGGCATGGAGAAGAAAAGCCGGTCGTCCCCACTCGGCCAGTGGCGATGCTGCCATCTTGGAATTGCACGTCTCACACCATCTTCCATTAGATCGGAGCAGCAAAACCCAACAACAATCCACAAATCTTAGAGCAATCGCTGACTCCAGCTCTATAAATGCATCCCACCCATCTCTTGCTTGTTCCTCGAACTGGGAGGGCAAGAGAGAACACTGAGAGAGAGAATGATGGAGTTAGCATCCGGGCACCGCCGCCATGTCGTCTGTGTGCCGCTGCCCTTCCAGGGCCACATAAACGCCATGCTCAGGCTCGCCAAGCTGCTCCATCACTCCAAGGGCTTCTTCATCACCTTCGTCAACACCGAGCTCAACCACCGACGTTTCCTCAGGAGCCGAGGACGATCCTCCCCGCTCGACGGCCTTCCGGACTTCCGCTTCGCCACCATTCCCGACGGCCTCCCGCCTGCGGACCTCGACAAGAGCCCTGATATCCCCTCGCTCTGCGCCTCAACCAGGCGGACCTGCTCGGCTCCTTTCGCCAAGCTTCTAACAGCTCTAAATGATCCGTCCTCGGGCGTCCCGCCGGTGAGCTGCGTGATATCAGACGCCCTGGCCGGCTTCACCCTCGCTGCCACCGCCCGGTTTGCCATCCCAAACCTCTTTCTATCCTGCGTTAGCGCGTGCGGCTTCATGGGCTTCCTCTACTACAAAGAGTTGACGGACAGAGGCATCATACCATTAAAAAGTAGCCCCTCCTCCTCCTCCTCCTCCTCCTCTTTTCCTTTCCGAAGCACCTCTGACTTGTTCTGAAACAAATCTTTGACCAGGTGAAGATGATTTCACAAACGGATACTTGGACAAAGAGGTAGATTGGATACCGGGGTTGAAGAAGCTGCGGTTGAAAGACCTGCCGACGTTTATACGGATCACCAACCCCGACGACACCATGTTCAACTTCATCAACGACGCAACTCAGGACGCTCTACAGGCCACCGCCATCATCTTGAACACCTTCCAAGAATTAGAAGGCCCGGTCGTCGAAGCGCTGTCCACCATTCTCCCCGCGCCGGTATACGACATCGGCCCCTTGTCCCTGTTCTCTAGGCAGATCCAAAACGGCCGGCGCACGTCGATCGGCGGCCTCAACTTCTGGAGCGAGGACTCGAGCTGCATGGAGTGGCTTGACCGGAAGGACCCGGGCTCCGTGCTTTACGTAAACTTCGGCAGCATAGCGGTGCTCACAGGTGAGCTGCTCGCGGAGTTCGCCTGGGGGCTGGCGAGCAGCGGATTCGAGTTCCTGTGGGTGATCCGGGCGGACCTTGTGGTGGGCGAGACGGCGGTGCTGCCGAAGGAGTTCTCGGTGGAGACTAGCGGGAGGAGTTTTCTCACGAGCTGGTGCCCGCAAGAGGAAGTGCTGGCTCATCGGGCCGTCGGCGGCTTCCTGACGCACTGCGGGTGGAATTCGACGACGGAGAGCGTGTCCGCCGGGGTTCCGATGATATGCTGGCCGTTCTTCGCGGAGCAGCAAACGAACTGCAAGTACATGTGCTCGGAATGGGGGATCGGAATGGAGGTGAGTGAGGATGTGAAGAGGGAGGAGGTGAAGATACTGATCAGGGAATTGATGGGAGGGCAGAAGGGGAGGGAGATGAAGAAGAAAGCGTCGGAGCTGAAGGAGAGAGCAGCAAGTTCAGTCGAACCAGGTGGAGCTTCGTGGAAAAATTTAGAGAGGATGGTTGAGGAATTCATTATAAATAAGAAGATAAAATAATACTACTCAAACAAAATATTCAACTGTCGGTGTTTTACTTGTTGCAGTAAACCTGTATCTTTTACACTTCATAAACGTATCTGTAATCATCACTTTGTTTCAACTTTTCTTCTTCTTTAATTATCTATCCAAGTATAGTGTATTGTATGCTCTTATATCTCTAATCCATCAATCATATATCTGTCCGTATTTTCAAATTATTTTCTGTCAATTATTTTCTAATTATTCTCATAGTAAAACAGGTCCGAACAAGTGTACTCAGAAATTAACTCAAAATTATATTAAACTGTTAAACTAATCCTAGGTGTTAAATTATTCTTTGCCCATAACATACTATGCAGTAAAATATCACGGTTTTTACATAAGTTAAAATAAGATGTCGAGGATTTAATATTACTTAAAAAAATTCAAGTTGGCTACAGCTCAACTATCATTTTCCATTTATGAATCAATGTACTCTTAACCTCACATGTCGCTGCAGGTACTAATATATAACTTTTTATAAATGATATCGTTGTCTCGTAATTAATTTTAAGTTTTGACACAAGAAGCATTATTATCTAATAATAAATTTTAATCTTTGACATAAAGACTGTCACTTTCTCATAATTAATTTCAATTCCGTCAAATCAAGTCTGATATAATTATAACACCCATATTATATAATCATCAGACCTGGCATCTACCTTCTGATCACAGCGAGATTATGCGAATGGCACAACAATCCAAAGCGCCTTCCTATAACTTGCCTTTATTAACATGTACAGTTGATCTTTATTTTCTAATTTGCTACAACTTATTCACGTTGCTCTCTCCCAGAGGTATAACTTCTTTTTTTGAACTTTCTGAGAGGTATAACTTGGTGACGAGAGATTGAATTCATATCATCTAGTAAGAGTCTCTTTCTCTTTCAACCCTTAGGCCATATTCAGTACCAATTTAGGAAATTTTTGATACCACCGGTGTCACGCCCTAAGGATAATTGGTGTGCTCCTTGAGATGCTGCACTCATCCTTGGTGCCGCCTAATACTGTAATCCTTCTCTACAGCTCGACTAACTTACAGATAAAGTCTTGAATCCCTCTCTGCAATATTGGAGAAGATAGCATCGATCACATAATCTTCTCCTGTACCTTCATCGTTCGTATCTTGCTGACTCTCGCGGAACACACAGTAATACCGCATTCTCTGTCAATTGGGCCAAAGGGAGCTCGTTAGCAAAAGGGGGAAGCGCTAAACGAAGACCAAGCTCTCACAGCAACAGAGGATGAAACCAAGTTCTCTCCAATTCATCCGGCACATCCCCTCAACACAGCGGCCAAACAAGTAAATCTCACCCACTCAACTCAACTACGACCTTGATTCAAAACGCTGCCACTGTGATGCCTCCTTGTTTGACACTGCAGCGCTGGCCGGACTCGAGTGGATAACCAATGCAGGGAGGCACCCAAGGCTAGCACTTAAAAATACATATATACAATTAAACTTCAAATAATAAAAAAAAAGATAATTTCATATAACCATAACTTCAATCCACAAAATCTCCATAAGAAAAAGATATACTATAATATGAGGTAAAAATATAATTTCAAAAGAGGTCTTAAATAAGACTGAGGATAATTAGTTTTACGATTGATGTTAGAATTGGATTTAGATGAACTGAAAACTTTACGGGCAAAGCAGTAGATTTTGCATCAGGTGCAGGATTTCATAGGTAAGAGAAGAAATAAATAATCCTCCTCTACTCTGCATCAACTCAATGAAGAGAAATCCAATTCGCCTCGTCTCTTTGTTTTCCTCCTTTTGTTTAAGATGATGATGGGGGCGGCGGAAGAGAAGAAGATTGACACTGAAAATTTACGGCCTTCATTCAAAGGTCTTCGGTCCGACTTGTCAAGTCTCTCCCTCAATTTCCTCCACATGGATCAAACATACACGACAAGAAAAATAAAGTACAAGATGCTCAAGTTCCATCACTCGCCATCGTCCCATATGGGGGAGTGGAGTGTGTTAGAAATTAGAAAAATAAAGTACAAGATGCTCAATTTTATATTTCTAATTTCTATATTTATCATTTTAGTTTAATTTATATTTATCTTTTGATTTAATCTTTTGTTATATTTTAATACATTGTTGAGATTGTTTCAGGCATTAAGTTAGGTTTTTTAGGATTTATTTTCTTATAAAAGGGTCATATAATCATCATGTTAAATGAAGAGTAATTGAATACATCTCCTTTTATTTTATAGAAAGTATTTTCTCCTCTTTGTTCCTCCATATTCTCTTAATTCTAGATTGTGAGAGAGAGCTCCTATTTCCAACAAAGTGATATCAGAGCTTCCAACAAAGTTGTATTAAGGTTCTATGGAAGCTGTTTGAAGATGTCATCATCTTTCTTTTCTTATCCATATCTGATGCTCACTTATCTCAATTATAAGATTTGGGCAATTCGGATGAAGACGGTTCTTGGCGCCCAAGGTGTATGGAATTTTGTAGAAAAATGCTACAATAGGCCAAGAGATGAAGAAACTCTTTCTGAATGAGAAAGAGAAGTTTTGGAGAGAGAAAAGATGAATGATCAGCAAGCTCTTGCCATCATCTATCGAGGCTTAGATGATAATATGCTTTAGAAGACTACAAAGGAGACTACATCGAAAGGAGCGTGGGAGATATTACAAAACTCCATCCTACGAGTTGAGAAGGTGAAGAAATTACAACTTCAAACTCTAAGAGCTGAGTTTGAATCATTCTCCATGACAGAAGGTGAGTCTATTCAAGACTACTTTATCAGAGTTTTGGTAATTGTGAATAAGATGAAGAGCATGAGAGAGTCAATAATGGAGGCTCAAGTGGTGGAGAAAATTTTATGCTCTCTTGATGAGAAGTTTGATCACATCGTAGTGGCGATCGAAGAACACTGAAGTCATGACCATTGATAAATTAAATGGGTCTTTAAGAGCCCATGAAGAAAGGATGAATCGAGACAAGCATCGACAAATTGAAGAAAATGATAATCATCCATCATATTTTGAAAGAAGAAAACAATCTTATGCGACAATGTATTCAAGAGGACAAGGAAGAGATGAAGAAGCAAAGCTTATTGAGTACAAAGAGGAAGATGCAAAATGCTCCCTATTTTTTACATTAGAAGAGGATCATGTGGATAAATCAAGTATAAGGTATTTTGATAATGGGCCAGCATCATCGTCTGAAGTATCATCTTTTGAAAGACCAATCAAAATATCTCTTGAAGATATTTATAATGAAACTCAAAGGTTAGAGAATGACATAAATTTATTTTGTTTATTTACTAACCGTGAATATTTGAGTTTTAAAGAGGCTCTAAAGGAAGATATTTAGAGTCAAGCTATGAATAAAGAAATCCAAGGGATAGAAAGGAATGATATTTGGGAATTAGAAAGTCTTCCAAGTGGTCATCAATCAATTGGAGTTAATGGGTGTATAAGGTCAAGAGAGATCTTAATGAAGATTTGAAGAAATACAATTCACAATTTATAGCAAAAGTCAATTTATAGCAAAAGTCAATGAGCAAAAATAAAAGGTTGACTACGAAGAAAATATTTTTACAGAACCTCTCAAGTTTGACTAAAGCTGGGAGCTCTAAACAATTCAAGTTTAAGGAGGAGTATTAGAAATTAGAATTAAACTTGTATTTTATATTTCTAGTTTCTATATTTATCATTTTAGTTTAGTTTATATTTATCTTTTGATTTAGTCTTTTATTATATTTTAATATGTGGTTAGATTATTTCTTAGGCATTAGGTTAGGTTTTTAGGGTTTATTTTTTTATAAAAGGGCAAAAAGAGTAATTGAATATATTTCCTTTTATTTTGGAGAAAGTGCTTCATCCCCTCTTTATTCCTCCATGTTAGAGATCCCCTATTTCCAACAGAGTGCACTGCATGTAAATGAAGAAACACACACACTCTGTATATATATCATCATCTCCTGATCCCTAAATAAAATCTTCCCTTGGAGCTCGTCCTCTCTCTCCCTCCCTTTCACAGCGCAGCTGCTGCCCATCAAAGTTTGATACAAACTCCTTGCTTAACTCGTCTTTGGATTGAAGGCAGCTGGGTACTAAAGAGCAATTAATGGAGTCGACCAGGGGCCACATCGTCTGCATGCCGTTTCCTGCGCAAGGCCACATCAACCCCATGCTCAACCCTGCCAAAGTCCTCCCTTCCAAGGGCTTCTTCATCACCTTCGTCAACACCGAGTTCAACCACCGACGGTTCCTAAAGAGTGGAGGAGCCTCCGCCCTCGACGGCCTCCCTGAGTTCCGCTTCACAACCATTTCTGATGGTCTCCCACCTTCCGACACCTACAGGAACCAAGACCCGCTTTTGCTCTCGGCCTCCGTCCAAAGAACCTGTTCTGTCCCCTTCACCCAGCTTCTAACCGCCCTAAATGATCTGTCCTCCGGCGTGCCACCAGTGAGCTGCGTGATCTCGGGCTTTATCACAAGCTTCACCCTCGTCGCCACCTCTGAAATGGGCATCCCCAATGTGTTATTCTGTTCCTCAAGTGCCTGCGGATTCACGGCCTACTTCCACCTCAAAGAGCTAAGGGAGAGAGGCCTCATCCCTTTAAAAATTAAGTACTCAATCGTTGCTTCCGCTGATTACGGATTACTAAGTAGTCGTTTGGCATTGGATTTACAGCTGAAGAAGATCTCCGTAATGGATACCTGGATACCGTCGTAGATTGGATTCCGGGGACGATGAAGCTGCGGTTGAGACACCTGCCGAGTTGCTTGCGGAACACCGACCAAGACGACTTCTGCATAAACTTCGCCATTGACGAACTGCAAGCATCTCTGAAGACCACAACCATCATCGTCAACGCCTTCAGTGCATTAGAAGCACCAGTGATCGACGCCTTATCGTCCTTTGCCTGCTTTCCCTGCTCCCTCGGCAAATCCCTCATCCTTCCCTCACAGCGATTGGCGGACTCAACTTCTGGAAGGAGGACTTGGGCTGCATGAAGTGGCTGGAAGGGAAGGAGCCCTGCTCCGTGCTTTACGTTAACTTCGGCAGTCTGGTGTGGCTCACAAGCGAGCAGCTTGTAGAGTTCGCCTGGGGGCTCGCGAACAGTAGATGTGAGTTCTTGTTGGTGATCAGACGAGACCTCGTGGTGGGGGAGACCGCGGTTCTGCTGGAGTTCTCAGTGGAGGCCAGGGGGAGGAGTTTTCGTATGGGTTGGTGCCCGCAAGAGGAGATGCTTGCTCACGAGGCCATCGGTGGATTCTTGACGCACTGTGGGTGGAATTCGACGACGGAGAGCATATGCGCAGGGGTGCCCGATGATATGCTGGCCGTTCTCAGGCGATCAGCTGACGAACTGCACGTATACTTGCTCAGAGTGGGGGACTGGGTTGGACATTACTGAGGAGGTGAGGAGGGAGAGGGTGGAGATGTTGATCAGGGAGGTGATGCAAGGGGAGAAGGGGAAGGAGATGAGGAGGAAGATGCTGGAGTGGAAGGAGAGAGCAGAAATGGCAGTCAAACCAGAGGTGAGCTCATGGAGAAATTTAGAGAGGTTTATAGAGGAGAATATGAAGAAATGAACACCCAATTGCTATCAGCTGCATGTAAACTCTTCTCCCATTTAATAAAAGCTGGAACCGGACGTGATTGCCAAAGCTGATGATAAAAAGCCACTTAATTATATTAAAATAAAGTAGAAATAATTATAATAAAATTAAAACTAAAGATAAAAGTCATTATCATGAAAAAGATGCCAACTATCTTATAACAACAAAAATTAGAACCAATGAAAGAAAATCTTACGATAAAAGAAAACTCAATCTAGAGGAGAAACTCTTACTCTTATAATAAAAGAAAAAATAGAGTAGAAGATCTTACTATGGAAGCTCTTACTATTAGAAGTCTTTACACTGACAATGAAACAGAACAAAGACTAGGACAGAAGATTTTACAATGAAATTAAGATTAAGGTATAAACCTATGTAATAAAACTAAAACTAGAAGCAAAACTCCTCATGATGAAGGAGACTAGTTTTCAGAAACTTTAATTTGGACAATAAGGGTAAAGATTTATCAGAAACTTTAAACAACTTTGATGGTGCCTGTCCGGAACTTATAATTACTGAGTTACAGCTCTAATCAGTATACTACCTACGTAAGTTAAATATTCTTAGTTTACTCACGTGAAAAAATATTTTAAAAAAACACCATCTCAGAGGGAAGCATGTTACATTTTCTACTTTGATGATCTCATTTCAAATACTTCCTTTGCGTTAAAATCGTCTGGGCTTAGTGTTTAATGCCATTGCAACAGTATGCTGTGCAAACACAGTTACTGCCTCATCAGTAACTTTCTGCAGGTGCTCCGCCGGTGAGCTCCGGCACGTTGAATGATCAGTTTTCAGGTGCTCCGCCGGTGAGATGTGTGATCTCGGATACTTTCTGCAGCTTCACCTCGCTGCCACCGCCGAAATGATGATTCCGAACGTGTTCTACTGCCCCGTCAACGCTTGCAGCTTCGTGAGCTTCTTCTCCAACAAAGAACTTATAGAGGCATTCATCATCCCGTCAAAGAGTGCTCAATTTTTTTAGTCCCCTTCAGGTTTTCCTTTCCCCTTCATTGCAAATTACTCAAGAACTATTAAAAATTAACTTATTCAGCTGAAGAAGATATCAGAAATGGGTACCTCGACAGCGTCCTAGGTTGGATACCGGGGCTGATGGAGCTGCGGTTGAAAGACCTGCCCAGTTTTTTACGCAACACCGACCAAGAAGACATCATGCGAAACTTCTCGATGGACGAAGCACAAGCATCCCTGCAGGCGATGGCGATCATCTTCAACACCTTCGATGAATTGGAAGGACCGGTCGTCGAAGCATTGTCGTCCCTTCTGCCTCCAGTCTACGCCGTTGGACCCTTGTCCCTGCTGCCTGCTGCCTGCTTCGATCGGTGAACTAGGCATGTGGATCGAGGATTTGAGCTGCTTGGAGTGGCTGGATGAGAAGGAGTCGGGCTCCGTGCATTACGTGAGCTTCGGTTGCAGTCCTAACAGCTGAGCAACTGAGAGTTTGCTTGGGGATTCGCCAACAGTGGACATAATTTCCTTGGGCGATCAGACGGCGGTGCTGCCGGAGGAGTTCTCGGTTGAGACCAGTGGGAGGAGCTTTCTCACGAGTTGGTGCCCTGCAGAAGGAAGTGCTCGCTCCGGCGGTTTCCTGATGCATTGCTGGTGGAATTCCATGTCGGAGAGCTTATGCGCAGGGGCTCCCATTTTATTAATTCAGGATCAATTTGATTGCGAAAGGAGTTCAGTTTACAATGTACAGGTGAGTTGCAGTAGTTTGAGTTTACTTGCACGTTCACAAATGCACCCAAAAGAAACTTGCAACCGAAAAAAACCCTAAAAGGTGAACATTGCTGCAGATGGGCTTGAAGAAA
This sequence comes from Thalia dealbata, assembly GCA_030544415.1. NCBI lineage: Eukaryota > Viridiplantae > Streptophyta > Magnoliopsida > Zingiberales > Marantaceae > Thalia > Thalia dealbata. The sequence goes on from CM060458.1 coordinate 21,148,685, forward strand.
GCCTAGAACAGAACCAAATTGGCTTTCAATACATTGTATGATAATAAACTCTAAAATACAATACAGGAAGCTATTTTCTTCGCTGAACGTTTCATGAGGCCAATTTTCTTCGTGTCGTCTGCAACTGATCACGCATATATATTTTTTCAAAAATTCCTCATCAGTACCTGCAACTTGCAGCAAATTAATTACAAATATATAGTTTTAATCTGCTTAGACTACTAGACTAAAACTACATATTCGAGAGTTAATTCTGTGTCATTCATCAGGTTTTACCAACCCTTTTGGCGGACGGGTTAATGATATACATGGATATAATTGAGAGTTAATTTTGTGCTAAACATAATTAGAATGCAACAAGTGAGAGTTAATTCTGTGCAGGCTCCATTTCAGGGAATGAATAATATCCATGATACACGGATACTCCAATTTTACATTGTATATATCAACCCCCTTTCAACTAGGAAGATCGATCAATTTTTTCCAATAAATGTAGGGAAAAGACAATCATGATACGCTTACTCTGCCTTTAATTGTCTAGCTGGCAGCAATCACGGCATTTTGAAGCAATAATTTGAGGTCCTCAAGCCTGGAATGACAAAATATTAGGTAATTCCATCAAGCAAAAACTTCATTCAGGAGCAGCACAAGTACCTACTTGACATTACTCAAGTCCGGATATGTTGCAACTGCATCACCAAAGTCCTGAATATATAAGGCAGATCTGAATCACTGGAAGCTCAGATATCAGGAAAAGGGAATCATTTTAGGAGCATAAGGACACCTGATTGGCGGTAGAGGTTGTATAAGTAATTATACATGACATTCCAGCCCCGGTTGCTGCCTGTCCAATGCAGTTCAAGTCAAAATCAACGGCAGGGGTTCGTTTTAAGTACGGGTGTATTTCGTAGGGGTTGGAATGCACTCACACCCTAAAGTTTAATTATATACTTAAAAATTTGAGTGAAACTTCCACCCTATATTATCTGAACATGCTAGAGTAGAAGACTTGCCTGTAGCCCAATAACACTATCCTCAACAACCAAGCAGTTCTTCGGTTGTACGTCTAGTTTCTGGGTGTTAGTAATATAGTTTAGTTTCATAATGATACAGAAACGAGTAAGTTCAGCAAGATTCATCAATAAAAAACACTTTTGATGCTGTAAATCCTGAATTACCGTTGCAGCCGTAACATATATCAATGGATCAGGCTTTTTTGCTTTGACATCATCCCCTGCAAGAACTAGGTTTCAATATAAGGTGCACTACGTACCCCATCGGAACATAGGTATATGGAGACAATTGCAATTGAGGGAATCAAAAGGGTAAGAACTACAAATAGGATTTTTTGAAGAGACAATCCGGAAGTGTTTGGCGAACAAACTCAGTATCTCTCTATTACTAATAGCAGGCTGGCAAGAGTAAAAGCATGGATGTGGATCCTATACTCAACATTATGGATAGAAATGGGAAATTCATCGAAAATGTGAATCAGGATTAGGACTGAAAAGCTAGATACACCACAGACACAGTTCTAGTGTCACCTATAGCTTTCCCTGTAATCCCCTTCTCTGTCCCATTATCTTTCAAACCACTATATTCTGGTAGTTGTACTTTGTGCTCTTCAACGTCATACAATGTGTCACTAAGTTCATACCTTACGAAATAACAGATAAGTTATTTTACATAATAATACATCTATTAATGAACAGTATGGAATATGGAGAATGACTCGATATCAGCATCCATCATGCAATGATTGAATGTTGGCATGTGTAACTACTATCATCAGGTGTATGAGTCTGTCCTAGAAAAATAAAACAATCAAGCTTAACATTCGAATTAATTAACCCATAAGTGAATAAGTTCAGTCTGTTGTGATAGTAGTGTAGTTGCAAACAAGACATGGCAAAGGACACTAAAGGACTGAATTACAATTTCTATATCACCAATCGATACAAACAATTTGAACTTGGGTACAAAATTGCAAACAGTTAAGAACTTCAAATAACATAAGCAACCATGTTTGAAGAGTCCTCAGGCTCTTATCTATTCAAAATAGCAGTAAGAGACTCAAAAGATCTTAAGATTCAGTCTTCTTGTTCCAGAAGAATGAGAATGAACAGTAAAACATACAGTGAGAACATTGATTAGAAAGTACCTGCAAGGAAGCAGTCAAGACCATGGAATCTCTCCTACGAGAAACAGAAAAATGTGATGTCAGAATAAATATATAACAACATGTTACTAAAACATATAAGGATGCTGATAAGAAAGGATTACTAGTCCAAGAAGGTTTTCAAGGCACAAAATAACCGAACTTTTCGTTGCAGCGGAGCAAACAGCAACTTTAATACCCTGCATTTTCAGTAGGGAAGCACCATAATGCAAGCACAGTTATAATTGAAGATGGTCAGCAATTAGATAAACAGAAACCAAAATTAATGTAGCTTGTAGCTGAAAAATTATTACCGCACCCTTGGCCTCATCCATTAAACGAAGAACACCAGGTCGAGTTTTCACCTATTTACCGGAAAAAACTGCAATAAGTATCAAGTGTTCTAACTTTAAAAAAAAACTTGTTATTGGTCTAGAGGGATCAATACTCACAGAACCGGATTTAATTATTTCTTTATACCTTTCAGTCTTCCAGTCCTGCAAAAGCAATGATGAAATTGTCCGTCCGTAAGCATGTTTCGCATAGAGAGAAAAACATTAGCGAAAAGAACGATCACTTCTACGTTCCACACTTTCAATACATTTAACCATCAAAAATCTGAATCCCGAATACATTTTTTGGTTTCAAAAGAAAAAGATTCAGCAACTGAAAAAATGCATTTTCTTTTGGGTCCGCAAGTCAATCTTCCCGGCGATCACTAAGAAACTTGAGCATTACTTGCCTGTAGGACATCGACCAACCTCTCCTTGTCCGAATCGCTGGATGGGGGCGTCTCAAAAATCGACGAAGAAGGCCACCCATTTTCATTGAAGTACCTAGCTCCACCCACGAGGATTAGCAAACCAAACTCCATCAGGACACCAAACTGGCAATCTATATAAAAAGCAACGAAGACAAATCAGGACGCGAACAAAGAATAGGACCATCTCATCTTGGGCTTGCCACCGCCGATGAGGTTCTGGAGCTCGTCGTAGAAGTCAGAATCCCAGTAGAGGGGCTGAGAAGAGGTGGAGGGGGGGCAGCGGACTTTAAAGTGATCGAAGGCTTCGTTGTAGGCCTGGCGATGGAGGTGCTCCGATTCCAGGATGACGCCGTCGCAATCGAAGATAAGGGAGTGGAGGGGGGAGGAGGAGGAGGAAGCAGCGACCACGGCGGCGGCGAGGAGGCGACGGGGTCGAGGAGGAGGGATCCGAGGTAGGCGGAGAGGGAAGAAGAGACGGGGATGGGCAGAAAGGCGGCGAGAGAGAAGTGAAGGGGAAGAGGAAGGGATAAGGAAGGGAGCGGAAGCCATGGAAATGCTGTGAAGTTTCGGTTTCTTTTTTTGTGTTCATTTCGAAGCGCGAGGCAAAAGAGAGCAAAGGAAGGCAACGAAGGGAAGGAGATTAGACGTTACTGGCTGTGAATGGAGGACTCGAGTCGAACCCAATCGATGCGCCAATTTATGATCGGGTTCGGGTTATTAAATATTTTTAGTTACGGAAGGCTAGTTCTGAATTAAATATTATAATATATTATTAAATATTTATAATGTCATTTAATATAAATTATTATATTTGTTTTTATTATCTAGTATAATTATTATATTATATAAACTTACATATCAGCTAATTATAAAGAAAAATTTGTACGGTTATATTAAAAATTATAAATTCAACTTACTAAATTAAAAAATGTATAAACAGGCCAAGGCCGTTTACTCTGAACATTACAAATAGCTCATTCACGAAACAAAATAAATAGGACCGAATTATTTCAATATTTATACATAAAGTGTAGATGATCATGTCAAATTCAACAGTTTAGATGAGCTTATCAAATTAAGACTTTGGAATCGCATCATTCTAACACACTCTCTTAAGCATCTCTTTTCCCACTACTCCAGAAACAAAAGAAAGCAACGCAGTGCTAATGCCATGTTTGCTTAGTGATGCAGATACTCAATGACAAACTAGTCATTGACTGATGGTATTAGTCCTTGTGTTCTCATTTTGGTGTGAATCTAGCCATGAGAGAACATTTTCTGAATGATGGATTGTGCTTCCTCAACTAGTTTCATCACCACTACGCCGGCAGGAAGAAGCTCCTTGATCAAACCAACACCTTCACCAGCATACATGACCATGGACTCCAGATCACCCGTCGTGGTCGCATTCGGAACAGTACCCGAAAAACGACGAACTTCCTTCGGCTGCAAGATGAAGATTATTTCAAATTCTATCATGTTCTAATAACTGATCACTTGTTAGCGCAGGGTTTATGTACATCAAAGCTTCCAAGATACATCTGATCTTCTCATTATGCTAAAATTATTTAGCAATCTACACTAAACTCCATTTCACACAATAGAAAAGCATAATTAATCTAATTCTAATTCTAGAGACAATCTTTGTATGCTAGAGAATATGCATCGAGTCACCATAGAAAAGCAGAATTTATAGCAAACGACTTACCACACCATGAATTATTGAATGGCCAATGACAGGTTGATTCACCTCACTTTCATGATCTGGGAGATGCCTCCACTCACTGAAAAATGGTGTTCGTAGCACGCGATGTGGTGCGCCAGGCCATCTTGAACGGCCAAATGTGTTTGTGTATTCTGTATCTTCATATTCAAGCAGCTTTTGCTTATAACGAGGATGAGCAAAGCTTTCATAAGTAGCAAGAAACCTTTGCACACATTGTGAATAAAGATTGGTCAGGATCACAGGAGGTCAAGGCAAGTTTGAAGTTTTAGCAAAATGAAACAGCCGGTAACTTGGAAACCTGGTTCCTAGGCAAACACCATGAGCTCCCAGTGCTAGGGCTGCAACATAACCACGCGCATCTACAATGCCACCTGCAGCGATGACTGGAATATCGCAATCAGACACTAAGCCTACTACTCTGGGCAATAGTGAGATTAATCCATCCTGCAAAAAGGAACAACCGATGCTAAGCCTACTAGTCTATTGTACCTTTTTTTAATCATCCAGTGAAGATATGCTCACTAGTAAAGTCATGTAATGAGTATATGATAGGCAGGCAACGCAGACTCAAACGCATTATCATTTTATGTGATGATATCGCTATGAAATACATTGCCATACAAGTAAATTTTAATAGAACAACGAGCATTGCAAAAACGCCTTAAACTCTCGATACATATATGCCATAGAATAATACCACAGGCGAACATCAATTAGCATAGACATGTATATAGCATATTGTGTCTTGAACTATCTGGCACATTTGGGGAAATGTAAATAACAATATCACAAAGATAGTGCAAGTATTTTGTACCAATATGCCTTGCCGCATAGACATAATATCAGAATATTACAAGTAGACGACCAAACTTATTATAAGAGGAACGTCAATCTAATGAGTGAAATTAACCACATAATGCTAATATAGTACCTGACCAATGACATGACCTCCTGCTTCATAACCTTGCACAATAATGGCATCTACACCAGCATATTTGGCTTTTTTGGCATCTTCATAGCAACCAACCTATATGAGGACATGAAAAAAATTTGATTAAAAGTTCTCAGTATACTTTTTTTTTTTTTGCTTTAAACAAATTGTTACCAAAAGAGAAACAATCAGTGATACTTATTACATTCAGCACAGTTAAACAATTGCTGGTTGCAACTTGAAAAGAAGAGCATAACAAGGTGAAAATGAGCTGACAATCTTGTGACAAGTAAGAAACGCATTTCATAAAGTGTTTTCTTTTTCACCACTTGTATGAATTCCACATCAGGTCACAGGCTGTTGCAAGCAATCATAAGCTTCTTACATGTTAGCATGCTGATGGAAAATGAAGACAACTAACTTGGTTCATAGTACTCACTTGGTGAATGACCTTAACACCTGCAAGATGAGCTTTAGAAACGAGCTCCTCAGGATACTCTCCCCAGTAAACTTGTAACAACGCAACCTTTTCATCCAACACAACCTTCACATTTTCTTTGTGAGGAAAAGATAGGACAATAGCAACCCCAAATGGTTTGTCTGTCAAGGTTCTAGTTTTCTGTATCAACTGCCTTAGGTAATCAGGTGCCTCCTGATGAAAATGCATGATGGTTAGTAACCTGATTTATATTGATAAAAGAACTTTTAAACAGGACTACAAATTTTAAGTATATATGATATCTCAGAAGGGAGAAACAATAAAAAAATGTAAACGTAACCATTAAAACCACGCTTCTTGCAAGCACAACTAATGTAGAAAATTAGCAGTACAGTAAAATGCGATGTGCTAGCATTTAGTGAACTACGAAGTTAACATAGTTTATTATCTTAAATAACACATATATTAGTGACTATTAAGAACTTATTCTTCCATGAAGAACTTCATGCCAGTGTAACCAGCAACACTTTATGCAAGGCGACGGTCAAAATTCGGCCAAATTCAAGTGTGTTTGCGCAACAGTTGGTCGATCGAGTTTAATATGAGCTTGAAAGTTATTTAAGCTTGATATGTGAACTCAAAGACTCTGCTCTACTCAACTCATGCTCAAGCTCATACGCAGAAAACAGCTTTTGTCCATTTACAAGCTTGTCCAACAATAAACAGATTACTGAAGTTATACGTATAATTGAAATAGTCGATTTACAAACAAAACTTCAAGAAAATTAAACATTACATAGGAATAATTTAAAATTTTCAAATTTAATATATAATGCCCATAAAATCTTAACATGTCTTGATGGTATAAGTACAATCAAACACCAAAATACAAATAAAAAACTAAGCATGACTTTCGTATGTTTAATTTATTTGTTACAATTGTAATTCCATACATAAACAAGCATATTACACCAAGCTGCAAGGCTCATTAAAAATATTAAGGTCAGCCCGATCGTGTTCAAGCTTAGCTTGTTTGTTAACCAATCTTTAAAAGAGCTTTCAGGATTATAAGCTCTCATACACCTGAGTATAGTATTTGATATAGTATATTGTAAATGGATTCATGCACTTAAAAATAAGTTCATGTCGATTTCTTAAGATGCAATAAGTCACTTGCTAAGTTCATCTTACTACACCAGTAATCCATTTCTTAAGCTACTTCAACTGTCATAGAAATTCAGTAATTAAACACCAGTAACTCCCAATGCCCAGAGTCCACGTCATTACTAAAACCATTTGCCCAAACAAGAACAGCTCAAGGTTCATAATACAAAACTTTTTCTCTTTCAATTACTTGATCATACATTACTTCGAAGGTGTTGCTTCGGAACTTGTCAGCAGTGGAGAATAAAATGAAAAACAGTGAAACAAATTCCCAGATTTGGCATCATTCATAAACCCAGATGAGTTTAGCTCAGATTTAACCAGTTATTGACCACTTTTTTAAGGTTAAACTTAAGACGGACTTAGGAGTTGTTTCAATTGAACCAGCCAAAGTTTTCATTATAAAACGTCAAGAGACAAATAAAATGATGGGAACGAAGGGAAAGTAAAGAAAGTAACGAGCCCCTCATCACCCTTTCCCTCCAACTATCCGACTCCAAACAACCTCCGTCGATACCGGTGGCACCAACCAGCCACAAAGAACTTTTTTTTTGTTGAATTTAGTGAGTCTTAAACCCATAAACTTACTACTCTGCATAATTAATGACAGTTGCTGCAGGTAGTATTGATAGAATGGTATCTCAAAATTCAATAGTTATTCGCATACCAAAGCGTGTTAGTTCTTTCCATCGAATTTTTAACAGAAATAAAAAATTACACCAAAACATGTTCTTCCTAGCCTTCCTGAACAATGATACTTCGAAGTCTGAAGACTACAGTACTAAAGACAACTGCCGCGTTTGCCAATACATATATAATCATGAAAGCATAAATTGAGCACAATCAAAAAGCAGGCAACTTTGGCGTCAAAGGAAAACATTTTGGAAAAATGGGAGACTCCCTTCAGCACAATTAACGATGCAATTAGACGATGGAAGAACAAACGAGCAGAGAAGGAGGAGGCGGTACCCAATCTGGGGCTCGGAGAAAACCGATGGCACCAGCGTTGGCGACGGCGGCAACAAGCTCGGGGCCGGATATGTCGGGGCCAAGGGGCGCCTGAACGACGCCGTAATCGAAACCCAGGATGCCTCTCCAACCCATCGGAAGCAGAGCCAGGCAAACGAGAAAACAACCGTAGAGGGCTCATCCTTCCTTGTGCGGCTATACAGCAAAACTCGCGGAGGTACGTAAGCGACGACGTCATTCTCCGGCGGCGCCGCCCCCATCATGTCCCTTGACCACGCCCCGGAACCACGGAAAGAAATAATTTAGAAAAAGGAAGAGAGGCGCAGGGCAACGCAAAATATTTTGACGATGGCAGGACAAAATGTGTTTTTTTTTTTCTCCGGAAGATGAGAATAATCGATTCGTTTCGCGCCTTCCAAATTCCAATTATATTGATTTTTCCAAACAACAGCTAAACTAGTAAAAAAAAAGAAAGATGAAAGAAAAAAGGGGGACCCTCACTTTTGGTTTCTACCATCCTCATTTATTACCCATTTATTAACGCAGGCCCCTCCTATTTAGGTCTGCTTTTGATAATTTTATTGTGCCAAGTACCTTCTTGTCGTATGCCGAGGGTTGCAATTGGATTCCGTGTGGATGCTCTCCTTTCAAACATCATTAAATTGAATATATTATTATACTGTATAAATAAACACCTTGTTTTAATAAGAATGCGAGCGAGTAATTTAATTACATCTTCCACGTCGAATTTAATTAAATACACGAAACCTGGATACCCTTAAACCTTACGCGATGGTTGAAATATCGCTGCCACCACGAATGAATGAATGAACTCACTCGCGCTCGCTCGGGTGGCGGAGCCGTACGACGCTCCGCCTCCGCCCGCGGTCCCACGGCGAATGGCTGGGTTCACGGGCTCCTTCAGCGGCCCCTCCTCGGCTCCTCCCCCCGCGCCGCCGCCACCACCACCTCGCCTCCCCTCTGCCACCAGCTGTCGCCTGCGCGCATCCCCACACGCTCCTCTTTTCCTCTCGTCGCTCGCCCGCCCGCCGCACCGTGACAAACCGAACAAACCCTCCCAGCCTGTCCTCGACTCACTAACCCCCTCGAACCCTACTTCTAACGTTCGCTTCCCTTTTCTTTATCTCCTCCTTTCTTTGAATGCCTCGAGAACCGGGAAGACCCTGCTCTTCCCCTTTTGCCCCTCCCTCGTCCTTTTTCCGGCTCGCTCTCCCATGTCTGGTTGAGGGTCATTTGGACAATCTCTCGATTCTCCGTCCCGCACTGCTCCAGCTGGGGACAACACGTAAAAGCCAGCTGTCCCTCGGGTGACCGTTCCCCGCTTCCTACCCCACCATGCCTCTTTATTGACCCTGGGCCCCATCCATTCAAAAACCTCCCTCCGCTCTCCGCTCCTCACCCCGCTGTATATATATATATTGCCCCCTTGCACCCCTCAACCCTCACCACCATCTCTCTCGAGTTCTGCAATGGATTCCTTCTCCGCTGCCGTTTTCTTCCTTGCTCTGTCCTCCGCCTTGCTCGGCTTCTGCAATGGGGCGGGCAGGATCCTCACCGCCTACTCGGCGGACGACCAGCCTCTCGCCATGACCTACCACAAGGGCGCCCTCCTCACCGGTAACATCTCCGTCAACCTCATCTTCTACGGCGAGTTCTCCCCCGCCCGACGCGCCATCTTCTCCGACCTCGTCGCCTCCCTCTCCCCGCTTCCCGGCCGGGCGGCCGCCGCCTCCGAGCCCTCCGTCGCCACCTGGTGGAACACCCTCTCCAAGTACTACGCCGCCTCGCGGTCGTCCTCCGGGCGCCCCGCCAGGCTCGCCCTCGGCAGGATCCTCCTCGACGAGTCCTGCTCCCTCGGCCGGTCCCTCCGCGAGGCCGATCTCCTCGCGCTCGCCGCCCGCGGCGCTCCGCGGGACGCCGTCAACGTCGTGCTCACTGCCGCGGACGTGGCGGTGGAGGGTTTCTGCATGAGCCGGTGCGGCACGCACGGGGCGTCGGGCCGGAGGGCCGGCGGCGGGCGGTTCGCCTACGTTTGGGTGGGGGACGCCACGGAGCAGTGCCCGGGGCAGTGCGCGTGGCCGTTCCACCAGCCGCAGTACGGGCCGCAGACGCCGCCGCTGGGAGCGCCGAACGGGGACGTAGGGGCGGACGGGATGGTGATCAACCTGGCGGGGCTTCTCGCCGGCGTCGCCACGAACCCGTTCGGCAACGGGTTCTTCCAGGGGCCGAAGGAGGCGCCCCTGGAGGCGGCGACGGCGTGCACGGGGGTGTACGCGAAGGGGGCGTACCCGGGGTACCCAGGCGACCTACTGGTGGACCCGGCGAGCGGCGCCAGCTACAATGCGAATGGGGCCCGTGGAAGGAAGTTTCTGATGCCATCGCTGTTCGACCCGGCCACCTCATCGTGCTCGACCTTGGTGTAGCGGTGGGTGGATTCCTGACGGTGACACGAGATTACCGAGTTTACAAAGAGGGGGAAAATAGATGATCCATATATGTAATATTAGTCTGTAATAATTCTTTCATTTATTCGATGAAATATTTAGTCAAATTTATTTAGTTATCATTTATTGATGCAGGAGGTTCAAAGACATCGTCCGCAGGCGGATAAAAACTAAAAACTGCGAATGAAGACAGGTTTCTTATATAATTTATACTTTATCAGAAGATAATTTAAGAGATCACTGTCCCATGATACTAAGCATATGGAGGTTTAGATTAAGTTATGATCTTAATCATTTAAACTATTATCACGTCAAACTAAAACAGCTTTAAGTGTCATCCGTGATAGGAGCCGTGGCCCGATTAATTACCCTTCAGAGCAACAACGTACGCCTTCATCAATCACATACCATGTTGTTCGTACACGTGTCGCTTCACAACTTAATAACAACTATTACACATTTAGACCGAACCGTAAGGAGATGTACATCATTAATTATTTATTTTGTATACTGTCACAAAACTTTCCTTCACAATTTATACACAGACCGCACCCAAACCCAAACCCAACCCGACGCGCACGGCGATGAGCCCTGAAATTGATGCATTCATGCGGCTGCTGCTAAACCAAAGTGGAACACGTGGAGGTGGACGGGTCAAACAGCGCGGGTAGCAGATACTTCCTCCCACGGGCCCCATGCGCGTTGTAGCTCCCGCCGGTCGCCGGGTCCACCGGCAGGTCCCCTGGGTAGCCCGGGTACGCCCCCTTCGCGTACACCCCCGGGCACGCCGTCGCCGCCTCCAGCGCCGCCTCCCTCGGCCCCTGGAAGAACCCGTCCCCGAACGGGTTCGTCGCCGCCCCCGCCAGCATGCTCGCCAGGTTGATCACCATGCCGTCCACCCCTACGTCCCCGTTCGGCGCCCCCAGCGGCGGCGCCTGCGGCCCGTACGCCGGCTGGTGGAACGGCCACGCGCACTGCCCGGGGCACTGCGACGCCGAGTTTCCCACCCACACGTAGGCCGACCTCGGCCCGCGCCGCCGGGGGGTCGCCCCGTGCGATCCGCACCGGCTCATGCAGAACCGCTCCACCGCAACGTCCGCCGCCGTGAGCACCACGTTCAGGGCGGCCGCGCCCCGGCCGCCGCGGGAGGCCAGGCGCACGAGGTCGGCGTCGCGGAGGGACTTCCCGAGGGAGCAGGCCTCGTCGAGGAGCTGCTTCCCGAGGGCCAGCCGGGGGAGCGGCGACCGCGAGGCGGCGTAGTACCTGCCGAGGGTGCTCCACCAGGTGGCGATGGAGGGCTCGAGGGAGTCCTTCTGGCCGGGGAGCCGGGAGAGGGAGGCGACGAAGTCGGCGATCACGGCCCTCTGCGCGGCGGCGAACTCGCCGTAGAAGATGAGGTTGACGGAGACGTCCTGTGGCAGCATGGCGCCCTTGTGGTAGGTCATCGCCAGTGGCGGCTGCTCGACCAGGGCGGAGAGGGTTTCTCCGCCATGGGAGCAGCCGAGCAAGAAAGCAGCGAAGACGAGCGCAGAAAGAATACAAGAAGGTGAAGAAGCCATCAGAGCTGGAGTGGTGTGTGCAGTGGCTCAGAGTAAAGTGGGGGGGGTATTTATATACGAGAGGGAGGATGGTTAAGGGAAGGCAGGAGGTGAGCCGGGACGCTGGGCCACATGGACGCGGCCGGGTTCAATTAGGGCAAGCTACGTGTGCGCGTCACATTCTTTGACGTAAACGCCACTTAAAGCCGCAGGGGCACCGGGCGGCCCCTGGGCAGTCGGGCGGAGGGCGTTTTGGGCAATTACGCACCCTGCCCTTGAGTGATCGTATATTTCCCGCTGCAGTTCTCGAGAGAAGGGAAAGGGAAAGAGTAAAGAGAAAGGCAAAGGCTGTTCAAAATTTTGGAACGAGTACGAAGGCAAAAGCAAAGCGGATAAGGAGGAGATGGAGGGCGTCCGTAGTCCGTCCGCAGGGCAAATCGCAGGGTGCCGTGTGCGTGTTGGGTCACCTCATGGCGAACTCGTGGTGACAGCTGCATGACCGCACGTGACAACTGTAGCCAGCTCTTTCTCTTCCTCGCGCGCGGTGTTAATTATTCGGATGGCAGTAAATAAATATAGGTAAAATTAAAAGGCTCGATTTGACCCGAACCCAATTGGACGTCGCACCTAACCGTGGATTTCCAACCCACGCCCGCGTTGAGGCAACAATTATTGGTACACGCATGCGTCTTATTCAAGCCAACCACGACGTATACGTATATATATATATAATTTGGGTTGGAGATATTTATGTGAAGAATCTTTCTTGATTAATTCGAATTAGGTGGTTGGCCGTGCACGCGTGTCATCGTCATCGTCATCCCCGGGCATGCCGTGCTCTCGGACCACAAAAATTTAATTGGGTGTATAATAATTAGAAGAGTGCTGACTGCTGAGGGAGGGTTAGGATGAGGAAGAAGCTTCTTCCACGCACGCACCGTCCACGTGCTTGGAAAATGAAGTCCAATCCGTGCATGCATGCCCTGCATCAATCGACGGCGGAATCTTCGTGACCCGGGTCCGCATTCCCCACTCTAATAATAATACCAGTAGCGTTTCCATTTTAATTAATATCTCTGGTGCATGCATGTTCCCCACGTGTACGTTCGCTCTCAGCAGCATGATTTATTGATTTATTTTAGTTGAATGAATTGAAACAAACTTCGCAAAAAACAGTGAGAAAGAACGGGCCTATTTGAAGATCCAAAGAGAGAGGCCCATGTTCCGATGCGATCGATTCACAGCAGCAGAGTATAAGCCATTGATGGGGAGGGAGAAAGAACAGTTTCTCTTCTGGAGTAGACTTTAACCTAAAAGTTGAGAAGGTAACTTCTGAGTTAACCCCTATTTATTTTAACAGGACAGCCTCTGCACCTCTTTGAGAGGTTCTTTATGGCGTCGGAGTAGCCTGCAGCGATTGAATTGAACGGCCACTCGAATCCCTTCCTATATAACCTGCTTAATGATGGACGCAGAGATATACTTGAGGCTCACTGGCGATGACGCTCCTTCGCTGTAAAGCGTGAAGTCATCATGCATGGCCACAGGAGATGGAGATGGCACACAGCCGCACAGTACGACTAGTTTATAGATCAGCAGCAGGACAATTTCTAGGGCTACTGATTCTCCCAAGTCCATGCCCTAAATGGGTCTTTAGATTTCTCCTTTCTCCGTTGGTAGCAGATGTTTCCCAAATAAATCGTAGAGTTAAGATAGATAGATCGACGCTGTTCGACCCTTTCATCTTCTTCTTCCTCCTTATTTATGGTGAACAGTAGATGTTCCTGAATGAGCAGCGTAAAGCTGTTTCAGGCAACGTTTCTTCTGAGAAATGGCTACTTCTTAATTCTCATCAGACTCCTGCTCGTCCCCTCCTCCTCCTCCTTCTTCTTCTCTCCTGCCACCTCAATTATGAACGAGGCTGGAGGGGGCTGCATTTTTTTGTTTCTAGGTCAAGGTCGTCAGACTGCCACTTCCCAGTCTCCCAGGAGGGGCATGCATGGGTCGCCTGCAAAAAAACGGCAGACCTGATCTCCTCCCTCATACCCATAGCCTGATCATATTAAAGAAAGATAGCTCAAGGGCTTCTAAAGCAACGCAAAATATAGTTGATCGTATTAAGGAAAGCTGATCAAGGCTTCCGAAGGAAGACAAAAATATAGTTAAACTTCATGAGGAAGTTTCAATAGGTAGTATTTATTTACATAATTATTCATGATGTCCTTTTTCCCTCAAATAAAATAAAAGATTAAGTTTATTTGAAAGAAAATATTATATTTATTTTTATAAAAATTATTTTGGATTAATTAGGTCTTTGAAGGTAAAATGATGCTATCTGCACACTTTTAGTTTTTTAATAAATAAATATTTCATCTATATTTTTTTATTCCTTTTGAAATACAACTGTTTTTAAAAAATCATAAGAATTTATTAAATCTCGAATTTAAAAAATCTTATGATTTTTTAATTTGATGAGTAAATTTTTTAATCTTAATACAAATAAAATTTAATTATTCTAACTAAAAATATATACATTTTTGCATAAGTATATATTTATTCAGCGGGATGCAATTAGGAAATGAATTAAATTAAGGAGTATAAATAAATTTTACTTTTAAAATTAATTATTTTTAGAATTTAGTGACTATATTTTATATAGCTATGTTTTAAAATTTTATGCTTATAGTTTATAACTTTTAATATTATTTTAATTTATTTTTTTAAAATATTGTTATATTTTAATAGTGTTGACTATAATTGTGTTCATGTGGCTCAATCAATTTCAATTTACTTTCTTATCAAATGCATAATAATATTTTAAATGTATAAGGGTGGAATTTAAATTTTCCTCCGTATAAATAACAAAGAAATATGTGTTATAATTAAAAAAGATGTTTTTTCCTTCGTCTTGCTCGGTAAAAGCATGACAGAGATGTGTACCTCCTCCCCCAGTGGCCATTTCACCGACGTGCCCACCACTGGCATCGATCTCCGCGCACACCTCCCTGCTGCGTTATACTGCACGTTTTATAACCCCCCCTTCGGATCTCGCTCTCTCCCTCGCGAAGCAACTCGGAGTTCCCACACGAGCCTCCAATGGCGTTCTCACCCTTTCCCCTCCTCCTCTTCTTCCTCCTCCTCCCTCTCCTTATGCTGCCGTCGTCCTCCGTCGTCCCTCGCAAGCTCTTCCTGGTGCCGCAGCAGCCACTCGTCCTGACGCACCATAATGGAGCGCTCCTCAAGGGTAACTTCTCCGTCAACCTCCTCTTCTACGGCCACTTCACCCCGGCACAGCGCGCTATCGTCGTCGACTTCGTCCGCTCCCTCTTCGCCCCACCGCTTCCGCCACCCTCCGTCGCCTCCTGGTGGTCCACCACTGCTCTGTACGCACCCAGCGCCGGCACAACCCGCCTCTCCCTCGGCCGCGTCCTCCTCGACGAGCAGTGCTCCCTCGGAAAGTCCCTCTCGGACACCGACCTCCTCGCCCTCGCCGCTCGTGCGGCGCCCCACCGCGCCGCCGTCGCCGCGGTGCTCACCGCCCCCGACGTCCTCGTCGATGGATTCTGCGTCAGACGGTGCGGGTTCCACGGCTCCGGCCGGGCCGGGAGGCGCGGCCGGGCGCGGTACGCGTACCTGTGGGTGGGCAACCCGGCGGTGCAGTGCCCCGGGGAGTGCGCATGGCCCTTCGCGCAGCCGGCGTACGGGCCGCAGACGCCGCCCCTGGTGGCACCCAACGCGGACGTCGGGGTCGACGGGCTTATCATCAGCCTGGCGGCGTTGCTGGCCGACGCGGTGACGAACCCCTTCGGCGACGGCTACTTCCAGGGGCCGGCGGCGCTGCCGCTGGAGGCGGCCACGGCCTGCACCGGCGTCTTCGGGGGCGGCGCGTTCCCGGGTTATCCGGGGAACCTGCTCGTGGAGCCGGCGACGGGGGGCAGCTACAACGCGAGGGGATTGGCCGGGAGGGACTACCTGCTGCCGGCGATGTGGGATCCGGAGACGAAGCAGTGCAGAACCTTCGTGTAGAGATCAGGAAAATTGAGGGCAAAAGCAAAGGGAAAAAAAATAATGCACACTTAAAATCTACTGTGGTTTATTTATATTAATCCGAGGAAAGAAGAAATAGAGAAAGAAGAAGTGATGGAACTGCAACTTGTTCATCCATCATCCTTGTGCTTCTTCTTCTATCTGTTATTGTACGTAGCTTCTATCATTTTGGGTTTCAACTAGTAATTTTTCACAAAGTGTACGAAAATAACCATGCCCTGTTACAAGATTAATAATTGAAGAAGTGTGACCGTCTTAATGCCCATTAAAGAAAAAGTCAAATATATTAATAATATTGGAACAAAGGTCAATATTTTAAATTCTAGAGGAAATATATAAATCTAAAGATTATCCTTGTATTTTTTTAAAAAAATAAAATTATATCTAATGAAATAATGCATGTTTGATTACCATCAATTAATATATATGTATTTAATGCTGTAATTAAAGCTAATGTCTGCATATGACGGCATGCTTCCCTACTTAACCAATCAGTGAATGCCACATAGTGCACTTGCATCTAGCAAATATATGCCAAATCATTATTTAATTTATTAATCGATAGCGTACTGATTAATCTCTCTAATTTATATATAAAGTCTGAGAAAGTAAAAAAAAAGAAAAAGAAACTGGTTTCCTATTTAAAGGAAACGTATATGGTGGAGATATGCTACCTGTTTTACTAATCTTAAAGCAGTATAATACTCCAACAACGTTAAAGAAGGTGAAATAGGCTTAACACACTTTTGGCCCAATTTAAATAGATCAGCAATAGAGCTAACAAGTTGATGGGCTTAAAGCCCTCCTCCGACATGGTGTGCACTCCCTACGGCACGATTACCTCTTCCTCCTCCCCGACCCGATTCGGTGATTCCGCGCCGGGGAAAAAGAATGGCCGACTCCGATCGCTCCGCCGCCGCCCCTCCCCCTCCTCACTCCGACTCCGCTTCGCAGCCGACCTTGTGCGCCGCTTGCGGCGACGCCACCTCAGCCCCCTGGTCCTCACCCCCGCCGTGGTCCGACTCCTCCCCTCCTCCCGCCTACCGCCCCATCCGCGCCCCTG
This sequence comes from Thalia dealbata, assembly GCA_030544415.1. Classification (NCBI taxonomy): domain Eukaryota; kingdom Viridiplantae; phylum Streptophyta; class Magnoliopsida; order Zingiberales; family Marantaceae; genus Thalia; species Thalia dealbata. Next base: position 21,165,948 of record CM060458.1, read on the forward strand.
CCATCAACGCCCCCACCGCCACCGCCTCCATCGTCCTCGCTCCCGTCCCCCAGGCCCTCCCCGTCCCCCTCGCTGAGCCGCCCTACCACTTCGAGATCCCCTCCAAGCGCATCTCCTCCCCCGACGACATTCGCAGCTTCCACTCCTCCGCCGCCGGCCGCCACTTCCTCGGCTTCGTCGCTGCCCTCTCGCACTCCGTCCGCGGCCGCAAGCTCTCCGATCCCGTCCCCACTCCGCTCCCCGCCGTGCTCTCCGGCCTGCTATCGCTCCTTGAGACCCTCGACCGCTGGATCGACGAGACCCCCCCTCTCCCTCATGCTTCCCGCTACGGCAACCCCGCCTACCGGACCTGGCACGCTCGCCTCACCGAAGAGGGCCAGGGCCTCGTCCTGGCCCTTCTCCCTTCCGATGAACTGCGCCCCGGGGCGGACGAGCTCCTCCCTTACCTCCTTGACTCCTTCGGCAACGCCACCCGCATCGACTATGGTACGGGCCACGAGACCAACTTCGCCGCCTTCCTCTACTGCCTCGCCCGCCTCGGCCTCATCAAGGAGGAGGACTATCCGGCCCTCGTGCTTCGGGTGTTCGTTAGATACCTTGATCTCATGCGGAGGCTCCAGACCACCTACAGCCTCGAACCTGCTGGTTCGCACGGCGTCTGGGGCCTGGATGATTACCACTTCCTTCCGTTCATATTTGGATCGGCCCAGCTTATTGATCACAAGTACATGAAGCCGAAGTCAATCCACAATCAGGACATTCTCGATAATTTCTCCAATGAGTACATGTACTTGGCATGCGTGGCCTTCGTGAAGAAGGTAAAGAAGGGGGTGTTCGCAGAGCACTCACCCATGCTTGATGATATCAGTGGGGTGCCAAACTGGAACAAGGTGAACAGCGGGATGCTGAAGATGTACAAGGCTGAGGTGCTGGAGAAGGTGCCCATCATGCAGCATTTCCTCTTTGGATCGCTCATCAAATGGTACCTCCTTATTCCTCGGTTACGTATACAAAGTTGCATTAATTTGTTTACACAAACTGCATTTGTGTTGATTTTTTGTTTCTATATCCTACGTGTCAGTAATTCATTGCTTGGTCTTCTACATACATAGGAAGATATTTTATCTCTAGATGAAGGTTGAACAAGATGCTCAACTTTCGTGAATAAATCAACTTCATGCTCCTTAGATTGGGGGCAAATTTTCATAAAATATTTCAAACTTCCTGATTTGAATGAAAACAAAGACAATGATTGCCAAGGGTATGCTTTTGAATGTCTCACTGTATGTCTGCCTACGGGTTCTTTGGGCATCCCAAGGCAATTAAATGCTAACTATGACCGAGTAGTTCCTTGTGAATTCTATTTGAAGCACTATTAAACAAATTTGGCCATGAGTGATGACCAACATCTTAATGAACTCTGTCAATGTTGTAGTGCCACAAGCTGTGGAAGCTTTGTTCAATTGAAATGATTTTAAGCAATTAGGTTAAGGTTAGGAGTTTTGTTAACAAACTTAGGTAGTTTTAGAGGATTAATAAGAGTAAAACATAAATATATTTTGGTTAAAAGTAGCAAGTTACAAATAATGAAAAGGTGCTGATGTAAATTCTTTGTTGTGTAGTGCTGGTTTTGAAGTGATAGGAATAGGATTTGTCACTAATTTGTGGAGGGAAAAATTAGGTGGGAGAATAAGTGCAAGGGGAGATTGCTAGTAACTTTTCACAAAAGTTATTTCTGTAGATTTTTTTTAGCTCCATGTCTAAATAAGATATGATATGTCTTGTTTGAAGCAGGATTTAGTCATGCCATGCTGCTTGTTACTTGAAGGTGATGATTTTTGTGTATTTAGGACAGGGCCTGAAAAGTACCGATAAATTATTGGCTTGTGGTTGCATAATGCAACTATAGAATGCCTATGCTTTTGGTGTGTGTGACTTATTAGGAGTATTGGTCTTTTAGAAACTGCCCAACAAATGAAGGTGCTTGAATCACAAAACTTTTTGGTATTACTCAGTTATTTTATTCTATATTCTCTAATCAAGACCCAATTATATTGAACGTTTCTTAATTTCAAATTAACATGCTGTGTAAAAGATTGTGGAACAGCAGTGGATTATTGCGCTGCTGGATAATTATTAGTAGGATATGATAATCCTTTTTGGGGATCCTATAATTTAATAAGGAGAAAATGCCTTCTAAAATAAACTAAGACTGATAGAAGTAATTGCTAGCAAGTTTAGAAATTTATTTGTTGAAAGAAATAATGTTACCAACCATGTCGGAGTTCTTTCAGTCCCCCATGCACGCGTCTTTGTCAGTTACTTGCTGAGGTAACTTTCCTTCTTGATAAAAAATCATCTTACTACAAAATGTTAAATAACTAAGCAAGTTTAGTTTGAACAACTAAATCTGGGAAACAATTGCAGTGGTATTGACCAGCTTTAGTTTGAATGCCATTTCATTTCATTATGACTCAAATGATTTCCAGCATTTTGAGTTGGAATATTTTGCATTTTATTATATAGATGTGGATAATCTGAACTTTACAAACTTTACAGTATTTGTTGGTTATTCAATCATAGTATAACCTAATATGTCCAGGTTAAAGAAATTGGGACGACAATTTGCCAAGTTCTTCTCGTGCTAATGTCTAGGAAGCCTACTTTGGTTAGATTCGGGTACACTTGTATTGTATCCCATAATTAACTTTAGGTTCGGTCTGAATTGAAAGCTGGCACCGAGTTGAATTAATTTGTCTAAGGTTTGTTTGCTTGTACATTGACTTTGAATACCCAACTTATTGCCCTTCCGAATTAAGTGATAGATTAAAGAGTAGAAGATTTATGCGCTCTACCACTCTATCACTATCATTAAGTTGTAGTTGATAATATTAGAACTGTAGTTATAACCTCAAATTCGGTCGACATATTTTTGGATTCTTAGTAGATATAATCAAGATTGGGCACAAATATATCGAATTTACCTGACATGGATTGCACCTGACTCCGGTTTCGTGTTTTGATCAGGCTGGTTGGATTAATCACATTCCAGCCAAATATTACCTCATAGCCCAGTTACTAGAAAACACAAGGGCAAGACTCTTAGTTGGGAAAGTCTTTTGCCAATCCAGTCGATTGATGCATTTGTCTTCATTGGTTATCTCTGTTACTTAGAATTGAAATGTCCCTATTCTTTTTAGTTACTGTAGTAAAATATCTGGTTTCTTGCTTATGACAAATCTTTAAATGGATATATTTATATTATATGACGACAACTCTGACCTGTGGTGCTTTTATTCCATCGACAGGGAAGGAGATCTTCGCCAGGGCTCATAAGGGGTAGTCTTAGTTTAAAAATGCCATTCCAGTTCTTCAAGCATCTACATAACTTATCTTTGTCCTGACATTACACTTCCATGTCATCTGTTGCCATGAAACAACAAAACGAGTGACAAATAATCTTGTTTTCTCTAGTTTTATTTTTTTTTCTTGGCAGATAGGTGCTGTCTCTTTTTCCCTCTTATTTTTAATTATATACGAAGATTGTCGTTTTAATATCTACGATTATTTGTATGCATACCTGCAGGTAACATATCCATCCTGACATCGGTTTGCCGTTTTATTCTTCATTTGTCTTCAACATTAAACTAGATGGATATCAGCACTAATCTCAATTTTACATTCCTAAATTAGTTCTTGAAAAATTAAGGTATCCACCTAATCCATCTTTCATAACATTAATATATAATATAAGATTTATATTAGTTGATCCGTTAATCATTTGATGGTCTTGTCAAATAAGTTTTAATTCAATCATCACTTTTCTATTGAAAATGTGAAACATATAAACGCTTTGTAAAATTTTGTTTCTCTTCATCCGCTCGACAAACTACATCACATGAGACGTTGCCTTCGCTTTCTCTTTGCAGGTTTTTACAAACTGACAATATATATTACAGTTCAAAATGCTGACTTTGCTACTATGAAAATGCTCGTCTTCGCGCAAAATAACAGGAGAGAAGTTGATGAGGTAGTCGCCTCATGCCGCACGCATCCTGCACAAAAAGGAAACAGCTTTTAAGGATTTCCATCTAAATGGCTGGAGAAGAAAATGCAATAATTAACAACATAAATACTTATCATCGTGTCTCAGAAGAACAGTATTCATTATGTAAAACAAATCATGAATTTAAAATCTTATAAAAAACCAAGTGCATAAAAAAAATAAAAAGCAATAACACAAATAGTGGCGACGGTATTCTCCTACCTTTCCAATCTGAAGGATTCCTCATCAACAATTACTGCAGGTATGTTCCATGTACCAAGTGCATGACTACAAGTTGCTCCTCCTAAAGCAAGGATAAGGAGAAGTGAGTTTTGTTTATTATCCGGTGTTCAAGCAAGAGAAAGAAGAACAAAAACAAAGAGAGAGAGAGAAAAAAAAAAAAACCTTCTCTTGTAGCTTCTTCACATCTTCTCCGGTACCTTGATGACAATTCAGGATCCAAAGTCTGTGAGAGGCGCTCATATTCCTTTTCACCTTCAGTAATACATTTTGCCTAGGGAGAAAAGTTGGTGAATGAGTTATAGCCATGTAAGTCCACAAGTTTTTTTATTCTAAGAGTAAGTTTTGTCAGCATTTTTGAAATCTAGATCGATTTATCTGGACATGTCCTGAAGAACATCACTAGAACATTGTGAGATTGTTATAAAAAATGAATTTTCACATTAGAAATGCCATGCGACCTTCATATTTATGCTACCAAGGTGCATATACAATTGCAACTGTTGTGATTTGAGGGTTTGAGATGAGGTAACTCACCAACATACTTGCTGCTGTTGAAGCTCCATATATTGAAACAAACATACGCAGTACATTGAAGCTATTTTCTACGACATCATCCTGAACATTCATCCACACATTACAATAACAAGAGCAGGTTAATTTTCTGTTGCCGACCCACAAAGTTCAATCACAATCTAATGAACACAGCGCACCTCGTAATCATACCTACAACATTTTGAGATTGCCAAGGGTCACAATTATGTCATTCATGATAACACAAGAAAAATAAAAGTAGTAATTAGCCAACAAACCCTAGTTCTGAATATAATTTGGAGCCTTGGCAAATGGCATAAATAACTGCAAGTTAGGTAGCAAAAATAGCCCTTTTTAAACAGAATAGTTCAATGCTCTGAGGATAACTTGTACTATGGCTTAAACAATGGCTCTTACATGTGCAGTCAATGGTACTATAAATTGCAGGCAATCGCCAAAGATATGCTCAAACAATGCGAACAGTCCCATCCATGCACTCTTAAATGACTGACATTGAGTTAAAGCATAACTTATGAGGTATTGTGAAGACAAAGAATCTGGTTGAACTGAGATCCCAAATTTGTAGCATTTGATTCCTCTGGAGTTTGCTAGGAGTTCCCTTATGATACATAGCTAGCATAGCTATAATACTCTAATCATGGAAGCAACCAAATGAAAATGGCATTTCATCATCTTCATGTTTTTTATGTTGGAAGACTATGTTTATATTCTTTTAGTATTGTTAGTTTCTCAACGCATTTGAATACTCTCTGTCATCTGACTATAACGGTCTAACAAAAGACCCAATAAATTATATGATCTGATTGATGCTCTTAAGAAAACAATGAAGAAGGAAATTAACAGAACATACTCACAGATCATCTGCTAACTCAACCAGATACTCCGAGGCAGATAAAAATTCCATATGAAGTTCATTAACCTAAAAATTGACAGAGGCAATTATTATAGCTATGAAGAATGAATAAGAAATGTGCAGATCAATTTCACATCTAACAAGAAAACAGCCACTAGTTGAACAACAATTACGTGGACTCCGTAGCAGTAAAATCTTCTATGCAGACTCAATAAAGATGCTTGATCTTTCAAATGGCATATAATAACATGCACTTAGTGCCAAAACAGTAAAAATTGTAATTAGATGCTTAAACAGCGTTCATAGAAAAAGACAAACTACCAGAAATTAAAATCAGTTCACAATGGCAATAAGTGGCAGGAACATTCCGGTACTTCATCTATTAATAATGCTCTTGAGGGATAAACTCCATAGACAGTTTCTTAGGAATACGAAACAAATGTAACCCAGCATCAAGTGAATACAAATTCTCATGAAAGATTTTCTGTGTAAAAAATTTTGAGTGGTAATGTGTGGATGCAGGTGAACATAACGAAATTAATGCGTTTGTTGGATATTCCAGCTGTAACGTAGGCCAACTGACCAACTAAAGAAACCTGTCACTTTCTGTAAGGTGGTTTGAGACATGTTTTTTTTTTCACATCACAAGCAATCCCAAAGCTATGCCATAGAGCCCTTGTTTCACACTTAGTAACTACTGGAAAATGGAATTTAAGAAATCCATGCGGAATGTAAATGTCTTATGATATAGTTTAATGAAACTTAAGATGTAGAATGGCAACATAATGATTAATCACACTGCAGATACTGGTTTTACAATGCAAGTATTTATACCTCTTGGCCTCTCAATTGATACAACAAAAGATTGAGCACTCGGTAATCAAAGGATTTCAAATGAACTGCTCTCATAACATCTTCTATAAATATCTGAAAAATATCAACTGTTATATGTCAAGCTCACACTTATAAACACTTAATAAAACATGCATGACAAATTAAATTGCCTAAAATTTCAAGCCAAGATAAAGTACAGGATGAAAAGAAAAAACATACATTGAGTTGCAAATGACTGATGCAAGCTTCTTGAAATTCAGTTTTTTCTTTAAAAAAGTGAAGAAAAAAACAATTTCTTGCCATTGCCAAAATTTAGGATAACCTAAATAAACAGTTTTCCTAATTTCTCTCGCTTAAAACATGTTTATGCTGAGAAAACCAATCAATTCTTAACCAATACCTAACACATTAAAAAAACTAGAAAGAACGATGATTATGGTTGAGATTTCAGATTACCTATTCTGAAAAATTCATGTACTTTAAGAACAGAAAAAATGAAGGATATATGAAAAAGAAATAAAGATAATCACATTACCGTCTGTTTTCTTGAAAGTGCATAACAAAGCTTCCTCTCAAGGGCCCAGTACTCGATACCTGAATTAAGCTCTTTTCTTATCCTACATAAAACATGAGTAGAATTTTTTTAAAAAGAAGGAGACCTAAAGTTTTTGCATCAATTCCCTGTAAGAACAGCAAACAACATTAAGTACTGAACCTCTCAGTTAGAAGCCCTCGAGACTGTAAAATGCAAATAAGAGGATCAAACGGATCAGGTTTTCTAAACTCACTTGAATGATTTCCGATATTCTGCACAAAAGACCATTTACTAAATTTCCACATAAGTGAAGAGTTGATCATAGTGACGCCTTAATAATATATTGAAAAAAAAATGATTCTCATCTTCACTAATTATTAGACATAGGTGTACAATTATTAAAACCAATTCGTAAGATATTGTCACCTTGGATGAAAAATGCAATTCCTTTTCATTCAATGTATCTAACTGCAGAAAGAGAAAGAGAGCAGCAACTTATGAATTTGTCTTCTTTCATAGATAGTGAACTCACATCTATTCTATATGGTAAGCGGTGTACCTGATAAATGTAGCTTTCAGTGAAAGAAAGGATGGGGAGGTACTCAAATATTTTCTTTGGGTTGTTAACATCCATACCGTGAAACATAAGATAAGATCTAAACTGTAAGTTTACCAATAACAAGGTTAGGTTGAAGTTGTGGATGATGGTTAATGAACATGAAATGTTTCTGACAAGCATTGAATGAATGAAACCAAAGCAATTTTATACATGCAGTAAAACTAATCTATGTACTCTGATCTATTAATGTAGGCAATTTTTCATAATGTATTCTTACACATTAATACATTAGCGATACAAGAAACAAGGTCAGACTATACTGTTACAGAAATGAGGCTCATGATGTAACTAAAAAGTTTAAATGCAGAACCTTCTTCGGAGCCTAACAATTGTATGCTATTTTCTTAATACTCTGTTACAACAGATAGTAAAATTCACAACCACTAAAAATTTAGAATGCTTACAGAGGATACAATCAATTACAACAGTAAGACTAGACAATTTGTGTATATCATGCTCAGTTGTTTGTTCTTTGCAACAAAGATATTAAAGCAATGCAAGAACACAAAGTTGTTAAACTTTGTAAGAGAGTCTTCACACTTTAGAACTACTTTTTTTTAGAACTTAAGTGAGTATTGAACCCACGATCTCCGTATTGTTCTAATCAGATGGACGTACACTTTGTACCCCTTCAGAACTACTTGTTACAATAGAATGTCCAAAATTTTTGAAACCTTACAACTGAATGTCCAAAATTAGTGATGTGTCCTGGATTTAAGTCAACTCAAAATCTAGTTTGTTGACAGGACGTAATCAAATATATTGAAGCTACAAGTTTGTTCAGTCATTTTACAGTGTTTATTTTCATGGGTGAACAGTAGACATGGACCGTGCATTGCCCATGGCCTCATCCTATAGTTGACATGCATAGAAATATTAGTTTTTATGCCCATCAAAATCTTTCTTCAAAATTGATCAAGATTGTTGACATCTTCTTCCTTATTTTATATTGGTTCTGTCTACTTATCACTTTCTTCAAATTCATAGATTATTTCTTATCATTGTTTAATCCCTTAACTATGTCTCTTTCTCTTGAAAGACTAGTTTGGTTACTAATGCAAAACTGTCAATATGTCCTAGCAATTATAGCTGGAAGAGTGATGATCTGAGGAACTTGGCTGACAATTGACTTACAAAGTCCTCTAGGGTGGAGTTGGCTCGTTGCATTTCATCCAGCCCAACCAATGGAGTTTCATTATTTTTTGGTATATGAAGATCCTGTCTATTGTCAGGGGAAGAATGCACATGAAACTCATCATGAATCTGTTGGCAATCTGCAAAATCAGATTCTGAACTATGAGAACTTCAAGATATTAAAATGCATTCTTCTAGCTGCATGCATGATGTTAAAAGATTTTGCCTAACAAATAAACAGCACTAGATCAATATGGAGATTTTACAAACTTAAAAATAAAGATAGATCAAGAAAGATTTACAATTTGCAATACAATGTTTTGATTTGCTTATTTCAAATAAACATTGCTATAAAATAACAATATCAAATTTGGCATATTCTTGTAGAGCTAATTTAATCAATTTAGAAGCATTGTTACACACACATATTATTATAATTAATCACAACAGAAGTTAATGTCAAAGCACCTTATATTTAAAAAGAGGCATGATTTGATCATGGTTAGGAGCACACGTTTCACAGGGTAGTAATTCTGTATCAAGGTATAATCAAGTTATATTACTAAGCAGGAATCACTTGGTCAAAGAGACTCAAGATCTTGGAGGATTGTGATCAACAAACAAGGTAAGATGTTCAAGCACATTCTCATGCAATTTCAGAACTAATCCAATTTCAATACCTTCCATATTAAGAAACGGAAATTTTTCATCAAGAACATCAGGTGAAATCTGCAAGAGAAGGAAAGTGCAAAGCTGAAAAAACTAAAGAAAATTATCGGCAACAATTAGAACTAAAAAATTGAAATGAAACAAATCCAACCTTCGGTAAAAATTCAGAAATCATTCTGCATTTCTCCTCCATGGTGAGACTTCCACATGGTTTTACCTGCATCAGCTCATCAAGTACATATAATACTTTTGGAGAAAACTAAAAGATAATACTGCAAATAACAGGAACATAAGTTGACTATGAGAATATAACATAATGTAGATACCTGATGCCAAGTTATCAGATGAAAGCACAAATATTATGTTTATCAAAAAACAGACTTCGCATTTGATATTTATTAAGCATTCATAACAGAAGTTGTGAAGGATTCTCATTGCTGCAATAAGCTTTAAGATAATGCCCATCGATATAATTATATGTACTTACTTTTGTTGTGATAATCTGCAAAACTAGAATGTCTTCCTATAATTCTATGCATCTGGTTAGAAGGCATTTAATTCCTATAGAAGTTCACAATTAAAAAAATTACAAGGTTGATTTAACTCACTAGAAGAAAAGTGCATAAGGTACACGTTCATCTGGTTAGAGTGGTAAAGCTCGATACTCGAAGTTGTGGGTTTAGACTCACTAAAAAGGAACTTACTAGAGGAAAAAGATCCAAGTAACTGACTCCACATAGTTGGGACTTAATATATGGTCCATCCTTGAATATAGAGACGAAACTGATTGACATCAAGACATTTGGGAAAAGATGATCAAATTGAACAGAGAAAGAAATGATAGATCACCCATCCACCATAGACCAACAAATAACAGTTCCTGAGATAGTGCTTCCAAGTACAAATTCGGCTCACCTGTAATGGCCATTAACATGATTTATTTTGATGCTTGAAGGGACTCAACAGTGGCAGATGCTGCCTCTTATATATTAATCAGAACCAATGAAACAAATGGTGTCAAAAAGACACAATGACCGATAGGCATTCCACGGTAGTATTATAGCTTGCCTGAAATGGGTATGACATCCTCCGCTATATACCAAACTAACAAAGGTGCAAGGTACTAACCCCTTCCTCAACTATCCTTTGTTTAGGTTCTGCAGCAAGGTCGACATCTATTGTAGGATGCCATTCAGAGATGAAACTAGTTGCTAAAGCAAACCTAGAAGTAATTTCCTATAATATTTTGCAACTCCAGTTAACAAACTCATATGCACTATTAAATGCCCAATTGAATTACATTTACTGCACCTAAATTCACCACACATAAAGAAATAAAAAATTTCTCTGCTGAGGTTGTTCCTCTGCATTGGGTAAGCAGTAAACTGCCTTCGTCAACGTTTTAAACTAAGAGACAAACTTGAAATAACACATGTAGTCATGTGTTACCTTCTCCAAAAGATGTCCTACCCTTCAAACAGATAGTTTCAAGGTCAAAGTGCTGTTCATTCAGACAGTTTCTAACCCAAAAGGTTCAAATACAGAACATTTGGGAGAATAAAACATCTCGCTAGATATACTGAGCAAAAGAAATTTAAAGTACCTACTTTTTTCCCATAATTTCTCCTTTGAAGTATTTTCTTTCAATAGATGGAGAGAGAAAAGATAAAACAACTACAACCACTTATGAGTACATTCCTGAGCAACATAAGTGACAAAAAAAAAACTCGGTTGCTCCTCGAAGGTCTTTGTCAATTTTAGACCCAAATTCACAACAGAAAAACACATAGAGAGAGAAAGCCGAAAAAAGAAGAAGAGAGAGAAAGGGGGCAAATCGTAGAGAGGCACAGACCAAAAAGAGAAGGAAATCGGCGAGGAAGCGATCGGCACCACCATGGCCGGAGGAGAGGCCTCGAGTCTCCATGAAAGAGAGCATCGTTTGAAGCCTCCGCAGCTTCTGCAGGGCTTCCATTCTTCTTCTTCTCCCTTGCAACGAGAGAGTTCAACAGCGGATCTCCAGATGAACATCCCTCGACTCTCGCCTTCCAAATTTATTCATTTATTTAATTTTTCATTCTTTACGTATATATTAATATTAGGGTATTTTTTCCCCAGAAGTCCCCCCAAATCTTTAAAATTTTGCCCTGCCAGCCATAATGCCACCTCATCAGTTCAACGTTGAAACTCCACATCAGCAAAGCGCCGTCGTTGTCGTGGCGGCGGGCGGCGGCTTCTCCCAGTCCTCCTTGCACGGGCCTCCGTCAGATGGACGGCATCGATGTTAACCCAGGACTGGCCAGTGGAGAACGCCGGCGACGGGCTCCGCCGAACGGTCGTCGTCGAGAGAACAAGAGAAGAGAGAGAGGTGGCGGGTGGTCCGGTGGAGTTCGAGCGGCCTGTGGTGGTGGTGATAAAGTATCGGACGAGGAGCCTGCGAGCGGGACTTGTGCTAACCAGCCGCCAGTTCGATTTAGGGCTTTTTTTTGGACCGCAGCAGCAGATTCCTCAACGACCGAACGTCGAGGTCATACGTCAATGGCATGCTTGACCTGTCTATTTTTTATATTAATGGACGGGAAAATTCTTTGAACGTAATTGGCCACCGGGGTTATCTTCTGGTTTCACTTGCACTAAATGCTAGAAGCATCTTTGTCATGGGAGCATTCTGCAGATGACGATAGACTGGCTTGCTCTCCACTTACTTGGATTTGTGGTATGAATTTTGCGAAGATGTTCACCTAGGTCTTGCTTGATCGGTTACCTTTCAGAAAAGGGGTGAGTTTTTTACTAAGGAAAAGATGAGATACTTCATCTCTCTGGGTATCCTGGCAGCCATAGCTCTCGTTGATGGTCAACCAGGTATGCTCTCCCTCCTTATTTCTTTCCTTGTTTTTGTCCGTAGATCTATCCTCTTAAGTGATCTGAAGTAGCATCGCCTACTCCCAGCTGAACATTGAACATGTTCTTACCAGGTAATTAATCATATTTTTCTGTTACAGTGGCCTGCAATCATATACATAATGCAACCTACTAGTATTCTTTTTAGATATCAACGCCTTTAGAACTTATGTTTTTGGTGTTATATGTTATCTTCTTTTATGTTTGTTCTTGTTTGATTATTGATAATGATGAATGAATAATATTATTCTCTTTCTTTGGGACACTCTGTTTAGGCTTTGTCAGCATAGATTGTGGATATTCTGGTGATCAGGACTACATTGATTCCAATACGAGAATAATATATTCCCCAGACGCTGATTACATAGACTCTGGAAGTAACCATGAACTTAATGAGACATACACCACCAATCCGATTCGAAATCTTCGAAGCTTTTCCAAGGGTGATCGTAATTGTTACTCTATAAGTAATGTTTCTCAGGGCTCTAAGTACCTCATTAGAGCTTCCTTCTTGTATGGAAACTACGATCAGTCCAAGCCAAGCCAGGAAATCGTATTTGATCTCTATCTTGGCGTTAACTTGTGGCAAACAATGAACATTACTGATGCATCTCATCTCTACAATGAAGAGATAATAACTGTGGCCTCCTATAATTATTTCTCGATATGTCTGGTAAATATTGGTAAAGGGACCCCCTTCATATCGTCTCTCGAGTTGCGGTTGATTGACAGCAAAGTTGCTTACAATATGGTCAACCAAACAGCCTCTCTTCGACTCTTGGAAAGGAAGGACATGGGTTCTTGTCGAACAACCAGGTAAGTGAACTTATTTCCGAGAATGTTAAAAATAAGTCAAAAGTCAAATCTGACAGTACTGTATACGTAAGAGCTTTGCGTAAATGCTCGATATCTATCACTATCTGCTTGTTTTCCAGAATTGGTTATGGAGTTGATACAATACGGAATTACTCACTCAATACTTTGCACATATAACATCTTAAAATTGAATAGGTAGAAAAAATACAGACCCAAGATCCAATCGATTATCACATTCCAGTCTTGATACTTGTTGCCCATTCAGTCTCAATACTGATAATAAACCTAGAGACTTACATTAAGCAATATCTTAACGAGGCAAAATGCCAAAATATTAACTAGTTTTTTCTTCTATTAAGCATAATCATGAACGACAAATTATTAACTAATTTTTTCTTTGGATCTTTAAAGATATCCGGATGACAAATATGATCGAATTTGGTATCCGGAGTACAGAACTTGTAACCCAGACAGGCAGAGGCCGAATCCTCATACGTTAAAGAATTCCATGGCAGTCAAGTTTCGTCCTAATGATCCTTATGAGGTGCCATCAGTTGTCATGCAGGATGCAGACATTGCAGGAGATAATGACAACTTGATGCTTAATGTGAGCAGCAGAGATTATGTAATAAGCCCTTCAACCTACTGTATCTTCTTGCACTTTGCTGAGTTGCAAAATTCAATTCCCGGTAAAAGGTTCCATCGAAGTTTTCAAGTGAGAGTGCTCATTGACACCAGCATGAACAATATCACTCCAGAACACTTCCTTCCGATCAAAAATATCACTCCAGAATACTTGGTTGCAAGCTACCTTCCTGTTGTCCTTCAGCCTAACAACTATGCTTTGAATCTGACCAGGACCTCAGATTCGACATTTCCTCCATTACTTAATGCCTTTGAAGCCTACTCCTTCATCAATTTTACGAGTATAGCAACTGATCAAGGAGATGGTATGTCGCTTATGCTTTCTGTCATCTTGGTCAAATAGGCAATGCAAGTGAAATGGCTTGTTCGATATGAAATTTAATCTAGCTCAAAATGCTCATTTAGCTGTTTGAAATGTAATATTCATATTCATGAAATTTCAAAAATTTGTACGCAGATATGGGCCTCTTTTGTCGACCTCTTTATATATTATATGATGCACACCTCAATCCTTGTTGCCTATGGCTTAATAGTGGACGTTTAAAAGCTTATAGTTATTTTTCTAAATTATTCTTGATATAATTTCTGAAATCAATTAGTTCATCTTTAAATAAATTTGTTACCATTATTGATCGTCAATCTTAAGTTCTTTTCTAAAATTAATTCATTTTATATAATATGGAATCAATCAATTCATCATTTCTACAAAAAAAATCAGTTCAATGTTTTACTAACTAATATTTTAGTTCAGAGCCAACTACTACTGAAGTTCTTTAAGATCCCATTATAATTTGGTTAAGACAATGGTACCGAATAGTTAAGGCTTCCAACCTTAAGGGGAAAATGACTAATGTCCCTCGTGCTAAAGTGAATCCTGCTCTCCTTTTTTTATAGATAATATTGTATTTATTTCACCAATTTAGGACGATACATATGTCATCCAAAGGGATGTACGAAACAATGATGAAAGAAAATAAAATATAATAAAGGATAAACATATACACCAAACTATAGTGCGCTGAGCAACTCAGAACAACTATTCTAGTTTTTGATTCTCATGCTCTATGCTGAATCAAAATGAAACTAGTACGGCTTGTTGGAAACCCAAGTCATGCTCAAGGCATGTAAATTTCTACTTTCACTTACATGATGGACGGTTATGATTTCTTATGAATATGATATGTTTTATTGATTCAAGTATAACCATAACCGATATTACTGAAACACACATCATTTATGAAAGTTGATGCTATGATGACCATAAAGAAGTTGGATACCACAAAGAGCTGGAGCAGCACTTGGCAAGGTGATCCATGTTCTCCTGTACAGTTTACATGGGATAAAATAAATTGTTCCAGCTCTACACCCCCGAGGGTCATATCCTTGTAAGTATCTCTTGGAAATTGGTGAATAAACTTAACAGGATCATTGTCGATGATTTTTGAGGAAAAATTGACTGTGGTTCTTAGAGACGTCAATCCAAAATATAAATCATTCACACGGTCCAATTATTTTGTAGAAATCTTTCATATATTGGCTTGAAAGGGACTATACCAGCTATA
This sequence comes from Thalia dealbata, assembly GCA_030544415.1. Taxonomy (NCBI): domain Eukaryota; kingdom Viridiplantae; phylum Streptophyta; class Magnoliopsida; order Zingiberales; family Marantaceae; genus Thalia; species Thalia dealbata. The sequence continues at coordinate 21,181,353 of CM060458.1, forward strand.
GTTGCCAACCTCACAGCCATCAAATACTTGTAAGTGTTTTTTTCTTTTTGAAATAAAAATACTTGTAAGTGTTGAACCTTTGCTGTGCGTGCATAGTCTAATATTAGTATAATATCGATAGACTTTGTTATCTCACGTACTTTTCTTTGCTTCTCCGACCATGGAAGCACGTCTACAGTCATTACAGTTTTCTATGAGGATGTAATTTTCATCAGGGAAAACCAGTTTCTTATGCATGACACCATTTCTTTTTGCACTATTTTGACTCAGGGACCTATCAAACAATTACCTGTCTGGGATTATTCCTGCTGTTCTTGCTAATTTGAACTCACTTCAAACTTTGTAAGAGCATACAACATTTCTTCTACAATCTCAACTTGCTAGGGCTAACTAGCTAATGCGTCTGACATATGAGCAATGATTTTCTAATTGCAGAGATTTATCAGACAACAAGCTTGATGGTCCCATAGCATCTTCTTTGTGCAAAAGACAAGCTAAGGGCTTGCAGTTGAGGTATATGGTCCTTTAATTCCATCTTCCAATACACAAATTTTCTAGTCTATATGCAAGTGATCTATTAATCATTCATGAAATGTTTGGTCTACCAGAATGGATAACAACCCATGTAAGTCAATGGGCACTTGTGTATGTAGCGAGCAAAACCACCACAGAAATCATGCTATTATTATTTATGTGGTTATAGCAACAGTTGTAATACTGATTCTACTATCTGTGGGTGTGTTCTTCATAAGGAAAGGAAGAGGAGGAAAAAATGAACCATGTAAGTGCATCGACCTCAGGCTGCTAATTGTTCAAACTTTTCAAATTTCAATTGTAGTTATCTTGCTGCAAAACTAAGTGAAATTGGTTTATGTAACCACTACCTATGTCAGCCTGTCAAACATCCATTCCTTATTTTGTTAACAAAATATTTTCTAACGACAGTCTATCCTATTAATGTGCTTCAATTGTTTATTGTTCTAAAACTTTCTTTCCAAATTCCCTTTTCCTGCAAACGTCACTATCGCATATTAAAGTATATGAAAGTAACTTATGCTTTCTCTTAAAATTAGTATCGGAAGCTTCCAAGTGTTTGACAGTACTGAATCTAATTTCTATTTCAATTTATCTCATATAAATTTTGTCAGAATTCACTTCATAAAATTTATGATCCACAAAATTATATGGCTTTTGACATGATACTTGTCTGTTCTCTCAGTGAAGCTAAAACTGAAATGGCGGCACATTAAAGGTAGGTCCTTCCACAGTGAGAATCCTCATTTCACATACCAAGACTTGAGGACCATCACCAACAACTTTGAGAAGGTCCTCGGCAAAGGTGGATCTGGCACTGTCTATTATGGTCGATTGCCCGATGGCAATGAAGTTGCAGTGAAGATGCAGAGACGATTTGTTGCAGTTGGGGAGGGTATTACTGAGGAGTTGATAGCAGAAGAGATTGCTTCAAATTCTCATGGGATAAAGGAATTCCAGGCTGAGGTGGGCAATTCATACCGCTCATTATAAATAGTGCAGAATATTAATAGCACATTATCATGCACTAGACTGTTAATATCATAATTACAACTTGTAGGCCCAACTCTTATCAAGGGTGCACCACAGAAACTTGGTGTCTTTGGTTGGTTACTGTAAGGATGGTGCTTCCCTTGGACTTATCTTTGAATATGCAGCTCAAGGAAGTCTCAAAGATCATCTATCAGGTACCAGACATCAACATTAACTATAGACTATTAAACTGATCGAGCAAAATGGTCTACTGGACCTTGCAAATTTTCATGATTTTCATGCTACAAGGCAAGGAAAAGATAGATACACTGCATAAAAACAATTCTTCAATAGGCAAAAACTAACACAAAGTTATGCGGAAGCGAGCAAAAAATATTTATTGTTAATATAATTCTACTAGGCTTCTTGTTGTCCTTGCAGGTATAGATGGTACTAAAAAAAATTTAATTTGGAGCAGACGACTTGGAATCGCGGTCGATTCCGCACAAGGTTAACATTATAGCAGCAATAGTACTTAAATTTGTCAGAACATTTCAATAGCCTAGAATCTGATGAATAATAAATTTATCAGGACTGGAGTATTTACATAAGGGATGTAAGCCACCGATAATTCATAGGGATGTGAAGACCAGCAACATCCTCTTATCTGATAACTTTGAGGCAAAGATCTCAGATTTTGGTTTGTCGAAAGCTTTCTTAACCGATGCCCAAACTCATGTGTCTACTCAAGCCATTGCTGGGACCCCAGGATATGTCGACCCTGAGTATGTTTTTCTCTGTAAATCTAGTTTCATGTTTTCAGTTTATATATTTCCATTATGCCTATATTATTTTATTACTCTGCCTACTTGTACTCCATAACATCAATAGTGGCATTCGGTGAATACATCTTTTTCTTTAAATACAAAACTTTACCACTAAAAGGAGGAGGTGCAAAGTCTTAAGGAGAGTTCTTAATGTACTCTAGTCCTCTCCTGTGCAAGGAGAGGTCTTCATTTTTTTTTAGAACTTAATGAGTCTTGAACTCAAGACCTCATGATCCTCCCGTATAGAGCCCAATTGTTCTAACCAGAGGGACATACACTTTGTGTACAAGGAGAGAGAGGTCTTCATTGACTACATGCTTTTGAAGTTGCATAGTAGGTGATGGGTAATCGGTAATTGGTACTTCCTAAACTGATTCGGTAATCAGTAATGTTGAATATAAACTGAATACTGATAGCACTAAGCTCATGTATCCACTCCTTATACTGTAACTGAATAAAGGTAGGCTGTTGGAGTCTCTTAACCAGCTCCCTTACATCTCTGAAAAAAAAAGAATACATGCTTTTAAGTTACTGAGCTTGATTAAGGTAAATATTGAAGTTTCAAGTTGAGGTTGAATTATTTTGTTCTGCACCACATATGAGTAGTGTTCAACTTATACATGAGCCTCATCTATCTATGCTAAGTTTACCACATTATTGTCCACCGTACCCTGGGCACCGGGATTGATCATGTGAGCTCGTTGTAGAAAGAACTCAAAACACACTATTTTTTTTTTATAGAATTTAATGAGTCTTGAACCCAAGACCTCATAATCCTCCCGTATAGAGTCCAATTACTCTAACCAGGGGGGTGTACAGTTTGTGTACCAAAACACACTATTATTGTTTCAGCAAATTCAAACTTTTCTTCATTGATTCCATTTCTCATATTAATATACATCTTATTACATACCCGTTACTCCATGTTCACTCCATGTTCACGACAACCCACTAATCCCTAACTCTGATTAACATAAACCAAGCTATAACAAATACTATGAGGTCCAACAGAGTTCACAAATGTTACTCTTGCCTCGAGGCATGAGGTAAGAGGTGGTTACATTGTAAGGTTGTATTGAAGCGTCACATGAAAAAAAGTCCTTGCCATGATCTGACTACAAATGATATTGCATCTAAAACTATAACCTATTTATAACAGTTGTAAACGAGTTTAAGCCATCCTAAGATGAGAATATACATTGAAATTAGAAGCTAATCCATTTGTTCCTTCAGGTACCACAGTACGTTTCGGTTCACTGAGAAAAGTGATGTGTATAGCTTCGGAATTGTTCTCCTTGAGTTGATCACTGGTCTTCCAGTTGTGATTAAGTTGCCTGGAACCGGACACATTATTGAGTGGGTGCGGCTGGGGCTTGCTAATGGCAATGTAACTGATGTTGTTGATCCAAGGCTTGGACAACAGTACGACATCTACTCTATTAAAAAGGTCATTGATTTAGCAATGAACTGCACTGCTCTGGATGCCAGTGAAAGGCCAGACATGACTGAAGTGGTGATGCAATTGAAGGAGAGCTTGCAGCTCGAGACCGCTCGCGAACGCAGCAGCACGAGTGCTTACAGTGAAGTCCTTGATTATAGTAACCCCAGTGACAGAATAGGATCCACTAGCGGCAGCATCGCAGCTGACATCCCTGGCCCAAGTGCAAGATGATGATGTTATCTTTTCTTCTTTCTCTTGCTCAGAATTTATTTCCTGACTTTCTCTGAAGGTCAGAGATGAAGATCTCTTTCCATTCCATAATTTTGGCTCTTGAAAACATTGGAAGATTCATATCTGATCATGGACTTGACCGCAAACAGTAGGGGGGTTCATATTTTATTAGGGGATAGGAGTGCTAATGGATTACTTGTCAACTGTAGAGAAGCAGTAGATATCAAATAAAAGAACTGCAATGAAGCAGTAATTAAGCTTGTATGTAAAGAACGTTATACAGATCGATTGCCTGGTAAATAAAGCAGGCAGTTGGCCTGAGCCAACTCATGATTTTTCCTCAAAAAAACTGCTTATAAATACTAAAATATCTGGTCTTAGCATGTAATAATTGCTGCCATTGCCTACCTACGCATATGTAGTTCATTATGCAAATTAATCTTGGAAATATAGACTTGTGAAGTTTTTTTTTTTTTTTTTTTTTTTACTTTCTTCAGAACAAAAGTGCTAAATTTTTTTGGAAAGTCCTCGGTGAGGTTTCTGCAGGAAAAGATACGGGTTAATAAAAAAAATGTTTACTTTTACTTTTTTTTACCATCAAAACGTGGAACCAGTCTTTTTTTATTATTATCAGAAGATAAATATGCTTTAAATTTTATTTTTAAAAAAACTGTAAAGAATTAGCACATGAAAAGAGCGGCACCATTCAATATATATATATATATATATATATATATATATATATATATATATATATATATTGATAAACAAATGAAAAAAATCCACAGATAGATTCCTCAAGAATATGCTGCTTAAAGATATATTGGAAGTGCAATAATGGAGAAGGAAACAGAAGATTACAAAGAGATCTTATTCTCATTTCCTTCATATGCATCACAATAATTAAATTATTGATGCTACTTTGCCTTCCCTACTTCAGTTTATTCAATGGATGTGTTCCACTCTCACGGGACTCCTTTTGTTTTCTTTATTTATGGAAACATTAAACGCAGGCTGGCCATCATTCATTCTACCCAAAAACAAGGAAAAAAGATTGGTCGGCCATCCTTTATTCATTTAAAAAAAAAAAAAAATTAGCTCCTGCAAGGGGTTTTATTTCATCTTCATTTTAAAAGAACTTAAAATTACAGTTTTAGTTTAAAAAAAAGGGTAAAAGATGCTCATCAATCAAACCTGTTCGTATCAAAATTAATTTGTGGGGTTCGTCTCCTCTCTATTTGCACCCAACAAACCACATGTGAAAATATATCTCTTCCTCCACGTGGTCGTGGGGAACTCATGTTTTTGTTTGTTTATAATTTATTTATTCGCTCGCTTCGGCCACGTATCAATTCGATGCAGCTTTACATGATTAATAATTGGCCCAATTAATCTGCAGCTAATGATAATAATATTCTGCAGATGTTTGGATCATTTTTACTTTAAAAACTCAGTATCTATTTATATGAAATTATAGATTTTAATTATATTTGGATGCATGTAAAAAGAATAGCTAATACATGCTTATTAAACTGAATCTACTAATATTTAATACTAGTAGATTTTAAATGCGGGTTTGAGGGTTTTATTTTATGACCCTAATTGAATTTTGGTTGCGAGTGAGGATTTATTGTCTACAATATCTTAATCATACATCACACGGCTCTGCATTTGAGTTGACCTCACCAACCCTACTCATCGATATATTAAGCAAGTAGAAAGAAAAGAAAAAAAAGTAATCCTCCACCCACGGCGGCCTTTCTGCACCATTTGAGTTTTATTAGGAGGTGAGGTGAGGTAGGTTTACTCTTCCACCACCACCTACCTCGACGATTTAAATAATAACTCAGTCATCCATTTCTGCCTTTTTTTTTAAATTTTTCGTCAGCAGGTTGGTTGGTATTATAAGATGATTTTTAATACGTTACTGCGTGGTCGGTAAGACTTTCCAAACCTTCAAAAATTAATATCACACTTTTCTTCCTATTTTACAGAATAAATATATATTACATTAAAGAAGGTTACGCATCTAAATATATTATTGTTATCATCATCTAATTTAATATAACTAGCACACAAACCCTTTTACCGATGCTGCGGAGGATCTGATGAAATGGAAAGAGCACCGGACACGAGATAACTCGACCAAAAGTCCCGACTTCTGAATCGATGCGTAAAACTCGAGCTTTCGATTTGCTGGAGAACACGAATCGTGCTCCCGGTCCGCGCACTGCATCAGCACGCCTGTTAAAGCACCGGTCATCGCGACGGAGCGCGGACCAGGCCACGCTTTTGGATTCGTAAATTAAAACGTGATCCAAATCGGTGGGGGGCGCGGCCGGGGAGCCAGCCAACGGCGCAGCACGCTTCCCACGTGCCCCGCGCGTGTCCAAACCTACCCCCCTCCCCGCTCGGTGAGTCGGCGGTCGACCCAAACAGACCATCACGTCTGCCGCACCCACGAGGCCACCGCGACGACCGAGGGGTGGGAGGGGAGACCAAGTCCCCGGCCCCACCCCACGTTCGGCGTATTTGAGTTCGGGTCACCGCGAACCGAGTGCGGGTAAGGCAAGGCGGGTAATAATTGCGTCATTAGGACTTACCTTTTTAACATGCGCGGACGATCACCCGACATTTGCACCCGACCTTCTGAATGGTCGATCTCGGCGGCAGAGGTGGGGCCCGCAATTCCTACCTACCGTTCTGGGGGTAAGGGGGAAGGGGAGAAGTAGGAGAGGGAAGGTATCGACACGGAGCGCTCTGTTTACCCGCTCCTGTTCTCTTCCTGCCAATCCGGGCCATGACTTTTGACGAATTAAAATGCAGGTAAGAGTTGGGAGGAGAGGAGCCGGGGTCTGCAAACTAAGTTCAACAACCCCCTTCCTCCACCACCAACCCCGACTGCCCCCCGGGACCGCGTCTCCTATAAATAAATGTCTGCGTTCGCTACCAAAACTTAGGAGGGGTTTCTCGGCATTGAACTCTCTCTCTCTCTCTTTTGCCAAACGCCCCCCTTCTCTTTTCTCCGAAGGGTCCGAGAAGTCTTCGGCAAAATGGCCCTCGCCAGCGGCTCCGCCCTCCTCCCCCGCCACCAGCCCCTCTCCTCCTCCTCCTCCTCCTCCGTCGCCGCCGGCCAGGCGTACCTCCCGTCCCTCCTCCGCACCCCCCGGGGGAAGGCCTCCCCTCGCCGCATCTCCGCCGTCCATGCCGCTGAGCCCGCCAAGAACCCGGTGATCAAGGCCAAGGAGCCGGCCCCCTTGGTGTCGGAGAAGCCCGGAAAGTGGACGGTCGAGAGCTGGAAGACGAAGAAGGCGCTCCAGCTGCCGGAGTACCCCGACAAGGTGGAGCTGGAGTCGGTCCTGAAGACGCTCGAGAGCTTCCCGCCCATCGTGTTCGCCGGGGAGGCTCGTCACCTGGAGGAGCGCCTCGCTGATGCTGCTCTCGGCAAGGCGTTCCTCCTCCAGGGGGGCGATTGCGCTGAGAGCTTCAAGGAGTTCAACGCCAACAACATTAGGGATACTTTCAGGATCCTCCTCCAGATGGGTGCCGTCCTCATGTTCGGCGGTCAAGTGCCCGTCGTCAAGGTAAAATTGATGAGCGCTAGCCTTCAGGTCGCTCTTGATCTCGTCAGATCTGGTGTATGGTTTGGTGATCTTGGTATGGGGGATGGTTTAATTGGGATTGCAGGTGGGAAGAATGGCCGGGCAGTTCGCGAAGCCAAGGTCGGATTCCTTCGAGGAGAAGAACGGGGTGAAGCTTCCGAGCTACAGAGGAGATAACATCAACGGCGACTCATTCGACGAGAAGTCGAGGATTCCGGACCCTCAGAGGATGATCCGGGCCTATTGCCAGGCAGCGGCGACTCTCAACCTGCTCCGGGCGTTTGCTACTGGTGGCTATGCTGCCATGCAGCGAGTCACGCAGTGGAATCTCGACTTCACCGAGCACAGCGAGCAAGGAGACAGGTATCCGGCCACTTGCTCCTTCTCTTATGAATTTGTGGTCTGTCAAAAAAGCGCCTTTTTTTTTTGGATGGCGTATGAAAATTTATTTCGTTGTCTCCTTTTTTACTCCCCATCCTTGTGATACTTTGGTTGATACGTGCTCTGTCCTATTTGAGCTTTTGACATCATTTCATAAGATCTGTATAAGGCTGGCTTTATTATTCCATAAAAATTGAATAGTGACCGTCCTTTTCTTCTCTATTTTCGGTTCCTTCTTTTGTTCTATGCTTTTTCCTATATTTTCATTCGAAGTTTCCACGAAACTCGAGAAAAGATAATTAAATTTAATCATCGCAAAGCTACTTTTCAAATGGTCGAACTGCTTATTTTTATAATTATTCTTAAAGCATGGAGATGGATTCGCGTTTGTTTGCAGTAAATGATTCTTTTTTCTTGATGAATTTGAAATTAGTCATTCTTTAAGCACTTGCACTTTCCTTTATAAAGGAAGTGTTCGAAATATCTAGCAATGGACCAGCTAGGGCATCCCAGATTCGCTTGTTGCATCATCATTTTTTTTTCCTTTCCTGATTGGAGGTAGAGTACCCATGGTGTATGTTGCTTTGCCTCAAACAGGTACCAGGAGTTGGCTCACCGTGTGGATGAGGCGCTGGGGTTTATGGCTGCTGCTGGCCTGACTATGGATCACCCGATCATGACAACCACTGAGTTTTGGACTTCTCATGAGTGCCTGCTTCTCCCCTACGAGCAATCACTCACTCGTGAGGATTCCACTTCAGGTCTCTTCTATGATTGCTCTGCTCACTTCCTCTGGGTGGGAGAGCGCACAAGGCAACTTGACGGCGCCCATGTTGAGTTTCTCCGCGGTGTTGCTAACCCTCTCGGTATCAAGGTAAGAACTAAAAACATACTTATTACATATCTTTGAGGGACATAAGAGCAATCCAGTAGGAAGATTTCTTTAAAAGGTTCAATTGCTGAGGAACATAAGAGCAATCTTTTGAATCTCAACATATTGCATACGAATCATCAAGGTTTAATTCCAACTCTTTTGAGGGATTTCTTCACTCTGCATATTTTCTGCATCCATCGACAAGTTTCACATATCTAAATTATTGTCCCAATCCCTCAATTAATAGGTGAGTGACAAGATGGACCCTAAGGAGCTTGTGAAGCTGATCGAGATCTTGAACCCTCAGAATAAGCCAGGGAGAATCACTGTGATAGCAAGAATGGGGGCAGACAAAATGAGAGTGAAACTTCCTCACCTGATCAGGGCGGTCCGAGGAGCTGGGCAGATTGTAACCTGGGTCAGTGACCCCATGCATGGAAACACCATCAAGGCCCCCTGTGGTCTCAAGACCCGACCGTTTGACTCAATTTTGGTAAGTATTTGCATCTTCTTCATATATGCTTATTTTTTCATGCAAGAATTTTAATGTGTTCTTTCCATACAATAGTAAATATTTGAACTTCTAGATCATAGCAATCAATCTGACCGCATATCATGGTTTATCAAGAACTTGTGGTTTCTAAATGTTTTATTTCGTGCAAGTAATTTTTTTTCTCCTTTAGTGGACTTTGCTCTTTCTTGTTTGGATCAGTGAAAAGTTGACTAAAAGCTACATGGTTGAATCACGATAAGCAAATAATTCGAAACTCTTTCCTGAAATGTTTTGTCGTTGATTTGCCTCATCCATGTCATTAGAATAGCCAGGACCACATGGTTGTTGGCAAGTCTAATCTTTATTTATTGCGAAAGGCTTCTGGCATACAAGTCATGATCTCAAATGATACACAAAAGCTAGGGAATCTAATGTCACTTTCAGCGTTTACTCTTCATGTCCCAACACTACGGCCTAATTGCCTGCTCTTGGCTTCTCCTGATACCACCAACCTAACTTTCTCCCGTTTCCTTAGGCTGAGGTCCGGGCATTCTTTGACGTCCACGAGCAAGAAGGAAGCCACCCCGGAGGCGTCCACCTGGAGATGACCGGGCAGAACGTGACCGAGTGCATCGGTGGATCTCGGACCGTCACCTTCGACGACCTATCCTCGCGCTACCACACCCACTGCGATCCCAGGCTCAACAACTCCCAGTCCCTCGAGCTGGCCTTCATCATCGCCGAGCGGCTCAGGAAGAGAAGGATTGCAGCGAAGCCTCTCAACCAGGACAGCCAGAATGGATCCTTGCCCAACCTGGTCCTTTGAGGGAGAGACTAGTATAGCGTGCAAATATCATGGAAGGACTGAGGATTTTTTTTTTTGCGTTGTTGGATGTGTGGTCTCTCCTTGGTCGATCATGTCTAGAGTTCAATATCTCTAAATATTTGTGGTATTTACTCTACCTTAAGATAATTGTTTGTTTCTTGGTATGGAATAAGAATATAAAGTTGGAAGTTGGATGTTGGATGATAATATAAAAGTGGGCTCTGCATTTCCTTTCTCGGCATTCATTTTCATTCCTGTGATTGATATAATTACTGAAAAAATTTTGAGTTATATGGATTAGTTGATGGATAGCCAACTCTGACGGACAAAGTACTCCTTCGGGCCTTATTACTTGGTACGAAGGAATGAATCAATATGTGATTGTAGTTAACCTAGAATGGTTGGGCAGGAGACCGTCCCCCTAATTCCTCTGATACCAAACACATGGTCGTCAAAACCCCTAAGCTGCTTGCTTCTTGGGGGTTCGGGTAGTTGGGTGGAGGGATGGAGAATTAGGTGAAGGGCTTTAGTCATCTATCCTTTTTATGCCCATCACCATCAGGCTTGAAATGCTCCACCGAGGGTAATTGTAATAGAGCTTTTTTTAAGACTAGGAAATACTGTATTATTTCTGCAGCAGCTTGTTTAGACTTCCAAGATTAAAGCGGAGAGAGACAGAGAGATTACATCCTTCATGAAGTCTGATTACTTTCAACTCGAATAAACTAAGGCAAGAGGCACGAGCTCTCTGAGTATCCACACACTCTCTCTCTCTCTCTCTGCATATCCTGGAGCTGAAATAAAACAGTGATATCAGCATATATACAGTGTCATCCTCCCTTATTCCTCTAAAGCTACTGCTTGCTTGTTTTTATTTATTTTATCAGGAGAAGGGAAGACACCGCTCAGTTTAGTTTTATAGAAAAGACTAGTTGCTATGCATCTGCAGAATAAATCACAAATAGTGACCCTGGGGAGTTTGATATATCCATTTCAGGTTGCAGCCATGTTGAGAGGCACACGTCCAGATTGAAATCATAAGCAACCATGATTCATTTCCTTACCATCCTACCCAGCATCAACCAAGTGAGTGAGTATAAGTGAATTGAGTTTCCAGTGGAATTAATAAGAGTTGTACCGTGCTGTTCTAGTTATAAACTTATATGCAAGGAGATTATTCAATTTATCTTACTCAATCATACATCAGCCAGATTAGCTCTTGCATTTAATACATGAATTGACTGCCAAGACATGGAACAAAAGAATGATGTGACCATAATCTGAGCCAGTGCAAATTATGTGATAAAAATATACGATGAGATTATACAGATAAGATAAAGCTCTAAAGATACCCTTCTATAATTTACAATTTGTTCCTATTTTATTTAATATTTAATATATATATATATATATATATTATAATTATCAAATAACCATAACAAAATAACTAATTTAATGCACTCATTAACATTATAATATCTTGAGGACATTGTTGAAAATAAAATAGAGTAAAAACAGTATTATGGTTATCTATATTATTCTCAATTATTTTTTTATTCTAACTATTTTGACTTTGACTGATAGTTACATGCTCGTTGTTAAAATTTTATGTTAGGTTTTAAATTAAGCTAAAATTGTGGCACCTCTAATTAATATCCATCTAGGTGTCGCCCACGAGTTATGATTCCTTTAATTAAATAAAATAAAGACAGGTAGTAATGCTATTCCTTGTATTGACTCCAAATAAACCTGATTAAAAAAAGTAGTATTCCTATTCTTATTCTTTTCCATTTACTTCCTGCAACTTACGATATTAGTCAAACGACAATTAAAGAGTTATTCATACAAAGAAAATTAATCCACCATAACAAAAATATCATGATCTAAAATTACCGTGAGCGGCGTACAATTTTTCTACTCCCCATTATTTTAGTCATAAAAAAAACGACGCAAAACGTATTTGACTCCCACTGCATCTCTGGCCGTCCGATTTAATCGAACGGCGATGTGCCTCCTGGAATGAGTCAAAAAGAACCGACCGCATTGTCGACGACGACGACGACGACGACGCCTTCCCACTTCTTCTATTCCCTCTCTCTTCTTCCTCCGAGGCGACTCGGCCTTCCTCCCTCCCTCGTCTCCCCGCTCCAAATTGCACGCCATTGATTCGTTCGTCGCACCACCTTCCAAGGATTCTTCATCCCTCGGTCCTCATCCTTGCTCGTGATCGTTCGCCGCACTCACCCCGACGAAGGCTGGCTTCCTTCTCCCTGTTGCAGCATCCGCTTGCGTCTTCGGCCATCGGCTTCGTCGCGGAAGTTTACTTTTTAAAACTAATTCCAGGTGATTTTTGTTCGCCTTTTGTTTCTTGCTTGCTTCTCTTTGTTTGGGGGCGTTAGAATGTCGATTCTGCTTCTTCTTTTTTGATGTTTGATTGTTTTTTTTGGCCGCTGCTTCCGGATGGGTTGTTTCCGTCTTTTTGAGAAAGGCAGAGAGTTTAGGATGTCTCGTCGTTTCGATCTCTTCCAAGATGCTATTTTTTAGCCTTTGCTGATTCAAAGGTGGCAGATTTCTTGGGTTCGCGATCCTCATTAGAAAATTTTTGGTGTCATTTCTGCTTCCGATGGATGGAGCGATTAATTTTGCTTCTTGGATGCTGTCTTGCAAATCTGAGTGCTGCAAAGTTGCCGGCTTTCTCACTGTTTTTGACGGACTTCTGTTTGGTGGTTTTGCATAATTTTGTAGATTCCTTCTTAACTCTCTAGTTTTCTCCGTATTCTAGATTGCGCCATTCCGGTGAGGATTGAGCAATTAGTTTGCTTCCTGTTCGAGTACTCTTAATCCGTCCCACGTTGCTTGTAAACATCAAAGATTGTCTTTTTCACCCTTTTTCTTTTCATTCTTTTTTCTGCCATGGGAACATGATAATTCTATAGCAAAGGTTGTGTGACTATTATACCTTTCTCATTCTCATCAACATCTGATTGGGGAATAAGTTAGGTATCTGATATTTTCATATATTTCTTCTCATCTATGTTAAATTTAAAGTCAAACTAGTATTATATTGATTCCTTCCTCTGTTGTCTTAGTTTTAATTTTCTAATAGATTGAAAAGGCATTGAGGCTATTAGTTTGCATCAAAGCACAGGTAATCTAATTGTCCTATTTCTACTGCTTTGCACCTTTTCCCTTAAAGAAGTGACGCTTCGAGATCATGAGAGGAGATAAAGAGGGAAAAAGGCAAGACAGTTGCTAGGAAATATACAGAAAAAATCATTACCTTCGTAGGTTTTGTTTTGCTGCATTCCTGAGATATAGGAATTGTGTGTGTGTGTGTGAGAGAGAGAGAGAGAGAGTGAGTTCTACTCTTTGTCTGATGTTGGGAGGAAACTAGAGTTCTTATCATTTTATTTATTTGCTCCTCTCTTTGTTTTTTGGTTTTGCTTCTTGCTGCATATATGGAGAAAAAATTTATATCTCAGCTAGATTTGGATGTACACTGATCTACGGCACTGTTTATTAAGATCTGCTTCTTCCAGAATGGCAAATATGGACTCTCCTTCAAGCTCCGTTGGAAAATCCAAATCAAAGCTTTCGCCTTTCTCACTGGATGTCTCTGATTCAAGATCGTCAAAGAGTAAATCCACTTCCAGGTCATCAAGCTTGTCGGCTGTAAGTGTCCCCTGTACATAATTGGTTGTTCCTGATTGTACTTCTATTCTTCTTACGTTGTTTGATTATGTTCAGAGGCATAGTGTAAAAGCTTCTGATCTGCAGCAACAACTAACCAAGCTTCAGGAAGAGCTGAACAACGAGAAAGAGGAGAAACTCCGAGCAATGGAAGAGCTTTCGAATATGAAAAAAATCATTTCATCCCAAAAGATGACAGGTGGGGTTAAGATGAAAGTGGAGGCTCTAGAGAAAGAACTCAACAGAGTAAAGGAATCAGAAAGAAAAATGTTCGAGTCACTGATGTCCCAGACGCAAGTCCTTGAGCAGACGAAGATCTCTCTCGAAGAAGTAAAACTCGAGAACAAGGCCTTGCGAGAAAGCAACAGAAACTTAGAAAGTTCCAGCAAAAGCTTAGACGGTTCCGACAAAATCTCAGACAGTTCCAAACGCCATGGTAGTCGGAGCAGTAGGAAATCCGAGAAGCATTCGTCAGGGAATGATCTGTTTCTTGCAGAAGATGAGATCAGAAAGCTTCAAGATGAGCTCAGGTCAAGCACTGAAGCGGAAGAGAAAAGCAAGATCGCCATGGATGGCTTAGCATCTGCACTTAAGGAAGTAACAGTGGAGAACGGCCAGATGAAGGAAACACTCACAGTAACCAAATCCAAGCTGGAAAAGTTAAAAGCCGAGGAAGAAAGGTTGAGGTCTTCATTGCAGAGCATGGAGGAAAAGTATGAAGCAGCATCCCAAGAAGCTGAACGGTTTAAGTTTGAACTTGAGGAATCTATTGCTGCTTGGAATGAGAAAGAGAACAGCCTCATAAGCTGCATTAAGCTCTCTGAAGAGGAGGTCACTAAGGCAAAGGAAGAGAAGGAGAAGTTATATGATTATCAAAAAGGATCTCGGGAAGAGAATGCTAATTTGAGAGATATACTAAAGCACGCCGTAAATGAAGCAAGCGTCTTCAAAGAATCCCTTGAGATTGCTAGGAAAGAAAATTCTCAGCTTAAAGATCTTCTAGCTGAGAAGGAAAAACAGTTGCAGTTATTCAAGCAAGAATTTGATAGCCTTAAGGTCAGTGAAGCGGCAGCTACTGATAGCGTTAAGGAGCTTAAGAGCTTGCTTGCTGCAACTTCCACATTTAACACAAGCGAAACCATATATTCACGTGAGATTGATGAACCGAGCATGGCGAGCGACAGTAACACGGTAGAAAATTCTTCATCGGAATCCTGGAAGGGGCCCAAGTCGCGAATCCGAATCGGCCGTAGGCATTCGATAGGAGAAGCCGGGAAGTTTAAGGGGACTGAATATGATGGCGTGCCTGGCGTGACAGGAGGAGGCTCGCCAGATCGCAAGGGACGGGTGACTGCATCCATTAGCAACATGTCTGAAATAACGGCTGCTTCATCCTTTCTAGTTGATGACGGTGATATATTGTTTTCCGATGCTTTTGACCACATGGATACGAATGCTTCAGGGCAAGCAATGTTGCACCTAAAAAGGAAAAAGACGTTTGTTCAGAGATTTGGAGACATACTGACCCTGAAAAGAAAGGGCTCATACAAGCAGAATTCATTACCACCTGTAGGTTTACAGTAAGTAACGTTGTGATATTGGCTTCTAGGTTTTGCCCACAGTAACTTTGTCATCTCTACACTGAGAAGATACACAGCATTGTATAATAGTTCATAAGCAAAAAAAAACCCTGCTAGTTTAAAACAGTTCGTGAAGTTTTACTATGACCTTTGTTTTGTTGGCGAGTCATGTTTCATAGTTCTTGTATGTTCTTACCAGATATCAGCTTACACTCTGTGCCTCTGGGTCCCAAAACCCAGCAGAATATGAGGTGTGCAGAGATTTTGTACTTATCCTTGTGCAGAAATAAGAGGGGGGATAAAAAATCTTATGTTCTTTAAAGTTCAACCGCAGCTGATTTATTCAAAATTTACCATTCCTGTCCGTTTTATTTGGGTTGACCGTGAGATTCGATTGCTGGTGTTGTTATTTTACTGCAAATTTTTTATGTTGCCTGCTGTTTAACTGTAAAATAAAAAAGTCCCATTTTAAGTAAACCATGCTTAAGCTCTTAACGCATAAACCGGAAAGACATTTTGTTCAAGTCAAAAAAAATTTATAAATACACGTGTGGAGGTAAATAAATTGATTGTTGGTAGTTTAGAAACATCGGCGAATTTAAATACATGATTCTTACGCGGGAAAATAATAAATTTCCTCTGTGGAACATGATTTTGGATCCATCGTCATACAATTAAAAAAAGATTGCCTCACTCGATCACATTACTGATCTTATTATTCCAATTCGTATATTTTTCTTATATTTTGTATTATAAACTATTATTAACAGTGTCATTACATGTTTGATTGCCGTGGATAGGACGGTCGACCCGCAAAAAAACAAAATAAAAAAAAATAAAAAAAGTCATACTTCTCATTGGCATCCTCGCAAATTTGCAGCGAAAACGCTTTCATTAAGAAGAGTAGCATCCCTGATGCCCCATCTTTACGGGCCAATAATTACAGTCTTCACAACCAACCAGTTAAGACAGGGCATGAAAATGAATCAAATATAGCAAATATTACAGACTGAACCGTTCAGGAAGGAAACATCAAAAGCACGGTTCGGTTTTCACGGATGACAAATGAATTCACTTCCACTATAACTCTATCAATGATCTGTTAAAAATATGAAAAGCCTTTCAGGTTTTATCTGCTATTCTACTGCAATAATGAGTTGGATGTTACACCGACAAGAATCAACACACGCCCAATGTTTTGTCCACAAAAATAGCTTAAGAACTTTCCTCAAACTATATCTAAAAACCTGCAGCCTCGTACATTTTTCCAGAATCTGCGTCCAAGAGAGGTCGTCGATGCCGTGTATAAACACAAAACAATCAACAAATGGTTGGGTGCTATTTACTATATGGTTCTATCTACAGGTGGTTCTACAGTATTCCTCTAGCTATCTGCTCTGAACAGAATCTAATTGAAAATATTTCAAGACGCCTAACGTTTCTGCAAGATGGTGGATGTGGATCTGTGTCAAAGCAGACGTCGGAGAGAGAGACTCGGGGAGGCTAGGGAGGCATTCAGGTAGATGCATGGTGCTGTCCCCTGAAGAACAGAAGAGAGAGAGAGCGGTGCGGCAGAATATAAACCTGATCATAGAATGACAGGAGAGCAAAAATAAAAACCTCAAATAAACTCAAGTTTAGAGGATAAGTAGCAGTAGAGGAACTGAAGCATTGTCCATGCAAAACGATAAGTTCACAAAATCATATATCAGCATAAAGATCCCAGTATCTTTAATGATCTGAAGCCTTGAACTAGGTCTTGTATGGTTAGTTTGCAAACAGGTCAGGTTGCAACATTAGATGAAAATGACTCATTCTCCTTTCATGCCTTTAACTATGGAGCTTGCAACATAGGAAAATGATTACCTTAGAATCAGTCGCCGGAGAAATGGATCAGTCAATATTTGGGCCCAAACCTGATGGAGGGACTTAGATGTGCAAAGTGCCACTTCCCAGTCAGCTATAGCGGACGAAAGGACGCTCTCAACATTGTTGTATACATCCTGAAAATGCATTAGAAAACACATCAGAAAGAACTTCTCGGTAAGATTTATACCATTGAAGCATCGAGGAACTTACATCTTCGATATTTGCAGAAAGACCTACTAACTGGCAAAAGGCTTGTAATGGGGCAGTTAGGAAATAAGTAAACTGGCTCCCGCTAGATGTTAGATCAGTATCTGTATCAGATACTGACAATGGTTTGTTGTGTGAAAGAAGCAAGGCTGCTGCTTCCACCCTCTCTGCACCATGTATAGTCTGCACATTTTCCAAGAAGCATGAAGTAAGATGAGTCAAGTGTTCCATAAATGCGAATATTCTGTCAAACATGTAAGATTAGGCTTATATAACTAGAATGGCAGTCCGATACACGATTCCCATCAACACAGGAGCTTGGAAGGGTCTGTGTTCAAAGAAACAAACTTGCCAGGAAGGATGCAATATTATAACTTGAAGATCGACTCCCACTTGGCAAAGAAGTGAACGTACCATGGTCAAAAGAATCAACAAAGAAAATAAACAATAGTGCAGTAAGCAATAAATCAATTAAACTAACAAGGCATTTTCACTTTTGAGCTGACTCGGTGAAGTACAGTTGATGGGAGTCTTTTGTATAGCAGGCTGTGAATGTGGCTTCACTTCTTCATGAAAGCTAAATTGGGATTTGAACATGTCTTGACACAGATACCACTCTAAGTGAATAATGTTCTGAAATGTTTAGGCTATAGCAGATACACAGATTTGAACCAAATTAGTGACTTAGTTACGAACCAGAGCCTCCTGAATTGAGCGTGAAGTTTGATTTATCTTAGCTTAATCTGTACTTATATATTCTTAAACTCCCTCTCATTCAATGAGTTAACGGTAATGGACCAGCTCAAGCCCAACATGTGAATAGTGTCCCATAGTCTAAGATTGTGGTCTGGCTTCATGGTGAAAACAGCAATTTGCACACGAGAAAACCAGAATTGTTTCGGTCCAATTCCATGAAAACTTTGGCTGATTTAAGCTATTACAAAGGATCCCAGGCAACCCCATTCATTCTGATGGTCAGTTGATGTTCAGGCCAGGAAAGGATTTCTAGGTTAGGAGAACATACTTCCCTTGGGTCTACATATACATTATGAATGGGTCAAGTATGGATATTGAGTATTTAGATAACAAAATTTAGTATCAAATGGTAATTTCACAGAGGAAATATATGTGCAATCCTGTTTCTTAATTTCCAGTCCAAACGCCAAAATAGAGTATCCCTATATTAGACTAGAGTACCCCCAATCACTGTAGATTGGCTGTGTTGCATTTCCTTGTCTTGGAAATCTATGGTTTAGTTTTGGAAAATGAACAAATACATGCAAGTTTGCTTTAGAAATTGCCAAGATGAATATAATAATGGCCGATTGAGATAATATGAAAGGGAAGGTTGCCTTTGAAGGGTCTATTAACTCAAAGTTGTTACTTCAATTTTCTTCTTTCTTCATCATCTTTTTCTTATCACTTTTTATCTTACTTCTTTCTAAAAGTGATAACTGAGGTCCACAGTTCATAATTTGTTGTCTCTACTCCTGCCACAGCACATGACACACTTAGCAAGAGCAAAATTTGATAATTTAATTGCAAGGATCAAAGCACAAATGCAACATATTTTTTAGGTGGTTGACCAAAATCAACATATTAAGTCAACAATGATCCTCCTTTTTCATGCTCAATTTGATGCATTCATCAATATGAAACTCCAGATCAAGTTTTGACAAACCTGCCTTAAATGCTCGACTATTGTCACTGTCAATAACAAGGAAAAGTGGCTTTCGGGTGAATGGAATTAAATCTTCAGGATAGAGATTGTCTGAACCTGATATATAAAGAAAGACAGTATATCACTGCAACTACCCAAATAGGAACCATCTAAAACCGTCCGATAGTACTAACTATAAATTAATCTGAGAGTATGAGATAGTGTGTGCAAGAAAATACCTTCAGTTCCTTGAGATCCTAGGCATAGATACTGCCCCTTTGAGATTGGTCTATCATCATCAGCAGGTTGAGCCTGTGAGCTGTTCCTCTTCCAAGAAGCTTGTGAAGCATGATTTGCTTTTGAGTTTGATGACTTCCCCCGAATATCTTTCTGAATAGCAAGATTAGAATCTGTTTTTCCTGCATGTATTTCACTGAGTTATAAAATGAGATGGTCTAAGAAGACGTGAGTAGTTAATTAAGAGAATACCAGGTGCAGAAAAGAGAAACCTGAAGCTGAAATATATATTAGCATAATGCTGTCCGGAGACAACTCTTCACAGATTGTAGCGATTACCTGCAAATAAGTGGACTACCCTATCAAAGAGTTACACTCTCAACATTCAACATATGCATAAACGCAGAACTTAGAATCAGAAAATTGATAACAGTCAATTGCATGTATTCTCCTAATTTTTTCTGTAATAATATCCTCACACTGCAATAGGTATCATATCAATATCAAGAAACATAGCTTTGGATATGTTCTATTAGAAGTGATTGAGAGAAACCAAGCAGCCTTAAGTAGTTGTTTAATGAAAACAACCATCAAGTGTAAATTTGTTTTAACAGAATGTCTGCAAGCAACCAAAGTTGCAAGGCTCTGTCTTAGGACCCACACATTGATCTTGTTGGATTAGTAAAAGTACTATACAGATAACTAGTGCGGTTCAAAGAATGTCAGGAGGTTCAACTACTTCCCAATCGGTCTAAAAACACTGAGAATTCATGTAATTAAAAATTACATAAAAACATCACAAAAAAGAGATTTGAGAAGTTCTACGAACATGATGGAATGAAGGAGAGGATACAGATATATATATAAGTTGGGAAAGAAAATTAAAATGGTCATTTTTGCCCAAAACCCACCATTCAAGGGTGAAAATACAATTTTTGGAATTCTGTCCTCGGTTTGGTGGACCTACATCACCCTTTTCTTTTAATAATAACATTGCATTCATTTCACCAATTTGAAATGGTACAATATATCATCTAAACGGATGAGGAAAAAATATGAAAACCGAAGATCAAAGAAAAAACAGACAAGAAAATAAAAGGAGAATAAAGATTACATGAGAAACCATCAACAAGAGAAACCAAAACACGATTTACAACTCATAGACTGGTGCGGAGATTGTTTGAGATGTGGTGCAATGATCAATATTCTCAATTTACACTCGGAACAAGTGTTCTAGCCAATACAAGGTGGTTGTCTTCTACCACTTAGTAAGGTCAAGATTCAAACCCTTGCATGCAAAAAATACAATATGACTTCATATTTATCTAATCACTCCACAACAAAAGCACCATGTGATTTTGGTATCATTTTGATCCATATGCATATCTAGCAAATTTCTGATGGATTGAAATCCTACAGTAATGGACTGAATAGGCCCTTCAAACTCTAGACTCAATGCAAGCTGATTCTAACACAAAGACATAGTCACATTAAAATGCAATGGCAGAAAGTTTGGAGCAACTGCTATTTTAAGCAACCATGAATACATAGGTAAGAAGAATAATAACTATCTCTTGAAACCGAAAACAAATAACCAGCACTCGTTAGCCATTGTTATCTGATGGATGTGCTAGAGCTGAACAGAAAATAAATAAGTTCAACACTCACTGCTATCAAATGTGAGGCTGAAGGGCGGTACAGAACTGTTTTTTGTGGATTTGGAGGCAGATCTGGATCCAACATATCAGCAGAAAGGTTTATGTCAATCAGTCCAGAAGCACCACTCTGGTCACTAAAAGCACCATTTTCAACTGGTTCTTTTGCAGGAGGATGGTATGAGGAACCACTGGGTTCCCATTCCAAAAATTGAAGCATTCTGTAAGTGTCCAAGGTAAGTTCTGCAAGCTTGATCTGAAAAGTCAATTTACACTTGTAAGTAACAATGATCTATGAGTTCACAGTAAGATTCACGTTCAGTTTTTCCCAAACCTAAGATTACCAAGTTAAACAGATCTACCAAGCATTCAAGGTGAATGAATAATGAATGAATATGTATTCATTCTGCTAAAGCATTAAAGTAATTGTACCTCGTTCCGATGATAACTCATCAACAAAGCATCATGCAATCTCAACACCCTTGTTGAGTGGTACCGTGCTATATAAGGGAAGGAAGTTGGGTGGGTATCAAACAAGACATTGTATCTCAAAGGCCTGGAAATTTTAGCAGAAGCATCAGCTTTCAAAAACCTGAAAATTTCTTGTGCCACTTGCATCCATTCTTTGAAGTTTGTCGTCTGGGGAATAGAAGGGCAATTAAATATGAGACAAGCCAATGAAACTAATTCTAGGCAACAGAATCCTACCACTTAATTAAACAAAAAGAAAAGGGTTAATTTATATTTGACTTAAATGGTTTAATATCAAATCTAAATTGAATGTTAAATTAGATTAAAACATGCAACAATGTAAAATAAGCCTAAGAACAAAAAAACATCACATGTAACAAGCCGAGTTGCATTGTTCCCAAAACAATAAAGCTCAAACATCTAGCATTTAGAATAAAGAATAGAGTTAATTCCATGTTGCACCTTTTACTTGTACCAAGATTTCTAGTTTTAAAAATACTGTGTACACTGTACTTGGCACTCTAGACTTTAATTACACTCTGTACCCTATACTTTGCAGCTTCTAGTTTTAGAAAAAGGTGATGCAATTCACGAAGAAAATCTATGGAACCCATCGTCAGCAGTATGAAAGGGCAAGCCTAAAAATCAAGAGAGTTGCATGTACTGTAGTATTGCATAAAAAGCATGACAAGATGGTTTTGAATAACAATCTCCTTATCTGTCACTTATTAAGTTAATATTTCACATTGCAACGACCTATATATTGATACTGAAATTTGAGAGGAAAGTACATGCTAGTCCAACTAGTACTCGAACCTCAGTTACATTAAAGAACTAAATTGTTGCAAAGCATTTTGTAAATTATTCAGCAAGGTCTTTTGTTCTACTGCTGAAAGTTGCTTCCACAGTCAAAATTTTGCATGCTGTATGTTGCAGGACATGCTCATGGAAACCAAGCCACTGTTTATCAGTCAGTTGAGGAGAACATAAACTGATGAGGAATGTGATTCTTATAATTAAAATCACATAAAGGTGCATAAAAATGGAAAATATTTTACAAGCAATGGTCAATCGGTCCTAGTCTAGCGTCAAAAGCGCAACATATCTTTAGTATCGTAATTTTCCCATTTATCTAAACAAGGAAATAGGCATGGAAGTTTTTTCTGAGTTAGCCTACCAAATATTCCAAATGTTTATTTCCATTTCTACCTCCCCTTGAATGGTTACAAATATAACATTGAACGAAGGCCCTGTATTTTTAAGCTGGGGATATATCACTTGTATTAACATAAAGGGGAAAATGAAGTACCACATGTGGTGTTATGGTGAGTTCAAGATTCACTAAATTTTAAAAAAAAACTATTACGTATTCTAAGAGTTGACGCGGATACTAGAGCTTTTCATTTGAAGATCGAGATCAAGCAGTATTTGAAAAGGAGTCACAAAGTGCAAATTTCAGTTACTGTGGAACCAAGAGAACCGGAATTATCAGCCGGTATCGCCAGACGAACAATTCAGCAAATGTCATGCTAGTCGTTCTCTGGTCAAAGCAACCTTTTCTTAGTTGCTGGACTTCAAAGAATAACTAGAACGTATTTTTTGTAGCTATGAAATTCCACAATTGAAGTCCAAAGAGAAAAAGGCAGCACAAGAGGAGTCAATGTATTGATTACCGGGAAGGCGACCTTCGACTCCTTCACCAGAGCCCTGAACTGATCGGCGAGCTGCCTCACCTCATCCCTCCTGTTCAACAGCAGCGCCACGACGAGGAACCGCGCTCGGAACCTCAGTTCCTTGTACCTCAACCTGAGATCGGGCGGCGCCGAGCGGGCCGCCTCGAAGTACCCCCTGCTCACGATCGCCTCGTAGAAGACGTAGGCCTCCAGGAGGAAGCGGAACTCGCTGGTCCGCTGGTACTGGCCGTAGTAGAGCTGCCCGATCCGGGAGGCGATGTCGCCGATGTCCCATCGGCGCAGGCCGCCGGCGACGAGCTCGCGGCGGTGCAGCTGCTGGAAGTGCCAGAGGCGGGTGTAGGCCTTGAAGGCCTTGCGGCAGTGGAGGAGGTGGAGGGGCCCGCGGGCGGAGGGCAGGAGGTCGCGGACGCGGGCGAATTTGCGGTCGGCGGCCTCGACGAGTGACTGGAACTCGGCGAGGACGTCCGGAGAAGCGGCGGCGACAGAGGATCTGCCGCCGTCGTCGTCGGACATGGCGGAAACGGCGGAGAGGAGGAGGAGGAAGAGGAGGAGGAGGAGGAGGAGGAGGGAGGCTTTCGAGTCCGGAAGACTCGCGGAGGAGGAGACACGGAAGAAAGGAAAAAGAAAAGAAAAGAAAAGGCTTCTTCTTCTCGTGCAGTCTTTTTCTTTTTTCTTTCTCTCTTTATTTTTCTTTTTTCTTCTTCTTCGGAGGGGCGTTATAAAGGAGAGGCGTCATAAAAAGACGCGAGATGAGGATGGAGGAGAAGACGACGACCGCCGGTTTTAATGCCCCGAAGGCGTACCGGCATCGGCGGTCCATCAAACGACCTGATGCCGATGGGGCCTCCTCTGCCTCCGCCAATGTCCAACTGGGTAGGAACACGAGTAATTAATTCTCCAAGCACCCGGAGAGCGCGTTTGCTGTCATGTCGACCTGACGGAGAATTCTTACCGCAGGGATGGTTTCGTTTTACGGTAACCGCAGCTTCGCACGAGCTCGTCGTACCTGCCCCGGTGGGACCCAAATTCATAATCTTCATGACAAAAAAAATTAACAGCATTAATTACGCTGGAATCTCAAATTAGTCCTTAAACTTTACGTGTCTTAACCCTTCTTATTCATATCAGTCGTCTAAGTAAATGTAAGGATATTGATGTATTAAGTATTGTGTTAAATATTAAAAATTAAGTAAAAAAAATGAGGTGGGTGTTAATAAATCCTGGGGGCCACATCCTTTTGACAGATAAAAAAACCAGCAGAGAGATGGGGTTACGTGGAAAAAGGTGTTTTGCTTAATTAATTAATCGTAGGAGGCTCCTTTTCGTCGGAGGGCCTCTCAACTTTTGGGAGGATTACAATACCAACTCCTTATGATAATACAAATAAAAAAAAGTGAGACAAGTTGGACGATCGCTGTTGGTACGTAAATAAAATTAAGGAGTTGGGCGTCCCGACCCCAAGTCCAATGATTAATCGACCGATGAGCTAAAGTTTCGATGCAATTAGTGCAATCATTGGAGCCGAGCTCATTTCTCGTCCATTTAAGTTTTATGGTTATGATTAATTAGACTTTTTTATCGAGTAGTAAGTGTATGTTTATGGGAGTCAGTGAAGGGGGGGTTGGAATTGGGAATCTCCCCGATACATCATAACCTTTGTCTTTGCATTCTTGTTTCTTTTTTACTTCTCTCGCACCTTTTGACTTCGCTTCCTCTCTCACTCTCATCTCTTCTCTTCTCTCCTCACCCGATGATATTAAAACATTAAGTTTACCTTTCAGTTCATCTCTTTTTTTAAAAAAAACAATAAAAATTGGTCCCCGTTGAACGAGGAGTTCGTGTGAAGCCGTGCAGTGAAGGGAGGGAGGGGTCAGACGATCTGCTTCGGAGGCCGTGCAGTGCGAGGTTATATTATTTACTTCGAAAGTTACCAAATTACGTCTGCTAGTATTTTATCCTTTTACTGAGACCTTTTTTTTCTCCTTCCTAACTACTTTTCTTTTTAAAAGACAAATTTAATGAAAGTATGTGAATTAATACCAGAGAATGAGTTTTAATATTTAAGTGTAATTTAATATATGGACTAATATCACTGTATATATGACAATAAAACATCTCTGCAGTATTTTAGAAAAGAATAAGACATATTGAAGTTGATTACTATTGCTCTTATTATATATCTAATGAATAACTATCATCATTGAATCATTTACAGGGTCATTAGTCCCACTATATATAAATCAAACCGAGTAACCATCACATACACTCACTCCTGAGAGAGAGCTCGTGAGTATTAGAATATCATTAACAGTATAGGTAAAATAATTCATGCTATCGTGCATGATACTTTGAAACAAATAATGTAACAATCAATCGAGAGAATTATCTATTCCCTTCTCCAAACTTCCAAAACTCTTTCAACTTACAACTGACGATGCAGCATGTAAAAGACTTGTAAGTTAAAGCTACTTCATTTGCAAGTGCGAGATAGAAATAAGTGGCTTTAATTCGTTTGCAAATAGCCCCTCATTGCGCACCTTGGAGATGTCAGATTCCACCTTCACACTTGGAAGTTTAAGTGTGGGGGTTATTCATTTGATTAGCACTTAAAACTTTGGTTTTCGCACAGCTTCCTCCAATTGCTTAGTAATTAACTCAGAGTCATGTGTATCCAGTCTGTTCATTTGCAAGTTCCACTGCTAAAAATTTATTCCGCCTGCATCAATCTGGCTTCTAAATGATTGAGAAACTTCCCTTGCACACGCCAGCACGAACAATATCTTCGTGGATATCTACTTATAACTCATTTGGAGGGCAATACAGAAATAGTTCAGGTCAGGATCCATATTGCTTCAACATAAGAATAAGACACATTATTTCGCTCCCTCCACATCCAGATGCAACTCACAAAACGCCAAGCACTTTGGGAATCAGCTCACAAGATTAACCAGTGCTCCAAACAAATGATGATCCTGTATACCTCACCTCCCTCCTCATTCATATTTAATTTTAATGTAAATGGTAGAGATCATCTTCCATCGCTCGGACTCTGGTTCATTAATTCGGAATATTTTTCTCCATAAGGATGAACAAACTTCTGAAGAAATTCTGCATCTGTCAATACTAGGACTGAAAATATTTGGAGGTGGAGCTGCCCATCCCATAAGCCTCTGGACTTCAACTTTTCCATCACCCGAACCCGAGGAAGTATCCTCTTCTCCATACTATAAGAAAACAAAGTTGGCCGCTGAGCAATGTAAGAAGGCGTGCAACCAACATCCTTGACCAAAAAATCCATCAATTTCTGCAGCTTCTCATTAGAACGGCCTAAAAAAGACGGTTGTATCTTGATTGCAGAATAGAACTCATCGTCCGACCATCCAAGTTTCCTCATCATCTTGTGCTTAGCCTCAAAGTTGTCTTTGCTAACCCTGCTTAGAAAAAAAATCGTCCATAGGAACTTCTTAGATCCCCGGGGAACCCCCAACTCTTCCACCCTGACAGCCAAAGCACGCAGTCCGTCTGGCCTCCTTGAAATCAAGCTAGCATTTTTTCTCACGAAGAGAGGGATCCATTCCTTAGGAATCCTGCACTCGTCCGTTAAGAACTTTATGTTAAGATTTACAGTCTCAATGCTGGTTCCCAAAATCCACGACTGACGCTTAAGATGCTTGAGAAGGAGCTTCCTGGATCCACAGAGACTTTCCCACATCTCCAATCTGGGAAGAACAGTTTGGCTGAAGTTGCAGGTCATGATGCGTCGTTGCGCCGCAACGACATCGACGACGTCGGACTCCGAAAAGCCCATGCTGCGCAAAAATTCCAGCTTTGGAGCGAGAGTTCTCTTCACATCGAAGCAGAGACATCTGGGAAACTCGGTGATCATCTTCCTGAGATCGGCTGCGCCAAAGCCCTGGGACCTCAGATAACTGAGCAAGGCATCGGGTTTCTCGCTGGACCGGAGGTGCGCAATGGGTTTGGCGGCCTTGGCCGCCTCGGCGTCGGATAACCCGCAAGAGTTCACGAGGTATTCGACCATGAAGTGGGGATCCCGAGATGCTGTGCCGCGTTCTGAGGTAGCGTCAGAGAAGCGCCGGAGGCGGAGGAATTGGAGGAAAGAGGGAAAGGTGTTGCGGCGGAGGGAGGAGAGGACGGCGGCCGCCATGGACGAAGAATGCGAGGGGAGGAGGGGAGGAGTCTGAACCGTAGGGTTTTTTCCCCCCTTAGCTCGTTCCTTTTCTCGAAATGCCCCTTTAGATATCCATAAAATAATTTTTTAATCAAAGTGTCCGGTCAACTCTCAACGTCCAAAAGTTGACCTAGTTTTTAATCATACTATTAAAAACTCGCCCGGCCCACTCCCCTGGTCTAACGCTCGACCGCCGACGTTCTCATGCTAACTGATGATTTATATATTTTTATATAATTTAGATGGCACGCTTAGAGTCATTAGTTATGAATTTGCTTCTTGCCAGAAGAGGTGGACCATTAACACATGTTGAATTAGAAATATAACTACTTTTTGTAGTTTTAGATGATAAAAATAAGAGTACTTTAAATAGTTTATCTAAATTAAAGTAGGATGTAGTGATCAAGATCTATTATTATATGATTTTTGTCTCATTGATATAGCATGTCCAACGATCAACTCATATCTTATAGGCTCTGTTTAATTATCAATTGACACTGTAGAACTAGAATGTTGAAAGCTGATAACTTATGATGAAGATATATTTCACCATCATTTTTATATATACATATATATATTAAGATATATAGTGAAGTGCTCACATCCCAACCAAATATATATTAGCATATCCGTTAGAGGTGAAAATATATTTTTATCCTAATTTTTTAAGTGTATAATTAAATTTATATTTAAAAATTAAATGAAAGAATGTGAATTTCTTCATGAGGAGAAAAGAAAGTATCGGAGGATGTGTGAAATGAAAGGACAAAACAAATAATATCTTACTCGTATACAGTATATAAATAAATTGGGAACTAAAGAATAAATCAAGTCAAATCAAATTTAAGTAAATCTGGGCTTGTTACTGAACATAACTTTTGTAATCTTAATTCAGCTCAGCCTTATGATAAGATTAAAGCTTAGCTTGCAACCTAATTTTCTACTTTCCTTAAATCAAAAGTATTTTAGGAAAACAAAGGTCCTTCCTTTCTCTTATCTGAAAACTTGTAAGTAGGTTTTCCAAGTCAATGTCAAGATTAATGTGTTCAAAAATTGATACTGTACTTTGATGTTTAATTTTGAACTAGGGACAGTTTCCTTTTTTTTTTTTGGAATCCAAATTCAACCTGCCATTAGCAAAAATAAATAATTAAATATAGCCATAGTGCATGTGATTTGATCAACTAAACTCTTGAGAAAAGATGCAGACAGGTGGAATGGAAGGGCAATTGAGAGAGTCAACAGTTCCACCTTTGCATAAGACTTATATCAACAATCAGTTGTTTGAATTTAATAGTAGATGTCCATTTATATTGATGGTTCCTTCCTTGAATGATGTGCTGTTAGTCTCCATAATTTAAATGTGACCAATATTCATCACTCACTCCAAGCTTGAATGATGCTCCGTTTTACTAGCATTACTGGAGGCTTCATCTCCAACTGTTTTCTCTAGTAAGTGACTTTTGGGAAGCTTATCCCCTCCCAGTTCATCCTCCTTCCCATCCCATCTTTTATCTCTATCTTGGAGCCAAACTAATCTATGCAAACACGACGCTCTGCTGATTTCCAATCTTTATCAAATCCACCTTAAACGGTTGCTAAAGTCCAGAGCTGCATGGCTGCAACAAAAGGTGATAAAAACATCTCCCTTTTCCATAATCTTTACAAGTTGATTGCTGACAGCGTGCAGCATACTGACTCACCCTCATCCTCCAATGCTCTCGCCTAATGGTACTCAGAATATAGGTGTCTCAAGAACCAATTGATCTAAACTTTCTTGGAATTCCTTACTGCAACAGTTTGCTAGCTCTTTAGTTTCTCCAATTACTCACAGGAAACTGAAGAAAGCAACTACCTCCTTGAGCTGAGGTAAGGCCACTGGACCAGATGGCTTCGCTAATCTCAATTAGTGATCCCCGAACAGGCTGCGCTCATTCCCGGTCGATCAATACATGACAATATTATTTTACTTGCAGAGATCATCCGCTCTACGGAGCAAGCAGCGAAAAGGCAATCAGATTTTGAATTAAAATTGGATTTAGTAAAGACATCTTGCAAGTGCTTTTGTCCATCCTAGAATCAATCAATCACCCTCCAGAATGATTGAGAAACTTCGACGGAGCATGACGGCATGAACATTTTCTTCCATGTCAGGTCGGTTTCACAGATATCAACTAATAACCTATTTGAAAGGCGAATCACTGAGTCTGAATCCGTCCAATAATCCACCATGCAGCCGTGCAGAGTGCACGGCGGTGTTAGGTCGGTTTTATGATAACTTGTTTGGAAAGCAATACAGAAATAGCTCAGGTCAGGATGAATACTGCTTCAACATAAAAATAAGGCAAATTATTTCCCTCCACATCCACCTGCAACTCACAAGACTAGTCGGTGCTCCAAAAAAATGATGATCGTGTACGCCTCCCTCCTTTTCATTCGAATTTCATTTGAACGTAAATGGTGGAGATCATCTTCCATCGCACTGACTCCGGTTCATTAATTCGGAATCTTTTTCTTCGTAAGGATGAACATACTTCTGAAGAAATTTTGCATCGGTTAATAGTAAAACTGAAAATATTTGGAGGTGGAGCTGGCCATCCCATAAGCCTTTGGATTTCAACATTTCCATCACCCGAACCCGAGGAAGTACCCTCTTCTCCATAATAAATATCAACATATTTGGCCGCCAAGCAATGTAAGAAGGCGTGCAACCAACTTCCTTGACAAAAAATCCATCGATTTCTGCAGCACCTCAGTGGAGCGGGATAAAAAAGACGGTTGTATCTTGATTGCAGAATAGAACTCATCGTCTGACCATCCAAGTTTTCTCATCATCTTGCGCTTAGCCTCAAAGTTGTCTTTGCTCATCTTGCTTAGAAAATAAATCATCCGTAGGAACATCTTAGATCCCCGGGGAACCCCCAACTCTTCGACCCAGACAGCCAAAGCACGCATTCCGTCTGGTCTCCTTAATATCGCGCACGCATTGTTTCTCAGGAGGACAGAGATCCATTCCTTAGGAATCCTGCATTCATCTGTCAAGAACTTTATGCTAAGACTTGCACTCTCAACGCCGCTTCTCAAAATCCATGAATGACGCTTAAGACGCTGGATAAGGACCTCCCTTGATCCATAGAGACTTTCCCACATCTCCAATTTGGGAAGAACAGATCGGCGGAAGTTGCCGTCCAAGATGTGCCGTTGCGCCACAACGACATCGACGACGTCGGACTCCGAAAAGCCCATGCTGCGCAACATTTCGAGCTTTGGGCCGAGGGTTCCCTTCACATCGTAGCAGAGATACCTGGGCGACCGGGTGATCACCTTCCTGAGATGGGCTGCGCCAAAGCTCGCTGGACCGGAGGTGGCGCAATGGGTTTGGCGGCCTCGGCCGCCTCGGCGTCGGATAACCCGCAAGAGTTCACGAGGTATTCGACCATGAAGTGGGGATCCGAAGATGCTGCGCCGCGTTCTGAGAAGCACCGGAGACGGAGGAGTTGGAGGTAGGGGGGAAAGCTGTTGCGGCGGAGGGAGGATTGGACGGCGGCCGCCATGGACGAAGAATGAGAGGGGAGAAGTGGAGTCCAAACCCTAGTTTTTTTTCTCCCCCTTGACTCGTTCATTTTTCTCGAAATGCCCCTTTAGAAATACATAAAATAAATTTTGCGCCCTCTTATATATTTTCGAGCTTATAGTAAAAAGAATGTATTTACTTCCAGCATATTTTTAAAAACTTGTTTAGTTTAAAATTTAAACATAAATATAAGTGTATTCAAATTTAAAGCAATAGCAACATGCATTCATTTGTTTTGGAGAATCTGTAATTATAAGTTTCTTTAATTATTTGTTAATTCTTCGGAGTAAGTTTTGTCTTATTTTTGTGGACTTTTTTTCGTATTCATTTGATCGTATAAATTATTTACTTCTTATATATATATAGCAAATAATATATGTTTGTAAATAATGTATGAAATTATAAAATATATAATAAATTTGTGCTCAATGTCATTTTTGTCCGGTGTATGAAATGCCAATTTTTTTTAAAAAAAATCTTATTTTACGTGTGAGCCCGGTTAAATCAAAAAAGTATAACCGTAAACCCTGAGCGATTTTAGACATCTCGTATGGAGACAGATTACTTTAACCAAAAATACACATTTTACTTGAAATAAGCTACTTTTGCTAACATCTCTTTTACATGAAAAAAGAAAGAATTAGCTTAATAAAATACTATTGCAAACATCAAGTACTTCTCTCTAGAGCTTGATAAAATACTACTGCAAACATCAAGTACTTCTCTCTGGAGCACTAAATTGATTTCTGTGCATGGTGACAGTAAAATTGATTTTTGAATAGCTCATGGTAAAACAACTTACAATTTACAAATCCGACTATCCAAATTAAAAAAAAAAGATTATAAAAGAATAAAAAATTTGATATTCCATAACCAGAAAGAGACCGCTCTTCCCCCTTTTTTAATGTTTAAAAATAATAACCAAAAAAATATATATAAATAAAGAAATAAATAAAATTTACCCCTTATATGTATTCAAATTATGAGATCGATCGATGGAAGAACTAAATCCACTTCGCAGAAGGCTTCTCCTTGAAGGTTTGCGAGTGCAACAACTCCCCTCCTCCACCCTTCTCTTCCCTCTCTGATCTCCTGCTCTTCCCTCTGCTCGTGAACAGCTTACTCCAAAACCTCCCCTTCTTCTTCTCCACCTCTTCTTTCCCCTTCCTCGCTTCTTCCTTCTTCTTCTTCTTCTTCTTCTCCTCCTTCTCCTTCTCCTTCTCCTTGCGCTGTGATCTGTTGGCGAACACGATCAACGACTGGCTCTTCCGCAACTTGCCGCCGGCGCTCGCCCTCCGGCGAGGCGGCGAAGGCGCGTAGGAGAAGTCGTCGTCCGAGGACGAGTAAGACAGGGAAGAGAGCGAGGAGGAGGAGGAGGAAAGATAAGAGGCGGCGGAGGAGGAAGCGGAGGTGCGGGAGAGGAGGTAAGAGAGCTTCTCCCTGAGGCAGAAGGGGCAGACTCCGGCCTTCTCTCGGTGCTTCGGGTGCCGCTTGCATCGCCGGTCGCCGCCCGGCCTCCCCATTCTTTCTACATCCACAACTTTAGGGTTTGCACGAGGAGAAATGAGCTGGGCATGCATATATAGAGGAAGGGGGCGACGGCCTTCTCCGATGCTTCGTCCGATGGGGACGAGGTAGGTGACATGATGTTTTTGCTTTTGGCCGTCGGATTTGATGGTTTGAGTGATTTGTTTGGACTTTGCATGCTGCCGATGATGATAATGAGCGTAGAAATTCCAGGTTGGCGTGCAGCATATATATAATTTAATTAGTCGCCAGAGTTAACGTCGTCGTCGGTGGATTGCCAACAACGACGACAAGAGAAAATTAAGTTGCTGCCAGAAAACTTGGGAGCACTGCTTTTGTTTTAACTGGCAAATTAATATGGAGAGATAAGAAACTTACCTTTTAAATTTAAATATTAATATTATCTGTTTAAAGTCAAATTAAAATAGAATGGAGCAACTCAATTGTGGCGCTCATTCCTCGAATGAATCAATATTTGGGTTGCAGGTCAAAATTGGATCCAATTTCACCTTTGTGGGATCCAGTGTTCCCTTATCGGATCCTACGCTTTATGCTGGATGGATCAGTATCCGCTTTGCAACAGCAATCCCTCTTCCCGCCCGATGTCCGTAGCCGCTCCTCGCGACAGCAGCAGCAGCGCTCCAAACTCCCTCCTCCGCCGGAGCGAAAGAAGAAATGGCGGCGCCGGTCGATCACGAGGAGCAGAAGCACCACCACATGGATGCCTTTGCCCGCTTCCTCATCTCGCACCACTCTTCCGTCCTCCGCTCCATCCTCCTCTCTGCCGACCCCAACCTCCATTACCCCCTTGTCGTCGAGTAAGCCACCTTTTCTCCATCTGGCACGTTGTGACCGTCAAACCCCTCACTTGCTTCCCGTTACTAGTTTCGCGGAGCTGCTGGAGTTCGATCCTTCGCTCGCCCACCTCCTCTTCTCCCGACCCTCCCGTCTCCTTCCGCTCTTTGACGACGCCGCTCGCCGCTGCCAGGTCTTCTCACCTTTTTTCGCTTTTTTCCCTGTTTGATTCAGTCTGTTGCATCTTTTACCCCCGCCCTTAGCTTGTTATGGTGCGCCACAGGATGTTATTCTTGAAGATCCTGATGGTCTGAGCCAAAATGCCAGCAAAAAATATCACGTCCATGTCCGAATCAACGTGGCTGGCTCTCCTTTGGAATCCCCTGGTTCGATCATCTTTTTTTTTTTCGTTCTAGGTTTTAGTTTGCTTGATTGCCAAAGTTAAAAGAACATGTTTTGATGGTGCGTTAATGGGTGTTTTGGGGATCTCTGACTTTTAGAGACATTCCCGAGCATTGGGCGGGTGAGGGTGAAGCATCGTGGTGTTCTTCTCACGCTCAAGGGGACCGTCATTCGATCAGGGGCTATAAAGATGATCGAGTGGGAGCAGATGTACGAGTGTAGGAAATGCAAGTACAGGCAAGATATTCTAGTTCATTCGACGTGGTTGATGATTTACGCTTATATAGTATGAACTTCCACATTTTATTCTATGCCACAGTTGAACTTCCTCTCTTTCTCCTCTTTTTTATCTGATGAAGTTTATCCAATATGTTCGATAAGCTACAGCATTATTTTCTTCTTAGATTATAACTGATCACCTTTTTAATTATTGGTTTTGCAAATAACGCACGTTCGTTACCTTGTTATTTCTCCAAAGTGTAAACCATGGCGACGATCTCCCCCCTCCTCTAGTAAGATACTAGGACAAGATCAACTGGTAGTAATATGTCACTCAGCCTATTCTAAGTAAACGTTGGTGGATCCGTCTCTCTTCATATAACATGTGATATCTAATTTGAAAACTGCTTAACGATAGTATTATAGTTCTGAAATTTGAACTCACATCTCACTTCACCTACAATGATTGATGGTATTTGTGAGCATGAATTTTGCATGCCAATATTTTTCTAAGTTTTTGTTTGGTACACATATGGGGGAGAATACTGACATGTCGAATCTGATATTGACATGTTGAATCTGATATTGACCTCTCTCATGCTCACATCCCTTTATCCTTCTTACTAAAGGATCATCCTACCTAGTATAACATTGAAGACTTGGCCAATGCTCTAATGTCACGTCGTTCTTGGTTGATTCACACATTTCCTAACCTAAAAGATACCAATGCCCACTTTGCCCTAGAGCCATATTGTGAAAGTGGAAGAACTTGAGCTCATTGAAGAATTGAAGAGATTTGTTTCATTTATGTCAACACATGCTCATCTGGTTAAAACAGTTAGGTTCTATACTGGAGATTATGGGTTCAATACTTACTAAATTTGTTTCATTTATGTCAACACATGCTCATCTGGTTAAAACAGTTAGGTTCTATACTGGAGATTATGGGTTCAATACTTACTAAATTTAAAAAAAAGAAAGATAAAATGCTCAATACAGTAAGTACTAGTACCACTAAGTATCACAAGATTTAAACCTTGGCCATGCCTTAATTGTTTTATCAATCAAACTTGTCTTCTATGGCTGGATACTCTTAATAAAGTTTTATGTTGTTTGAATGTCTTATAAATTTATGATCGTTCTATTCTCTGTAATGCACTTAAATTTTTCTGAGCACAAGTGGTTGTTGTTCTTGATATCTGTAACTAGGTTCATAGTTAATCCTGAGCTGGAAACCAGAAAGCCCATAAAGCCACCTACTTCTTGTCCTTCTCGGGTATGCTTTCTCATTTGCTTCAGTCAGTTCTAGGCACATTTTTTTTATCTTTTGAAACTCAGTATTCTTGGATATGAACCGTATACAACATTCTGAAATTGTTGTCATTTAGGATTGCACCAGTCATTTTCTCCATTGTTCTTTCCATGTGCTGGAACCTGAAAGAATTAGTTTTATTTTTTTTCAGAGGTCTAAGACTTGCGAAGGGACATATTTCATACCTATAGAAGACAGTAAAGTATGCCATGATTACCAAGAGATAAAAATTCAAGAAAGTACACAACTAATGGGTCTTGGATCTATACCTCGTTCTATTTCAGTTATTCTAATGAACGACCTGGTTGATGTAGTCAAAGCTGGAGGTAGAACAAGTCTTTAAGTGCTTATTTTTTCTCTCAATCATTGTGTTTGTGCTAATTTGAGTATTTCATATATATTGTGATTAGATTATTTCTGTTAACTGACTTCAATTTCAATGCAAATTTTTAACTTCTCATTTTATAGAAATAATTAATGTGATCAACTGATGCATGAAAAAATATGGGATAGCCTATGTAAGTATTTAAACCATATCAAATTCCTCAAGCTTAGGTTAGATTGTTCTATTTGTAAATCAATTTTATATCAGCGTAGCAACCAATATAATTGGAATAGTAAATAACAGACAAACAGATAACAGGATTGAACATTGTGCAGGAAATTATGTCATATGAAAGAACTTATCATAGTTAACCTGTATTAATACAATAACAAGTTCATAGAATTTAGATGAGAATGAGAGTACACATCAAAGAACAAACTGGAGAATGTGCAGAAACAGAATAAGGGTAAAAGAGTTTTAGGTGGAAGAAGGAAGAATGGTGGAAACATGCCTACTACTAGTCTGAAAAAGCATATTGTACTGCACCTAAAATCAAGTAATTACTAGGCATTCTATTCTAGAAGTAGAGAGGAACCGTAATCATTCTCTTCTCTCTTGTTTTTATGTTTAAACATTGCACTGTACCCAACAATTTAAGAACCTAAATTCTCCTTTTCTAATTGAGCACAATCCCATAATACATTTTTTATAGCTTTGAAGCAGATATCATATAATAAGCTTCCCCAAGTGTTCCCTGGTTGTCTAGTGATACCTGCAACTTCAATTTAGGCCTTACTGAATGCAACACTAATATCAAAAGCAAATTCAAGAAGCCTAAGAATATGGCAAAATTAAAGATGCTATAATTTTGCAATAGCTAGTTAACAATTTGGTCCACAAATGCCCAACATTGAGAATATGAAGAGATGTATTTTCTGTACTTAGTATAATTGTTGCGACAAAGTATGATATGCTCAATATGCATTTTTTCTCAGCCTTATTTATCTTGAATCTTAAATCATCCATTGTTGCACATTTTATCAGCTAAGTAGTGTTGTGACTAGCTAATATTTATGCTGAACTTGTAACTAAAGTAGATGATTCCTTCATGTCTCAGATGATGTCATTATCACCGGGGTTTTATCGGCTAAGTGGTCTTCAGATTCAAAGGATGTGCGCTGCGATCTTGATCTGATGTTAATTGCTAACTATGTAAGGTAACAATATTCTTATGCTTGGAGTAGGCTTGAATCATTGAAAAAGGACTAATGGATGTAACAGTATCCTACATGATCAATCCTAATTTATGAAGCATAATGATTGTTCAACTTAATAGCCACGAACTGCAATCTCTAGAAAAGAACATTTTAAAATTCCAACTGTACTTGACATTTATTAGTTGAAATGTGGACCAGATTGGTTAATTTTGATTAAATTGGCAAGTCCAATGCACTCGGCATGGTACCACTTTGTAGACAATTCCTAGTGTCAGTATGGGGTATCTACCACTTTGTACACCCATGTGAATCAATGTCTAAATACGGAAATTCCATGCAACAGTTATAACTGATTAAATTTTTATTTTTACCTCCGTTCGCTCTACCACTTTGTACACCCATGTGAATTCAATGCTCACCCCCTCATTACAGTTCACCAAACATTTATTCTCTCGTAATTCTTTTCATTTTTTCTTAATCTCAATTCTCAGACTCTTAAACTCTTCCAAACTCATTCTCCCATGTCCTAATTTTAAAAGTCATATACTATACATTTTTATTATGAAATTAATTAAACTTTGCATGATTGTGTTATTGAAAGCTTTGATGTTTAGAATCCTATAATTGCATTACTTGGGAGTTACCAATTTTGAGCACTAGATGCATATCAAATTGATATTAGCTGAGACAAATCTAACTACTCTTATGATCCATACTTCAACACATGGGGTGCAACATATTCATAGCATTACTAGAGTGTAGAGCTACATGGTACTGATCTCATATCTGACTGATATAGTTATCTATGTATTGTTT
The DNA here is from genome assembly GCA_030544415.1 of Thalia dealbata. Classification (NCBI taxonomy): domain Eukaryota; kingdom Viridiplantae; phylum Streptophyta; class Magnoliopsida; order Zingiberales; family Marantaceae; genus Thalia; species Thalia dealbata. The sequence goes on from CM060458.1 coordinate 21,218,973, forward strand.
ATTTTGTGCTCCTGGATTGTAGATGACGTCATTGTTCACCAATATGCATAAGTTAGGTTCACCTTTTCCTCTTAGTTTGTTATGCTGACATCTTTTTATCCATTACAGGCTTACTTTCATTATCCCACATTTTAGACATGCTAAATCACATAACTTCCATGATTACATAATTTCCCTACTCTACTGAAAATATGTGATTATGTTATCAACTGTTTTTGGAGAATAGAAGCAAATGCTTCTCGGCCTGTTAGAGTAAAAAGCTTGACACCAGGGGTTCAAGATACAAAATTCAAAAAAAAACTGTTTCTGGAGAAATAATGTGAAAGTACATCAATTATCATTTTAACCATACAATGTAGTGTCATGGTAAGTTCTGATTTTTGGTCTTCTGTAAGAAGACATTTGTATTTACACTTGATCATATGCCTTCTCTTTCTTCTTTAGAACTCATTAGAATTTGTTTTGCAGGAAATCGAATGAGATGAAATATGAAATTGACGTTACAAATGATCTAATTGAGAAATTTGAGCAATTTTGGGTACACTATGGAGCTACTCCACTACGAGGTGATCTTTGATGTGAAAGATATATAAGGCTGTTTTCCAAAAAGAAATAAACGCATTAGTATTTCCTGATCTTAAGAAAATGAGTGGAAATGTTTTTTTAGTTATATTCTTACTTATTTCTAGGCACAGAGGATCATTACTTGCAGTCTTTTTCTACCATATATTCATAAACATCTTTATAACTTTCAGAATTATGAATTAAATCATCACAGGAAGAAATGCCATTCTTCAAGGAATCTGCTCGCAGGTGTTTGGTCTCTTCACTGTGAAGCTTGCAGGTAGGATGAAGAAACCAATCACATTGCACATATTGAAAATATCCTACTTCTAAATTGAGGTCTCCAATATTGTCCCACCTCAGCCCCTGCAAATTAAAAAAAAGGCACTCACTTCTTTATTAGAACAATGACTTGTAACATTTTGTTCTTATATTAAGTATAATTTTATTTTATTTTCATGTATTTCATATTCTTTGGATATCATATGAAGTTATTCATGCTTCTTAAACTCAGTTGCTTTGACACTTATTGGTGGAGTTCAACATGTTGATAATTCGGGAACAAAGATACGCGGAGAATCTCACTTACTTCTTGTTGGTGACCCAGGTACCATTTATTGTGTGGTGGTCAGTTTACATAAAATGTTAATTGTGTAATCTTTTCACTACTGAAAAAGTTTCTTTCATGAACCTGATGAGTTGGCATGTAGTTTGGCATCTCTACCTGTCTTGAGAATCTTATAGGTAGCATATGTGTGCAATTTCACCCAACTGTTTCTTTGCGTTCTATGTCTTTTAACAAATACAAATTATTGCAGTTGGCACTTTTGTGCTCTTCTAAATACAAATACAAATACAAATTCCAGGTACTGGTAAATCTCAGTTTTTAAAGTTTGCTGCAAAACTGAGCAACCGGTCGGTGATAACTACTGGATTGGGAAGCACCAGTGCTGGACTAACTGTCACTGCTGTCAAGGATGGAGGTTCTTTTGATTCTCTTGCAACTTATTGCCCTCTAGACTCTGATTATGTTTTCAAAAATCCCTTACTATGTTTTTCTTTCTTTTTTGACAAATTTAGAAACTTCCGACAAGGACCAAACTATGTTAGTTTCTCTGAGTCTAATGTTCAACCTCAAATGTCATAGTAGTTTAAAATCTAAACATTACATGAAGTTTCATTGGATTTGCAAACTACTGGCAAACTATTAGCCTTAATATCTAGTAGGCATGATTGTTGAGTTTATACTTCAGAAAATTGAATAACTAGGCTAAACCTGACTTCAAAAAGCAAGTTAAAGCCTTCAGTTTTTCCTAGTGGCAGGTGCAATGACATGGCAAATGGTCTGTTTAATAAAAAGATTAATCCACTCATAATTCTTTTTTTTCTGAATCTTTTTCTTACACCTTAATTTTATTTCATTTAGTACCCATATTACCATTTCCCTCATGTCTTTCTGTTTATGTGAGCTTTTTTTAACCTAATTGAAAATACATGCTTGTCATCGTTTTCTCAAACTGATTGTCTTGTTTGTTTATTTACTCATGACTTCTGCCCCCCTTACACAGATGCTTCTCAACAGGGGAATGGATGCTCGAGGCTGGGGCACTTGTTCTAGCTGATGGTGGACTTTGTTGCATAGATGAATTTGATAGGTTTGCTATTCCCTTTCATTCTTCTTTCTCTTGGATATCATCCAAATCTCGGTTTCTGGGGTGATTTACTAATTCCAGCTTCATTTTTTTCGAACTTTTTGAATAGCTATATTGCAATATCATAATCAAGTATAACTCCAGCTTTATGTATTTTACTTTGTTCTTATCATCCTATTCAACAATGGCCTTATACTTCTCCTGTTTACTCTTAAGTTAGGAGGTTTTTAGACTATGTTCATGTTTAATCCTCTTGGCAGTCACATATATAATTAATTTTAGTGTCATATTTGTTCATCGTTGATGCTCTAAGAGACCTAAGAAATTGTAGCCATGTTACCGGACTGTTTACTTACAATCATCTCTCAGTACAATTCATACTTCCCTCCATGCTAGTTGTATCTTCCTTTTGTAGTTTTTTATTTTTATTTTTATTTTTTTGAGTCGTGAACCCACGAACTCTGTTGCAAAGGTTTATTCCAAAACTTATGGCCATCAGAACTTCCATATAAATTCTATTTTATTATTTATTTATTTAAACTCTGTTTGTTTGCAATCTTCTGTCGGTTGTTGAAGGTTAAAAAAGAACACAAACATAATAAGCGCCACATCTAACTCACTTTGCAAGTATATTGAACTTTTGCTGTATCAATGTCACATGATACCATGTGAACCATTAACTTGATTTCAGTTAGCTCGAGTTGGTCCTGAACCAATTTTGAATACCAGACTCGAGTTCAAGTAATTATTTGAATCAATTCAAATCTGGATGAATCAACTTGAGTACAATTGAATGTTGACTGAACCAAATTTAGACTGACTTGATTTAGAAAAAAATGTTGGTTCAATTTCAACTTCAGCCCCATTATGAGTTTAATTTGATTAGTTTAGTTAAGCCCCATTGAGATGAATCAAATCCAGACCAAACTGCATTGAACCCACACCTAATTCCAGTTTTATTTTTTGAATTTCAAATTTTCTGCAACAGCAAACTCCTAAAGAAACTAAATAAAGAATTATGAAGGGGTAGGCTTTTATCTTCTTCGCTTGCTTCAATTATGAAGGGATATAAAAAGCATTTCTTGGGCATTGTTGCCCATGAAACCACGGAGCCTTAATTGAAACTACATACTAATCTTGCTCAATTGTTTTTATTTAAGTTCGTTTAGGATTGTGGGCTTTAAGCCTCTGAATCATACATCGTCACAAAATAAATACTGCATTTCTAACGTCTCTCTTTAGTTTAATTCTTCTTCAACCTTATATTCTCACTTTCTTTGGGTCACTTTGGGTATTGCCTCTCTCAGCCACAGTTTCATGAAAAATTCAGCTTGTGACCATGTGAAAATTTCTTCTTGCATAGCCCTTACTTCAACATGATGACGTATCCAGTTCTACCTTTATTTCTTTCATATAGTTCCCCTGTATCTTAGATCATCTTATCTTTAAAATTTTATTTAGGTTGAACAAAAGATAAGCTATTTGAAGGGCTTGTGGATCTATATCTTTTCCTTCATGTAGGAAGGCATGCACTGGGTAGCTCAATAACTGTGATATAATCTATTCTTGGTGCATTATTGTTCCATCTATTCTACGTTTGGAAACAAAAAAATATGTTCCTATTATTCTGTTTTCATTAATAAACTATTATTTGTTCATTGCGAGTTGATTTGAAGTAAAAGGTGAAGTACCTGAAAGAGGTTCCTTGCTTTATTTAAATTTACCAAATTTAAGTTGAAAATATTTACATCTCAGCCCACGGTTATTATATGTATCTTCTTTCTTATGGTTCTTTAAAAAAATTATCAGTGTCATTCCATGTACAAGTTTAGGCGATTAATGAGACAATTTATTAACATATTCTTAAATTTTGTATCAATGGATTCCCCTGCCTGTATATTAGCATGCGAGAGCATGATAGAGCAACTATACATGAAGCAATGGAGCAACAGACAATCAGTGTTGCCAAGGTATATTTTCTTCTTGTGTGTTTTTGTTATTTATTCACTATGAATGCCTTTTGGTCTTTCAACATTATTCTGATTTAGTCATTTCTCACATAGTTAGATCCATATGTGGTTTATCCAATCAACATCTTCCCAATATTTGCAGTCTATATTCTGTAAATTTGGATCGTTCTGTAAATTCTTTAACTAAACTAGTGGTGTCTTTTAATCGGGGCTAATCCGGGAAAAATAAGAAAAATAATACTTTTAACCTGAAAACAATATTTAATTCTGATATTTGGTTCGAACCAAACTGAATGTTTTTTTTTCTCTTCTGTTTGATTTCATTTTTATTGCAATTCTGTTCGGTTCAGTTTGAAATTTTTTTCATCTGCTTATTTTTATTTTCTATCCAATACTGTTTGGTTCAGGTTATAGAAGAATTGTAAAAGAATTTAAATAAGTTTAATTTGGTTTGGCTAAGTTAGAAGTGATAGGACATGGGTCGTTAAGAAACTAGCTCTTTACCAATCCAGGCCAACCAATTGCCTAGGATCCAGCTAATGCTAGTCTCTGTTCGATTCAGTTTGATCTTTTTTTCTTCCGTTTACTTTATTTTCAATGCAATTCTTCGATTCAGTTTATAGAAGACTTATAGAAGAATTTAAAGAGATTTCGTTTGGTTTGGCTAAGTTAAAAATAATAGGACATGGGCCCTTTAACTAAATACCACCCCGGGCCAACCCATTGCCTAGGCTCTAACGAGTGATAATCAACCTCTAACATGAAGATGAAGGTCACATTTTCCCATGTCGAACTCCCTACCCTCTTCATTCTCTTTTCTTCTGAATGGCTAAAATGCCATTCAAACTTGCAGTCTCATGGTTACTAAGTCATTATGTATTCCTACTCCCAATAGCTAAAACTCTGAACCATATACTGTTAATTACGCAATTCTCAAATTCCTTTACTGAACCCAATATTTTTCAATTTCTACTTCTGTGAATATAATTACATAGTAGATGCACGTTACTTGCCCGATGCTTGGTATTATGGACTAGGAAACTATGATGATCCTACTCAGAAACTCTATCATCTAAAAGTACTAAATAAACTTACCATAAAGATAATGTTCCACATGTTGAAACAAAAGATGTGTGAAATATTGCTGATGTCTGAAAATGTTCCTTTTTTATTTGAATGGATAATTTAGAGATTTTTCTTAATTTGAATTTCCTAAAAACACTACTGAAGAAAGTGCTTAATTCTTATTAAGAATTATGAACACATTTTGATTATTGCTATTTTTATGTTTCAGGCTGGCCTCGTGACTACTCTGAGTACCAAGACTATAGTGTTTGGTGCAACCAATCCAAAAGGACAATATGATCCTAATCAATGTACTCTATTCTCTTGAAGAGTTTGAACTGGTTCTCTTTTTGAAATTAAATCTGGTACATTTTATGGCTAAAGAAAATGGGAGAAAATTTTGAGTCAGTGAGTTTATGGCATCTGATTCTCATAAACGGATACTTGTTATTATCTCAAATTACCAAAAATAAAATTATATAGCTTTCCTTGACATTTCTTGTTCCATTAGCATACTGCTACATTGCTCTCTTCTTCTTAACTCATGAAAATATTTTAAAAAAAAATTGCTTTCTTGTTCTGGAAATTAAGATCTTGGTTTAAATTAGCAGTTGAACTTGTTACTAGACTTACACAGAGAAATGAGCATCAACAGGTGGCTTAGCTATATGTTAGCACTGAAGTTCCAGTATTGTTCTTATGTGCATCATTTCATCCTAACATGTTTTCTTAACATCACATTAGAAAAAGTTCAAATGAGTGCTCATTTATAACTCAACTTTATATATATATTTTTATGTTTTTGAAATAGAAGAATTTTGATGATTTTTAATTCTAACACTTAAAGCTTTATTTCTATTCTGTTTTCAGCATTGTCTGTCAACACGACTCTGTCTGGGCCACTTTTGAGCAGATTTGATATAGTTCTTGTGCTCTTGGATACAAAAAATCCTGAATGGGATGCCATTGTTTCTTCTCATATTCTAGGAATGGTAAGCATACTTAATTATATTAATGGTGAAATTCCTTTGTTGGATATTAGTGGATAACTCCAGAGTGATTATGTTCTTCATGTGTTCCTAATGAAAATAAATTTTCTATCTTTGACCATCTAGAAAGGAGAACCAAAAAGGCAAAATGATGAATGTGCAAACAGTATCTGGACGGTACCAATGCTTAGGAGGTAAGATCTGAAGTTCGTATGCTTTGTTTGCCAGGTTAATTAATGGTAACGCTAAGAAATAATTTATTTATTTAGTCCTTTTAATTTGGAATCAACCTTCTGAGAAGAAGTACCCACAGGAGTCAGGGTCCGTGTCTCAATTTATGCTGTTCTTTTCTTTATTACAATGCTGAACCCGGTGTGTCATCATCCATGTGCAGAGTTTCTCTGACTCATCTTAAGCAAGCAAAAATTAGCTGTATTTGCTAGTGAAATCAGCTGAAAACATGCAACTTGTAATGATGATTGTGGTAATACTGATGCTAGGGCCTGCATGCTAACTAGCTTGAGTTGTTGCAGATGCAAATTTGAGGAAGTAGCCAGGCCCTACAGGCATGGGTAGGGAGCAGTAAACTCAAACATGCAGGCTCTAGGATAGTTATTCTTATATCAGGATCTACTGTTATAAAATTTCTTGTTTTCGAGATCCTTCCATGACTTGTTCGTTAATGTCAAAGTTTATTATACATGTTTTCGTGGAAAATATACTTAACAACGTTTTGCACCTTCCATGTAAAGTTCACTTGTCATCACAATATGAGCAGGAACCATAAATAGTGTCCATGTGTTTTGGAGAAATGACTTTGTACATCGATGACAAAGATCGTGTTCCAGTCTTTTGGGTTAGCTTTTAAACTTTTGAGGACTTCTTCGCAATAAATAGTATCCTGGGCTCGATTCTCCCTAATGTGATTTGGTAGATGATATAGTTACCAAGTGCATCTTCATTTTGAATATCTGGAATCTAAAACTCACTCAGATCACATTTATACGTTTTCTCAATTTTTTATTTAGTTTGCTGGCGTAACTTCAGAGATGGCTTTCATTTATTGAAATGCAATGTGCAGTTATATTCACTATGTAAAGCAACATTTTAACCCTGTGCTAACGAAGGAATCAGAAAGAATTATCTCAAGTTACTATCAGCTCCAACGAAGATCAGCAACAGATAATGCAGGTCAGTGTGGACACATAATCATAAGATACAGCTGTCCATATCTCAACATAATTTATTGATGCAGCTAGGATCACTGTTCGAATGCTCGAAAGTTTGATAAGATTGGCACAAGGTATGTTGTATCAGTCTTCTCCACCATGCTATTCTTATTTAACTTGAGTATCAGACTTAACTCCTTTTCGCTTATAGCACACGCAAGACTCATGTTCAGAAATGAGGTGACTGTGCTCGATGCTATTGCTGCCATTTTGTGCATTGAATCATCAATGACAACATCTGCCATCGTGGATAGCGTTGGGAATGCTTTACACTCCAACTTCACTGAGAATCCTGATGAAGAATGTATCCTACAAAGTTGCTATATCTCATAATTTCAAAAAAGAAAGTAACTTCATCTCACCAGACTAAGTAGTATAATCTTAATTCAGAATTACCGTAATGGTTCATTCCCTTTCTCCACATAGCATGAGTAGCATACCATCTTCAATCCACCAATTGTTAACATTTTTACAAGTGATTGTTTTCTCCCATGGAATCATGATTTTTCTTTGATATAATATGATAATTTTTCTTGCGTAATGCATGATAGGGTCATAAGACCTTTTATTTTCGTTTTTGCTGAAGCAGTGCATCCATCTTTCCTTTCAAAACATGGGGATTTCTTGACGATGACATAGATGCCAAGCAAGAAAAGTTGATCCTTGAGAAGCTTAGAGACATAGAAGAATTCCAATGAGCTCTTGAATCCTGTGAAAACTCCATTTTATTGTATATACATATATATCTATATATATATACACACATGATTCTCACTCTCAGCATCAACCCAAATTTGAAATATTTGTCAGTATCAGGACCCTGTTTCTGATTATGAACTTTGTCTCAAAGTTCGCAAAAGTAATTGAAATGATATGTCAACCAGAATTTGGTACATAAACTGGTGAAAGAATGCCTAATTACCTGATGATTGGGTGAGACCTTGTTTTGATATGATTGCATGTGTCCACTTGATAATTGTATGGTGGATGTAATTGGATTTGCTACTGTAAAATGATTTGGAGAAGCAGAATATTTCAAAAGGATATACTTTTTCATCATTGCAACCTCTTCGTTAGAATTTTGGTTCAATCAGTTCTATTCATTCAGTTGAAAGAAATGCAAAGTAGTAGCAAGGAAAAAACAATTGATTGAAATCTGACAGGAGTTTTCATCCATTTTGGTCGACGGAATTGGTTTTCAAAGATGCATCAGCTCAACTTTGATAGAATTGCCCACTCCAGATTTAACTTCAAAGTGCACAAGTCAAGTCAAGTGAGTCATATTGCCAGCCGTATCCTGTTTGACATGCTCGCTTAGTTCTCTTAGCGGAAGATGCAAGGTCGAATCTTGCCGATTGTTTCACTTTAAAAAAAAAAAGGGAAAAAGTATAATCGAAAGCATGTTAAGCCGTATTCATTCGCCAACATACTTGCCGCATAATGATAGAAGAGTTGATGAAGAAAGCACTGGAAGATTTAATATAAAAGCGGCATGCCATTGCAATGCGGCTCTCTTTCAACCATATCAGATGTCGGTACAAAGAAGGGAAGGGAAGGGAAGTCTCTCCTTCACTCGATGCTATTGCATGCCAATTAAGTAGTTCGTCTCTTCCCACACACATGACGATAACGCATTCCCCAGCTTCAACGCACACAAACAAATAGACAAGCACAATGAATTCGTGACTAGATAAATAAATTGTTTCGCTTGGGCTGCATTCGAGAGAGAGAGAGAGAGAGAGAGAGGCCGCCAGCGAGAAAGCGAGATGGTAAGCTGCATCCAACAATCCATAACCCTTTCCTTTTTATCTTTTCTTTTCTTTGCATGTCTCGTCCTTGTCCTCTCTCTCCTATCTCTTCTTCTTCTTTCTTCTCTGGTTGTTGCCGCTGCTGCTTCCCAGTCCACCAGCTTTTCTTCCTCTTGTTTCTTTCCGCATCTATTCGGAACATTAACCATATTTTCTAAAAATAATCTATAGATTTTTAATTTTATTATCCTCTCTTCTCTCTCATTACAAAATTTCAATCATCAGACTCCTTAGAGTGTTGTCTCACCGGAGGCATTAATGTGTTGCTAGGCACCATTTGCTTAACAAAACTCAATATGCACGATGATCTCCATATCCGTGTTCTGCCTAAAATCGAAGTTGTCAAAGAAGCAGAATATAAGTTAAAAAACGCTTCTAAGATTCTAACTGATAATGAATTAATTCCGGAGTCTACAACAACAATACATCATGTACATCTTCTGATCAGAGCAACTGAGCTACGTGAGGTCTTGGATTCAAATATCACTAAGTTCTAAAAAAAAAAAATAACACACCATGCAAGCAAGCAAGTAACAAACGGTTCTTTTATTTCTTCCTCTCCACCTCCTCCTTCAAGTAGGTGTGTAAAACTCCCTCCCCTTCATATATATATTTTTTTATCTTTAGTTCATCGATCGATTTATCATCGGTTACAGTTTTGAGGTTCCATCACTCGCAACCAAAACAGATAAAAAAATTAGACGGACATTTTTGGTATGGGCAGTGGAGCCCTCGCCCTCGCTGTCCCCCTCGATCGATCGCTGGAAGAAGAAATATGTATAATTTTGGACCACCACCGGCCGGGCTGTGGATTGATGGGGATCGATTGAGGTGATGTGATCCTTCCTTCCTGCATTTAATATATATCGCTTTCTTTTTCTTCCTTTATTTTCTTTGCCGATCACCTTTACTTTTTTATTTTTATTTTCTCCTTATTGTGGGGTTTAATTGGGCAAAGCACATCCCAAGTGGATCGCTCTGATGGTATAAAAAAAAGGTGGATGGAAGGGACCGAAGACCAAGAGAGCGAAAGCGAGAGAATTGATTGATGCGAAGGGGAGGAATTTGGGATAAGAGAAGAAGAAGAAGCAGCAGCAGCAGCAGCAGCAGCAGAAGAGAAGAGGAAGAGCTGCATGGGCGGCGGCTCACGGTCGCAGGAGATTAATATATATACATATATAATTTGGAGGAATCGTTAATTTCCTGTCCCTTTCTGCATCTGTTCATTTATTAATTGATGATGCAGATGACTGCATGGTAATTGCCATCTGGTCTGCTCACCTTTTCTTTTTTTTTCTAAACATCAATCATAGTTATTAATTATCGTGTCCACAGCTCTTCTAGTTAGAAACAATGATATAAAAAACTCCAAACTACATTAACATGAGTAAAATTTACTCCGCTCATCATCTTTTATTTATACAGCAAACAAAGATATGAACCAATAAGTTAAACTATCAGAAATCCTTTTTCTTTTTCCTACTTGGAAAGAAAAAAATGAAGACTGATACTAAAGATTTTACTCCAACTTTTAGAAATTTAAATTTTTAGAAATATTATAAAAAATTATCATATAATTAAATATTTGCTATCATTTCAACTAGTTTATCTTTCTCTTTTCTCTTCTTCTTCCTCCCTCCATTTTATGTTCTAATTTTATACAAAGAAGTGCAGTACTTCTGATGAGCTCATCCATTCCTTTTCCTCCTCTCCTCTCACCATCCTCCCCAAATGATCAGGAGCAGAATATGTATATAGACCTCTCTCTACTAAATTAGTCCGTCACTCTCCTCCTAACCTCTCTCCCTCTCCCCCTTCTCTTTGACCTGTACATGCATATGCATGCCCTTCAGTAATCAGTGATGGTGCTGAAGCATATATATCAAATTCAGTCATCGTCTACCTCCTCATCTGACCTTCCTCCTGCCCTACATATCATATTTATCTCCTCATCCTCTTCCGTTTCAGTGATGGTGTTGAGGCTAAAATACCTCCTTCATTGCTCTCGTATGGCATCAAGCACCATTATTGATACGCATTCTTCCCTTTTTTGTTGCAGATGAATTCCCTTTTTTTAAAAAAAACAAAAACAAAAGTCCCAGTTGCTGCTGTTCCTCCTCCCTCCCTCCTCTTGCTGTAGATGATTCTTAACAATAATTATAAGATTACGGTAGATTGAACACCCATTATCCATAATCAAAAAGAAGTTTAAAGTTGTGATCTTTAATTTATTACTAATCGATTAGATGATCAATTCGTTGTAATTTCTACGCATTATTTATATTTCTCAAAAATTAATTACTTGCTATTGCTGAATTAAATATTATTGACGAAGAAAGAGATGAAGCTCTTCTTTCTTTCTTTCTCCCTTTTCACTCTCCTTCGTCTCCTCTCCCTCTTCTTTTTTTTTTGTACAATCAATGCACAGTAGAAATTAGATTTACCACCCTGCGACAACTACATGCATTTTACAAAAGAGAAAATTTTATATTACTTCATCAAACTCCCCGCCCCGGCCGCCTGCGCCATCAGTTCCAGTATAACCAATTGAGCCCCGGCGTTTGGTCGTCGGCGGCGAAGAAGCCGCTGCACGGCTCCTCCTCGTCGCCGTCGAGGAACTCCTCCACCTTCATCACCTGGTTCTGGTAATAGCAAACGCCTCCTCCGCCGCCGCTGCCCGCTCTCATCGCCCTCAGGTGGCCCAGGCTGAACAAAGATGCCGCCGTCGCCGGCGGTGGCGAGTCCGGGAAGGAGCTGGCCCCGATCCCGCAGGCCGCCGACAGCATGTTGGAGGCCGACGCCGACGACGACAGCCCGCGAGGGCTGTCCTCGTCGTTGAGCAGCGCGTCGTTGAGCACGCCGCTGGAGTCGCTGTCCGATGATCCGGCCTCCTTGACGAACGCCAGCGCCGGTGGCTCCTCAGCCTCCACGGCCGCCGTCCCCGCCGCGGCCGCCGCACTTTGCTCCGCCACGGGCTCCTGCTCTTCCTCCTCCGCCAGCTTCGCCTTCAGTTCCTTGATCTGCGCCGCGGCCGCCGTTAGAGCGGTGGAATTTAATTGAGATCGGGGTAACGGATCGGGCTGGTTAATTTTGCGTACCTCGGCGAGCAAGGAGTCCTTGTCGCGGCGGAGGGCGTCGGCGTCGACGCGGAGGGCGTCGTAGCTGGACTTGAGGGCGGCGTAGTCGTGCTCGAGCTGCTTGGTCTTCCACCGGGCGCGGCGGTTCTGGAACCAGACCGCCACCTGCCTCGGCTGCAGCCCGAGCTCCTGCGCCAGCCGCACCTTCCGCTCTGGCTCCAGCTTGTTGTCCACCTCGAAGTTCTTCTCCAGCGCCCTCACCTGCTCCACGCTCAGCCGCCGCTTCTTCGCCCCCCGTCCGCCTCCCCCGCCGCCGCCACACATCTCGTCGTCCAAATAATCCTCCTCGTCCAGCCCGTCCATGAACGACTGAAACATACTCCTCTCCTCGCCTCCTCCTCCTCCTCCTCCTCCTCCTCCTCCTTCATCATCAATTCCCAAAACAATCCAAAAGCTAAGATCGACGACAAACACATAAAAAAGTTCCAATTGAAATCTACAAAAGAATTCAACTACTACCAGAGTGGATCATGTGATCCGAGTAGCTGAGAGACCTCTTCATGCTCTCAGAAGCGGAACCCAAAAATTAAAGATCTCAAGCCTCCAAGACAAAAGGTAGAGTGATCTCCTATCTGAACAATTAATGTTGGAAGTGTTGCGACAGAGGAAGGGAGGAATAAGAAGAAGAAGTATAAGAAGAAGAAGAAGAGGGTGAGTGAGAAAGAGAAGAAGAGGAGGAGATCATGAAGAAGGGTCTCTTCCGCGTCCCCTCCTCCGTCTCCTGCCTGCCCATCTCCTCTCCCTGGTCGGAGCCCATCAATGGCGGAGGCCTGAATCCATCAAAGATCAGAGGGAAATCCAGGGAGAAGTAGCAGAAGGAGAACAAGGTGGCAGAACAGAAGGCAATGGATTATTCCCTGGTGGTATAAATAAACTGAACAAGTGTTGGGGGTTGGGTTAAGGGGGATGGGGTTGGGGTTAAGGAGAGGAGGAAGACTTTTGTGAGTTGGGATTGAAAGGGAGATGGGAAATGAAATGAAACGAAACGAGGGCCAAATGCATATTCTCTCACCCCCCTTTGTATTTTATTCCATTATATTATATTCTTTTTTGCTGCCTTTTAAATATTATTTTTTTTTGTGTGCCATGCTGCTGATAAGTGATAAGAGTGGATGCAGAGATTTATTATTTAATTAATAACTGGGTGATTTTTGTATGTGCGTGTGGACCAACAGCAGACAGCACACAGCAGACAGCAGCAAGCAAGATGAAGAAGGAGATGGATGGACCAGCAGTGTAAGACTGACTTCTTCTTTTCTTTTTTTTTCTTTTGTTTAACTATCGATGGCAATGAATTGGTGCTTACTGCTACTAATACTATAAGCTCCAGGTCAAGAAGGCCAACAGGAGTTGTTGTTGGAGTTCTCTTCTTGGTTGGTGTCATAAGCCAGCTCTACGTTTGAAGCCTCACCAGGCTTTTCATCATCAGGTTTCCACTGCTAGCATGACTCTTAAATCTGCATAAGAAGTTTAATTTATTTTGTTCATGCTTTACAATGATCGGAGATAGATCTTAAGTAGTATCCCAGAGTTAAAACTGAAGGAGTGATAAAATATATATCAGAAGACGAGCACTTTTATCATATTAGAGCAGTAACTATTAGCACAAAATATAACTCTAAAAGACTAGGAGCCAGCAGTTTTAGGTATAGATTTATACTATGAACCTTAAATTATATAGGAGTCTTATTACTCCTTCATCAAATCAAGAGAGAATAAATTAATAAAAGGTCTAGTTACAATTATACATGAAGATCTATCAACATAAATTCTGGTCGTCCAATACTGAATGCTAGGAGCACTTTGAGAAGGCTTTTATAATGAATTTATGAGTACAGAAAAGAACTCAAAAGGAGGAGCACATAAAAGATACCTGCTAATGTCAAGTTCCTTCTTATATGTGCACATATATATATTATATATAGTGGAAGGTAGACAGAGCAAGTTTGACTAATAAACAGCCATAAAAATAAAATGGGCCAACTTAAGGAAAAAGTAGTAGTAGTAGAAGAAGAACAACAACAACAAGAAGAAGGATTTGGTTGGACTACTACTACTTCTACTTACTTTTGACATATCTTTATTTTTTTCCAATTGACTGTTTTTGTTTTGAGGCACGAGATACACGCTTTTGCAATATATTGCACCAACCCACACGCCACCAAAACTGCCACCTCCCCATCTCACTCTCTCTCTCTCTCTCTCTCTATATATATATATATATATAATTTGGGCCATTTATTATATTGAAATTATATAATCATCCTCTATTCTTCAGACCAAAATTGTTACTTAATGGAACTTGTGTTTCTACAAAGTACACACACATCTATATAGAAATTTAGGTAGAATCCTGTAACATCCATTGATATAGTGGTGGATCTTAATTATTTTTTTCCTCTGATTAATTATTTATTGTTATCTAATTCCTTAAAAAATGTTAAAATGATTGACGTGATAAGTTTTTGCATGCATCAGCGGGATTTTAGTTGGCGTCCTACGTGGAGAGCAGCATTAAATTTTTTTTACCTTGTGAATCATTAAAACTGCATGAGAGGATTAATTAATTAATTAATTAATTAATTAATTACAGGTAGATGGATAGAAGAAGATACATATCTATCTCAATTAATTAATGGAGAGCATTTTTTAAAAAAAAATGCTATTTAGTTATCTGTTATTTAATTGGAGGATTAAAATCTTAAACCTACCCCTAATTATCCTAATACCAAATATATACCTTTGGCCTTTTTTCTTTTGTTTCCTAATTAATATATTTTTTTCCCCTTGAGAAATGCGCATCGTACCATTTGACTTTCTACTTTAAGAACAAACCCCATTGTCAATTTATCACCGAATAGTCAATCACTGTTGCTTGAATACAAAAATAATCTTTCCATTAAACTTAAAAAAATATATACATACCAATATAGGCCATACATATTTACAAAAAAATTAGTACTAACAAACAGTCAATATGATATTATTTCATATGGTATAAAATATTATAAACAAATTTAAAAGAGAGATAAGGGTAAGGGTAAGTTTTAAAATTTAGCTACAATTTGAGTTATTATTTTAATAATATTAACCTTTTTGATAAATAATAATAATAGCAAAGTCATAGATAGATAGTGCATGTGTCTCCTTCTCCTTTAGCAACAGCATATAAATGTGACCCACAAGAAGGTGACAACTCAATGGAGGTAGTGCCCTTAATATATCTATATATATATAAAGTATAAATGTGGTTGGATTTTGACATGAAAGGATTGGTTACTTGTGGTGAGAGACTTGACAAGGTAGGAGGGAGGAAGGTTGAATTAATGGTTCCATCTTCTGGGACAGTTTATATTATACTTTTTCCCATGTTGAAAGTGTGAGAGGAGGTCCAAATCAACAAAAGTGGCTGCCTACAAAGGAGGTGTTGAATTGATTGATTTCTTTGTGATTTCAAGTGGGAGGGGAGGTGGCCATGCACATCACCACACTTGTAGTTAGGAGTTAGTAGTAATAGTAGATACTTGGGACATGCTTCTGCCCCTTAGTTCCATGCATCGACCCTACTGCTTCATTTTTCAACCTTCAACAAGTTGCTCCTACTTATCCATCCACTAATTCTTGTTCTTTTTTTCCTTTCTTTTCCAAAACCTAGCACTGCGCCTAGTTTTAAGGAATCACACATCAATTCTTTCTCCGAGTAGGTAATCTATCTCTATTCATTTGTGTCGAGTTTTTAACATATCATTAGAAGCAATCCTAATAAAAAGTCATTAAAAATTAATATTGTAATCAATATATATATATATATATAATGGAATGAACTAGTGAGCCTTTGCTAAGTAGTCCTCCTGATCCAAACAGGATCAAACAAAGACTTTCTTGATCATTTAACTTCCAATGAAACAACAACAGTACTTGTTTGTAGAAGATAGTGAAAGTGCATATGTTTGCTAGACTAGAAAAAATAACTCAGCTTATTTATACTACAATCAATGATATTTTTTTTAAAAAAATAACAGCAACTTCTAGCATTATAATGACCTCAACTGTTAAGCTTTGGCAAAAAAAGTATTCATCTCTAGAGCTGCTCATCCCTTCTTTTTTTTTTCCTTTTTCTTTTCAAACCAAAGAAAAGGGGTAAACTAAAGGCTGAAGGTAAGATTTGGTGCAGCTGCTACTAGAGTTTTAAAATAGATTTATGATTTGATGATGTGGTTAATTATGGTTAGATTTAATTGGATTATTCAATTCCTCTTTAAAGATTACATTCTTTTTTAGTCCTTGTGAATTTAACTTTGGATGATGAATTAACTTTGCATTAGAAAAGACAAAAAAACACATAGTTTCCAACATCTAAGGTCAGCACGCTTGTATATATATATATATTAAAAATATGTCACTTAACATTCTTCATATGGTTGAAAATTCAAATGTGAGTAAAACAAAGAATATGTATCAACATAAATGCATGGAGATGGACAGCTATATATTTCTTAGGAAAGATTAGATATACTATAATATATATACATATTATCGACAGTGACATTGATTCCCAGCTAAGGCTTATCCTGGCAAGATAGGAATTTTAATATATATATATACACACATATATAATTTGACCTCTTCAGTCCTCTTAATTTATCTCCTATAACATTTCAACTTCATCTACTCTGCAACAAACTTTTTTTTTCTTTTTCATAATCAAACTATTTACATATAAATAATATTAATTTTAAAAAAGTCTAAAATTCAGAAAAAGAATATCCACTTAAAATATAACAAAAAGATATGTTCCGCACAATGCTTATTATGGGCTGAGAAATTGATCCAAAATCTCCACCATGGGTATGCATGGCCCAACATATGTAGACATATCATAAGAAGAAGAAGAAAAAGAGAGAAGAATGAATGAAGAGGAGGAGACTACTCCTCGTATAACTCCAAGCCCACAGCTTTGGAGCATCTCGGAACCAAGAAGAACAAAGCAGCAACACCACAAGCAGATGCAGATAGCAACAAACTTCACGTGGGCAGGCACTGCCACTATATATATATATATATCTTGGAGCGAAGAAGAAGAAGAAGAAGAAGAAGAGGAGGAAGCAATCGGTAAAGGCGAAAGCGATCGTCCTGCCCCCACCGTCCAACAAATTCTTTTCCGCTCTTCTCTTTCTTTTTGGGGAAAAGGAAAAGAAAGAAAAAGCTGTGGCTCTTTTCCCCTCCTCATACCTTTGTTGATGTTGTCTTTTAGGTGGTAGAGCCCATGCATGCGCCCACCGCCCTCCCCGTGGATGGACGTCTCCTGCACAAGGGGAAGAGCCAGGAACACCAACCTCATATACATTACATGTACTGCAAAGGGGGAGAGGGGAGAAAACTTTAATAAAAATAAATACATGGAAGGAAAAGGAAAGAAAAGAAAAAAAAGAGATGAGTGATGGGGACAAAAGCACAGGATGTGTGGAATGTGGATATTGTGGAGCTTTTTCTTTTTAGCTTTGGGCTGTAGGAGGAGGCCACGGATGTCATGATGCGTATAAAGTGCCATCCATCTCGATGAAAGTTTTGTTGGGCGAGTGAGTGAGTGGTCTGAGGCTTTTGGAAAAAAGGTTAGGCAGGCAGAGGCAGTGTGGGAAGAACAGGAACTCCCCCTCCTCATGTCGCTGCTTTTCGTGCACTGTGAGATGAGCAGTTCAATCGATTCATTGAGAACCCATGGATGACATGGCACCTTCAGTTTGGCGTTTCATAATGCTCATGATTCTTTTTTGTTTTTTGACTTAAAAAATGAAATGAAAAACTATCGTTACTTATTTCATAACTGAATATGAGCTTCAAGCAGAGGCCATCTCAATTTAATCTCAGAAGAAATTTTCTCAAGGTCTTGTATAAAATCAATGGAGGAAATTTTCTCAAGGTCTTGTATTAAATGTAGGACAGAATTTTAGCTAGAGGAAACAGTAGGAAAACTGGTGATCAAACATGCAAAATCATTCCAAGCATCTACAACGTGAAAAAGCAGGGGCAGCAAACAGTATGGACTAAAAAAAAAAATGATGAAATGAGATGCTTGAAACCGTTTCCATCTAATACTTAGAAAGATTGAAAGCAGGGGAACTTTTGTTCTTCATGGGCTTAGGAAGATGGCCAACAGAGCAGCACAATTGCATAAACATTGCTTTTATAAAACAACCATAACTTACCAACAAGTCAAGATTGTATTTATAATCGTCTGTAAACATGTCAGACAAGCTCATACGCAAGCTTAGCTTGTTTTAAGCTCGGGTGCAGTCTGCATGAAAACTCGGTTCCAACCTCACCTACTTGAAGTGAGCAGGCTGAAGAATAATTATTTAGGTTCAGTTGAGCTCAATATCAAAAACATTTTCAGTAAACAAGCCTGAATAAGCCCGAACTTTAAACTGGATCAACCCGGCTCACATGCAGTCCTGCATATTCCACCAACTGCTTCTATCACAAGATTTCATAAGGTAGTTCTTGATTGTTATCGATGCAATATAAGCCAATTGTATATCATATATACTACATCTTACAATAAATTATTGGTTCTGAATAATCTAGATATATATAGACAGAGAGACAGAGAGAAAAAATATATTGTTCTGTGCATAAAAGGCAACCTTACTACTAGATCTTTTCAAACACCGACTCTCCAGGCCCCTAAAATAAATTACAGTCGCATCAATTACAACAATATAGAATATTGTCAGATTATATGTATAAATATGGAATATTTAAATTGTCTACTGATGAAGGAAATGTGGAGAACCTAAGAATTTTGCTACTGTTATTGGTGAATGTGAATAATATCAACTCAGTGAGCCAGTCATTATATCCCCTCATTTGGACTTTGACTAAAATCACATTGGAGAAATCATCTTTTTCTAAGAGCAAATAACTACAGTAAGTTTAAATAAAATTATGTGTGACATGAATGGGAAAATAGTGACCTCATTTATGACAAAAATAGTTACTTCTTTGTCATGAGTTGTTTTCTAGAGCCAATCTCATCCTAACAAAAAAATGGATGACAACGTAAGTAATTACAAATATGAAGCTTGCTTGGAAGAGAAGCTGAGCTTGAAAGTATATTCCACAACTTGGAACTGAATAAACAAAAAAAAGATAAGAATATTATGCTAACTGCGAAAGTCTGCAAGGATAAAAGTACTACCTTGCTTTGCAATGTTCTACTAGCATACGGCTCATCTTTTAACTAAAAATCTTGTGCACCTTGATAAAATGCCAGCTTCCTCATAGACTTAACTTTGGAATCCTATATGCCAATAGAATAAAAAATAACAAATAAAATCAACCAAAGCATAAATCCCTTTTTTTGACGCATTTCTTATCTAATTCAACGTTTAACAGGAAGAAGATGCCTACATCGCTGTTAACCAAAAATGCAAGCTTCAGAAATCTTCTAATTCCAGACAACAGGTGTTTCACTCATTTAGCTTAAACGTGTTTCACATTAAAAAAGTATTTGTTTTTTCTACTTCCGTAAAATGCAACCTATGTAGCTTCCACCAAGAGTCTAAGAGTGAACCATAGAGAATAAAAATAGAACAGCAGCCTGGCTCATCAATGCGGCTAGTTCTATCAAGAAAAACAATCTTCATGAAAATGGAAGCAGAGATGGTACCATACTTATCTGAAAAAAGAAATGTTAAAATCATGGCATTATGATCCATTTCTTATTGTAATAATGACTATTTGAAAAAGAGGAGTTAACATCATGTGCAATCAAGTGAAAAGAAGAAATGCTCCTTTGATCTGACCTTTTCATTATGAATTGAGCTGATGAAAATGAATATTTCATCATAAAGACAAATAATCTGGTAACTGAAACTAGATTCCAGGAACAAATAGTTTATATAGATTATAGAGATATAGGAAAATTACATTAAAGTTGCTTAAATGTTAAACTGAATTTCTGAGTTCCTCTCCTCTATCAAAACATTGGGGTCAGAAAGGACAAAAGAAAGAATGGAAAAGGATAAACATCCTTAATGCAACAACAGATGCTCATTGACTTACAGCCTTTCTATCTCAATAAAGTCTCAAAAACTTCCACCAAAAGCTACCGACAACTCCCCATATCAACGCATTTATTAAAGCCACGGTGAATCCCAGCTTGATTAGATCCGGAAGGTCAATATAGCCCGCTGTAGAAAAAGGTCAAAAAGTACTCATTTAAAAAACAAGGACATCACCTTCATATGAACGCAACCACATTATAAATCAGAACGCAAGGAACCATATTGTTACTGAAAGCACACAATCACAAGATAAAAGATCTGTAATACTCAATGTTGGACCCAAATTTTTTGTTATTCCATAAGCC
This sequence comes from Thalia dealbata, assembly GCA_030544415.1. Lineage (NCBI taxonomy): Eukaryota > Viridiplantae > Streptophyta > Magnoliopsida > Zingiberales > Marantaceae > Thalia > Thalia dealbata. The sequence goes on from CM060458.1 coordinate 21,239,758, forward strand.
TTTGGACATTCGTTCCTTATTTCACCTTTGAAGAATAGAGTGGTAGAGGAACAATTTCCAAACATATAATTCTTTTTATTCATTTTAGCAATTTTGTTTTGACTCCGAATTCAGTTTTGAGTTTAACATTATATGGAGTAGCAAGCAAGTTGAGTAAAATAAATTCGAAGCTATAAAAGGGAAAAGAAGAAGAAAGTACCTCCATAGTACACAGCTGCCTGACCGCTACTATAATGTGTCAGAGCACCAAAGAGATTTGTATTGAATGCCAAAGCAAGTGCTGCCAATACACCAGGAACACCAGCTGCCAAATGCATGGCAAGAAATGCTGAGTACAGAGCTCCTACATGACCAGTCTGACTTGCAAATAAATAATGGATCATGAAGTATGATGCTTGGAGGAACCCAAGAGCAGCAGGCCAGCTCAGCGAGAAGGATTGAAGAAACTTGGCCACACAGTTTGACATCCATGTCACAATCCCCAAATTCGTCAGCTGACCTGCCATTCCAACTAGAATTGCAAACCAAACCAATGTATCCCATGCTGACTTTTCATTTAAGCAATCTTCCCAATTCAGAACACCCAAAAGTAGAAGGATTGATAGTCCAAGCATTGCTGTAACAACACTTGGTACTCCAAGCGTATCACTGCACACCAAATAATTACAAATAAGAGTGAACTTTCTAGAAAAGTAAGTAACAAAGTTACATAAAATTAATGATCACTTGATGAAGTATCTTTTTTGCTTGAATAACTACTAAGAGCATATTTTATCTGTTGGCCTACATCACTAAAAATAAGAATGCTGCTTATTAGACAACCTAATATTTAGACATGATACCATGGTTTAAAATATTGACTTCTAACATGCAATGCAAATGATATCACCAGTCCAAGCATGGACTGCACTCTAATTAGAAATATACTGCCTGGTCAAGATTTGAGGCTTTTACTCATCCAGATCCAACTGTTCCAATTGTCGTAAAACTTTTGAGTTTAAAATTTGGAGGTATTTTTTAGCTGGTTTGATGCCTATTTAAGCTTTCTAACCTTCTCACTTCAACAACAGACTCATTCTCTCATGCAATTCTCTCAGAAACTTCACTTTTCATTTTGAGAGAATATTCATATGACTCTCTGCATTGCGCAACAGATATCTTATCTTCAGCAGTTAAGGCTAATATTACTAGATATTGCACAATATTTACATAGTTAACCTGGATCAGACTTATCTACTGGGTAGCAAACTAATGCAAAGTTGATTTATGTTGTCCAAGACCTATAAGAGGAGGTTCGTTGTGAAAAAGTAAAACAAAATTCTAATGTCTTTCAAAGTTTTAATTCAAGTTAATATTATCAAGTAACCAACTAAAATGGAACTTTAGGAAGGAATCAAAGGTGTAAGGTCAGTTCAAATTGGCACCAGTATGATTTAGGCACTGATTGATATCATGTGCTAGAATGTATGCAAAATTCATAAATATGACATGGAAATACACGATGTATCTTCAAAACATTGTTTCAGGCATCCAAGCAATACAAGGACGCAAAGAAATCAATTATTTATTGCTAGCACTATAAACCTTATATATATTGAACAGGGTGAGTTTGCATATAATACTAATATACTAACAAATTATTTCTTATCTGGAGACATTCCGTATCACATATATTTGTAATAGGTAATTCTAAGCAACTGTTTTAATGCATTGCATGACCAAACCCAGTTGCATTTGAGCATGTCTGAACTATAACTGTGCCCTAAGAAGGTACCATCATAACAGCTTTCTACCAATATAGAGAAGCATTTTTCAAGTAACAACTTGCCACAACAACAGCTTCAGTTTGGATGTATAATTAAGAAAGCACATAAACAAATACTTACCCAAAGACCCACAAAGAAACTGCAAAGAGCATCGTCCCAATCATCACCCATTCAGTTTTTGTGATAGGTCCCATTTGTTCTAGCTTTTTGGTAGCCAAAAATGGTGCATCTGGTGTATCCTTCACTTGTGGGGGAAATAGTTTATATAGAATAAAGGGAGTGGCAAGAAGAGAAACAATAGCAGGTAAGCTTGCAGCTTTAAACCAGGATACCCATGGACTAGAAATTATAACCCCAAGTTCCTCTGCCAATTTAAGGCATAACAGATTTTGGGCGGCAGCAGTGAGGAACAGAGCACTTGAGCTACCAGCTGCCTGTCATGCACCAACAGCTCTAGTGTGTCATTACACATCAAATAAGCAACGATAAGAAACAGAACTTGATTTGTTGGCAACATGCTAGCATGCAACAAGGAAGATATTAGGAAATGTTCTTATATTTTCAAAGACTCCTCTTGCTAGAAAAGAACAACACAATTCATGAACTTCCCATCGACAAGGAGTCTGAATATATATGGTCAACAAACGACAACCATCCCAAACTAGAGCAGTACAGAGGTTCTGAAGTAGAGTTATTTGGATGTGCAATAAGTACCACCCAAACTCTATGTTCCCCCACAAAACCAAATCAGGAAGGACCAATCTGATTGAGACATCAAGTGCAACATCCTGCCTATTGTACTTCTTTTTTAATATTATTCTTATGGATTTTGAACCCATGACCTTTGGTGTCAAGTTTTATTACTCCAACTAGTCGAGGAGCACTTGCTTTTCAATGTAGAGAAGCATTAATAAGCTATATATACGTAGAATTTGTGGCCTATCATCTACATAATTTAGTACACATCCAATCAAGTGAAGCTAATAAATGCATGAGAAGGAGTGATAACAAAGTTATTGATATCAAAAAATATGGACATTATTATCAAGCAATATCATCATGCAATCATTTTACATGGCCTTCATATAAAATGTAATGCACCAACCAAGCTGTGGAGCTACAATGATATGTGGATTATGAAATAAAAAAACATCAAGAGGTCAACTGAGATTCATAAATCTTCATGTTCAATAGATATGATGCAGGTAATAGTAAATATCTTAGCTAAAGAACAACAATGGAAGTAATTGCCATTTTCAACATTTCTTGTATCATAAGGAGAGGGCTGTAAAACATTTTCAATACTTCATTTCTTGAGGTTTACGAGTGCTGAGTATGCAGCATGATTCTACCTAGATCATTATCCTAGAGATAACAACATGTCAAACATGTTAGTGAATGGACACATCTAATTCTTTCTGCACCAAAATTTTTGATAGTATATAACCATAAACAGATCAGCCGACAGCTTGTTTATCTGCAACCACTAATTCCTACACGTTGTGGTAGTTGCAAACCCAATGGAGGTGTCAAAAGAAAATGGTTTTCCTATGTGATGTAGCCATCACACAGCTGCATGCAGATTGATAATAATTGAGCATCTAAGACCATTCTCGAAAATTACACCACCTGACCATAAGGTATTGCAAGTGAAGATTGAATTAAGGAACCATCAATCTGGTGTTTATCATCACCATAGGCACATACTGATCAATGTGTCCATGGATGATAAGCTACAGGCAATTCTCAAAGTTTGTGTTGCTAACACCTCCAAGTAGAAGGCCTTTTCTTAGAACCCAAAGTGACAAAATGAAAGTCCAACAAGATAAGGCTGCATCTGGAATAATAGACCAAAAGTCCTACAAGCAGAGGTTATATAACCAATCTGGATAAACTCCACAAAAGGAGCATCGCATATTCACTGGCATGATTTTTGTGAGGACCTCGAGAATTAAATTAAACAATCTTAAGCATCCATGTAATGATGTTGCCAGTTTGCATTCTATTACAAACTTGTGGTGACTATAACTGCCGAACGTGATGATCAGTAGCATGCCTGCGTAAAGCTAGCAAATATGTATGTGGTCTAATCTCATCCCTACTGTTATAGACATAAAAGTATTTAACACGGTAGCTTGAGCCTCTTACTAATGCAAACCAACATATGAGCTACTAACACGTGTGTTGTAAAGAATATTCCCAAATACGCAACAGTGTATTTGTTCTCAGCAATTTGGACAGAGCACAAAAATGATCGATCTATTTTTCCTACTTTCCACCAAAAATAGCTGGAACATGAAGATACAGATGCCCGACAAAAGAAAGATGCCCAAACCTGCAACTGAGTCATGATTAAATAAGAACCCAGCTTGCCCGACGTCTCCCCAGGTTTACTCCCTGACGACAAGGACAACGACTTGATAATAGGTAAGAACACCCCGCCGGCTCGCGCAGTGGTGCTGGGCATCGCGGGAGAAATGAAAGCTTCACCCAACGTAAGCCCATACGACAGCCCCAAAGTGCTCCTTCCCAACAATTTTACAAAGTACGTAGCGATCCGATCACCAAGTCCAGTCTTAACGAAACCTCTTGCGAAGAAGAAGGAGATCACTATCAACCAGATCACTTCATTGGTGAACGCACCCAAGGCCGCTGAGAAGGAAAGAGTCTTGGTGGCGATGGAGGTGGTAACACCGATGAACGCCCAGGCGCCCACGGGCAGCGGGCTGAGAACCAGCCCGGCGATGGTGGATGCGAAGATAGCGAGGAGCTGCCACGCCTGCGGCGTGACGTCGGCTGGTCGCGGAACGAGGAACCGCAGGGCGAGGCCGATGGCGACGGAGATTATGAGGGGGACAGGCTTCGCCCCCGCCGGCGGCTGCAAATCTGGCGCGGGGGATGAAGCAGGGGTAAGGGCAGCGGCGGAGGAGGAGGCGCGAGCGGGGGAAACGAGAGGTGCTTTCATGCGGCGGTGGCGGAGGTGCGAGGAGATGGGGCGGCGGACGAGGGAGAGGGGGGCGGCGGAGGAGGGCGCGTTGGGACGGAAGCCGAGGAGGGAGCGGTGGCTGAGGGCAGCGGCGGGGCGGGCGGAGAGAGGGGGGGAGGAAATGGAGCGGGCGAGGGCGGAGCTCTCCATGCGCGGAACGAGCACAGATGACGAGCAGCAGAGGAAGCCGAGAGAACCCGAACCAGTGGGCGAGAGGAACCTCGATTTAAGTACCTCGAAGAGGGATCATTTGTTCGGACAACCAACGAGTACGGTTCCGAGGGCTCGCTTCCGTCCGTTGGATCATTCCATGTAAAGAATCTCAACCATTCACGAAAGGCCAGGTATCACTTTGATTGGGCTTTTAAGATTTTACTCCATTGGGGACGCAACAGCAAGTCACATCGGGTTGCTTACGTAAGCAGGCGTACATGGCTTGGTTTGGACACGAGGCAGATATAGTAAGTAATAGGCGATTGACAGCTCAGCTTTGCGCTAAGGTGGCGAACGATTTGAAACAATTCGGAATAAACCAAATTGTTTAAAAAATATATGTAGAGAATTATTCGGATATGAAAAATGAAAAAAATTCTTGCTTATCTAACCTCGCTTTCGTTGATTTTTTTTGTTCCGAGGAAATATCTTTTTTTTATACATAATTAGTATTAAACCATAACATCCTCTGTGGAATTTAATTAGCACTTTAGGTACTTCTCTAATGAAATATTGGTCCATTATTTGTGGAAGTCGATATTTAAATTTTAATCGGTATAAAATTATAAGAAAACATCAGTCGTAATGTACCCCGACGTAAGTAAAAAATAGTTTAATTAAATTATCTTCGCTAATCAAATCGTATGTGCTTTTTTATAGTTATTTATAATTGAGACTTTTACTGATAAACCATTTGGTTTGACCCAGAAGACCCAGTGGGCTTACAATGGGCTGCGCTAACAACAAAGAAACAAAGTACGTGTTCAGTAGCTTTCTTTTTAAAAAAATTGTCAAAACTGAGACACCCAATTAAATTATGGAAATTATACTGTTTAATTAATAAGGTTATACAGCGTATCTACTATCCATCCTGACAAGTGCACCGAGATAAAATTGTAAAAACTTTAAAAACAATAAATAATAATAATAGAAAATTATTGTTGCCTGTGAGTAAGATGAAGGAGAAAATTCCCTTACTTAGCTGTATAAATATGTTCCTCTAAAACTTATTTAAACACACATTTTGAATTGCCCTCAGTTTTATCTTTGCCTTTACTATTAAACTTAAAATATTTACCTCTTATCGCTAGAGACTTGAATCAATTAAATATAGCTTAGATTAGTCTAGGTACAATGAAACTATCAAATTTTATCACAAAATATTCGTCCGTATATATTACTTAAATAGATTAAATCATAGGATTGTTTATTTTTCATAAATTCCTTCCCCATGTCTTCCTATCCCCCATCTCCCCATCCATTATTATCGTCCTCATCCAATGTACTGCATGGGGGCAATTTTGTCATCTTATAATTATATCCTGTCCCCCCAACCCTTAATACTAAACCTGATAAATTATTCGGTGAAGCCAGAAGACCTTACAAAAAAACTTACTAATAATATCTAATAAATTTTAATGTTAAAATATTATCTTTAAGTATGCTACTTAAATCTAAGAATTTTACCATGTGAGATTAAAAAACTAACTTTACGATGAGATCAGCAAAATTCAGTTAGTTTTTAGAATTCTTAAAAAAGAATGGCATACTTAAATAATACATTCAATACCATCTGTATAAAGTATACAGACTCAGCCAAGCTTTTGTACAACATTAAGTTCTATTAAAAACATTTATTTTTTTATTTATGTTGCATGTGGTGGCGTGCCCATTATTTTAAACTGTATTAAAAAATAATTCGTTGCATGTGGATCGTAAGGTTTATTAAAAAATAAACAGTCACTATTTATTTTCGTTGCATGTGGATCGTAAGGTTTATTAAAAAATAAACAGTCACTATTTATTTTCGTTGCATGTGGATCGTAAGGTTTATAATTTTTTATTTAAATTATATTGAAAAATATTATCTAATAAACAATTCGTTTATTTATTTGTATTGCGTGGGGAACATAAGGTTTATAATTTTTTTCTTATTTTTATTAAATTTATTAAATTATAAATTTATACGCTAAAGATAATATAATTAAAGCATATTTTTGTTAGAAGCAACTATTAAAACGGCAAGAAGGTCGAGGAAGTCACTTTTAGCTGGTCGCGTTCGGATTCGGGTAGAATGAGACTGTAACCGGATCCGTTGGTATCTCACCGTATCTGTATCCACAAAATGGCGCAAGCGGGTCCACGCCGGCGCGTTCTGACCGTGGACCGTGGACCTCTTGGAGGAGGAGGATTCCGTCCTTCCCACCACCAGCTACCTGCCCCGTCCGCCCACCACCAACCCTCTTTACCCGCCTCTCTGTCGTAGAGTCGGCGGGCGGAATGCTCCTGCGGGCCCCTCTCTCTCTGCCAGTAATCAAACAAGTATACGGCGTAGGTGCTCCTTTTAGGTTCTCGTAGCCAGAGACGTAGCCGCACGTGAGTTCCGCGTGGTCGTCAAGGCCGATCGCGTTTCGTCTCTCCTTCCTTATCTCCCTCCCCTATATAAAGTCCCGTGCCAATTTTGAACGCCCGCAGTTGCTGTTTGCCTTCCCTCTTCCTCTCCTGTGATCCCCCCCCCCCGGTACCCGATCTGTTTGCATTCGCCATCGCCGCCGCCGCCGCCGCCGCCGCCGCCTCGATCCCTGCTCTCCGATCCAAGAGGCAGCGGCGCAGAATCTGAGAGGAGGTACGCTTTGAGAGGAGCCCCCTCTGCGTTCGGCTATCGATGTGTTGGGAGGATTGGGGGTGTTTTAGGTCTTTGATTTATTGGGGAGTTTGGGTAGGGTAATATGACGTGTTTTGAGGGATCGTGGAGCTGAACGATTTGATTTGGTTTCTAGCCGGAGGATCGAGGCGAACGTGCGCTTCAGAGGGGACATTGGCTTGGACGAGGTTCCGGTCGGGAATGGCTGCTCTGGGTTCTTCTTCGTCTGTGGCTGGGATTTGTCGCCCACAGTAATATATCCTCTTCCTTTTGTTGTCTCTACTAATTTGTGTTTTTTTTTTCGATTTTGGGATCATTCTTCTTTTTCAAGTCTTACTTACCGTGCGCCAAAGTAACGAGTTAAGAGAATTTGTTGGAAACATCTAAAAAAAGGGAGATTTTTCCAACATCGGTTATCTCTTTTATCAACGCGATATTCAACAACTTGCGGATCAAACTGACGTACTTTATTCTCATTCTCTGAAAGATATGAATTCATTTCAACGGTATAGGATCATTCGGTTCAAGGACTTTTGGATCGACGTGACGTTTATGCCACCTTAGAGTACTTTATTTTGTCTCTCTGAAAGTTATAAATCATTTCAGCAGACGTCTGAGTACTTTTATGTTCAACATCTTACGTGTATTTGGTTTTACACGTAACGCTGTGCTTTATCCCAAACTTGTGGACCGTAGGCCTCTGCTTCTGAAGGGCAAATATGTTTTGTGATGATAAGATTTTGATGTCCATTCATAAGCTGCATAACTGTTATTTAGGGTTGTACTTCTGTTTTGATACAGACTTTGCTATCGACTCCTAGATATAGCTCTCGAGCAAGTTGCTCCTATTAAAAAGTATGGCATACTGGAAACGGGAAGAGACAAAAAAAAAAAGTTACTTGAAGTGTCTTTCTGAAAAATGCAGTTAAACCACCAGTATAAGGAAAAAAGGATCATCTGCTCCCTCTTATTTTAATCATTTACCTTCGGAAATTTATATGATAATGCTTGTGTGGAAAAGCTGCAGTAAACCATCCACCTATTTGTTCACCAATTCCTTACATTGTTGTCTCAATTATAAGCAGGGTACACATTTTTACAAGAGGATCCAGCTCTTCCGTGGAACATAGAGGGTTTCACTCTATTTCATCTGGAGTAAACCAGAAGGCTATACAACTTACATCAAGTGGTTTCAGGAAAGCTGCATGCTTTGCTCTAAAAACAGATGGTGGATTTGCAACAGTACCAATATCTACGGAGGGTGACATCCAGCAAGGAGAAAATTCCATTATTAGACAGGATAATGCAACTGCCACTGCCATGCTTCCAGCAGATGCTGTAACCCTTGGTAAAATTGCGGCTGATATTGCTAAAATTCCGGAGGACTTTTCTACCAGCGATGATGAGCCTGATTTAGATTGCCCTACTGAGGGTTTCTCCTCTATTCCCGAAGCAATTGAGGACATTCGTCAAGGAAAGGTTTGCCTTGATTTCTCAGATTATTTCTTTACATGATCCGAACTTGGTTTAACTTCTTCTTTTTTTTCTAATGCACAGATTAGTGCCTGATGTTTGGTTTCTTCCTGCAGTTTGTGATTGTTGTTGATGATGAAGACAGAGAAAACGAGGGAGATCTTATAATGGCTGCATCTTTGACAACACCAGAAGCAATGGCCTTTATAGTCAAACATGGGACTGGAATTGTATGTGTGAGCATGAAAGAAGAAGACCTTGCAAGATTAGAACTTCCACTTATGGTATCAAATAAAGAAAATGAGGAGAAGCTGCGCACAGCTTTCACTATCTCAGTGGTGTGTCATTTTTCTTTATTTTAATATTTATGATCTTCTATAAATATGCATGAAATGAAGATGAGAAAGGCATCTACCAATATCCCGTTTTATGGTCATAATACAGAATTATAATATATTCTTAAACCTAGAGGAAAGAATGATTATTCAGGGATTGTTGGATTAGGTATTTACTTTAAGGAGTTACACCATCTTATTTGACAGTGCGGGATTTATGTCGATGGTTTTTGAAGTTTGAAATCACATGTTCTCTCGTTTTACATAGTTGACACCGCTATGTAATTGATAAATCTTTCTCGAAATCACTGCATAGATTTTTTATGATGTTGTCATCCAGTCCTCAGCATAAGATTGTTAAAGTGCTTTTATTTCTGACTCTTCTGATTTGTAGTTTATCATAACTACAAAATTTGTGTTCTGAGGTGTCTCTACTGTGTTGATGCACCGATTAATGCGAGTTTGTAAACCCTAGTAATTTGTCATTATGCTTTGATGCATTCAAAATCTGATGGACTAGTGATTTTCAGGATGCAAAGGAAGGTACAACCACGGGGGTCTCTGCTAGTGACAGGGCAAAGACAATTTCATTGCTTGCATCACCTGATTCAAAGCCTCAAGATTTCAATCGCCCAGGTCATATTTTTCCCTTGAAATATAGGGAGGGCGGTGTTTTGAAAAGAGCAGGACATACGGAAGCATCAGTTGATCTAGCTATGTTGGCTGGATTATTCCCGGTTGGAGTTTTATGTGAGATTGTTAATGATGATGATGGTTCCATGGCTCGTCTACCGAAGCTCCGTGAATTTGCTAAGAAAGAGAATTTGAAGATAATTTCTATTGCAGATTTGATCAGGTACTCGATCTTCTTGTCTCTTGTAAGATATCAGCTACTTCGTTTTATCACTATGCAAATTTTTAAATACTCTGTTATTAACCTACTATAACTATAATATTCTTATCTTTAACTTAGCTACTTCGTGATATTTTTTGGGCCCTGCTTAGGAACCAAGATAAATACTCCATCTCTAACTAATTTCTTTTAGAATGTAACTCCAACAGCACACCATTAAGATTTTTGAGTTCTACTAGTCCTTTATTACAAGCTACCATATGCTTTAATATAATAAAAGATGGTTTTAGATCTAGAAATGGAACAGATTCTATTCAATAAAAAAAAACATTTTGCTGTTTGTTCATTTTACAAGAGAAATCAATAGATTGTCTTTACAATTAAAAAATCAGATTATGGTAAGGAAAGCATGCAATAGAATTGAAGATCATTCTGTGTTATACTTTACTTTGAGATGTGTCTGCAATTGGTTTGACACTATTTGTGCTAAACAGGTATAGGAGGAAAAGAGACAAGTTGGTCGAACGTGCTTCTGTTGCTCGCTTACCCCTAAAGTGGGGCTCTTTCCAGGCCTATTGTTATCGATCAGTGCTTGATGGCATGGAGCATATTGTTATGGTTAAAGTAAGTGGCCTTTATCATTGGAATTGAATAGATTCAGAACTTAATCAGGATAACCCTTATCGTTCTGGTTCAGTGCCCACACTGGGTAGACATAAATATCTTAAACATTATTTCTGCCATTTAAAATACATAATTCCCGATTTAAACAGGGAGATATTGGAGATGGTCAAGATATCCTCGTGAGGGTGCATTCTGAGTGCCTCACTGGTGACATATTTGGGTCGGCTAGATGTGACTGCGGCGATCAGCTAGCAATGGCTATGCAAACGATTGAAAAAGCCGGCAGGGGTGTGGTGGTTTACCTTCGTGGACATGAAGGAAGGGGCATTGGACTCGGCCACAAGCTTCGCGCCTACAACCTACAGGATGATGGACGTGACACCGTGGAAGCTAATGAGGAACTGGGATTGCCTGTTGATTCACGGGAATATGGCATTGGGGCACAGGTAAAGTATCAAAAACAGAAGTTTTTCCACTCCGGTAGTATCATTGATGCTAAAACTAATACCATCTCTTGCGAATGCTAAACAACTATACATACGTTCGTTTCTGCAGATACTGCGAGACCTTGGTGTTCGATCAATGAAACTGATAACGAACAACCCTGCCAAGTATAGCGGTCTGAAAGGCTACGGATTGAGCGTTGTAGGCCGGGTTTCCTTGCTGACTCCAATCACCAGGGAGAACAGAAGATACTTGGAGACAAAAAGAGTCAAGATGGGTCATGTTTATGGATCTGAATCCACTGAAGCTAATGGAACTACCAAGCAACCTCAGGCTTCATAATGCGGATTTCTTGCGAGAGGAGTTGCAGTTTATGTGCTACCAACGCAGCAGCAGTAAAGTTATTCTGATATTTGTGGATTTCAAGCCGCAAATATGAGCTGGAAATTATTGCCAATCTGTAAACTATGTTCGTTGATTAAAATTCGGTTAAGCAGGCAAATTATTAGCAAGTTGTTCTTATTTTAGCCATTACGTAACATTGAATCTCCTCCGGTTTCTTCTTGCTGACCGATGTAATAAGAAAAACAAACATTTCTGATTAATTAGTCCATGACGATGCCATTCTTGTAATAATTATATCTTCTTAATTTCTTGAACTGAAATAATTAACAGGGCATCATGTTGCATGCCCAACTTACAAATTGCATTTGTTTACCTATTTTATGAATTTTTTGTCGCTTTGTAATATGGAGAATGAGAGCCTCTTTAAAGGCAAGAACTGAGATAAGACGATGAAGCCATTGTCAAATCTCAAAGTCACCATCCCACGATAGTTTTGTGGTTTATTGTGTCAGGACAGGTTCGGTAGGCTTGAAACACATGCTGTGCCGGGTTTTGTGTTACAATGCTGCGGCCCATAAGGTCGTAATATCATTTAATTATATATATTTAGCAGAAATCTCCAATCATAATATTATTATGTAGATTTAAGATCTACTACTGTTACTATCATAACAATGTTCAACTTATTATCATATAAAATTTTCTTATTATTATGACAATTAATACTATAGAACTTTGTCCATATCTTTTCACGCTAGACTATCATTGTTTTTAAAAAAATACATGCTAAGATAAGATCAAACAGACATGGGAATTGAACTAATGATCCAATTGTCAATTATGTTCCAATATACAATTAGTTTTGACGTAAAAAATTAACACCACTAACCAATGCTATGGCTCCTAATGGTCACTACACCAACAAGACGCATGGAACCTTCCTGGGTGGGCTTTCTTTCTTTTTCCCCTCCTCCGGAAGCAGCATATATATTAATACAAAACTTATGCTGCAACCTGAGTAATTGTGGTGTCATGTCATAATTGATGTAAGATTTGAAGAATGTCTAAAGCTGTGTTATCTTTTGGGTCTTTGTATTAATATCTTGGTTAATCGTGTGATGTAGAAGTGGAGGAAGCACAGCAGGAAGAGATGTCAATGCCAGCAACCTCCATTGCATTGCAAACCCACTCTGGTATATCACCCTTGGGGAACTGCAAGTAAACAAAACAAAACAGAACCCTGAGTTGACGTTTACCTCCATTACGAACACTGATGGTGAATTAAATTTATTCCAAATGCCACAGTCGAGGATGATATTTTAATTTTTGTATCATTCTGAGGCACACCGAATTGGATCGATGATCAATAACACGCGGCCTACCTAATACTCACTAATAAGATTGAAGGCAATTTAATCATATGGCTATATAATATAATAATGATATTGTACACAAAGTGCACTGACCTCTAGTTAGAATAATTTGACTTTATATGGAAAGTTGTAGATTCAATACTCATCAAGTTCAAAAAAAAAATAAATGATATCTATGTGTAACCTGTTGCAGCTAAAAGAGAAGGGCTTGGGGTAACAACAAGTATTCAAATAACTTTCCTCTCGTTTTGATGCTACTGCCTCAATTATTAGAAGTTGAATAAGCAACCAAGAAAACCATAATACAGAGAAAAAAGGACAGAGCTTTGCAGTAAATTCACGAAAGAGACATACCTGTGTGCGTAAAAAGCTTTGAACAAACCTGCAGAAGAGAATTATCAATCACCATATAGTTTGGTAAGTATCATTTAAAATGTAGGCAAAGTAGATTAAGCTAGACAGTCCAAAAGTAACATACTCCGGAAATCGCCCTTCAACTATTGATGTGTGCAGGTCCTTGCTAAGCTGCAAAAGAAAACATTCTTTGATAAAAAAACCAATTCACTTCAAATGGATGCATGAACTTAAGCAAAATAATCTGTATCTGAAATAGTTATTTGTACAAGTCATCAAAAGCATATGTCATCTTCAAGGAGAGGAATGTCTTTACCCTCATCATATATGACAAATTATGATATGATAGTAGCTGTGAACCCATAGCGTCTTTCGTGACAAGGCAATGCAAGTAAGCTCGTGTGTAATTCTTACACACCTGAAAAGGATAATATATGATTAGAAGCATGGCATAGTCATTTTTGCAATTGTAGTAAAGGAATCCTTACCATGCATGAACATGTCGGATCAATAGGTCGTTCATCATTGGCCATGGCTTGGTTTTTCAGTTTCAAGATTCCCTAAGTAGGGGGGAAAACTTGTGTTATGAAAGCACAGTCAACTACTTCACAAGGTATATACAGTAGATGATAGATCGAACAAGTTCTAGCACGAGAAACACCAAGTGAATATGAACAGGAATTTGATAATTTGCACTACGGGAAAATTAGAATCCAAGTACCCTGAGAAAATCAATGATACACCATGTCTCAAATTATAGTTACTAATTCCTACACTAACATTAGTTTGGCCGTAACTTCAATCCTAAACATTAATTCATTAGGTTCTGGAAAAGAAGATTAATTGATAAAGTCTATGGGAGTTTTAGGCTGCTTTTGGCATGCAGTACATAATAGCAAAAAGATAAACATGGATTATGTGGTCAATGTCAAGATCACAATCTTAGACAGTAAGATGTATAGGCATATATGTTGTCTTTGGTCAGATTTCATTCCCTACTTGCAGTGTTTATTTTGTATGCATGAGCTTGTAATTCAAAGTATTAAGAGCAGGACTTTCATTTATTAAAAATCCATTGATTGTCCTGAACTCAAGTTTAAAATTTCAATACCAAGAGAGGACTTGGTGCTGACAAAAAAAGGCAAATAATAATAATAATTGAAAAATGAATAGATGCAATGCTATACCCCTAAATCAACTTAAACATATTACATCAATTTACAGATCTTATTACATTTTTCCAGCATTTGTACAGATTTTACAGCAGTTCTGGTACTTCTATACAGCTCCTGTTCAGGTTTTTCTAGCCGATGACAGCCTATATATATTGTACAAGCTGGTTCAGGAGTTTGGCACATTTAGTAGAATATACTCTTCGGAATATAAAAGGTAAGAGTTAAATTAATTGACTGATACAGAATGGTGTATTTACCAATGTACATTACCAGATCGGTACACTGCTGTGTTTACCTTTCAGGTATGGTGCCTCATACTTTAAATCATGGATTCGAAATTTGTAGCTAGTAAGCTAACCTCAGGAACAAGAGCTGTGCCAAATCGAGCAGTCCGTGTAGGATATACGCAATCATACATGTCTGCACCTAGAGCACTACAAACTACAATATCAAGTGGGTAGCCAACACCCTGCAAAATAAAAAATATCGGAGGGAAAAAAATTAGAAATGTGCTGGACCAACATATCAATTAATAAAACCATAATTGGGAACAACTCAAACATGTGTGAATACACAAAATGTAAATCATATATTTTATCCATGGATATTTCTATCAAACATGAAGAATAGGATGTCCATAAGCACACATTCCATTTTTTTTTTCAAGTGTGGCGTGGAAATAAATCTCACAAGATGAAACAAAAAATCTGATAATTGATCATGCTACTATCATAGTATCATTTTAACAACTTCAACATCATATGATCATAGTATCAGGTAGAGGGGCCGTTCAATATTTACCAGCCTGCGTGTGAATCGGTACACAGGTTGACTAATACCAGTTGGATGCATATGTCATGATACGTAGTGCCTAATACACGTGGGTGATATCACGCCGGTATCCAAATCATCTAGTGTGCAGTGCATAGCGTGTGGTATACAATGCATAACAGTCGCTGACCTGATTCGTTAATCAGGTTGGCATAGTAATGATTTATTTTCTTATGAGATTGCCACCAAGTCAAAAGTTTGACTTATTGTGGTATTTATGAGTATTTGCAGAAGTGCCATTAATTCCACGATTTTTATCTAAATTGCTCCTACTTTTCATATTTATAACTAGGTCTATTTTATTTCTCACTGCCGTCAGAATTTGCTATTTTGGATTGGTCGGTTTCATACTGAGTGCCAACGCTCTGCATGGTCTGGTACACAAGTCGATGTTCGTCCACCCTGGGATCAAAGCTAGCTCTTTATACCCTGGTTTATAGGCAGCCGTAGAGGATAAAGATTACTTCATCAAACAGGATATAAGATAGTGAATCCTCATTTAACTAGAAAATACATAAAAATGCATCCGTGGATCTAGAAGCATGAAGCTCAAGGCAACAGGCTGGTAAAGAGAGAAATGGACAAGGTAAAAGTATGGCTTAAAAGTTGTACCATCACATAACGGGGTTTGTCTTCTGGTAATGAAGCAGTGCACTGTGCAACAACACGCCAAAAGGAGTCTTTATCTTCACCGCCTGCAAGACCACCAATAGCATAGCTGTCACAGTAGAAAGTGCGATCAGCTTTCTGTTGTTAAAAGATGCTCTATCAATACTCTTTCACAGAATCAAGAGTTCAGGAAAAAGTAGAAACGACTCACTCCATGGTTTTTGCATAATTTATTCTTTGATTTAGTTCTCTTGCTGTTTTATCTTTTTTTTTTCTCAATTTTTTTATTTTTTCCTTTTGTGCTGTATTTATCTTCAATTTAGATGTTTCCACTGACTATTTGTATATACTGACATAATAAGCCATTTGTAATAATTTCTGAATCAATTAGTATCACATTCTTCTTTTCCACCCAAACTCTGTGAATTACTATCATTGTTAGAGTTTTTTTTTTCCCAAAACAAGATGTTGTAACTAATTTGCAAAGGGCGATAAAACATTGAATTTGCTTCAAATCAAACAATTAGCTGTATGACATTGGAGCGTTTGAGGAGAAAGAAACAGAAGATGTTTTATAGGCAGTGCAATACCAGTAAGGGTCTTAGCTACACAGGCAGTTGTAGCTCTCACTTTCTTCACTAATCATAAGCCACCTTGAAGAGACTTGTAATGGGATCTTTTGGTCTTTTGGTTCTTTAGTTTCTGGGCATTTGGTGATTCTGTTTATACTTACTATATACATATACTTTTACACTCTCTTTTTTCTACATCCCTTTAGATGATATATTGTATCATTTCAGATTGGTGAAATGAATGCAATGCTATCTTTCAAAAAAAAAGATGTAACTAATCTACACCCATGCTTTACTTCGTAACAAATATATCTTGCTGCTAAGTCATTGTTCATATTATTCACAAATTGATCAATTATCCTAAAACCTACAGTGACAGCGATAAATGTTTCACTGTAGATTGCAACTTAGTGTGACAGGCATAAGCAGTGATATAGTTCTGCAATGGGGTTCATAGAAGTGGTTTATTTCCCTTTTTTAAGTGTATAAATATAGAATTCAAAAGTTGACCAATAAGCTATAAGAATTTGTTTTGGCCAGGAAGTAGAGTGGAAACGATATATTTTGTAATGAACTTCATGTTGTCATTTTATGGAAGGACTTCTTGATCAATAAACTACTAATTGAAGTACCAATAAATAGGAAGAAATGGAGCGTGCACGGTAATCAGCGTACCCTGGTAGATTGCGATCCACCAAACCTCTTACACATATATCTCTGCAAATAAAATCTTATTAGTATTTAATTAATCATAGAAGATACAGAAAATGTAGAACATAAACCTCTTACACATATATCTCTTCAAATAAAATCTTATTAGTACTTAATTAATCATAGAAGATACAGAAAATGTAGAACATAAACTTCGTTTCATGTACATTTTCAAGACACACCATATGACTCACCTCAGAACTGGGTCTAGTCCTCCTTGAACAATTCCAAATAAATTCTGTACGTCAGGTCTCTTATGAGCTGTCCTTGAATATACCCAGATGATCACAAGGAAATAACAAATTTACTATAATGACAAGGAATTTTTTGTATTATGCTTAGTTTACTCGATCTAAATCCAAGTGTAGTTTGATACATTGAGAAAAATATAATAAGTGAAAAAATATTACTGTAATTTGCATCATACAAATGAGCAATTTATCTACGTTGATTATTGTTTCTACTGCAAGGTGCAAGGTTGAAAATAACTCAGTTGTTTTTACTGCAAGGAGCACTGTACTGATGTTCTCTGTTTATTTTATGTTTATCACCCTAGCAAGAATAGTTGCAGTATAAGAGATGCATTATGTTAAACACAATGACATGTCAGCTAAGTACATCAAAAAGTGCAGTAATTTGAGAAATCTCATTGAACAATAAAAAGGTACAATATGTCTTCAAGTTGTTCATACCAGCTATGCATCTATCAATCCAGCGCAGAGTACGATACATGGCTTCTTCAATGCGTGGACCAGTAATGGTAGTTTTCACGACATCATCAAGTGCCATAATGATATCAGCTCCGATCTTATTCTGCATATTTGTTCCCAGATGCAGTGTCAATGATCATATCAGCAAACAAGAGTAAAACACACTGGAAAATTTTACCTACTTGTATATGTATTGACTCTTCGGGTGTGAGAAGCATCGGCTTTCCATCAACGGGAGACTGATAGTACAAAAGAATGAATTAGAAGAGAGCATATGAAAAAAGGAACATCTTTAAAGTAGCTACCATGAGATTGCACATGGATAGTACATGGTCTGATTGTAATACAGCACATGATAATAGATATACAACAATATTCATATTCATAAATTCTTATGATGTCTAAACCCCATTTGGTACAACAATTTGACATCCTGGGCTTTCTCAAAAGTTCATGTGGCAATTCTCTGAAATGTCAAACAAGGAGAAAATTCAGTTTGACTAGGTTACTCCAAAGCATAGAATATTAAACATTTTATAATCTCCATAGGAATCTGGAAGGACATTTCAGATGTGAGATTTTAAATGTTTGGCTCATATATATGTGAAATTCCCATACCAAACAGGGAGTCAAGTTTTTGTAGAATATTGAGAGTATTTGGCTAAGAGAATTCTGAGATGCTTAGCAAGGATTTCAAAAGTATTTAACTAAACATCAAATAAGTAATAAGAAAAAAATCATGATAGCTCCAACACCGATCAGGTATAGACACTCTTAGCATGTGAGAATAGAATCAACATAAGAACTCTGCAAATATTTGTTTAAGGAACCAGAAGTCAATCAGCACCGTGGATTCATTTCTTCATAATCATCTTACTCTATCTATATTCTTAATTATAAGAGTTTCTTAGCCACAATAATGATGATAACAGTTTGTTCTGGATTAAAAATTACTGTCCATATAGGCATCACATATTAAATTTTTTAATTCTAACCTGGAATGTCACGCCTTCCTCAGTAATGTCAGCCAAGTGCAACAATGACACCTGAAAATGCAGGATACAAGTAACATTGCTCAAGATCAAATCCAGTGGTGATCTTGAGTGATGTATATTTAAATTTGAAAAGAATTCCTTTTGTCAAAAAAAGGTTTATGAAGTAACACTAACACCAATCCTCAAAGAGGCATCCTTAAATAAACAATAATACCACAATATCTACTAAAAGAATATATGCAACAAGAGGAAAGTAGACAAGGAGATTCATCAAGCATAGTGCATGAGTGATTGTGGTATGCCACAAATCCGGGGTTAATTTGATAAAAGATAAACTAACAATTATGACTCCAATAGAAATGAGGGTTTCATGTCCAAAAATAAAAATCTTAATCTTGCCTGCTCACCAAAAGAACATTGGATCAGCCAAGACTTCATTAAGTCAATTTTAATGAAATCCACAAGTTATCAATTTCGAGTTAGTCCAGAAAGTACATTGAGCTTCTAGTTTACGGTTGATGGTGCATTACTGCATTAGGTTAATAAGATTCGAAAGTCATTCATGCAGCAAGACGCCAATGCTATATTAGCAACCACCACCCCAATGCTGGTCCAAGAGGTATAGAATTGAAGGGCATAAATGTTATGAGTAACATTTTTAGGGAATTTAAACATCCAGGGACACCAGCAGTTATGCATGTCACATAATATCGTTCCATTGTCATGTAACAACCGGTTTAAGAATAAGAAACATGAAACAAGGTTCAGAATTTTGTTACACTGAGCTTGATTGTGTGGTTGCTGTGAGATGTCCAACAGTTTTTTCAATCTTTTGAATTGCATGTTTTCATGCTTTTATGGTTACAAAGTTACAATTTTTATATGTACAAGTCATTTATATATTTGTACATATTTAGAAAAAAATAAAAAGAGATGTTTTACTGTATTGATAGGCATGAGATCTGGTACCACCTTGTAATGGAATATACCAACCATCTTCCCAGTGTGTTATGAGTTCTTTCTCTTAAATCAAGGGGACTATGGAAATTATCAAGATGATTATGTCTATGATTTGAGATTCAGTATTAAAGGTGGCATCCGATAATGAAGTTCAATGACTACTTTTGAATTTGGATTCATCAGCATTGACTACTTAATCCTGTTCAAAATTAAAATACATGTGTCCGTTGCATGAATCGCCAGGAGAAATCAGTAGGGATTTCTTGGTAAAATTGACTACTTATGCCTTTGCTGTTGGTCATTTAGTCAAATAAAAAACTGTACTTAGGGAAATCAGTAGGGATTGCTTGATCTGTTCGCAAATGCTAATGTTGGAGGATACATGAAAGTGAGGCATCATACAATGAAAAATTACTGAATAAAACAAATGTGATGAATAATAGTTCAGTTAAACCAAATAGGGCATTCTAATATTTGAATATTAAACTTGACAACCATTTGGAAACCACCCGAGTCTGTAAGTAGTGCTCTTTTCCAGTTCATGAATTTGTGAAGACCACCGAACTCATTTATCAACTCAGCACCAGGACGAAGAGCAAGGTGATACGTATTTCCAAGTATTATTTGACAGCCAATCTCTTCAAGCTGGCTATTAGTAAGACCTTTTATTGTACCTATCAAATAACAAACGCTCAGTCAAAAACATGATACCAATTTCTAGGGTTACTCACAACATGGCACCACCATTGGCATTCGTTCATGTCCCGAAGTTGCAACAGAGATAGATAATGCACCCTGATGTGCCTAGATCTTCTATCATTCATCATAGAGTGAAATAGTACAATCTCATACCATCATCAGCACATCTCGTGCTGGAATAGTAAAACATTTGACTAAGAGAGGGAGGGTTTGACTGTATTTTTTTGTAAAATTAGAATTTAGAGTGATACAAGTTGCAAAATTAGAATTAAATTTAGTTTTAGTAAAGTAATTTAGTTGCAAGTTACAAATTCTAAAAGGGTATGTAAACTAGCTTAAAACAATAAAGCAAAAAAAAATAAAGTTAGAGAAATGTAAGCTTCCTGCAAAACTGAAGCTTCTTATCAGATATCATAGCAAGACTGGTCGGAAAGGATTTTTTGTTAGCAATCAGCAAAGAACCGTAATGCAAAGTCGATAAGCATACCTTGGGTTCCGACAGGCATAAAAAGTGGCGTTTGACAAAGAAAATGAGGGAGACTTAATTGTGCTGCACGGGCTCTGTTAAATTTTCCCAACACCTGAAAATAAAGAAGATATGCTGGGTCTAGTCCAAGGGAGAATAATAGATAATGAAGCTCAACTTGTTGCAGTTGTATATTTAAGCATTGAATCAAGGAAGAAAATATGCTGGAACAGCACAAGTACAATAAATATTTTTTTTCCTTCCTTCAGGTTTACAGATTTGGACCACAATAGTTGATAATATCTATCCCATAATAATCTGCTAAGTGAAACTTTACAAGCTTCCAAGTTTCCTCTGAGCAATATCTAGTTTCCAACATAAATTACTTTCTGCTTGAGCATTAGTATGTTTTCATTTCAGCTTTTTTAATGTTGATTGGTGCACCTGCTCATCTCCAAGCAGACATGAAGTCTTTCCAGATGTGAAAAAGGAATCGAATTCAAAGATTTGCTAGGCTCAGACAGTTCTGGACCAAATTTAGTTACCTATTCAATAATTTTTTTAGTTAAATACACAAACGGTCGATGATTTTACCCAATGTTCAATTTTTAACCTTTTTCTTTTTTTGAGGAGGAGGAGGAGGAAAAGAAGAAAAAGAAAGAAAAGGATGGGAAGAGAAGAAGAAGAAAAAAGAAATATATATATATATATATTAATAAAAAATGATTACATTGCCAGTGTTTAACATTTATGATTTAGTTAGCCGAATCATCATTTCCCTCTACAAGAATAAGACAGGATTTCATTTTAAATGACTTTAAGTTAAGGGACTCAATTTTAACAAACAGAAAAAAAAGGTGAAGGGCCTACCTAATTAGCTTCAATCTTTTCTGCAAAAAGTTAGTGATGAAGAGTGAAGACAATTCCAAACTCAAAACCTTCTACAAATAATGAAAGGCTTATCGACTTTCCCTATTCGATATCATCATCGACGGAAAGGAAAATTGTAAAAAATACAAAATTGCGCTACCTAAAATCAGTAATAAGATTGTGAAACAATGAAGTCGACCGGCCTATAATTTCATCCCAAACATTGCAGCAAACAAATCTTTCACCATAAAATTACAAATAAATAATAAAGTTAACGATGACATATCCCCTCCTTACATCAAATTTAAGCGCCATTTTCAGAAGAAAAGCACACAAGAGGCTCCAAGCTGCAAGCAGAATTCCACATGGTTAGCCAATAATAGCATTTTAAAAGAAAAACAAAGAAGAAGATAATAACGAAGAAAAGCAGCATCTTTGCGTCATCATCTCAAAATCTATCGACGCGCGAGTACAGCGAAAATAGGGGAGCGAAGGGATCCGAAACCTGAGATGCGATTTCGCCACCCTCCAGCGACGGCAGCGGGGGCAGGACGGCGCTCTCTTGGCCGCCTCTCTCCTCAAGGCGGGACTTTGAAATCCCTTGCGGCGACCAAAGCGATGATTTGGCGAGGGAAAGAAGTAAATAACGGCTCTCTCTGTCGATGGTAACCTGCGGCAGCGGAGAATTCAGAGCCGTTCAAGTCGTCGAAGGATGGCCACTCGATGCCCTTCGATTCGAGAGCGAACGGTCCAGATTAACTATGCATTGCGCCTCGTGTGAGTTAGGGCTCACTTGTCTTGAGGCGAACCCCACCACCCATATATTCCATGTGCTTTCCTTCTCCTTCGTCATTGGAAAGGTTAACTGCTGCATACAAAAGGCATGTAAAATTTTGATGATCGTTGCCTATGCAGATTAATCAATGGGCTTGAGTGGGCCAAACTCAGTGAGGAATGCAGTTTAATCATTCAAAGATTTTTTTTTTAACAGATGGATTAAACTCAGTCCAAACCAACCAAAAACAGTAAAAATAAAAATCAAGATAAAATTTACTCGTACGAAATATTGAACCACCACTTGATTGATCATGTTGGGGAAGGGAGTTCTAATGACAGAATTGGAACACTTCTAAAAGGACTACAGATCGGGCAGTTCATTTGATATAGAAATATCTTTATCAAGCAGCGAGAGGGGTTTCTTCTTCTTGAGAAATGGGAGGGCTACTAGGAGTTCAAGTCTACGCTTGCAATGCAGGATATAATGAGGCTGTACGCTCCTAAGTTTTCTGGATCGTGAGGTTGGAGAGCTTCTCTGTAATATTGGATGCTCATTTCTCTTCAAAACATAATTTTTCTGTTCATTTTTTTCCTTTCTTTACATTTTTAATATTTAAGTTTTATTTTTTGAAAAGGAAGAGAACAATTTGTTCACTGCTAGCTTTTATTAACGAAGGTAATACAGAGTTAGCAAGAACACAATATCCTAGCTACATTAAACTATACATTCAACAAGGACTTACATGCATTGTGGGTGCTGTATGCTTTTTTGAGGAACTCTTTTGTACCAGAGTTTTGTGAGGTTCCGTAGCTCCTATTGAAAGATAAATTAGTTGCTTAACGACCACATCAACCAAAATTAAAGCTTGTAGGGGATTTGGTTAGGGGATTGACTCTGCAGCAACTCCTCCAGGGGCTGTCTCAAACCAGGATGACCACCACAACCGCACTGATGGGCAATTCAGGATGACATAAGTATGTTGGTCCACTAGATGGAATTTTCATGCAAATTACATATTTATATATATTGTAGATGACTTTATTTGCTTCTGATGGTTTAGTTATTTGCTATCTTCTGTCAGTTCTATACCTTGTGAAGTTCTAACACAACCATAAGTTGTGATGGGTTAGATAAACTTGTGCATTTACACCACTGCATTTTCAGATTGTTGATGTATTATTGTATTTTAAATCTGCTTTAGGTGGAGGTAAGGTATTGATGACTAATAGAAATCAAAAACCGATTTGGAAGAGTAGAATCTTACTTTGTTTAGTTACATGTTTCAGCTAGATTATCAACTTGAAATGTCCATAAATGATGTCAATTCTTTGGCCAACCATGCAGTATTTGAATTTGTTAATTTTGTTATACTAAGAAGCTAGAAATTCCTCAGACATATGGTTACAGAAAATGGTTGCATGAGGAAGAGATATAAACACCTTCCTAATGCTGTTTGATAATGTTGAAGGTTTCTGTTCTTTCAATCTTAGGCACTAGATTCAGTTGCTGATGTTCCTTACTAGTGAACTTTAGGCACAACTTCAGGCGAATATGAAGGTTTACACAACTGCAAGTGTTATACAATGTAGGTAACCATATCCAATATCATGTAGAATAGTATTTTATGATTGATAGAGCTGAATATGAAGGTTTACACATGGGCGAAAGGCTGTGTACAGTAAACAGAGACAAACTGGTTTTCGTGGATTTATAGTCAGCTGCAGCCTCCTTGAGGAAAAAACCATAGCAGCAACTAAAGAAAAATTTAATGTTGCAAGTGATTTGAAGCTTATTTCAGTACTTAATTGGCTGTCATTGTTTAAATTTTTGCTTAGGGGTCAAATCCTGCTGACATCATTATGATCTATTTTCTAACTTTCCAGTTGCAAGATATAAAAGATTGAATAAGGGCAGCAAATACAGGGATATAACTGTTTGTGTAAGGTTGTGATATCACGGTCAATTGATCTTTGACACTGCATATGAATGTACAGTGACTTCTACTTAAAATTGTCCTTCCCGTGGATAGATGTCAAAAAGAGTACACAACTATGCATGGCATTGGTGTATAAACCAATTGCAGAAAAGTGGCTACGGAAAAATACACTTGCTATTCCTCCCCGTCGTCTTATGTGGCAACTGTTTTTAAAATTTTTATAAAAAAAACATAAATATCATATGTGCTACCAACCTAGTAAAAAATATCACATGTGCTACTATTCAGACTGTTATGTAAGACAACTTGATCGAAGTAAACTAATTGTCCTCTACGGGTAGCCTAATTTATATTTAGGATACGTATATTTATTTATTTATTAAATTTTTAGCTTCCACATAGAAAGAGGGGATGCATGTGGAATTTCTAAATTAAATGGTAGACATGTGTAATTAATGGTAAGTAGAGAGGATGTAAATACATTTATCCCAAAGTAGAAATTGCCAGATGATTCATAGTAGTGTCAACTTTGGATTGAGTTTAAGTATTTCTAAGAAGCAGAAATACATGGTTTCTTGGTGCATTTTTTTTAATGAAAGGTTTGTTGGAGTTTTTACTCAAAAATGCAGTAAATATAGCTGTAAATATCATGTTTTAAACTTACCTGCGTAATCAGTTCTGCCAATAACATGTGCCACCATCAACTATTTTGAGGTAGTCTGACTGACTAAGGATTCTGTGAAAAGAAAACATAAATTTCTACATATAAGAATGATATGAAATTGGGAAGTTTTGAGATGCATCTGAAACGTTTGTAAGATTTGAAAGAAGTTGAAATGGTTAAGGTAGGTTCAATAGTACCCTAGAATCTCAATGCCCTCACTCTCCTTTCTTCCTGTCATTTCTTTTCCTCCCATTTTGCTTTCCTGGATCATCTGAAACAAAAGAAAAATAGATGTATTGTGGCATGCCACAGAAAAATACAAGGGCAAATGTGATTATATGCCGTAGTTCTACATCCTCCAATGGACTATAATACCTATGTTTTTGTCTTTTCCTTTTGACATGATCAATACTGTGAATATCCCCTATCAATCTTGACTTTAACACCCCTACAAGTAATTGGTTCTTCCACAAAGCATTCCTTCTTTAGATATAAAAGGGGGAGACAGAAGGCCTCAAACTGTCTCATCGTTCTGTGTATTAGAGGGGACCATGCCTTAGAATGTGCAATGCCATCAGTCCCTTTCCTATAAATATTATGGCTAATCCGGGAGATAAACTGCATCACTGTAGATGGTAAATAGCAGCATCTCTTGCCTTATCTACTTTCTTGAATCTATTCATATATGTGTATATTTACACCTTCTATAGTTTTATTTACCTACTAAATTCATGTCTATATATCCGCGGACAGTTACATAATAGAACCATGTGAGCATGTGATTCCATGAGAACATTTAAAATGCATAATCTAGGTTTTTCTTCTGCATGAAGTAGTCTCTACTTTGAACTTTCCTTTTACTGATTGTTAGACTTTGGCACACAGTCTACTGAGAGATCTGTCTGATATGTTGAGGACAACAGAGTTGGATAAAACTAAAGGCTAAAAGTAGAAGATGCTTAGAAAAAACTGTCACCTTTCTATTTTCTCTTTGAAATTCTACTTAGTCACTGCAGACATTGACAGAACTATTTTGCATACTAACCTTCCTTATAGGTTTTAACACAGTGATAAGTACTCGTTTTTTTTTAAATATTAATCGAAGTAATCGGAGCAAGTCTGATCTGACTTTCTTTTGTGGTCTTGAAGGAGGGAGCAATTTATCTTTTTAACCCATCGAAGACTAGCTAGGTAAAAACTGCATCTTTGTACGTTAGCTTGATCCAAGTAAATTGGTCAAATTTCTTATGAGACAACTTTACAACTGGCAAGAGTAACAAAGAATACCAGATTATGAACATCCCCAGCTATCCAAATAGTGCTTCAGTGTTCATTATTCTGGTGGTCTGCTCCCAGAGATCCATCTGATATATTACTTTTGTTCTTTTCCTCTAATGTGTCTGGACCACCATGCAAGAGATTCCTTTTAAACTGTAATCCTAATGCTGCGAAGCTGGACTAGACTTAAGAAACAGTTTCACTGTCTTAAACAGTTTAAAATTGTGGCTTTGTTTATTAATCAGTTGATCATATATAGTAGGTATTGCAAAATCCTTTTTTTTTCTCTATCTACAGACTTCATTTATCAGGTTATAGGGTAAGACTTGAGTGCGTAATACAGATTTAATTGCTTGTTGACAAAGCTTCCTTAAATCTCTGCAAAAGTTTTGGATAATTATGAAAAACAAACTAATGCTAAAAGTTCCAACAAAGTGAGCAAGCATATGGATATTGGTCTGATGTTTAGCCTAGCAATCTTTCTAAGAATTGTAGATGGTGATTTTTGTCTTTGTTATTCTCATATTGTCCGGTGATCATATTGCACATAGTTACTGTTGAACATTAATAAAGTTCCTCTTTATATTCCTTTCTATCTGAATCAATATTCCCTGAGGATAGATTCTATAGCAAAGGCTGGTGGCCCAGATTTGGATTTGAAGATGGGAATTCTTACGTGACCTAGTAGTTGATATTATATGTATGAGATGACTATTTATTTCAAAAACCGAACCTTTTGCTTAATAGCATAATCAATCATGTTAAGAATCAGTTCCTCTTGAGTATTTACTCATCGAAGACAATCGCTTGCAAGTTATGCTGTTTCTTTGGTTTTTCTTGTTCTAATCTTGTATTTAGGGTCCAACCTCTTCATGATGTGTAAAAAAACTTAAAATTTCATTCTTACACCCAGATAAAGACATAACTTAGCTTGTTTATGCATAATTAGCGGCATCAAAGATGCCGGTGTGTAGGACAAATACTCAAGGTACTCTTCTTACAGACAAGCTCACTGCTTTTAAGGGAGATTCCTTTCTTGAATGAATCGCATGGAAGAAAATTTTATCTAGGCATCATTCTGTATTCCATGATTAGACACGAGGGCAAGTCAATTATGACATTAATCAATAACCTGCTTGATTAAACAACTTTTAAACATGTGTGGCAGAGTCAGGGACCACTGTTGAGGCACTTGAGACAGTCATGGTGTGAGCCACTGTTGGGAAATGATCCTGCCCTCTACAATATCACATGCAGGAGAGATCAAGATCACCAAGAAGCCTTTCACCCTTTCCAAGCCTTCGTGTCTAGGACCAGACAGAGGTCCTCTTCTCAAGATCTGCACCAATGATATATGTATAAACAAGAACTTGTACATCACCCAGAGCTCAGAATGTTCATCCTTTCAAGTCTGCATCTAAAGCTCATGGGATCCCAACACCACTGCTGACCCTGTCCATTTCTGTCATCACACCAAGATAGCCCCCAGCAATATACAAGGTAGCTTTCTTATAAAGTGATTAAATTACTTCCTCCTAGGGCTATGCACACTGCTCCTCCCTTGTCCCTTTGCTCTCATCCTTTTGCGAGCTCTTACATCAGGTACAGAATCATTTGATCAAAAAGGGAGCTTCTCTTGGGTTGAGCACTTTTAAGCTCATGCTCTCCATTTGAAATATAACCAAGGATCCTAATCTAACATTAGGAGCTAAAGCTAGGACAAGGATACTGTTTCTTAGTTATCAGAATACAATCAATCAGCACAGTCAAAGCCAGCCTCTTCTTGAATCCTTCCAATCAGCTGGTGCACTGCTGCTGCAATCTCATCCACTGAATTCAGCTGGCATTCATCTTCCACCTGCAGAACATCTCAGACTTAACTAATGGGCAGGCAATCATAATACAAGTAAGACGAGAGCAATCTCAGCATACCTTCAGGCTGAAAGAAAAGAGGACCATCTCTTCAATGGTGGTCACGTTGAGGTGGAGAATTGTCAGGTGGAGATCTTGGAGGCCCACAGCCATCTTCAGCAGCTGCTTCGGCCGCCGCAGCGAGAGGACCTTGAGGTTGGCGTGGCTGTCCACCATGGTCACCTCTATGTCCGCCAGCAATGGTCCATTCTCCGCCATCGCCGCCGCCGCTGCTGGCTCACCGGCGCTGTCATTGGTGGCAAGTCTTGCGGCTTGAGAGGAGTACGAGTACTGCGGAAAGCTGAAGAAGTCAGCAAAGGGACGCGAATTTGATCTCTCTTTCATTCGCTTGCGGGCCTCCATAGTCTGAACCAACTTCTCGAGCTCCTTGACGAAATTTATGGCGCCTCCTATTATGGATGCTTGATCGCTCTGCCCATGAACAATTCAACGTGCTCTTAAGCTCGATGTTTATTGATCATAACTTTTATCGACGGTAAAGGAAATCTAGTGGTGAAATGTGCTGGTGGAGCACCAAGGCCCATCTTCTGAAATAAACAGCGATGAATAAGAACATGAACAGTCCTTATGCGAGAATTCTAATCGGACAGCAAGAATGCATGGGATCTTGAGCTTTGAAATCTAAAGACAGAGTATCTGCCATATGAAAGTTGATCACTTTGTTTTTGTTCACTGCCGCCTCATGGCGGTCATCGTCTTCGTCGTGTTAGAAACCAGAGAGCACAAATTACTCTTATTCAACAACACAAGCAGAAACCAAATCGCAGGTATTTATACGAGGAGGAGAAGAAGATGCAGAAGCGAACAAACCCTTTGAACATAAGAGGTCGGCATGAGCGACCGGAGGACGGAGAGGTACTCATTCATCTGCTTCCGCCGGTTGCGCTCCACGGCAATGTGCGTCATCCTCTGATTCTCCACCTCCTCTTGGTTCTTCATCCTCTTCGACCGCCGCCGCTTCCTCCGGCCCCCAGCCTCCACCGCCTTCGGGCTAGACACAAACGCCTTATCGGCGGCGGCGGCTGTCTCCGGCGACGAGGAATTTGCATCCCCATTGTCGAGGGCCTGCGCCAGGGAGGAGCAAGAAGTGTCCAGAGTCCCTCGCACATCCACCTCCTCCTCCACACCACCAAACTCATAGCCCCTAAACTCCCTCATGCTGTAGCCAAAGAGGTCTTGTGGGAACACCACCGCTTCCAGTGCCATCTCCAATATCAAAAAAATGCTTCCTTCCAAGGGCCAGAGAGGAGCAAGCTTTAAAGGCCTCCCCGGTGAAAAGAGGAAGAAGAGAACAAGGGGTCGCCACGTGAGGTGAAGAAGGAAAGGTGGCCAGTTGGGCTCGAGCGTGTTTGTCTGCGTTGCTGTAATCAGAAGCTAGGATCAACAGTATATATAAAAAACCAGGGATGCTGATGCAGAGGAGCTTCTCCTACTTTGTTTTTGTTTTGGCCGCATACATAAATATAATGGTGCTCGTTAGGGTTTGGAGTCGAGCTCAAAAAAAAACGGGATGATGGTGAGGAAAAAGAGATTTTGAAGAGGCCGGGATCAGAGAGCCCCTCTTCTCAGCTTGCTTGCGTTTTCCAAGGCTGAAGGCTGCTGAGGCCATTGTCATGGTGTTGAGTGCAGTAGGAGAGTGAAGCCATGTGGCCACCACCTCAACATGTGTGAGGACACACAGGAGGCTCCCCCCACCTCTCTATCTCTCTCTCTCTCTCTTTCTCTCTCAGATTCTGATGCAAATCATCTGCCATAAAGGCAGGTGCCTTTCCCCCGGACGATGACTCCCCCCTGTCCCATTCCTGGGTCATACATATCTGCCATGGTGCATGACATGATCTTTCCAATTTCACTGTTCATGCTTCATTAGCAGTAGTCAGGAGGAGGAGAGAAAGGCCATGAAATGATCGAAGAACTTAGATGGAGGTGGTTCGTCTGGATCGAGAGGAATCAGTGAACATTTCACAATACCATCTTAATTAAGATGCTTCCTGGATTTAATCTTTCTTGCATGTTTACATTGTTTGTTCTCTCTAGCATTACCAGATGTTTTACCAGTGGGCTTTGACATATATTTCTCTTCCTCGGGAGTGTAAAAAGGTTGTGGCGAAATAAGACGCTGATGCAACAAGATTTGAATTGCATACAGAGTGGATTGTAGTCCACAGTAACAGTTACAGTGTAGGCTGAATATTTTCTTTTTTTTTCAAGTAATGTAGATGCAATAGACAGTTACAGTGTAGGCTGAATATTTTCTCTTTTTTTCAGTAATGTACATGCAATAGACTATCTGATCGACACACTTCGCTTTTTGCTACCATATTTCTTGTCTCGTTGCTGCAATAATAATTTCTTTGATAGCAGGTACTGCAATGAAGAAATAGGTTCCTATTCATGAAAGAAAGCCTGATGCATTTGACTACATTGTTCCTGCATACTGGCATTACAAAACAGTGGCCTCTCAACAGACATCTGAGCACAACAGTTGGGACAAACTTTGCCTGTAGCCTTATTGACAGGTAGGCGTGCGAATAAGTCAAATCATGTATCTCAGGTCAAATGTTTTTCTTTTTTCTAATTAATCAGAAGCGAAGAATAGGGATCATATTTTTGATATACATCTGTTTTATAGCACACCTCTACTGACAGGAACAAGCCAACAGCTTGGTTTGGGGGCAGACCTAAATTGCTTGTTCCCGTCCCCACTGCTTTGATCACCTTCATTTCTTTAAGTGATGTGGAAGATTTTGAGATCACACCAAACCAAGAAAAGGTTCACTAGGCCAAGGGTAAGTACAAAAGGTGTGCTTATTAAAACCCTAAGGCTTACCCTAATCATTAAGGCGATAATTAATTTAGTTTATGCTTTATCCTGACCTATCCTTGGTGAAATTTTTTTTTTCTCCCAAGTACAGATGAAAAGGGGAGGATGAGAAACCAAAATTACATTTGTAAATCTATGTCTACAAGCAAAAATAAGAAAAGTTACCACATTTCTATTTGTTCAGGTAATCACAATTCCCATCCGACAAGATTCCCATCACAAAGCTGCTCCAAATGGTATGTTACGTGAGCTCTTCCTGGATGAAGCCGGCAATCATTCAAAGTTTGGTTGCTTCGGCTTACTCCTCTGCATCAGGAATTGGTGATAGCAAAAGGGACTAGAGATGGTGATGACATTGCGGGCTACTTTTTAAAAAGAAGATGAAAATATGATGATGGCATCAATATATACAATGTGGCCTTCTTCTTGTCATGGCATGGTATGCTGACATAGGACTATGGGGGGGTGGGCAACAATGCACTTTCTCTGGGTTACTCCCTTGCCATTTGCTCGCTCTTGTCCACCAAACCATTGTTTCTGATTCTTCCCATTTGATGTAGGTCTTGGAGCTTTCCAAATTATTTGTTTTTTTAGAAAAAAAAATCAAGTTAGAGTGGGTTTAACCCTAATTATTAAGTATAAAATTATACTTGAGAGTTAAAATTTAGAATGGACTACAACCTTGGATTTATTAATCTTTAGATCTGAACAACATAAAGATCAAATTATTCATTCAAGTTTTCTCTCTCTAAAGAAGTCCTATAAATCAAAGTAATATTTACCAAAGATGCAGCTCCATCAATTTTTATAATCTCATAATTTATTTTCTCATGTTTTAAAGTTCTAAATTTAAAAGATAGTTTGTCAATAAACTTCATGTATCGAGCAGTATAGATCCTTTAGCAATTATAAAGAACTTTAGCATTGGAATGTGCCCATATATTTGGGCCCAGGAGTAGGCTTGGGTTTGGGCTCGGGCTTTAATATATGAAATATTTATCATCATCATCTGATTTATGGGCTAGTTATCCACGTTCGATATTTGTTTGGATTACCTGACTTAATTATTAAGTCAAAAAAAAAGTAGTTAAGCATGAGTGGGTAACTCTCTGCCAACGTACTCAAACATCTGAACCAATTATATATAAATATTTGTATACATTAGCTTATCCACAATCATTTACATGAATAATTATGTATATAAATTGTATTAATCAAAGAAGCATTTAAATAAAAATAGATAATTAAATTTGTAAGACCCGTGATTTTTGAATAAGAGCAATAGAGTAATTTTAGTATTTAGAGGGTTTAATCGTAAAAAAATTTCTTTAAAGGACTTATTTGTAAAATTATATGAATATTTTTGAAGTATGAGATTTTGATTTGAAAATTAAACCATCAGATAGTATTTTTGATAAGGAATCCAACACGCAGATGGATCGTGATTTTGACGTCGTTTGATCGATCAATTAAATAATTAATATTTAATTAAGTTTAAGATTTTAATTTAAAAAATAAAAAAAATAAAAATATTTTATTTTCTTCCCACTGAGCGCGGGCTCGCCCGCGCCTCTCCCCCTCTCTCTTGTCTCTCCTCCTCCGCAGCGGCGAGGTCGAAGGCGACCATTTTTCCCGTCGATGCTCCGGCAAAACCACATCGAATTAGGCTCCCAAATTTTAGCCACAAGTAGATCTCGACCTCCTCTTCATTTTGATACCAAGATGCCTAAATTTGGTGTAGAGATGAGGGAGAAATCGCGTGAGAGGCGTCGACGGCGAGGGTTTTGATCGCCGGAGCTTGCTCCAACGATTTCCGGTCATTCCGGTCGTGAAACCTTGCAAACTAGGTACCTATGGATTCTCCTTGATGAGAGCTATCCATTGATACCGGAGTTAAGGGCTATTGGCCGTCGGTTGGCCGTCGGCGAGCTAAAAACCCTAACATTGGGATTTCGCCCAAAATTTTAATCGGTGAAATTGATCGCGTATGAGCTATAAAAATTGGGGCAAATATGATTTTTAGAATCCTCATGAAGAGAGCTTTCAATTGGTACCAATATTGGTACTGATCGAAGAACTTCGCCGGCGAGGGTTCCGGCGAACTTTCCGGCGACCGCCGGAGAAATTTTCCGGCGAACATGGGAAAAAAATTGGGGTGATTCTAGAGATCATTATAAGAGTAGTGGTGAAGAGAGATTTGAGAAATTATTTCTGGATTGAGAATTAAAATTCGTTGAATAATTGACAGGAAAATATAAAATGCATAAATGATGGCATGTGGATCGAGACAGTGTCAGAGAATAAAGATTCAGTGAACGGACCTTAGGTTGGTTCCAAGGAGTAAACCGCCAAGTCAGGTGCGTTGGTTCTCCGATGGTAGGATTTATTCAAGCTAGGGAATTCCCGCTGGGGTTTTCTTAGGAACAATTATTGGATGTCTTAAATATGATAAAATATAATGTTTGATAAGATTTGACTTGTATGCATGTTAGTTTAGTTTATTTTATCTAATATGTTCTCAATCTGTGTCCTGCATGCTGTATAGATTTTCTTGCTATGTGTTAAATATTTATCATGCGGACATAAATAGTAGATAACGACGTGTTAGAACCTTTGGCGACGTCACCGCCACTTAGACAGAAAAAGGGGCCTTTCCCATATGCCCCGGTTGACCGCCGCGACCCGACGGAGGTCAAAACGGTGACGTCCCGTTAGGCGCAACTCCCGAGGTTGATGCATAGCTTAGATACTGGGAGCGCCACTCCCGAGGTTATGCATAACTTATATATTGGGAGTTGGTAGGGTAGGAGACTGTACAAACTCAATGGTCATGTTAGAGTGTAAATATGGAGCAAGTCCTTACCCGAAATCTTCACCCGCACGAGTGTCGTTTAGGCGAGCTCGTGATAGTCCTGAGATGGTTAGCAAGGATGAGCCCTACCATGGACGTGGCACCGATGGAGTCGACGTTGCACCAGTCCATTATGCGGATGTGCGCCAATCTCGATAGATGTCGACTGCTACTGGACTGGGAAGGTGATTCCACATGTGACGCCTTGGACAGTGGATCCGTAGACCGCACGGCTATCACCCTTGACGTCTGCAGACGAACGGATGAGTAGTCCGGATCATAGGGTGGTTATTCCGGCTAGCCGTAGTCGATGACATTGTTATATGGCGACCCTGTCTACGGACATCGTGTAGTACTACATGGGTGTCGTGGCCCCTACGGAATCCGGGGAGGATGTAAGGGCACGACGGTTTCGCTAGGGGAGGCATGGTCGGCGACTAGTGAAACAATGGAGAGGGAAACTGGGTCGCCCGTCCTCTCCGCCAACATCAGTGCGGCGGGCATAGGTAGAGACAGAGACAGAAAGGCACTGATGGGCTTACTGATACTCTTAGCTAGGGTATTCAGTAAGCATAGGCTGGCAGCCCGAGTTTTATAACTTCAAAGTATGATTTTGACGTAGGTAACATACTGTTGACATTGACACTAGATACAATGTAGGTGAAATCTAGCGAGTTATACATCGGTAATTTATTTATGTTGTTTTACTGCTTTTGATAAATTGATTTACACAAATCAATTGAAAAATGATGATTAACAATCAAAGACATCCTAGAATACTCCTCCTAGCCTTTGATTTCTTTATTTGGTAGAGCCGTAATTTCGCACTAGGCCGCAAGGCTGAGCACACCACTTTTCCCCGTGTGTGTAGGTGTGTTAGATGACTGTCCAAGATATTTGATGAAGATGTATTCGTCGGTGGGTCTATTTTTATTTATCGCTGTCTTTTTCATAGAATTGTAGTAGGTTTATCGGGACTGTGTTAAGAATCTTGAGTTAGATGATTTATTTATAAATTCCGCTGTGTAAATGATGTATATGGATGATATGTATCACATTGATGCCTTGTATGGGTCTGTTAGGCTCATACGGCGGTTGCCACGTGCCCGACAGTAGGGTCGGGGCGTGACAACTTAAGTGGTATCAGAGCTTAGGTTTTAAAGACCTGACCAGTAAAGTGATATCAGAACCTAGGTTTGGAGAACCTAAGAGATTAAGTTAAGTTTGAAGTTTTAAGGATTAAGATGATAGTCCCCGTATAATATAGGATAAAATGCGATCGAAAATATAGTAGTATGTTTCCTTAGTGATGAGTTTTTACTCAGACGACAGTTGATTGCTCTGATCAATTTTGCTTGAGTCGATAACTGCCGTAATACAAAGATAATAAATCTACTATCTTCAGATAGTAAATATGGATACCATCTCCACCGCATTGGAGAAGAGATAGAAACTTAGATCAATAGGCTCAGATCTACGATCAAGTTTCATTCTAAAGGATCAAGTAAATCTATCCATGATCGTACTCTAGGTTACCTTGTTGGGTACATTATAATCACATCTTATACCAATATGGGTAGCTATCATTACTTTGATCTTAAGAGTATTGATATCAAAAATATCTTATACGATATCTTTATCATACTATTTGTATCCCATGACCGAGTTGGGATACTGAGTTTGAATGAATCTATCAATATTTGATTTTATCCGCTCTAATTCGAGCACCTGCTTCTGAGTTTGACTCTTAGGCATAGAAGCACCAGATACACTCTCACATCTGTACTCTCATGTTACATAGCTGAGGTATCAGGTGGTCTATCAGGATCATTAAATTGTGGACCTTCCTACTTGAGTTAACACATGTGTTATTATACGACATTTGAGCACGTGTGATATCGTTTAACTTTTGCTTATATCGCGGCTATAAATGATTTTTAGAAAGTTGAAATCTTGAATCTTAGGTTAAATCCATGATCAATTTGGAGATATAGAAATCTAAGTAAATTATCTCCAATTATACACAATTTTACATCTTTATTTTGATCATGAAAATTTTTCATACAAATCTGTGACTTAATTATTTCCTTTAGATCTTAGAAAGACTACTGATATTGAACGTCCATATGAGATCTGGATCATAGAAATTATATCAGATTTATCTACGTAAGACCACTAAGCTTAAAGAAAGATCTATCGATATTTTAAGCTGGCTTACGTATGATTTAATTTTGTTTGAACCAAACTCTTACTCAGATCTCTTAGATGAACTTTATTCGAGATTCATAAATTTGTTGTGGATGGATCTGCATCAAATGATTTGGAAATTATCATCTATGACCTTATTCTCATTTGAGTTAATCATTGATATATATATGAATCTTATGAGTATATGTTGATTATTTTGGATCGTCATCATGATTTTTAAGTTGCAACTAGAAGTTGACCGCCATCAATTATCATATTAGTGTCAACTCCCAACACTTACAGTTATACGTATAGTATTTGTAGTTTTCTGCATATACTCTCTTTGCAGCTCTATACCCTATCTGCAACTTCATTTCACAAATTTAGCTTGCGTATATTGCATGACATTTTTTGTTGTGCATGCTACAGCCTTCTTCATTTTTCTAGTTTCTGCAGTCTTATTCAGTCAATGCAGTTGGCAGTATTTCTATATTTGCAGCTCAAATTTCAACTGCCTGCAGATTTTGTAGTATCTTTACTTCCTTACTCTTTTTCATATCTTCTCTAATTTTTGGATACAGTAAATTTCTTGAACCTCTAGCATGTGTTGATGTGCATGTTGATATTTCTGCATATTGATTCTCCAACACATGTTAATGCACATGATGATATCCTTAGTAGCTGCATGTACTATTGACCTCTCTTACTCCAGTCACTACTGCTGCAGCTCGTATCCTGTGCGCATAGCAGCTTAGTTATAACTATAATATTTATGCATCTATAGATTTGGATGAAGTCCTTATACATCAAGAGTCTACTTTGTTATTATTATTATTATTATATCGTTTTACATAGGATATAGCATATTTCATATCAAATTTTATATCATCATATAAGTATGATCTATAAATTCCGTATCAAACTCAGTTTTAGATCCTATTAGGACTCTTATGAACTCAAGTATTGGTTAAGTTCGGCCTACAATTCCTGCCACGAACTGGGAGGCTTGCTCTTAATTAGGTCGACACTCATAGAGGAGATCACTGCGTACCTAGACGTACCTCTTTGTGTTAAATAAGATGAATGCTCATGAGGATCCAAATATGACAACAATGATCCATAGTATAGTGACAACTAAAGTGGATCCCTATATCATGATATATATTATGTTGTCACGTGGGTCATTTAATTGAGCTACCATAAATTGCAGATCTTATATCTTAGTACCAATAAGTATATGATAACTAAAGTGGTATCACCTTGGAAAGGGGTTATTGCTTTAAAGGAAATATAAATGATCTACTTATTTATCATCGATCATGGTTATTGATGATGCCAACATAATTTTTGTTGACTTGGACTTGGCAATTGATGACCCATCATATAGATGCATATCTTGAGTATCTCATTTTATTCTAATCTTGGAACTTGCAATAATGCAATCGTACTTTGATATATGAAGAAAT
The DNA here is from genome assembly GCA_030544415.1 of Thalia dealbata. NCBI lineage: Eukaryota > Viridiplantae > Streptophyta > Magnoliopsida > Zingiberales > Marantaceae > Thalia > Thalia dealbata. The sequence continues at coordinate 21,277,682 of CM060458.1, forward strand.
TATTTGTGGAGGACTACAAATTTTTAAGGGGGAGAGTAATCTCTCCATCACGGAATCGATCGGAAATTTTGAGGACAAAATTTTTGTAAGGGGGGTAGGTTGTGAGACACGTGATTTTTGAATAAGAGTAATAGAGTAATTTTAATATTTGGAGGGTTTAATCGTAAAAAAAATTCTTTAAAGGACTTATTTGTAAAATCATATGAATTTTTGAAGTATGAGATTTTGATGTGAAAATTATACCATCAGATAGTATTTTTGATAAGGAATCCAACGGCGCAGACGGATCGTGATTTGGACGTCGTTTGATCGATAAATTAAATAATTAAGATTTAATTAAAATTTAAGATTTTAATTTAAAAAAAATAAAAAAAATAAAAAATATTTCATTTTCTTCCCTAAGTGCGGGCTCGCCCGCGCCTCTCCCCCTCTCTCTTCTCTCTCCTCCTCCGCAGCGGCGACGGTGAAGGCGACCATTTTTCCCGTCTATGCTCCGGCAAAACCACATCGAATTAGGCTCCCAAATTTTAGCCACAAGTAGATCTCGACCTCCTCTTCATTTTGATACCAAGATGCCTAAATTTGGTGTAGAGATGAGGGAGAAATCGCGTGAGAGGCGTCGACGGCGAGGGTTTTGATCGCCGGAGCTTGCTCCGACGATTTCCGGCCATTCCGGTCGTGAAACCTTACAAACTTGGTACCTATGGATTCTCCTTGATGAGAGCTATCCATTGGTACCGGAGTTAAGGGCTATTGGCCGCCGGTTGGCCGTCGGCGAGCTAAAAACCCTAACTTTGGGATTTCGCCCAAAATTTTAATCGGTGAAATTGATCGCGTATGAGCTATAAAAATTGGGGCAAATATGATTTTTGGAATCCTCATGAAGAGAGCTTTCGATTGGTACCAATATTGGTGCTTATCGAAGAACTTCGCTGGCGAGGGTTCCGGCGAACTTTCCGGTAAACTTTCCGACGACCGCCGGAGAAATTTTCTGACGAACTTGGGAAAAAAATTGGGGTGATTCTAGAGATCATTATAAGAGTAGTGGTGAAGAGAGATTTGAGAAATTATTTCTGGATTGAGAATTAAAATTCGTTGAATAATTGACAGGAAAATATAAAATGCATAAATGATGGCACGTGGATCGAGACAGTGTCAGAGAATAAAGATTCAGCGAACGGACCTTAGGTTGGTTCCAAGGAGTAAACCGCCAAGTCAGGTGCGTTGGTTCTCCGATGGTAGGATTTATTCAAGCTAGGAAATTCCCGCTGGAGTTTTCTTAGGAATAATTCTTGGATGTCTTAAATATGATAAAACATAATGTTTGATAAGATTTGACTTGTATGCATGTTAGTTTAGTCTATTTTATCTAACATGTTCTCAATCCGTGTCCTGCATGCTGTATTGATTTCCTTGCTATGTGTTAAATATTTATCATGCGAAATGGATAGTAGATAACGACGTGTTAGAACCTTTGGCGACGTCACCGCCACTTAGACAGAAAAAGGGGCCTTTCCCATATGCCCCGGTTGACCGCCGCGATCCGACGGAGGTCAAAACGGTGACGTCCCGTTAGGCGCCACTCCCGAGGTTGATGCATAGTTTAGATACTAGGAGCGCCACTCCCGAGGTTATGCATGGAATTCGGGGAGGATGTAAGGGCACGACGGTTTCGCTAGGGGAGGCATGGTCGGCGACTAGTGAAACAATGGAGAGGGAAACTGGGTCACACGTCCTCTCCGCCAGCATCAGTGCGGCGGGCATAGTTAGAGAGAGACAGAAAGGCACTGATGGGCTTACTGATACTCTTAGCTAGGGTATTCAGTAAGCATAGGCTGGCAGCCCGAATTTTATAACTTCAAAGTATGATTTTGACGTAGGTAACATACTGTTAACATTGACACTAGATACAATGTAGGTGAAATCTAGCGAGTTATACATCGGTAATTTATTTATGTTGTTTTACTGCTTTTGATAAATTAATTTACACAAATCAATTGAAAAATGATGATTAACAACCAAAGACATCCTAGAATACTCCTCCTAGCCTTTGATTTCTTTATTTGGTAGAGCCGTAATTTCGCACTAGGTCGCAAGGCTGAGCACACCACTTTTTCCCGTATGTGCAGGTGTGTTAGATGACTGTCCAAGATATTTGATGAAGATGTATTCGTCGGCGGGTCTATTTTTATTTATCGCTGTCTTTTTCATAGAATTGTAGTAGGTTTATTGGGAATGTGTTAAGAATCTTGAGTTAGATGATTTATTTGTAAATTTCGCTGTGTAAATGATGTATATGGATGATATGTATCGCATTGATGCCTTGTATGGATCTGTTGGGCTCATACGGCGGTTGCCACTTGCTCGACAGTAGGATCGGGGCGTGACAAAATTAATCACTCGAAAGGAGGTACCATAATTTATCTTTAAAATATATACAAAGTGTATATATCTCTGGTTAGAATAATTAATTTTTTATATGGGATGGTGCGGATTTAATGTTCACTGAGTTTTAAAAAAAATTATTTTTAAAATACAAAGTTTGAATAGAGAAAAGGACCAATGATGGTAGAGAAGTAGATACATCGGAGGAGGCAGGGAGAGAAAGTTGAGGAGCTCATCAGAGGGAGTTTGGATGAGAAAACAAATGAGCTCTAAGGGTATTAGGGCAGGGGACTAAGAGTGAGCTGATGCATGTCAAGCATGACACAACATAGCATGCCACTAAGCCACAACACCATGGCTCGGTATGATTTGATAGGTAGTGTTATCATGCTAGGCAGCAGGATGTGTTGCTCGTAGATAGCTCGATTTTATTACGAATGCTTCGATCTGCTAAGTGATAGAAAAATTAACTTCTTACTGTGTATCTCTTCATATAAGCTTTATAAACTAAAATACATTACACGATGTACGCCACTGTCGGCGTGTCGTGCTAGTCTAGCATGAGTTCATACCATGTCCACCCATAGTCAAGCACAGGTAATCCTAACTATGAGTGCCAATGGTGGTGGAGAGACGGGTGCACTAGAGGTGGGAAGAAAAAACAGATGAACTTAAGAGCGAGACTGGAAACAAAGAGGGAGTCGACATGTGCCAAGCAAGGTACGACATGACATGTCATTAGGCTACAACACTGTGTTCCAATACAATACATATTACAATGAGTCTTGCTAGGTAGTCGACAGTGTTGTCAAAGATAGCTTAAAATTATTTATTATGAAAATGTATAGCTTTAACATGTAATAGAAAATTATAACTAGTGCAACTTATATATTATCTCATATTCTCAGTGACCTAAAATACATGAGCCTACTAATTTAATATTACATGTAAAAGATTCCAGCCAGCATGAGCTTTGAATCTCCGCACAATTGTAAAGTTGCTTCTAAGTGGGAGCACCTCATTCTTTAATGAGCTGTGCGGGGGCTTCCTCCAGTGACGACGATCATGAATTTAACAATATCATCACCCTCCCCTCCCTGCTGTAACTCCGAATCCAATTCTACTCTTCGGCTGCTTTTCTTTTTTTTGCTTTTCTAAAAAATAATCAAGTTCCAGTAAAATACATAGAACTGCTAAGCATCACAGTAGATGACGAAACGATCACTCAGGCGTCAGATTCGTTTAACTAACTACGTGATTGGAATTTTAAGAGCAACCCGTCGGACGGGATCCGCACCAAAGGGTAACCGCTCACGTCACTTTAAGCCGCCCACGGATGAGTTTTTTATTTTAAAAATAAGATTATTAGTAAATCATAATATATTAGAATTTAGTAACCAATGATGAACTTTTTAATCTGAAACAAAGGGGCATATATATCTTTGAACGCATTTAATAAATTAATTAATGTGAAAGGCCCGGTGGGGGTGGAATCCAATTCCGTCACCTTTTTGAACGACGCACGGAGCTCGTGCATCAACTCCTCCTCCGTCGTCTCACCAGTCTGCGGTCGGATGGAATTTTAATTCCAACTAGAAATAAATCCATCATTAAATTCCGAAGCTTCTCCAGGAGTCGTAGATCACAAGTAAAAAGACGGCAGTCTGATTCTGACCTTCGCAGCTTCCGTCGCCCTTCGCCTCTCCTTCTTATACTCTGCTCCTGCTCCACTGACCCACCTCTCATCTCCCCCTCCCCCAACCCACTGCCTTTCTCCATGGCCACCACCCGCCTCCGCCCTCCGCTCAACTCGCCACCGCTCGCCCCCGTCCTCCCCCTGCTTCTCATCGCTCTCCTCTCCCCCCCGTCTGCCCTCGCCCAGCCGCCGCCGCCCGACAACGGCGGCTACTACAACTACGGCAGGTTTAATCCCACCATGGCCGTCGTTATTGTGGTCATCATCACCGCTTTCTTCTTCCTCGGGTTCTTCTCCATCTACATCCGCAACTGCAGCGGCGGCGAGGACGAGTTCAGCGTCTCCTTCCGCCGCCGCGCCGCCGGCAGCGCCGCTCGGTCGCGGCGGCAGCGGGGGCTGAGCCCCGAGGTCATCGCCGCGTTCCCCACGATGGTGTACTCGGAGGTGAAGGAGATGAAGCTCGGGAAGTGCGCGCTGGAGTGCGCGGTGTGCATCTGCGAGTTCGACGACGACGACGAGCTCCGCCTCCTCCCCCGCTGCAACCACGTCTTCCACCCGGAATGCATCGACGCCTGGCTCGCCTCCCACGTCACCTGTCCCGTCTGCCGGGCCAATCTCGCGGAGAAAGCCGCCGCCGAGGCCGCTGCCGGCGACCTCGACGCCCGACCTGCAGCCGATTACGAGGGCTTTCAGCCCGAAACCGCCGACCCAGCGGAGGATCACGTTGCCATCCTCGTGGACCGAACAGCGGAGTCGGCGGAGGTCCAGAGGGCAGAGGAGGAAGACGCCACCGAATTGGCGCGGATCGGGAGCCAGAGACGGGCGGCGCGATGGCGATCCGGGCAGGGGCCGGCCAAATTCTCGCGGTCTCATTCGACCGGGCACTCGATGGTCCGGCGAGCGGAGAACGTCGACCGGTACACCCTCCGCTTGCCGGAGCACATGCGGAATCAGATTCTGGCCGCCCGGAAGTTCCACCGGTCGACGAGCTGCGTGGCGTACCCCACGGCAGGGGAAGGGAGCTCCCGCCAGGGCCGCCGCGGTTGGGGAGGCGGCGACGAGGGGAGCAACCGCGGCTGGCGGAGCTTCCGGCTGGGGAAGTCCGACAGGTGGCCCTCCTTCTTCTTCCGGTCGCTGTCGGTTAAGGTCCCTGCGTGGGCGGCGGGTAGGAGGGGGGATGGCGAGGGGTCGGTGAAGAAGAGCGAAGGGGACGCCTCCGTGAGGGGGAAGACCCCGGCATGACGGCGGCGAAATGGTGGCGTCCTCCGCCCACCGTCTTCCTTCCTCGCCCGGCAAGTTTGACCCGGCCTGAAATATTCTTCCGATTCCTTTTCTTCACGAGGTGATGTTTTTTTAAATATATATATATATATATATAATTTAAAATTTTTGTTGAATTAATAATGTTCATTTAAGCGTATTAAAAATATGTAATTATAAAGGGGTGATTTTTGTTGCAGATAAAAAATGTGCATAGTCGTTATAAGGTATAAAACAGGATTTAAGATATATATATATATAGGGTGAGTTGACTTGTCCTGTTTTGTTTGTCTGGATGATGCATTTGCTGAGCGCATCAAACTTGTTTGAACAGGTAAAAAAATAAACTTGATGGCGTTGGTAAGACGACTTCTTAAGTCGTTAGGAAGCTTAATCTAATGCATATTTTGCTTTTGTAACGGATAAGGCCAAGTTGCGTTTAGGTGCCACATGAATATTAAATATTAATTTGACCGGAGAGAAGATTCAAATATCTTTATTTTTTCCCCCAGTTGACTCGATATATATATATATATAAAGGAGGCCAAAAAAAAGTTATTTTTTAAATAAAAAACATAAGTTGATTTAATCAATTAACTTCCTCTAGCTATAGACTCTTTTAGGATAATTAGGTCAGTGTGGATCCAGTTTCATATTAGTTAGTTTTTTGTAAAATAAACTCATCAAAATTTTACTAAGAGCAGCAAAGAGTATTTAATCAGAGCATAGGAGGATATAAGTAGAACTTTGCATTTAAATCTCATCTTCAATCCAACACCATCTTCCACAGTATGAATGAGCGAACAAGTGAAGGCGAATTCAATATTTTGTGTCTGGAAGATCTCTGAATTTTGAGGCTGCGTCTGGATCCACGTAGTGCTGATACCGCCGGACATAAATGTAAGAGGAGTTCATTGATTCAAGCGAGGATATAAATCATATACTTGTAGCTTTTTCAAAGTTTTTTCTTTTCATCCATTGAAAAGGAAACTTGCCCCCCACATATAACCTCCACCACCTTCACACTTGTTCTGTTTCTCATCGAATATATGGGATAAAGACCTTGACATTTTCATCACCTAAAGTGACTCTGGGAATTAGGAAATAAGTAGCCTTTTTTTTTTTTTGAAGGTCCAGGCAACATCAGTGATTACTCCTTTGCTGATATAACTCTCTTCTTTAGCTGATTGATTCTGATAAAAACTAATCAGTTTGCATGTTTCAAGAGCACTTTGAAAACTGGATGCAGAATCCTCTGAATATATGTGTGTGTATATAAAGCAGTACACAAACCGCAAAGAAGACTTTTAACCTTATCCGTGACTCAACAGTGGATGGAGGAAGATGATGCAGAAATGGGTGCAGGAGCAGGATCGGCTGATGATTAGTTTAATAACTCAGATTGGTCACCCTTGTTTCTTCCGCTCGCAGGTGCATGCATTTGCGCATCCTCCTGTTGATGAGCAGACTGCAAGAGGACTATTTATCAACTGGCATTACAAAATATGTTTTTTTGAGAGAGAGGGAAATAAGGTGCATATCTTAAATACCCAGCTGCCTTTTTGTTTGTTTGTTTTTTCAATTCCGACTGCCTAATATTGATTCCAAACTGGGATTGGATAGCCGACTGCCGCCGCCACTCATGCAACAAGTATATAATTTTGACGACTAAAATGAATATTATGGTCCTTAATTTAGATCGAGGTTCTATTTTTCCATCATGATTATTATGGTCCTTTATACGAATCTATGATTTGCACATGAATCATATGATTCTATAACAAAATGTTTTACTTTATCGAGCTAAATGGTATAACTATAAACCCAGAATTAATATATATATATTGCTTATTTTCTTATAAATTGATTAAGTAAATTTTAGTTTCTCAGCTAGAATATTCAGCCAAAAAAATTTAACTTCTTGCTTGATCTTAAAATCAAACCTATGGTTATCAAAATTTTATAGTTAATTTTATTAATGATAAATTTCACCGGTGAACTCCACCGCTGTCGTCAATTAACTCGACATATTGATCCAAATCTAATTCTTATTAATGATTTATATTTTACTCATCGACTCTTCCTGATCTCTCAAACACTCCTATTCCAACAATCCTAATTGGGCGCCTTGGTATCAAAAGTCAAAGGACATTGAGATCTAAATGTTGTCAAAAATTGATTGTTTAAATTATTTCTGTTTGGATATAAATCATTAGAAAATTTTAACTCGGATTCAACCTATGTTAGATTATCTAATTAGATTGCCTAATTGTAATCGTCCATCCAATGATTTGGTCTGGACTATCTAATTGAACGATTTAGTTTAATCTAAATTTTTTACTGAGTTTTAGCTAATCTGATCCTATTTTGCTTAGACAGACTAATAATTCAATTTGGTCTAAACTTAATCCGTTAGATTTAGTTAATTCAACATCATTGACCAAATTGGTCTAGTTGACTAATTAAACAAGTTTAACCTACCAATTGATTTATCACTAATCTTTAAATTTATACACAAATTGTATATTATTAGAGTAATTGGGCTCTATACAGAAGAATAACGATGTATTGATTTGTTATTAAATGGTAGTTGCCAATTATTTTAAACTTGATTTATTAGAGTAATTGGACTCTATACAGAAGAATCACGATGTATTGATTTGTTATTAAATGGTAGTTGTCAATTATCTTAAACTTGATGAATAAATCAGTTGATAAATCATCTAAAGAGATAAAAGCAACTGATTTATTAATTCATAATTATCAAGTATTTCTTTTTTTATCAAGTATAAGTTAATTATATATATATATATATATATATATATATTATTTTCTTTAACGTTGATCAATTGAACCGACCAAAAAGTCTAATCCACTTTCATTAAAAAAAATGTCTAACCCACTTGTATAAAGGAGACTTTAATCATTAACTAAGTTCACGTTTAAAGCATGAACCCTACTTGAAAGTAATGTCTGCTTCCTGATTAATTTTCCCCTTTTCATGAATTACTGATACTTGAAGATTAATTTAAAAAGTTCTAGAAAAAGATTAATTAAAAAATTAATTTGACCTTTTTTTAGGTCTAGTTGACCTCATTGTATATCATTCAAATATATATATAAAGGACGTCCAACCCTCTCTCTCTCTGTATATATAACTCAAACTAATAATTATGAATGCTAATTATGTGGAGCATGCTACAAGTTTTCATCTCTATTTGCGTGTCATATTAGACCAGATGTGCCGACCTTGTTATTATTTAAGAACTCCCTGCTGCACCATCTCTGTGACTGCAAGCTCGATTGCCATCTCACGTTCATCACGTCCAACAGAGCTGATCGGAGAACAGCCATGGAGGTGGAAATGCAGCGACCATCACCACCACCCACCCAAGAGAGGACAACGAACAAACACCTGATGACGAGCTTCCAAATCCTCAACTACGCCGCCTTGCTCCTCGGCGGCGTCGTCGGCCCCCTCACCATCCGCATCTACTACGTCCACGGCGGCCAGCGCAAGTGGCTGACGAGCTGGCTGCAGACCGCCGCGTGCCCCTTCACCCTCATCCCCCTCGCCATCTCCTACGCCCACCGCTGCCGCCGCCGCTGTCTCGCCGCCGACCGCCCACCGCCTAAGTTCTGGCTCTCGACGACCCCCGTCTTCCTCGCCGGCGCCGTCCTCGGCCTGCTCATGGGCCTCGATGACTTCCTGTACTCCTACGCGGCGGCGTACCTCCCCGTCTCGACCTCGTCGATCATCATATCGACGCAGCTCGCCTTCACGGCGGTCTTCTCGTTTCTGATAGTGCGGCAGCGGTTCACGGCGTTCTCGGTCAATGCGCTGGTGCTGCTGATCACCGGGTCGGTGCTGCTCGGCCTGGGAGCAAACGGGGATCGACCGGAGGGCGTGTCGAAGGGGCAGTATCTCCTGGGGTTCTTCCTGCTGCTCGGAGCGGCCGCACTCTACGGGTTGGTGCTTCCCCTCATTGAGTTGACCTACAACAAGGCCCATGTGGTGTGCTACACGGTGGCGATGGAGGTGCAGCTGCTGATAGGAGTCTTCGCCACTGCATTCTGCACTGTAGGGATGATCGTCAACCACGACTTCCAAGTGAGTCTCTTCACCATTTCCTTCTCGTCTTTTTTTTGGTTCAGTGCTAACAGTTAAACGGGTATTGATAGTACTAATTAACTCTTACACAGGCAATCAAAAGGGAAGCACAGGAATTTGGGCTTGGAGAGCTAAAGTACTACATGGTATTGATATGGTTTTGTATCTCATGTGAAATCTTCTTCATAGGAATGGTGGGTACCATCTTCTACGGCTCAGCTCTACTCTCCGGTATTATATTTGCCTTGTGTATTCCTCTTACCGAGGTTTTCGCAGTCATTTTCTTGCATGAGCCTTTCAGTGGCCAAAAGGGTGTTTCAGTCGTTCTCTCGCTATGGGGCTTCGCCTCCTACTTCTATGGAGAGTACCAAGAGAGTAGCAAAAAGAAGCCTATTGTGGTGGAACCGATGCTTGATGATCCTATTAACTAGATCTAGGAGGAGGGTTTCATGTTTGATGTGTCTTTAGCGTGAATCTTTTTTCTAATTTCTATTCTGATTCTGATTAAGAATCTCATTCTTCCATTTAATGAGAAATCATATCCAAAATGAAATTATAAAACTACTCAGGGTAATACCAAAGATTGATGAGATATCTGCAAAACAAACGAAAAAAGGGAAATGGCTTCCACATATGTACTCAATGAACATAAATGGATTTTTTAACAAAAATATTGCTTATGGCTTCCATAAGTAATATGTTATCATAATGCCCTTGTGCAGCAGTCACTGAATCTAACTAAGAATTTTGTGGAGCATCCCATTTCTTCATGCGTTCGCCGACCTTCAACGCCTGCCAGTGACACAAATGATATAGACCGGTAAGGGAGGGGGAAAAAGAACAATAGAAGTTAATGATGGGAAATGGACGATTAATTCTTCAGATAGATAAATATGCAGTAACCTCCTTCTCCCAATCGCATCTCATGGTCAGATAAGCCAAGACCAGCGTTTGAACAGCAGTTCCAAATATCATCCCGACCCATATGCCCTGCAATTTTGAAGTTTCATTCAGTCAAGTGATAGCTGAATGAAGAATGTCTCTGATGGATGGACTAAGATATACCAAGACGCCAAGACGGAACACCCATCCGAGGAGAATCCCAATGGGAATTCCAATGATGTAGTAAGATCCAATATTAACATATGCAACCATGGCTTGCCACCCAGCTCCAACAGCGACGCCTACATTATAAAACTTTAGATATATACTTGCTGTTGCTGCTGTTGACTATAAATAGGTAGATTAAAAAATGATTACCAGAAAGAACAGGTTGAATACTATTGAGTAGAATAGTTAAGGCTAAAATAGCAGATAGCTGGTCAACGGCATCAAGCACGGGGACGCTCGATGAAAACATGAGACCATATTTGTCATGGAAAATTATGATAGCCAAGCAGAAGAAGACACCGATCACGGCAGAAGTGACCATAGAAACTGATGTCGAAAATTTAGCTCCTTTGCTGTTACCTCCTCCAAGCTCATTAGCTACACGAACGCTTTAAGTTAACCAACATAAATCAGCACTACAAGATCAAAGAATAGTTAAAAATCATTCAAATATATATATATATATATGAAGGACTCATACCCAGTGCCCGCAAAGAATGCCAATGGAATCATAAGCTCCCAGTTATTAATATTCATACTGCGATAAGAACATTAAGATGTTGGCAATAAAGTTATAAGAAAAGAAAAGAGAGAGAAAAATAATTGATATAATTAATAGATATACCAGATAGAAATTGCATCGACTGCAATTGCAGCATTGTCTAGATTACCGGTGAGCAAGACAAGTGTCCTGTAATACCAATTCTCCAAGCTGTACGAGTTCAACCAAATAAGTTAAGTTAAAAAGATATACATATAACAAATAAAAATGAACCTGCAGAGTAGAAAATAAAATTTATCTAGTGTGCGGATTGTAGTATTTTTCTTCTTCAGTTCAAAGCACGATATTTAAATTTTATGATCAGAATATAATAGCCATTTATCTATGTAGAATGTACCAAGGAATCAAAGGTTGAGACCTCACCATATCCAAGTCCAACGAGGAAACTGGGACTGGCAGTCTGGGAGTTGTCCCCCACAGAGTACAATAATTGTAATAACTTTTCCTTTTTTTCTCAAAAAAAATTTATTTCATAAAATTAACGTTTTTCAATTGAACCTTCAAAAATAATTGAAGGTTAGACAAGACAGTGCAATCAATTGTTTGTTTAGCTTGTCATGCTGCGTTGGAAAATGTTTCTTCTGACCATCAAGTCAGGCTAAGCTTGCAAAATAATTCTGCCATCTGCAGCCATCATCATTTCTTTTCAATTATTTTTCCAAGATAACTTCGTTGACCCCATGCCTACCACATGGGTCTCCATTCCTAAAAAATTGACAACTCTCATCTCTCCCTTCTTATTCTACTGTTCATAATTATTTGATTCACATATATGTCAATATCCAACAGTAACAAAACAGTAGATAATTATGAGAACAGAGAGAGAGAAAACCCAGTTCATAGTTTAGAGAGAAGAGAAGAACTACCAGAGCATGACACCTGATGCAGCCGATAACTTGACGAACTCCCACAGGCCGAAGAAGGCCTCCATGGACAAGCCCTTCCACGTCTCCGGGCACCCGCCGACGACGACGTACGCGAGCTGGCCGAGGACGACGAGCCACCACGAGAACCCCAGCGTGAGGGTCGCGCCCAGCAGGCCGCCGTCCCACCGGAACACCACGAGCCAGCTGAGCGGGACGTGGACGGCGAGGGCGACCCCGGAGGTGACGGCGGTGACGGAGTTCTTGAGCTGGCTCTGGAGGAACCGGTTGAGAGGGAAGAGGAAAGCGAAGGCCAAGTGCACGGGGATGAACCAGACGCACACCTGGCCGGCCAGGCGGGCGAGCTCCGCCGGCTCGCCCAACAGCTCCAGGAACGGGCCCGCGAAGACGTAAATGGGGAGGAGGAGGACGGCGCAGACGAAGAGGACGATCCACGACCGCTGCAGGTAGACGCCCAAGAGATCGTGCCTCTTCGCTCCGTACGCTTGCCCGCACAGCGTCTCCAGCGCACTCGCCATGCCCAGCTGATCGATCGCATGACAAAGGACTTATGAATGACATATCTTAGAAGATCGACAGAGAGATCGGCGGTGTGGATACCAGGAGGCCGAAGTTGAAGCCGGAGAAGGTGGCGCCTATGGATATGGCAGCGAGCTCGAGGTCGCCGAGGTGGCCGACGAAGGCCTGGGTGATGATGTTCATGCCGTAGTTGGAGATCCGGAGGAAGATGGCCGGGCCGACGATCCTCCAGAGCTTCTTGCTCTCGTCCCAGACTTGCCTGACGAGTTCCGGCTCCAAGGCCTCCTGCTTCTCCTCTCTGTTCCGCAGCAGTGGAACCTGCTGCTCTTCTGCCGCCATGATCTCTCTCTCTCTCTCTCTCTCTGATCCCTTCAATTTTCTCAGAGCCCTACGTATATATTTATTTATGTCACATCCATATCCAATATGCAGAGAAAAGGAGAACCATCAATGGGTAGACAGCTAGTTTTTATTTTGTATGGTTCAGGCAACTCAACAGCAGACAAAATCCTTATCAACTGAAACCTCACTAGACAACATAGGTTAAAAAACAACAATTAGAATGCTGAGAAATTTTAGGAAATTAAGTTAGAATTAGAAAACTCTTGAGATCACTTAGAATGAATAAAGGAAAGCTATTAGTACTTCTTATGTCTGGTATAAAATTTTACTTTATAATATATTTGCTTGAGATCTTGTGACGAACATAAATAGAGACAGAGAGAGAGAGATCAAAGAGGAATTTATTTCTTATGCAATAGAAGACTAAAATTTTATTACCCTGGAAGTGTACAGTGAGGAAAGGAAAACCTATGGCTGGTCTATGAATCATGCTATAATTAATCAACCAAACCTCAAAGCAAAGCAATCAGGGTTTACTGTACATGTCCCTGCATCAGCTTTTTTACTAGTGCTGCAGGCTGCAGCTGGGACTTTTACAGGTTGGCTGAGCGATTGCCAACAATATATCAAACCTTCACTGGCTCAATTAAAGTAGCAATTAGTCTGATGTCAGGAACTTCGTCGGTTTCAAGTTGACTTTCTAAACTAGCCAAATCATGTTCTTTGATAGAGATTTAAAAAAAACAAAGAACTGAATCGAGAATAGTATGACACAGGATCATATACTGTGAGTTCAAAATCTATAGAAATAATAACAATAAACGTACCAAAGCATGACAGCTGAAGCAGCCGACCACGGACAACCCTTTCCACCTCCGCGGGCACCCTCCGCAGACCACATACCAGAACTGGATCACAACAAGTAGACTCCCTGGGGACGCCGCCGCCGCCCCCACCGGAACACCACCGGCCAGCTGAGAGGGACGGGGACCCGTACGCTTGTCCCAACAACGTCTCCGGTGCACTCGCCATACTCAACGAGCTCGAGGTGGCCGAGCGTGATGACGATCAGGACGTAGTCGGTGAGGCGGAGGAAGATGGCCGGGCCTACGATCCTTCAGAGCTTCTTGCTCTCCTCCCAGACTTCTGTAACGAGTCACGGCAACGACGACCGCTGGGTGTCCGTCTTCTCTGCTTCTTATGTGTAGAATCTGCTCCTCTCCCTTCATCTTTGCTGCTCTTAATTTGCGATTTGCGTGCAGTGTTCCAGAGAAAAGGAGAAGAAGAATTCCCCGCCAAAATATGCAGTGTTTATATTGAGAAATAATAGATGGTGGCATTAGGTTCTTTTTAATTTTAATTTAATTATATTTAATTGCAAAGGATAAGCTATAAATTGACCGGAGAACGACAACAATTGGCAACAAATAGACCAACACTAAGTCTTATATGTGTAAAAATATATATATGTGACCAATCACGCTGATAGGCAATTTAGATTCATCAGTGCTAATACCGGTATGTACAAAATATGCACATGTCAAATATATAATGAAAATTTATTTTAAGTAAGACGTAAAAAAAGATGTACAGCCAATAAAGGATGGACACGATAATTTTCTCAAGATTCTACCCGGATGTCATCCCCTTTGATTTGTGCATATCATTAGCCGCCGGAGAAATGTTTTTAGTGGAGGTACGTGGGTCCTTCCTTACGTTTAGAAATCATATGAACCTCAATATTGAAAGTACCAAATGGACTATATTAGATTATTTTTCTAGTTTAATATGATATGCTTAGAGAGAGGAAATATACATGGTTCGTACATAATAGTTACTGTGCACTTTCAATTAAATCTATATATATCTAAAAAATTATACTGTTTATACTTAAGAAATTTAGGACTTAATATCATCAATCCAACTAGCTTTCACTGGTCCGCCAAAAATAGATTATAGAATCTTTGAAAGTAATGATTAATAAGAACAGAAGAAGGAAAAAATTATTTATTAAGCAGGTACAATGCTCCTCAATCACCATTGTCTCGACTTATATAGTGAAATATTTTAATTATTTTTATAATTTTATTGTCTTAGTATGATCGAATTTGTGTAGAACATCTTACCTCCTATGATTTATTGATTCTCTATTAGACCAGCACCTCTTAGGGTTGGTCTAACTGATATGAGCTTCATCCTGCATGATTTGAACTCCTCTCACTTATTTTAGATGAAGTGGGTCTTACTTGGCCTTCCTAACTATCGAAATGAGTTAATTAAAGTTTTTTATTTCAAGACTGTTGTTATTATATTATCTAATAATAGTGGCTGGTCTTTTGACTTGTAGTATAATTTTCTAACTGAGATCTTATCATCGATCAATTATTGGAGAAATATATCCCTACTCAATCAACCAAGTTGGTGATTAGTCTTGTTCTTGCTTGTCCTTCTATTTAAATAATTTTAATATAAACTCTTCGCCCATAGTAATAATCTTAGGTTAAATAGACAGCTTAGAAATCATTTAAATCATAAGAATTCTATATCATCAAGTACAGTATAAATTGACCAGAAAGGTACAGCATTAAATGTAAAGTAAATAATAATAATAGATAGACTCTACACTCAGTGTTCAGTTTAAAATAATTATAAAAAACAAAAGATGAATGATTGAGTTCATGGATGCATCTCTAATAGAGCTCCTTATTTTCTCTCATCATTAATTTCCTTTTTGTCCTTCCAGCCCATCTTTAATTTTCAATTCACTCGGCATCACATGCGCTACAATCCAAGCGAATTAAACTACTAATAAATTTGACACAGAGATGAGTGATGTGGACTAAACTTGTCAGCATAACCTGCTTACGTGGCCTCTCTAAGTACATGAATAAATATATATATATGTATATATATTTAAATCATGTAAAAATACTTAACCATTTTCTGCATGTCTTTATGAGATCGAAATATTATTTCCAATAGCTCAGTTTGTGCTAAAATATTGTTAAAGCGTCTGATGATAACATTTTTTGATGCAATCAAAATGGAGTCTATCCATGTCTCGATCAATTATTTTCCGGAGTATGGAAAACGGCGAAGGGGATGAGAGAGGAGCGGAGAAGATGAGGAAAAAGAGAGGAAGATTCCAAGGAAAAATGAGGAGATGATAAGATTTTTTTTTAAAAAAGATCTCATGTAATGTGCAGTAGTGTTTTCAAAAGCCAGTTATCGCAGTCCATATATAGTGATGAAACCCTTCCTTCCTCAACAGATCATGAAGACGAGCGAGCGAGTCATGGAGGTCGAATCCCAGCGACCACCGCAGGTGGACCAAGAAGAGAACCATCAAATGAACAAGCGCCTCAAGCTCACTCTCCAAATCCTCAGCTTCGCCAGCCTCGCCGTCGGCGCCACCTTCGCTCCGCTCACCCTGCGCATCTACTACATCCACGGCGGCCAGCGCAAGTGGTTCTCCGGCTGGCTGCAGACCGTCGCCTTCCCCCTCACCCTCCTCCCACTCGCCGCCGCCTACCTCCACCGTCGCCGCCGTGCCCAAAATGGCGCCGAGAGGCCGCCGCCGCCCAGGCTCCTCCTCTCGACGCCGTCCGTCCTCCTCGCCGCCGCCGTCTGCGGCATCCTCATGGGCGTCGACGACTTCTTCTACGCCTACGGCGCGGCGTACCTCCCCGTGTCCACGTCCTCGATCATCCTCTCCACGGAGCTGGCGTTCACCGCGCTGTTCGCGTTCCTGATGGTGCGGCAGCGGTTCACGGCGGCCTCGACGAACGCGCTGGTGCTGCTGATCGCCGGGTCGGTGATGCTGGGGTTGGGCTCGGACAGGGACCGGCCGGAGGGCGAGTCGAAGATGAAGTACTACCTGGGGTTCGCGATGATGGTCGGGGCGGCGGCCATCTACGGCCTGGTGCTGGTGCTGCTGGAGTTCACCTACGCCAAGGCCCGGCAGGCGGTCTGCTTCACGGTGACGATGGAGGTTCAGCTGGTGATGGGGATCGTCGCCACTGCTTTCTGCACCGTGGGGATGATCGTCAACCATGACTTCCAAGTGAGTTCTTGCTCTCCTCCCTCTTCGATCGCAAATGGCCAATCGCTTGACCTTACTAAGTGGGACAGGTGATAGGAAGGGAAGCACGGGGATTTGGGCTGGGAGAGATGAAGTACTACATGGTGGTGATTTGGTCCGCCGTACTGTGCGAGTTGTTATTTCTGGGGACGGTGGGCAGCATCTTCTACGGCTCGGCGCTGCTTGCCGGCGTCATACTTGCTACTTCACTTCCTGTGACGGAGATCCTTGCTGTAGTCTTCTTGAGCGAGCCCTTCAACGCAGAGAAGGGGATGGCGCTTGTGCTCTCCCTTTGGGGCTTCACCTCCTACCTGTACGGAGAGCATAGGATGAAGAACAAGAAGAAGAATAAGAGCGTGGAGAAGGTTGTAATAGCGGAACAAAGGCTCGAGGGCTCTATAAATTAAGGCGATTAGAATAATTAGGCTCCTATACGGGAGGTGAGTTCAAGAGTCATTAAGTTTGAAAAAAAAATTATAATTATTTTGCCGGACTAATTTCACTAATACTTCTTTATATATACATGTATATTAAATCTAATTTTATATACTAATATTTTTTCTATTATATTTTAAATTTATCTATGTTTAGAAATTAGTTAAACTTATTAAAGTTGGTAAGATAAATAAAATTTCTAATTTCTAATTTAAAAAAATAAGTTAGCTAAACTTCTTAAAGTTGGTATGGTTAAGGGGTATTATCCTGATCCACTTCAGGATGGGTCATGCTCGGCCGGCCTGAGCTGTGCCACTTTTGGTCGCTGGAGCTCGATTTGCATCGATACCGGCCACTGTTTTGGACCGGGTTCACTCGGCGTAATTGGACCGGATAGAAACAGCGCCCATCGCCCCGTAATAGTTTCAAGGGTTTGAGCGTTCGCTTCAGTAAGCTCTCTTTTTAGTTTCAAGAGCTCCAAAATGGCGACGGCGTCTCGTCTTCTCGCCGTCGTTCTCCGGGCAACTTCGTCAAAAACTAAACCCTCGCCATTAACGTTACTCGAGACTCTTAGGCCCTTCTCCGCTTCGGCCCTTCCGGCGACGGAACGCTCCGCCATCGAACCCGAAGACGCGAAGGCTGCTGCGACCCCTCGGGACGATCTACGGAGACGGATCCTTCGGCTCGGCGAACCTACGCGTAGCGCAACGGCTGCCCTCGACCGATGGGTCGCCGAAGGGCGCACGGTCTCCGCCTTGGAGCTCCGAGGGATCGCTATGGACCTGAGGAGAAAACAACGCTTCAAGCATGCCCTCGAGGTAGCGACACCATCTCTATCCAAATTCTGGCGCTCTGTCCATCATTAATTTCTTAGTTCGATTGGACAGAAAAAATAATAAATGTGGATTTTTGATCCTACTGCTTATTTTGTTGAAGCAATAGCCTCGCTGAGTAGGACATTAAGGGAACGTGCCACTAGCCTTAAGGATGAGGACATTATTTAAAACAACACCCTTTTGCCAACATATGTTGCCTGTTCACCAACAATCTGCGCGAACAGATTGTATGAATTACTAAATGTCTTATAAAGGAGTATGCAATTACCGGCAAGAGCTTATGTTATTATAACAGAGGCTCGCATGCTTCGTTGCTAAACGCTTAGAACTTCACAGTCCGTAAAGATATAGCTGTATAGTAGATCTTGCATTGCAAAAAATTACAGTTAATTTTTTTTAAATTTTTTCTTTGGATCTTGTGATATGAGGAAATAATGATACCGTAGTGAATCATGTAAGAGTCGACTTGAATATTTTCATGATATAATATTCTAAAGTATAGGTTTTGATAGAGGATGCATGCCATATTTAACTTAATTGTCTCGATACTATACTCGTACTTGTAATAATGGTACACCTTTATGAGAATCTGTAACATTTGGAGATTTGAGAAAGAGAGAGTGAGTGTTGACAAATGAGTAGTAGGAGTTTGGGGGGGCTTAAACAAGCCTCAAATGCCTTGAAAACAAGGAAACTAATTTTTCTTATGGTCCTTAACAAGATACCTAGTGGGATACCACCTTTACGATGTATTCGTACGAGGGAGACACCAGTCTCAATATTTTAAGAAGGATTCTTAATGAGATACTGGTTTCTTCACATGAAACTTACCTCTGTCCATCTTAGATAATGTCAACTTGTCACTTCAGATTCTCTTTAGAAGCTGAGAAAAGATTTGCCAAACGAAAATGGTGACTTTGAAAATTTTACCCTCCATGCTTATCTGGGCTACATATTTGTTAAATGAAATATAAGAACTATGGAAATAATGTCACTGAAACGGACTAGATAAAGTGTCTATTCTATATTGCCTCCTGTATCATGCTTGAATAGTTGAAGGAATGTGGAGACGTTAAAATCGCTGGACTTTGATATCTCTGATTACAATAAGTTATCGATCCATTAAAAATAGCACCATTGGCTGACACAACAGAGAAATTCTACGAGTTAGTACTTTGGGATAATTATCAACCTACAAGTAGCTTTAACTAACAGAATATTTGGTAAACTGGAGATCGAAATTGCTACAACATATCTGAAAGAAATGCATATGAGCTAGTTAGCTGGAAAAGGAACTGCAAGAATCCCCGATAAGATCGCTGCTTTGTACCTTAAAGTGTAACCATAAGTTAACGGGCGCAGGGGAATAAAACAAATAAGTAGACTCATTTAACCTAGTGTTCTTTCTTCCTTTTCAATATGATGGCCATGTTCTCATACGTGCCTTTCAAAATTGCTTTATGATTGTGACTGTGTACTGTACTTTGTTTCCTCCATATAGTAAGTTAAACATGCATAGTTTACTATATTTATTTGAGAATGCTGTGATTTCGAATAATAAACAACATGAATTGCCTATTTATACAATTCTTGCTGGTAACACCTATTGTTAGCATTCACATGCACTTTTGCCAATATGCAATTCGTGGTTTAATGCATTAGAACTGTGCACGATTCTATGAAATTTGTAGCTAATGTCATGCAGTTTACTCCAGAGTTTTAGACCAACCAAGTATAGAAGATCTGCCTAAATGACTATTGCCTCTATTTATGCAGATTTTGACATGGATGGATTCCAGAGACCGTTACCACTTGTCACCGTTAGATCATGCTAGCAGACTAGACCTGATAACCAAAGTCTATACTGTCACTGAAGCTGAGGACTATTTTGAGAAATTATCTAACAGTGCTTCTAAAAAGGCTGCAGCTTTTCCTCTCCTCCACTATTATGTGAAACTAAGGGACTTAGAGAAATCCGAGGCCCTCATGTTGATGTTGCAGAACTCTGGGCTGGCTGTGGATCCTGACCTTTTTAATGAGATAATGAAATTGTATATTGCCAAAGGTCAATTCACATCAGTTACTCATGCAATCCAGTATATGAAGCGCTCAAAGATCCCACTCAATGTTCTTTCGTACAACCTGTGGATGAATGCATGTGCTAAGTTGTCTGGTATCACTTCAGCAGAGACGGTGCTTATGGAAATGATAAATGACAAGAATGTTGAGGTTGGTTGGAGCACATATTCAACGCTGGCCAATATATATATAAATTCTGGCTACCATGATAAGGCATATGATGCCCTAAGATTGGCTGAAGAAAAGCTTTCTGTAACAAAGCGGCTTGGTTTCTCTTTTATCATGACCAACTATGCTGCTCTAAATGACAGGGATGGGGTTCTGAGGTTGTGGGAGAGAAGCAGAAGGGTACCTGGTAGGATAACTTGCACAAACTATATGTGTGTGATACTATGTTTGGTGAAACTTGGTGATATCAGAGAAGCAGAGAAAATATTTAGGATATGGGAATCACAGCGCAGAAGTTATGATGTTAGGGTGTCCAATGTTCTTCTAGGAGCTTATATGAGGAATGGTTGGATGGATAAAGTTGAGGCACTGCATATTCATACTTTAAAGAATGGCGCCCGTCCAAATTACAAGACATGGGAAATTCTTATGGAGGGCTGGGTGAAAAACAGGCAAATGGATAGAGCTGTAGAGGCCTTGAGGAATGGTTTATCTATGTTAAAAGGTTGTCAATGGAGACCTCCAGCAGCAATCTTGATATCCATTGCAGAGCATTTTGAGGAACATGGTAGTGATGGTGATGCAAAATCATTTGTTAAGGCTCTTCGAGGTTTAGGCCTAATGACATTGCCCTTGTACAAGTTGTTCCTGAAAACACACATAAAATCTGGGAAAATTGTTCCAGATATTATTAGGATGATGGGAGAAGACGAAATAGACATGGATGAGGAAACTCTTTCACTTATTCAATGTATGAGTAATGTCACAATTATTGACAATTCTTCTCCTCAGAAACTATAGCATGTATGGACATGACATGCTAGAAGTTCTGCTGCTGTTCATATTGAAAGCACACGGGAAAGGTTGTATAATATGCAGTATCCTGATGCTATGGCCCGCAAGATTGTTCCAACTACAATAGACCTTGGAGAAGGATTTTCTAGGTAACCTTTCCATATTGAAATGCAGGGAAATTGTGTCAGATGCTTTTTGCCATAATAAGCAGATATATCTCTAACATTGATCTTAACACCGATTGAATGCAAATTCTATATGTTTCAAAATATTTACTCAGATTGCAAATAATAGGATCCACATAACTTTAATATCTTTCGATCATTTATTTTCCATTTATCTTTTGACCCCCAAGAAAGCTCTCCAGAGTTCCTTTCTTTTAGCTGGCCTTGATTCTTGAAGCTCCTTCATTACTTTAATTGTTTTTACTTCTGAATGCAGAGAGATTGATGCGGTTACTTATCTGATCATGGAATTTCTCTCATGGAAATGTCAGGTAATTCACTCCTTGCAAGGATTTGTTTCTGGGAGAGTGAATGGTTGCCTGCTGCCTTGTGTATACTAAATTTCTCTCATGGTGATGCATCAGATGATTATTAATGGGTTAGTTGCAAACAAAAAAAAACCTTCACTTTTAAATTTTTTTAAAAAAATTTAAAGGTAAATTTTTTTTAAATTTTTTTATCCCAATCTTTAGCATGTAACATGCTTTTTTACTTGTCATGGTCGGATCCATCCGTAGTTAAGAACGCCTTAAAAAGTTTTTTCTTTTATCTGCATGTTAAGATGCCACAAGATGGCTAGCGTGCCATGAGTGCATAGCAGGTGGCATTGTAATGTGTCATGTACAGAGATGTCAGTTGTCTATTAGGTTACTCTCATCGGTTAACTCCTAATATTGTTGTGAATACAGCGTTGTGTCCACTGTAGTATTATTTATGGAAACATAGACAACCATTCATCTTTTTTGTTGCAAGGAAGCTTGATTAGCACAGCATTTACCATATGTTGGTGGCATCATACTTCTACGACACCTTGATGAGATGTCTGGAATTTCTAGCTCCTTTATCCAATTCCTTTTCTTCTCAAAGAGAGTAGTTAGAAGTAGTTCCAATTCAATGCTTTCCAAGAAAGGTGCAGTCTATGCTTTGCAAGGAAGTGCATTCTGTTAGTAGTATAAATCTTTATCTAAACTGTGATATTATAATTTAGGAATAGTAGAAACCTCTTATATTTTAAAATAATATAAATATCTTCTATAGATCGTTTTCATAATTTTAAAATCTTAGAAAGGTAATTTTCTCCTAAATTATAGGTATAGTAGAATTCTTTTCCTTGTTTACACAGTTGCAAGTTTTTACAGCCTCAACCCGCAAGGCCCTTCCTTCCCATTCCCAATGTGTGTCCAAGTGAAAATTTAGGCAAAAAGAAAAAAGAATGCAATTGTGTATACGTGGACGTGGGATGTACGTTTTGATCTCCCCTTCTATTTTCCTCTTCATGAAGTTCTGTCCATGTCTTGAGAGACTGTCTAGCTAAAAGCATAATCTTCCACTTCCCTTTTTAAGAAGCCTTTGCCCATGTCTGACTGTGACGGTAAGGATAAATATTCATTGGAATCATAATCCAACTCAAATCTTAATTCCAACCCCCAACCAACTAAACTGTTGATCCCAACCAAGAATCTTAAAGGAATGCTAGATCCCAACCAACAACAACTGTTGATCCCAACAAAAAAACTGCAAGCAATGACAGATCCCAACCAACTATAACTGTTGATTCCAACCAAAAATCTGTTTGATATAAGAGAATTAAAGGGTAGTTTTCCAATTCATTTCTTAATAACATATACTTTACTTAATTAGGGGCTAGGCTGGAAGACTACCCCTAGTTCTCCGCAAGATGCTAACGAAAATAAAATAAAATAAAAATCTTCTCCATAGATTATTGAAGATTTCTTTTAAACACCTGAATGACCACCTGTATCATGAGGAAAAGAATAAATATATCAACTCCAACGAACTTCCTGATGCTCATCTTCCTTTGTTGTATCAGATAGCAAGTCATTCTTATCTTCCTTTGCTGTATCAGGTATCAAGTCATTCTCAATCTTCTGTAGAAAGTCAAGCATTGTCTCCAAACTTTTATCATCTGCTTTGAAAAAAAAAAATCAACATCTAAGATTATTAATTGTAATTGCGACGCTTACTGACTGAATACAATAAACGTTGGTCATAAGTAGAAAGAGAGGTGGAGAAAGACTGACCAAGCCTAGGGACAGTATGACCCTTGGGGTGTCGAATAATGTATGGATTTACGAAAGACTCTATTAGTTCTTCTCCATGTGGCTTTAGAAAGTCGAAATCACCTGCAAAGCAGGAGTACCAGGTCAGCATTCTCCGAAAGGGCCACTGAACCAAACGTAGTTTAATAGGGTATGCAGTACTTCAGATTACTAACAACACATAGCAATATGTATTTGTTTATCATATAAAGGATAAGAGAGGCATATGTTTGTCCACTATTATTTTTTTCATAGAATATAACTATATTATAATGCTAGAATATTTCCAGTATAAACAAGGAAAAATAAAGTAAAATGTTTTCTTTGGACGACAAGAGAATTAGTTTGCTTCCTAGAAGAGTTTGCCCTAGCATTTATTATAAGTTTAATATTTGCAAACTAAACTTGAAGAGCTTGATAAAAAATGTCGCCTCAAGCCTCCATAACTGCAATCCTACATCAAGCATTCATTTTTTTTTTCTGGTCGTCACAAACTATGCAAATGTGTTAAATGATCGTATGCAGCCAGTTAAAAAAGTCTCTCTACATGGTAATTCATAACAATAACTTGATCAAATTAACAAAACTGCCCTGAACTCTGTGCATCCAAAAATGAGGTCACCTAAAATTTGCAGTAATTTGATGTGGAAAATGGATTGATCTGTTACATTTGTTGTTTTATAAAGTTTGAAATGTAGTAGATACTTTCCTTAAATAGAAAAAATATAAAATGCTAGCATGCCCCATGAGAAGGTTCAATGAACACATTTAATAGTCAGCACAGGACAACACAGTATCACCTAATACAAATTGAGAAGGTAATATTTTTTTTAATAAAAGAGAAGGTTCAGGAGAGACGAATATAGGTACAGAAACATCACGTTGTACAAATCCATATCAAACACTGTTGGAGGAAGCGAAACTCTAGATCTTCATTCTTAGAATCTAAAGTACGACCGAATTTTGAAAATTATAAACGAAACAACACTTAATGACCATTTTATGCTAAATGCTAAGATAAAAGGGCCCTTTTCCTATAAGCTACTTACGACGCTTGTGATTAATCCACAAATTGACCCCATATTTAAATTTCATTTTCCCATCCAATACTGAAGATATCCCTGAAATATCTTGACAAATATATCTGATCAGTACGAGACGCTATCCAGGATCAGTGGATCGGTAGTTCAGAATAGATTCTTTCAAAAAAAAGATTAAAAATCCATTTATTTTTAAACTCATCATGTTTTTAATGAAATCCAAACCATTTGACTCAAGCTTTTACTATTTTTTCTTATTTTTTTGGGAAGACCAACTAACTAGGAATCTATGTTTTATAATCCGTCTTACTCAAAACCCAATCTATGTTTGAAATATTATGGGGCGTAAAAACCTAGTTTGATCAACTTGAACAAGTAAATGCCTTCCTGTAAATTTTCAGTAATTTTCAAGAAGAGCGCCCTCACCGTCCTTGCCAACCCTTTTCCTAAATCTTGTGGAGAGCATTTGCTCTCAACTGAGATTTGGTTTCACGTTGCAAACATAATTAATCCTTAGCCCGTTGACCTATCTGCTCACACCTTCCCCGTGACATCACTGCTGACATCATCGACATTGAGCTCATCAATAAAAGAAAAATGAAATCTCTACCGTTGGCATAAACTTGAATGCATCGAACTGATTAAACAACTGCAGGCACGAGCCAACCATGGGATTCACATGGATCAGATTCCCGAAAGAGTATTGCTAAGATGAAAATTGTACCTAGAAAATGGAGGGATGTGCATTCGATCGGATGTGAGTACGCCCTCTCGGCCATCGCCGGTGCCTTGAACTTGGCTCCTCCAATTATTATCAAATACTTCAACTTCGGCACCCTTGTCAATGCCAGTCCCTGTCAATTCATCTCTTAATTTAAACAATAGTTACAAAAACCACAGAATCAAGAAAGGGATTCCGTGGCCTCTCAACTCCCATTGTAAGGATGAAGGGCCTACCTTCGCTTGGAGACCCATAAGCCCCGCCGAAAGAATCGCACCCTAATCATCAGAAACACCCTCGATCAAAATTTCACCCCCAAAATCAAAATTTCCCTTTTTCTTTTGACGCGGTGACTGAAATAGAAACATCACCTGCGAGAATCCCATCAAGCCATCGAAAGGGCCTTGTTGGATCATCAGTTCCTCGATGTGGGCGAAGCATTCGTCCAAGTTCCTGTACTCCAAGAAATCCTAATTCCCCCCCACCCAGAACGATAAATGATCAGGGCAAACGAGGAAAAGAACGCCCGAACTGGGGAAGGAGAGATGGCAGACCTTATCGAACTGGAACCACTCGTAGTAGGGCGGATCGAAGATGCCCTCGACGTCGGACTTGCCCTGGGCGGGGAAGGGCCCGTCGGGGAAGACGAGGTCCAACCGGGCGGTGACCTCCGCCGGCCACTTCCCTACCACCTGCTTCCGCATGATGGCGCCGCTGGTGCGGAAGCCGTGGAGGCAGAGGATCCTGGGCCGGGGGGCGGCCTGCACCTCCATCGAGAGGCTCCCCATAGCAGGCCGACGATGTACTCCCCCGTTCACCCTCCCGTAAAGTCTCCGCTCTGGCTCCCGATCGACCGGAGGAGGAGGAATCGTGGGGGAGAAGAAGATGGCGGAGCGGGCCATTTATAGGCGCTGGGGTGGGCGTTGTGATGCGCCGCGGAGTGTTCATGGTGATGGACAGAGCATTTTAGGGTTTGGTTCGTTGAAGAAGGATGAGGGCGTAACGCGTTAAGATGCGGCTGTTCCGCGAGACACCTCCGAATCACGCACGTGATGCTCATGCTCAGTTACGATGGTCGACTCCCGTCGTCGACGATGACGCGCACCGGTTTGTGCTGCGGTCCGCTTTTTGTTTTGCTTCCTCCCCTTAACTGACTGCACTCTGGAAGCTTCTGGCTATGACTTGAGACACGATCTCCGTGGCTTCTGCGGTCAGCGTTTTGCGTCGTTTCCTCCCCCCTTCACTGACTGCCCACTGGATGATTTTGGATACGACTCTACACACGATCTCCGTGGTTCGTTCTGTGGCCTGCGCTTTGTTTTGTTTTCTCCCGTTCACGGACAGCACACTGGAAGCTTCTGGCTACGACTTTAGACACGATATCCGTGGGAATGGCAGCG
This sequence comes from Thalia dealbata, assembly GCA_030544415.1. Taxonomy (NCBI): domain Eukaryota; kingdom Viridiplantae; phylum Streptophyta; class Magnoliopsida; order Zingiberales; family Marantaceae; genus Thalia; species Thalia dealbata. Next base: position 21,304,390 of record CM060458.1, read on the forward strand.
CCTCTAATGGCAATTGATAAATAAATAATATAGTTTTTTTTATAAATTTTTTAAACATAAAAAGACTCTATTAGACTACCTTACAAAAAACATTATATCTTTTTACCCATTTTTTCCTTAAATATACATATCTTACGATACAAATAAATGAGTTTAATTCTACATCTAAATGTTTGAATTGATTCGAATGGCAAGGGTTTTATTAATTTTGAGATTTTTTTTTTAAAAAAATTTGAAGTGGATTATATTCTTTAAATATTTTTTCTTAAAACTTATTTAATTGTTAATATCAATATCCATATCCATACGGTATATATTCATCAAGTCAGAACGATGCTATGAGTTTAAGAGTGTTAAAACTTAAGTAATTATTATATTGGATTAGAGGAATGAGTTAAAATAGTTTATTTTTATGATTTTATAATTTTTTTAACGTAAGATTTAAATAGAGTGTTTAAAAAAGATTAATTTTGTCAAACAAAATTAAACAGTCTATCCAACCGTTCACCTAATTGAATTAATATGTAGGTAGAACAAGAGATATTAAGGACAATTAAATGAAAAAAAGATGCAGTCCTAATTAATTTGCGATACATTCGAGGATAATTAAA